>OY856412.1:806684591-808147924 GCA_963693085.1 Alisma plantago-aquatica | reverse complement strand
CGTTTTCCATCTTGTTGCTCCCAACAAGACCGTTGTCCCGTGGATTCAACCCTTAACTATACTACGATAAGACTTCCACATATCTTAGCATACGTGGGTGGAGTTCTCGATCTAGTATAAGCAAGGCTAAACTTAAAGATTTACCATCTTTAGGATTTTTAGTGGTGCACGCAATTTCACGTAAGTGGAAGCTCCATCAAAAAATTGGCGTCGTTGCCAGGGACAACGGAACATTTCAATTTCAATTAACTATCTTCCTAGTTGGTTAGGGTTTTACATTTTCTTTTAACCATAAGCCCATATCTTCTTGAATCCATCATATCTCCTGCTTCATCTAAAAGGTGTGTTTCTTTCTCTACTCAGGTAGAAGACGTGTATGCAATCATCGCATAACCTCGGATTCTCCCCTGATCCAGAGTATGAGTCTGAGGTAGAGAGAAGCTTCCACCACCGCATCAGACTTAACCGCCAAAAAGTTAGGCAAATGGCTGAAGATCAACGTCAAGCTACACTAGTAATGGTGAGGGTCAATGTCGCCATATCCGCTCAAAGAGCACAACTCATTACTGACACCCATGCTCAAATTCAAGCGGAGATTCGAGCGGAAGAACAGGCCCACAACCGAGCTGAAAACGAAGCAGCTAACCAAGCTGCGCAGTTAGAGCTAAGGAACAAGCAATTAAGGGACTATGTTGTCCCCAAGAACTATGAAGACAATCATCTAGTTCGGCCTCCGATCATCAACATACCCAACTTCGAAATCTGGACACAACGGATTCAGATCATGTAGGGCATCTCATTCTCCGGTAGTTCTGGAGACGACTGCATGGATCACTTGAAGAGGTTCAAGGCACTTTGCCGACTTGTCCCGCAAGCCGTAGTTGCCTTTGATGCGATAATGCTACATCTTTTCCATTTTACTCTATCCGGAAGAGGTTTGAGTTGGTACAATTTGCTTGATAGGGAGCCAATCATCACCACCTGGGCACCCTTGGAAGAAAAATTCCTAGAGAAGTTTTTCCCCCCTTCGTTAACTTACAAAATTAGGGGGCAGATCAATCACTTTTCCCAACTTCCTGGAGAATCACTCGCTGAAGCATGGGAAAGATTCAAGAAGCTTCTAAGAAAGTGTCCTCACCATGGCATCTCCCAAAATCAATTAATAGAAACATTCTATAGGGGGGTGAGTGATGACATCAAGCAATTTCTGGATTCCTCATCTTGAGGAAAATTTATGAGAAAGAACTACGAGGATGCTTGGAAAATCGTCACGCTTGGATATGAGAATCAATCCAATTGGGGACGATCATCCGACAAGGGAGTCTTCAAAGTCTATAAAGCTGAGGAATCAATGGAATTGAAGGCTATTGCTGAAGCCTTAAAGACCATAGCTCATAAATAGCAGGCTCTCGAAACTTCACTTGGAGAATATGATAAGAAGAAAAACCCTCGAGTCCAACAAGTTAAAGCTGCTGCAGGGACTTGTGAAGCCTGTCATTGATCCGATCACCCTACTTTGTCATGTCGTCTGCTTTACAATGTGATGATGGATATGCACGAACCACAACAGTAGTACGAACCAATCATTGAACAGCCTGAAGAGCAGATGCCCGAGCAAGTTAATTCCATTCATTCCATACCGGGACAAGTTTACTATAACCCAAATCAACCAAGAAACCACCCCGGTTTTCAATATGGGAACCCTGCAGGGACCGCCAATCCACAACACCAGACACAAGGCGGGTCTACCAATAGGCTGCCACCTGGATTCCAAAATAACCTTAACCAAAATCAAGGGAACATCAGAAACCACTTCCCAATATCCAATTACTCTAAAAATCCATCCAACTACTATCAGTACAACAATCCTCCTCTACACCCACAACTGCACCCTCAGTTGCAGCAACCACAGCAAACCAAGTTAGCACCACCTCCACAACAACCACATCAAGGTCAACAACAATCTACTCAAAAAAATGTAACCTCCCAGCCAACAGACGAGATGACTTTGATAAGATAGATGCTACAGTCCCAACAAACCATGCTTGCTAATCAGCAAGCTCAGCAGAAGGTGGTGGAGGCCCAACTAGGACAAATTTCTACCCAACTAAAACCTCCAGCAGACACTTTTGTAGGACAACCTGAGTCGAACCCTAGACACGACCCGAATAGACCAGAGTAGTTGAATGAAGTTACTACAAGATCTGGGTGCACCCTTCATGAATCTACGAGAATCGCTCATGATGATGATGATACACCTGTCTTTATGTCAAATGCAAGCCCGAACCTAGGAACTAAGAAGACTGCAGATAACACAAGATGCGAACAAGAAGAGCAAGCTTCCAAAGAGCTAGAAATTCCGTAGTATAAACCAAGGATACCATACCCAGGAAGATTGAGAGAGACTAAAATGGACACTAGGTTCCAAAGATTTAAGGAGGCGATGAAGAAACTCTATATCGACATCCCGCTCCTTGATGCTCTCTCTGAAGTACCAGCTTGGGCTAAGTATCTAAAAACTATGTTATCAAGGAAATACATTACCAAAGAGCAAGACACTGTTAAATTAGCTCAAACCACCTCCGATATCATCCTTAATAAGATGCCAAAGAAAAAGAAGGACCCAGGTTCCTTCGGGATTCAATGTTGTATTGGAAATGCCTCGAGCAAAAAGGGCTTAGCCGACTTAGGGGCTAGCATATCAATTATGCCATATTCGATGTGTAAACGATTAGGTTTCACTGACTTGCTGCCCACAACGATGACAATTCAGTTAGCTGATTCCACTATCACTGCACCTCTAGGAATTATCGAAGATATTCCAGTCAGGATCGGCAAAGATGCCTATGTCCCGTGTGATTTTGTCATCATGGATATTAAGGAGGATCTGAGATACCCAATAATTTTTGGCAGACCTTTCCTTGCGACCGCCAGGGCACTCATTGACATTGAAGCGGGTACGATCATTCTGAGACTGGGAAAAGAAGCAATTCAATTCCAAGTCCTCAACAACATGAAAGGACCCATCATTCAAGAGGAAGTTTTTCTCCTAGATGCAATTCACCAAATGTCCCAATTGGAAATATCTAAGCCATCTAATGAGTTAGAGAATGTTCCAAAAAACCCAGAAGTCGAATTCTCAGCCAATGAATTGGTTCAACAATGCTTGCAATATTTAGAGAAAGCCGAAGAAGTGCCAACGGCCACCTTTGAGGAGCTCAAATCCGTCACTATTTTAGAAACAACAGAAGTGCCCATGGCTCCCGAGATGAAGACTCTATCCACGGGACTTAAACACGTCTTCTTGGATAGAAAATTTATGTCCAGTTATCATCAGTTCCACTCTGACAGGAGACCAACAAGAAAGGCTTCTCGACGAATTAAAGAAGCACAAGAAGGCCATTGGGTACAAAATAACTGACTTGACGGTATAAACCCTGCCTTATGCATGCATAAACTACCCATGGTCGAGGAATTCAAGCCTTCAAGAGAGCACCAAAGAAAGCTGAACCCCAATCTTAAGGAGGTGGTCCGCCTTGAAGTCCTCAAACTGCTAAAAGCTGGCATTATTTACCCAATTTCAGATTCCCAGTGGGTCAACCCTATCCAAGTGGTCCCCAAAAAAGGGGGGACCACTGTCGTGCTAAATGACAAAAATGAGCTAGTGCCTACAAGGACTGTGATAGGGTGGAGGATGTGTATCGACTACAAGAAATTAAACAAATCAACGAGAAAAGATCTCTACCCTCTGCCCTTTCTTGATGAAGTTCTTGAATGCTTAGCTCATCAAAAGTTCTTCTGTTATCTAGATGGTTATTCCGGATTTTACCAAATCCCTATACATCGGAAGACCAAGAGAAAACTACATTTACCTATCCCTTTGGGACCTATGCCTTTAGAAGAATGCCATTCGGGCTGTGTAACACACCTGCTACTTACCAAAGGTGCATGTCTTCTATCTTTGCAGGATTAACAGAATCTATAATGGAGATATTCATGGATGATTTCTCAGTTTACGGAGACTCCTTCGATAACTGTCTATTGAACCTTGGACAAGTCTTACAACGATGCGAGGAAACGAACCTCATTCTAAATTGGGAAAAATGCCATTTTATGGTAACTGAAGGTGTCGTCCTCGGACAAAGAGTGAGTGAAAGAGGGATTGAGGTGGACAAGGCAAAAATTCATGTTATCTTGAAATTTTCGCCACCAAAAGACATAAAAGGAGTACAAGCATTCTTAGGTCATGTTGGGTTTTACAGAAGATTTATTAAAGATTTCTCAAAAATAGCAAAACCAATGACCCAATTGCTGACCAAAGACGCCGAGTTTGATTTTAACCAAGAATGCCTACAAAGTTTCACTACTCTGAATAATGCCTTAATCTCCGCACCCATACGATGAGCCCCGGATTGGTCACAACCTTTCGAAATCATGTGTGACGCCAGCGATTATGCCATAGGAGCTGTGTTAGGGCAAAGAATCGACAAGAAACCTTATGTTATATACTACACATCCAAAACACTTGATGAAGCGTAGAAGAACTATACCACTACAGAAAAGGAGTTCTTGGCGGTCATCTATGCGTTTGAAAAATTCCGCTCCTACTTGATTGGAGCTAAGGTCATCGTCTACACTGACCACTCCGCTATACAATATCTAATTCAGAAGCAGGACGCAAAACCCAGACTTATCTGCTGGGTGCTGATGCTTCAGGAATTTGATTTGGAAATCAAAGACAAAATCGGAGTGGAGAACGTTGTCTCTGATCACCTCAACCGTATTGAAGTCGAGGACGCAGATAAAGTGCCTATCCGAGATTCCCCCCCCCCCCGATGACCAACTAATGAAAGTTACAACAAGATTCCCCTGGTATGCTGACATAGTAAACTATCTAGCTACAGGAATTATTCACCCTTCCGCCTCTTACCATGACAAAAAGAAATTCCTCCACAATGTCAAGCAATACTATTGGGACGAACCTTACCTCTTTCGACAATGTGCAGACGGACTTTTCCGTCGCTGCCTACCTGAGGAAGAAATCACTCATGTCCTAGAACATTGTCACTCCGGCCCCACTGGAGGACATATGAGTTCAAAAAAGACAGCCATGAAAATCCTACAATCGGGCTTCTTTTGGCCAACAATAGCAAAATATTATTATGTTTTTGTAAAATCATGCAACAAGTGTCAACTCTCCGGTGGTATAACAAAAAGAAACGAAATGCCTCTCACTATGTGGCAGGAGATCGAGATTTTCGATGTTTGGGGGATAGACTATATGGGTCCTTTCTCCTCTTCATATGGATACTCTTACATACTGGTCGCTGTGGACTATGTCTTGAAATGGGTAGAAGCTATACCCACAATTTCCAGCGATTCCAAACCAGTCATAAAGATGTTTAAAGATATCAGTTTTCCCAAACTTGGAGTTCCCCGAACTGTCATATCTTATGGTGGAACCCATTTTCTGGAGCAAAGCTTTGAAGCTCTCTTAAAGAAATATGAAGTCAACCATAAAGTTTCCATGCCTTACCATCCACAAACAAGTGGGCAGAATGAAGTTTCTAACAGACAACTAAAGGCAATCTTAGAGAAAACCATATATAGACACCGCACTGACTGGTCCACCAAGCTTCCTGATGCTCTTTGGGCTTACCGAATAGCTTATAAAACATCAATCGGGACAACCCCGTTCCATTTGGTATACGGGAAGTCATGCCATCTTCCAGTGGAACTGGAACACAAGGCATGGTGGGCCATTAAACAACTAAATTTCGATTTCAACAGTGTCAGAGAAAACAAACAACTCCAACTACAAGAGCTAGAGGAGCTCTGAATGACCACATATCAAAGTGCCATGATTTATAAAGAACAAACCAAGATGTGGCACGACGGTCATCTAAAAAGAAAAGACATCGACATTGGAGATAAAGTCCTTCTTTTCAACTCCAAGCTCAAAATATTACCGAGAAACTCCGCACAATGTGGTCCGGGCCTTTCACTATTAAACATATATATCCGACCGGATCGCCACCATAATTGTTGAGGACAATGGAGGAGAAAGGACAGTCAATGGACATCGATTGAAAAAATATTATACTCCAGCTGAAAAAATGCCGAGACAGACCATTGGGATCAGAGACCCCATAGTTTCAACATAACAACATCAAAACTTCATCGAGCCAGTGACGTAAAACCCAGGCGCTACTTGGGAGGCAACCAAAGATCTGAGTATCATCGTTCCTCTTTTATCTTTGTTTTTCTGTTCCTCTCGTTAGCTTAGGTTTATCATCTGAAAAATATAAAAACTCACATAGACAAAACAAACATAAAAATATCAAAATCAAAATAACCTTAGCCTTCCTAAACGGTCTTCAAACCGTTTGGAGCCAAATGGTACCGAAACCGATTGGAGCCAAACAGTGGAGCCAAACGGTCCTAAAACCGTTTGGGGCCCAAAACAGTCCCTAAAACTGTTTGACATGGGGAATTTGTATGGTCAACCCCCGATTCCTATAAATATACCCCCCCTTTCCTTCTTCCTTCTTTCAACTCTCGATCCTTCTAAAACCCTCGGTATATTGTTCCATCTCTACTCCCATTCTCACGCACCTTGCAACGCCAGTTCTCTTCGCCGACCATCTTTCTCAGTTCCGTGTGCCCTCACGGTGGTTTCACTCCCGTTACCGGCATTTTCACCGTCGTCTTCCCCACCCACAGCTGCAAGGTAGATGAGCCACCATCTCCGACGACTGCAACGCCGCCGCGGTTCCCTGTTCTATCGCACCATCATCTTTTTTGCCTCCGCCATCGTCTTTAACATCGCCGAAATCTTCGGCACGACTGCGGCTCCCTGTTCATAGTCGTCGATATCCTTATCGCCACCACATTCACAATCGCCGACCGCTCCCCGACGTTTCACCTTTTAAACAGTTTCCAAACCGTTTGGAACCAAATGGTCTCCAAACAGTTTGGAACCAAACGGTCCTGCAACCGTTTGGAACCAAATGGACTTCAAACCATTTGGAACCAAACGGTCCTGAAACCGTTTGGAACCAAATGGTCTTCAAACTATTTGGAACCAAACGGTCCTCAAACCGTTTGGAACCAAACGGTTCTGAAACTGTCTGGAACCAAACGGTCTTCAAACCATTTGGAACGAAACGGCCCTGAAACCATTTGGAACCAAACAATCTTCAAAACCATTTGGTCTTTTTAAAACACCACTTGCTTTTCGTTAAAACATGAAAATATATATAAACTCATACAAAATCAATTTCTATGCTAACACATCACTTTTTCATTTTTAGAAATGGCTTCACCAGCAAAGCAATCAACAGGAAATGAAGATACTCCCTTCTGGACAAAAGAGGAACTGATGGAAGACTGTGCCAGGCTCCAAAAGATCATAGAAAACTACAACAAGACTGGAAAGGCCCCACCAAAGGTCAACGTCCTATCAATTTTGTGTGAAATTGACCGCATCAACAAATGTCTAGTTGTGGAGCCTGACGAAGAAGTGGAAGAAATTTCTTCCAGTGATGACGAAGGCTCTAAATACGAGCCATGCTCTGAGGAAGAATCCCCAGCCGAAAAGTCTAAGGGGAAGCGAAAGGTCCAAGAAGCTGCAACAAAACAACCCCCAACAAAGTGGGCAAGAAAACAGGTCCACCCCACCACTGCTAGGGAACAAACCCTAGCGGGACATATCCCATCAACCACCACTACCACCCCCATCTTCTCAATGCTCACCACCACCGCACCACCACCAGGAAACCTTTCCATCCACACCCTCCCATCCATCGACAAAGTACTAAAACCAACAAAGTACATCTGCTCAAGCGTACTACTCAAAATGGGGATCTATGACAGAATCCTCACCATGCTGGACAAGGCCAATCTCTCCAGACTGTGCTTTGTTCCCGAAGTGTCATATGTCGAGCCGACTACTGAATTCTTCACATACCTCACCAAAGAAGCAGTCGACATTACACACAGAATAAGAGACGGAGGTGACCGTAGGCTGGTCACCAAACTTTTTGGTAACGATGTCATTATAACAGAAAATCTTCTGAACGAAATTTTCATCGACAATCCAGAAAAAATCAAACTAGCCAAAGTTGTTGGCACGAAGAATTCCCAATTCAATAGACACAGCTTGTGGAAGACTCTAACATGGATCCCCACTTACAAGGCAAAGACATGCAAAGCCTCCAACATTCAGTCCGGGTTCGTGCGTACGCTTCATAAAATCCTAACCAGTGCACTATTCCCTAGAACAGAGGGAGGCAATGTTATCACTGCCGACCTTTTTCTTCTATGGTCCATTCTGCATGAAAAGTCGGTCAATATTGGCCAACACATGATACAAAAATTCTCAGCCTACGCCATAGGGAAAGAAATTTGCATGGGTGGGCACATAACTTCAATTATCAAATATCTCAAGATGGACAGATTGCTTCCTCGATGCACGAGGAACAAGGGCGACATCCTTACCAACGAGCAAACCTTGAAGAATTCCTACATTATCAAGGAAAAGGATGCAAAATTACATTACAGTTTCTTCCCAACAGTCCGATCTACCAAGACTCTGCTACAACTCCCGGAGCTAGAGGATTACGACAAGAACAAACTTCTCTTCACTGACGAAGAGATAACCAAACACCTAGCCCCTATCAAAGTACAAGAAAAGACAACCAAAGCGGGACATACGGAGCTCAGCATAACCGCTATGACAGCTAGTGTAACATAAATACCAGTAAAACGACCATCCAAGGTATGTTTACAACAACCACAGCTATCAAGGATTCCAACATCGAAGCTACAACCAGAGATAGAACGCCCCCCTCCGGAGGAACCACTCACTACCTCATCCATAGATTCATTCATCATGAGCCTACATGATGAGCTCACCACCACCACCCCCACCACACTCCCATCCACCACCCTCCCACCATCCACCACCACCCCACCTCCCTCCACAACAATCCCTCCACCCACATCCTCCACTTCACCCATTTTCTCTTCGGGCATCCCCTTCTCTACCCCTATGCCTGACTTCACCACCTTCGGCTCCATCCCCGCAGTCTTTCCCCCACCACTATCAATCCCACCATTTTCACCAGCAACATCACCACCTTTCCCATCCACCACCACCCCAACACCGTTGGTGACACCATCTATAGTCACCACGCAATTCGCAGAACCATCAACAGTGTCTCTTCCGCAGGACACTACACCCTTTCCATCCAGACCCCAACCATCCCACCCTTCCATAACTGGGGTCCCTTTCACAAATGTCGGTGAGGAATTCAGACGTCAATTTGAAACCATCTGAAACCTCCTCACCGGCCCTTCTAACATAATGCACTCTATTTTTTCTTATGTGAAGGGACTATCTAAATAGGTAACCAAGATCGACGAACAGAACCGTGCCTTGCGAAGCATCCTCCAAGGTCTTCAGCAATGACAAGATGTAGTGGCCAGGCAAGTTGATCACATCGACATCCACTTCAACAACTTGCCTGAGCTGATCCTTGGGGTAAAAAGCCAGCAAGAAGCGATGGCCAAGCAAGTCGATGAGATCTCTACGCAGACTCAACCTCTTCGTGAGACCCTCCACAAGCTCAAGCAACAACAAACAACTCATAGTACGCGCTTGGATACCATCAGCAACACTCTTGCCCAACTCAACAATCGCCAAGAGGAGTTGACAAACAATGCAATCCAACAATTACAAGATATAGTAATAGATATTACAGCATGACTCCTCTCGGCCGAGGGCCGATACAAAGATCTCAAGGAAACACACGACGCACTGCTCGAAACACACGAGCATGTGCAAGTGGCATTTGACGAGTTACAAATCATCAAGCGGCAATGCAAAAAGACAGCACACAAGAAGCTAACAGACAAAGCATGTAACATCCCTGACCTGGGTTATGAGTCAACCCTAGGTGTTTTGCCTAAATATGTAATTAAATCTTTGTGATTAACTCTGAGCATGTAATTAAGTTTCTCAGAAACGTATATTTCAGTATTTGCTCCTTTTTATTTAAAGTTGTAGCATTGTTTTGATATACAAGGACCTATGTGCAATTTACCCAGTTGAAAGGGTTAGATTGCAATTTGCACATGATGAGATGTTCCTCTGATGTTGAGACATCATGAGAATCTCTTTGGCAAAGTTTGAGGGATTTCCCAAGCTAGAGAACCAAGGTGCAGCTGTGGAAGCAATCCCAGGGCTTGAAAACCCTAATTTGGGGTAAAATGCAATTTACCCAAATAAAGGGATGCAATTTGTAAAGAATGTCATCGAAAGTATCTTTTTAGACTCTTGCCATTATTTAGAGAAGAAATGATGAGGAATTCACCTCAATTGAGTTATCAAGTTAAGAAATAGGCTTTGTGATTGAATAATCAGGGTATATGTGCAATATCCCTTTAAGTATGAACTTTATTATTAGATTGTTCTTCCTTGCCTTCTTTTCTATAATTTAAGATAAGGTTTGTCCTTAGAATAAAGAGGAAGGGACGAGCAAGTAATAAAGGAAGGACTTAGTTGGAATTAAGGGAAACTTATGAACTAATGTTGAAAATCCTACCCCATGTATATAAGCCCTCCTTCCCTTAGTTGCAAGGGAACTCACCCTTCGTTCCTTTACTGTTTCATTTCGCCAAAGACGATCAAGGACTGCCTTGGAGCTAAGGAGGACGATCAAGGGGTGCAAGGTAGGTTTAAACCCCTCTTCTTGCCTAATTCCATGGTTAAAACTCGAATTCAAGGTCATCTTCATGGCTAACTCTTGAAACCCTACCTTTCTAGCCGTCTCTTTTCATCCTTCCTTGGAGTTTTCACCTTGGCCAACCTGTGGGAACTCAAGGACGCCATTAGAGCTTGGAGCTCAAGAAGCAAGCTTTAGGCGGGTTTTATAACTCTAAACCTATGCTTTACTATGTGCATCTTTATATGCGTTTTAATGATAGCTCTTAGTATTTCCCTACTTTTCCCTGCTATTTTGCAAGCAAACCCATGGGATATTCGTACTGTTCTTGAGCTAGGAGATGAAGGCGTGATTTCCAAGAAAAACCCACCGCTTTTCTTTCCCTTAAACGGTCCTAACAGTTTGCTCTCTCGGACTCAAGACCGCGAGGTGAGCAAATGGTCTCGCGACCGCGACAGGGAAAACGGTCTCAAGACCGTTTGTCCCCGTTGACCGAGCGTGGACCGTATAATAAATCTGTTCCTAATTATATAGGCTAATTACCCTCAAAATTTGGGAGACTAACTCCAAAGGAATCGGGAGATATGACCTTTTTAAGTCACAACTTTAAATGAATTAATTGCTGATTTTCAAACGGTCTGAAATTGCCTTTTTGGGAAAACGGTCTCAAGACCATGTAAGGTCGTTGACTAAGCGTTGACCGTATGTGATTACTGTTCAAATTTATGTTACTTAACAACTCACCAAGTTTGATGGTCTAATTCCAAACGGGCTAAGAGTTGAAGGGTGAATACTAGGGCTAACCCTAGATAAAATCAGTACCGAAATTATGGTGACCTAATTAGGGTTTTTAGGGTTGATTGACCTAAACGGTCTCAAGACCGTTTGGGGGTCACCAAACGGTCTCAAGACCGTGAGAGAAATCAACCAAGACCGTTTGGAGGTCTGGGGTCAAGATTTGTTGACCAATTGAAGGTACAATTACATCAAATTACATTGCAATTAAATATTGACATGATCATCAACTCAATGGGTCAGACCTTGATGAATTTGCACTAGAATCCAAAAAATTGGATGGGCAAACGGTCTCAAGACCGTTTGGAACTCATCCAAACGGTCTCAAGACATAGAGGACAATCACCCAAGACCGTTTGAAGGTCTAGGGTTGAGTAATTTGACCAATTGAGGACCCAATTGCAAATAAGTTATCAATTTAATCAAAATTCTGTTTTGTGGTTCAATCATGGTTCAACCCCTATCAAATCACCTTAGACTTTGATGAAATCTTGGGAAAACGGTCTCAATACCATGTGGGGTCCACCCACATGACCTCAAGACCGTTTGGGCCAAGTTTGGGCCCAATTGGAGCTCAATTGAAGGGTTCAACCTTGTGTTGATGCACACTGTTGAGTGTTGATGGGTGAACATTGATAGACCCTAATTGAATCGATTTCAACCATAATTGGTTAACCATTATGGGTCAATTGAATGACCAAGTGATCAAGCATAATCTTAATTGACTAAATCCATAAGTGGTCAACATAGCTTTGACCATTTGAGGGCTTCAATATGGGTTGACATTATCGGTTGCATCTTTGAGCCTTGTTGAAGGACCAAGCGGCTGAGACCATGAGAGCCTCGCGGTCTCAAGACCGTGAGAGGGCTCGCGGTCTCAAGACCGTGAGGGGGCTCACGGTCTCAAGACCGAGAGAAGGCTCGCGGTCTCAATACCGCGAAGGGCCTCGCGGTCCTGAGGTCAAACTAGCTAAACGGTCAACACCTCTTCGCGGACTCAACTCAAATTGGTCTTCGCGGTCTCAACATTAACTTGAACCAATGGGAGGCTTCGCAGTCTTGAACCCTTGAAGAGGCTCGCGGTCTTGAAGCCTAAGGGGGCTCGCGGTCTTGGAGTTAGAAAGAGGCTCGCGGTCTTGGAGGGTCAAAGTGGGCAAACGGTCAACACTTTCAACCAATCTCAACCCAATTGATGATTAATGATTGAAATCAATCAATGTGATTCAAGGTTGACCTCATTCAATCATTTGATGATGTAAATGGTTCAATGTTGCCCAAATCAAACCCTAATGATAATCTAGGATAGTAAGGGGTTATTTGACTAAGGTTTTTGACCATGATAATGATCAATGGGGTGAATTACCAACATACCCCTGAAAGGTCAATTGAGTTATACCTTGCTCAATTCAAACCCTAATTACATGAGAATGATGTTTTTAGTCATAATGACTCTATCTAACCTGATCTAGTCTAATGTTATCATCAACCATTAGTATGATGAAAGAGAAAGTACTTCTAGAGAGAGAAAGTACCCTAGAGAGAGAAAGTAACTCTAATCACATAATGGTGATGTTGTTGGCTATGTTAGCCTATGATGACTCAATCCAACCTGTTTTAGAGTGATGTTGACATCACCTAACATTATGGTGAGAGAGATAGTACTTCTAGAGAGAGAAAGTACTTCTAGAGAGAGAAAGTACCTTTTTTTAAGTGGAAACTCAAGTAAAGCATCTCCAATGCACATAAGTGAGCATAATTAGGGTATGGTCCACCTGTGTGAGGTCATAGAAACCCTAATTATGATAAATGATGAACCTTTAACTAATCCAAGAGCATCAATGAAGATGTTACTCATACATGATGATGTTATGAGTTTAATTCACCTTAATGTGAATAGTAAACCCTAATTCAAGGGTAATGGCATGCTTTTGAGTATTAAACTCTATTTGATATGAATTAGAGATTTAACTCTTATGACAAGAGTAGGAAGTACATTCCTTATTGTTGCATTACCTTTATCAGATGTATTAACCATGCAGGTTCTGATATGAAGGTAATCATATCCAGGTATGGATGTTGATGTTATATTCATTAAAGGCATGTTGTTAGCCTTATGAATAAGTAAAGTAATCTGATGTCTTGCCAGTGGCATCCTATGCTGATAATGGGCTATGAGAGCCATGAATACCATCAAGGTCATGCCTTAGAGATGACTTGTGATGAGGATAATGAGAAATGATGATTGATATGAGTTAGGCCTGTTACATTTAGTATTCTTCTTTTATAGCTGCTATGCTACTGTTATTGTTTGAAGAACAATGTATGCTGTTAAAGAATACTGAATGTACCTAACTAATCAAGTATAATGTAGAGCCCTGATCATAGATCCATCATTGTCAGAAATTAAGTGATGGTGAAACAGGTTTTCCTCAGGGAACTCCTGGAGCACATACTTTTGAGTATGTGGGGTACATGGATGTGTAGAACCTTACATTCTAGTGTAGGAAAGTGATGTAGATGTGGAATCCATCCATCCTTCACTATAGTTCCATACCGTATCAGTGGTAGGTAAACATGAAACCTCCTGATGACGAAGAAAGCACAGATATCCGTATCAGTGGTAGGTAAATATGAAACCTCCTGATGATGAAGAGAGTACAGAACGCCACAGTGACTCTAGAATAGCGAAGGACCAGTTTAACCTGGTGAGCTATAGTAGTAGAGACACGAGATGTCCTACAAGTGATCCTCTTACTGACGGAGGAAGGTGAAGGTCATGAGAATCCGGCTCTCTTAATGACCTATGTATGATACTGATGCGACTTCTCAGCGATCAGTTGGAGTATGAGTGGTAAGCCTCATCTCCATAGGGCATAATGTTGTTTGTAAAACATAATCAACCATGTAGTATAACTTGTTAGAGATGACTCCAAGTTAGTTGATTGATGTTACATTACAATAATGTTGATATTCTCCATATCTCCTAAATTGTAGAGATCTTGTTATACCTGCAACTGTTATAGAATGCTTTGAAGGCTTTACTGTTTAAGATATTCTTTGATGTTATAATAAAGCTTCTGGCGAAGAGTTATAACTCTCGCTGGGACAATTATGTATAATTGTCTCACCCCGTAGGCTTCAACTTTTTAGGTGGACATCGGAGACGAAGGAACCAGCCTACAGGTGATCAGTCTCAGCAGTAGCAGCACCAGGGGCAGCAGTAATCTCAGGTGGAGATTTGTCCTGCCATGTGGTGTAGTTAGAGTCAGTCCTATGTGTCCTCTGTACTCTCAGGTCTTGGAGTCTTGTGTTATGTGATCTTGAGATTTTGTATCTTGATGTATGTAATTACTCAAGAAGTAATTATCCTGAGATGTAAACAGTTACCTCTCTTTATGAAAGGAGTTTGTATGGATACAAGTTCTTATCTCGAAAAGTTTTAATTTCCCGTGATTTTTGTCTTCCGCTGATTACCGATTCTCTTCCGCTAAGTTTTAATCGTGTTTATGTCATGGTTTGGAGATCAGAGCCCACAACTAGTGGTATCAGAGCTCCAGGTTCAGTTGAGTCTACAGAGGCATAGGACTTAGGATGTTGAGTCTACCTTTAGTACTCTTTCCTCATCTAATAGAATCTTCTGCTCCTCAGGAGAAGAAGATACATAAGAATGTCAGAACATCGTGATGAGCATGTGGCAGAGATTAGTGCTAGTGCGCCTCGAGGTGGTGCAAGAGTTCCGAGAATAGAACAACCTGCACCTGAGTCGCCAAGAGAGCCACCCCAGTTCGACCCAGCTGACATGAGTGATCCAGCTGTACAGACGATGTTCAGGCAGTTCATGACTGCCATGACACATATAACCGATAGGATGCCCATTCCTGCACCTAGAGCACCTGCCCAACCTGAAGCACAAGGTATTGGTAAGACATTCGAACGACTTCGTCGTGTCGGAGCTACCGAGTACTTCGGAACTGCCGACCCTGCAGATGCTGACTTATGGTTGACAGAGTTGGAGAAGGCTTTCAGGATTCTTATGATTCCGGAAGCTGAGAAGGTTAGACATGCTGTCTATCTTCTCAAAGGCAGTGCTGGTCACTGGTGGAACATGGAAGAGCAGAAGAGACCTAGAGTAGAGTTCTCATGGGAAGAGTTTCGTCGGGAATTTATAAATAGATATTTTCCAAAGACCTTCCTAGATGAGAAGATCTCTCAGTTTGAGAAACTAAGGCAGGGTATGATGAACATTAGTGAGTATGAAGCTAAGTTCATGGAGTTGTTGCGGTTCTGTCCGCACATGGCTGCTACGGATGAGGAAAGAATCAGAAGATTCGAAAAGGGTTTGAATTCTGATATGTCAACCCCTGTGTCTGCCTTAGAAAACAGAGAGAGATTCTCTACCTTCGTTGAGTCAGTCCGAAGGATAGAGAGATCTATGGTTGAGAAAAGACAAACCCATAAAAGATATCCACAGTTCCAGGGTTCTTCATCTAGGGATTCCAAGAAACCTAGATTCTCTGCACCTAACCCTCCACCACCCAGATCAAGTTTTCAAACTCAATGGACACCAAGAAGAGGTAGAGGACGGAGTCAACCGCTTCAAGGGACGCACAGTTCTGCATCAGTGTCAGTTACTGGACCACCCAGACCACAACAACAGGAGAAGAGTTGCTACAACTGTGGTAAGGTGGGACACTGGATGAAGGATTTCCGTTCTAGGCCTGTCGGTGTGACACAACAACCCCCGAGACAGAATCAACAGGGATCTCAGAATAGACAACATCAAGGAGCAGCTCGAGGACGTGGACAAGCGTCTCAAGCTGGATCATCAGCACCACCTCAACACCAGGCAACTGCGAGGTTCTATGCTATGAACCCACCTGAGGCAGTGGTCAATCCACGGGTAGTGG
Source organism: Alisma plantago-aquatica (assembly GCA_963693085.1). Taxonomy (NCBI): domain Eukaryota; kingdom Viridiplantae; phylum Streptophyta; class Magnoliopsida; order Alismatales; family Alismataceae; genus Alisma; species Alisma plantago-aquatica. The sequence continues at coordinate 808,131,495 of OY856412.1, read as the reverse complement.
CAGGTCAGATGAAACTTTTATATTCTGATATGTCTATATCCTGTGTTGTATCCGTTCTGATTGATCCGGGTGCTACACACTCTTTCATCACTCGTGAAGTGATTCGTAACTGCAATGTGACTGTTAGTCATAGGGCAGATAGTTTGTTGTTGGAGACTCCGTTGAGTGGGTCTGCCGTTTTATAGGAGGTATGTTCTCCCTGCATCCTTTTCTTTTCTGACCATCACATTCAAGTGGATCTTATACCACTTGATATGCAGGGATTTGATATAATCCTTGGGATGGATACCTTAGAAAGGTATAGAGTTGTCTTGGATTGTGAGTCCAAGTTGGCTGTGTTTGCTGATGAAAGCAACACATGGATATTTCAAGGTGAAAGAAAGATTCTGCCTACCTGTCTTGTATCAGCTATGGTTGCTGATAAGCTGTTGAGGCAAGGATGTTATGCATTCTTAGCCCATGTGGTAGATGTTACCAAGGAAAGGACCAATCCTGCTAAGGTTCCCATAGTCGGGGAATTTGAGGATGTGTTTCCTGAAGAACTTCCTGGTATACCACCACCTCGGGAGATTGATTTTGAAATTAATCTGATCCCAGATACGAAACCCATAGCTCAAACTCCGTATAGGATGGCGCCTGCCGAGATGGCAGAACTCAAGAAACAGCTTCAAGAGTTACTTGAGAGAGGTTTTATCCGACGGAGTACTTCACCTTGGGGTGCTCCGGTCTTGTTTGTTAAAAAGAAAGATGGGTCAATGCGGTTGTGCATCGACTATAGACAACTCAATAAAGTAACAATAAAGAATAAGTATCCTCTGCCGAGGATTGATGATCTCTTTGACCAGTTGCGTGGTGCAACAGTCTTTTCAAAGATAGACTTGAGGTATGGATATCATCAACTCCGTATTAAGGATAGTGACATATCCAAGTCTGCCTTTAGGACAAGATATGGTCACTATGAGTTCACGGTTATGTCGTTTGGACTAACCAATGCACCAGCTGCATTCATGGAACTCATGAATAGAGTTTTTCGACCTTTCCTTGATCAGTGTGTTGTCGTCTTCATAGATGACATACTGATCTATAGTAAAGATGCTCAGCAGCATGAGCAGCATCTTCGCCAAGCTTTGACCTTGCTAAGAGAACATAAGTTGTATGCTAAGTTTAGCAAGTGTGAGTTATGGCTGCCGGAGGTATCTTTTCTTGGACATGTAATATCCGCCTCGGGAATTCATGTTGACCCTGCAAAGGTAGAATCTATTCTACAATGGGAACAACCGAAGACACCGACGGAGATTCGAAGTTTCTTGGGGTTAGCTGGATATTATCGAAGGTTCATAAAGAACTTTAGTTCTATAGCTTTACCTTTGACCAAGTTAACCCGGAAAGATGTTCCTTTTTCTTGGAGTGATAAGTGTCAACAATCTTTCCAGCTGCTGAAGGAGAGCTGACAAGTGCACCTGTGCTAGTGCTACCTGAACAAGGAAAAGGGTATATAGTTTTTTGTGATGCTTCCAAAAATGGACTAGGATGTGTGTTGATGCAGGATAAACAAGTGATTTCTTTTGCTTCCCGACAGCTTAAGAAACACGAGGAGAATTATCCAACACAGGATCTGGAGTTAGCAGCTGTGGTTCATGCTTTGAAGATCTGGAGACATTATCTCTACGGAGAAACATTCCAGATTTTCACAGACCATAAAAACCTTAAGTATATCTTCTCTCAGCATGAGCTCAACATGAGGCAACGTCGCTGGATGGAGTTAATCAAGGACTACGACTGTACAATTGATTACCACCCAGGCAAGGCCAATGTTGTTGCAAATGCCTTGAGTAGGAAATCAGCGACATCAACCATGAATAGAGCACAACTAAACTCTTTAGTATGCTCTAGAAGAGATATGCTTATCTCTTTAAGGCAAGACAATGTACAGTTGAAGGTGTCATTGTTAACCGGTTTGTTAGCTGAGATGCATATTAAACCTACTCTAAGGGAGCAGATTAAAGAGGCACAGCTAGATGATGCTGCAGTTCAACATATAAGATCTGAGTATGGAAATGAGAAGCAAGATGGTTTTCATGACTCAGAAGATCAAGTAGCTTGTTATAATGGAAGAATGATAGTGCCAGATGTGGACAACTTGAGAAAGTTAGTCCTGGAAGAAGCCCATTCTTCCATGTATGCTATGCATCCAGGGAGCACCAAGATGTATCGGAATTTGAAAGATCTGTATTGGTGGCCTGGGATGAAGAAGGATGTTGCAGAGTTTGTTCTGAGGTGTCCCGTGTGTCAGCAAGTTAAAGCTGAACACCAGAAGCCTGTAGGAACAATGCAACCTTTACCCATATCACAGTGGAAATGGGACCATGTGACCATGGACTTTGTTGTTGGCCTACCCAGGACAAGCAAAGGACATGATTCCATTTGGGTAGTTGTTGATAGGTTGACTAAGACAACACATTTCTTACCTTTCAAAACAACCTATTCTAATGAAAGGTTATCAAAGTTGTATGTTCAAGAGATAGTGCGTTTGTACGGAGTTCCTGTCACAATAGTTTCTGACAGAGGTCCTCAGTTTACCAGTCGTTTTTGGGAACAGTTGCACAAAGCCTTAGGCACTAAGCTGAGGTTTAGTACGGCCTTTCATCCACAGACTGATGGACAGTCGGAAAGAACCATACAAACCTTAGAAGACCTGTTGCGAGCATGTGTTCTCCAGTTCACCGGAAGTTGGGATCTACACCTAAGCTTGATAGAGTTTGCCTATAACAATAGCTATCAGCATAGTATTGATATGGCACCTTATGAAGCCTTATATGGTAGACGTTGTAGATCACCCTTGTGTTGGTTTGAGACTGGTGAGCACCAGTTGTTAGGTCCTGACCTGGTGCAGCAAACCACGGAAAAGATTAAAGTAATACGACATAAGATTAAGACTGCTCAGGATAGGTAGAAATCTTATGCCGATAAACGTCGTAGACCTTTAGAGTTCCAGGTTGGAGATAGAGTGTATCTCAAGATCTCACCTTGGAAAGGGGTCCTTCGTTTTGGAAGGAAGGGGAAGTTAGCTCCTAGATATATGGGGCCTTATCCAATCATTGAACGGATTGGAAAGGTAGCATATAAACTAGAGCTTCCCCCAGAATTACAGAGGTTACATCCTGTGTTTCACATTTCTATGTTGAAGAAATGTCACCCAGACACCGAGTCAGTTCTACAACCTATGGAAGTAGAATTGAATGATGACATATCCTATGAGGAGGGACCAGTGTCAATCCTTGATAAACGAATTAAAAAGTTAAAGAAGAAAGATATAAGTCTTGTGAAAGTCCTCTGGAACCATCGTGGCATTGAAGAAGCCACTTGGGAGTTAGAGGATGAGATGAGAAGGAAGTATCCTGCCCTTTTCTCTTAGTATGTTTTATCGATTTCGGGGACGAAATCCTTGTAAGGGGTGGATAATTTGTAACATCCCTGACCTGGGTTATGAGTCAACCCTAGGTGTTTTGCCTAAATATGTAATTAAATCTTTGTGATTAACTCTGAGCATGTAATTAAGTTTCTCAGAAACGTATATTTCAGTATTTGCTCCTTTTTATTAGAAGTTGTAGCATTGTTTTGATATACAAGGACCTATGTGCAATTTACCCAGTTGAAAGGGTTAGCTTGCAATTTGCACATGATGAGATGTTCCTCTGATATTGAGACATCATGAGAATCTCTTTGGCAAAGTTTGAGGGATTTCCCAAGCTAGAGCACCAAGGTGCAGCTGTGGAAGCAATCCCAGGGCTTGAAAACCCTAATTTGGGGTAAAATGCAATTTACCCAAATAAAGGGATGCAATTTGTAAAGAATGTCATCTAAAGTATCTTTTTAGACTCTTGCCATTATTTAGAGAAGAAATGATGAGGAATTCACCTCAATTGAGTTATCAAGTTAAGAAATAGGCTTTGTGATTGAATAATCAGGGTATATGTGCAATATCCCTTTAAGTATGAACTTTATTATTAGATTGTTCTTCCTTGCCTTCTTTTCTATAACTTAAGATAAGGTTTGTCCTTAGAATAAAGAGGAAGGGACGAGCAAGTAATAAAGGAAGGACTTAGTTGGAATTAAGGGAAACTTATGAACTAATGTTGAAAATCCTACCCCATGTATATAAGCCCTCCTTCCCTTAGTTGCAAGGGAACTCACCCTTCGTTCCTTTACTGTTTCATTTCACCAAAGACGATCAAGGACTGCCTTGGAGCTAAGGAGGACGATCAAGGGGTGCAAGGTAGGTCTAAACCCCTCTTCTTGCCTAATTCCATGGTTAAAACTCGAATTCAAGGTCATCTTCATGGCTAACTCTTGAAACCCTACCTTTCTAGCCGTCTCTTTTCATCCTTCCTTGGAGTTTTCACCTTGGCCAACCTGTGGGAACTCAAGGACGCCATTAGAGCTTGGAGCTTGAAAGCTTGGAGCTCAAGAAGCAAGCTTTAGGCGGGTTTTATAACTCTAAACCTATGCTTTACTATGTGCATCTTTATATGCGTTTTAATGATAGCTCTTAGTATTTCCCTACTTTTCCCTGCTATTTTGCAAGCAAACCCATGGGATATTCGTACTGTTCTTGAGCTAGGAGATGAAGGTGTGATTTCCAAGAAAAACCCACCGCTTTTCTTTCCCTTAAACGGTCCTAACAGTTTGCTCTCTCGGACTCAAGACCGCGAGGTGAGCAAACGGTCTCGAGACCGCGACAGGGCAAACGGTCTCAAGACCGTTTGGCCCCGTTGACCGAGCGTGGACCGTATAATAAATCTGTTCCTAATTATATAGGCTAATTACCCTTAAAATTTAGGAGACTAACTCCAAAGGAATCGGGAGATATGACCTTTTTAAGTCACAACTTTAAATGAATTAATTGCTGATTTTCAAACGGTCTGAAATTGCCTTTTTGGGCAAACGGTCTCAAGACCGTGTAAGGTCGTTGACTAAGCGTTGACCGTATGAGATTACTGTTCAAAATTATGTTATTTAACAACTCACCAAGTTTGATGGTCTAATTCCAAACGGGCTAAGAGTTGAAGGGTGAATACTAGGGCTAACCCTAGATAAAATCAGTACTGAAATTATGGTGACCTAGTTAGGGTTTTTAGGGTTGATTGACCTAAACGGTCTCAAGACCGTTTGGGGGTCACCAAACGGTCTCAAGACCGTGAGGGCAATCAACCAAGACCGTTTGGAGGTCTGGGGTCAAGATTTGTTGACCAATTGAAGGTACAATTACATCAAATTACATTGCAATTAAATATTGACATGATCATCAACTCAATGGGTCAGACCCTGATGAATTTGCACTAGAATCCAAAAAATTGGATGGGCAAACGGTCTCAAGACCGTTTGGAACTCATCCAAACAGTCTCAAGACCGAGAGGACAATCACCCAAGATCGTTTGAAGGTCTAGGGTTGAGTAATTTGACCAATTGAGGACCCAATTGCAAATAAGTTATCAATTTAATCAAAATTCTGTTTTGTGGTTCAATCATGGTTCAACCCCTATCAAATCACCTTAGACTTTGATGAAATCTTGGGAAAACGGTCTCAATACCATGTGGGGTCCACCCACATGACCTCAAGACCGTTTGGGCCAAGTTTGGGCCCAATTGGAGCTCAATTGAAGGGTTCAACCTTGTGTTGATGCACATTGTTGAGTGTTGATGGGTGAACATTGATAGACCCTAATTGAATCGATTTCAACCATAATTGGTTAACCATTATGGGTCAATTGAATGACCAAGTGATCAAGCATAATCTTAATTGACTAAATCCATAAGTGGTCAACATAGCTTTGACCATTTGAGGGCTTCAATATGGGTTGACATTATCGGTTGCATCTTTGAGCCTTGTTGAAGGACCAAGCGGCTGAGACCATGAGAGCCTCGCGGTCTCAAGACCGTGAGAGGGCTCACGGTCCCAAGACCGTGAGGGGGCTCACGGTCTCAAGACCGAGAGAAGGCTCGCGGTCTCAATACCGCGAAGGGCCTCGCGGTCCTGAGGTCAAACTAGCTAAACGGTCAACACCTCTTCGCAGACTCAACTCAAATTGGTCTTCGCGGTCTCAACATTAACTTGAACCAATGGGAGGCTTCGTGGTCTTGAACCCTTGAAGAGGCTCACGGTCTTGAAGCCTAAGGGGGCTCGCGGTCTTGGAGTTAGAAAGAGGCTCGCGGTCTTGGAGGGTCAAAGTGGGCAAACGGTCAACACTTTCAACCAATCTCAACCCAATTGATGATTAATGATTGAAATCAATCAATGTGATTCAAGGTTGACCTCATTCAATCATTTGATGATGTAAATGGTTCAATGTTGCCCAAATCAAACCCTAATGATAATCTAGGATAGTAAGGGGTTATTTGACTAAGGTTTTTGACCATGATAATGATCAATGGGGTGAATTACCAACATACCCCTGAAAGGTCAATTGAGTTATACCTTGCTCAATTCAAACCCTAATTACATGAGAATGATGTTTTTAGTCATAATGACTCTATCTAACCTGATCTAGTCTAATGTTATCATCAACCATTAGTATGATGAAAGAGAAAGTACTTCTAGAGAGAGAAAGTACCCTAGAGAGAGAAAGTAACTCTAATCACATAATGGTGATGTTGTTGGCTATGTTAGCCTATGATGACTCAATCCAACCTGTTTTAGAGTGATGTTGACATCACCTAACATTATGGTGAGAGAGAAAGTACTTCTAGAGAGATAAAGTACTTCTAGAGAGAGAAAGTACCTTATTTTAAGTGGAAACTCAAGTAAAGCATCTCCAATGCACATAAGTGAGCATAATTAGGGTATGGTCCACCTGTGTGAGGTCATAGAAACCCTAATTATGATAAATGATGAACCTTTAACTAATCCAAGAGCATCAATGAAGATGTTACTCATACATGATGATGTTATGAGTTTAATTCACCTTAATGTGAATAGTAAACCCTAATTCAAGGGTAATGGCATGCTTTTGAGTATTAAACTCTATTTGATATGAATTAGAGATTTAACTCTTATGACAAGAGTAGGAAGTACATTCCTTATTGTTGCATTACCTTTATCAGATGTATTAACCATGCATGTTCTGATATGAAGGTAATCATATCCAGGTATGGATGTTGATGTTATATTCATTAAAGGCATGTTGTTAGCCTTATGAATAAGTAAAGTAATCTGATGCCTTGCCAGTGGCATCCTATGTTGATAATGGGCTATGAGAGCCATGAATACCATCAAGGTCATGCCTTAGAGATGACTTGTGATGAGGATAATGAGAAATGATGATTGATATGAGTTAGGCCTGTTACATTTAGTATTCTTCTTTTATAGCTGCTATGCTACTGTTATTGTTTGAAGAACAATGTATGCTGTTAAAGAATACTGAATGTACCTAACTAATCAAGTATAATGTAGAGCCCTGATCATAGATCCATCATTGTCAGAAATTAAGTGATGGTGAAACAGGTTTTCCTCAGGGAACTCCTGGAGCACATACTTTTGAGTATGTGGGGTACATGGATGTGTAGAACCTTACATCCTAGTGTAGGAAAGTGATGTAGATGTGGAATCCATCCATCCTTCACTATAGTTCCATACCGTATCAGTGGTAGGTAAACATGAAACCTCCTGATGACGAAGAAAGCACAGATATCCGTATCAGTGGTAGGTAAATATGAAACCTCCTGATGACGAAGAGAGTACAGAACGCCACTGTGACTCTAGAATAGCGAAGGACCAGTTTACCCTGGTGAGCTATAGTAGTAGAGACACGAGATGTCCTACAAGTGATCCTCTTACTGACTGAGGAAGGTGAAGGTCATGAGAATCCGGCTCTCTTAATGACCTATGTATGATACTGATGCGACTTCTCAACGATCAGTTGGAGTATGAGTGGTAAGCCTCATCTCCACAGGGCATAATGTTGTTTGTAAAACATAATCAACCATGTAGTATAACTTGTTAGAGATGACTCCAAGTTAGTTGATTGATGTTACATTACAATAATGTTGATATTCTCCATATCTCCTAAATTGTAGAGATCTTGTTATACCTGCAACTGTTATAGAATGCTTTGAAGGCTTTACTGTTTAAGATATTCTTTGATGTTATAATAAAGCTTCTGGCGAAGAGTTATAACTCTCGCTGGGACAATTATGTATAATTGTCTCACCCCGTAGGCTTCAACTTTTTAGGTGGACATCGAAGACGAAGGAACCAGCCTACAGGTGATCAGTCTCAGCAGCAGCAGCACCAGGGGCAGCAGTAATCTCAGGTGGAGATTTGTCCTGCCATGTGGTGTAGTTAGAGTCAGTCCTATGTGTCCTCTGTACTCTCAGGTCTTGGAGTCTTGTGTTATGTGATCTTGAGATTTTGTATCTTGATGTATATAATTACTCAAGAAGTAATTATCCTGAGATGTAAACAGTTACCTCTCTTTATGAAAGGAGTTTGTATGGATACAAGTTCTTATCTCGAAAAGTTTTAATTTCCCGTGATTTTTGTCTTCCGCTGATTACCGATTCGCTTCCGCTAAGTTTTAATCGTGTTTATGTCATGGTTTGGAGATCAGAGCCCACAAAGCAGCAGTTGAAAAAGAAGGCGATAATGAAGACGAAGATGACTCCGACTCCTCAACCGACTCTAACGACGATACCACCTCCTCAGATGACAAATCTGATGCCCTAGACAATGCTGGGGAGGGCCCAAGCCAAGGAGCAGAACCTTCTCAGAAAGGATATGACAACGACCACCTCGAAGGTGGACATCCTCCCAAGTCCCCCACCCACAACGAAAATGTAAATATATCATATGGGGACCAATTCCTCGATTACTCTGCCTTTGGATCTATAGGGTTGTCTGCAAAAGATGCATCCTTTACTGAGTTCCACCAATGTATTTTAGGAACCATCACAAGCCCACCAGCAATAGCCACTCACCCTTTTTCCACACCTGACCAATCAGTGCCCTTTCCCCCGAACAGGACGAATCAGAACGAGTACATTTATATACAGATGAAGAACTCGATTCTACTTCTGATTCAGATGAAGATCTGCAAGGCTATATAGAAGATTTGGAACAACCTTCTTCAACCCCTCCGCAGGAGCTTCCCCCTCCACCACCTCTATCGCATAAGATGCACGATGTAGATATGGTGGCCATCTCAACACTAGATGCTCAGGACATCTTTATCCTAAACACTATTGTCGACGATGCCAAAGAGGGGGGAGACATCAAATACCACAATATAAATACTAAGCGCAAGTTGACAAGCGAAGATTTCTGCAACATTCTGCGACCACGGTCAATGATGCCAATGGCAATCTTCCGTGTCCTACTTACCAACTGCATAGAAGTTTACAGAAGCTCAAAGAGGCAGCAGCCAATTTTTAATGCCTCACATGCTCTATCTATAGGCTTGTTATACAAAGACATACGAGCAAATTCAATAGAGTGGCTGCGTGCTGGTTTAGCACGGAGGGCACGATATCTTACCGTGCCATTTCAAGTTTCTGATCACTGGTTGTTTATGATTGTGGACATCGAGGCTCGTGACGCCAAGGTGTACAATTTTTGCACCACTGAGCTACCAGTCGGAACAATAAATTTTGTTAGAGAAGAAGCAGGAGAGGCAAGATGTATACCTTTCCGGCTTCTTAAGCTAATTTGGGTTGCACGCCCATCCCTCCGTCAGGACTGGAGCCAACCCTGGTTCAAAATAATAAACCCGCAAGTCCAAACTATTGAGGGATCTGGGGACTGTGCTTTTTGCACTATCCGTCACATTCAAGCACTAAACCAAGAAATCCCCTTCACCGAGCTAGTCGCCGAAGATTTTCACTCCCTGCGAGGGCGTTACGCCATGGAGCTTATTTTTGATAGATGGTTCTTCAAGGACCCAACAATGGCACCAGATGACGTCCCCCGTTACCTCTTTTCAGCAATCCAACGTCCGCAAAGGCGCCCTTTCAGACATACTTTACAAGAATTGGAGCAAAACAAACAGTCAGCACTAGTCCCCGAGAAGAGAAAATGGGACCCTTCCCACATTGATCTGACACAGGATAAAGGGGACATATATCTTTTGTCAGGGGCACCCATCAGGATATCCTCATCACAAATGATGCCCTTATCTGCCATAGAGCCAACCTTCCCAGATTTCAACCTCAGTGCTTGCAAATGTCTCTTTGACAATGAACTTCGTCTCATTATGTCAAGGCTTTACGCTGAGAAAGATGACCTCATTTTCATGGCCGATGACATTTTGGTCATGGCAGACGCGTTATGAGAAACTGTAAAGTTTAAAGGGTCTCTATCTGTGAGCTTGATGACTGCCTATCAATTTTCTCTCAGACGGAATCACCCTACAACCTATATGGCATCCGCATATATGAAGGACGATCTCCTACAGCTAAAGAACTTCGAAACAACTGAAGCACCAATTTCCTTCCTACAGCATACAACACTGAAGTTTATCATGCTTCCCTTCCTTTACCATGAGCATTGGATGCTTCTGGCAACAAACCTACCTGAAGGAACAACTACCATCTACAACAATTCTGACAGCCAGTTCAATTCACGACAGAAGAAATATCTAGTGACACCAAAGACGCCCACGGAGGAAGTGGCGAAGGAATGTGCAGACAGACTAATCGATTTGTTAAGTCAGCACACAAGAGCATACAAAAAACAACACTTTCATCGCCCATCCTTCAACCACAAATGTCCCCAACAAATTCGGGAATCAAACGACTACGTCTTCTACGTCCTCTACTGGATGTACACCATCATGGTCCTTCAAAAACTAGTAGAGGATATGACAGACGTTGATTACCACGCCCTACACGGACAGTTTGCATCTAATCTACTCAGAACACCAGGGGCGAACTCAGGTTTAACAGAAGCCTGACATCCTTGTCCTTGTACTTCTCAATCTATCACTTTGACACTCTGAGGACAGAGTGAGTGATAAGTTAGGGGGGGATTACATTAGATAAGGGCGAGGTATCATTTCTATATCCTTCTTTCTCTACCTTCTCTTTCAATTCTGTACAAAAATTTTCTTAGTTTCCCTTACACATTTAGTTTTTGTTTTAAATAATTCGTCCGATAATAATTTTTTGGAATAAAGTCATCCCCCACTAACTTTAGAATCAAGTCAGTCTTCAAGAATAATAACTAAAATAGCACTTAGACATATAATGGTGACTTAATAATTTCTCTTCACTCGTGATCTTCATGCTACATCTGACTCTCCACAGGTCAACATCAAGGCCGAAATAAGCCAAGCTTTCAAGGATGAGAGGGGTATCAAGCGACATCCAAATCAAGAAGTCTCGCAAGTGGACCATTACAAAAAGAAACCAAATATGTGCATGTTGAAAAACTCTAAGAATAGCTTTCCTCTCTTCAAATAAAAGAGGCTTGTCTGCCCAAAACAAGTTCCCTAAAAACCCCAAATCCTAAGCTTGTGAGTCTACGAATAAAAGCCAGAGAGTTGAATAAAACTATGAGAGTTGTGCCATAAATAAGGAGGATCTATATAAAGAACCAATGAAGGTCTCACCTGGCCGGTACATTCAGCTGCCCTCACAAAGGCAGATGTGTCGTGTCCGGTAGTGAAACCCTAAGGTATCTTAATATATTAAAGGCTTATAAAGGACTCACCCGGCCGGTACATTCAGCTGCCCTCACAAAGGCAGATGTGTTGTGCCCGGTAGTGAACTCCTAGAAGCATAGATAACCCCTCCCCCACTTGAAGGGGGAGTTACACATCAAGCCTTTAGCCAACCCTCATACCCACTCTAGCTTCCAGTAGGTCTTTCAGAGAGGTATAAAGGTGATTAGAGTCAACAACATTCACAGAAGAAAAAAAAAAGTGGTCCCAATTCAGGCTATGAGATGCGGAAGAAACCTGAGACGTAAGAAACTCTCAATACCTGAAAGAGTTAAGGCAAACAATAAGACCTGATATGGCCTTAGGAGAGCTCAGGTTTATAATTGAAGCAAGATTATGGATATCTTAACTAATTAAAATCACCTCGCCATTACATGCCTCAGCTCTATCTAACTTGAGGACAAGCTAGACTCTAAGTTAGGGGGGGTGGTAACCTCCAATTTTGTGATGTTATCTTAGTAATTTTCTTCAGCTTTCCACACTCTTTCTCAGATAAAGTAGACAAAATCTCTAAACTATTCTCCTTTATTGCAAACATACTGCTAGACTAACTTTTCTCCTTTTTACTTACAGAAAAACACACACAAAAATCACAAAAGATCCAAACGGTCCCAAAACCGCATGGACTCACACGGTCCCAAGACCGCATGAAGCCACATGGTCCCAAGACCGCATGGACTCACACGGTCCCAAGACCGCATGAAGCCACATGGTCCCAAGACCTCATGGACTCACACGGTCCCAAGACCGCATGAAGCCACAGAGTCCCAAGACCGCATGGACTCACACGGTCCCAAGACCGCATGAAGCCACACGGTTCCAAGACCGCATGGACTCACATGGTCCCAAGACCGCATGTAGCCACACGGTCCCAAGACCGCATGAAGCCACACTGTCCCAAGACCGCATGGACTCACATGGTCCCAAGACCGCATGAAGCCACACGGTCCCAAAACCGCATGGACTCACACGGTCCCAAGACCGCATGAAGCCACACGGTCCCAAGACTACATGGACTCACACGGTCCCAAGACCGCATGAGCCCAAATGGTCTCAGAGCCCAAATGGTCTCAGAGTCCAAACGGTCTCAGAGTCCAAACGGTTTCAGACTCCAAACAGTCTTCAAGACCGTTTGGACCCAAAACTGACCAAACCGTTTGGACTTCACTTAAGGCCTATAAATAAGACCCAAGGGGTCCTCCTAAGGGTATCAAGTTTCAGACGCCCAGAGGCTGCCTCTACTACTCCAGAGATATTCCAACCTCCATCCTCCACCCATTGGCTGCCGGTCTGAGATCCACGCTCCATCTTGAAGATGTTTTCTCTCTCTTCGCCAAAGAAGGTGGGAAGATGAGACCTCATCATCGAGAAACCTGTGAAGTTTGAAGATCGTCACTCTCTCTCTCTAAGGGGTTGACTTTCCTCTCTACTTTGTGGGGATGACACTCTCTCTCTCTCTTCTCGCCTCCTTCTTTGTCCTAGCTATGAGCGAGTAGTCTCTTTCACTAGGGTGCGGGGAGTAGCCGCGCTACCCATGCTTTCATTTCATGTAATGTAATCCATAGTTTGCAATATAGAGTTTCTTCCTTTACAGTTCAACATAAATCGTTTAATGAATGCTTGTTGCTTGATCACCAACTTGTGTTATCTTTTATCTTTTAGTATGAATTGTCTATGTTTATACTATTAGATTCGAAACTCGTTTGAATGTTGGTTCTTGGTGCATGTATCCACCATGCAACTGTTTCGGTATCTAGGAGTGCTTTCAAGAAGTGGAGTAAACTCACTTCCAATGTTGTACTTTCATACTATGAAATGGAATCAGTTGACGTATGAAAGTACAACCTTGGTAAGTCGAGGAACACACTTTGCGAAGGGAATGATGCAAAGTAGGTGACCATTCGTTCGGGGATGGTTGGCATTGCAACATTCCCACACTTCTCATAGTTAGTTCTCCAAAAGGAAACTAAGTGTCTACAAAGATACTAACTGTTTAGACTCTTTTTGTAGGTCATGTTTTATGTTGCATGTTTTGATCCATGTGTAGTGGCGGTGAAAACCGATCACATCCTAGTGATTCCTTATCATTGTTTAACATCCTTAAATTTACTTGTTTGCTTTACTTTACTTGCTCTTAGTCTAAAAACAACCAAACCAACCTTTTGATTTAAATACCAACTATTAAGAGATTAAGTGAAATTCCAACATTTTCGATCTTGTTGCTCCCAACAAGACCGTTGTCCCGTGGATTCGACCCTTAACTATACTACGATAAGACTTCTACGTATCTTAGCATACGTGGGTGGAGTTCTCGATCTAGTATAAGCAAGGCTAAACTTAAAGATTTACCATCTTTAGGATTTTTAGTGGTGCACGCAATTTCACGTAAGTGGAAGATCCATCACTCATCTAGTTAATAAGACACAACAACCATAACAAATCACTCTTTTGAAACATTCCTTTTTATTTCACATAGAAAAATTGTTCATCGCATAGGGAAGGACATGGACCTTTTTCCTTAATCAATACAAATTTCAATATAAATATATATCGACATTTTGACTTTATCACTCATTTAGCCAATAACCATCTTTGAGAATATTGAGAGAAAGCGTAGTGGTTATGAACATATTTTCTCCAATAATCCTCTAGTAATAGCCTTCAAAGAATGACTTAGAGCCAACTTCTTTGCATTGAACGACATAGCAATGATCTTTACCTTTTGGACCATCCTTTCCAATCTTTTGGTTTTCCTCATCCATCTAGAAGTAACCCTCTCCATATATAAGAGTGTCTAAACCCTGATAGCACACCAATAAACCTGCAAACACAAAACCAATTACAAAACAATAAACAAATGTGTATAATGAGGAAACCATTAATATGCAATTAAAATTTCCTAGCTTCTTCGGCCTCGCTTTTAAGTCTTTGGCCCATTGTCTTTGCTTAATTGATAGAAAAGTGCAAAATCGAGATGACAAAAAGAGTTGGAGATAGAAGAGAATTGCGTGAGCGAATGAAAAGCAAATTTGTACTTTGATGAATATTCCAAGTGAATTGCTTGCAGGAACCTTGTATAACTGTATCTACGGAGGGACATTGACCGGTGATTATTCGACAGAGCAACAACATAGAATGTAACGTCAATAAATTTTGAAATTCGTCCACTGAAACAATGAATAAGTTGTTTTCTAACAATTGCATTTGTATCGGCCTCGTGAGAAAACCAATGGGTCAATCCATGTAGGTAATGAATCAAGAAGGATGGTATATGTTGTACTCAGGAGAATGCCACTAGTACTCTGGCAGTGTAATCGTGGGGAGCTTGATGGACATGCTGAAGGAGACGTAGTTGAAAGGGTCCGATGAAGCCTGAACCTACTGAGTTGGCGGATGATGGAAATAGATAAGCAATAGAAAGGCGGCAAGCTTTCAAACCATAATAAGCGTAGCAAAGCCAGGCTGGTGATTAAACCATCATGTCTAGTCTCGCTGGCTTTGTGCATTGAACCTGCTGTGGCTAATGAAAACTACACTGGAATATAACCTGGAATAAGTAAACCATAATTCTATTGAACGAGCAAGAAGGATGTTGGGCACTCTACCGTGAGGAAAGCCTCGCATCCACCATTTTCTTAAGAAGCAGTAACTTGTGTAGACTTGCAGAAGATGAAGATGCCTGTGTGCGTGGAGGAAGACAGTGCGTGCAGCTACGATGCAGAATTCCAGATGACGAGGCAGCAGTTCTGCAAATTGATAATTTTGAGTTACCATACCGAGCGATAGGATATCAAATTCTAGGGGGTGGCGCCCTTTTTTTAATCCACCGTATATCGGATAAGAAGGCCGCTTCAGATACGGTGTATCCTATACGACAGTCGAACCAAACACAGTAAAACCTTTCCCTCAGAAAATAGATCCCTTCCGACTGCTATATACCGCATACCAAACACAGGCAATGATGCACAATTAAGGTCTTGAAGAGAAGAAAGGGAGAAGCGAGGTCTGTTATCCTATTGTTTACCAGAAGCAGTTCTGATCAGTTACTGCGTATTGCAAGCACTGTAGTATGTATCTTGAATGAGATTGTTTATGGAACTTCAAACCAGTCTGTAATATTTGTCAATAGAATGTTCCAAACAAATTATGAAGAACCAGAGCTATACGCAGCCTTTGATTCTTTAGTGGATATATGCAGAACTGCCTAAATCTATTGCTACAAAACTTAATCTATTCGAATAATAAAATTAGAGTAGCATCAGATGCAGTTTTGAATGTTCTTGCTGCTGCTGTTGGTTACGCTACTGTAAGTGTATGGATCTTCAATTTGATGTTTATAGATTTATAATACATTGAATGGATCTTCAATTTGATGTTTGTGGATTTATAATACATTGAATGGAAGCAACATCATAATAGCATGTCACTAATTTGCTATTTGCATGTCAGGCATCTAGTTGTGGAAAATGTCGACTATATTGTTGATTATATTTGTAGACAAATGCGTCATCTAGATCTCAATCCCCACACTCCGCATATTCTTTCGGCTAGGTTTTCTTATATTGGCGCATCCCATGAAAGTTTACCCCGAAAAATAGATCCCTTCCGACTGCTATATACTGCATACCAAACACAGGCGATGATGCACAATTAAGGTCTTGAAGAGAAGATAGGGGGAAGCGAGGTCTGTTATCCTAGTGTTTACCAGAAGCAGTTCTGGTCAGTTGTTGCGTAATGCAAGCACTGCAGTATGTATCTTGAATGAGATTGTTTATGGAACTTCAAACCAGTCTGCAATATTTGTCAATAGAATTTTTTCAAATAAATTATGAAGAACCAGAGCTATACGCAGCCTTTGATTCTTTAGTGGATATATGCAGAACTACCTAAATCTATTATTACAAAACTTAATCTGTTCGAATAATAAAATTAGAGTAGCATCAGATGCAGTTTTGAATGTTCTTGCTGCTACTGTTAGTTACTCTACTGTAAGTGTATGGATCTTCAATTTGATATTTGTGGATTTATAATACATTGAATGGAAGCAACATCATAATAGCATGTCACTAATTTTCTATTTGTAGGTCAGGCATCTAGTTGTGGAAAATGCTGACTATATTGTTGATTATCTCTGTAGACAAATGCGCCATCTAGATCTCAATCCCCACACTACGCATATTCTTTCTGCTATGTTTTCTTATATTGGCGCATCCCATGAAAGT
This sequence comes from Alisma plantago-aquatica, assembly GCA_963693085.1. Lineage (NCBI taxonomy): Eukaryota > Viridiplantae > Streptophyta > Magnoliopsida > Alismatales > Alismataceae > Alisma > Alisma plantago-aquatica. The sequence goes on along the minus strand of OY856412.1, from coordinate 808,114,562 downwards.
TTACCTCTGTTAGAAGAACTGATAAGGTGATGGTTCGTGTATGCTCATGAAAATGTGCTTAGAAATGCATGCTTAATGTAATTTGACTATTCTATAATACAAACTTTGGTCTATATATCCACCACTCTTCTCACTCTAACATGGTTCTAATTTGATCCTTATATTCCTACCAATGTTTTGATACACTGATTTCAGTACCATTTTGGTACCCATGAAAATTTTGATGGGAATATCCAGTAATCTGAGTATGTTGAAGGCAACATTGATGAAATCCAGGAATCTACAGAAATCGTGGAAACTGGATGGAAATGATGAATGGAAACTTCAACCGAGATATCGGCATCACAGAAATTGTAGAAACTCATTGCAAATGACAGACATTTGGCACAAAGTTAGGGGCCATCTGGATGGACCCTTTTCAAATCCTAGTAGTTAGGCTACTAAACAATGGTCTAACACATCGCTTCAGAATTTATAAATACCGATGTGCACACGTTTCAGCAGATTTTTGATGGAGTTGGAGTCACACCAAAAATGGGTTGATTCAAAACTGCCAACGTTATCTGTTGTTCATGCTATTTTACAGCTCATGCAGCTGTTATCCTAAGCAGCACCTACAACCGGTTGGCTTTTCACTCACTCTTTGTTTCTAAAATATGAATACTATCTACTAACAATTACCGGTACTTTCGAAGTCAGTACCCAAACTCACCTTACAGGATAGTGTTATTTACAAAGACCACATTTTAATTTTCTAATCCATTCAGATGACCTATAATATAAAGAATAACCACTCAAGATAGGATTAGTTATAATTAAATCACAACCTGAATCCTAAGAGTGATGTAATGATTATCAAATACTAGATGTTGTAATACGCACAAATCCACAATTGTCAAATCAAAGGAAAACATAGCTTCATAGGAACTATACATTCTTTTTTTGTACAATAATATTGTATATTGGAGAATATTTTTCCACATCAATGTGGTCCAACTTTGTTCATCTCTGTTTCTTGAGGATTCACATCAAGATGATGTTTTTTGATCTACAGTCAATCTGTCTGCCTTATATCATTTGTTACCTCTATGCAATGGAACTTATTTTTTTGTACAACTTATCAATTGTGTCCTTTTAATAATATAACTCACTGTTAATTTCGATTGTTATTTGATTTATAGTACAAGATAGTTTAAAATTTGAAGATTCTCAACTGAAACACAGTCAATGCCATTTCTGCCAAAGAATTCTCCATAATACATTAAAGATACATTAATTAAACTACTTGCTAAGAAAGTTTGTTTGACTAAACTTCGTCATAGCAATGACAAGTATGTAAGCTCTATAATAAGATGGCATCACCAAGCATCTGCCATACACCATCCCAGATCCTTTCTAACAGTGCCCAATCAAGACAGCTCATCTACGTGTATGCGGGTAACATGTATGCCAAAACGGATAGCTGTCTTCAACATCAAACCCACTCATATACATAAAGTCATCTAGGAAGAACATAAACCACTTTGGAATGTTTGTAGAGTGATGATTTTTGCTTCTTGGGTTGCGATTGGTACTTTTCAGAGAATACAAGACCCATATGAAAACCTCACTCCTGGCCACTTAACTAGTTATCTAATTGATTATATAACTAACTGTGCTCTATCATGATTCAATGATTGAGATGCACTACTATGTATCAAAGGCAGTACTTGTTTATCGACTAACTCACAAGTAGACTAGTATTATTACCAAATATGGATTGAATTCGAAAATATTAAAAAAAAATAACTATAAGACGACATCTTAGTTTTTGGTAGAAGTACATTAGGTCGGAATCTATATAAGCTATTACATTTGAGTCAGATATTTGTTCTTACCAGAGTTTCTTCAGTTGTTTTGGAGTTGAGCACACTTTTGTAGGCTTGAAGGAAAGATTGTGGGCTATCAAATTATGGAAATCTTCGCCAGCCCACACCAAAAATAGGAAAAGAGAGATGATAATTCATGAAGCTCCACCAATGGCAATGGGTGTGATCATAGATTTCAATGATAACTGATATTTCATTTACTGCACGAGTGAGATCATAGATTTCAATGACTGTCATCTCATATCTCTGAGCTTAGAGGTTAAAGTAATGATAAACAACCCAATTTTCAATGAAAATCTGGCAAAACAAATTTCAAAAAAGTCAATCAGACCAGTGTCTTTCTAAAAACTATAAGTCTTCTGGAAGATTTTACTTCGTTCTTCTCACCACATTGACAGGACCTTGAGCACCATGGTGAGTAACACGGTGCAGAACCTGACCAGTAACAACATCAATAAGATAAAAAACATGATTGCAGAATGGACAAATATTTATGTGATGTTAATTTTAGTAGTAGCAACATTTTTTTTAGAATTGTTGAAATAGTATATGAGGCAATGAAATACATATAAGTAATCTCTATAATATAATAAGACACATGTATAGCTTCTTCCAGGCTCAAACACGATGCAACATTTCTCTAAAAGTATTGGTTGCCCTTTATCTAGGTCTAAGCATCCATGTCCTCACAAAAATTGTCACAAAAAGGTCAAGATCAGATTTCCTATCAAATAACAAGACTATCTATGTGTGTATCGGTGGAAATATTATTGAACAAAATGAAAGTCAAGATTATGAATAGAGGATTGTACATGTTATATATTCTGTTAAACTCACATTTGTCCAACTACTCCCAAGTCAATTAAATTTAAACTTTATCAATATATTTAAATACCTCATAAGTCTCATATGGAGTGTCCAACTACTCCCAAGTCAATTAAATTTAAACTTTAACAATAATGAGTTGACATATGGACAAAATGTAATTTGTGACATGGATAATAAAAAATGACAATGTAAATAAAATTCATACACATTTTCTAAATACTATCTATATCCAAGGAATTGTGAAGTTTAATAACAATTAAAACTCTATTGTAAATTTTTGAAAATTCTTCAAGCGTTATGAATGTCTTCTATTGTAGTATCCCTTGCATGATTTTCTCCACTTGTACCACCATGAGTAGGAAACACACCAGTAGGAGTTGAAGTTGGAAAATTTTGAAGCTGACAAAGAATTTAAATTTTCAATTTAAGATAATCATGAATAACTACACATTTGATAATAAATTTATATAAATACATGTGATCTAGTTGTACCACCATGAGCGGGAAACACACCAATAGGATGACCATTTGGGAAATATTGATGCTTGAAAAGAATTTATTTTTTCAATAAAGTTGAACATGAATAGGCAAATATCAGTAATATATTTTTTATTCATACTTGGGATCCACTCACACCACCTTGAGTGGGAAACAAAACAGTAGGAGGTCCATTTTGAAAAAAATGTGGCTTCAAAAAAAAAATGATGGCATGAGAAGGAGTTCATTTCAGATAAGTTGTTATAAAAAATGTATGTGGTATCATACATGTGATTGAAATGTAAACCCTAGCCCATTGATACCATTTGAGGTAGCTTTAGTAGAAAACACACCAGGAGAAGTCCCGTTTGGAAACATTTGAGCCTTTAAAGCAAGATTCTCATTTTCAACTTCTGTTATTTATAAAAATTTAAATTCTTTAATTTTGTGAATATGTACTTGTGCTCCAAAATGTGACGATGTTGTACCAAAACTAGTTTGAAATACTCCAGAAGGGGGTAGATTTGGAAACACACTCGTCGGGTCAAATTGTGTACTTCTAGCTGATTCCGCCTATTGAAAATATAGAAGAGAATATAACAAATTCTATTTATGTTGTAATATTATATCAATAAGTTTGATCTGATACTCGATTGTTGTCATCAAATAACCTGATTTTGTTGCACCCATGTTATAAACTAGGACCAAGATTTTTGCATATTTTTCATTTCTTGAGTAGCCTCTTTTAATTTATCCTACAATGAAATATATTTTTAGAAGACAATAATTACAATATCATATGATACTTACAAATTTATCAAATTACTTACATCTTTTGCAATACTTTCTCGCAATAACATTTCATACTAAATTTTGGCGGCTTTCCCAGTATTCCCTTCCGCGGCATGTCCGATTCCAATACCACGAACCCTATTCTTTTTTACGGGGTTGACTATATGGAAAAAGGCACGACATGTCACATCATCGATTTGTGTTGGATTAGTTACTTCACCATTTGTAACTTCATTTTCAACAATATCAATTATCACATCCTGTCATTATTTGAACAAAGTCAATGTACAAACTAGACAAGTTTTATTTGAAAATTTAATATACTATTGATTTAATATATTGAATAAATTACCACCAACGGGTTGTTCTCATATACTTTCTTCAAAAATTCTTTTTGAGTTGGCTCCCCTTCCACAATTTTCTTTCATAAATCAAATAATAGGATTATTACTACTGACTAAACAATTTCTTATTTAGAAATCATTGGAAATAAATACAAAGTGAAAGGTGATACCATTTCCTCCCTATAACAACTCCATGGTTTGGATCCTGTAGTATGATGCATTTGTTTTTTTGACCTGTTAACCTTATTTGTGGCAGCAATTTTCTGTTAAAAAAAATTACTTACTAAACACTATAAATGAAAGATAAATGATTATATATTAATTTGATATTACCTCAGACTTCTCAGAAGACCATTGTTTCACAAGATTGTCAAACTGACAAATATCTAATGATGCATTCTGCTCAACCTTTTTCCTCATCAAATCTAGATTATCCTTATACTTTAGATAGTAATCTTTCTTAACCTGTGACTTCCAACTTTGTAAAGCTTTGTAAATGTGAGCATCTACGTAGTTCCATGCATTTGGATGATCTCCCAAATCAAGAATTTCTAGAAAATATGGGGAGATGTTAAGAAACAATAAAAAAATCTTAAAATATACACTAAGTCTAGACTAAAAGAAATTTTGTAATTACTTAAGTACCTTAATGCATGATTTTCTATCTTCAAATGCTAGTTGTGGTTTCTCTCACCATCGTAGATCTAAACTCCATATTTGTGGTTTTCTAGCTAATATGCCACAATAACTGTTCAACTTTATATTGTTCTTTCCAACTGCATTACCTGTTGCATTCCATTCCACCTTGTGTCGCTGCTCTCTTGGTTTCGGAATTAGATTAACCTCACTTATGCGGCCCCTTCCATATATATGGTGGTCATTTTCATCCTCAAGTTCCTCATGCTCATCTCCTACTTCAGTTGAAGGAGAGGAGATTGTTGGTGAAGTAGTAGTGGGTTGTGGCAGAGTTGTAGAAGCTCTCATAGTTGACTTTGTGTTCCTCATCCTGCATAAGATGAAAACATAACAATTGTAGCAATGCATAAGAGGTTAGTCCAACAGTTTATGAAATAAATGTACAACATTGTAAGCACATAATAATCCACAAAGAAAAAGGGATAAATGACAAGGAAATATCTTTGCACCAATACATAATAATCCACAAAGAAAAATATTACATCAACAAAAAATATTCCTCATCCTACATAAGATCAAAAAAGGGAAAAATGACAAGGCAATATCCTTGCACCAAAACATAATAATCCACAAAGAAAAATATTGCAAGCACAATAATTCACTAAGGTTTGCAAAAACTAATCAAAACAACTTTATTCCTCTGGCTCCCTAGCAACAAATGAACCATGCATATCATTCCTTGACCAGGAGATATCATCACTTGTGTGGTTGTTAACACTATGAACTTGTATACCACTTATGTAATCCTCAATGATAGGTACTTCAGAATAATTTCGAGGTGGAAGTTTCAAAGCAGTGAACCAATTATCATCATCAGGATCTTTTACATAAAAGCATTGCATTACTTGTGATGCAAGAGTGAATGGCTCAACTTGATTGTGTCTCCTTGAGAAATTGAGTTGTGTGAAACCATATTTGTCAATGTGCAAACCGTTAGAAGAACTTTCATCAAACCAAGCACACCGAAACAATGGTATTTTTATGTTTGGACCATAACATAGCTCAATGACCTCCTCCAATTGTCCATAATATGTAATTGTAGCCATAATAGGATTTTTATCCCTCCCACTTGCATAACTAGATGTATCTGCCACCAAGTACACCCCACTATTTTGTGTAGTAGAAGTACTTTCAACATGTTTTGAGTGGAATCAATATCCATTTACTGAATAACCTTCATATGACATTCCATCTACAGAAGGAACCTGGGATATCCATCTCAACTCCTCACTAACATCCTTTGGATGATCCATTCACATATGGATTACCTAATTTATCAACATAAAAATAATAAGGGATAAAACACTCTTTCAAAATAAAATTTTAGTAATTTTATAAATTACTTACATACTCTCTCAACCACCTAGCAAACTTTGTTGCATGTTTTTTTACTTAAAGCACGTAGTGTGATATTTGGTTCAGCCTCTTGTATCTTTATCATGTGTTCACTGGTTATTAGAAAAATTAAAAAGTTGTGGTTAGTCTATATTAGAAACTATTTAACATTGAAAAAAAAGTTTGATTACATTCTGTAATCATCGAACATGTTAGTATTAAATAGTACATTTCGATGAGCTTGTTCTAAAGTTTTCACATCAAAGTGTTTCGATATTCCCACTCTAATAGGAGAGTCATCAACATTATGAGGAGTACGGGTGAATTTTGTGTCAAAACCAGGAAGATATCTAGCACAAAATGTCAAACATTCTTCTGCCAAATAGCCTCTAGCAATAGAACCGGTAGGCTGAGCTTTATTTCTGACATAAATCTTGAGTTTCTTCAAGTATCTCTCAATGGGGTACAACCACCTATACCGTACAAAACCGACAACCCTTGCATCATAAGATAAATGGATAGGCAAATGCATCATAATGGTAAAGAATGATGGAGGAAAAACTCTCTCTAACTGGCATAGTGTGACAGTAATGTCTTCTTCAAGCTTCTTAAATTCTTCTACATCAATAGCATCTGAGCAAAGTTTATTGAAAAATAAAGATAGACTTGCAACAGGTTTATAAACATCTATGCATATGCAGTTCCGCAAGGCAATAGGAAGAAATTGTTGCATTAAAACATGACAATCATGGCTCTTCAATGTCAATAGTTTTTTCTCTCTTATGTTGACACACCTAGATATGTTAGAAGAATATCCATCAGGAACCTTCAATGTTTGTAAAATAGATAGAAACTTCTTTTTCTCCGTACTACTCATTGTGAAAGATGTTGGAGGTAAGTAATAATGGCTCCCTGAATCGACTGGCTATAAATCCCTTCGGATACCCCATTGTTTTAGATCTTGACGAGCTTGTAAGTTGTCCTTACTTTTCTTTGAGTCGCCCAAAAAAGTGTTCAAGATGTTCTCATAGACATTTTTTTCTATGTGCATTACATTCAGATTATGTCTCAGCAACAGATATTTCCAATACGGGAGTCGAAAATAATGCTTATTTTATTCTATCCAGGCGGCAATGGCTGATGTCCATATGTAGGGATTTTGTGTTTATTAATTTTTCTGGATGTGATGTTTGTGCAACCCTAAAATTTTTGTAGTATATCATCACCTGACCAGTGCCTAGGCGGTTGACGAAAATCTTGTTCTCCATTGAAATTTTTTTTATCATGCCTATAAATATGATTGTTTTTTAAGAAACGTCGATGGAAACCATAACATTGTTTCTTGCCAAACTGAACCCACTTGGATAAGGTGTCTACATTACAAGATGGGCAACCAAAATCCTTTTTCCCTTTAGTGCTCCAACCAGAAAGGTCACCATAAGCCGGAAAATAATTTATGGTCCATAAGATCATTGCATGAAGTTCTTCTTCCTATAAGCATCATATACTTTAACTCCCTGACCCCAAAGTTTTTGAAGCTCATCAATTAATGGCTCTAAGTAAATATCAATATCATTCCCAACCATATGAGGACCTGGGATCAACAAAGACATCATTATGTATGGCTCCTTTAGAAGAAGCCAAGGCGGGAGATTGAGAGGGGTTAATAGTATAGGAGATGTGCTGTTTGAAGCACTCATAAGTCCAAACGGATTGAATCCATTTGTCGCTAGAGAAAGTCTGACATTTTATGGTTTAGCAGCAAAGTCTGGAAATTATCTATCTATTGAGATCCATTCTTCCATGTCAAAGGGATGACGAATACGACCATCATTTCCTTTTTCTTTAAATTGCCACATCATATCTTTTGCAACTGAAGGGCACATGTAAAGTCTCTCCAGATGAGGGATAATAGGAAAGTGATACATCACCTTTTTAGATACTTTCTTGTGTTTTGATTTATATATCTTTTCATTCCATCTAGACTCACCACAAGTATCGCACATGTCTTTCTTTGATGAACCTTTACGAAAGAGCATGCAGTCATTTCGACAGACATCAATTTTAACTTTTTTGAGGCCAAGGTCTTTTACAACTTTATTTGCTTCATAATAACTCCCAGGAAATAGACTACCTTCTTTTGGGAAGGCGGAGGTTATCAACTTCAGCAACTTTGTAAAAGAATTATTTGACCATCCAGACTCCTCCTTCAGATATAACAAAGGCACCAGAAAGGACAACTTGGAGTGAGTTTTACAACCTTCATACAGTGGCAGATCGACTTCTTTGAGAAGCTTGAAAAAGCATTGGGCGTTAAGATTTGCAGGCTCCTCCTCGAGTTCAAACTCACTCGCATGACTTTTATCGCCCATTCTGAATATATCTCCCAACATTTGATGCATACTTCCAGATGTAGGTCTAGCAGACATTGCACCTATTATATTCCTCTCGATCATCTCCCCATGATATGTCCAGACATCATAGCTGCAGACAAATCCTTTTTGTAAAACATGTAAGAATACATCATCCTCTAATTTAATGTATCTATTCGAGCATGTTTTACAAGGGAAAATTAAATTGCCCAGTCTGGTGATATTTGATGGGTACGTGCAAATTCAATGAATTTTTAAAAATCAGACTAGAATACTTGACTTTGCATCCTATTAGCAATATACATCCAATTTATTTTCAGTACGAAATCCATCTACATACAAGTAAACAAGAAGTTAACGGTCACATTACAACTAAAAAACAAAACTGAACAAGGAAAAAATAAAAGATAAAAGTTTAGATTGCAATATCATTGAGTCATAGATTATCATTGTCAGTTCATCCATTTCTTGACATCGAGGAAGCACATACACTTCTAGATAGGCCCCGTGTCCGTGTCAGATAAGTTTTGGACACCAACACTTCCCAAACACGGCATAAAATGTTTTGGACACGACTGGGACGTGTCTAGTTTATTTTTATCCTTTTCAACCCCCTGGACACTGTCAGGACACTTCTTGGACACATCACTACAATAATTGGTGTTGCAATAACCTATTTTCTTGTGCAAATGTTGAATATACAACTATTGTTTATGTCTTATTATTGAGAAAATGTAACATAGAGCTGAAATTTGATGACAATTACAAACAAATTTGTTTAAACATAAAGTCTAAGATGAATCAGATATATGAGTCAAATTATAGTCTAATAAGTCGATTACATGAGTGATACGAAATCATATATATTTATGTGGTATGCTACATTTACAAAGCAAATGTTTAGTTTTCTACTTCATATTGTTTATACCCTTTTACACAATTAAAATAAATATACAATTACATGTAAGATCCAAATCAAAATCCTTCTACAAGTTCATTATAAAAAATATATAGACAACAAGAGATCTATTTCACAAGTAACATTCATAGAAACTCTCATATTAATCTTTCTTACTTGAAAAGACTGTTATAAATGATTTCTTTGGTTCTTTGGACATACGATGTGTTTGCAGGTTGCATGATTGACTTGTCTCTAATTTCTTTCTATCTCTTGTACCTTCTTCATTATGAAATTATTACATCTTATACATGTAGTTATGATTGTATCTCCTCTATCTTGTCATTATAGAAGTGATTCTATTATATATTTGAAATTAATCATAATAGAATCTCTCAATCTTTATATGATATACAATGTATTTGTCTCAAAAAAAGGAGAGACACACGTAGTGCAATTTGATTCTGTTAAATTAACTATACTAACTATTTCATTTTCTTTTTATAATTAAGCTTCCATTATCAAATTATATTCAACCTCTTATTAATTTTGGTAGTTTAATTTTTACAAAGAGTGACAAATAAGGGGGAAACGAGTTAGAAACATTTTACCAAACACATCTTTTATTCGTGAATATAAATGGAAAATGTTTATTTTAGGTTATGAGAAAAAGTAGATGCCTAACACATTTTCATTATGTTCACTTACTTTAAATTATTATTTTTGAACAATTGGTATACTAAAATGACACTTTAAGTTATTTCCTATTGTTTATAGATATGTACTTGTTCAATCATCATCGTTGTGATTTTTTTGATCTTAAAGATCAGGAAATTATATATATGATATCTAATTTATAAAAACTACACTACTGGTGTAACGACCCCGCCTCCCGGTAACCCCCAATTAAGGGAGACCCAAAATTTCCAAAGTTTTGATCCTGTTAATTTTTACAAAGAGTGACAAATAAGGGGGAAATGAGTTAGAAACCTTTTACCAAACACATCTTTTATTCGTGAATATAAATGGAAAATGTTTATTTTAGGTTCTGAGAAAAGGTAGATACGTAACACATTTTCATTATGTGCACTTACTTTAAATTATTATTTTTGAACAATTGGTATACGAAAATGACACTTTAAGTTATTTCCTATTGTTTATAGGTATGTACTTGTTCAATCATCATCGTTGTAATTTTTTTGATCTTACAGATTAGGAAATTATATATATGATATCTAATTTATAAAAACTACACTACTGGTGTAACGACCTCACCTCCCGGTAACCCCCAATTAAGGGAGACCCGAAGGTCAAAGCCTTTATTCAATTAACAAGATCAAAGGTTCGACAAATAATCAATAATAATTATGAAATTCTACTAACTAACTGGAATTTGGTATAAAATTAAAACGTTACTTACCTTTGAAAACTTTGGAAATCTATCTATCCAGAGCTTGAATTATTCTATCTAATCCTCCTTGCACTTTACTTCTTATTTCCACAATGTGTCGCTTTACTGTTTGTTCTTTCAATTGTTGTTCCTAAAACACTGACAAACAAAACGTCAATCATTATATCGAAATATACTGGTATGTGGGAACAACCAAAAGTTTACACATAAGGATAACAATCTAATTATCACAATCAAGTTAATTAACCAGCCAATTTACATTTTCCAGTATGACAATCTCCACCGCTTTTGCCCTAACCCTGGCATACCCACCTTAGGGTTTCCTTTGCTAATGACTTAAGGCCACCTTCTCAATCCCGAGCTTGGTTCCTGGGGTCACCATTCATGGTGCCCTCTAGTCATGCAATGTCATAGGCCACCTTCTCAATCCCGAGCTTGGTGCCTGTTGTCACCACTGAAGGTGTCCATTGGTCTACCCATCTGGGCCTGACCTTTGGCATCATCCATCAGGGTGGCATGTAGGTGCGAGAATCCATACTTCTATTATTAATGTGATAATCATAGTGACTTTATAGTTTGCAAGTATGAACATCCAAACTAATAATTTGCATTCAATGCGATTAACCATCTAGAAAATCCTCGAGAAACTAAGGCAGTTATAATTAACCACATACCTGATCTGACGATTTGAACAGAAATATCCTTGCAAATAAGAATCCAAGCAAGCAAGCATTTTCAACAAGATCCTGAAATAATCACGTAATTCCCTTTTTATTATTCAATTCATCAAGATCCATTAAACCTAGCTCGCTTCCTAGGGTTTCGCTTTTAGGGTTTCTATTGCAATTAGGGTTTCCCTTCATCTTTTACTATTTCAAACCCTAATTTTATACCATTACTCATAAACCCTTATTATTTTATCTATTCTTCAAGATTAAGGTTATCTTAATGACATATAACCCTATTCTCAGATTTAAAGGCACCATTAACCATCCATTATTTTCATTAAGCTTCTTTTACAAAAACTACTATTTTTATCCATTTTACTCCATGACAAATTCTTTACACTCATTTATCATCAATTTGTAGTTCATTATGCTCTAATACTCATATGAACGTTATTTATCATTAATTCTACCTTGATTCATTCAAAAACCCTAATTTCTATATTAAGGTTATTTATCCACAAATTAGGAACTTTTAATGCTCGAAATAGATTAGAATCATTATATCTCATCTTTATCCACTACCTTGAATCATTAAAGCAATTAAGAGTCGAATTTACCAACATTAGGGTTTCAAGGCCCATTAAAGTATTATTCATGCACATGAAACTCCAAGTTAAATCAATTACGTGCAAAATTCATCCTTTTTGTTCCTAATATTCCCTTTTATCATTAATAGGCTAATATCAACCTTAATCATCAATTAAACCCCACTAATCACATTAATCATATCAAAATAGGGTTCTTTAAACATTAATACATTAAAGTTGATATCTTCCATTACTTTTTGAATTGCAAAATGTATCAGGTTTCAGTTATATTTTTAATAGATTCCTCTCATTTTTCTGAACAAAATTCATGTATAATATGCATCCATCTGAGCTACGGTTAAATAAATATGGTTTTTGCATTAAACCACTTACTTGACCAATTAGGAGTTGCCACGTCACCCTATTCCCACGCAAGGCGCTTCGCATAGAAACATTTCGAAATGATGATTTAGCCCTCGGTTAAGTTTTCGGCTCTTCAATGCCCAGAGGGGCATAACTGTCTAATCGTCTGGACCTCCTTCTTCCTCGCGAGTTGCCATGCTGCCGCCGACCTGTAGCGGCTCGGGGGACCTTTCCTCCTCCAACCTTGGACTCCAGGGTGTCGGGGATGGTCCCTTAGCCTCTGCCTCCCTCCACCATGTTCCCACACACCTGATGGTGCCCTAAACTCGCAACCATAGAGGCTGGCCAACACTGGCCGGGCCTGCCATCTGCGGCCGGCCTGGAAGTCGTGCTGCAGGTTTCTCATGAGTGTGGCGGGCAAGGAAGGATGGCCAACCACTCCTGATTATCGTGGTCGCTTCTTCCTTCCATGGAGATCCCTCCAAAGCTGCTGGTTGTCACCGAGGTAGATCCATGTATCCTGGGTTAGGGTTTCAAACTCCAAGAAACAAGAAGAAGATGAGGAAGAGAGAGAGAGAGAGGTGGGATCGTTCTTCACTCGACCCAAGGGCATACCCCTTATATAGGGGAGTGTATCCACGTCCAGAGACATTGCTCCAAGAGAAACTGAGTCCCACTCTTTAAAGGAAGCATGTTCCTTCAAGGAGAAGCAAGCTTTCTCTCTCCTCACTATCCCTTTGATTTTTCTTATTTCTTGGATAAATAGAATTACAAAAATCCTCTCATTTATTTTCTTTATTCCTGCCTTTTACTTTGTTGGCCACAAAAATATATTTCCATTAATTAGAAAATACTTCCTTCTTTCCAACACCACATAATTTGTTAATTATGTATCATATTATTTTCCTATTTGTCATTAATGGTATTTCCTCTTTCCTCTTTCTTTGTTGGGACTCCTTGGGTCCTAAGAAACTCTATTATTCCGAAATCCTTTTTATTGGATATTCATTATCCTTCTAGATGCATCTAAATGCATTATTCTTCATTATCATGTGTATTTCTTATTAAAATATTTCTTTTTGAGGATCTCTTTTTATTTCTCATTTATTTTCCTCATTAGTATTCCTTTTATCATTAGGAATCCTTGAAATACGAAATTCCACTAAGGATAACTCAATTATACCTCTTTTCACTTGTTTTCCACATTTTATCAATGTTTTCAATTTCTTTCTTAATAAAGAAATACTTATTTGATCCTTTTCTTTTATTATTGCCTTTTCTTCGCAATCTTGGATTCCTTGGCACCCAAGGAACCTAAATGCACGAAATCCATCCTTGGATTACATTCTTTTGCCTTCTAGAGGTTTCCACATCTTTCTTTCCTCAAAAACTCAATTATTCATTTATTAATTGGATTTCCTTATTATTGGGCCCAATAGCCAATAAAGCCCACAACACAATCATCAAGGCTATTGTAAAAGAAATCCATTTATTCAAAACAAATTATATCTTTATTTGTTCGAATATCTTTAATATGAGAAATTACATTTCTCACCAAAGGAACCCAACATTTGGGGTTGTAACAACTGGTGTAACATAGAAAGAAAATAAAAGACATTTTGATCATGGTATATAAAATTCAAATGTTATATTTTACATGTATATTATTGTTCACAAAGTTTTACAAATAAAATTTGTTTTTACAATCACTAAACCAATATGAGTGAAAATTGCTACTATACAAAATTCTTCGGAATCTTTTGTCAATATGTCGAAATCTAAATAGCAAGCCTTCAATGTTTTCAATATATTTCCATTTAAATAATCAACAAAATAATACTATATATAGATATTAAATGTATATTTTTTCTACATCTTCAACTATTACCCTAATATATATAGTAATGGCTATATATATATATATATATGAAGAAAATGGATTTTTATTTAACAATTATCAATTAATGGGTATTACCCACGTGATATGTTTTAGAGCATTTCCCATCATCAATAAACCTATTTTAATTTTTGAAATGTTTTATGTAAGTTATCAAACGTCTTCAAGTTGTTATGGATGGACAAAGAATTATTCTAGCATATCAAACAATGATGTCTTACTGGTCACTACCTAGAAGATGGAGGTTATTGATCCATTCTAAAGGAGGGTATGACATTTTCAATGAAAAATGAGAATAAACAAATGTTTGTGCATAAATATATGCATACTCATTTGGAATTTAAAATGGCTGGATGTTTCTCTATAATGTTAGAGATTTTAAAATATATACTGGGATCATGTTACAATAAGTTAGTTATTTATGATATTATGTGAAAATATTTTTATTGATAACATAGATAATAGACTTCTTGAGAGGAAATTGTTCAACATAAGTCTTAGAAAATCTTGCATGTTCTGTAAAGAATAATTTTTTTTATCATTACTGTAGAGAATAAATGACTCAAATACAACATGATGTTTACGCCTTAAGCACAACAAAAGCTCATCATATGGATGTATTTATGGCCCGAGACTTATATATTAATTAATAAGGCTGGGTTTTCTATCATTAGTGTTTTCAACCTTCTTCAATTGTGTTGACTATTCATGAGAAGTTCAATTACAATCTGAAACAGAGATATCTAAATCCTATTACCAAGCACTTTCAAAGGAACAAAAATTTAATGAAATAAAAATATTATTTACAATAAAATTCATCATCTAGATTACGCTGGGCTGAACTTTTGAAGATCTAATTTAATATTTCAACTCTTCTATTGAGATATGAAAGGCAATCATTACCATTTGGGCATGATGATTCTATAGGAAGTTATTATTTGTCAATGTACTTGCGAATGAAAAAGACTATAATGCACCTAACAAGTGGTTGTGGTATTATTATATTTGGAGAGGTACAATTTAGAAAAATGAGAGCTTGTAGGAGGGTGGATTTAAAAAAATCTACAAAAGGCACTCATGAATTGCGTCATGCTGCTAGAAGATGATGTCACACATACATTTTGATGATGTGACACATTAATTCCCATCCAAGGAATGAAAAATATAGATCACAAAGAGTATGGAATCTTAGATATTAAAAAATAGTAAAGCCAACACAATGTTGTTTTTCATAAGACAATATTTAGAAGACATAAATATACATTAGGTGTGGGAACGATCAGATTGTTAACCTTATCCATAGGACTGTAAATGGATACAGATAGACCCGCGGATCCGCAAATCCAAACCTTAAAAAACCCGTCACGGGTCCAGATTTCTAGACCCGCATACCCGTATTATTGCAGGTCCACTAATGGGTATAGCTATACCCATACCCGCTATACCTGTGTACTTGTATTAGTATATAAATAAATATGATTATATATATATGTATGTATGTATGTATATTTGTCATAATCTAATGGCTGAAAAACTACGGTTCATGTTTCTTTCACATGCTCACAGCCTTCCAGCAGTACTTTCTTCGCACAATCCCACTACCCACGTGTCGTTTCGGTTCTCGATTCTCTCCTGCCTCACAGTCGTGACTCTACTCCAAAAAGCGACGAAGAACTGAACCGAGAGGGTGAGAACTAGGGTTCCCGTTCCAACGGCGCAGGCCCGCAGCGGCACAACCATCGCAACTCAGAAGCAGGCAGCCGCCAACCGGGCTTCCGTTCTTCCGTCTCCAAGCCGATCAGGAGGCCACTTTCTCCTCGAGACCTTGCCCGCACTCTTCTAGGTATGGGCATACCCGCACCGTTTACAACCCTACTTATCCATTTAATTAGGTAGATACAAATACAGTTTCATACTCACTTTGTCAAAATATGCACCCAAACAATACATATGCCCATGTACCACTTGGGTATATGGATGGACATATGGTAAATAGTAATGTATAAAATATCAAATTAACCTTGGATTCAATCACTGCTGAGCTAGCACAGTATTAACAATTTTTCTTTCATTGAAAATATTATTTGCAAAATGCTTAAGCCAAATTTTATATGGAATCTATTGGGGTCGAAATACAAAGAAGTTACTATCTGTTAATTAGAAATATTTTTAGAGAAGTGTTGGATTAGTTTTTCATAGGACCTGTTGAATAATCTCAAACAGGTGTGACGCTTTTAGAAGGTGAATGTTTGTAGGTATGAGGGTAAAAAGTACCTAGTTACATCTTGATGTATTTTGTTAGTCACAAATAGATCAGTTATTTCTCAATGTATAATGTTAGACACAAACAATCTCTCTACATATAAAAATTCATGAGACCTATATCAACATGGTTGGGTTCGTTCAGGAAAAAGAAAGTATATGAAGAATATGAAATTGTGTCAACATAGATTATAAGTCAGAATTTAACAAAGCTTTTATGATCAAAGTATGGGAATAGACAAGACAAATCAATGACAATTAAAGGGTAGAACATATAGTGATACGAACGTCACATATTATTGGCAGGAGTTGCATGCTATGAGAAAGAAGACTTCCCTGAAGTTGGTACCGCTCATCCTAGATGATGGTTGCAGTGGACATAACGGTGAAGAACAACAGACATGCTGTATAGGAGCAATGTGTTTCAAACTGGTGATTGTAGGGAGGATAATTCAACATTTATTCCATAAAGCTTATTGTGATTATTGATAGAGAAGATGTATGAACGGAGTGGTAGATGAACATGCAAGTGCACTGTGAGACAAGTAGATGAACGAAGTGAGATATAGAAGTAATATGGCCAATGCTAGATCAATTGGATCCTTAAAAGCCAGGATCCTCAGAGGCATGGGAGGATGGCTCATGGTCCCATGGAAGGGAGTTGGAATATACGACTGAGAATAGAAGGCACCTGTAGACAAAGAATGACATGACGAAGTCGTCGACGGTGATCACTTTTCTTCCGCTGGGTGAAATTCTTCCCTAACGATATTTATTGAAAATAGAGTCCTGGCTTGTATAGACAACGTGCAGAACGAAAACGAGTCCTCACGGGCAGAGTTTTAATTGTTGTTACTGAAACAACAATGAACCACTACTAGGTTTTCCTATTCATTTTAGCAGTTGCAAGCAATCAATCTCGAAAAATCTTCATCGCGTGAGATACAAGCAGGGGATAGTCGAAGCAGGGAGATCTACCTCACATTCGAAGTAGGGCGACCTCACCACAGTGGCTGCTTCTTCCAGACAAAAGTTCACGTCAGTGACCGCTGCTTCTACTGGGGGGATGCTCTTGCCGGAAGCCACCCTTCCTCTTGCCGGCAGCAACTCCTATTGTGGAACTTCTACTCAGGCAACGACAGCCGTCCTCTGCAGTGGGCGATCAAATTGGGAAACATGAGCACAAGGGAAGGAAATCGTTTCGACTAATTAGGTTCTAATTACTAATTAGTGGGGCGGGAAATTTTGGTGGGAACCCTGGTGAAGGAATTTTTACATTTGGGTAGGATTTTATACCTTCACTAATTGTCTTTCCCATAAAGAATTTGGTTGAAGAAAACTAGTTTATTTGTGTGGGACGGCCCTTCACAAAAAGCAATATTTTTAAGGACTTTGGTCCTTCGCAAATGACCTTCACTAAAAACCCATTTTTTGTAGTGAGTTTGGGTACACTGACCTCTTCCTGTGGCAGGTTGGATCATATCAAGATATCACCCTTTTCATATGTCCCATGCTAAAGGTCCTCCTTTGAAATGATATTGAGGCCTATGTTGGACCTAAACCATAAAACCCATATCGTATCTCATCATATACAAGACTAGCACAAGCGAACATGTCAACCCACTAGTTATGTTTAGCACTTCAACCAAGTCATTCGTACAATACAAGGAGTTTAGTTTAGATAGGATTTCATGGTCAAACTCATCTCATATCATCAAACATACTTGACCCTCTCAAAAACCAACTTCAGTCATATCAACATCAACATCATCATCATCGTCGTCGTCGTCGTCGTCGTCATCGTCGTCATCATCATCATCATTATTATCATCACCACCACCACCACCACCACCAACAACAACAACTTAGATCATCTCGGCTACTTACTAGCCTAACCTTTATCAGGGCTCTAGAAAACTTTAGAGACTACAATTATCATCTAAACATCCTCTTCTAGACTTGATGTTACATCTCTTTCTCTTAGGTTACATGGACACTCACTGCCTTTCTGCATGTGGTAACATTTTTCATATGTACATGTACTAATACCTGAAATAGGCTTTCTCCAACGTTGAAATAGGCGATGAAATCATTATACTCCATTCGAATAAAGCCAAAACCAAAATGAGTTACCACACTCATCTGGTAGTCTAGTACCATGGAACCTAGAGAACTAGTAAGAACATGGTGCACGGCTATATAGCTACCCTAAGAACATGCCTGAAACATATGTATAGGGAAGTAAGAAGAACTCCCTTGTCTCACCCTCCTGCATCTACAACCCATAACTACAGCATATAAGGAGGAGAAAAAAAAGGTCTAGGAATTACACAAGTCTACACCTAGTTCTAGAACATATAGGTTCTAACCTAGAGGCTAAGTTGACTTATTCCACAAAGGACATCATATTAAGTTTCTAGTTTTGAGATGTAAGGTTGTGTTTAGTTTGTGTTTTATGTGAGAAATGTTTGGTGTAGTTTTCTTTCATGCTCTGATACCATCTATCACAAAACCAAAATCCCAGTCCCATGAACCAAATGAATACCAAAGACAACATGCAGAAGCATGAAATGCTTAGCATACATGAACAAATAACA
This sequence comes from Alisma plantago-aquatica, assembly GCA_963693085.1. Lineage (NCBI taxonomy): Eukaryota > Viridiplantae > Streptophyta > Magnoliopsida > Alismatales > Alismataceae > Alisma > Alisma plantago-aquatica. Next base: position 808,095,167 of record OY856412.1, on the reverse strand, counting down.
AGATAAAGGCACCAACAATAGTCTCAACACTCAACATGATATATTAAACAACATTTTCTATTACAAGGTTATCATTTACAAATTGAGGTACAGATTTACACAAGTCTACTCATGGATACTAGGGATCCTAAAACAAGTACACCTGACATAGCTCACCAAGCCCATCGACTTCTAGCAATCTCTAAGCCTATAAAATATGTGAAACAAGGTGGGTCAAGCACACAAGGTGCTGAGTACAGGGGTAAAAGATACATACACATAAGCTTTGCATAATTTGAAAAGATTTATAGAAATAACGAACAAGAAATAAACAAGTTTAGTATTTAGCAAAATGAGATCCCATGTTTTATGTCATTTCACTCCAATTATACCATCATATGATGTATTCATAAGGCCTTTGATCGACTTCCCACCAAAAGGATTCGTAAGGGTGCTCAAGATTAGCTAACCCTTTTATACGTGAGGGACCTCAATAACCAAAATCATTGAGAAAAACCATGTTTCAACATTTGTATAATGGAGTTCTATATTATATATGCAAGTTATAAACCAACAAGATGAGAAAAACAATGAGTACAATACGAGCATACTACATGGCAATATTTAAGAAAATAAACAAGCATACATACATATCAGTTTGCAAGCAAGAAAGCCATAGTCATACAACTATTTAAAGCCGGTACCTAATTTCAGAGATTTCATAACTTGACCTTATCCATGACCATCTAGCCACAAGAATCAACTGATTAAGCATGAGATTACATACATACATTAGATTCCCATCATTAACACTAATTAGCTTCGTTTTAGGATTTTAGCCAAGTTATGTTACAAGTTGATTATTCGTACATTAGATGATCCTTTACCGTTCTAGGGTCCCTCATGGAGGTGTTGCTCAAGTTCCAAGTCATTATGAGGTTTCATTCATATTCTATGATCATTTCAAGATTTAGGTCACTTATGCACAAAATAGGTCATAAGACTCATAATAGGGCAAGAAGGACCAAGGGTCATCAACATATGAAAGAAAAGCATACAAGATAGTTAAGGTCAGTAAGATATAGATGAAAGGATCATATTCAAGATTAGGTGGATGTCCTCAAGTTTGGGCATCATAAGATTCCACATTGTCAACATGCATCCCAAAAGCCAACACGTAAGACATAGATCATAAGGTCCAAACATATGAGATTTGAACATCCATACCAAGGATCATATTGTGTAGAACATCTCTAGTTTAGAAGAAGGGAGATTAAGGTCCACATCACATTTGGGGTGCAAACTAGACAAACAAGCGATGAGTGTCACACTTGGTCATCACTAGTGAACTTAGGATTTCAAACACCAACTGGGGCAAGGGGTTGATCATAGCAATAAAGTCACTTAAACATCACAAGATTACATATTTTAGAGATTTAAAAGATTTGTATTCATAGGAAGGCCAAGATTCCACCATCGATTAGAGTATATTCATGTATCACCACAAAGGGGTCATTTTCATGCATTACGAGTGATATGGGGTGAAAAAGCAAGAAGTAGAGTGATCATGTACATGCATGTTATATAGCATCAAAAGGTTACTGAATATTGACACTAGTACAGGAATGGTCTGTAGCGTCAGTTTTTTTAAGCCTGTAGCGTCACTTAATAATCAACCCCTAAGTGGTTATCGCTATAGAATTTTCTCTATAACGTCGGTTTTTTTGACCAAACAAAACCGACCTTACAGAGTAAACACCGATGCAAAAGGTTGTAAAAAATCTGACACAAGCGAGAAAAATAAGCATGTAAGGTCGGTTATTCCAAAAAAACCGACCCTATAAACTCTCTCGGTCGAGAAAATTGTCGATCGAAAATATTTCGATCAATAAAATTGTCGATCGAGGGAGTACACTGAAATGTTTATTCAATCTTTAGGGTCGGTTATTCCAAAAAAACCGACCCTGTAAACTCTCTCGGTCGAGAAAATTGTCGACCAAAAATATTTCGGTCGACAAAATTGTCGACCGAGGGGTACACTGAAATGTTTATTCAATCTTTAGGGCCAGTTTTTATAAATAACTGACCTTACAGTGAACCTCTAAGGTCGGTTTTTTAAGAAAACCGATGCTACAGGTCTATAGATTGATCTTGAAAATTTGTAGACCTGTAGCATCAGTTTTCTTAAAAACACCAACCTTAGAGTGAACCTCTAAGGTCGGTTTTTTAAGAAAACTGATGTTGCAGGTCTACAGAAGAGCTTTACAATCTGTAGACCTGTAGCATCAGTTTTCTTAATAAACCGACCTTAGAGGTTCACTCTAAGGTCGGTTTAGTAAGAAAACGGATGCTACAGGTCTACAGATTGTAACCACACACAACCGTGCGACCATATCCCAACATGGTCGTACTACACAGTACGACTGTGCTACCAGAAGCCAACACGGCCGTGCTACACAACACGGACATGCTACCAGAAGCCCACACAACCATGCTACGTGACACGGCCATGCTACATGGAAGAAATAGAAACATAATAGAAGAACAAGAAGAACCAAGATATGGGAGAGGGGAGCATTGATGCTCAACTGTCACCATTCCAAACCACACATTAATAACAAAAATGATTCATATATTCAGTTGAGTTACACATATTCACATCATAATCTACAAAATGATAGATTGCAAGTCTGAGATGAATGGAGTACTAAAATCACATACATCAATGGAGCTGACATATTTAATCCAATGCTATATTGACTTCATTTAGAAAAACATCTGACCACTCTTTTCAAAATTCATTTAAGTTCTCAAGTGTGTAAGGCTGAGTTGTAAAGATCTGTAATAGAAAATGCACATGCTAATATTTTATAAAATCACTTGAAAATTTATTATGTTATTCTTTATTACCTGATCTATAGTCTGAATGTCATATGATGCTTTGTTTGACAATAACTTGCATATATTTCATTACATAGTAGCCACAAGCCCAGTCATTATTTTGTATAGGACACTAAAAATAACAAATAATACTTAATGTTAGTAAACTACTATAAACAGGAGTTGAGATAAAAATATAACAGTTGACATATAACAGTTGAAAATTAATACATATAAGACGAAGCAGTTGTCAAAGTAGCTACCTTGACATTTTTCACTTGCCATTTTAGAACCTACAAGTATACATATATTATGTTAAACATCATGCATCGATGATCTCATCTATAAACCCTAAAGTGTTAATCTGAGACTTTATAATGTCTTCCCTCATATTTCTGGAATGTATATAATGATTACATATGTTATTGATAAAAAAATGTTGATATGAAAGAATACATATTCTTCTTATTGGTTGATTTACTAGTAAAAAAATGGCACATTGGGAGAGTGAGAATATTATTCCTCACTTGTATACTGAAGAAGAAATATATGCAAGTCAACAACAAGTCAATAGCACCTGCAACAACACAAATGCAAAATTGATAAATTTTGAAGCTTCTACAACTCAGCCAGCACGGCCGTGCTACCTAGTCAGTTGCATGACAGTAAAAAGAAAATGGAGGAGTGAGGCGGAAGAGACAACCATGCTACCTTGAGATGAACTGGATGGTGGGGGAGCTTGTGTGGGAGAATAACTGGAGAAAGAAGGTGTGCAACCCTTGCAATGTTGTAGGCGTCGTCCGTGCTACCTGGTCAGTTGCATGACAGTAAAAAGAAAATGGAGGAGTGAGGCAGAAGAGACAACTGTGCTACCTTGAGAAGAACTGGATGGTGGGGGAGCTTGTGTGGGAGAAGAACTAGAGAAAGAAGGTGTGCAACCCTTGCAACGCCGTAGGCGTCATCACCATTCAAGGAAGAAAGCAGATGGGTGTTGTCTCCAAAGTGCATGGCATTAGAGATGGTGGTTGATCTGGAGGCGTCAACACCGTCCAAAGAAGAAAATGGCAGCTGGGCATCGTCATCTAAGAAGGGGTTCTGATTTACCTCTCCTCGGGTGTGGAGATGGTTGGGAAGGTGACCTTGAAAGTGGCGGCAATTTGCTTCTCTTCGGGTGCGGGAGTAGGAATGGGGAGATGAGAAAAATGAAATGAAACACAATGAAATACGGCTCAGCTTTAGTCTAATATCAGCCCGACCTCTAGTGTCGGTTATCTCAAAAAACTGACGCTACAGAGACTAAATGGTGCCCAAATTTTTTGAGACCATCTCTAGGGTCGGTTATTTGAAAAAACCGACCCTAGAGGTCAGGGTCAATAGGGTCGGTTATTTGAAAAAACCGATGCTAGAGTTCAAAGTGGTGCCCGTATTTTTTTGTTGACCCTATAGCATCGGTTATTTGGAAAAACTGACCCTATAGATCGAGGCGCGAAGCCATATAGATCGAGGCGCGAAGCCAAATTTGCATGAATTTTTGCCATGGGAAACCTGTAAGGTCGATTTTTTTGATAAACCCGACGCTAGAGGTGCTTATACATGCATGAAAATAAAATGGATCCAAAATTCATCTCGATTGACAATATTGTCGACCGACAGGACCTGTAGGGTCGGTTATAAGGAAAAAACCGACCCTAGATGTGCTTATACATGGCAAAGGCAAACTGGATACTATAATCAGCTCGTTCGACAAATTCGTCGACCGTGGGGACCTCTAGGGTCGGTTAAAAGGTAAAAACTGACGCTAGAGGTGCTTATACATGTGTGAAAACAAAATGGATCCAAAATTCATCTCGGTCAACAATATTATCGACCAAGAGGACCTGTAGGGTCGGTTATAAGGAAAAAACTGACGCTATAGGTGCTATTACATGCATGAACTAAACTAGATCCAATATTTATCTCAGTCGACAATATTTTTGATCGAGGGGACCTGTAGGGTCGGTTATAAGGAAAAAAACGACCCTAGAGGTGCTTATACATGCTGAAGGCAAACTAGATACTATAATCAGCTCAGTCGACAAATTCGTCGACCGAGGGGACCTCTAGGGTCGGTTAAAAGGTAAAAACTTATGCTAGAGGTGCTTATACATGCGTGAAAACAAAATGGATCCAAAATTCATCTCGGTCGACAATATTGTCGACCGAGAGGACCTGTAGGGTCGGTTATAATGAAAAAATCGACGCTAAAGGTGCTTATACATGGGTGAACTAAACTGGAACCAAAATTTATCTCGGTGGACAATATTGTCGACCGAGGGGACCTCTAGGGTCGATTATAAGGAAAAAACTGACCCTAGAGGTGCTTATACATGGTGAAAGAAAACTGGATCCAAGATGTCTCCCGCATTTTTTGTAGACATATCAGGTCAGTTATTTGGAAAAACCGACCTCATAGATCAAGGCGTGAAGCCAAAATTGAGAAAATTTTTGTCGTGGGAAACTGTAATTGGCTTTCTAATCCGATTGTCTATAAGGTCGCTTATTTTATGAAAACCGACCCTATAGAGATACACTACAAGGTCGGTTCTTTTAAGAAAATTGACCCAAGTGGTCTTAAGTGGTGCCCACATTTTTTATAGACATATAAGGTCAGTTATTTGGAAAACTGACCCTATAGAGTTACACTACAAGGTCGGTTATTTTAAGAAAACCGACCCAAGAGGTTTTAAGTGGTGCCCGCATTTTGTGTCGACATATAAGGTCAGTTATTTGGAAAAATTGACCCTATAGGTAGTGACGTTATAACCCATTTCTGTACTAGTGTGACATTATAATGTGTTTCATATATCATTAAAGCAAGATTATTAAATGAGCAAAGGTCTAGGTTAAAGTTCGCATACCTGTCACATTAGTGCATCAAAGTCAATTAAGGACCAAGATGATGATTACATCTTTCATAGTGTTCCATTTTCATAGGAGTTACCAATTTGAGGTGTAGGAAGTAGATTGGGCATCTAATATCCAATATTTACCATAATAGTGCACTTAATATGGTCAACATAGTCAAAGATCACTTATTTATCAAATTAGGAACAAAATTAGAATATTTGGGATCTGAAACTATAGCCAAGTTATAGGTCTCATCGATTTGATTGATTTGATATATAGGTTCATATATTTTGGCTAAAGGAGGTGGAAGTTATCATTTATTCAAAATGTTTGAATCAAAACTATATAGAAAGGGAGGGGGTCACTACCACATTAACATGCGATTTCAAGGAAAAAGGGGACCATTTGATGGGGATTCGGTGATCAACACCCTCATACTCCACGTGTACTGGTGCATGGGACCCAGGCCATTTGGCATTGATGGATTGGGTCACACTAGTGGGTTGCGGACCCGAAGAGTGCTAAGTTGGTGGTGGCTGAAGACCTAGAGTCACAGTGATTGGGGACCAACACTCCATACGCCATCACCGGATTGGAAGCTGCTCCATGTTCCCCACCGCTTGTGTATGCAAAGAAGGACCCATGGAAAGGATCAAAGGGATTCATCGATGTGATGATGAGAGGGACTGGCATGGAGTTTGAGCCATGCGAGGAGGTCGTCCACCTCTGTCTATGTGTAGAAGACTCACTCCCGATCTAGGTTGCCTCCCCTTCTCCTCCTCTCACCTATCCCATCATCACTTATTTTTTCATTGGGAAACAAAGCACGAACATGGGGCTTCAATCCCCAGTCCCAACACATCCTCAGTGGCTAGAGGAGGAGGAAAAGGGGAAAGAAGGGTCATTAGTGGCAGGCTTGCCTCTTTCCTTCCACTAGCAGGTGTGGGGGTGTTCGGGTGTGCCTTCTGCTTGATGGTCATCCTAGCTTCTTAGGTACCCACTACTAAGGGGGGGAACAAGTAGGCCAACATGTTGTAATAGAGAGGAGAATGGAAGAGGAAATTGATCAAAGGTCTCAAGAGAGGCTTTAAATAGTGAAAGGGGTTAGGGTTTGGGAACTCTTTCCCTATCGTTGAGTCCTCATCTTTTTCCTGATTTGGCTGGAGGTGGGAGACAACCTTCCCAGCCTCATGATCTTTCCTCAAAGTGGAAGAGGGAAGGAAAAATTGGCTAGGCGAGCTCACTGGATGGGCCCATGAATGGACCGACACACAAGAAAGAAAGAAAAGGATAAAAAGGGCCAAAATATGGTTGAAACAAGGACTTTTCAAAATGTCACAATTTGGGCTATGGTAGTCCATTTGGGATGTTTCTTGCTTTATTGGATTCATATTTGAATCATATAAAATTTTATGCACATTATAAAGTAAGAAAAACAAATTATATAGATCTAGAATTAGTTTCAATATGGTAACTCATTAAAGTAGGACATTGCATTCAATATTCTTAATTAATGACACACACTGCAATAGTTGAGCATTAATGTAACCAAAATGGAGTGTCACAACAATCAAACCATGAAATTGATATCCAAATTAGATAAGGGGTCATCATAGAGTGAAGGATAGCATAATCAAAGTGAGAGAGAAATAGTATTGTCACAGTGGATGAGGTTGTTTCTAATCTCCATATTGACAATGCCCTTATACATCTCACCATTCAATATTTAGACTTAGAGGGGAGGATATAATGATCTTGTATGATAAGGAGAAACTTATTAATGTAAGAGAATCAATGAGTAAAAAAACTCAATGACACCTTGTCTTCCTTTCAATTTAAATAAATTTCACATTTGTCCAATAGTATAAGGATAAGAGAATCATGTATAATGAAGAAGTAGGAAAGTGGAAACATAAATTATTTCTAGTAATGATATAAATGTAATTTTACAAAAGTGTTTCAAAAGAAGTGAAAAACCATAGTTGTGATTGTGTATATAATGTACTAAAGAGAAATAATAACAAGTTGTGCATTTGTTTTTTAATACTATATTCCAGACTAGCTTAGTTCACCCATGGTTTATTATGGTCTCATTGATAATGGGTTATTCAAAATTGGGATACCAAAATAGAAATTGAAATGAGAATATTTTTTTTGTAGACTCAGTCGTGTTATGTAATAGCAAGTAGAAGAACTACTTTAAAAGTAGATAAAACTAAACTAAAAGTTGTAAACTAAATAGAAGACCTCTAAAAGAGTAACTAAAAGTGACCATACCTACTCCTAAATGACATAAATATGACCTCGTAGTGACCTTACTTACTCCTAAAAGCTATCTTTAGTATGTCACTAGCCATTGGTCCTCACACGTCAGTACCCTGATTTCACATGCATCTTCTATAATACTATATCACACTTTAGTTGATCAAATATATCATCTATCCTTTAAAACAAATACATATTCTTGATTGTCACCTTGTTTAACTGTTGGTAGTCCATGTACAAGATAATATATGCATCCTTATTTATCACAAACACACGGGAGCACTCCAAACAGAAGTTCTCAATTGGATAAATCCCTTATCCCACAACTCTTGAAGCATCTTCTTCAACTCCTTCATATATGTTGGTGCCATTCTATAAGGTATTTGTTCTATGAAAAACTAGTATCATATAAAAATAAATCTATCTATGAGGTGTGATGCCTAAAAACTCCTTAGGAAACACATGTGCCATAGTATTATCCTCAATCCTACTACTCCTTGCTCTAATATTAACCACATGTCCTAGAAAATCTTCAAAACCCTACATTGTCAACCTCTCTATTATAGTTGTAGGCACCATACATATCAAAATGATTTTCCTATATCCTTGAAAATTCCACAAGATACGACTACCCCCAAACCCCACAACATTGGACCCATAGTTTAATACAACCTTGTACTTCTCTAAAATTTTCATCCCTAGGATCGAATTGGTGCATGTCAAGTGGCATGAGGTCCACTCAATTGTTGTGACTAAGAAACAAAGAACACAAGATGGACAGACATAATACAAAATGATAAAATTCTTCCAAGAAGCCTCCATCAATAACTCCTCAAATAAGAGGAAAGTTACAAAGAAGTATAACCTCCATAGTGATAAACAAGTGTGTCACATTCAGGTCAACCAAGGTAGATACATATGAAGAAGTAGACAATTTAGAATGAAAAGCTCCATTTGACATGTCATGACATGTGGTGTGATGAGTCCTTATATCTAAGTCATCACATGGAACCTCATTTTTACATGTTGTAATCCTTAAACTTGACCTCTCCCTATTTCTCCTGACAACCTTTCCTAAGAAGACTGGCCATGTCCCCTTCCACTTCCATTTTGTTATTGTGAGCCTTGATGGCTTCACCTATGTTGCTATGCTACCTTTGTCTGAACTATAACCAAAAAGACTTTCACATGCCCATACTATCCACCTTGATAACTCATACTTGTACTATATCAAATAGATCATAGTGTTAGTTCTTGTAGCTCTTGTACCACCTCTGATTTATAGCCTAGACAACCATGTTAGTGGCATCAATCCTAAATTATTCACCCCAAAAGGTGGCACGACCTCTTCCCTTATTGGAAGACCAACATGTGTGAACTTGTGTCCTAGGATCTGACATTTCTAATATTTACTACGACTTACAATAGAGCTTAAGTTGATATAGTGATAAAACCATTGGCACTTGTAACTTCTAGACTATTGACTCCAACACTAGGCTTCCCTCTTCTTTGAATCAATATCAGGATGGTTCACCATCATCTTTTGTATTATCCCAAGTGCCTCCACAAAGTTAGAAACTTCTCGCACCACTCTAGGGTGGATTCCAACTAATCCCACTCCACGTTCAAGACATTATCAAACCTTTTGATCCTCTCCTTTGTTGTAGAATATAGATGAGGAAAAAACCTCAACAATTCCATAAATTACATCTCCTTGTCATTCATAAACAATGTCCTTTGGTGCAATTTCTCAAATTGAGGTTTCTTCTCCTTTGGATAAGACTAAGGGGATTATTGACTCTTGAAATCCTTAGGAAACTCAGCCTATGTGATTATCTCATAGATCCTCTTCTCCATCTCTATGGCCCACTAATGTATAGATACCCTTCAATATGTAGGTTGTGTGCTTCATCTTATCCTCATCAAAAATCCCAAGAGGTTGGATGACTTTTCTATATCTATCAACTACATATCTACATGAGTTATATCAATTGTTCCTACAACTCTATTAAACCAACCCTTTTCATTGTCTCAAAGGGTTTCCTTGAACCTATAAAGAATCTCCACATCTAGATGATATCCTAGGGACTAGAATCAATACATGCCCAACTAGGTGTTTCATTGTCAATTTTAGTTTCCCAAACATGTTTTGAGTCAGGTCAATTGGTCCTATATTGTTCATGGTATGTGGTATGTGATGTCTCATCCCCATATGGTTACTCCTCATCTTTGGTACCCTATTCCACTGACCACCTCCTAGTTCTACATGGATGCTCTCAACATAATCTTCATGTGAACCAGACATAATACAAAAACTTTCAAATTAATTTACACAATAATTGCACAAATGGCCCATCTTTCATCCATTCACAATAAGTAACTACAAAAGATATAGTTCAATGACCACTGACAACCTATATATAAAAGGTACAAATGCCAAAGGTACAACATGAGCATCTATACAAGCATGCATGTCAAACAAGAGGTGTAGATACAACTTACTCAATCCACCCTGCCAGGACATGACAGTACAATGAGACATCTAAGACACACCAACAATACATCACCATCAACATCCAAGATACTTTACACCACCAAACAAAGTTTGTTGTCCACAAAATGCAGGGTTACGCTATTGGTCTCCTAAAACATGTGGATTACCATGAGGGCAAGACCCATGTCCATGTAATATGATAGAACAAATGATAACCTTTTATGCTTACAAGTTTAGCATTGAAAAAAATGTAAAGGAATAAATAAAGAAAACATTAATCATAACAAGATATGAAATACCAATAGTTGCAGTATGATAATGATAATTAATACTTATCATATATAGACGACCAATTAAAGAATTACAAATCAAATCACAAAATAATCCTAAGTTGATATACCACATGTCTGGATTATATGTTCAATTATTAACCCCTGAGTAGTTTGAGGTTCACCACTCAAGCCTCTAGATAGTCACTGTGAATTCCCGTATCCCCTTATAAGGTCTTAGCATTATGGTCTCCATAAGAGTATGACATGCCTCGTTCAGAGAGAGTATAAAAGAGTTGTTATGACCATATCTAATCTTAATGGGTAAGTTAGGGTTTATATGGATGATTACATGGTTTACTAGATTGATAATTACTTAAACATGATTAATGATGATATATCAATCATGATATGTTAAACCTAATGAGAACCCCAAGTATGCTATCTCTTTGTATAATTAGGGTTTGAGAAAATATAAACCCAATTCGGCTGAAATTAGGGTTTTCACCAGAGAGGCTCATGTTGGGGAGTAATGAGAGTGTTATGAAAAGGAGAATGAAAATGGTAGTTGAATGATAGGATAGCACGGACATGGTGGGTCGATAGTGGCATGTCCATTCTAGGCCACACGGCCGTTTTGAAAGAATTGAACTATTGACCAACTTTTATATCCAAATCAGATGAAAAAAATGCACCACAGTCATGGGGAGGAACCATGGTCGTGTTGTGTCCATCTTGGCATGGTCGTGGCACCTTGCACGGGCATTCTGGCACATTTCCTCTTCAACAGACATTTTTGTAGAATTCTAGATAGCAGTGCACTATTAACTTTTTATTTATTTAATAGAAGCTTGGAATGATCCCAAATTTTCACTCAAGATTTATAACTCAGTTATACATAACATTATAAATTTTCATAATTTTTGGAGAAGGTTTGATCTCTGAAATAAACAAATTATAGTAACTTTTTATGATAGAAAAATTTACTGAAATAAGAAAACGTTTAGTGAGGGGTCAATGTGCAATTGACCCAAGCAGCTCAATTGCTCTATATGGTCAACCTAACACACTAGGAGGTCTCATAATTCGTGATTCATTCCAGAGAAATGAAATCCTAGAGAGAGAGGGAGAGTTAGGGTTTGATAGGAGAAAGTGGTGGAATTGTTGATCTAGGGTTTTGCAGTCTGAGGAATGATGAAATCATGTAAGTTTAGCTTCTTTGGATATAGTTTTATGGTGAATCTTCTCTCATATGTCAAGATTCCTTCCCTCCCCTGATTGGATTCGAAATCATATCAAATCAAGTCCTTTTCTCACTCTTTCTTCATAATCCCTCATTTTTAGGGTTTCCGAGTTAAAAGGAGAAAGAATCGGGTGAATTGCTAGGGATATGATATGAGATCGCAATTTTCAGGGATGAGCTGCATTTTTAAGGTGTTTTCACACCTTAGGTTGAGTGGGAACTTCCTTTAAATAGTATATTGTACGGAAATTGGTTAAATCATCCATAATCCTTAATTGCTTTGTATGCGACTACAAACCCCGAATTGTCTGTTTGATCTAAATCGTTGCAAAATGATATGATATGGAATCTTCCTCTGTCTGGATGAATTTCAGATGATAAAATCATATTATAAATGTATACAATACATCTTAATCAGAATTCCCTAAGTATTCATAGAGGTTATAAGAGTAAACTGAAATATAGGGAATTTTCCTATTACCGAAATTGCTATATAATTAGATAGAGAAATTTGTTTATCTAGATCCCCTTGGTTATGAATGATTTTTATCTGAATTCATAGTACATATATGTCATAAACTATCTTGGATTACATTTAAGGTGAGTAATGTTTGCTTTATATCTCAGTAAAGAGGGTGAAACCATAGATGCGAGGAAAGTTGGATATTTACGAATAAATATTGTGAAATCCATTTGAAGGGATCTTCTTGACATGATAGACTTTATTTAATCAATTTCACTCAATTAGATGATTTAGTTGATATTCTCGATTTTTTCCTAGATGATAATAAATGAAAAGAATTGTTTTTGAATTCAATTTATTTTATACCTCAAACCATGTTCTAACTATGATCTAAAATTGCTTATATGATGGCATGGATATAGATATCCATGTATCTTGAATAATAGAGAATTTATAAGTTGATTGAGAATCTTTTGAAGATATGAATTATTAAGTAATTCGGGTGCTTGAACAACATTATAGCTGAAATTCATATTTAAGCTTAATTGATCTTACTTATGTTCCTGGTGCATTCAATTCTACATGTTTGATCTCTTTGATTTGATATATATAGACAATAGAGTTTCTAATTTTCATAATACATATCCCGTGAATAGCAAGTAATCAAGGATGGAAACCCAATCTAGCATGTTTTTAAAAGTATACATATCTAATTTAGTATTAAATGGTTGATTGAGATGATTAATGTGATATTGTGGGTTTTTCGCTGAATATTATCTTATATGCATGTATGATTTGTTTATGAGATTTGAATTCTCTAATTCAAATACTTGTCATGAAATGATAAGTTATTATTCTATTGCAAGCGGAGAGATATGACATGCCCTAGATTGGATATTATTGGTTCCATGCATATATGTGTGAAATGTTGAATGAGAATACTTATTTTGTAGACATGATATATGTTTGAATACATGAGAAATGTTGTATGTGCATGAGTAAGGAGAAACCCTAAGATAAGGGTAAACAATATGTTAAGCATTTAGTTCAGTATGTGAACACCATAGAATCCCTATGAGAGATATGCTCCTTAGGTATGAAACAACCTAACCCTAGAAGTGTCCAGTATATGGGTGTCGGAACGTATTAATAGGTGGTACGGGGGACGAAGCCCTAGTGGAAGTCTCCTAAAAATACAGTATGTAGTGTCCAACATCAACCAGAGATCATGGTCGCACTAGAGTATAGAAAAGCCAATAGGTGGCTTGACTCGCCGTATGTGTGCTCAGGTTAGAGGAGGAGTCCAGAGGCCAGAGTGCATTACACTATTGCAGACTAGTAGCGTAGTCAGACTTAGCATTCCAGGGAGTGTCGACTAAGTCTTGTACAGTGTGATCGTAGTACACTGCATATGATCAGCACAAAAGCGAAAATATGATCATATAGGTTTAAAGTGATTCTTATAAATAAAAAAAGTTAAGAAATATGTGAGTACAGTTTCATAGTAGTTGTTCTTTAAATGCAATATTTACATTCTCTGTTATTTTAACTATATTGTTTTAGATATGCTCGGTGTAGTAACTACTGTTTTGATAATTGATATTAGTTGCTCAAAGGTATATCTATAATTATATCAGTACTTTAGACTATTTATTTGAAGTAATCATTCGATGAGCGAGTAGGCTCACCCCTCTATTCAAAATTTTTAGGGAAACCACATGGAATTGAAGAAGGTCAAAGCATCAGAGTAGATCTAACACATGAGTTAAGTATGAGATTAGTTAAGTTCAGTCGGTCCCTATCACTCTAGGTCCTTGTATAGATGTGAGAGAGTTGTAAATGATGTTTTGTATCTTTGTTTCCTTGATAAGAGAGAATGTATCTGATTAACATGTCATATGTACATGGAAGTGTTAGAAATATAATGTATGTATGGATGTGTATCATTAATTTTGAGATCATATTAAAGTAATAAAAGTTTAATTCTCTTGTAAAGTTTGTTTATGTGATTGAATGCGAGAAAACAAAGAGTTTGAAATAAAAAGAAAAAGTCGGGAGTGAACTTTGTATTAAGTGTAATCCTCATAGTCATGCCCTAATCTCATGATTAGTGGTAATTGTGGGATGTGGGCTTGACAACTTGGTATCAGAGCCTAGGCTGAGTCGTCGGGGACATTAGGATAGAAAGTTGGAGTTATAAGTGTGGAAGATAGGAGGTGATGTGTCTATAGCTCTGGGAGGTCTGGTTATTTGGATACCCTAGCCCAGTATCTGAATACTTAGATTGACCGCTATCAAGATACTCTATATATTCTTCTGTGGATGCCCTGGCCAAGAATGCAGTGGGAGAATAGGCTAGAGAGAAACCCTAGAAATATTAGGGTTAGGAGACCGAAAGTAATAAAGGAGTAAGAGATTAAACATGGAATGTGATACAACTCTTGCTTTATATTGCTTCTTTGATTGGAGATCAATAGAAATGCTCTTATATATGAATTCAGATTATCAGTTTGTAGAATATATATGGTTCTTTTATATTCATGTGTATCATGAAGTGATTCAGTCATTGTTTATATTCTTTGTATTAAGTAGACCAAAAGTTATGTTTAAATGAGTTTTCTCTAAGTGGATATTCTTTCCACATGTTTGAGATTAATAGGAGTTGGTTAATAATGTGTAGCTCTTGGCTTCAGGATTACAGGTTCGGCCTGGTTCAGCTGGCAGGATGTGTTACTGGGATCTAATGACTCGTATTAATAGTATAATAAGAGTAGACTCTGGATAAATTAGACCCACATCATAGTGAGAATGTACATACACTAAGATGTTGAAACATATGGGAAAGATTAGAATAGCTAAGAATCAGTTAGAACTAATATCTGAGATTCAACTTTGGGGCCTCATATAAAAAACCCTTAATTGGGAATAAAGGAACTCAATATAGGGTTCTGATTAAATTAAATGATAAGTATTATATGAACTCGAAATATGAAATATGGGAAAGATATGAGAAAAGTATGCAATGGCCAAGATAGTAAGAATCAATCATGAGGAATGGATCATATAATCGATTATAATGCTTTTATGTACTCCAAACCAAAGGCAAAATAGAAGAAAAGAGTTGAGTATACAATAAGTACATAGAAGTGAAGAGTCTTCAGAAGAGTTAAAGTAAAGAGAATTGGATGAACATGTAAATCATAAAACTAGAACAACAAACTAGTTTCTAAAATAAGAACAAAAGTGTAGTTTAACAAATGAATAAGTCATACAAAGGTAGACTATATTCAGGAAAGAGAAAACTTGATTGAAAGAGAAACTATGTTTCACCCATGCATGATCCGTTTGATTTAAAATGAAGAATATGTCATGTATTAAACATGAGGTGAAACTAGAAGAGAGAATATTGATTTAGAATTTTAACTTCACATTAGTAGAATGATAAAAAAAATATGTGCAACATGGTATACATGATCATGCACATGAATAAGCAACATGGTCATAAGAGAAAATTAGAAGTTAAAGATGACAGGTGGAAGAGTAGTATATGGTAAGAGGATTATGGGAAGTGAGGAAGGGTTTGAAACTGTTGGTATGTATGCCCATACAGCAAGTCATATGATAATTGTAATGGGATACTTTGAACATGATTTGAATAATAATAAAGGCAATTTCCAATCTATATGTTTTAACTATTTCTGAGATGATAGTGTAACATGATAAATGTCTAAAGAATTGTTTTACTCGATGACGTATGCTTTTAGGTTCAGGACCTAAATGATGAGATCATACAAATGTTAAGAGTATACATTCTTGTTTAGTCCCTAGTCAGTTGTTATTGTGGAAATAACCATAGACATCAATAACACTAAAGACTAGATTGTGTGTTGGTTGATGACAGAATCACATTAGTCATGATATAGTGATATCAAACCAAGCACATAGGTACTTGTTAGAGAACAGTGTACCAGACAGACCCACCGTGAGAGTGACACATCGAACCATGATTTGGTAGTCACAGTAAGCTCTCACAATGATGGTGGTGAGTGTGATTCTTAGACCTGAAATCACTACACTCAACACATGTCATTCGGCAGACTTTGACATCATAAAACGCAGTCCTGAAACATGGGTTATTATAAAGGTGATGATTGGGTGGCTTTGACACATGGGGCTTTTGAGGGGTGAGTGATAGATATGGGATTTGTCCCTCCTGAGGGAGTTTGATGTCTTTGGCTACTTGATGAGTAGGATTGAGAAAGGCATGCACATGCACGTGTGAATCAATATGTGATATTGATGTCACACACATCTCACCCAGTCTGCTCTGAGATCAAGGAAATGGATGAACGTTGAAAGGATGATTGTTCCATGCCTTGAGTTCATCCAGGATATCAGTGACAAAGGGATTATACATTCACTGTAACACCATTCATGTAATGTAGGATTGAAAGCTTTTCTCCAACTTTCTATTTCACTTGGGTAGCACTGATGTGTGACTAGACACCGCTCTTTGCTTGTGAAGTCATAAGTGTTATGGACTTTCACTGCCAACGTGAAATGGACCTGCAGGGTCACACACATAGGATTTAACCTGGAAGAGGAGTTTATCCACAAATGATGTTTAGATTGATTACTAAAGGAGTTTAGTAGTTCAATTAAACACTCAGTTAATTGATAGCCCAAAATCATAGTATTCAAGGTGTTGGATCAGATGTATCAGTTTGATTGAAACTGTAATTGACTGATCTACTGCCCCAACTGATCAGCTCATGAGATGAATCAATCGGCTCAGGCAGGTGAGCCTACTAGCTCAGGTCATGAGATGACCGGTTCACTTTGGTGAACTGGTCGGGTGACCAAACGATCGTGTTTCATTTCACTTGTCAAATTCCATTTGGACCAGGACTAATATTTATTCGTTGGAAACAAACATGGAAAGTCAATTTGAGTTGGACCAAGACTACAAACCGATCGGATGGAGCAACCAACTGATCGGCTCAGGGGTCGAAACAATCAGATGGAGTGTCCAACCGATCGACTAGAGAGTCCAAACGATCATTTCAGAGTTGAAACGATCGGTTCAACTGCCGCAGTTTGTCAGATTTTGTGGAAATCTAGAACTCTTCTACTCCTGCTTAGTCCCGCATTGCCCGAGGTAGAGACCCCTATCCCATGACCCTCCTATATATAGGGGTATTGGGGGCTTCTCGAACAACAACTCAGAATACCAGTTGCTCTATAAAGTTTTCTTTCTCTCTGGTTGTGGTAACCAGGAGAGCCCAAGCAAGTGCTACCTGATAAGGGAGGCACAACAAGGGAAAGACAACTACAGAAAAGTGACTAGTGGTAGAAGAGTGCGTCAGTGACTAGTACTCTGACAGGAGGGTACGACTCCTTCTGATTCCTTGTGGGACAAGGATATCAGAGTTCTAGGTGGTCCGTATAGACTACTTCATAGGAGGGAGACATCTGCCGCTCAGAGGATAGCTGTCAATCCCGAAAGTCCCGGTGAGACCAAGAGTTGTCAGTCTTGGTGAGACCAGGAGCTGCACAGACACCGTCCAAGACTGGAGGTGAAGACCATGCAAGCTGCGAGGTATTGTCTCCGAGCAAGCCTCGGGACAAGGTATGATTCTACAAACCATATTTCTGATTGTATAGACGTTGACGTGATTCCTTCATTTTGGGTTTGGGAGGAGAAATTTTTGTTTCTGCTACAATCTTTGCCTCCCCTAAAACCTAACAGTGGTATCAGAGCCAGGTCAACTGCTCTATATTTAGGATTATCGATGTGATCAATTTTGGTTTGTCGCCTTTATTTGTTGCATATGATGCAAATAAAATTGGCTTTATGCATGTCCAATCCTAAATCCACAAATCCCAATATACATATATGATATGTAATATTAATGCACTTGATACGCGTCGCCCTTAAACGAGTTTTGTGGTGGATGTATAGTGTGGTTATGGCCGATAAACCCTATCTATGTATGGTTGTATGTGGTTGCTTGCATCTTGGTCTACGCACTGATTCCCTATCTCCTATTCCTGATGTAACTCAAAATAATTCGAGATTTCTTTCCTACCTTTGCTCCCCCAAAATGTAACTCGAGGTTTCACAATTCAATTGTAAAATAGGATAGAATTTTATTTCATGTTATGTCAAAGAACAGAGGACAACCTAACAATGACTGAGACGATCAGTTCAAGGCGTGAAACGATCGGTTGGCATTCCAGACGACCAGTTCAAGGAGCGAGATGAGCGGGTGGCGATCTAAGGAGATTCACGATGACCAGTGAACCGATCGGCTGGAGGCACCAGTTGATCGACTGGTGGCACACAAACAACCAACCTGATGGCGAGCCGCTCAATCATGAAGATGAGTTGATCAAACCCAGAAATGCAAGGCACAAAGTTCATCTTGTACAGGTTGCATGTGATGTAGACCTAGATGACCGTGATTCCTCTTGGCTCGAGGAATCATATTCGGTTGTCCATAATCATTGCTTTTATCGTTTCACATGTTTTCTGTGGGATATAGCATGTATATGATACGTAATATATATTGTCATTATTAGATATGTATATGTATATAAAAACCAAATCCATCATTAAATATTAAAGTTTTAATTGCCTTCCAAATGCGACACACGTGAAAAGCTTGATCAGCCAAGTGTGGGCACACCCTAGCGTGGTGCACCGTCTATCTCGTGGAAGCATGAAGGATGACTATGTGGGTCTGCCCTAGCAGGTTGCATATTCATCGTGTTGGCTTTGGGTCAGACTTAACAAGGTGATCTAGATGGGATCTAGTACCTTGAGGCATGGAGATGATCATGGCAAGGAGTTGCATATGACATCTTTCAAGAGTTGCATATGATGCAATTGGTAAGAGTTCCCTACCTAGAAGATCTAAGTTGTGGGTGACAACCCTAGCTGGTCCATAGCTCAGAGGATTCCAGTATCTTAACCCACTAGAAGATTGTGCACTGCAATCTTCCAAATTGATGGTGAGGGCTGTCAATTTGAATCAAAATAGTGGGAGCGATAATTAATTAAAGGCCTAATTAACTATCGTCAAACTTTATTCAAATCAAATCAAATCAAAAAGAGTTTTGATAAATGCAACTTTCTCTTGTAGAATGGCAAAAGAATCATCTTTCAAAATGGGCAAATTAATTGAGAATAAATTCCATAACTGGTTGAGGACTGTGAGAAGTGTTCTACACAAGCTAGATATACAGGTAGACTTTGAATCCAATCTATGTACGCTTAATGCGTTGTTTAAGAAGAAAGATAGTTCATTGATAGAGATCAATGGAATGAAAGGGAAAGAACGGTTCTCTCGCCAAACCGAATTATTTTGCATGGAGAGGATGGAAGGAACAATGGAAGAAGAAGTGAGAGATAGAGATCTCTACTTCTAGTGTATACATGATAGATATTAACTTTACTACTTCTTTGTCATGGGTACTTGATACCAGATGCGGATCTCACATTTGTTCACACGTGAAGGATCTTAAGAGAAGTAGGCCTTTGGGGAAAGGCGAGGTTGAACTACGTGTTGCTAATGGGGAAAGGGTTGCCGCCGGTGCTGTAGGAACCCATGAGTTAACTCTTCCTAGTGGGCTAATAATAGAGTTGGAGAACTGCTATTATGTACTTGCCATAAATAGGAATATCATTTCTGTCTCTTATTTGGACAATGATGGATTTGAATTTCTTATTAATAATGGAAAGTGTTCCATTTCTAAAGATGGGATCTTTTATGGCAGTGCCCCGATGTCCTATGGTCTATACTTGATAGATCTAGGGACAAGTATATACAATGTAAACACCAAAAGGCAAAAACTCAACAACTCAAACAAAACGTATCTTTGGCATTGCCATCTAGGGCACATAAATGAGAAGCACATTTCAAGACTCCATAAAGATGGTTATCTAGACTCTTTTTATTATGAATCAATAGAGATATGTGAATCTTGTTTGTTGGGCAAGATGACAAAGACTCCCTTTTCAGGTAAAGGTTAGAGAGCTAGTGATCTATTAGGAATCATACATACTGATGTATGTTGGCCTTTTAGAACTAATGCCAGAAATGGGTGTCAGTACTTCATTACCTTCACTGACGACTTCAGTAGGTATGGCTATGTGTACCTGATGAAACATAAGTCAGAAACCCTTGAAAGGTTCAAGGATTTCATGAATGAAGTACAGAACCAACTTGGTAAAAGTATTAAGGCACTTCGATCTGATCAAGGTGGAGAATACTTAAGCCAAGCGTTTGAGGACCTTCTGCGAGCCCTTGGTATTGTATCACAATGGACTCTGCCTGGAATACCACAACATAATGGTGTGTCTGAAAGAAGGAATCACACATTGCTTGATGTGGTGCGATCAATGATGAGTTTTGATGATTTTCTGATTTCCTTCTAGGGTCATGCTCTTGAAACCACTGTGTTTACACTTAACCGAGTACCATCTAAATTGGTTCAAAAGACACAATATGAGATATGGCACGGGAACCGTCCCAATTTGTCTTTTATGAAGATTTGGGGTTGTGAGGCTTACATCAGGAAAATATTTCCTGATAAGCATGAACCCAAGTCTGATAAATGTTATTTTGTTGGATACCCCAAGGAAACGAGGTGATATTATTTATACCACCCAACTGACAACAAAGTGTTTGTTGCCAGGGATACTATATTCCTAGAGAGGGAATTTATTTCCAAAGGAAGCAGTGGGAGGAAAATAGAGCTTGAAGAGGTTCAAGCCCAATAAGAAAACATTGAACCAGTAGATGTATAAAAGGAACATGGAGATTCACAAGGTGTTGTGGAATCTCAGTCTCTTCAAATAACACAAGGACCTCGTAGATCTAGTAGGACACGCCTTGAACCTGAGAGGTTTGGATACCTTGTGACTCAGGAAGGTAGTGAGTTGATCATAGATGATGATCCAACTACCGATCTAGAGGCTATGAAGGGACCAGATTCTGAGAAATGGCTTGAAGCCATGAGATCCGAGATGGAATCAATGTACTCCAACAAAGTATGGACTTTGGTGGAACCACCCAAAGGGGTAAAACCCATAGGGTGCAAGTGGGTCTTCAAGAAGAAGACCGACATGGATGGCAATGTGCAAACTTATAAAGGCAGATTGGTTGCTAAGGCATTTCGAGAAGTTCAAGGCAATGACTATGACAAAACCTTTTCTCCAGTTGCCATGATTAAGTTCATCAGGATCATGCTTGCTATTGCGGATTACTATGACTATGAGATTTGGCATATTGATATTAAAACTGCATTCCTTAATGGGAATATATATGAGGATGTGTACATTACACAGCCTGAAGGTTTTGTAGATCCAAAGAATTACAATAAAGTCTATAAGTTGCAAAGATCTATCTATAGATTGAAACAAGTGTCTCGGAGTTGGAATCTTCATTTTGATGAGGAAGCCAAAGTGTTTATATTTATTAAAAATGATGATGAACCTTGTGTGTACAAGAAGGTTAGTGGGAGCACGACCACATTTCTCATATTGTATGTGGATGACATACTATTGATGGGGAATGATGTCACAACCTTAGAGAAGGTAAAGACTTGGCTTGGGAATACTTTCTCAATGAAGGACTTAGGAGAAGCATCCTACATTCTAGGAATTAAGATCTATAGAGATACATCTAGAAAGCTTCTCGGACTAAGTCAGGGCATGTATATTGACAAAGTGCTGAAGTAGTTCAGCATGGAGAACTCAAAGAGAGGCAACATCCCCATGCTACATGGAGTCACCATCTCTAGAGCTTAATGTCCCCAATCTTGTGAAGAGAGGGAGCGTATGAATGGGATCCTATATGCATCAACCATCTGATCCATCATGTACGCTATGTTGTGCACACGCCCTGATGTCTCATGACACAAATTTACCATGCGTAGAAACGCAAGTGAACGCGTCGAGTAGTACATGCCTTTGTGAGGCCCGAGTCGAACTCAGGGATACATGCAATCGTCGGGGACTCCTACTAACTACTCGTGATCAGCTAAGCCGATTAACAAGTTGAGGGTTGTTGTTAAAATTAAAAGAAAAATAAAAACAAAACAGAACAAGAAATCGATTAAATGTTGGTTTAATCAATTCAAAAGGAAATCTTTAGGGTTACGGTTTCACCGTGGGTTTTCATTATATTAAATTCTATATAGCTACTCAATTTTTATCTCTCTATCCAGGTAGTGGCCTGAAAACAGAATTGCCCACTGTCGTGGTACAATTCACTACCTATGTCTAGGTCGGTTCCACTGTCGTAGTAACCTATACCCTAAACTAGGTGCATTAAACATGATCTCTTAGTATCCACCATTAATCTTACACCACCTTGTTCAAGGGATTTGTCAATTAATGTAAATTCCATCTCTTTTCAACCATTAATCCTTCTTTCAAAGCAATTAAGGGCATTAGATTATCATTATGGTGATCAAGCATAACAATATATTGTTAAAACGAAATTATACCACATATTTAAGAGATAAGATATGAATTACTATTATAAAATCGTCATACAATGAATTCCCAGGCTACTCCCGATCCTAAAGATAAAGGGAATTAGCCCTGCATGTTCATCTCAAGACAAAGCATGGTAGAGAAAAGGGGAAACATGAGAAAAACGAAATTGAGTGGTGAAACCCCTGAACGGAGAAGGTCCAATCGATCCTTGGCATGGAATCCGCATTCTTCCGCCTTTCAGTGGTGGAATTCGTCTTCTTCAGCGTCCGGATCGGCTGGGACGTGCTCTCGCACTCCATTCTTTTCTCCTTGCTCTCCTGGAATGTGTGCAATAGCTAATGACGTCCCTCTGGCTGGGGGCGCCGTCATTAGGTATATCTCCCTCATTAGGTTGCTAATTAACCACGGCCGTCTGATTAAGACCATTCCAAGGAAAATGCATATCTTACGGTGTCGATACCATCGACGTGAGTCGACGGTATCGACTCAGTGTGGTAGCGGCAACCCTTCTTTCCTTTCGTATGAGCACCCGATGTAATCTCGATACCATCGACGCGATTTGATGGTATCGACAGCTCTGTAGCGACGATTTTGTCATTTTGCGTCGTTGTATCCTCCGTGCGTCGATGGTATCGACTTAGTGTCGATACTATTGACTGCTTTCTCACCAGCAACCTGATGGTATCTTGATACCATCGACATCCCTGTCGATAGTATCGACTCTTTGCTGATACTCGCGGCTGGCAACCTGTGGTCCGGTCGATGGTATCGACCTCCGTCGATGGTATCGACGGAAGCAGATACTTGTTTTCTCTGAAATTCAAACACGAGACCACATAAATTCACACAAATAATAATATTTTGGCAATTAATGCTCAGAACGATGAAATAAAGAGGATTTGACATAAAATAGTAGCAAAGACCAAAGTGGATGAATTATGCAACATTAACCATAAAAATCACTAATAAAAGCATAAAACACAAATCAAACAGGTCTATAAATGCGACTCAAAATCATCGCATCAAACTCCCCTAAGCTTGAACGTTGCTCGCCCTCGAGCAACTAATCCTTAGAATAGAATCGCTCATGTCAACTGAAGAACAACACACCACAACCAACATCCCATATGACTCCCACCGGACATTCACATACCGGCCCTCGCTCACCACAGAATGATAATTACCCTAAAGGCGGCAATAATCATCCATAAAAGAAATTGACCCTAAAACTGATGAACATTGTCACATAAGGCAGTTAACATAATAAAACTCGCCGGTTCAGACTTGGTGCATCTTGTGATCTCCTATACTACGTTGCTCTCCCTAACTACCATCTACATGGAAGCAGTTCTCTTGATATACCTTAGTGAGGAGAAATTCACGGTGGCCTACCAATCCGAGCAACGGGTGGATGAAGATGGGTGGTTCATGGAAGAAAGTGGAAGTATTATACATTTTCAACATGCATAAAACAAAAATGTCCTAAATGATGCAAATGCACATGAAAAATGCCCTAATGCCTAAAATTGGGTGGAATGATGCATGCACTAACCATCCATCTCAAAACAAGATGGACATCTAATTAAGATACATCATGTACTCAATTATCTTGAATTGCAGGTGATATTATGTTCCTTTCTCCTTCTTATTCTTGTTGCTTCTACATAACTCTTTTTTTTCATTATGCATATTTTTCAGATTTGTCTCTTTTTTTTTCCAACCCTTATATCCATAATTGATAATGAATATTTTATTGGGCTTATTTTTCTTCATACTTAGAAATTTGCACTATTTAGAAGGTATGGAACAATTTGATTCACCATTAGAGAAAAATTGAGATACATGATATACTTTATGCATGAAAATTATGAATGCAACTACATGGAATGCACCTAAGGGTAATGTGCATGTATCACTATTCTACTTTTTTTTAGATGCAAACATATGGAAATAAATTCAATGCAGGACCTATCTATATGCAATGCTGTCAAAGAAGTTAAAACTGTAAAGTACTTCCAATTCTTGTGGTAGATTGTGAAAAGTAAAGAGGTGGAAAGATCACAAGACTAGATGACTGAACCTTAGAAAGATATTATATGTCCCTCCTTACTGACCTGTATAGTAGTTAAGAGGTTTCTCTCTCTTACATCCAATTAGAGTCTCATTACCATTTGGTCAGTTTAGGCTCAAACAACCATTTCCGCCCACTTTCATGAATCATTAGGAGTATAGTTGTGAAATTTTGTTTTAAAGTTGACAAAACCAATCATTTTCGTAGGATATGTGCCCAAGGTTAAACAAGACAAGCTTTCCAAACACACACAAAAAATTTTAAATTTCCCTTGATTTTCCCATGCACAATTAATGAGATGACACAAACTTTATGACATCCACAATTACACTAGATAGCATGTGGATCCTGCAAAAACTAAAATTGCAAGAAACAAATAACAAGAACAAAAACAATAAAGTTAAAAACTAAAAATAATAAAAGATAAAGTTGTTCCAACTACCCCCCTAAGCATGAATTTGACTATGGCCTCATAGTCAAAAACAAACTTAAAGATTGGAACAGTGATACCGGATCACTCCTGTGGTGGTGGAGGCAGGTATTGCGGCGTCGTGGGGTCCCAAGACGGGTAGTGCCCCTGAAAAGAAGGATCATACTGGGGCATAGGTGGAGGCTGTGGATACCCCCCGAAATAGTTTTGGCTCCAGTAATGATCATAAAACGGCTGCTGCTGCATCTCCATCCTGTTCATCCGATCATGCATGAATTGTTGATTGTCGAGGATGAGACACTCATTTTCAAAGATAGCGCGATGATTGTCCAGAATCTGGTTCGTAGTGTCATGAATACCGACATAAGTCTCAGCATGATGATGTTGCGTCTGATGTATATTTTGTAGCATAGCATACATACCCTGCATGGAATAGGCATCCTCACTTGGCTGCGAGGGCGGTGGTGGTGGTGGCATAGGCTGTGATGATGAAGATGCACCCGGATGCATGCGAGGACGCTTCCGTGGTGCCACTCGTGCTCGAAGAGGTGTAAATGTCTCCTCTTCCTCCTCAGCCTCGTCGTCATTTCCGTCGTTGCCACCATCGTTGCCGCCTTCTTCATCGGAGTCGGCGATGGCTATGATTGGCCACCGGAAGTGTTGTGCCCCTTCGATGTCAAAGACCGGATCAGGCAACGAACACTCCTGATAGGCGTGGTTGACGTGGAAATGCGCATACGCCAAACCATCTCGAAGAAGTAGGAGATTGGACCGGTGCAAATGTTGCAAGTTCACCTTGCTCCTAGTAGATAGAGGAGTGAGCGACTGTAAATTCAAGCCGAGGTATGAAGCCAGCTTGGTGATGAGCCCGCCAAAATGAATCGGTGCTTTCCTCGTACTCCTCTTCACTGCCAATACTCTCTGTAGAAAAAAGGCACCCCAATTGCACTCTTGACGCTTCAGGAGCTTATACAAGAAGAAAAGATCCGGCTCCTGGAATTTGCTAAGGGATAGATCACCCCTAGCAAACAGCTTCGAACAGAGCATCCAGTGCAATATTCGAACGAAAGGGTGCTCGAAATCAGCTACCGCAGCATTATGGTAGCTAACAGACTTCCCCGGCGGCACCGTAACCAGCTCAGCGAAGATGGCATCGTAATCGGTGCGGTTGTCCGACCGCCGGTAGTCGTTTGATGAATGATGCCAATTGAAAATCGCATTGAACTGCCGGAGTGTGATGGTGTAGTCGATGTTGAATAGCCGGAACGACACCCGACCCTTTATCCACTCACGGTTGGTGGAAACAACGTCATTGGGCACGACGCAGACGTCCAGTGATGCCATGAACTCTGCCACCAACTCCTTGTACGTAGGCCACTCGCCGAAGAATGGCTGCCCATCTGCATGGAATTCTAGCTCGTCGGGTCTTCGGGTTGTGTGGCGCGCCTGTCCTTTCAGAACATAGGCCAAGTTGGCCTGGAACCCTAAGTCGCGGATCAAGTTCCGTTTGACATAACGGGTTGGCTCTATCTTCCTCTTTAAGATCTCCTCGTAGATCTTCTTCACATCCGTGGATGGATGAATCATCCGCGGCCGTGAAACTGATGCGGGAGGAGGTGGCACGAACTCCGGGATATCCGCCGAGTTTGCACGTGAAGATGACGCACCGGCTCCATGCACCATTTTTGCGAGAGAAAGAGGAATAGAGAAAGAGAGCTCGGTGAAGATTGGAGAGTTTAATCTCTGCTCGATGAAGACCTTCACTCGGTGCTGCTTGTCGTGGGCTTGCACATCTCTGGAACTCACTCAACACAAGTTGAGGAAGATTGCACTGAAGGTGTGATGTCATCTGACGTCAATCCTCGTCTAAAATAGATGTTGTCGGCGCCACTGTTGACCCGTTGATACCATCGACAAGAGTCGATGGTATCGACACTTATCGATGCTATCCGCCCCCTCGCTGGTATCGACGGTCGTCGATGGCTGGATCTTGAAACCCGGATCGCTGACGTGTCGATACCATCGATGCGAGTCGATGGTATCGACGTTGCACCCGGATCGACCGTCTTAATGCCACAATCACCGTTGATTTGTTCGCGCGGATCGGTGACATGGAAGGTTGATACCATCGACACGAGTCGATAGTATCGACTTTTCTGATTAGGGTAAATCCTCACGAGACCGGCCGCCGCCTTTTTCACTTGAAGGTGTCGATACCATCGACACGCCCATCGATGGTATCGACTCTCCTGAGTCGATTTCTTCTGTAAATCTTTAGAGATCTTGATGGTATCGACTGACATGTCGATACCATCGACCTTGTCTTGGCGAGCAACCTGTTGGTGGGTCGATACTATCGACGAGGCCGTCGATAGTATCGATGCAGTGCGATTTTGGTAGCTGCCAACCTGTACCACGGTCGATACCATCGACCAGTGTGTCGATGGTATTGACTCTACCTCAGCCTGCACAAGAACCAAATTGATCACGATATCTTTTTTATACTAAAAACTAAGTGAAAACAAATTAAACTACAAATGTAAATGAACTAAACTAAGGTACCAATGGTTGGGTTGCCTCCCAACAAGCACCCTTATTTAACGTCTTAGGCTAGACGACGTTGGGCACCTCATGCATCCGAAAGTGAAATGAGCTTTACCTCATTCACCTTCCTCTTATAATTTTCTCCAAAATACAGCTTTAACCTCTGTCCATTCACCAAAAATGTGGTCTCACCATCACGCACCAAGATTGCGCCGTGTAGTTATACCTCTTCTACCACGAACGGCCCACTCCACTGGGATTTGAGCTTCCCGTGATGCAACTTCAGTCGTGAATTGAACAACAATACACTATCTCCTTTCTTGAACGTGCGCAACTGGATGTGGCGATCGTGGATTAACTTGGTGCGCTCCTTGTATATATGTGAGTTCTCGTATGTCGTCATCCGTAGCTCATCCAACTCATTCAATTAAAGCAATCTCTTCCTCCCCGCTCCATCATAACTCAAGTTGAGCCTTCTAAGCGCCCAATGTGCTTTGTGCTCTAACTCTACCGGTAAGTGGCAAGCCTGACCATACGCTAACCTAAAATGCGTGGTGCCTATAGGTGTTTTTTACGTCGTCCTGTACGCCCACAATGCCTCCGGTAGTAGGGCACTCCAATTCTTCCTCGTGGACGCCACCGTACGCTCCAAAATTTTCTTAATTTCACGATTGGAGACTTCCACCTGTCCTTGAGTTTGCGGGTGATATGGGGTACCTATGTTATGTTTTACCCCATATTTCTTCAACAATGCCGAGAACTTGTGATTCTTAAAGTGCGTACCCCCATCACTGATGATCATTCGAGGCACTCCAAACCTGCAGAAAATATTTTCTTATACAAATATGCACACTACAGAAGAATCATTAGTCCTTGTGGGTATTGCTTCTACCCACTTTGACACATAATCTACAGCTAGAAGAATATATAAATTCGAATTCGAGGACACAAAGGGTCCCATGTAATCTATACTCCATAGGTCAAATACCTCCACCTCTTGGAACACATTTAGGGGCATCTCCTGTCTCTTTGAAATATTACCTGCTCGTTGGCAGGAGTCACACTGCCTTACAAACTCGTAGGCGTCTCGGAACAAGGTTGGCCAATAAAGGCCACTCTCCATAACTTTAGCTGCCATACGAGAGCTCGCATGGTGTCCTCCCGTAGTTAGTGCGTGGCAATGACGGAGAACGCTCTCATACTCCACCTCAGGCACACACCTGCGTAGGATACCATCCCTGCATTACTTAAGAAGAATTGGGTCATCCCAAAAATAATATCGTAAAGAATGGAAAAATCTTTTCTTCTCTTGATATGACCAATCTTCCGAGATGATCCCGTAAGCTAAATAATTCACAATTTCAGTGAACTAAGGGTCTTTAGAATTAACTTTCAAAATTTGTTCATCCGGAAATGTCTCGGTTATGGGTATATGTGAATCTTTTTCATCCACCCTCTCTAACCTAGACAGATGATCTACCACAACATTTTCAATCCCAGCTTTATCCTTGATTTCGATGTCAAATTCTTGTAAGAGAAAATTCCACCTAATTAATCTAGGCTTTGCGTCTTTTTTCTCCATTAAATATTTAATTGCGACATGGTCAGTCCAAACGACTACTTTAGATCCAACTAAATATTGTCGAAATTTTTCAAAATCGAAAACAACGGTGAGTAATTCTTTTTCAGTAGTTGTATAATTTAATTGGGTGTCATTCAAAGTCTTTGAAGCATAGAAAATCACGGCGGGTTTATTGTCCACCCGCTGCCCTAACATGGCTCCTACTGCAAAATCAGAAGCGTCACACATGAGTTCAAACGGTTTAGTCCAATCCGGCGTTTGAACAACCGGCGCAAAAATCAGTTTCTCCTTCAACACGTCGAATGCATGTAGACATTTGTCATTGAAATCAAATACAACGTCTTTCTCAAGCAGTTCGGATAGAGGTTTCGCGATTTTTGAAAAATCTGTTATAAACCAACGATGAAATCCGGCATGTCCCAAGAAACTCCTTACCCCTTTAACAGAATTTGGTGGGGGTAACTTGGAAATAACTTCAATTTTTACTGGATCCACCTCTAAACCTTTGCTAAACACCTTGTGTCCTAGAACTATCCACTCAGTCACCATCATGTGACATTTTTCCCAGTTGAGGACCAAATGTGTGTCCTCGCAGCGCTGTAAAACTTTATCCAGATTATAGAGACATTCATCAAACGATGCACCATACACCGAAAAGTCATCCATAAACACCTCAAGACAGCGTTCTACCATGTCAAAAAAAAATAGCGAGCATACAACGCTGAAAAGTCGCAGGTGCATTTCATAAACAAAAAGGCATTCAGCGATACACGAAAGTACCATAGGGACAAGTGAAAGTAGATTTCTCTTGGTCCAAAGGATCAATTGAAATCTGGTTGTACCCCGAGTACCCATCAAGAAAATAGAAGTGCGATCGGCCGGCAAGACGCTCTAGAATTTGATCGATAAAAGGTAAAGGAAAGTGATCCTTTAGCGTGGCGGCATTCAGACGGCGGTAATCAAAAGAAACTCGCCACCCAGTTACCAATCGAGTGGTGACAGGTTCATTTAAAATGTTTCGGGTGATAGTAATTCCCCCCTTTTTAGGGACTACCTGTGTGGGACTCACCCATGTCGAGTCTGATATTACGTAAATGATACCTACAGCAAGAAGTTTAATAACCTCCTTCTTCACAACCTCCATCATGCTTGGATTGAGACGTCGTTGAGGTTGGATCACGGGCTTGGCTCCCTCCTCGAGCCGAATCTTATGCTGACATAATGTAGGGGAAATCCCCTTGATATCTGCAACGGACCACCCAAAAGCTCCCCGGTGGTTCTTCAGCGCTATCAAAAATTTTTCCTCCTCATCCACACTCAAATAATCAGAAATGATCACAGGTAACTTGTCTTCCTCAGCTAGAAAGACATATTTGAGATGTTGTGGCAGCGACTTTAATTCTAACTCCGGCGGGCTGACCAGAGATGATTGAAGCGGCGGGGGAAGTTCACCTAAATCTTCATAATGCCTTGCATAGAAGCATGGAAGCATCTGAAGCATTTTGGCGCACTCCTTGAGTGATTTGCTCTGCATCCAATCATGTATAATATTTACCAAGCAAGCCTCCAATGGTAATTCAGGATATGCATCAAAAACAGAAATTGCAAGAACATCATCTTCCAAAGAAGGCGGAATGTCCTCATCCTCATCATTAGGGAACCCTACAGATTTACACAGAGATACTACCTTGGTCTTTTCCATGATGTCCACAGCCAAGGTTCCATTGTCCACTTTACTCATCACATGAGCCATGTCCAGAAAAGGCTTCCCAAGACAGAGTGAAATATTATTATCCAGATGTTTTACCACACGGCATTGTTCCTTTGCTTTAGACGAAACCGTACTAGAGGGCATGACCAACTCAAATCGGTCATCGGCTATACCCAAGGTCAAACGACCTCTCCCCATCTCTAAAATCATGTCGGATGTAGCTTGGAAAGGACGTCCAAGTAATAGCTCATTGCCATGTTCATCCTGCATCTCCATGACTACAGAATCTGCTGGAAAAACAAATTTGTCGACTTTCACTAACACATCTTCACAGATTCCATATGGCTTTACTACCGAGTTGTCTGCCAATTGAATAGTCATGTTGCTTGGCCGTGACTCCTTCAAACCCAACTTTTTCAATGTAGACAGGGGCATCAAGTTGATGCTTGCCCCTGAGTCACATAATGCTTCACCAAATTTGACTTTTGCAATATAACAAGAAATGTTAAAGCAGCCTGGATCTTGCCTCTTTGGCGGCAAAGTGCCCATGATGAAGGAACTCACTTGCTCCTTGAGCACGACAACTTCCGTGTCCGGAATTTTCCTCTTCTTAGTAATGATGTCTTTGAGAAATTTCCCGTAAGACGGAATTTGCTCAATGGCTTCCAACAGAGGGATATTTACTGAAAGCTTCCAGAAACTATCTAAAAACTTCTTAAATTGCGCATCTACCTTCCTTGCCTTGGCACTGTTTGGATACGGGATCGGGACCGCTTGTGCCCTTTGATGAGGTGGCACATAGGGTGTCCTTTTCTGAGGTCCTTCCTCCTCTGCAATCGGGTCTTCAGTAGAATCCACAACTGTGTCATTGACTGATTCTGTGACTGGTGCAGGCTGCTCCTCATTGGCTTCACCTTCTACTTCAGCTTGTGGTGTGCTTGTCTCCTCGGCTCTTGGATTTAACAATTTCTTGCCGCTTCTGAGCAAGATGGCTTTTGCCTGCTGGTTTCCCCCTGGAGCATTGGTATTTCTCGGAAAACCTTGATGTCCCGGTTTCGTCAAACTTTCTATCTCTGCTGCCATCTGTGCCATAGATGTCTCAATGGTCCTCATTTGCGCCCCATGGCTCTGCAGTGTCTACCCGAATTGGTTCATGAACTCTCCTTGTTGCTTTATTTGCTGGCCAAAAGTAGCCATGAGTTCTTGGTTTTGCTTTATAACTTGATTGAGTATCTTTGTGCTCTTATCCTCCACAACTGGATGGGGTTTAGCATCCGGATCCTGCAAGAAGTTATTAGGATCCTTCCAGGAGAACTTCTTATATTTTCTCCATGAATATTCATTATTCCTATACCCTGGCTGCTGCCTCATAAATTTCACTTGAGCCTCGTCCTCGGACTCGTTATCCTCCTTTGCAAGCAATTTCTTTGCGAGAAGATCCATCTTCTCATTCAGTTCTTTTATTGATTTAGATTCTCCTACTGTTCGGACCTGCTCCACGGCACCTCTTTCTCCCCATGATTGTTTCCTAGCCATGTTCTTTAATATCTCCCAACACCTGGTGTCCGTGTTGTTCAAAAAGAATCCTGACCCAGCTGAATCAAGGTTGCTCCTATCGTGCTCGGAGAGAGCAAAATAGAAGATCTTTACCTGTGTTTCTTTATCCAGCCCGTGATGCGGGCACCGTCTCAGCATGACCTGAAACCTCTCCCAGGTCTCAGAATATGTCTCACCTACCTGTTGGGTAAAGTTATGGATCTTCCTGATCATGTCGTTGGTCTTCTCAGGAGGAAAGAACCTCTCAAAGAAAACCTCCACCATATGGTCCCAGGACTCCACAAACTCATCATCTAAATTGTGTAGCCATTCTCACGCGGCTCCAGCCAATGAACTCGGGAAAAGCTTAAGATAAAGTGCATCCCATGGAAACCTGTCGATTTTAACCATGTCACAGTTCTCAACAAACAGACTTATGTGCGCGACGGGGTCCTCATTCTTGAGCCCATGAAAAGCATTGGACTTCACCAGATTTATCAAATCCGGATCAATCTTATAAGTAGGTATGTTAATTGCTTGCTTTTTTATAGGCCCTTTTGACACGGATGCGGAGGAAGCCTTGATCTTCTCCCATATTGTTTGTGGCTCGTCCTCCATCTCTTCTTGTTCGTGTTCAGAATCTGTATCCTCGGGTGCATGTCGTGTGTAGTCAGTACTACGCGTCTGCACCATGCACAGTACCTGAAAATAGAAAGATTAAATTTAGTACAGTGCTTGACGATTGCAAATATTTAGAAAGTAGATTATGAATTTTTGGAATGATAAAAAATAAATAAAAAGGTGGCCTAGAGTGGCCGCTCACAGCACTCGAAGTGCCAACAAATTTCCGTATCCCCGGCAACAGCGCCAAAAACATGACGCAAATTTACCGTGCGTAGAAACGCAAGTGAACGCGTCGAGTAGTACAGGCCTTTGTAAGGCCCGAGTCAAACTCAGGGATACGTGCAATCGTCGGGGACTCCTACTAACTACTCACGATCATCTAAGCCGATTGACAAGTTGAGGGTTGTTGTTAAAATTAAAAGAAAAATAAAAACAAAATAGAACAAGCAATCGAT
Source organism: Alisma plantago-aquatica (assembly GCA_963693085.1). Lineage (NCBI taxonomy): Eukaryota > Viridiplantae > Streptophyta > Magnoliopsida > Alismatales > Alismataceae > Alisma > Alisma plantago-aquatica. The sequence goes on along the minus strand of OY856412.1, from coordinate 808,061,228 downwards.
TAAATGTTGGTTTAATCAATTCAAAAGGAAATCTTTAGGGTTACAGATTCACCGCGGGTTTTCATTATATTAAATTTTATATAGCTACTCAATTTTTATCTCTCTATCCGGGTAGTGGCCTGAAAATAGAATTGCCCACTGTCATGGTACAATTCACTACCTATGTCTAGGTCGGTTCCACCGTCGTAGTAACATATACCCTAAACTAGGTGCATTAAACACGATCTCTCAGTATCCACCATTAATCTTACACCACCTTGTTCAAGGGATTTGTCAATTAATGTAAATTCCATCTCTTTTCAACCATTAATCCTTCTTTCAAAGCAATTAAGGGCATTAGATTATCATTATGGTGATCAAGCAAAACAATATATTGAGAAAACAAATTATACCACGGATTTAAGAGATAAGATATGAATTACTATTATTAAATCATCATATAATGAATTCTCGGGCTACTCCCGATCCTAAAGATAAAGGGAATTAGGCCTACATGTTCATCTCAAGACAAAGCATGGTAGAGAAAAGGGGAAACATGAGAAAAACGAAATTGAGTGGTGAAACCCCTGAACGGAGAAGGTCCAATCGATCCTTGGCGTGGACTCCGCGTTCTGCCGCCTTTCGGTGGTGGAATTCGTCTTCTTCAGCGTCTGGATCGGTTGGGACGTGCTCTCGCACTCCGTTCTTTTCTCCTTGCTCTCCCAGAATGTGTGCAGTGGCTAATGACGTCCCTCTGGCTGGGGGCGCCATCATTAGGTATATCTCCCTCATTAGGTTGCTAATTAACCACGGTCGTCCGATTAAGACCATTCCAAGGCAAACACATATCTTACGGTGTCGATACCATCGACACGAGTTGATGGTATCGACTCAGTGTGGTAGCGGCAACCCTTCTTTCCTTTTGTCTGAGCTCCTGATGTAATCTCGATACCATCGACGCGAGTCGATGGTATCGACAGCTCTGTAGCGACGGTTTTGTCATTTTGCATCGCTGTATCCTCCGTGCGTCGATGGTATCGACTTAGTGTCGATACTATCGACTGCTTTCTCGCCAGCAACCTGATGGTATCTCGATACCATTGACATCCCTGTCGATAGTATCGACTCTTTGCTGATACTCGCGGCTGGCAACCTGTGGTCCGGTCGATGGTATCGACCTCCGTCGATGGTATTGACGGAAGTAGATACTTGTTTTCTCTGAAATTCAAACACGAGACGACATAAATTCACACAAATAATAATATTTTGACAATTAATGCTCAGAACGATGAAATAAAGAGGATTTTACATAAAATAGTAGCAAATACCAAAGTGGATGAATTATGCAACATTAACCATAAAAATGGCTAATAAAAGCATAAAACACATATCAAACAGGTCTATAAATGCGTCAAAATCATCGCATCATCTCATATGCCCTCAGCATGACGAGCAGGTACCAGTCAGATCCCAGGGATGCTCACTGGACAACCATAATGAACATCCTCAAGTACTTCTGAAGGACTAAGGATCAGGTTCTTGTAGACGGCGGCGAGGAAGAACTGGTTGTAAGGGGTTACACTGATGCAAGCTTCCAAACTGATAAAGATGATTATAGATCGCAATTAGGGTTTTTGTTTTGCCTAAACAATGGAGGTGTGAGTTGGAAGAGTTCCAAGAAAGAAATAGTTATTGATTCTACTACAGAGGCTGAGTATATTGTTGTTTCACATGAAGCAAAGGAGGTTGTGTGGATTAGGAAGTTCATCTCTGAACTTGGTGTAGTTCCCAATAGCTGTGATGCAATTGAGCTTTATTCTGACAATAATGGAGCTATTGCTCAGGCTAAGGAGCCCAGATCACATCAGTGGTCCAAGCACATACTGTGGTGCTTCCATCTCATACTAGAAATCGTACAATGAGGAGATGTGAAGATTTGCAAAGTACCAACTAAAGACAACATAGCTTATCCACTGACTAAGGCCCTTTCTCAGTTGAAGCATGATGGTCATGCTAGGCCATAAGGACTGAGGTTCCTTGGTGACTGGCTCTAAGTGCAAGTGGGAGTCTGTTGGTATGTATGCCGATAGAGCAAGTCATATGATGATTGTAATGGGATACTTTGAAAATGATTTGAATAATAATAAAGGCAATTTCTTATCTATATGTTTTAACTATTTCTGAGATGATAGTGTAATATGATAGATGTCTAAAGAATTGTTTTACTCGATGACGTATGCTTTTAGGTTCAAGACCTAAACAATGATATCATATAAATGTTAAGAGTATACATTCTTGTGTAGTCCCTAGTCGGTTGTTATTATGGAAATAACCATAGACATCAATAACACTAAAGACTAGATTGTGTGTTAGTTGATGACAGAATCTAATTAGTCATGATATAGTGATATCAAACCAAGCACATAGGTACTTGTTAGAGAATAGTGTATCGGACAGACCCACCGTGAGAGTGACACATGGAACCATGATTTGGTAGTCACAGTCAGCTCTCACAGTGATGGTGGTGAGTGTTATTCTTAGACTTGAAATCACTACACTCAACACATGTCGTTGGACATACTTTGATATTATCAAATGCAGTCCTGAAACATGGGTTGTTATAAAGGTGATGATTGGGTGTCTTTGACGCATGGGGCTTTTGAGGGGTGAGTGATAGATATGGGATTTGTCCCTCCTGAGGGAGTTTGATGTCCTTGGCCACTTGATGAGTAGGATTGAGAAAGGCATGCGCATGCATGTGTGAATCAATATGTGATATTGATGTCACACACATCTCACCCAGTCTGCTCTGAGATCAAGGAAATGGATGAACATTGAAAGGATGATTGTTCCATGCCTGAAGTTCATCTAGGATATCAGTGATAAAGGGATTATACATTCACTGTAACACCATTCACGGATTGTAGGATTGAAATTTGTTCTCCAACTTTTTATTTCACTTGGGTAGCACTGATGTGTGACTAGACACCGCTCTTTATTTGTGAAGTCATAAGTGTTATGGACTTTCACTGACAACATGAAATGGACCTATAGGGTCACACACATAGGATTTAACCTGGAAGAGGAGTTTATCCACAAATGATGTTTAGATTGATTACTAAAGGAGTTTAGTAGTTCAATTAAACACTCAATTAATTGATAGCTCAAAATCATAGTATTCAAGGTGGAGGATCAAATGATTAGAGTATCAGTTTGATTGAAACTACAATTGACTGATTTGCTGCCCCAACCGATTGGGTCATGATATGAACTGATCGACTCAGGCAGGTGAGCCGACCGGCTCAGGTCATGAGACGATCAGTTCACTTTGGTGAACTGGTCGGGTGACCAAACGATCGTGTTTCGTCTCACTTGTCAAATTCGATTTGGACAAGGACTAATATTGATTAGTTGGAAACAAACATGGAAAGTCAATTTGAGTTGGACCAGGACGACAAACCAATCGGCTGGAACAGCCAACCGATCGGCTCAGGGGTCCAAATGATCGACTGGAGTGTCCAACCAAACAGCTGGAGAGTCCAGACGATCTTTTCAGAGTTGAAACGATCGGTTCAAATGTCATAGTTTGTCAGATTTTGTGGAAATCTCGAACCCTTCTACTCCTGATTAGTCCCACATTGCCCAAGGTAGAGAAACCTATCCCATGACCCTCCTATATATAGGGTTATTGGGGTCTTCTCGAACAACAACTTAGAATACCATTTGCTCTGTAAAGTTGTCGTTCTCTCTGGTTGAGGTAACCAGGAGCACCCGAGCAAGTACTACCTGATAAGGGAGGCACAACAAGGGAAAGACAACTACAGAAAAGCAAATAGTGGAAGGAGAGTGTGTCGGTGACTAGTACTTCGACAAGAGGGTATGACTCCTTCTGATTCCTTGTGGGACAAGGAGATCATAGTTCTAGTTGGTCTGTGTGGACTACTTCAGAGGCAGGAGACATCTGCCGCTCGGAGGAGAGTTTTTAATCCCGTCAGTCCCGATGAGACCAGGAGTTGTCAGTCCCGGTGAGACCAGGAGCTGCACAGACACCATCCAAGACCAGAGGTGAAGACCGCACAAGCCGCGAGGTATTGTTTCCGAGCAAGCCTCGGGACATGGTATGATTCTACAAACCATCTTTCCTATTGTATAGACATTGACACGATTCCTTCGTTTTAGGTTTGGGAGGAGAAATTTTTTTTTCCATTGCATTCTTTACCTCCCCTAAAACCCAACAGAAACATGATGTAGTAATATAGATTATAAAAGAAAGAGGTTGTGTGATTCAAGGAAGTGCTAATTAGTCAAGTATCCCTGTTGATAACTAATTAAACCTACATACGAGAAATGTATTAAGGGAATGTTTGAATATAAGAATTCAAGTCTCAAAATCATCTTCTCTTTCATATCTTCCTTAATGAGAGAAAGGTGGGAATGAAGTGTTAAGAAAATGAATCATATATAATGCATAACCACCATGGTAGGGACATCTAGTGAATGTACTAGTGACACACAATATGATGATGAAACCCTAGTAGGATAAATTGAGAATGTAATATATTTGAATGGCCAAGTAAGAGAAAGGAAATTCAATTGATAAGATAAGGAAGACTTTTGTAATACTTGTGAGATCCAAAGTTTGAATTTCAAATTAAGAGAATAAAATCACATCACAATAACATCATGCTACTGATAAACACCAAACCCTAGAATGTTTAGAGTTGTAGTAGTTTAAGGGTTGTCACTAGTGATTTGACCTTGAATACTATCATCTCTATAAAATAAAATCATGAAATTTGCACTATGAGAAGTAAACTAGCATTGATAGTAATCTAGGTTTTAATGGTAGTTAATCTAAAAGGTAGATAAACAATATGGAAATGATTCAGAGTAAAGGATAAGAAATAGATTTGAAATATAAGGAGCGTCTTTTGAACAAAAGGAGAAATGCAATATGAGTGAAGTGTAATATGAAAAAAATTCTTGCAGTGATAGCAAGAATGATGAATAATCTATTTGTACCTTGTATGTATCAATTTTAGGGATGTTAAATCTACATGATTAAAATGATAAGGATAAGTAGCAAAAAGTAAGTAGTAATGAATGAGGAGATAAGAGAAAATAGTGGCTTTCAGAAATATGTGAATTTGTTTTTTTTAAGTATAATTTGTTGAAGGTATATTGAGGGATGTAAATTTGTTTTATATATGGTTTCAGTTGTGCATCTACAAGCAATATGTTAATTAAAGGTGTATGATAGTTTAAGTCATTCATACCAGTAATCCATCTTAGTACTATACAATTGTGGTATGGTGATATGAGTTGAATGATGATGGAACAAATGGAGGGTTACCCTGAATAAGGTAGTCTTACCTATTCACTAGTATGAATAGAAGGGATGATAACCATATTATATTGGCATGTAACCCTAATGAGGTATAGCTTGCTATACCTAGCTTTAATATAACTAAGTGATGGTAATTGGGTATGAATATTCCTTGAATGACTAATACTATCATGGAGTACTCTTTACTGTTGTTGAAACCCTAGTATGCTATAACCCAATGGTTACACTTTGAATTATGTGTGGGTTCATACTTGAGAATATTATGGAATGTAATTGTAATGCTTCAACTTATGCATCCATGATCCAATAAGGATGTCGTGAGTAGTATTGTACAATTGTTGTTGAATCTAGTCTTTCAACTCAAGATTGTTTTTCTATTTGAGTAGTACAATAGTAAAATTCAAAACAACATGGTGAACTCTCTTCTATGACTTAGAGGTAATACATAACAATAGTACATATTGAGCCACATGAATTGAGATAGTTGGATCAGATTATCAATATTGAGGTAACACCTCAAGAGTATGAAAATATTGAAATGGTTGTTTCTCTCTCTATCCTATGATTGATTGTGGCATAGAGAATTTGTTGGATATCATCGGGAATTGTTTCTGACATGTTGTGAAAAGAAAAGAAATAAAGGACTTAATGTTGAAAACTGCATTCAAGTATGAAATACAAGAATATAATTACATGTAAGATTTCATAAGCTTAAAATAAACCTTGAATGTACTTTACTTGCATATTTATGTTTCGGGGGCAAAACCTTTTTAGGGGGGGAAGAATTATTATGACCGTATCTGAGCTTAATGGGTAAGTTAGGGTTTATGTGGATGATTACATGGTTTACTAGATTGATAATTACTTAAACATGATTAATGATGATATCTCAATCATGATATGTTCAACCTAATGAGAACCCCAAATATGCTATCTCTTTGTATAATTAGGGTTTGAGAAAATATAAACCCTAGTCGGATGAAATAAGAGTTTTCACCAAATAGGCTCATGTTGGGGAGTGATGAGAGAGGTATGCAAAGGAGAATGAAAATGATAGTTGAAGGATAGGATAGCATGACCGTTGTGGGTAGCACGGCCATGGTGGGTCGATGGTGGCACGTGCATTCTAGGCCACACAGCCGTTTTGAAAGAATTGAACTATTGACCAACTTTTATATCCAAATATGATGAAACCAATTCACCACGATTATGGGGAGGAACCACGTCTATGTTGTGTCCATCTTGGCATGGTCATGGTACATTTCATGGGCGTTCTGGGGCATTTCCTCTTTAATTGACATTTTTGCAGAATTCTGGATAGCAGTGCACTGTTCGATTTTTATTTATTTAATGGAAGTTTTGAATTATCTCAATTTTTAAGTGAAGCTTTGAAACTCAATTATACACAACATGATAAATTTTTATAATTTTTAGAGAAGATTTTATCTCTAAAATATACAAATTACAATAACTTGTTATGATAGAAAAATCTGCTGAAATAAGAAAAAGGTTAGTCAGGGGTCAATGTGCAATTGACCCAAGCAGCTCAATTTCTCTATATGGTGAACCTAACACACACGAAGCTCTCATAATTCATGATTCATTCCAAAGAAACGAAATCCTATAGAGAGAGGGAGAGTTAGGGTTTGAGAGGAGAAAGTGGTGGAATTGATGATCTAGGGTTTTGCGGTCTGAGGAATGATGAAATCATATAAGTTTAGCTTCTTTGGATATAGTTTTATGGTGAATCTTCTCTCAGTAGTCAATATTTTGTCCCTCCCCTGATTGGATTCGAAATCATAGCATATCAAGTCATTTTCCCACTCTTTCTTCATAACCCATCATTTGTAGGGTTTCCGAGTTGAAAGGAAGAAGAATCAGGTGAATTGCTAGGGATTTGATATGAGATCAAGATTTTCAGGGATGACCTATGTTCGTAAGGTATTTCCACACCTTAGGATGAGTGGTAACTTCCTTTAAATAGTAGATTTCATGAAAATTGGTTAAATCATCCATAATCCTTAATTGCTTAGTATGCGACTACAAACCCCGAATTGTCTATTTGATCTAAGCTGTTGCAAAATGATATAAAATGGAATCTTCCTCTGTATGGATGAATTTCAGATGATAAAATCATATTAGAAATGTATAAAATACATCCTAATCAGAATTCCCTAAGTATTCGTAGAGGTTATAAGAGTAAACTAAAATATAGAGAATTTGTCTATGATTGAATTTGCTATATAATTAAATAGAGAAATTTGTTTATCTGGATCCCCTTGGTTATGAATGATTTTTTATCTGAATTCATAGTACATATATGTCAGATACTATCTTGGATTACATTTAAGGTGAACAGTGTTTCTTTTATATCTCAGTAAAGAGGGTGAAACCCTAGATGCGAGGAAAGTTGGATATTTATGAATAGATATCGTGAAATTCATTTGAAGGGATCTTCTTGACATGATAGAATTTATTTAATCAATTTTACTCAATTAGATGATTTAGTTGATATTCACGATTTCTGCCTAGATGACAATAAATGAAAAGAATTATTTTTTAATTCAGTTTATAGTATACCTCAAACCATGTTCTAACTATGATCTGAAATTGTTTATATGATGACATGGATATAGATATCCATATATCTTGAATAATAGAGAATTTATAAGTTGATTGAGAATCTTTTAAAGATATGAATTATTAAGTTATTCGGGTTCTTGAACAACATTATAGCTAAAATTCAGATTTAAGCTTAATTGATCTTACTTATGTTCCTAGTGCATTCAATTATACATGTTTGGTATCTTAGATTTGATATATAGACAATAGAGTTTCTATTTTTCATAATACATATCCCGTGAATAGAAAGTATAATCAAGGATGGAAACCCAATCTTGTATGCTTTTAAAAGTATGCATATCTAATTCAGTACTAAATGGTTGATTGAGATGATTAATGTGATATTGTGGGTTTTTAGCAGAATATTATCTTATATGCATGTATGATTTGTTTATGAGATTCAAAAACTCTAATTCAAATACTTGTCATGAAATGATAAGTTATTATGCTATTGCAAGTAGAGAGATATGACATGCCCTAGATTGGGATGTTATTGATGCCATGCATATATGTGTGAAATGTTGAATGAGAATACTTGTTTAGTAGACATGATATATGTTTGAATAAATGAGAAATGCTATATGTGCATGAGTAAGGAGAAACCCTAAGAAAAGGGTAAACAATATGTTAAGCATTCATACTAGTATTATCAATGAATTCAGTTCAGTAGTCTGAGTAGTCAGTAAGATACAGAGTTAAAAGAAATCAGTCTAAGAGAAAGATATAATCAAGTTATAATAGACTCAGGAGCCCTGACCACCATAGAATCCCTATGAGAGGTCTAAGCCTTAGGGATGAAACGACCTAACCCTGGCAATGTCTAATATATGGGGGTCAGAACGTACTAATAGGTGGTAAGGGAGATGAATCCCTAGTGGAATTCTCCTAAAAATACAATATTTAGTGTCCAACATCAACCAGAGATCCAGGTGGTACTAGAGTACAAAAAAGCCAACAGGTGGCTTGACTCTCCGCCTGTGTGCTTTGGTTAGAGGAGGAGTCTAGAGACCAGAGTGCCATTACATGGTTGCAGTCCAGTGACGTAGTCAGACTTAGCATTCCCGGGTGTGTCGGCTAAGTCTTGTACCGTGTGATCGTAGTGCACTACGAGTCTTCATATGTAGAGTACACTACATATGATCAGGGCATAAGCTAAAATATGATCATATAGGTTTAAATAGTTTCTTATAAATAAAAAGAGTTAAGAAAGATTTGAGTACAGTTTCATAGTAGTTGTTCTTTAAATGCAATATTTACATTCTCTGTTATTTTAACTGTATTGTTTTACATCTTCTCAGTGTAGTAATTACTGTTGTTATAGTTGATATCAGTTGCTCAAAGGTATATCTGTAATTATGTTAGTGCTTTAGACTGTTTCTTTGAAGTACTCATTCACTGAGTGAGTAGGCTCACCCCTCTACTCAAAATTTTTAGGGAAACCACATGGACTTGAAGAAGGTCAAAGCATTAAGAGTTGATCTACCACATGAGTTAAGTTTGAGATTAGTTAAGTTCAGTCGGTCCCTGTCACTCTAGGTCCTTGTATAGATGTCAGAGAGTTGCAAATGATGTTTTGTATCTTTGTTTCCTTGATAAGAGAGAATGTATCTGATTATCATGTCGTATGTACATGGAAGTGTGAGAAATAGAATGAATGTATGGATGTGTATCATTAATGTTGAGATCATGTTAGAGTAATAAAAGTTTAATTCTCTTGTAAAGTTTGTTTATGTGATTGAATGTGAAAAAACAAAGAGTTTAAAATAGAAAGGAAAAGTCGGGAGTGAACTTTGTATTAAGTGTAATCCTCATAGTCATGCCCTAATCTCATGATTAGTGGTAATTGTGGGATGTGGGCTTGATAAGAGTAGTGTTCTCAAAGTCGTATGACTAATGGAGTACTCAAAGGCCAGTATACAAGAAACTTATGAATTCAAGAACCTTCCCTCATCCCTAGGGTTTCCAAAAGGTACCCAATTTGCATTCTGCCTATAAAACATGATTATAGGTCCTATAGTCACTAGGTACTACATAATTATGGTTTTACTTGATTAATTAGGTCAAGTAAAATCTTTCATGACACAACCAAGATTAAAACAAGGTATGAATATGTATTGTGACCTATTTAAATATAAACAACTCCATAAGACATAAAATGTAACTTCATAGATATCAAGTTAAAAAATTATGGAGCAATTTATAAACTATATTCATACCAAGGTCTTATTCATCAATTTAGGCCACATCAAGGTCGAACCCACATAGGGATTTCACATTTAACTAAAAATATATTTTTTCTTCACATGGTAGCAAACAAACCCCATACAATTTTCAATTCAAACTTTATGAGTATGAGAAAGTTGTGCTTAGGACAAGGTTTGGCATTAAATGACATTTTTAAGACAAATGAGCTTCTTTTTAAAATAAAATATTTTCCGAAAGAAAATTTAGTGGTATAAGGTCAGGATATCATCTTAATTCCATCTTAAAAATAAAACCAAATAATAAGAAATGGTTTGTATTTAATTTTCCAACAACATGGTACCAAAATACAATAAAAGAGCATTTTGAGGACACATTTGCATATATTTTCAAAATTTCAGCACTTAAACAAATAAGAGGGTAAGTTAATAAGATCATGGTTTATTAGTAGGTGAGACTAGAATTTATTGTTCATATATCATTCCAAAAAAAATAGTTTATAAAGTTCATATTTTAGCATATCATGCAAGAATTAGGCAAAACTAGGGTTTGCATGAAACGATGTAGGCAAAGAAGCTAAGACATGTTATATCACTCTACTTAGATGATGGTAAGAACTTGAACAAACAAGAACGCCACAATATATCCTCCTATCCACATTTAAACAACCCATAAAAGTTCCAATGAAGCACTTCTATGCAAGATCTAGGAAAACTAGGGCAAAAGAGAGAGAAAGGAGGGTTCTTAAGCTATATGAGGTATGTTTCACCATAAAAATCCATGAATCTCAGTCAAGAGAAGAGAGATATAAACCACTTGAAATTTTATAATGGAAGAAATAGCTTATGTGCTTGAAGGTTATAAAGAAGTTATCTTGCTTTGGGAACACTAATGGGAGATTGATCATCAACATGCAAGGACATGAAAGCTCCTTCTTCACACTATCAACCTCAAAGCAATGGTGTCGAGCTCCAATAATGGCTATTAATATTCTAGGGTATCTCCTCCTTGTTTCAAGAAACTATCTAGATGGTTAAATGATGATACAATCCTAGAAGGGTAGACTATATATAGGTAAGAAGTAGAAAAGTCTAAAAAAATCCCTAACTTAAGTAGCTATCTAGGGGAAAGGCAAGGAAAGGGTATTAAGGTACTTGACTCGAAGACATCAAGTTGTAGTTTCAAAGGTCCACCCATCAAGGTTACCTATCAAGATTCAATCTCTCATGAATTATCCAGGATCATTCCTTAACATAGTAGGTCCAGAGGCCCTGCTATCGGGGTACCAAAAATAAGCCTGTAGAGGTGCTCTCTTCATAAACCCATAAAACAACATTTCCACACCTACCTAATGAGGTACAAGCTAACCAAATGAGGTTCAAACTTGATAGACAATCACTAAATGACCATTTATAGACAATCCATTGAGTCTGGGAAGGGTGGAAGCCATAGAGGCTCAAGGTAGGTCATGGAGCCTCCCAACCAAGAACCAACCTTAGTCTAGAAACAAGGTTGTACCCAATATTAAAACATTATCCAAACCAAGTTCAAGACAATCCAATAAAAAAAATATTGTGAAGGAAAGTATGCAAATAGATCATTTGCACTAAAATTTAAATTAGGTATTCATATTATGGTGAATTGACAATTTAAGTCCACAACTTGCAAGAAACATGGAACTAGTGCAAACAAAGTGCAAAATTAACCAATATATCTTTCACTCAATCTTTGAGTTTAGAATAAAATCAGGCATCCAATTATGATTATCAAGAATAATTTAATAGGTAATCAAAAGGCTAATATAGGTCAGGGTACGTATAGTTTAGGCCTAAAGTAAAAGGAAAAGGTAGTTCAGATCATTCAACAAATTAAATAGGCTAGTTAGCTATATCAGCAAGTTTAATTTAGTTGACCATCACAGTATTAAGTTCAGTAGTCAGCTCATATTAGTTCTAGTAAAATATCTTAAGGACAACAAAGAGAAAAAGAAATTATATTCTTGAATGTTTTTACAATTTCGTACTACATATTTACTTATAGCTAGGCTTTGACAAGTATTTTATTTCTTTGCTTCAATATTCCTTTTTCCATTAATATATATTTCTACTTTGTAGTGTTATGTTGAAGTCCTCATTCTCTAGGAAAGTACATCCCGCATGTACTCACAAAATTCTAAGTTAACTTGATCTTATGAATACGTAATACTTTAAAGAAAAGTATCCACAAATTTAGATGTTAGAGGAGATTTGCAGTCAATTCATGTCACTTTGGGTCATTACATATTAATGTATACAGTTGCAAAATTTAGTGTTGTAGTTACATTTCTTTATGTTAGTTTATGCACATAGTTTTCAAAGTTTGAAATTATTTAAATATATAATTATATTCTGAGTATTTCAAGATGTTTCACTATGTTTTCAATTATAATTCAATAAATTATGTTTCACTATTGATATAAAGTAAGTTCTTGGGGTAAGGTATTTCATATTAAAATATTTTTAGAAAGGAAGATGTGGATATGTCAAGTGTTATACATCATGGATTATGCACAAATTTCAGTACCTATTAGTAATTGAAAAAATTAAGGTGTAACATGCTTAAATGATATCATACATAACACTATCACTAGAACTAGGGAGTAAGAAAGTCGTGACACTATAGGTCTCTCGGAACAATTGAGAAAAAAAACTAAAGCTTCTTGAAGATAAAGGCGAATGGACACAAAATAAGAATCATACATTTGAAACTGTTGTAGATCCTCATATACATTGTTCTCCTCGATGAGTGATAATATTCCATTATGTGGTGCCTAGTAATTTTTGGGATGATGATATTCTTTGCAACTCCAAGTGGTTCATCTAAAACTCAATATAGAGAAGGGGCTTGATTTTATTGTTTTTAGATAAATTCTTTGTTATAGTGAACATATCATAAGCATAAAGAAAGAAATAGATGTGAAAAGTATGAAGAAGCTTTATGAAGTAAACATTCACATCACACATGTAATGTGATTGACATTTTTGACAATTAAGGTATAAAGTATACAGAAAAACTTGATGTCATTTCATGTATATCCAGATGACCATGTAGAGAAGTGGTGTTCATGCCTAATTTCTCAAGCTTGTAATTACTAACAACCATTGTAAAAAGAACACAGATAGAGGTGTGCTTGATGACATGAGAAAATATATCATTATAGTATATATCTATCACTTAAGAATAACCTACACAACTAATTATGACTTGAACTGTGTGGTTTCATCTCTAGGACAACCTTTTTTCTTGAAGATCCATTTCTAGAAAATGGTCTTTTTCTTGTTAACAAGAGCCTGATTTTTGTGGAGGGACTCCTTCTCTTCATTTATAACATCAACTCAAATAGTATATAAGGATCATACATATCTAGTATAAGTGGTTGGCTCACCCACATCACCATAATGGAAGCTAAACCATAACAAAAAATAAATTTCAAATATATTTTTGCTAATTTAAACTGACTTATTTTTTAACATAAGTATTACTATAGGTTACACCTTTTGTACATCACATTTAAGGCCATTTGAGGTATCTAACATTTGGCAACTAGAGGTGCCAAAACATGATGTGAGTTTGATGGTTCCTCAAGAACCATTAGCTCTCTCATCTCAGTCACACTATGGGATTGACCTGCATCAAATAAACAACATAATCCCATGCTTGAACAATACTTCAAAACTCATGAAAAGTAACTGAATTTTCAAAAAAGAATCTTAAATACTTTAGCATTACGATAATATTGGGTTATTACTTTGGGTACAAATTGTTAGTAAGGTATGCCCGTAGATCCAATCATATGATGATTGACATGGCATAATTACCTAAAAGGATTTCATTAATAATGATAATAACATATTTATAAAGGCAAGCTTCTAGTTCATTTGTTTCACTCGGTTATGGGATAATGAGGATAGAGAGTGAATGTCTAGAGAATTATAATACTCAATGACATATGTTGTCAACTTACTAACCTTGTGGATGAGATCATATGGATATTAAGAGGACATATACATATTTTTATTATGTCCCTGATCAGATGTTATTGTGGAAGGTTGATATACAACAATAACACATAATATCATAGTGTGAGTTGGTTGATGACTAAATATCATTATTCATGATATGACAATATCAAACCAATCACACACACATAGATGTTAGTGAATAGTGTATCAGAGAAACCCACCTTGGGAGTGACACATGGTTGTGGTGGTCACAATCATCTCTCATAGTGAAGGTTGTGATTGTGATTCTTAGACTTGAAATCACTACACTCATCACATGTTGTAGGATACGCTTTGACATAATAAAACGTAGTCCTGAAACATGAGTCGTTATAACGATGATGTTTGGGTGACTTTGAAACATGGGGATAGACTCTGAGTGATAGATATGGGATTTGTCCCACCTACTAGAGTATGATATCTAAGATACTAGATAAGTGAGACTGAGAAACACATGCACATGCATATGTGAATCAATATATGATATTGATGTCACACTATCTCAGTTAGTCTAATATTGGTTCAAGAAACATGGATTGAATGTTGAGAGGATGACCTACCATGCCTCAAGTTCTTCCTATATATCAGAAACAAAGGAATTATACAATCACTACAACACCTTACACATATTTTAGGTTGAAGTTGTTCTCCAACTTTCCATTTCACTTGGGTAGCATTGATGCGTGACTAAACACCACTCTTTGCTTGTGATGTCATAAGCTAGTTATAGACATTCACTACCAATGTGACATGGGACCTATAAGGTCACACGCATAGAAACTCATCTAGAAGTGGAGTTTGATCTTCAATGACAATTAGATTGATTATAAAGCATTTAGGTATTTAATTCACACAACTGATCACTTGATTGGATGATAAGGTCAACCAAATGACCATCTCATTGAGTGAGATAGTCGTTTGTGTAGCCAGACGAGCATCTCATGTCACACCTGCATCCCACGATCACCACTAATCATCAGATTAGGGCATAAGTTTGAATATATACTTAATACAAAGTTCACTCCCTTACTTTTTTTTCTTCCTTTATTTCATTTCAAACTCTTTGTTTTCTCACATCCAATCACATAAACAAACTTTACAAGAGAATTAAACTTTAATCACTCTAATATGATATCAACATTATTGATACACATCCATACATTAATTCTGTTTCTCATACTTCCATGTACATATGACAAGATAATCAGATACATTCTCTCTTATTAAGGAAATAAAGATACAAAAATCATTTACAACTCTCTCACGTCTATACAAGGACCTAGAGTTGTAGGGACCGACTGAACTAAACTAATCTAATACTTAACCCATGTGGTAGATCCACTCTGATGCTTTGACCTTCTTCAAGTCCATGTGGTTTCCCTAAAAATTGTGAGTAGAGGGGTGAGCCTACTCACACAGTGAATCAGTACTTCAAAGAAACAATCTAAAGCACTGATATAATTACAGATATACTTTTGAACAACTGATATCAATTATAAAAGCAGTAAGCTTTAAAGAGACTTTTTATTCACAATAATAAATATGGCAGGATACTCTAGATATCTACAAGAGTGAATCAATATATGAACATGCTTGATTGATCATAAAGTGGACTAATAATTCAAAAACATACAAAGAATAATTGAATAATTTCACACACTTGTTTAACCTCTCATTCATCTTATTATGCCCTGAACCCACATGAGGTGCACCACAACATGTGAAAGAATCACAACAACCTACGATCTCACTGTACAAGGCTTAGAAGCATGCCCGGGTTCCTAAGCCTATCTATTGAGTAAGACCCCATCTACACCGGGCCTCAACATGTCTACCGACTAATGGGAGTAGCCGCATATCTCAGACTCCACCTCTCAACCTGGGTACTCAGGCGGTGAGTCAAAGCCCTTAGGCTTATTATGCACCAGTGGACTTACTGACCACTGATCACTCAACATTTAACACATGTACCAGCGGCATCCCCGGTTGGTGTTGGGTACCACACAATTGTAAGGAGTCTATCCTACTGGTCAAGACCCTCGCACCCTACTGGTGTGCTCCAACTTACCTCGATCTGGACTACCTCCAGTCGGGAAACCATTTCCTCCTCACAACGCAGGCCTCATCCTGTGAGGATTCAATAGTGTTTAGGGAATCTACCTATCTAATTCACTCTTTAAATTCACAATTCAATCATCACATCAACATCTCCTTGTTCATCTTTGTAAACCATTCATTTCATAAACCATCTGATAACATTTACCACAACTGAACTATTAAGCATCACCATATCTCAAACTGAGAAGCATTAATATCACAATACTTGTTTCATTGAACACCTTTTCATTAGGGTTTCATTTACCTTATTCACTTATAACATAACTTGCATAAGGATTGAATACATCATATCATCATTCCATAAGAATTTCTCTCAGCAGTTCACATACAATTGAATATATATATATATATATATATATATATGAAACCATGTAATGAATTGAACTGGGATTTTCATGCCATTTACTAAAACATCATACATCAAGAATAATATTGAATCAAGATGTCTAATTGCAAACCTCCAACTTTTCATTCATTTAGGGTTTCACCCTTCTTACTGATATATCAAGCAAACATTGATATCATTGAATGAAATTTAAGATGTTGTATGACATATATGTAATACACATACAAATAAAACAATCATTCATAAGTAAGGAGATTCAACTAGGCAAACTTCTTTATTCAGTTATTCAACAATTTCAATCATAGTTGAAAATCTTAGATTTCAGTATATTCATGTAACCTCTACAATTACTTTAATAATTCTCATTTAGATGTATTGCAATCATTTCTAATGTGATTTCATAATTTGAAATTCATCACAACAAAGAAATAATCCATTTCATATCATCTTGCAAAAGCTAGATCAAAAAGGAAATTTAGTGTTTGTACTCGCATACCAAGCAATTGAAGATTTTTGATGATTTAACTCATTTTCATGATATATAGTATTTAAAGGAAGTACCCACTCCCCCTAAGGTGTGAAAACACCTTAAAAACACAGCACATCTCTGAAACTCTTGAATCAATGTCAGAACTCTAGAAAAATCCGCAATTTCTTCTTCCTTTCAACCCTAAATGAGGTCTGCTGTAGGTAGAAGATGAAGACCAGAGGTTAACACAAATCTAAAAATCACTAGATCAAGGGTTTCAAGAAATGATAAATGAAGATGAGGAAGAATCGATGGTTAAAACTACTTACTAAGTCGAATCTATAGCAACCCTTTTGGATTTCCACCGTTCTTCACGTTCTTCCCAAAAATCGCCCCATTATAAAAATGAGAGAGTATCCTTCTCATAGATAACATTGTATGGGATGATAGAGGATCCAATCATAGTTCCAACGCACTTCATTTCATTGAAAACGGATAAGGATTGTTCCATATATGATCGTTTTACGATTGGCTGTCCTGGGCGGCGGCGGTCGCGATTGTGGTGTCGGTCGCGGTACTTAGTACATGTTTACTAAAAAGGGTATATCTCTCTCATTTTAACACCGGTTTGGTTCATTATTTTTTTATATTCATAATTAAATTATCTACAATACTACAATATCATTTTTATAATATTCTCAAATGAAAAATAATTTATTAATTATTTCCTCCAATGTCATTAACTCTCTTCTTGCACACATGTATGGGTTAATGCTATGTTAACTCCAAATTAGATCTTTATAGTATGCTTATGTCATGATTATGATTTTCCAAACAAGTATTTAAGGTTACCAAAGTTAAGACAAAGTACAACATAGAATATTACTAACAAAAGTATGGCAAGCATTAAGATTATCTTAAAACTCTAGGATTACCAACAAAGCTAGGAATGGGTTGCAACAATTCTCCCCCTCTAATAAAAATTTCATCTCAAAATTTTTAAAATAGGAAAAGATACTTGTTAAACATCTCCGATTCTACTTTCCATGTAACTTCTTCTATACATGATTCCTCCGAAAAACCTTTACTAGGGGTATCTCTCTCCTTTTAAGCTTTCAAATACTACGATCTAGAATTTTATTTTCAACATTGAGTCATTTTTTCCTCTTCAAGTCACAACTTTTAAAAGATATAAAACATGTGAAACATAATTTCTCATATCATCATCACATGGTACTATTCACTTGCCATTCATGAGACCACACTAGTCATCATACTATCACAAGATATAAATCCTTTTCACAATATCACGGGGTATCAACCCTTATGAACACAAGAGGATTACACCTCATCCAGGGCTCAACTATGCCCAAAGGTCTTTAAGACCATCATACTATTCCTTACAAGATCATTTTTATCTTTGCATGCCTTATAACAACGCTCAACAACATCACTTACATATAATACATCGGATCAACACAATATTACATTAATAAGCTATGAGATATTCATAAACAATCATAGTAGGGTTATATTAACATTAATAACATTCCTTTATTACATCAACATGCAAGGAATCTAGATATGATTAACCCTCATCATATTCATAATGCACATGTTTAGCATAAGAAAGTATCAACAATGTGGCTATGATAACCACCAGATAACATATTAAGGTTATGATCATATTAAGGAGGTTATTCCACCATCATTCCATCATATAAGAATGTTAAACATGAATACTCATCTTTATCTATTTGTAATAGAGTTAGGTTCAACAAGATACATTATACTAATGTTACTAATCAGCACTTATACTCAAACCCTTACTCACGACATCCCCATTGGATCATGGATGCATAAGTTGAAACATCACCATCACATTCCATACCATTCTCAAGTATGAATCCCACATATAAATCAAGGTGTAACCATCTAGTTATAGCATATTAGGGTTTCAACAGCAATAACAGAGTACTCCATGATTGCATTAGTCATTCAAGGACTATTCATACCCAATTACCATCATTTAGTTATATTAAAGCTAAGTGTAACAAGCTATACCTCATTAGGGTTACATATCAATACAATATGGTTATCATCCCTTCTATTCATATGAGTGAATAGGTAAGACTACCTTATTCAGGGTAACCCTCCATTTGTTCCATCATCATTCAACCCATATCACCATACCATAATTGTACAATACTAAGATGGATTACTGGTATGAATGACTACAACTATCAGACACCTTTAATTAACATATTGCTTGCACATGTACACTGAAATCATACGTAGAACTGATTTACATCCCTCATTATACCATCAACAAATTTACACTTCTAAAAAAAAATTCACGTATTACTGAAAGCCATTGTTTTCTCTTATCTCCCCATTCATTACTACTTACTTCTTATTACTGATCCTTCTCATTTTGATCATATAAAATAAACACCCCTAACATTGAAACATACAAGGTAAGAATAGATTATTCATCATTATTTCTATCACTGCAACAATTTGTTTTAGATTACACTTTGCTCATCTTGCACTTCTCCTTTTGTTCAAATCACACCTCTTATATTTCAAATTTATTTCTTACCCTTTTCTCCAAAACATTTCCATATTATTTATGTACCTTTCAGATTAGCTACCTTTAAACCCTGGATTACTATCACTGCTAGTTCACTTCTCATAGTGCAAATCTCATGATCTTGTTTTATAGAGATGCTAGTATTCAAGGTCAATTCACTAGTGACATCCCTTGAACTACTACAATTCTTAAAATTCTAGGGTTTGGTCATTATCAGTAGCATGACGTTATTGTGATGTGACTTTGCTCCCTTATTTTGAAATTCAAATTTTAGATCTCAAAAGTTTTATTAAAGTCTTCCTTATCTTATCAATTGAATTTCCTTTCTCTTAGTTGGCCATTTAGATAAATTACATTCTCAATTTACCCTACTTTGTTTCATCATCATATTGTGTGTCATTATTGCATTCACTAGATGTCTCTTCCATGGTGGTTATGCATCATATATGATACATTTTCTGATCACTTCACTCCCACAGTGATCTTATTAAAGAAGATATGAAATAGAAGATGATTCTGAGACTTAGAATTCTTATCTTCAAACATTCCCTTAATACATTTCTTATATGTAGGTTTAACATGTTATCCACAAGGATACTTGACAAATCAGCACTCCCTTGAATCTCCTAACCTATTTCTTTTATAATCTATATTACTTCATCATGTTTCAAACCCTTCCTTACTTTCCATAATCCTCTTACCATATAGTACTCTTGCACCTGTCTTCTTTAACATCTAATTTTCTCTTATGGATCATATTGCTTATTCATGTGTATGATCATGTATACCATGTTGCACAGATTTCTTTTTATCCTTCTACTAATGTGAAGCTGAAATTCTGAATCAATGATCTCTCTAATAGTCTCACCTCATGTTTAATACATTACATATCCTTCATTTTAAATCAAACGACTCATGCATGGGTCAAACTTAGTTTCTCTTTCAATCAAGTTTTTCCTTCCTAAATATTGTCTACTTTTGTATGACTTATTCATTTGTTAAACTACACCTTTGTTCTTCTTTTAGAAACTAGTTTGTTGTTCTATAGAGACTTGGAATCCAAAGGTAGTAAGGATAAATGTATTAAACTTCATAATAAAGCTATACATTCCATTCTCTCCATTATATCATAACCCTCATTCCTTAGTTAAGCTCATTATTTCTAACATTTATCTTTGTTTCAACTAAGTTTCTTGTCCTAGTCATATGATTTACATGTTCATCTAATTATCTTTACTTTAACTCTTCTGAATACTCGTTACTTGTATGTGATTATCAAATACTCAACTCTTTTCTTCTATTTTCCCTTTTCTTTGGAGTACATAAAATCATTGTACTCGATTATATGTCCATTCCTTATGATTGATTCTTACTAGTTGGCCCTTACATAGTTTTCTCATATATTTTCCATATTTTACATTTAGAGTTCATATAATACAAATCATTAAACTTAATCTAAACCTTATGTCATGTTCCTTTATTCCCAAACAAGGGTTTCTCATATGAGGCCCCAAAGTTGGATCTCAGATATCAGTTCCAACTGATTCTTAGCTATTCCAATATTTCCCATATGTTTTAACATCTTAGTGTATGTACATTCTCCCTATGATGTGAGTCTAATTTATCCAGTCTACTCTTATTAGATTATTAATAGGAGTCATTAAATCCCAGTAATGTATCATGCCAGCCAGACTAGGCCGAACTTGCAGTCTTGAAGCCAAGAGCTACTCAAGATTAACCAACTCCTATTAATCTCAAACATGTGGAAACAATATCTACTTAGGGCAAACTCATTTAAACATAACTTATGGTCTACTTGACACAAAGAATATCAATAATAACTGAATCACTTCATGATACACAACAATATAAAACAACCATATATATTCTACAAACTGATAATCTAAATTCATACATATAAGAGCATTTTTATTGATCTCCAATCAAAGAAGCAATATAAAAGAAAGAGTTATATCACATTCTATGTTTAATCTCTTACTCTTTCATTACTTTTTGGTCTCCAAACCCTAAGATTTCTAGGGTTTCTCTCTAGCCCATCCTTCCTCTGCATACTTGTCCAGGGAATCTAGAGAAGAATAGACAGAGTAGATTGATACTGGTCAATCTAAGTACTGAGATATTAGGCCAGGATATCTAAATACTCACACCTCCCAGAGCTGTTCACACATTACCTCTAAACTGCCACACTTATAACTCTGACTTTCTATCCTAATAGTCTCTAACAATTCAGTCTAAGCTCTGATACCAAATTTGTCACACCTGCATCCCATGATCACCACTAATCATGAGATTAGGGCATAAGTTTGATGATTATACTTAATACAAAGTTGTAACAACCCCAATTTTTGGGTTCATATGGTGGAAAATGCAATTTTCCCAATAACTGTATGATTATGGGAATTATATGAATTGTATGTGTATTGAATGGATTTCTTTCATAATGATCCTTTTACATGAATGTTTCATGGGCCTTATTGAGTAACAAAGCCCAATATGTTTAAAAGAGTATAATGATGGATATAAATTTGATAATAAAAATAAATTGAATTAATATTAAGAATAGTCTTATAGAAGACTAAGTTTTTTCATAATAGAGTGGATTTCGAATCCACATGGATTCTTGAGATAAAATGGAATCCCAATAAGGAAATAAAAGTTCATGCAGGAGAAAATATGAATGCAATATGCTTTAATCAGTGTTAACTTGCATAAGTAGAAAAGACCTTTATCCTTTTAAGTTTGGAACTCAAGCATGGTATACGAGTACATAATATCAATCCAAGGTTTTCCCTCTTTGTTTGATAAGGAAAGTGAGTTCTCAAGAGAGAAGGTTTTGGAGAGCCTTTTTGGAAAAATAAGTTACCCAATATGTGTATTTTCTTTATGTTTCTTTTGTGTGTCAAAATTGAGGATATAATAACTTTCCTTAACACTCATGCGTATCCCATAGGCAGGTTTTGAGTAATAACCTCATGAAAGAGAAATTAATGTAAAAGAAAAAAGAGGAAATCTTTGGAATAAGCCATGGGTTGGTTTTCTTAGCAAGGAATGATGGGCTTGGAAAGTGTTTAAGAGAAGGGAAGGAAACAAATTTTATACACATGACATAGGGGGAGTATTCGACCAGAGGAAAAGAGAACCAGGCTGGAGCCACGTTATTCCTCCTCCCTTCTTGATTCTTCTAGTATTATCTAGGGAACTCTTCATGGTATATATAAAGATCCCCTATATCCCTCGCATATCGAGCAGACACTACCATTGCTCATGGTCATCCGGTCTTCATCACCACATACTCTGTGCCCTAGACGAACTTTGGTTCGAGGCACGTTGATGACAGGTCGGGATCTATAGGTCTACGTCCACCTGGGAACACTGGTGGAGAACCTCTCGAGCCTCCTCTTCTCGTGCTACTGCGTACGAGAACCCACGCCTTGTGAGGGTGGCGCAGAGGCATAGGAAGTGCCAGACCCTCCCTGACACTCACAGACCTTGGGGGTCTGAGGAGGAGACCCGACCGAAGAGTTGTAGGCCGCCACTAGGGTTTCTCGTGAGGTGGAAGACGAGCATATTCTTTTCATGGCCCAAGGTCTGTAGAGGTGGTCGTCTAGCTTCAAAGGACCTTCAACTATAGTGCCCCTCTCCTACAAAACCTCAGTGTGAGGCCAAGGTCTACGAACCACCGCCCAAGATGTCTGCAGCTCACCCAGTACCCAAGGGAGAGTGTCTCCCTCTGGGTGGAAATCCCTGGAGGTCATGAAGGAGGTTGACCTCTATGGCCGGATGGTGGCACCATGTGGCCGAAGGCAGAGAGGTTGTCAGGTGGGGAGGAGGTTGTGCGGATGGGGCATTGGAGCCCCTACGTCGGGTAGTGAATCACCCTGGTGCGAGGAGGAAGGAAGACAGAGGCAAAAGAATGGATTGCCCCTGAGCACACATTTGAGAAGTGAGGGAACATGCATCTTTCCACCTAATCTGACCTGCAAGGTACGTGCTTGGGAGTGAACTGCCTACGTAGCACCTCCTTATTGGTCCATATGTGTTTATCTTACAAAATTCATAACTAATCACTGGTAGCTGAGATTTAGATAAATTATATATGAATTTTGAACAGGAGAACTCAAAGAATGCATTAAAAATATAATTGAAGCCTAATTATGATTGCAATTCAAAAATAGTGTAATAATGCTATCTTTAATGCTTTAATGATTAAGAAACCCTATTTTGAGATGATTAATGTATTTAGAAGGGTTTTATGGATGATTAAAGTTGATATTAACATGTTGGTTATAAAAAGGGCACATTAGATCTAAAAGGATGATCTTTATGCATAGTTTGATTAATCTAAGATTCCATGTGCATAAATATGCTTTAATGGGCCTTGAAACCCTAATCTCAATAATTATGACTCTTAATGGCTTTAATTGTTCAAATTCATGAATAAAATTGAGATATGATGAATCTACTCTATTTTGAGTATAAAAGTTTCTAATTGTGGGTAAATACCTTTGATATGGTAATTAGGGTTTTTCTAATGGATAAGTGTGGAATTAATGATAAATAGAGTATATATGTGAATTAAACTATATGAAAGATAAGTTGCTAATTTGAAAGGAACCAAAGATGATAATAGGGCCCAATAATTGTGTCATGACTTAAAAGGATAAAATTGGTAGTTTTAATGAAAAAGCGCCATAATAGACTTAATGGACTTTTAATTGTGCTTGTAATCCAAAAGTAGGGTTATATGTTGTTAAAAGGTAACTTTAATGTCTTTCATGAAGAGTAGATGAGATAATTAGGGTTTGTGAATAATTGTATAAAATTAGGGTTTAAAATAGTAAAAATGAAGTGAAACCCTAATTGCAATGGAAACCCTAAAAGTGGACTAGAAAACCTAGGAAGCGAGCTAGGTTTAATAGATCTTGATGGCATGATCAATGATAGGAAATTATATGCATATTGCAGGATCTCTTTGTATGCTTGCTTGCCTATTGGATTTCTTGCATTGATTGGATTAAGTTTGTCTCAAATCAGCCTGGTAGGTATGTGGTTACTCTTATGAATATCTCGAATTAGTTTTCTGAGGATTTCTGAAGTTTTCATTGGTGACTTGAATTAAACTATTGGATGAATTTAATTCATGCAAACTATAATGTGGATATGGCTATCACCTAATATGTGTTCCTACTAGCTTAGATCCTAGTCCCCTCTATAACTTGATAGATTGACCTAGTACATGGCTACCTATGGGGTAGGTCCATCAGGTCATTCGATGACTTAGTACATGGCTACCAATGGAGGGTAGGGCCATGCGACTCCATGACCCTAAGTATTGTCTACCTGTGAGGTAGGGCCATGGGGGTAAGGATCTACCATGTGTGAGAGGTAGTATCCAAGTCCACTATAGGGACAGCACAGAGATAGGGGATAGGTAAGGATTGAGTAGTATTGCTTAAGACGTAATCTTGGATGTTAATGATATTTGGCTGATTACATTGTGATCATAGTTTCTCGATTATTGTTTCCCCCACATACCAGCATATTCATTTATGATGACCGATGTTTTGTTTGTCTGCATTTTAGGCACCAGTTTGAAAATGACAAATAGTAAAGTGGCATATGTGGAATTAAATAAGAATTAAAGTGAAAAGGAGGATTAGTTAGAATAGACTCCAGATGTGGATAGAAGTAGCTATCCAAGTTTTTCAAAAGGTATGCAAAGTTTTATTTTACACCAGTTTTCAGTTTAGTTTGGTAGAATCTGATAATTATTATTGATTATTTTTCAAACCTTTGATCCAGAAATTGGGATAACGGCTCTGACCTCTTGGTCTCCCTTAATTGGGGGTTACCGTGAGGCTGGGTCGTTACATTTGGTATCAGAGCATAGGTTCCTCATTTAGTCTGTCATAATTATTAAATTTTACAAATTCCATAGAATCGAAAGAGTCAATAGAGGATTTTCTGAAAGACAGAGGTGTCTATAAAAGGATCGCATCCGGGGGCTGGAAAGATTTCCCTCCTCACCGCTAGTCAGAATAAGAGGACTCCTGGATCCGTGTGACTACCTAGCCGATGTCTTAGGATCTGACTCGAAATAAGATACCTTTAGGACTCTCTCATCTTTTTTCGTCCCTTCTCAACTAAAATGTTGTTAAGGATTTTAAGGATTAGGGTTTTCTCTCTTTTCCTCACCCTCTTGAGGTATGGGCAAAGTTGATAAGGTTTAAGGAATCCTCCACCAAATTAATGAAAAGCATGTAAATAAGATGTCATGAACATAAGCTTAATAGTTTAAGCACAAAATAAAGAATAGATACATGCTTAGGTCATATGACATATGTTGTCATGCCCAAAAGAGAGACTTGAGGCTAGACCTTCTTGTCAGGAGGATGAGTGGAGAAAGTTAGTCTTGGAGGTAGAGACATCCATTATAGGTAGAGACCTGGCACATCTTATGAGGATGATGCTAACCCTAACCCTAAGTAGTGGTTAGAGAGAGAGATGGCATGATGAGATGGAGGTCATGGTCGACCATGTGTGTGGGTTGACATGCTTTTGGTCTTGGACACCTATGATAGTAAGATCCATGTGAGGTTGGCTGACCTAGTACCTTTGGTGACCCAACTCTGGGAAGGGTCGTACATGTTAGAGTGAAGGATAGCCCATTCAATGATGAGGTTAGTGAAGAACCTATAGAAACCCTATGGGCTCTTATGAGCATGGCATAGTATGCACCTAGAATACGTCAGTAGTGCTAGAAGTAGGTTGAAACATCGGCCTGAATGGCATGTTGGATAGCTTATGAGATAAGCATAAAGAGTTTTGGATAATCTTAGAAAAACATAGGTTTCACTCAGGCGGGTGTACGCTTGTGAGCTTGATCCACCTTACAGAAAGGATCTCTAGTAGTAAGGTTGTTTGTAGGGTTAGCACTAGAGAGAGAGAGAGCAGGCCCCAACAAGAAGGTTGGAAGCTTAGACTCTGAGATATGAGGAATAGTGGGAGTTGAGGATGATGCGACCTAAGTGGATGGTTGCGGTTGTCTCATGCTTGATTCCTGGAGGCTGATGATATCTTGGTTGCCTTTAGAGGAACCAAACCCTAGAGAGAAGATGAGGTTGTAGGTACCTATGTGCCTATGGTATAGATGTTCACCTTTTGGGGTTAGGAAGAAGAGTTCCTTAGACCCTAAAGAGGTTTAGTAGCAAGTTGCGAGGCCTTTATATCTAGTTGGTTGTCCTTGAGGAGGACTCCACTCTGAAGTATTGTACAAGTGGAATGATAATAGAAAGTGCATGTCATACCCTATACATGCTTGGCTCATTGTTAAAAGATGAGTAGGTAGTTGGTCATCAGAAAAGTGAACCTAGGGTTCCTAAGCCTAAGAGGGGAAGTGGTGTACATGATGCTCATAATGAGATTTGAGTTTCTATATATTCGAGCATGGAACTCCTCATGTTTAGAGGAAAGGAAAATCCCTTAAGTTTAAGGTATGTTTGATGAACCCCTCACAACGAAGTTGATGATATGAGAAGTTATGATCTTGATCCAGTGAGGATGAGAACAAGTGTGACCTAGCATGGTTTAGTACGTGGTATGCTTGTGCCTTAGTAGCTTTCTAGGGTTAAGCATGCTCATGTGGATGTAAACCCTATACATAAGGATGTTTGTGACCTTTGTTATCAAGATGTAGTTCCTCCCATCCTGGGAGAGGGACCCTTTTGTAGAGTGTATACCAATTTTATTAGTTCAATGTAACCTAAAGAGGTCTCATAAGATCTAGAGAAGCTAAGTGAAATGTGCATTGTATGAGAATGAACCTGTCGATCCGTAGATAACCATCTCTAAGTGCAATTGGATGTGTTACCATGAAGGTAATCGGTATGGGGCCTGACCAAGGTAGGAAGGTCGCCATGACACCTATGAAAGGATCAAATTCAGCCCATGAATGCAGAAAGAGATGATGAAGACTTGGGTAAGGTTTCAAGTTGGACATGTACTATAATAGAATCCTAAGTCTATTCTAGGGTAAGGTAGGGATAAGACTGATGGAAGTAGCAGTTGCCTAATTCTCTAGTTGCACATGACCATAGGGTCGGGAGGTAACAACTATCATTGTCTAAGGGCCATGGGTTAGGAGATTGATCACCTTCATGAACTCATGGGACCCAAAGGGTAGATGAGTAGGGAAGTCTTTGGATGCATGAGGGAAGAGGGATGACCCCAAAAGTGTTGGCACCCTATAGACCAAGAGGAGATGACTAAGGATTGTGTGGTGACCCAAGTAGGTTCGAGACCAATTTTCCCTGGAAGTCACTTTGATATCAAGATGATTGTTATGTAGAGACACAAGTTGCACGTTTCAACTTAGATTTGGAGGTGTACTGGAAAGGAGGGATGTACCATCTCTACTCTTGGAATAGGAAGAAATCTATATTTGGACTGCAGCCAGATGCTTATTTCCTCTTGTTATGGGAGTGAGAGATCGGACAGTGTGCATGTCATACATTAAGGATGAAGATGATGTGAGTTGGAACATTGCTATGAGGTGTGAGGACAGAGATGATAACATACCCTTGTGGAGTGAATGATACATGGATGGTTTACTAACATCAAGTGAAATAAGGTAGTCATCTTATGAGGATGTTTTTAGCATAAGCTAGGTGGAAATTTTCACGTTATACAAGGTTGAGTTCAAAAACTAAGAGAATGAGCTCAGAGTTTTCTTGATGAAGATAGACTTAGAGTTTGAGATGAGATGATAAGTGTAATAGATGGAGGTGTATGTCTTCAACATTACCTTATACATAAGAATGTGAAGTTGTTGAGATGCAGCTGCCTAGTTTAGCTAGAGACTATAAGAGGTTGTTAGGCTAACCTTAAGTTTGAAAAAAAAAGATAAGTTTATCTAACACTTAGATGCAACGATATCAGTTGATCAAGTTAGTAGTTGTTTGGTTATCTAGCCTAGTCCTTGATGCATTGAAAGGAAATGTTGTAGAACCTCAGATGCACTTCTTTAGAAAAACAAGGTGAGGAAACCCTGACTAGAGTGGTTTAGGGTTTTTGAGGAATCAATCTTGAGGAATCATGACAATACAAGAGATCATGATTTTTAGTTCATCATACATCGTGGTACTACAAAGATAGTAAGTGATCATAGTACTTTGGATGCCTAAGATGAAGTTGCATGTGGTATGTTTCCATGCATGATAGGAGGTGAAGGACGAACACCATTAACCCAGTGTATTGATATAGAGGATAAAGAGTCCCCGAGAGGGAATGGGAGTTCATCACTATGGATGTTGTAAGTCTCCCCATAGACCAAGGAAGGTCAAGATACAATATAGATCATGGTAGATCGCCTTACCTAGATGACATGAGAAACAAAGAATACGATCAAGGGATGGATCTGATTGAACTACATATGAGAGAGAGATGGTTCAACTACACCATGGTGCAAGTTCCAAAGTTCTTGAGTATAACCTAAAGATTCACTTCCATGAGGTGGAAGTAGAAAGAACTCGATATTAGTACAGTGTATCACCCTAACTAATGGTTAGTATGATCCAAACTAGAGTGTTTGATGAGAACATGTGTGCTCATTTAGGGTGATACATGGAGACAGTTCTTGTCCTATGTAAGATGTGATGATAACCACCATATCCAGTATTGGGATGTAAAGAAGCTTTGTAAGAGAGGTGATGTCAGTCACCACTTCATTAAGATGATGTTGGTGAAGGGATCTTGTGAAGGTTAGAAAAGACCACAGTGTGTGCAGATGAAGTCGCTTTGATCGTGTAATGGTTGGAAAAGAGAGCCCAGAGACGACATGAGTCGTGAGCTGATGCAAAGTAGACTGACATGTAGTTCACTGTGGGAGGATATGTTATATGAAAATTTGACCCCTCTGAGATATAGCTAAGAAAGTTGAGTCCCTGATACATGGGTCCATTTGAGATGGATTGGTGGATATGGTTATGTTTAGACTTACCCCTCAGGATAAAGTAATGTATGACGTGTTCCACGAGTCTGATTTAGAGCACTATGTGAGGTACCTGAGCCATGTGTTGAGCAATGAACCTAGTGAGCCCCAAGGGAGGCTGAAATGTCCTGAATCACCTGTGAGGATTACAGATGCCCAGGTGAAAGAGCTCAGAGAAAAGAATATGTGATGGGAAAGGTTCTTTGGAAACACCATGGATAGGGTAAAGCCGTATAGGGGCCAATGATGGACATGGAAAAGTCTTATCCTGAATTGTTTGTATGTTTGATGGAGTTTTGGGGGAAAATTCCTATAAGAGGGGAAGGATGTAACAACCCCAATTTTTGGGTTCATATGGTGGAAAATGCAATTTTCCCAATAACTGTATGATTATGGGAATTATATGAATTATGTGTATTGAATGGATTTCTTTGATAATGATCGTTTTACATGAATGTTTCATGGGCCTTATTGAGTAACAAAGCCCAATATGTTTAAAAGAGCATAATGATGGATATAAATCTGATAATAGTCTTATAGAAGACTATGTTTTTTTCATAATAGAGTGGATTTCGAATCCACATGGATTCTTGAGATAAAATGGAATCCCAATAAGGAAATAAAAGTTAATGCAGGAGAAAATATGAATGCAATATGCTTTAATTAATGTTAACTTGCATAAGAAGAAAAGACATTTATCCTTTTAAGTTTGGAACTCAAGTGTGGTATATGAGTAGATAATACCAATGTAAGGTTTTCCCTCTTTGTTTGATAAGGAAAGTGAGTTCTCAAGAGAGAAGGTTTTGGAGAGCCTTTTTTGAAAAATAAGTTACCCAATATGTGTCTTTTCTTTATGTTTCTTTTATGTGTAAAAATTGAGTATATAATAACTTTCCTTAACACTCATGCGTATCCCATAGGCAGGTTTTGAATAATAGTCTCGTGAAAGAGAAATGAATATAAAAAAAAAGATGAAATCTTTGGAATAAGCCATGAGTTGGTTTTCTTAGCAAGGAACAATGGGTTTGGAAAGTGTTTCAGAGGAGGGAAGGAAACAAATCGTATACACATGACATAGGGGGAGTGCTCAACCAGAGGAAAAGAGAACCAGGCTAGAGCCACATTATTCATCCTCGCTTCTTGATTCTTCTAGTATTATCTAGGGAACTCTTCATGGTATAGCCCTCGCATATAGAGTAGACACTACCATCGCTCGTGGTCATCCGGTCTTCATCACCACATACTCCGTGCCCTAGACAAACTTTGGTTTGAGGCACATTGACGACAGGTCGGGATCTGTAGGTCTACATTCACTTGGGAACACCGGTGGAGAACCTCTCAAGCCTCCTCTTCTTGTGTTGCTACAGACGAGAACCCACGCCTTGAGAGGGTGGCGTGGAGGCACAGGAAGTTCCCAGACCCTCCCTGACACTCGCAGGCTTCGGGGGTCTGAGGAGGAGACCCGAAAAAAGAGTTGTAGGCCGACACTAGGATTGCTTGTGAGGTGGAAGATGAGTGGATTCTTTTCATGGCCCAAGGCCTGAAGAGGTGGTCATCCAACGTCAAAGGACCTTGAACCATAGTGTCGCTCTCCTACAGAACCTCGGTGTGAGGCCAAGGTCTGCGGAATGCCGCTCAAGATGTTTGCATCTCACCCAGTACCCAAGGGAGAGAGTCTCCCTCTGGGTGGCGCTACATGGAGGCCATGAAGGAGGCTGACCTCTGTGGCTATATGGTGGCAGCATGCAGACGGAGGTAGAGAGGTCGTCAGGTGGGGAGGAGGTTGCACGGATGGGGTGCTGGAGCCCCTGCGTCGGGCAGCGAATCGCTCTAGCGCGAGGAGGAAGGAAGAAAGAGGCAAAAGACTGGATTGCCCCTGAGCGCGTGTTTGAGAAGTGAGGGCACGGGATTCTTTCCACCTGATCCGACTCACAAGGTACGTGCTTGGGAGTGAACTACCTACGTTGCAGCACCCTATTGGTCCATATGTGTTTATCTTATAAAATTCATAACTAATCACTGGTAGCTCATATTTAGATAAATTATATATGAATTTTGATTAGGAGAACTCCAAGAATGCAATCAAAATATGATTGAAGAATAATTATGATTGCAATTCAAGAAATGTGTAAAAATGCTATCTTTAATGCATTAATGATTAAGAAACCCTATTTTGAGATGATTAATGTATTTAGAAGAGTTTTATGGATGATTGAAGTTGATATTATCATGTTGATTATAAAAAGGGCACATTAGATCTAAAAGGGTGATCTTTATGCATAGTTTGATCAATTTAAGATTCCATGTGCATAAATATGCTTTAATGGACTTTGAAACCCTAATCTCGATAATTATGACTCTTAATGGCTTTAATTGTTCAAATTCATGAATAAAACTGAGCTATGATGAATCTACTCTATTTTGAGTATAAAAGTTTCTAATTATGGATAAATACCTTTAATATGGTAATTAGGGTTTTTCTAATGGATAAGTGTGGAATTAATGATAAATAGAGTTCATATGTGAATTAGACTATATGAAAGATAAGTTGCTAATTTCAAAAGGAACCAAAGATGATAATTGGGCCTAATAATTGTTTCATGACTTAAAAGGATAAAATTGGTAGTTTTAATTAAAAAAAGGCATAATAGACTTAATGGACTTTTAATTGTGCCTTTAATCCAAAAGTAGGGTTATATGTTGTTAAAAGATAACCTTAATGTCTTTCGTGATGAGTAGATGAGATAATTAGGGTTTGTGAATAATTATATAAAATTAGGGTTTAAAATAGTAAAAATGAAGTGAAACCCTAATTGCAATGGAAACCCGAAAAGTGGACTAGAAACCCTAGGAAGCGATCTAGGTTTAATAGATCTTGATGGCATGAACAATGATAGGAAATTATATGCATATTTTAGGATCTCTTTGTATTCTTGCTTGCCTATTGGATTTTTCGCATTGATTGGATTAATTATGTCTCAAATCAACCTGGAAGGTATGTGGTTACCTTATGAATATCTCGAATTAGTTTTCCAAGGATTTCTGAAGTTTTCCTTGGTGACTTGAATTAAACTGTTGGACGAATTTAATTCATGCAAACTATAATGTGGATATGACTATCACCTAAGATATGTGCCTACTAGCTCAGATCCTAGTCCCCTCTGTAGCTTGATAGATTGACCTAGTACATGGCTACCTATGGGGTAGGTCCATCAGGTCATTGGATGACTTAGTACATGGCTACCAATGGGGTAGGCCCATCAAGTCACCTTGAGTCAGGGATTGGGCTACCTTTGGGTAGGGCCATGTGACTCCATAACCCTAACTATTGGCTTCCTGTGATGTTGGGACCCGTCACGCTAAATGAGATTACTCAAAACATAAAATGCAATCAATCACTAATTAATCACATACCCAAAAATATGGGTAAATTAAAACTGATTTCAATGTCAACACTTAGTCAAAAACATTTGCATGAGAGACCAACATCTATTATATCCATACTATGCTAAGAAATTGATAAAATTGTTCTATTTCCTTAGCCACAACATATATACACAGGAGAACAATATTCATATATGCCACACAAACAAGCATTTATATGCTAACAAA
The DNA here is from genome assembly GCA_963693085.1 of Alisma plantago-aquatica. Classification (NCBI taxonomy): domain Eukaryota; kingdom Viridiplantae; phylum Streptophyta; class Magnoliopsida; order Alismatales; family Alismataceae; genus Alisma; species Alisma plantago-aquatica. The sequence continues at coordinate 808,027,891 of OY856412.1, read as the reverse complement.
AGTATGATCCATTTGAAACACCTTATATAAAATTTTCCTACCCAGACCTGAGAGTACAGGGACGATTCTAGGACAAACTAGACATCTAGTCAACTTTATCTGGTTAAATTGTAAAAATTAAGAGTCGAGTAGTGTCAGCACTGCCCGGTACCTGCGTAAACACTGACATCTACGAATAAAACTGCTTTTGACCGAAAAGTCTGATTATTCGAGTTAAATCGTACGAATGGGAGTGAGATTCTACTCACCGCGATTAGAAACATCCAAATTCGACTGGAATTGCGTCTAGACACCTATTTTTGGGCATTCACTGGGTTGTCTTCAACCTCTAGAATAGATCTGTTTATCTATTGCAAATAGGTTACTGCTAACACACACACAGGTTGGAAACGGACTTGCTTGATGGCTAAACTTGGCTAGGAGCTACAGCTTCACGCTTGGACCTTAAAGATGAATTCAAAGCATCATTCATCAGTGCTTCCTCACGCCCAAGGTGGCTCAAGGCCACGGCTATAGCTGTTGCTGCTCGAGCTAGATGGGGTGCCGCCCTACTGGTTGGGCATCACAGTTGAGCAAGGAAGAGGAAGGAGAGCATCAACTTGCAGTTGGTCGATGGTTGACGCTATGGGACCAAGAAACGCCCCGCTCCTCCCTCTCAAGTGGTTGTTGGACATGTCGCAGCTACGTTAGTCGGCCATGGTTGCTCCTACAGGTTGGGGTATGTGGGGGCGTAGCTGGGCGCCGCTAGGGTGTGGAGGAGGAGGAGTGGAGGCAACATTATAGGCTCCAAGGCATCACTCCTAGCTGCTGGATGTTGTAGCTAGCTCGATCGACGCTGGTGCTACTCCTACAGCTCGAAGGCACCACCCAAGCTGGTAGAAGTGCCGCTAGGGCGAGGGATAAGAGGGGAAAGGGTGGAGGAAGAAGAAAGGAAGGTAGACGAGAGGTGAGCGTAACCAAAATGGGGCTAAGGGGCTGAGAAATGCCTGCCCTAGCTCCCCTTGTGTCGCAGCCGATCAGGCTTGCCCTAGCTCCCCTTGTGTCGCAGCCGATCAGGCCTGCTGGGCACCGCTTTGCGGTTGCTATTCCATCGGGAACGAAGAAAGGGATAAGCGAGAAGTAGCCGACACACTTAAGGAAATAAAAACCAAATACTGGAAAAACTGCAGCCAAGTCCAAAGGAACATCAAAACGTCATAACTTTTGACTCGAATGACTGATTCGATTGATTCTTTTTGCAATGTTCCAAGCACGGGATCCTCTACAACCTCAAGGCAAGAAATCAGTGATCAAATCACTAATTGCATTAGTGAGTACTTAATTCAACTTAATCAACTTAATGATGTACTAAGCATTAAATTATGGTAATTAAGCTTGTTCAAATCATTAAGAAAGTTTCGGGGCCTTACAACTATAAACCCCTAACAGGGATTTTTCCTTGGAAATCTAAGATAAATAAAGATGGGTACTTCCTTTGCACCTCATCCTATTACCTTCACATGATTACTTGCATATCATGGTGATGTCACATCATTCATACATATCTCATCTTGGGTCAGGACAAAAACGCCCACATAAGAAGACATATCATGATCCCATTAAGAAATTTAATCAACCCCATCTCACTCTTATTCAACTTGTTCTCATAGATATTGCTGCTTTGACAACCCTAAGGTTTTTAATAAATATTGATCATATTTTTTACCATATTTGAATACTTTGGCATGTCATCATTTAAAGCTTGATATAACTTGTATGACATGTAGAGAACACTATGTTCCTCCTATTCAAAAATTCTATTGGTACATTGGTTAGTCTAAAGGACATAACTCTAAACTCATTATGGTCATGTGGATTATGTCATCCAATCTAACTCTTATGCATTGATATTTTATCATACGTTTATCTTAAAGGAACATGGTATCACATATTTATTAACCAACAGACCATCTATCCTAGATAGTGGTCTTTCCCAGCTATCACTGAACCATACACAACATTATAGAATCACTTTTGTTTTTCCTTACAAACAACATTTATAGGATCATTATCAACTCTCTCTCTCTCTATCTACAAGATAGGAATACTTGGAATGTTCATTTAATAAACATCTCCAACCTTCACATATTTCTCATATTATTGATACATCTTGGATACTAGGATTCATTACCTTGGTATCCACCTCATGTGTTATAAGGAACTCACATACTTATCTCATTTACTTTTACCAACATAAAAAATATCAAGACATATAAGAGGAGTCTTCCTAATTATTGGAAGGCTCAAAAGCAAAATCATCACAAACTTTATGATGGTGGAACCATAGTCCAAACAACCTTATTCTATAGTAAGATATCCATCCTCATGTTTAGAATGAATCCACACATACCAAGTGGCAATGATCCACTTGAAATATGTGCCCTATAAAGGAAAGACAAAAAGTGAAGCACACTTCCCACATCGTAGCAACATTGTTTCGGGGTCACTAGCAAAAAGGTAACCAATTCAATTTTTATTATGCATATTACAACTTCTTATGTATCATTTCAACTTTTTCATTTTTGGTTCCTTGCCATTAGCATAGGAATCATCATGATTAACATATCTCATTACTCCTTCCTTGATGACTATTTATCTCACTAGTGTATGTTCTCTTATTTTATTATGTTTTTCAACCACTTATCGACAGGTAAATCATCATATTCCACATTTTCTTCATTAAATCAGGATCATCTCCCTTAATTTCTTTCACAGGACATGCTGATTTTTCATTAACACTTTCTTACACACATAGGTTGGTCTGAGATTAACTCAGGTTCCACCTTATTTCTCTGCCAGTGTTCCCATTCATCTTCTCATTTTATGCTTATTATAGGAGTTCTTTCCATCTTATGTGGATTTCACACCTTGATTCACTTTATAAGCATAGACTTATCTATCTTTTACTTTATTATCTTCTAGAATCACATCTTCAAGAACTCCTCTTTTCCTTATTTTATTTGGATTTAGATTTCATTGTGTTGTATCTTTCTCTTATATTTACCAAACATTCAACTTTTGATAGATTATGATGCAATTCTCATCTTCTTTAAGGTAGGATTGAGATATTCACACCATGATTTCTTATTCGTTATACTCTTTAGATTGTCTCCAAATGACTACCTGATTAAAGTAATAAAAAAGATAACAATCTAAGAGTTCCATACTTACCTTTCTTCAATAATTGAATATCTGGCCAGGGCACCCAAATACTGAGATTAGGCAGTATGCATTATATTTTTATGTCATATTCCTAACTTAGACATCATACTAGTCCTAAGTCCTAATGTCCCTATAGACTCAGTGAACCTAAAGCTCTGATACCAACCTATCAGGACCAGTCACACTAAACAAGATTACTCAAAACATAAAATGCAATCAATCACTAATTAATCACATACCCAAAAATATGGGTAAATTAAAACCGATTTCAATGTCAACACTTACTCAAAAACATTTGCATGAGAGACCAACATCTCTTATATCCATACTATGCTAAGAATTTGATAAAATTGTTCTATTTCCTTAGCCACAACATATATACACATGAGAACAATATTCATATATGCCACACAAACGAGCATTTATATGCTAACAAAAGCCAGATTCGTTTGAAACACCATATATAAACTTTTCCTGCCCGAACCTGAGAGTACAGGGACGACTCTAGGACAAACTAGACATCTAGTCAACTTTAACAAATATTCATGATGGTAGTTCCTCTTTACTTTCTTGGTTTTGTTATCGTCACTGCCAATTACCTAAAAAAAATGTGGCGAACCACAAGGGTGAGACCCAGTCCCAGCAAGAGTTATAACCTCCAACAATGTTTATTGATTACAACATTTTTAAGTAATTAAATAGCTAAGAAAATTAATCAGATATAAAAAATAAGCTCAGCATCACTGATGATTATCAAAATACACAAGGGAGCAGATAATAATTGTCATCATTAGCTTGACTATCATCCTTTATCTTGTTGATAACATAAGTAATTCAGTAGAATATGTATATCTATCATCATGAGCAAGTCTAATAACATAGCATAGCTAACAACATGAGATATCTAGCATCATGATTATAATCAACAGTAGTAGTGTAGTTATCAACATAAGCATGGATATTGTATGTACGCATCTACAATCTTAAGCATATCCACAACATAAGTATATCTACTATCTATTAATTGCACTAAGCATCATCTTTATGTTAAGATAACAAACAAGGGTTATCATCCAATGTGAAACGTTGTGTATAACCCTAAACAAATATGCTACACGGATGTATTACATCTTTTATTATGCCCTGGGGAATTTGAATTGTACCATTCAAATTCCAACTGACCCCTACGAAGGGCTATTCAGTTCCGTACAAGATCTCAGAGTGTTGGTATCCTAAGATCTCTTCCCCTTAGTCAGTACGAGTAAAAAGGCAGTGACATATCAGTCAAAGCTGCCACCACAGTGACATATAGTCAAGCTGAAAACCACTAGTCTGACCTTGGTACAGGTCACGGCACTAGAAACCAGGGTATTCAAACCTAATCACTGAGGTACAACCGCAGTTGTCCTCTAATCACATTATGTTATAATCACCGAGACACGACTGCAACCGTTCTCAATCACATCAGATGTATGAGGCATGACCATAGCCAACCTCCAAAATCTGCATTGTGGATGACAAGGATATATCCTCAACCTGCCACCCCTGCATACTCAACAGTATGCGCTCTGAGTTTCCCATAGGAATACTCGTTTCACCATCCAACAAGTTCTGACACTAAAGATGGTTCTACGGCACAGGGCACTTCATGATTAGAGTTGCACTTGATTAGTTATGCCAATTGGGTGAATTAAGGCTGCATCAAACAAGTGGACATACAAACCCTAATTCATTTCTAGAAAGCATATAAATATCAAAACTTTGAAAAACTATAAAATGTGTGAAACATAATTTCTCATCGCATGGTACTATTCACTTTCCATTCATGAGACCACACTAGTCATCATATTATCGCAAGATATAAATCCTTTTCACAATATCACAGGGTATCAACCCTTATCAACATAAGAGGATTACACCTCATTCAGGGCTCAACCATGCCCAAAGGTCATTAAGACCATCATATTATTCCCTACAAGATCATCATTATCTTTACATGCCTTATATCAAGGCTCAACAACATCAATTATATATAATACAGCAGATCAGCACAATATTACATTTATGAGCTAGGTGGTATTCATAAACAATCATAGCAGGGTTATATTAACATTAAGAACATTCCTTTATTACATCAACATGCAAGGAATCTAGATATGATTAACACTCATCATATTCATAATGCACATGTTTAGCATATGAAAGTATCAACCATGTGGCTATTATAACCACCAATTAACACATTAAGGTTACGATCATGTTAAGGAGGTTATCCCACCCTCATTCCATCATATAAGAATGTTAAACATGAATACTCATCTTTATCTAATTGCATTAGAGTTAGGTTCAACATGATAAATTATATCAATGTTACTAATCAGCACTCATACACAAACTCTAACTCACGACATCCCCATTGGATCATGAATGCATAAGGTAAAGCAAACCATCAGGTTATAGCATACTAGGTTTTCAACAATAATAGAGTATTCCATAGTTGTATTAGTCATTCAAGGGATATTCATACCCAATTACTATCATTTAGTTATATTAAAGATAGGTACAACAAGTTATACCTCATTAGGGCTACGTATCAACACAATATGGTTATCATCCATTTCAACAATATGAGTGAATAGGTAAGGCTACCTTATTAAGGGTAACCCTCCATTTTTTTCATCATCATTCAACCCGTATCACCATACCACAATGTCACCTAGAACCAATGGATGTTTAAAAGGTAAGACCATTGGTTGTTTACATAAGTAAACACCTTGGATAAACCACCTACAAAGTACTTGATTTTTGCTCTATAAAGAGTCACCCTCTAACCCTAGACATCCCTTGATAATCGATACAAAAAGTTCCATTGAGAGTAGGGTAAAACCCACAATCGACTGTTCAGTTAAAACAAGCCATCCATTGTCAACAAGTAAGCTCCTTAAGTTGATCATATAAAGGAAACCATCTGAATCCCATTATTAGGACCAACATATTACATTATCCATCATTCCACTTTATTGGAGGAATAAACATTAGATCTTGACCATTGGGTCAATTTCATATATTAAAACTATCAATTACAGTATAGGTTCGACCATTGCATCAAGTGACCCAAAAAACTATTGGTCTAAGGTTTAATTGATTCTAAAACTATATGATTAACTCATCATAGATTGTAGAGACCTGATCCACCATCATTAGTGATTATTAAATCACTATAGGTTGTTAGATCAACATTATATTCATTAATCAACATCAAATATTAAGCTAATGTTAACATTGATTGATAACATCAGTAGGGTACTTAATGGTTGATCATTATACTTCTAATTGATCCAAAACCTGACCTAAGGGGTGACCATAGGTTGTCACCAACATTTGACACCCTGGATCACAACCATTAGTTTTAAACCCTAAAATTGACCATTGTTTGATAGGTTCTTAGAACCATAGGTTGTCAAAACAACCTGATCCAAGTCACATTATACCTTAAGAATTACATACACATGATCACATGTTCATATATAACTGAATTAAGAATAGGGAACATTATAAAAATTGAAATCCAGTTCAAGCATAGCTTTTTAGTGCATGGATCGTCATTTTCAAGCAAGAACATGATCTAGAAAGCTTATGGTAAGCAATAAATGTGGAGCAAGTTATAAAACTTGCCTCTAATGTGAAGATGGAACCCCAAACAGAAGAAATCCAAGAATAAGCTATGAATTCGTCCATCTAGCACCTTTCTTCATCAAATGAGCAAATCCTAAACACAAGGAGTAAGAAAGGTAGGGTTTTAGAGCTTTAGAGCAAATTCTACTATGGAACATTTTTCTAGTTGTGCACTACTGATTTCGACATTTAATCGAGTAAACTAGGTTCGATCAATCGTGTAATTTTTCTAAATCACATCGCACATATCATTAAACTAAATGGCGTCGAGCAAGCGTTAATAATTAAAACATGAAAATTAAGAGTCGAGCAGTGTCGGTGCTGCCCGGCACCTGCATAAACACTGACATTTGCGAATAACACTGCTTTTAACCGAAACGTCTGATTATTCAAGTTAAATCATGTGAATGGGAGTGAGATTCTACTCACTGCGATCCGAATTGTCCAAATTCGACAGGAATTGCGTCTAGACGCCTATTTTCGGGCATTCACTGGGTTGTCTTCAACCTCTAGAATAGCTTTGTTTATCTATTGCAAATAGGTTACTGCTAACGCACGCACAGGTTGGAAATGGACTTGCTTGATGGATGAATTTGGCTAGGAGCTACAGCTTCACGCTTGGACCTTAAAGATGAATTCAAAGCACCATTCATCAGTGTTTCCTCGTGCCGAAGGTGGCTCAAGGCCACGGCTGTAGCTGTTGCTGCTCGAGCTAGCTGGGGCTCCGCCCTACTGGTTGGGTGTCACAGGTGAGCAAGGAAGAGGAAGGAGAGCATCAAGGTGCAGCTGGTCGATGGCTGAAACTATGGGACCATGACATGCACTGCCCCTCCCTCTCAAGTGGTTTTTGGACATGCCACAGCTGCATTAGTTGGCCATGGTTGCTCCTGTAGGTTGGGGTAGGTGGAGGCGTAGCTGGGCGCTGCTAGGGTGTGGAGGAGGACGAGGAATGGAGGCAACGTTGTAGGCTCCAAGGCATTGCTCCTAGCTGTTGGACGCTACAGCTAGGTCGATCGACATTGCTGCTACTCCTTCATATCAGAGGCACCACCCAAGCTGGTAGAAGCACTGCTAGGGTGAGGGATAAGAGGGGAAAGGGTGGAGGAAGATGAAAGGAAGGTAGAGGAGAGGTGGGCGCAACCAAAATGGGGCTAAGGGGCTGAGAAACGCCTGCCCTAGCTCCCCCTGTGTCACAACCGATCAGGCCTGCTGAGTGCCGCTTTATGGTTTCTATTCCATCGGGAAAGAAGACAGGGATAAGCGAGAAGTAGCCGACCCACTTAAGGAAATAAAAACCAAATACTGGAAAAATTACAACCAAGTCCAAAGGAACATCAAAATGTCATAACTATTGACTCGAATGTTTGATTCGACTGATTCTTTTTGTAACGTTCCAAGAATGGGATGCTCTAAAACCTCAAGGCAAGAAATCAGCGATCAAAGCACTAATTGATTTAGTGAGTACTTAATTCAACTTAATCAACTTAATGATGCACTAAGCATTAAATTATGGTAATTAAGATTGTTCAATTCATTAAGCAAGTTTTGGGGCCTTACAACTATAAACCCCTAATAGGGATTTCACCCCTGAAATCCAAGATAAACAACGATGGGTACTTTCGTTGCACCTCATCCTATTACCTTCACATGATTACTTGCATATCATGGTGATGTCACATCATTCATACATATCTCATCTTGGGTCAACACAAAAACGCCCACATAAGAAGACATATCATGATCCCATTAAGAAATTTAATCAACCCCATCTCACTCTTATTCAACTTGTTCTCATAGCTATTGCTGCTTTGGCAATCCTAAGGTTTTTGAATAAATATTAATCATATTTTTTTACCATATTTGAAATACTTTGGCATGTCATCATTCAAAGCTTGATATAACTTGTATGACATGTCTAGAACACTCTGTTCCTCCTATTCAAACATTCTATTGGTACATTGGTTAGTCTAAAGGACATAACTCTAAACTCATTATGGTCATGTTGATTATGTCATCCAATCTAACTTTTAAGCATTGATATTTTATCATATGTTTATCTTAAAGTAACATGGTATCACATATTTATTAACCAACAAACCATCTATCCTAGATAGTGGTCTTTCCCAGCTATCACTGAACCATACACAAAATTATAGAATCACTTTTGTTTTTCCTTACAAACAACATTTATATGATCATTATCAACTCTCTCTCTCTACAAGAGAGGAATACTTGTAATGTTCATGTAATAAACATCTCCAACCTTCACATATTTCTCATATTATTGATACATCTTGGATACTAGGATTCATTACCTTGGTATCCACCTCATGTGTTATAAGGAACTAACATCCTTATCTCATCTACTTTTACCAACATAACAAATATCAAGACATATAAGAGGAGTCTTCCTAAATATTAGAAGGCTCAAAAGAAAAATCATCACAAACTTTATGATGGTGGAACCATAGTCCAAACAACCTTATTCTATATTAAGATATCCATCCTCATGTTTAGAATGAATCCACACATACCAAGTAGCAATGATCCACATGAAATATGTTCCCTACAAAGGAAAGACACAAAGTGAAGCACACTTCCCACATCAAAGCAACATTTTTCAGGGGTCACTAGCAAAAAGGTAACCAATTCTATTTTCATTATACATATTACAACTTCTTATGTATCATTTCACCTTTTTCATTTTTGGTTCCTTGCCATTAGCATAGGAATCATCATGATTAACATATCTCATTACTCCTTCCTTGATGACTATTTATCCCACTAGTGTATGTTCTCTTATTTTATTATGTTTTTAACCACTTATCGACAGTTAAATCATCATATTCCACATTTTTTCATTAAATTAGGATCATCTCCCTTAATTTCTTTCACAGGCCATGCTAATTTTTCATTAGCACTTTCTTACACACATAGGTTGGTCTGAGATTAACTAAGGTTCCACCTTATTTCTCTGCCAGTGTTCCCATTCATCTTCTCATTTTATGCTTGTTATAGGACTTCTTTCCATCTTATGTGGATTTCACACCTTGATTCACTTTATAAGCATAGACTTATCTATCTTTTACTTCATTATCTTCTTGAATCACATCTTCAAGAAATCCTCTTTTCCTTATTTTATTTAGATTTAGATTTCATTGTGTTGTATCTTTCTCTTATATTTACCAAACATTCAAGTTTTGATAGATTATGATGCAATTCTCATCTTCTTTAAGGTAGGATTGAGATATTCACACCATGATTTCTTATTCTTTATACTCTTTAGATTGTCTCAAAATGACTACTTGATCAGAGTAATCAAAATGATAACAATCTAAGAGTTTCATACTTACCTTTCTTCAATAATTGAATACTTGGCGAGGGCACCCAAATATTGAGATTAGGCAGTATGCACTATATTTTTATGTCATATTCCTAACTTAGACATCATCCTAGTCCTAAGTCCTAGTGTCCCTGTAGACTCAGTGAACCTAAAGCTCTGATACCAACCTGTCGGGACCCATCACGCTAAATGAGATTACTCAAAACATAAAATGCAATCAATCACTAATTAATCACATACCCAAAAATATGGGTAAATTAAAACTGATTTCAACGTCAACACTTACTCAAAAACATTTGCATGAGAAACCAACATCTCTTATATCCATACTATGCTAAGAATTTGATAAAATTGTTCTATTTCCTTAGCCACAACATATATACACAGGAGAACAATATTCATATATGCCACACAAACAAGCATTTATATGCTAACAAAAGTATGATTCGTTTGAAACCCCATATATAAACTTTTCTTGCCCGAGCCTGAGAGTACAGGGACGACTCTAGGAAATACTAGAAATCTAGTCAACTTTATCAAATATTCATGATTGTAGTTCCTTTTTACTTCCATGGTTCTATTATCGTCACTGCCAATTACCTAAAAAAATGTGGCGAACCAAAAGGGTGAGACCCAGTCCCAGCAAGAGTTATAACATAAAACAATGTTTATTGATTACAACATTTTTAAGTAATTAAACATCTAAGCAAGTTAATCAGATAAAATAAATAAGCTCATCAACACTTATGATTATCAAAATACAAAAGGGAGCAGATAATAACCGTCATCATTAGCTAGACTATCATCCTTATCTTGTTGATAACATAAGCAATTCAGTAATATATGCATATCTAGCATCATGAGCAAGTCTAATAACATAGCATAGCTAACAACATGAGATATTTGGCATCATGATTATAATCAACAATAGCAGTGTAGTTATCAACATAAGCATGGATACTGTATGTACGCATCTACAATCTTAAGCATATCCACAACATAAGTATATCTACTATCTATTAATTGCACTAAGCATCATCTTTATGTAAAGATAACAAACAAGGGTTATCATCCAATGTGAAATGTTGTGTATAATCCTAAACAAATATGCTACACGGATGTATTAAATCTTTTATTACACCTTGGGGAATTTGAATCGTACCATTCAAAGTCCAACCGACTCCTACGAAGGGATATTCGGTTCCGTACAAGATCTAGGAGAGTCGATATCCTAAGATCTCTTCCCCTAGGTCTGTACGAGTAAAACGGAAGTGACATATCAGTCAAAAATGCCACCACAGTGACATATAGTGAAGCTGAAAACCACTAGTCTGACCTTGGTATAGGTCACAGCACTGGAAACCAGGGTATTCAAACCTAATCATTGAGGTACAACCACAGTTGTCCTCTAATCACATCATGTTATAATCACCGAGACACGACCGCAACCGTTCTCAATCACATCAGATGTATGAGGCATGACCATAGCCAACCTCCACAATCTGCATTGTGGATGACAAGGATATATCCTCAACCTACCACCCCCGCATACTCAACAGTATGCGCTCCGAGTTTCCGTTAGGAATACTCATTTCACCATCCAGCAAGTTCTGACACTGAAGATGGTTCTACAGCACATGGCACTACATGATTAGAGTTGCACTTGATTAGTTATGCCAGTTGGATGAATTAAGGCTGCATCAAACAAGTGGACATACAAACCCTAATTCATTTATAGAAAGCATATAAATATCAAAACTTTGAAAATATATAAAATGTGTGAAACATAATTTCTCATCACATGGTACAATTCACTTTCCATTCATGAGACCACACTATTCATCATACTATCGCAAGAAATAAATACTTTTCACAATATCACAGGGTATCAACCCTTATCAACATAAGAGGATTACACCTCATTCAGGGCTCAACCATGCCCAAAGGTCATTAAGACCATCATATTATTCCCTACAAGATCATCATTGTCTTTACATGCCTTATATCAAGGCTCAACAACATCAATTGTATATAATACACCAGATCAGCACAATATTGCATTTATGAGCTAGGTGGTATTCATAAACAATCATAGCAGGGTTATATTAACATTAAGAACATTCCTTTATTACATCAACATGCAAGGAATCTAGATATGATTAACACTCATCATATTCATAATGCACATGTTTAGCATATGAAAGTATCAACCATGTGGCTATGATAACCACCAATTAACACATTAAGGTTACGATCATGTTAAGGAGGTTATCCCACCCTCATTCCATCATATAAGAATGTTAAACATGAATACTCATCTTTATCTAATTGCATTAGAGTTAGGTTCAACATGATAAATTATATCAATGTTACTAATCAGCACTCATACACAAACCCTAACTCACGACATCCCCATTGGATCATGAATGCATAAGGTGAAGCATCACCATCACATTCCATACTATTCTCAAATATGAACTCACACATAAATCAAGGTGTAACCATCAGGTTATAGCATACTAGGTTTTCAACAATAATAGAGTATTCCATAGTTGTATTAGTCATTCAAGGGCTATTCATACCCAATTATTGTCATTTAGTTATATTAAAGCTAGGTACAACAAGCTATACCTCATTAGGGTTACATATGAACACAATATGGTTACAATCCCTTTCAACTATATGAGTGAATAGGTAAGGCTACCTTATTAAGGGTAACCCTCCATTTGTTTCATCATCAATCAACCTGTATCACCATACCACAATGTCACCTAGAACCAATGGATGTTTAAAAGGTAAGACCATTGGTTGTTTACATAAGTAAACACCTTGGATAAACCACCTACAAAGTACTTGATTTGTGCTCTATAAAGAGTCACCATCTAACCCTAGACATCCCTTGATAATCGATACAAAAAGTTCCATTGAGAATAGGGTAAAACCCACAATCGACTGTTCAGTTAAAACAAGCCATCCATTGTCAACAAGTAAGCTCCTTAAGTTGATCATATAAAGGAAACCATATGAATCCCATTATTAGGACCAACATATTACATTATCCATCATTCCACTTTATTGGAGGAATAAACATTAGATCTTGACCATTGGGTCAATTTCATATATTAAAACTATCAATTACAGTATAGGTTCGACCATTGCATCAAGTGACCCAAGAAACTATTGGTCTAAGGTTTAATTGATGCTAAAACTATATGATTAACTCATCATAGATTGTAGAGACCTGATCCACCATCATTAGTGATCATTAAATCACTATAGGTTGTTAGATCAACACTATATTCATTAATCAACATCAAATATTAAGCTAATTTTAACATTGATTGATAACATCAGTATGGTACTTAATGGTTGATCATTATACTTCTAATTGATCCAAAACCTGACCTAAGGGATGACCATAGGTTGTCACCATCATTTGACACCCTTGATCACAACCATCAGTTTTAAACCCTAAAATTGACCATTGTTTGATAGGTGCTTAGCACCATAGGTTGTCAATTTAACCTGATCCAAGTCACATGATACCGTAAGAATAACATACACATGATCACATGTTCATATATAACTGAAATAAGAATAGGGAACATTATAAAAATCGAAATGCAAAACAAGCATAGCTTTTTAGTGAATGGATCATCATTTTCAAGCAAGAACATGATCTAGAAAGCTTATGGTAAGCAATAAACGTGCAGCAAGTTATAAAACTTGCCTCTAATGTGAAGATGGAACCCCAAACAGATGAAATCCAAGAATAAGCTATGAATTTGTCCATCTAGCACCTTTCTTCATCAAATGAGAAAATCCTAAACATAAGGAGTAAGAAAGGTAGGGTTTTAGAGCTTTAGAGAAAATTCTACTATGGCATATTTTTTTGGTTGTACACTACTGATTTCGACATTTAATCGAGTAAACTAGGTTCGATCGATCGTGTAATTTTTCTAAATCACATCACACATATCATTCAACTAAATGGCGTCAAGCAAGCGTTAATAATTAAAACATGAAAATTAAGAGTTGAGCAGTGTCGGCGCTGCCCGGTACCTGCGTAAACACTGACATCTATGAATAACACTACTTTTAACCGAAACATCCGATTATTCGAGTTAAATCGTGTGAATGGGAGGGAGATTCTACTCACCGCGATTCGAATTGTCCAAATTTGACTGGAATTGCGTCTAGACGCCTGTTTTCGGGCATTCAATGGGTTGTCTTCAACCTCTAGAATAGCTCTGTTTATCTATTGCAAATAGGTTACTACTAACACATGCACAGGTTGGAAATGGACTTGCTTGATGGCTGAACTTGGCTAGGAGCTACAGCTTCACGCTTAGACCTTAAAGACGAATTCAAAGCATCATTCATTGGTGCTTTCCCCTGCCGAATGTGGCTCAAGGCCACGGTTGCAGCTATTGCTGCTTGAGCTAGCTGGGGCGCCACCCTACTGGTTGGGCGTCACGGTTGAGCAAGGAAGAGGAAGGAGAGCATCAATGTGCAGCTGGTCGATTGCCGAAACTATGGGACCAAGAAACGCCCTGCTCCTCCCTCTCAAGTGGTTGTTGGATGTGTCGCAGCCCCGTTAGTCAGCCATGGTTGCTCCTACAGGTTGGGGTAGGTGGGGGCGCAGTTGGGCGCCGCTAGGGTGTGGAGGAGGAGGAGGAGTGGAGGCAACGTTGTAGGCTCCAAGGCATCGGTCCTAGCTGTTGGCCGTTGCTTTTAGGTCGATCGACGCTGCTGCTACTCCTGTAGATTGTAGGCACCACCCAAGCTGGTAGAAGTGCCACTAGGGCGAGGGATAAGAGGGGAAAGGGTGGAGGAAGAAGAAAGGAAGATAGAGGAGAGGTGGGCGCAACCAAAATGGGGCTAAGGGGATGAGAAACGCATGCCCTAGATCCCCCTGTGTCATAGCCGATCACGCCTGCTGAGCGCCTCTTTGTGGTTGCTATTCCATCGGGAAAGAAGAAAGGGATAAGCGAGAAGTAGTCGACCCACTTAAGGAAATAAAAACCAAATACTGGAAAAATTGCAGCCAAGTCCAAAGGAACATCAAAATGTCATAACTATTGACTTGAATGTCTGATTCGACTGATTCTTTTTGCAACATTTCAAGCACAGGATCCTCTACAACTTCAAGGCAAGAAATCAGTAATCAAAGCACTAATTTCATTGGTGAGTACTTAATTTAACTTAATCAACTTAATCATGCACTAAGCATCAAATTATGGTAATTAAGCTTGTTCAACTCATTAAGCAAGTTTCGGGGCCTTACATGTGAGGTAGGGCCATGGGGGTAAGGATATACCATGTGTGAGAGGTAGTATCCAAGTCCATTGTAGGGACAACAGAGAGATAGGGGATAGGTAAGGATTGAGTAGTATTGCTTAAGATGTAAGCTTGGTTGTTAATGATATTTGGTTGATTACACTGTTATCATAGTTGCACAATTATTATTTCCCCCACATACCAGCATATTCATTTATGCTGACCGACGTTTTCTTTTTTTGCATTTTAGGTACCAGTTTGAAAAGGACAAACGGTGAAATGGCATATGTAGAATGAAATAAGTATTAAAGTACCAAGGAGGATTAGTTAGAATAGACTCCAGATGTGGATAGAAGTAGATATCCAAGTTTTTCAAAAGGTATGCAAAGTTTTATTTTACACCAGTTTTCAGTTTAGTTTGGTAGAATCAGATAATTATTATTGATTATTTGTCGAGCCTTTGATATGGAAATTGGGATAACGGCTCTGACCTCTTGGTCTCCCTTAATTGGGGGTTACTGGGAGGTGGGGTAGTTACAATAGTTCACTCCATTACTTTTTTTTTCTTCCTTTATTTCATTTCAAACTCTTTGTTTTCTCACATCCAATCATATAAACAAACTCTTCAAGAGAATTACACTTTGATCAATCTAATATGATCTCAACATTAATGATACACATCCATACATTTATATTGTTTCTCACACTTCCATGTACATATGACATGATAATCATATACATTCTCTCTTATTAAGGAAACAAAGATACAAACCTCATTTATAACTCTCTAACATCTATATAAGGACCTAGAGTGATAGGGACCGACTGAACTAAACTAATCTGATACTTAACTCATGTGGTATATCTACTCTGATGCTTTGACCTTCTTCAAGTCCACGTGGTTTCCCTAAAAACTGTGAGTAGAGGGGTGAGCCTACTTTCTCAGTGAATGAGTACTTCAAAGAAATAGTCTAAAGTACTGATATAATTATAGATATACTTTTGATCAACTAATATCAATTATAATAGCAGTAAGATTTAAAGAGACTAATCATTCACAATAGTAAATATGGCAGGATACTCTAGATATCTACAAGAGTGAATCAATATATGAACATGCGTGATTGATCATAAAGAGGGATAATAATTCAGAAACATACAAAGAATAATTGAATAACTACACACACTTGTTTAACCTCTCATTCATCTTATTATGTCCTGAACCCACATGAGGTGTACCACAACATGTAAAACAATCGCAACAAGCTATGATCTCACTGTACAAGTCTTAGAAGCATTCCCGAGTTCCTAAGCCTATCTCTTGAGTAAGACCCCATCTGTAGCAAGCCTCAACACATCTACCTCTAGGTGGCTAATGGGAGTGGTCAGATATCTCAGACTCCACCTCTCAATCTGGGTACTCAGGCGATGAGTCAAAGCCCTCAAGCTTATTGTGAACCAGTGGACCTACTGACCACTGATCACTCAACATGTAACATAGGTACCACCGGCATCCCCAATTAGTGTTGGGTACCACACAACTGTAAGGAGTCTGACCTACTGGTCAAGACCCCCACACCCTACCGGTGTGCATCGGCTTACCTCCATCTACACTACCTCTGGTCAGGAAACCTTTTCCTCCTCAGAGTGCATGCCTCATCCTGCGAGGATTCTACAGTGTTTAGGGCATCTACCAGTCTAATTCACTCTTTAAATTCACAATTCAATCATCACATCAACATCTCTTTGTTCAGATTTGTAAACCATTCATTTCATAAACCATCTGATAACATTTACCACAATTGTACTGTTTATCATAACCACATCTCAAACTGAGAAGCATTAATATCACAATACTTGTTTCATTGAATACCCTATCATTAGGGTTTCATTTACCTCATTCACTTATCGCATAACCCGCATAAGGATTGAATACATCATAACATCATTCAATAAGAATTGCTCTCAGAAGATCACATATAATTGAATATATATATGAAACCTTCTAATGAGTTGAACTACGGTTTCCACGCCATTTACTAAAACATCATACATCAAGAATAACATTGAATCAAGATGTCTAATTGCAGACCTCCAACTTTTCATTCATTTTGGGTTTCACCCTCCTTACTAATATATCAAGCAAACATTGATATCATCGAATGAAATCCATGATGTCATCTAACATATATGTAATACAGATACAAATAAAGTAATCATTCGTAACCAATGAGATTCAACTAGGGAAACTTCTTTATTCAGTTATACAACAATTTTAGTCATATTAGAAAATCTTAGATTTTAGTACATTCATGTAACCTCTAGAATTCCTTTAAGAATTCTCATTTAGATGGATTGTAATCATTTCTAATGTGATTTCATAATCTGAAATTTATCACAACAGAGAAATATTGCATTTCATATCATCTTGCAAAAGCTAGATCAAAAAGGCAATTTAGTGTTTGTACTCGCATACCAAGCAATTGAAGATATTTGATGATTTAACTCATTTTCATGCAATCTACTATTTAAAGGAAGTACCAAATCACCCTAAGGTGTGAAAACACCTTAAAAACACAACACATCTCTGAAACTCTCGAATCCATGTCAGAACTCTAGCAAAATATGCGGTTACTTCTTCCTTTCATCCTTAAATGAGGACTGTTGTAGGTAGAAGATGAAGATCAAAGGTTAACCCAAACCTCAAAATATCTGGATCAAGGGTTTCAAGTAAGGAAAAATGAGGAGGAGGAAGAATTGATGGTTAAAATTACTTACCAAGTTGAATATATTGCAACCCTTTTAGATTTCCGCCATTCTTCACAATCTTCCCCAAAAATTGCCTTCTAGGTCGCCCTCGCATAGAGAAAATTATACAGGATGATAGAGGATCGAATCGCAGTTCCAACTCACTTCATTTTGTTGAAAATAGATAAGTATTACTTTATATATGATCATTTTACGATTGGCTATCTTGGACGGCGTCGGTCGCGGTGTAGGTCGCGATACTCAGTATATGTTTACTAAAAAGGGCATAATTCTCTCATTTTAACTCTGATTTGGTTCATTCTTTTTTTGTTGCATTCATAAATAAATTCTATACAATCCTACAATATAATTTTGATAATATTCTCAAATTAATAAATATTTATTAATTATTTCCTCCAATATTATTAACTCTCTTCTTGCACATATGTATGGGTTAATGCTATATTAACTCCAACTCGGATCTTTATAGTATGCTTAAGTCATGATCATGAGTTTCCCAAATAAGTATTTAAGGTTACAAAAGTTAAGACAAAGAAAAACATAGAATATTACTAACAAAAGTATATGCCAAGCATTAAGGTTATCTTAAAACTCTAGGATTACCAGCAAAGCTAGGAGCGGGTTGTAACGTCTCAAGTAGTTGACCTGGCCGTTTGGTGGTCAGGGTGATTGGAGTTTGAATTGTCTCAGTTTTGCCCTTAAACTGACCGATTCAATGTGATTGAACTGATCGACTCAACTCAACTCATCAAAGGGTTGTTTGAGTGAGTGAGACAGGCGTCTCGTTTGGGTGAGACGGCCCGATTGGGTCGAATGAAGGTTCATGATATTTTTCAAATAGTTTTGATTGTTCTTTACTTGAGTAACAAGGAAATTAATATGAGATATTAATTGGATTCGAAATAGCCAATTTTTTTTCTAATTGAGAACTGCCAAATGGCCATTTTATAGTGCCAGACAATTATCTCACACATCATATGACCGTCCGGGTTTGCGAAACGGTCATTTTAGCTGTTGCAGATTATGAAAATTCAAGATCCTCGGGTCATTTCCACTCCTTCATATTAATCTCATATCTGATAGAAACTGGGAACCTTGACTCTGACCTCTACTATACATAGAGGGGTATTGGGGGCTTCCCAGATCACAACACAACACAAACAACTAAGAATTAGTTCCTCTAACAGCTGTTATCCTCTCTTGTTGTGGTAACTAAAAGAGACCAGGCAAGTACTATTTGGAAAGGAGGGATAGCCAAAGGGAGAGAACAGTTGAGAAGTTTTCGTTGTGTGAGAGAAGATTGATGACTAGTACACCAACTGGGAGGACACTCCTTTCTATCCGTTCTTGGTGAACAACATCAGTTATAGTTGGTCTGTGTGGACTACTCTAAAAGAAGGATTTTGTTGGCTATTTCTAGGAGGAAAACTACAACCTACAAGATGTGACCCGACCACAGGAGCACTGTAGAAGTCATGTTGTTCATTGTTCATGATAAAGACCAGGAGCTGCATAGCTATCGTCCAAGAGCAAATTTTCAACAATTACAAAGAAGTGATTTTTCTCACTAGACTTGCTGCAAGACTAGGTATAACTCGCTAAAACTGTCCTTCTTATTTCATAGTAGTTGACGTGATCTTGCTGTTATGGGAATATAGATGGATAAATCTTTACATCCACTTCTATACTCTATGCCTGTAAATCTGAACAATGGTATCAGAGCCACGTCAATTTACTATGTTTTAGGATAATCGATATGATCGTATTTTGGTTTTACCATTTATTTAATGCAAATGATGTGAATATTTAAACTTCTCTCATATGCGTATCCGATCAAAGACCACATGATCTCAAACTTATATATATATATATATATGGGCCCATCTTTATTGCCCACACGGGTAGCTACCCGCCCACCCTTCCGACCACTTTTTTTCAAAAAAAAAATTCGAAATTGTAGAAGACTATTTTTTCTAGCTCTCCAAAACATTTTAGCCAAAAATAATATCATTTGCCCCTCCAAAATAAAAAAAAACCCATCCTTATATATATCTGTTGTATATTTTGTACAGAGTTACTTTTTTGGCCAGCAGAGTTACTTTTTTGACACCATAGTTACTTTTTTTATAGTAGAGTTACTTTCTTAGCCAGGAGAGTTACTTTTTTAGCTGTCGGGTAGTGAAAATCTAGGCTACCCACACGGGCAATGAATGAACATATATATATATATATATATATATATATATATATATATATATATATATATATATATATATATATATATATATATATATATATATATATATATATATATATGATAATACGATATATATGAAATTTACATGTGTCGTCCTAAAAGTGGTTTTGATGGTGGATGTGTAGCATGGTTATGGACAATACCCTTTATCTATGTGTGGTTGGATGGTTTGATTCTTCTTTATCTCGATCTGTGTACTAAGCCTCTACCTCCTTGTTTTTTTATAATGAGGAACCCCTCCCAGGATCGGCCACTATTGGACCCCACCCAGCCAAGGGTAAACCCCAGAACCAGCCGCATACTTGGTGGCACCGCGACACGCTCAGTAACGTGGGGCACCCGTGGGTTTTTGCCTAAATTTAATTCTTTCCTACCTTTGCTCCCCTCAAATGTAACTCGAGGTTTCTCTTACTCAATGTAATAAATTAGCAATAGAATAGATTCTTTTCTTGCAACAATGTTGAAGATGTTCATCGTCGGTTGAGAGACCAGTTTGTGAGACTAGCCAACCATTTGGAGGACCATGGAGAATAGAGTATGATGGAACCAGAAGACCACCTGGTGGGCCCAACCGACCGTCTGGAAGGAGTCCAGACATCAGTTGGACAGGAGGCCAAATGACTATCCCAGTGGGTCCAGTCGACCATTTCGAAGTAGTCCAAACATCGGTTGGATAGAAGGATCAACCAACCAGCCAAGAGGCGAGACAACGGGTTCAAGGGTTGAACCTATCTACCCAGATCAGTAAGCACATGTCTACACCAACAATAGGTTCAAACATGTGATATGATGATTGACCTAGGTGGTAGTCATTCCTTCTGTCTCTAAGGAATTACAAGTAGATATGGTCATAACCATCACTTTTTGTTTTATATTGCATGTTTACGTTGTGGGATACAGCAAGTATATAATACAAACAATATATGTGGTGATTGGGTACAATATATGTAATATATAAGATATATATATAAAAACCCCTCAATCAAACATATTAAGTCTTAGATGCTTTCCAATAGAAATAAACATGAAAAGTTTGATCGACCAAGCATAGACTAGCACAAAGCATGGTGTGCCATCTATCTCGTGAAAGTGTGATGCTAGATATGTAGATTTTCACAAAGCATGGTGTGTATCTATCGTATTAGATATTGGGTCAGGATTAACTGGTGACTTGGGAGCCCAAGCCTAGAGGCATGTAGATGATCATGGTAAAGTTTTGCACATGTCATGTATCCAAGAGTTGTATGTGATTCAATTGGCATGTTGGCATACCTAAATAATCAATTTGTGGGTGATCGAAAAAAGATGACTCATGATTTGACAAAATATGGATCTTGGCACATTAGAAAATTATTTGCTGCAATTCTGAATTGATACATGTGGGTTATCAATTTGAATAAAACAATTAGAATTATAATGAATTAAATACCTAATTATTATCACCCAAATTTTAATAAAATCAAATCAAAAATGACTTTTTGACAAAATTGCATATTCTTTTGTAGAATCAAATGGAAATGAACAATAATCACTTTTCTCTACAATCTATCCTTAAGAAGGACAAACTTACTGGGAAAAAATTCCACGATAGGTTCAGGATGCTAAGAATTGTTCTCACACAGAAGCGCAAGCTCAATGTCATTGAAACACCAGAACCATAGGAACCTACTCAAAATGCTCCAATGGCTGATAAGGATGTTTATAAGAAGCATATTGAGGATGTCATGGATGTCAAGTGTCTGATGCTATGTTCCATGAACCATGAGTTCCAAAGGTAGTATGAGAACATGGGGTTATTTGAGATGGTCATACATCTCAAGAACATGTACCAAGATCAGATAAGACAGGAGAGATACGATATCTCCAAGGCATTGTTCAAGTACATCATGACAAAAGGAGATCCAATAGGTCCTCATGTACTTAAGCTCATTGGGTATGTGGAGAACCTTGATATACTGAGATTCCCCTTGGGTCAAGAGTTGGCCACTGACGTGATTTTGCACAGACTCATATAGTCAATTTGTCATGAACTACAATATGAACGATGATGCAAGTGTTTTGAGTCGATTTTATAGGCTAGTTTCATATGTGTTTTATGTGTTTATTTGTCATTTTCATGGTCAATATCACATGATTCATTTCCTTCAGCCTATAGTCCTGTTATGCATCAAATTTACCTTGTTTTATCTCATTTGGTATAAATGATCATATTTATCAGAGTTGATTTGAGTTTATCTTTGATTTTCAGGAAAAATGAATATATACAGTTGTCGATACCATTGACGGGTTGTTGATAGTATCGACATGACCACAGAGGGAGCCGAAAAAGAGTAGAATGAGTCGGTACCATCGACCACTCAGTCAATGGTAGTGAGATGTTTTCAAAGAGCTAGATTTCTATAGGTCGACACCATCTACCCCATAGTCGATACTATCGACTCTGTCTCAGCAGAATCAGTGTCAACGTCGAATTCCACAGAAAAGCGACGCCTAAGGTCTTGATACCACCAACACATAGTCGATGGTATCGAGATCATGTCAGAGCAAAACCCAGAGAAGCAAAGGACCACTGGTACTTGGGAGGGTTGATACCATCGACACACCATCGATGGTATCAACGCCGTCGGATCAGGTTAATCTACAGTTCACATCCAATCATATGGTGGTGATGTTTTGGCGGTCTAAAGTGGTGCGTATACCTAAAAATAGCGGCCCTAAGCCATCTATCATGTCATTAGCCGCCATACGACTCTCGAGCAGAAGAGAAGAGGAAGAACGAAGCTAGAGCTATGCATCGATCGTTCCAGAGGCCGCATAAGGAATTTTCCACCATCGAAAGGTGGTAGAACGCTCATCCCACACCGAGGAATGCTCGAATCTTCTCCGTTTAGGGGTTACATCACATCTATCCACGTTTTCTCCATTTTTCCTCTTTCCTTCACCATGTTTTCTACTGAGATGAACATGTAGGGCTAATCCCCTTTGTCTTTAGGATCGGGAGTAACCCGGGTAATCGTTATATGACATTTTAACATAGTTTATCATAATTTGTCTCTAAAATTCTTGGTATGTTATCATTTTCTCTATTATATCATTGTGCTTGATCACCATAATGGTAATCCAAAACCTTTAACTGATTTTGATGAAGAATTAACGGTTGAAAAGAAATGTTAATCACATTAGCCAATAAATCCCTTGGAAAAGGTGATGTACGGTTAATGGTGGGAACCTTTAGACTTATTTTTCATGCACCTTATCTAAGGAATAGGTTACTACTGACGTGGAACCAACTTAGGTTAAGGTAGTGAATTGTATCGCGGAAGTGAACGATTCTAATTCCAGGCCACTACCCAAATTAGGAGACATTTCATGATAATTATGTGAAATTTAGTGCAATGAGAACCCACGGTGAAACCACAATCCTAAAGATTCCTTTGAAATTGATTAAACCAACCATTTAATCGATTGCTTTATTTTCTTTTGTTTTTATTTTCTTTTCAAACAACTTTCAAACTTTTATAACTAGTGTAGTTGATCGTAAGTAGTTAGTAGTAGTCTACCGAGAATTCCATTCCCTGAGTTCGACTCGGGCCTCACAAAGGCCTATATTACATTGACGCGTTCACTTGCATTTTATGCACGGAAAAATCATGTCAAGTTTTTGGCGTCGTTGTCAAGGAACGGCAATTTTCAGCACTACGAGTGCTACAAGCGGCCACTCTAGGCCACTTTTTCTTTTTATTTGCAATTTCAATTTTTGAAATTGATTGTCTATCTTTCATATTCTGTATTCGTCTAGCGCTATGCTTAATTAAATCTATCATATTGTAGGTACTAGTGCATGGTGAGTACGAGTAGCACAAACTACGCACAGCCATCACCAGAGGTCCCACCTTCGAGATCAGACGAAGAGGAGGTAAACATTCAAAATCAACCCGAGGACGTTGATTTAGATTCTAAACCAGAAGCAATGGATGAAGAAAAGACAATATGGGAGAAGATCAAGGCTTCTTCCTCTTCTGCATCAAAAGGGCCAATCAAAAGGCAGGCAATCAACATCCCTACATATAAAATTGATCTGGCACTGATTAACTTGGTCAAATCTCAAGCGTTTCATGGATTGAAAAATGAAGATCCAGTGGATCACATCAGCACTTTCTTAGAGAACTGTGATATGATCAAGATTGACCGGTTCCCGCAGGAGGCACTTTACCTGAAGTTGTTTCCCAGTTCTCTCGTAGGAAATGCATGAGAATGTCTTTACAGCATGGATGACGAAATCATTGAGATGTGGGATCAAATGATTGAGGTCTTTTTCAAACAATTTTTCCCACTCGAGAAGACCAATGATTTAGTGAGGAAAATTCACAATTTCAGTCAAAAGGCGGGAGAAATCTATTCTGAGACTTGGGAACATTTTCAGATAATGTTGAGGAGGTGTCCACACCATGGACTGGACAAGGAAAAACAAGTGAAGATCTTCTACTTTTCTCTAAATGAACATGACAGAAGCAATCTAGATTCGGCAGGCTCAGGTTTCTTCTTGAACAACACAAACAGAAGGTGTTGGGAGATCTTGAAGAACGTGGCCAAGAAACAGTCTTGGGGTGACAGAGATGCACCTGAACAAGTTAGATCTGTAGGGGATGCCAAAGACATCAAGGAACTGAATGACAAGATGGATTTTTTTTGCAAAGAGACTTCTAGTAAAAGAAGAGGAAGGATCTGATGATGAGGCACAAGTGAAATTCATGCGACAGTAGCAGGGATACAGAAATAATGACTATTCTTGGAGGAAGGACAAAAAGTTTTCCTGGAAGGATCTAAATAATTTCCTATAGGATCTGGATGTTAAGCCACAACCCACGGAAGAAGAAAATAGCAAGGAGTTTCTCAATCAGGTGATAAAATAGAATCAAGAGCTAATAAGCATGTTTGGACAAAAAATTAAGCAACAAGGAGAATTTATGAACCAGTTTGGGCAAACTCTACAGAGTCATGGGGCTCAGATGAGGACTCTTGAGACATCTATAGCACAGATGGCATCTGAAATAGCAAGCCTGAAGAAACCCACAATTCAAGGTTTCCCTAGAAATACAAATGTTCCAGGAGGGAACCACCAGGCTAAAGCCATTTTACTGAGAAGTGGAAAGAAAATTTTAAACCCTAGAGCCAATGAACCGAGTACCCCACATCCAAAAGATCAAGGTGAGGCCGTAGAGGATGTTGAAGTGGTAGAGATAGTTGAGGATGATGCCAGAAAGGCCACTGAAGAGCCTATTGTAGAGAAGGAGAAGGATAAAATGACGCCATATGTGTCGCCACATTAGAGGGAACAGATCGTCCCCGTTCCTTACCCCAATAGTCTCAAAGCCAAGAAAGTGGATGCGAAATTCGAGAAATTTTTGGACAGTTTTACAAAACTTTCTGTTAATATTCCTCTGTTGGAGGTGATTGAGCAAATACCCTCGTCTGGTAAATTCTTGAAAGACATAATTACCAAGTAGAGGAGGATACCTGATATAGAAGTGGTGGTGCTCAAGGAGCAGGTCAGCGCTTTCATTTTGGGTAAACTGCCGCCAAAAAGACAAGATCTGGGCTGCTTCAACATCTCCTGCTATATTGGAAATGTAAAATTTAGTGAGGCATTATGTGATTCTGGGGCAAGTATCAACTTGATGCCCCTCTCTACATTCAAGAAGCTTGGGCTAAAGGAATCTCGACAAAGCAATATGACAATTCAACTGGAAGACAACTCTGTGGTGAAACTGTACGGTATATGCGAGGATGTCTTAGTCAAGGTATACGTATTTGTGTTCCTGGCTGATTTTGTGGTCATGGAGATGCAAGATGAGAAAGGAAATTAACTACTTTTGGGGAGACCCTTTCAAGCCACCATCGACATGATACTTGAGATGGGTAGAGGTCAGTTGACAATGGGTATATCCGATGACAGATTTGAAATACTCATGCCACAAAACCCAGAGAAATCACAAACAAATGAACAATGTCATAAAATCAAGCACTTTGATCATAACATATCTCTCTTCCTTGGGAAGCCATTTCTTGATATGTCTCATGTCATGACGAAGGTTGACAAGGGAACAATCGTAGTGGACATCATGGAGCATACGAAGGTAATTTCTCTTGTAAAAGCGGTGGGTTTATCCCGACGATGAAGAAGAAAAATTTCTCCGTCTACAGAGGATGAGGTTATAGTAGTCTCCATGTGTGAATCATACCCACAATTACCCCTTGAGGCATGTGTGTTCAACTTAATGGATGATTGGATGAGAAATGTTGGATAAATTGGACATTAGAATAAATCCCTTTGTTTCGATGATGACAAACATTTCATTCTTATTAATCTAACGAGCTACTTAAGTGTGCAGGAACAAGGTGATGACAAAGTTCTAGGGAATCCATACGCTTGAATGTTTGTAAATGTCATGCAATGTAATCATTTGTAAACTTGTACAAATATATAATGTACAAGTACTTAGACTTCATGTAAATCAAGCGTTAGATCTCCCTAGCTAAACACCACACTTAGTTAGGTCATCTCCTTCCAATAGGATCACATAATGCACACTCATGCACACACTTAGTATCTAAATTGAAAGATTGAAAACAGAGTCAATCTCGGTCGACCACACTCCTCGACCGAGACACTCTCGGTCGACAAACTTCTCGACCGAGAATGACCCAAGTAGCCGTTAGACACAGCTGACAAAGTAGTTGGCAGTTGCAAATGAACGTTGATCCAGAGAGCATGTCGGTCGACAAAACTTCGACCGAGTAGGTATCTCGGTCGACAAATTGTCGACCGAGATGGTCTCTGACAGCAACTGCAGAATAAAGCAACTAGCCGTTACTAACGCACCTAACTTATACCTAACGGCTAGTTAAGCACTAAGAAGCCCCTAGAAGTTGTCTAGAACGTCCTTAAGTATTCATAGGCCACTCTTATAAATAGGACATGCCTTAGGACACCAAAATATACCTAAGATATACTTGTGCTATACTTGAGCTTGAATACTCACTTGCAATCTGTTTTAGAGCAATAGAGCAATTCCTACACTTGCCATTCATTCCTATTGCTCCCATTTCGTGTCCTATAGGCTAGTATCTCCTATCCACTACAATCACATTGCCATACATATTGGTTAGGAGATCTACACGCTTGATATAGGCAAATCAAGCCTTGTGCTTCAAAGGATAAGTTGTAATTTCTATTTTCTTTCTTGTTCCTTTTATCCTTTGTACTCTCCTTGCTACTCCTAGGGTTGGAGGCTGCGGATTGGAGAGGGTTGACTTCTCAGGTGGAGAAGGGGACTTCAAGCTACTTCAAGAAGGCTATCGCACGGGAAGCTACTTCAGAAGGCTGGTGCAACGGGAGTTGGTGCACCTACTTCAAGGGAAGGCTGCTTCAAGGTTGGGCGATTACTTCTAGGTGAAGGCTGCTTGAAGGGTTTGAGAAAAGAAATGTATTTTATGTAAATTCCTTGCGAGGTAATAAAATAAATTTCTTTTCAAATCCCGGTTGGGTAAGCAACCGGGTAGTGGACTGACGGCTATAGTATTTGCTATAGTTGGAACCACTCTAAACCCTGTGTCTCCTTGTCCAATATTTTCATTGTGGTTGTTTGAGTTTAAATTATTATTAAAATCTTTATAAAACTCTATTCACCCCCCCTCTAGTAGTTTTCAATTGGCATCAGAGCAGGCTTCAAGGAGCCCTAACAAGGTTTTGAAGAAAGGAGGGTGATAGTGTCAACAACCTCAAGGAAAAGAAAAGCATGGACAAATCTTCAACAAGTTGCAATTGGTGCTTAGGAACAAGGCACACGACTTATTGCTGTCCATGGAGGTCAAAGAAGGAAGATGCACATAAAGAGTGTCTCATTGCTACAATCAATGAAGAAGAAGAGGAAGAGGTAAGTCTTTTAGATTTATCAAAAGAAGATCTAATTGCTAGTCTAGAAGAAATGCATGAAAAATACATTGAGTGCAAGAAGAAATTGAAGAAATCAAATAAAGTAAATGATGATTTAAATACTAAACTTCTTGCTCTTGAATCTGAAAATGAAGATCTAAAAAGGGCAATTGAAGACTGTGATCTTAAATTGAAATCAATAGAAGCTAACTGCAATCTTCTTTCCCTTGAAAAGACTAATCTGCAGACTCAAGTAAATGATCTTAAAAAACAACCTATATTGTGCACCCATGTAGATTATGACAATATAGTGAAAGAAAGGAATTCTTTATCATCTCATCTAGACCAAGCAAAACTAGATATCAAGAAGAGAATAGATGAGATTGCCAAGTTACAACAACAAGTTCGTAGTTTAAGTAACAATGGCATTCTTGATAAAATTCTAGATAATCCGTATCAACAAATTGGAAGAAGGGGACTAGGTTACAAACCTAAAGGAAAATCACATCAACAACCTAGTTGGAGAAAGACACGAGCACATCAAGCCACATTTGTACCAAAGAACAACCTAGAACAAAACCATAGAAAAAGACTTGAGGTTGATTCTATATGTTGCCATTATTGCTCACGTCTTGGACATTACTCTTTTTCATGCCCATACAAGAAAAAGAATGTTGAGTTAGTATGGGTTCCAAAACCCCCAAATTGAATTGGTTAGACTAAGTTGAGATATGACCAAAGACTTTAATTTGCATATCTTTATGTCTATCTCAACTTAACATATAGGGATAACAAATTTACATCAATTAAGGTTAATCAAAACTTAAAAGACTTGAATATGATTAGTTGAGATATAATCTAAATATTACTTTGATATTCATATGTTTATCTCAAACTGCTCTTTGAAATAATTGAATTAGATACCGTCTATATTGTACTTGAAATAAAATTCTGAACACTTTCCAGAAATTCGGTCGGTCGAAAATTTGTCGATCGAGTGAACCTCGGTCGAGAAATTGTCGACCGAGCATATCACTGTTCTTCAGAATACTGTACAAATTGTTGTTTATTTGTGGTTAATGACTGTACAATAAAGTATAAATTATGGAAATCATCCTTGAAAGATTATGTGAAATTAATTTGGTCAAAAACCAAAATTATGCTTAGCTTAAAGAAAATTTCTGCTTTATCATAACATGCCTTTATTGTTCTATCATTACATAGGCAAGCAAAAGAATCTATTGATGGTATATCTCTTAGAAATGCTTGCAAAGAATATAATGCTTTCAATTGATTTGAAATATTCATTGTGCTTTCATGATTAGTATCATTTAAATACGCATCAAAATTGATTTAAATGCTTAATTGGAAATCTAAAATTTCTGCCTCTTGGTTAAAACAAAATTCAGCCAAGGGGCACTATGGTCGTAGTCAAGGGCGACCTAAAATAAGCTTTGACAAAATGCTTATTTGGACATCAATTTATTGAACTTAATCTTAGTATACTTTTGATAAAGGTCAAAATAAAAAAAAAATTTGTGACCTTAAAAGCCTTAAATTGCTTAAATTGTAAGATTAAGGGGGAGCTTATAAAAACAAATTTGATTATTTGATTATGAAGCTTACAAAAACATTTGTTAACATCATTTGGAGTTTGTTATGACCTTCGGATTCTTAAAAGTAATTTATATGAAAAAGAATTTCATCAAAATAATATATCTTGCTCTTAAAGGAACTCTCTAAACAAATCAGGGCTTAACATCCCTTGAATTTGGTTGGAGACATTTTTATGTACTCTAAGATTAAAGGACTCTCATTTAATTTAGGGCTTAACATACCTTGATAAAATGAGAAATCAATATACATTCATAAGCGTAAAAGAAATCTCATATCATTTCAAAGCTTAACATCCTTTGCAAATGATTGAGACACAAATTGTGGATAAAATTAGACAAAAATGATATTAAATCCATGTTCCTAATAGGATATCTATTTAAGGGGGAGCTTAAGGGGGAGAAGAAATAAAATGTTCAAACTGGATATCTTTTTGAAATGACAAAGGGGGAGAAAGAATATAAAATCAAATATATAAATGAATTTCATCTTGATGGCCAGCACTCACTTGTAAAACAAGAATGGCTACAAAAGGTAATCCTCAGGTATGAAACTCACATGCTTTATATTTCCTTATTTCATATTTTAGGAAATATTTGTCATCTTCAAAAAGGGGGAGATTGTTGGATAAATTGGACATTAGAATAAATCCCTTTGTTTCGATGATGACAAACATTTCATTCTTATTAATCTAACGAGCTACTTAAGTGTGCAGGAACAAGGTGATGACAAAGTTCTAGGGAATCCATACGCTTGAATGTTTGTAAATGTCATGCAATGTAATCATTTGTAAACTTGTACAAATATATAATGTACAAGTACTTAGACTTCATGTAAATCAAGCGTTAGATCTCCCTAGCTAAACACCACACTTAGTTAGGTCATCTCCTTCCAATAGGATCACATAATGCACACTCATGCACACACTTAGTATCTAAATTGAAAGATTGAAAACAGAGTCAATCTCGGTCGACCACACTCCTCGACCGAGACACTCTCGGTCGACAAACTTCTCGACCGAGAATGACCCAAGTAGCCGTTAGACACAGCTGACAAATTAGTTGGCAGTTGCAAATGAACGTTGATCCAGAGAGCCTGTCGGTCGACAAAACTTCGACCGAGTAGGTATCTCGGTCGACAAATTGTCGACCGAGATGGTCTCTGACAGCAACTGCAGAATAAAGCAACTAGCCGTTACTAACACACCTAACTTATACCTAACGGCTAGTTAAGCACTAAGAAGCCCCTAGAAGTTGTCTAGAACGTCCTTAAGTATTCATAGGCCACTCCTATAAATAGGACATGCCTTAGGACACCAAAATATACCTAAGATATACTTGTGCTATACTTGAGCTTGAATACTCACTTGCAATCTGTTTTAGAGCAATAGAGCAATTCCTACACTTGCCATTCATTCCTATTGCTCCCATTTCGTGTCCTATAGGCTAGTATCTCCTATCCACTACAATCACATTGCCATACATATTGGTTAGGAGATCTACACGCTTGATATAGGCAAATCAAGCCTTGTGCTTCAAAGGATAAGTTGTAATTTCTATTTTCTTTCTTGTTCCTTTTATCCTTTGTACTCTCCTTGCTACTCCTAGGGTTGGAGGCTGCGGATTGGAGAGGGTTGACTTCTCAGGTGGAGAAGGGGACTTCAAGCTACTTCAAGAAGGCTATCGCACGGGAAGCTACTTCAGAAGGCTGGTGCAACGGGAGTTGGTGCACCTACTTCAAGGGAAGGCTGCTTCAAGGTTGGGCGATTACTTCTAGGTGAAGGCTGCTTGAAGGGTTTGAGAAAAGAAATGTATTTTATGTAAATTCCTTGCGAGGTAATAAAATAAATTTCTTTTCAAATCCCGGTTGGGTAAGCAACCGGGTAGTGGACTGACGGCTATAGTATTTGCTATAGTTGGAACCACTCTAAACCCTGTGTCTCCTTGTCCAATATTTTCATTGTGGTTGTTTGAGTTTAAATTATTATTAAAATCTTTATAAAACTCTATTCACCCCCCCCTCTAGTAGTTTTCAAGAAATACCTCACTACATGAATGTGTCAAAATGCTTCAAGTGCTTCCTTGCTACTATGTGAAGCACTATGAAGATCTGGGACCGCTGCCACCACCACTTCAATCCTCCTTGGTCAGCCCACCTGAGATGGAACTTAAGTCACTGCCCCCTCACTCAAAGTACGTATTCTAGGCGGATAATGAGAAGCTTTGAGTGATCATATCAGCTTATATGACTGTCGATGAGGAAGAACAGTTAATGATTGTGTCGATAAACCATTGTGGTGCATTTGGGTGGTTTGTTTCTGACATCAAGGGGATTTCCCCTACTCTTTGTTAGCACAAGATTCGGCTTGTGGAAGGAGCCAAGCCAGTGATTTAGCCACAGCGTCGACTCAATCCTACCATGATGGAGGTCGTCAAGAAGGAGGTGATCAAGCTCCTTTTGGTTGGCATCATCT
Source organism: Alisma plantago-aquatica (assembly GCA_963693085.1). Taxonomy (NCBI): domain Eukaryota; kingdom Viridiplantae; phylum Streptophyta; class Magnoliopsida; order Alismatales; family Alismataceae; genus Alisma; species Alisma plantago-aquatica. The sequence goes on along the minus strand of OY856412.1, from coordinate 807,995,343 downwards.
ATGCCATTTTAGACTCGACATGGGTAAGCCCCACATAGGTAGTCCCTAAAAAGGGGGGAATCACTATTACTCAAAATTTGTTGAATGAACATGTCACCACCCGACTGGTAATCGGGTGGCGTGTTTGCATCGATTACCGCCGCTTGAATTCTGCTACCCTAAAAGATCACTTTCCTCTTCCATTTATTGATCATATTTTAGAGCGATTGGATGGCCGCTCTCATTTTTGTTTTTTGGATGGCTATTTTGGTTACAATCATATTTCCATCGATCCTAAGGACCAAGAGAAGTCCACCTTCACTTCTCCATACGGAACCTTTGCTTATTGTCGAATGTCATTTAGTTTGTGCAATGCACCAGCCACTTTTCAGCGTTGCTTGCTTGCTATTTTCTCTGATATGGTGGAACGCTGTTTGGAGGTTTTTATGGATGACTTTTCCATCTATGGTGCTTCGTTTGAAGAATGTTTGCACAATATTGATAAAGTCTTGCAAAGATGTGAGGACGCACATTTAGTCCTAAATTGGGAAAAGTGTCATATGATGGTAAATGAGGGCATAGTGCTTGGATACAAGGTGTCCAGCAAGGGACTGGAGGTGGATCCAGTGAAGATTGAGGTTATTTCCAAACTACCTCCACCAAATTCGGTGAAAGGGGTGCGGAGTTTCCATGGTCACATGAGATTTTATCACCAGTTTATTAAGGATTTTTTGAAAATAGCCAAGCCTCTATCAGAATTGCTTGAAAAAGATGCACTTTTTTATTTTAATGATAAATTTCTGCATGTCTTTGAATTACTTAAAAAGAAATTGATTTTTGCACCGGTTGTTCAAACACCAGATTGGACTAAGCCATTCGAGCTTATGTGTGACGCGTCAGATTTTGTCGCCGGGGTTGTTCTTGGGCAACGTCTTGAGAACAAACCTACAGTAATTTTTTATGCGTATAAAACTTTAAATGATGCACAACTCAATTACACCACTACTGAGAATGAACTACTTGCCATGATTTTGCTTTCAAAAAAATTAGGCAATATCTAGTGGGTTCTAGGGTTGCTGTGTAGACTGATCATGTCGCCATAAAATATTTAATGGAGAAAAAAGATGCTAAACCTAGATTGATTAGGTGGATTTTATTATTGCAAGAATTCGACATTGAAATTAAAGATAAGGCGGGCATTGAGAATGTGGTTGCGGACCACTTATCTCGGTTAGAGCGGGTTGATGAGAAGGATACTAATATACCCATTACCGAGACTTTTCTGGATTAGCAAATTCTTGCAATTCAATCGACGGATCCGTGGTTTTCGTATATTTCCAATTACCTTGCATGTAAGGAAATCCCAGATGATTGGACCTATCAAGAGAAAAAAAAAGGTTTTTCCACACTTTAAGATATTATTTTTGGGATGACCCTATTTTGTTGAGACAATGCAGGGATGGAATCTTGCATAGGTGTGTGCCGGAGTATGAACATGAGAGTTTGCTTAGTCATTGTCATACACTACCTATTGGTGGTCACCATGTGAGTGTAAGGACGATAGCCAAGGTGCTAGAGAGTGGCCTTTACTAGCCTATACTTTTCAGAGATGCCTATGACTATGTCAGGCGATGTGATTCCTATCAAAGGGTAGGTAATATATCAAAGCGACAAGAGATGCCCCTCACTATATTCCAGGAAGTTGAGATGTTTGATCTATGGGTTATTGATTTCATGGGACCCTTTGTATCCTCCAACTCCAATCTGTATATCTTACTTGTTGTTGATTATGTATCAAAGTGGGTAGAGGTAATACCCACAAGGACTAATGATTCTGTAGTAGTGTGCAGGTTTGTGAAAGATCATATTTTTTGTAGGTTTGGTATGCCACGGATGATCATCAGTGATGGTGGCACCCACTTCACAAATCATAAATTCGATGCATTACTAAGTCAATAAGGGGTCAAGAACAATGTAGGCACCCCGTATCACCCACAAACACAAGGCCAGGTGGAAGTGTCAAACAGAGAAATTAAGAAGATCATGGAGCGCACCATGGCCTCGTTAAGGAAGAATTGGAGTTCGTTGCTACCAGATGCACTATGGGTGTACAGGACAACATTTAAAACACCTATAGGAACTACGCCTTTTAGGTTGGTTTACAGCCAGGCCAGTCATCTGCCGGTAGAATTGGAGCACAAAGCGCACTGGGCACTAAGAAAATTGAACTTAAGCATGGATGAGGCAGGAAAGAAGCGAATGTTAGAGCTCAATGAGCTAGATGAGATAAGGATGAATGCCTATTAAAACTCAAGGATTTATAAAGAGTGCACAAAGCAAATCCATGATCACCATATTCAACTGAGAATGTTCAAGAAGGGTGAGAGGGTACTTTTGTTTAATTCAAGGTTGAAGTTGCATTCTCGAAAACTATGGTCACGATGGAGTGGACCATTTATGGTAGAGGAGGTGCGACCCCATGGTTCCATCATTGTTAAGGATAGTGATAGAACGTTCTTAGTGAACAGCCAAAGATTGAAGCACTATTATGGGGAGGACTACACAAGGAAGATGCATGAGGTTAAACTCATGGCGCTTACGAAAGAAGGATGAGCTTAATTGCATCTAGCCTAAGACGTTAAAGTCAGGCGCTTGTTGGGAGGCAACCCAACCATTGGTAGATGTATTTTTATTTGGTTAATTTTTCGTATTTTTTGAGTAGTTTTCATTAAATTTGCACTTAGGTTTGTAAAAATGATGCCCTGATATGTGTGTTAAGTGTGTAGAATTTCTTGGGTGTCGATACCATCGACCCTTGTGTCCATGGTAGTGACAAGGGTGCAGAGTGGACGGTACAGAAAACTTGCTCCGTCGATACTATCGATGGCCTCGTCGATAGTATCGACCACCCAACAGGAGAATTGACTCAAATTCTAGAGAATGTCGATAGCATTGACTTCCTAGTTGATGCTCGCAACATCTCTGGAGAAATTTAGACGAATCTTTACCAGTGGCGTCGATGCCATCGACACCTATGTCGATGGTATCGACATGGCTTCAGGGGAATCCACCGCCGAGGCCTCGTGAGGATAAAGGATGCATACAGAAATCAATGCTATCGACAGCCCGTCAATGGTATCGATGGGCCACGTCAGCGATCCACGAGACGCCATCAACGAAGCATGCCAAATCTGGAGGCCGATCTGTGGGACAAGTCGATACTATCGACCCTTGTCGATGGTATCAATGCGTCATCGATCTGGGCCCCCACATCCAACAATCGACGACCATCGATACCAGTAGAAGACAGATTGTGTTAAATGTGTCGATAGCATCGATTCCCCATCGATGGTATCGATGGGTCAACAGGGGCGGTGATCGTAGCTATAAAAGGAGGGGTTGTTTTCACTTTTTCTTCACACCCTCAAAACCTCTCCTCTCCTGTTTGAGCTAGAGCACTTGTGAGCAATCAAACTCCTGCACCGAGAAAGAGAGTGGTCGTTCTCGAGTTCTTCATCGACAAGCAGAGAACTTCTTCTCTGGATCTTCACCGAGCTCTCTCCCTCGCTATCCTCTTTCTAATCATCATGAGGAGGAACATCGCTTCATCTTCTTCAAGCGTTGCTCCCATGGAGATTGAGACTTTCATTCTACCACTGCCAGGCTCCGTTCCTTTTCCCAGGCTTGCACATCCTTCGGCGGATGTGAAGAAAGTTTACAAGGAAATAATGAAGAGAACTATCGAGCAAACTTGATATTGCGACCGACATATGATCTGGGATCTCAGCTTTGAGGACAACCTTACTTATGTCCTCTGTGGCCAAGTTGGGCACGTGTCAATGACTAAGGAACGGGTTCCCTATCACGTGGAGGGCCATCCTTTTTCGGAGAATGGCCGACGTACAAAGAGTTGGTGGTGGAGTTTATGGCATCGTTAGATATATGCGTCGTGCCAAATGATCTCAATGCCTCCGATCGGGAATAGATTAAAGGTCACATTTCTTTCCGGATTTTCAACAGGAACTACAACATGATGCTAAAGCAGTTCAATTCCATTTACAACTGGTAGCACTCTCCCGAGCAGCACCGACGGCCAGACAACCGACCTGATTATGATGCCATGTTTACCCAGCTGGTGACTGCCCCTCAAGGGAAGACAATCAGCTATCACAATGTCGCGGTTGCTGATTTCGAGCATCCTTTTGTGTGGGTTCTCCACTGCATGTTGTGTATCACTTTCTTTGCTTGCGGCGAGCTGTCATTGAGCAAGTTTCAAGAGATGGATCTCTTCTTTCTGTACACATTGTTGACGAGGGGCAAGCTTAACTGTGGTGCGTTCTTCTTAACGTGAGTGATGGCAGTGAAGAAAAGCATGTGGCGATCCCCAATTCATTTTGGGGGGCTCATCACACCTATGACCATCTACCTTAGGCTAGATCTTTCTTCAATGCCTCCCTTGGTGAATAAAAGCTCTGCCAATCTCCATCATCTCCATCGGTCAAATATTTTGACAGTTCATGATGGAGTGGTCTATGCGCATTGCTACGTCAACAAAGAGTATCAGGAGTGTGCACTCCCCGATCCCATCTTCAACATTCAGGGGGCCCAGCACTTTAGGTGGCCCATCATTGCCGTCGATGACTCTGACAGTGCAGAAGATGAGGAGGATAATGACAACGATGACGGTGACGAGCATGAGGAGGAAGAGGAGATTGTTACTCCTCTTCAGAAATGAGTGGCACTGAGGAAGCGACCACGCTTCTACCTAGGTGCATCATCATCCTCTTAGCCTATGTCACCACAACCCTCTCAGGAAGGAGAGGATGCCTTTTCGATGCAGCGTATGTATGCCATGATGCAAGGTATTCAGGAGATACAACAACAGCATACCGTATCCTTTGCAGATATCTAGGATACAACAAATCATCTGTACATGAATCAACAGGCGATTTTTTAGAATGAACGCCAGCTATTCACCAACCAACAGCAGGTCTATGACCGGTTGGGAAGGATCGAGAAGCAACAACAGTCTTTCTACGATCATTACTGTAACCAAGGCTATTTTGGGGGATATCAACAGCCACCGCCCATGCCACCATATGATCCTAACTTTTAGGGATAGTATCCAGATTGGAACCCCAACACCCAACAGTATCCACCATTTCCACCACCACCACAATAGAGGGTATCACTGTTCCACCTTCTAAGGTTGTTTTTGACTATGAGGCCATAGTCGAATTCAAACTTAGGGGGGTGCTGGAACAGTTTCTATCTTAGTCTTTATGTTTATCTTCTTTTATTAATTTTTGTAGTTTTCTAGTTGTTTCGTATTTACCGCTTTCTAGGATCCACATCTATCTAGTGTAATTCGTGGATGTATAATTTAAACATGTGTCATTTCTTGGTCATATGGGGGAAGGTAGAAATCTGAGCATGAATTTAAAAAAAAAATTAAAAATTTCAAGAACTTGTAAGCTTGCTTTGTTTGAAATTGAACACCTAACTTATGGAAATAATTGGGTAGGTCAACTTTAAAACATATAATCATAATTGTACATCCAGATGATTCAAGAAATGTGGACGGAATAGGATGTTGAGCCTAAACTAACAAAATGGTAACGGGACTTTAATCTGAAGTGAGAGAGAGAGACCCTTTGATTGTACACATGTCAGTAAGCAGGGACATATAATATCTTCCAATGGTTCTATCAATTAGTCTTGTGATCTGTCCACCTCAATGCATTAACACTCCACCATAAGAATTGGAAGCACTTCATAGTTTTTCATCTCTTGATTGCATATCATTTAAATAGGATTGCATTGTAGTTAGATCTTGCATATGTTGCATAAAAAAGGGAAAAAAATGATGCATTTTAGTCATGAATGCACACATGCTAGAGTGCATGTCAATGTCATTGTAGTTGCATAACTACTTTCATATAGTTTCATTTTGCATAATCTTGAGCATATAGGACATGATGTGCCTTACTTCGTCTGAAAAAAAAAAGTAGGGAACTTGTTTCATACTCTCTAAAAAATGAATTATAATGAATAAATGATAGTAGTTATGTGAATTAGCCCAAGAAAAAGATGTTGGAAATTACCCCTTAGTCTATTGAGCAAAATAAGGGCTTGAAAAAAAAAAGTGGAAATCAGAGGGAGAAAGGAACTTGTTTCACCTTCATAATAAGAAGAACAAGCACATGATGTAGTTTATACACACTCTATCTCACACTGAGACGAAATGTAGTGCATGCATCAATTCACCCAAAATGTAAGAATTAGGTCATTTTCGTATGCATATGCATCATTTAGGTCATTTTTGTTACATTTGCATGTTAAACTGTATTGTGCTACTTTTTCTTCCACAACTGCCCATTCCATTCACCCGTTGCTCAAAATGGAAGGCCACCCATGATTATCTCCTCACTCTCGTAAATCAGGAGATCGGCTTCCATGTAAATGGTATTTAGGATATGAGCAACGTAGATAGGAGATCACAAGATGCACCAAGCCTGAACCGAAAGATTTTATTATTTTAACTGCCTTATTGGATAGGGTTTGTTGATCTTGGGGTGGATATCTCTTATGGACGATCACTGTCACCTTTAGGGTAGTTATCATTTTGTGGTTAGTGAGGGTCGGTATGTGCATGCTAGATGGAAATCATTTGGTGATGTTTGTTGTGCTAGTATGTTCTTTAATTGACCCTCGCAATTCTATTCTACAGTTTTTTGCTCGAGGACGAGCAAATCTCAAGCTTAGGGGAGTTTGATGCGAGTGTCTTGAGTCACTTTTATAGGCTAGTTTTATATATTTTTTATGCGTTTATTGGTCATTTTCATGGTCAATATCACATGATTCATTTCCTTCAGCCTATAGTCTTGTTATGCATCAAATTTACCTTGTTTTATCTCATTTGGTATAAATGATCATATTTATCAGAGTTGATTCGAGTTTATCTTTGATTTTCAGGAAAAATGAATATATACAGCTGTCGATACCATCGAAGGGCTGTCGATAGTATCGACGGGACCACATAGGGATCTGAAAAAGACCAGAATGAGTCGATACCATCGACCACTCAGTCGATGGTAGCGAGATGTTTTCAGCGAGCCAGATTTCTACAGGTCAATACCATTGACCCAGGAGTCGATACTATCAAATCCGTCTCAACAGAATCAGTGTCAGCGTTAGATTCCACAGAAAAGTGACACCTAAGGTCCCGATACCATCGACACACAGTCGATGGTATCGAGATCATGTCAGAGCAAAACCCAGAGAAGCAAAGGACTACCGGTACTCAGGAGGGTCGTAACTATCGACACACCGTCGATGGTATCGATGTTGTCAGATCAGGTTAATATGCAGTTCGCATCCAATCGTATGGTGGTGATGTTTTGGCGGCCTAAAGTGGTGCTTATACCTAAAAACGGAGGCCCTAAGCCATCTATCATGTCATTAGCCGCCATACGACTCTCGAGCAGAAGAGAAGAGGAAGAAAGGAGCCATAGTTATGCACCAATCGTTCCAGAGGCTACTGAAGAAGTTTTCCATCATCAGAAGGTTGTAGAATGCTCATCCCACGCCGAGGAACACTCGAATCTTCTCCATTCAGGGGTTACATGACATCTATCCATGTTTTGTCCATGTTTCCTCTTTCCTTCACCATGTTTTCTATTGAGATGAACATGCGGGGCTAATCCCCTCTGTCTTTAGGACCGGGAGTAACCCGGGTAATCGTTGTATGACATTTTAACATAGTTTATCATAATTTGTCTCTAAAATTCATGGTATGCTATCGTTTTCTATATTATATCATTATACTTGATCACCATAATGGTAATCCAATACCTTTAATTGCTTTTGACGAAGAATTAACGGTTGAAAAGAAATGATAATCACATTAGACAATAAATCCCTTGGAAAAGGTGATGTACGGTTAATGGTGGGAACCTTTAGACTTATTTTTCATGCACCTCATCTAAGGCATAGGTTACTACTGACGTGGAACCAACATAGGTGAAGGTAGTTAATTGTATCACGAAAGTGAATAATTCTAATTCCATGTGACTACCTGAATTAGGAGACATTTCATGATAATTGTGTGAAATTTAGTGCAACAAAAACCCGCGATGAAACCGCAATCCAAAAGATTCCTTTGAAATTGATTAAACCAACCATTTAATCGATTGCTTTATTTTCATTTGTTTTTATTTTCTTTTTCAAACAACTCTCAAACTTTTATAACTGGTGTAGCTGATCGTAAGTAGTTAGTAGTAGTCTACTGAGAATTTCGTTCCCTAAGTTCGACTCGGGCCTCACAAAGGCCTATATTACATTGACGCGTTCACTTGCATTTTATGCACGGCAAAATCGTGTCAAACAACTTTGACAAGTCGTTGATAGAGTTGTTGGGTATGTTGAGGGCAACTGAGACACAAATGAAGAAAGACAAGCCCAAGTATGTGATGATGATCAACAAGACAAAGGGGAAGTCTAAAGGTAAAGGCAAAGCTAAGAAGAGTTCTAAAGCTATCCAGAAGCCCAAGTCTTCAGACCTCAAGGCGAAAGGTGGAGTAAAGAAACAAATATGTGATTGTCACCATTGTCACCATCCTAGACATTGAAAGAGAAATTGCCCACTCTGGTTAGAGGAACTAAAGAAGAAGAAGGATGGAATTGAGACCTCCACTTCAGGTATAAACAACATAAGATAAATTTGGTTACTTCTTCATATTGGTATATGATACCAAATAAGAGATCTAACATATTGATGTGCAGGATCTGACAAGAAGTGAAATCCTTCATGGAAGGACAAAGATGGATAAGGCAGAACAAGTTTTGCAGAAGCCATAGTCTACATTTAAATTTATCTTACCCTAATGGGCATGTAATAGAGTTATTAGAACTACTATTTCATTATGCCATTAGAATAGAAACATTTTCTTTATGAATCCTGTATGGACAGTGATGATTATCAATAAAGAATTATTAGTGCTTCTATTTCAAAGATATGATCTTGCATGGCAATGGCCATAAAACATCTTGCGATATTTATTTGAAATGATCCAAAGATGAATGTTTATAATGTTTATACTAGGTGATAATAATTGATAACTCAAGAATATCATTAGCATTAGTCATATTGTACGAACATGAGAGGTGCATGCCTAGAACACATATTGATGTTGATCTAGATTCCCTTGGTTATTGAACCTAAGGAAACATTCAAGTCTTATTCATGCACCATATGACATGACGTCCTTCACTAGATGTAGTAAGAGGATAAGTCTTCCATCAAACCTCATGCAAATGATGCACAAAGATCTAATGGAAAGAATGCTAAAGATAATTATCCATACTTCATATCATTTACTGGCAATATGATGATATGTACTCAATAGAATGAAAATATCTTAAAATGCTCAAAGTGATTATAAATGAAGTATGATTTTGATGAAAGTGTTAAGAAACTTTGATGAGATCAAATTTTGAAATACTTTATATTTTGAGAACCTTTCAAAGAAGACCTGTAATAATGTATCACAAGACAAATCCATCTGAGCATGATGATGTGTCAGAATGAAGGAATCATACCATGATATAGTTATCAATTAATCTAATCTTCCTATATCCTCATAAATATAAAGTTGTGATTAAATGATGTAATGTCTGAATGGTTTATTAGACATCATATATGATATGTGAAAACTACTAGAGGGGGGGTGAATAGAGTTTTATAGATATTTTAATAATAATTTAAACTCAAACAACCAAGGTAAAGATATTGGACAAGGAGACACAAGGGTTTAGAGTGGTTCCTAGCCTTAGCAAATACTAAGGTAGTCAGTCCACTACCCGGTTGCTTACCCAACCGGGATTTGAAAAGAAATCTATTTTATTACCTCGCAAGGACTTTACATAAAATACAATTTCTTTTCCCAAACCCTTCAATCAGCCTTCACCTAGAAGTAATCGCCCAACCTTGAAGCAGCCTTCCCTTGAAGTAGATGCACCAACACCCGTTGCACCAGCCTTCTGAAGTAGCTTCCCGTGCGATAGCCTTCTTTGAAGTAGCTTGAAGTCCCCTTCTCCACCTGAGAAGTCAATCCTCTCCAATCCGCAGCCTCCAACCCTAGGAGTAGCAAGGAGAGTACAAAAGATACAAAGGAATAAGAGAGAAAAAAAGAAATTACAACTTATCCTTTAAGCCCAAGGCTTGATTTGCCTATATCAAGCGTGTAGATCTCCTAACCAATGTATATGACAATGTGATTGTGGTGGATAGGTGATACTAGCCTATAGGACACGAAATGGGAGCAATAGGAATGAATGGCAAGTGTAGGAATTGCTCTATTGCTCTAAAACAGATTGCAAGTATGTATTCAAGCTCAAGTATAGCACAAGTATATTCTCAAGTGTAATTAGTGAATTCTAGTGTCCTATGGCTTGTCCTATTTATAGGAATGGCCTAAGTATGCTTAAGGACGTTCTAGACAACTTCTAGGGGTTTCTAAGTGCTTAACTAGCCGTTAGGTACAAAGTTGTTGCTTTAACAACGGCTAAATAATTTATTCTGCAGTTGCTGTCAGAGACCATCTCGGTCGAGGAATGGTCGACCGAGACACCTACTCGGTCAAAGTTTTGTCGACCGACAGGCTCTCTGGATTAACGTTCATTTGCAACTACCAACTACTTTGTCTGTTGTGTCTAACGGCTACTTTGGATCTTTCTCGGTCGAGGAGTTTGTCGACCGAGAGTGTCTCGGTCGAGGAGTTTGTCGACCGAGAATGATCCTGTTTCAAGGTTTCAATTTAAACATTAATTATATGTGTGAATGTGCAAAGGTGATCCAAATTAAAATAGGATGACATGTCTAACTATGGTGTTTGGCTAGGGAAAATCTACCGCTTGATTTACATGCAATTCTAAGTACTTGTACATTATTTTTTTGTACAAGTTTTACAACATTGATTACATTGCATGAAAATATAACTAAGTAAGCTCTTGGATTTTCCCTTGCTACTTTGTCATCCTGCTTAGTCCTGCACACTTAAGTAGCTGGTTAGATTAATAAGAATGAAATGTTTGTCATCATCGAAACAAAGGGATTTATCATAATATCCAATTTATCCAACAATCTCCCCCTTTTTGAAGATGACAAACATTTCCTAAATATGAAATAAGGAAATATAAAGCATGTGAGTTTCATACCTGAAAATTTACCTTTTGTAGCCATTTATGTTTTGCAAGTGAGTGCTGGCCAAGATGTGATGAAACTCATTTATATTTTTGATTTTTATATTCTTTCTCCCCCTTTGTCATTTCAAAAAGATATCCAAGTTGAATGGTTTATTTTTCTTCTCCCCCTTAATATAATGCTCCCCCTTAATTAGAGATCCTATTAGAAACATGGATTTTTATCTAATTTATCCACAATTTGTTTCTCAATCATTCGCAAAGGATGTTAAGCCTTGAAATGATATGAGATTCCCTTAAGCATATGATGAATGTATATTGATTTCTCATGTATCAAAGGATGTTAAGCCCTAGATTAAATGAGAATCCTCTTAAGCTTAGAGTACATAAAAGCCCTATTTTGGATAGAGAATTCCTGTAAATACAAGATACCATTTTCAAAAAATTCATAAATTTCTTGAAAATTTTTAGCTACACATGGTGATTACAATATTTTTGTAAGCTTCTTCAATCAAATGGTCAAAGGTTTAATGATCTCCCCCTTTTTCTTATGCTTTGCTCCCCCTTAGATAGATATCTCAAATGAAAGTTTGAATACTAAGCAAATATATAAAATGTCCAAGATTTAATCAAAGATGTATGCAATTTATGTTAATCTGGAAAAAACAGAAACCCAGTCGGTCGACAATTTCTCGACCGAAAATGTTCTCGGTCGACTAGTTGCTCGACCGACATTTTCTCGACCGACAACTGCTCGACCGACCATGTTTCTGGAAACTGTTTCAGAAATCTATACAATAAGGTTGTATCTAATTCAATTATTTCGAAGATCAGTTTGAGATAAAACATATGGATATCAGAGTGATATCAAATTTATTATAAATTTGTTATCCCTATATGTTAAGTTGAGATAGACAAAAAGATGTGCAAAATTTGAGACTTTGGTCATATCTCAACTTGGTCGAATCGAATCAATTTGGGGATTTTGGAACCCATACCATCTGAACATTCTTTTTCCTGTATGGGCATGAGAAGGAGTAATGTCCAAGACGTGAACAATAGTGGCAACATATAGAATCAACCTCATATCTCTTTCTATGATTTTGGTCTAGGTTGTTCTTTGGTACAAAAGTATATTTGCCTCTATGTACATTCATGGATTGACTTACTTGTGTCCTTCTCCAACTAGGTTGTTGATAGGATTTCTCCTTAGGCTTATAACCTAGTCCTCTTCTCCCTATTTGATGATAGGAATTTTCTAATATTTTATCAAGGATTCCATTGTTGCTTAACTTACTAACTTCTTGTTGCAACTTAACGATCTCATCCATTCTTTTCTTGATATCTAATTTTGCTTGATCTAGATTGGATTATAACATATTTCTTTCTTTCACTATATTGTCATAATCTACATGGGTGCACAATATAGGTTGTTTTTTAATATCATTTAACTTTGCAAGCAATTCAGTCTTTTCTTGACATAGAAGATCATAGTTAGTCTCTAGAGTGAAAATTTTCACTTCACTATTACTTAGAGATGATTTCAAAGTACGATTGTCAGACATAATGCTATCTTTTTCAAAACCAAGAGTATTCAATTTAGCATATAAATCGTCATTTTCGGATGTAAGCTCAAGAAGTCTAGCATTTAGATCATCGTTTTCTTTATTTGATTTCTTTAATTTCTTTTTGTATTCAACATATTTATTATGTGTTTCTTCAATAATAGTAACTAACTCTTCTTTAGGTAAATCAAGCAAGCTTACCTCTTCTTCTTCTTCCTCACTTATTGTAGCAACGAAACATTCTTTATGTGTATCTTCTTTCTTTGACCTCCATGGACATCTAGAAGTAGAGTGCTTTGTTCCTAAGCACCAATTGCAACTTGTCGCACATTGGTCCATGCTCCTTTTCTTGTGGTTGTAGTCACCTCCTCCCTTTATCTCTTCAAGACCTTGTTAGGGCTTCTTGAAGCCTGCTCTGATACCAATTGAAAACTACTAGAGGGGGGGTGAATAGAGTTTTATAGATATTTTAATAATAATTTAAACTCAAACAACCAAGGTAAAGATATTGGACAAGGAGACACAAGGGTTTAGAGTGGTTCCTAGCCTTAGCAAATACTAAGGTAGTCAGTCCACTACCCGGTTGCTTACCCAACCGGGATTTGAAAAGAAATCTATTTTATTACCTCGCAAGGACTTTACATAAAATACAATTTCTTTTCCCAAACCCTTCAATCAGCCTTCACCTAGAAGTAATCGCCCAACCTTGAAGCAGCCTTCCCTTGAAGTAGATGCACCAACACCCGTTGCACCAGCCTTCTGAAGTAGCTTCCCGTGCGATAGCCTTCTTTGAAGTAGCTTGAAGTCCCCTTCTCCACCTGAGAAGTCAATCCTCTCCAATCCGCAGCCTCCAACCCTAGGAGTAGCAAGGAGAGTACAAAAGATACAAAGGAATAAGAGAGAAAAAAAGAAATTACAACTTATCCTTTAAGCCCAAGGCTTGATTTGCCTATATCAAGCGTGTAGATCTCCTAACCAATGTATATGACAATGTGATTGTGGTGGATAGGAGATACTAGCCTATAGGACACAAAATGGGAGCAATAGGAATGAATGGCAAGTGTAGGAATTGCTCTATTGCTCTAAAACAGATTGCAAGTATGTATTCAAGCTCAAGTATAGCACAAGTATATTCTCAAGTGTAATTAGTGAATTCTAGTGTCCTATGGCTTGTCCTATTTATAGGAATGGCCTAAGTATGCTTAAGGACGTTCTAGACAACTTCTAGGGGTTTCTAAGTGCTTAACTAGCCGTTAGGTACAAAGTTGTTGCTTTAACAACGGCTAAATAATTTATTCTGCAGTTGCTGTCAGAGACCATCTCGGTCGAGGAATGGTCAACCGAGACACCTACTCGGTCGAAGTTTTGTCGACCGACAGGCTCTCTGGATTAACGTTCATTTGCAACTACCAACTACTTTGTCTGTTGTGTCTAACGGCTACTTTGGATCTTTCTCGGTCGAGGAGTTTGTCGACCGAGAGTGTCTCGGTCGAGGAGTTTGTCGACCGAGAATGATCCTGTTTCAAGGTTTCAATTTAAACATTAATTATATGTGTAAATGTGCAAAGGTGATCCAAATTAAAATAGGATGACATGTCTAACTATGGTGTTTGGCTAGGGAAAATCTAACGCTTGATTTACATGCAATTCTAAGTACTTGTACATTATATATTTGTACAAGTTTTACAACATTGATTACATTGCATGAAAATATAACTAAGTAAGCTCTTGGATTTTCCCTTGCTACTTTGTCATCCTGCTTAGTCCTGCACACTTAAGTAGCTGGTTAGATTAATAAGAATGAAATGTTTGTCATCATCGAAACAAAGGGATTTATCATAATATCCAATTTATCCAACAATATGAATTGGGAATGTCCCAATATGTCCAAAGGATGAAACCCACCTTGAGAAAGTAGTTTCTTGATGAAGGTTTATCCATAAACCATGATAAGTTGAAAGTTTCTATTAATCCCTATTCAATAACAAAATTGTTTTGTTAATAGGATAGTTGAGTTCCTAAAGATTCAGTGGGAGTAAAAGTAACACTCAAAGTGTTTGAGGTCAAAAAAGAGGTACAACGGGAACAATGAGAATCACAAGTTGTTGTGGAATCCTAAGGTCATCATATAACACAGAACAAAATATTTCTAGTAGAACACATTTGTGATTGGAGGATTGTGAATCCAACAATATAGATGGGTTGGTCATTCAGGATGAGCCAACTAGTCAACTAGAAGATATCTCTGATCTATATGCTATCCATGTAAGCTAACAAGGTAGGACCTTGATAGTGCCACCTAAAGGGTGCAATAGGGTCTTATGATTAAGACCTACATGGATATCATAAAAGGACAAATTGGTTGAAGAAATCAAGTTCAAGTTGTTGGACATGACAGAAATTCCTTTACCAATTGTCATTCTTCTTATTGTAGTTAGTGTGGACTATGATATTTTGTATAAGATGGAAACCAGATTCCTTAAGGGAATACACTATAGGATGTATATGTGACTCAACCTAAAGGGTTTTATAACTTCAAGAATGCAAATTAAGTCTATAAACTACAAAGTTGAATCTAAAATTGAAACATGCACCTCGGAGATGGGATCTTATGACTTAATAAGATAGATCAAGAGTTTGACTTGAATCAAGATGAAAGATGAAATCAGTGATTATAAAAGATTTAGTGGGACCATATATGAATATTCCACATATGATGAGGAATAACATCTCAATATTGTGAATGGTGAGAACTGACATGAAAACACCTTCAACAATGAAGAATTAAGTTAAACATCTTATGAGATAATAATCAAGACCTATAGGGATAGTTCTTGAAGTAAGTTTGAGCACATACAACTGTAAAATGTTGAAAGAGTTCAACATGGATGGATTCAATGAGAAGAGAATCCATATTTGTCTCTCATGAACCCTACATTCTGATTCTTGTGAAGAATTGAAATATCATGAAGTAGATTACATGGGCCAACCCAATAGTGGATCTATCATGTAAGCTATTAACAAGCTTATCCCATATAATCTTGTGTGTATTGGACATGACAAGATGATATAAATTCCAATAAGGGTTATTGGAAAGTCATGAAAGATATCCATTAGTACTTCAAAAGTGACTAATGATAGATTGCTAGTCAAAGATGATAGCAATAAGAGGAAGAGTTGGATGTAAAGAGTTACATTAATGCAATCTTACATAAATGACAAAAGTGATCGCAAATTAAAATATGTTTTGATTTTAAAAGAGAAAAGGATGTTAGTAATTGGAAGGGTTCTGAACTAACAACCATTAATTCTATTCTACATTAGAAGTTGAGTATACTTGTGTTATGAACATAGAGTGATACTATATGGATATAAAGGTTCATATGATGAACTTATAAATGTTCCAACTATTGATGACTTACACTACTACATTTTTGGCCAATAACGTCGCTACCTGTAGGGTCATTTTTTCCAAATAACCAACTTTATATGTCTACAAAAAACACGGGCACCACTTAAGACCTCTTGGGTCAGTTTTCTTAAAATAACCGACCTTGTAGTGTAACTCTATAGGGTTGGTTTTTCAAATAACTGACCTTATATGTCTATAAAAAACACGGGCACCACTTAAGACCACGTGGGTCGGTTTACTTAAAATAATCGACCTTGTAGTGTATCTCTATAGGGTGGGTTTTCATAAAATAAGTGACCTTATAGACAATGGGATTAGAAAGCTCATTACAGTTTCCCACAGAAAAAATTTGTTCAATTTTGGCTTCGTGCCTTGATCTATAGGGTTGGTTTTTCCAAATAATCGACCTTATATGTCTTCAAAAAATGTGGGCACCATTTAAGACATCTTGAGTCAGTTTTCTTAAAAAATTGACTTTACAAGACCTCTGAGAGTACTTTCTCGATCTATAGGGCCAGTTTTTTCCTTATTACCGACCTTGTAGGGAGTCTCGGTCGAAAAAATTCTCGACCGAATTGAA
The DNA here is from genome assembly GCA_963693085.1 of Alisma plantago-aquatica. NCBI lineage: Eukaryota > Viridiplantae > Streptophyta > Magnoliopsida > Alismatales > Alismataceae > Alisma > Alisma plantago-aquatica. The sequence goes on along the minus strand of OY856412.1, from coordinate 807,978,605 downwards.
TTTTGAATCCATTTTCTTTTCGTGCATGTATAAGCACCTCTAAGGTCAGTTTTTTCCTTTTAACCGACCTTGTAGGTCTCCTCAGTCGAAAAAATTGTCTACCGGGTTGAGTTTTGGATCTAATTTTTCCTTTGTGCATGTACAAGTACCTCTAGGGACAGTTTTTTCCTTTTAACTGACCCTAGACGTTCCCTCGACCAAGGTTTTCTCGGTCGATGAAATTGTCGACTGAGTTTGAGTTTGGGTGTTTAGGGTTTTGGATCCTGATTTCATGCGTGTATAAGCACCTCTAGGGTCGGTTTTTTCCTTTTAACTGACCCAAGAGGTCCCCTCGGTCGAAAAATTTCTTGACTGAGGTTTTCTCAGTCGACGAAATTCTCGACCGTGTTTCAGTCTGGGTGTTTAGGGTTTTGGATCCAGATTTTGTGTGTGTATAAGCACCTCTAAGGTCGGTTTTCCCTTTTAACCGACCCTAGAGGTCCCCTCGGTCCACGAATTTCTCGACCGAGGTTTTCTCGGTCGACGAAATTCTCGACCGAGTTTCAGTTTGGGTGTTAGGTTTTAGAACCAGAGGTCCCCTCGGTCGATGAATTTCTCGACCGAGGTTTCCTCGGTCGACTTATAGGGTCGGTTATTTACCAAAAACGGACACTATAGGTAAATTTTGGGCACCGTTTGATAACCAGACTTCTAGGGTCAGTTATTTATCAAAAAATGATGCTAGAAGTCCTTATCTTAGTAGATACCAGCCTGATCAAAAGCTTAGTTTGCCATTTGTTGTTGCTGCTACTCCCCATTTCCGCTCCCGCTCCCGAAGAGAAGCAAATCTCCTCCGCTGCAAAGGTCAACTCCCCAACCATCTATGTGCCCAAAGAGAGGCAAATCGGCGCCGCTTTCCTTGGATGACAACACCCAGTCGTCGTTTTCTTCTTTGGACAGTGATGACGCCTCCAGATCAACCACCTCTCCGGCATCGATTTCTTTGGACGACGACGCCCAGCCGCCACTTTCTTCCTTGAACGGCGATGACGCTTACAACTGCGCGACTTCTCTCTCCATTTCTTCTCCCGCACAAGCTCCCCCACCGTTTGGTTCTTCTCAAGGTATCACGGTTGTCTCTGCCACCTCACTCCTCTATTTTCTTCTTACTATCATGCAATTGACCAGGTAGCACAGCCGTGCTGGCTGAGTTGCAGAAACTTCAAAATTCTTACGGCTCCTCTAAAATTAATATATATCGACCCATAATTAATACATTATAACAGAATTGTATCGTGCATTTGTGTTGTTGAAGGTGCTATTGACTTGTTGTTGACTTGCATATATTTCTTCTTCAGCCTACAAGTGAGGTATAATATTCTCACTCTATGTGCCATTTTATTTGACTAGTAAATCAACCAATAATAGAAATATGTATTCTTTCATATCTACATTTTGTTATCAATCACATATGCAATCATTATATACATTCCAGAAATATGAGGGTAGACATTGTGTAGTCTCAGATTGACACTTTAGGGTTTATAGATGAGATCATCGATGCATGATGTTTAACTTAATATATAAATATGAGAATAATACATTTATGCATGTATCAACTTAGAAACTCATTCAAAATTTACTCATTATGAGTAAATTTTGGGTAGTCACCTGTCTGGGACTATTTTTGGATATTTAATCTCACTTAGGATGTAACTGTATAATATATGTTTAGTTTTGAAGAAAATTTTAGTAGTATTTCCTCATTTGTTCTCTGGGTACATATGTGGGTGGTTATTTGCCATTTAAATCGATGTACTTGGAGAACTTAGGGGAAATGTTGCTGAAATTTTCTTCAAAACTAAACATACATTATACAGTTACTAGTGAGATTAAATATTCAAAAATGGGATAGGTGGTACACTTTAGTATAAAAGTAATTAACTTCCTATCAATAAAAACTTAAAGCTTATAGTATCAATATTAAATGCTAAGTTTTATAATTAATTTTAATGTGATATAGAAAATGGATCGAAGTTGGATGTCTATCAAGAACCGTTGCAGACTAGAGTTTGCGAAAGGTCTTGATGAATTTATCAGATTTGCTGAGGAACATAGGAAACTACCTACAGATAGGCTATATTGTCCATGTAGAAATTTGTGTAACAATTTCAAAGTTGATACTGTCGAGGAAATTAAGAATCATGTCATATGCAATGGGATCATACAAGGTTATAATGAATGGTATTGGCATGGAGAGAAATTTAATTATGGATCAGAAAATGTCGATACTAATAGTTGTGGCATAGAAGATATAGATAATGATGATAATGTCAATGATGAACTGATTCAGGATGACCCGATTCAGGGTGATATGGTTGATGAGATACTACGTAGTTGTCGGGATAATGTCATTGATCCACCTTCTTTATTTGTAAACATTGTCCATGATGCTAAAAAACTATTATATAAGGGTTGTACTAAGTTCACGAGGTTGAGTGTTGTGATGCGATTATATACTCTTAAAGCTCAAAACTGGCAGAGCGATAAGAGTTTCACTTCACTGTTGTCTTTGTTAAAGGAAATTCTTCCTAAAGGCAATGAGCTTCCAATTTCAACATATCAAGAAAAGAAAATAATGTGCCCAACGGAAATGGATGCTAAGAAGATTCATGCATGACCAAATGATTGTGTGTTATTTCATAAGGACTATAGTAATTTGATAAATTGTCCAAAATGTGGTGTGTCAAGGTATAAGACCACAAATTCAGCTAAGGATAAAAATGGATCTCCTGCCAAGGTGATGTGGTATCTACCAATAATACCACGATTTCAATGCTTATTTGCTAATACAAAAGATGCACAAAATTTGTCTTGGCATGGGGAGTTAAAGGCCAATGATGATGGCATCCTACGACATGCATCTGATTCACCATAATGGAAGAAAATTGATTTATTATACCCTCAATTTGGTAAAGAACCAAGAAACATAAGACTTGGACTCTGTACAGATTGAATGAATCTCTATGGTACATTAAGCAGACAACATAGCACGTGGCATGTTATGATTGTTATATACAATCTTCGTCCTTGATTGCGTATGAAAAATAAGTATGTGATGTTGTCAATATTGATATCAGAGCCCAAGAAACCTGGAAATGATATTGATGTTTACCTTTAACCTCTAATTGATGGCCTAATGAAATTATGGGAAGAAGGTGTTATGACATATGATACTTCACGTAAAGAGATCTTTAGTTTGTGTGCTATGTTGTTTTGCACGATTAATGACTTTCCATCTTATGGAAATTTTTTTGGATATAGCATAAAAGGATACAAAGCATGTCCTATTTGTGAGGAAAATACTGATACAATCCGACTAAAATATAGTGGTAAAATCGTATATCTTGGTCATCGGAGATTTCTCACACCATTGCATCGTTATCGAAGGCAACACAAAACCTTTAATGGGTCAACTGAGGAACGAAGTGCTCCTAAACCTATACCAGGAAATGTTGTATATGATCAGGTGAAACATATTGTTAATGAATTTGGAAAGAGTTCAAGTAGTTGTACTTTTGCATGTGACGAATCTCTATACAAGAAGAGGTCAATATTCTGGAATCTTCCTTATTGGAGATCTTTGGCAATTAGGCACTACATTGACGTCATGCATGTTGAAAAAAATGTTTGTGATAGCATCATTGGTACAATATTAAACATACCAGGAAAGACTAAAGACGACATCAAATCTAGAAAATATTTAGAATTAATGGGTATAAGAAAAGAATTATCAGTGGAGATCAGGGGTCACTGCACATATTTACCACCATATTGTTACACTTTATCAAAGCAGGAGAAAAAGACTTTCTGTGAGTGATTGTATAATATTAAGGTTCCACAAAGATATTCTTCTAATATTCATAGATTGGTATCAAAGAAGGATCTGAAGTTTTTTTTTTTGAAGTTAAACAGAAAAATTTCATTATGGAGTTGCCATACGACATCTACATGAGGGAAAAAATAAACTAAAAGACCACACAAAGATCAAGAACATATACAAACCACCACAAAAACTCATATCGAAATCTGATAAGGACAATGATGTATAGATCCCTCTTCTCCTTCATTGGCTAAGACAGCTTTCTATGAGGAATACCTTCAACCTGAGTATGTATATGTGGTAGAGTGCCTGCACCAAATTGGTGTTCCAAAAGGATATTTTTCCCACACTTGCTGCCATACAAACTCCACAACAAAATTGACTGAGAAAGAAAAATCTACCACGAGAAGAGAAAGTAGTGTTGATTAACATCGAGATATACAAAACAAGAGAACAATCTAAATAGAAAACCACTAAAAGAGAAAGGGGATAGGAAACTCGTCGCAGCCGGGCTCAACGACAAGGAGGAAGAAGACCGCTGCCTCCAAAGACACCACGCCCACACACCTCCCAAAGAAGAGAGTCTACTGATGACGGACGAGAAGAGATCGAGGGGAAGCGGGGCACCGCTTTACGGTGGCCAAACCCCCTCCCCCCGGCCAGCCGCCTACGGAGGAAGAAACCCTGGCGGTGCTAGGGTGAGAGAGCAGGGAGGGTTATGGAAACTTCCAGCTTGCTATTGAGTTAGAAGGATCTAAAGTTGATAGATCTCAAATCTCATGATTGTCACACCTTAATGCAACAAATTTTACCTGTGGCTATTCGATCTATATTGTCAAAGCATGTAAGGTTTGAAATCACAAGACTTTGTTTCTTCTTCAATGAAATATGCAACAAAGTGATACATCCTGATACTCTCGATAAATTACAGAAAGATGTAATTATTACCATATGTCAGCTTGAAATGTACTTTCCTCCTTCATTTTTTTATATCATGGTTCATCTTGTAGTACATATTACAAGGGAGGTGAAGATGTTCGGTCCAATTTTCTTACACTGGATGTCTCCATTTGAACACTACATGGGTGATTTTAAAGGTGATGTTTGGAATCATTATTGTCCTGAAGGGAGTATTATTGAGGGTTATGTGACTAGGGAGGTGATGGACTTTTGCAATGATTTTTTGAATTACAATGAAACTTCTAGCGATCTAAAAACTTCCCATGACACTGAATCTTATTGTGGCAAAGGAACTCCGGGAGGACGAGTGAAAGGAATCAGTCGTGAGTTGTGGGAACAAGCACATTTGTATATTTTACACAACATCGATGAAGTTAGTAGCTACATCACATAACACAATGATCTTATTAAGATAAATCATCCACGATCCAGTTCAATGTGGCTTGCAAGAGAGCATAATCAAACATTTATTAGGTGGTTTGAAGAGAAATTCTTTAATCAACTATTTGAATCACCAAATAATGTTGCTAAGAACATAAAATGGCTCACCTTTAAGCCAAAAATTGATGTCATGTCATATGAAGGTTATGACATAAACGGATTTTCATACTACACAAAGCGTCAAGATGAAAGTAGTTTAGTTCAAAATAGTGGGGTCACTGTTCAAGCTTGTTCGTTGTATTTTGCTAGTGCTAAAGATAAAAGACCACACAAAGCTCAGATGTCATATTATGGCATCATTGAGGACATATGGGAATTGGACTATACAAATTTTAGAGTTCCTATCTTTAGGTGTAATTGGGTTGACAACAACAAATAAGTTTTAGTGGATGAGTTGGGTTTAAAATTGGTGAATTTTGAAAAGATTGGTGAGAAAGATGAGCCATTCATCATGGCAGACCAAGAAAAACAAGTATTTTATATTGATGACCCGACAAATAAAAATTGGTTTGTCATTCTTCATGGAAAAAGACAGTTTACTGTAGATCCTATAAATGAATAAGAATACTATGAAAAGTATGATGATTCCAGCCCATTATCAGTTGATTTGCCAAGTGTAAATGTTGAAGATAACACCGATGAATATTATAAATGTCAACATCATGCTGAAGGAATTTTACTTGACTAACAACTCAACCAATACTAGAGGCATGTATTCTTTGAATTATTTATTTTATTATCATTCAAGAACATAATCTTTTAAATATACATCATATATCATTCAACCAATTATGCTTTTATTATCACTTATGTTTCTTTTGTTATGTATACTTGCAGGTTCTAAAATGGCAAGTGAAGATGAACATTTTGAGCATGAGCACCATGAGGATGGTAGTGGTGATGCTAGGAAAAGTAGAGGTCCAACACTAATGCATAGGCTGTAGGAGCTCAAGACCAAAGGGGAGAAATTTCCAGTCCAGTTTGATGTCACAGGAGCACATGTTGGGGAACATGCTAGTGCTTTCATGCATTACGTAGGGGTGATCGCGCGCAGTAAGGTGCCAATAGATATAGAAAATTGGCATGATGTTTCTAATTCCAAAAAATACCTACTATGGAAAGATATATCTATGAGTGGAAGTGATATTATTTTAATATGTTTTTGTTTATTGATTCTAATTTAGTTTGCTTGGAAAGACATATCCTTTTTAAGACAACATTATTGCTTCTTTTGAATGTATAGGGTGTTTTTGATCTAAATGAAAAAGATCACAAGAAAAAAGTGCTACAACATTGTGGTGTACGATGGAGGGCTTTTAAGACATATCTCAAAAGGGAATTTATAGATAATCCTTAACAAAAGAAGAAAGCAACAAATATGTATATTTTTATAGATCCTAAGGTGTGGGAAAGATTTGTTGTAGCTAGGAACACGGAAGAGTTTCAGGTAATAAATATTGTGATGTATTGTATGAATCTTTAATTTTATATAATTAAGGAGGTGAATCATTTTATATATGTTTGCCAAGTCTAAATTGCAATGCCTCATTTTAAATGATTAGGCTATTCACGAGGCCCAAAAGCAAAGATGGGCCAAAAATGTGCATGACCATCGCCTGAGGCCTGGTGGTTATGCCTTCCGCCACCAACTACAAGAGAAGCAACTCTCTTCTGGAGAAGAGTCTAGTGCAACTCAAGCTGAGCGTCCACCCCCACACTTGCAGTGGATTGATGCTAGAAAGAATCGAGCAGGTGAAATTTTCAACCCTGCAACTAAGGAGGTAGCACAAAAGATGGTAGGTTTATCCCAACTAAGTAAAGAGTAACCCCCACAAACTTAGATTTATTTATATCTAATTGATATTGTGATTTAATATTTTTATTAACTATGAATAGATTGAACTCCACGAGCAAAGGAAGGAAGGAAAGTTCATCCCAACTGGCCACATGGATGAACTATCAGTTGCTCTTGGTACGAAGGAGCATCTTGGCTGTGTTAGGGGATTACGAGCTGGCATAGGATTCAAGTCTTATTTTAGCCCTTCACAATCTAAAAGAGGTCGTGAAGGAGGTCTTACACAAGAGGAGGTTGAAACATTAGTAGCATATAAAGTAAAAGAAATAATGTCTTCATTTTATCCTACTCAACCTTCTCAACCTATTCATACTGTGCGTCTCTCAAGTGATGAGGTACAAGCTCATGCTCCAGTTGTAGAAGGTCATGTGAGCACTCCCAATGACCCACCACAACAATCTACAGTATGTTCTTATTCTATATGTTGTGTTATTAGTATGATATATATATATATATATATATATATATATAGTTGTAATAGGTATCTAGTTTACCGCTTCATATATAAATTATATTATTTCAATTCTAGATTGGTATGAATTGTAAACTTGCAGTGGAGGTTACGAAATATAATATTGTGGCAGCAGGCAAGGTATACAACCTTGGTGGTACATTACATTGTCAACAAATTACTGATGACATTTGTCGTATATCCATCTATCTTGTGTATGACGGAATGGGGGACAAACCACTACCCATACCTAAGCCTGAATATAGTATAGTTGAAGAAGTTGAGGGTGCTATGGTGGGTTGTCCTAGACACTTAGTTATCAATGACAAGGTATACCTTAATTCTACCATATTTTTCATATTTGACTGCATATATGAACTCATGTAATATACGTATGTAATTTAATTAACAGGTTTGCAAACCAAAAAGTAAAAATTCTACTATTCATCCTCCTATTCCCAAGCCATCTTTTATTCTAAAATCCAAATTCGATGTGTTGGGAAGTAAATGTAAATGTTTGTGTCCATACTTAGCCAACCAAAGCTCTAGATTACAAATGTTGATCAATTTCACAGAAGATGCAACTGGGAGGGACTTTGACAGTTATATTTTTCTTGATGATATTATAGAGTTGTTCCGTTATGATTGGATGAATACTTCGATAATAGAAGTATGGATAAGGTATGGATCTATCAATATAGAAAATTCCAATACACATTTTTAGCTTATTTCTATATATGGAAATAATTTCAAATGTCTTACATCCATTTATATACCGAGACCACAAACTTTGATATAAGAAATGTTGGATTCTTAGTTCCTTCAATCACTAGTCAAGTGGAGACACATATTGAGGATGTGAATGAGTACTTCTCTACTGCATTCAAATATTTTGCTAGTGAGGGGAAGGAAATTATCCTAATTCTATTTAATGTCCAGTAAGTATTATTATTCAATCTAATTTTAATAATGAATAAAATTAATTATTTTAATATTTGTTTTATTCTTACTTAGAGCTAGACATTGGGAATTAGTGGTGATTGTCCCAAAATTGATGACTCTTTATTATCTTGACCCAATGGGTAAAATAACAAGGGGTCACAAACTGAAAGTGCCAGCTATGGAGTAAGCATAAATTTAGTCAATGTTTCAACATGATATTTCTATTTAGAATTTCTATTTTACCAACTATCGTATAATTGATAGGGGTATAAAGGCTTTTCGTGAAGCTGGAGGACAAATACCCACAAAATTAAAGACATTGACTTTGAAAAATGTCAAGGTAGCTACTTTGAAAACTTCTTAGTCTTATATGTATTAATTTTCAACTCTTATATGTCAACTCTTATAGTCTTATCTCAACTCCTATTTATAGTAGTTTACTAACATTAAGTATAATTCATTATTTGTAGTGTCCTATACAAAATAATGACTGGGATTGTGGCTACTATGTAATGAAATATATGCAAGCTATTGTCAAATAAGAATCACATGACATTCATACTATAGATCAGGTAATAAAGAATAACATCATAAATTTACAAGTGATTGTAGTAATTTTATAAAATATTAGCATGTGCATTTTCTGTTACAGATCTTTACAACTCATCCTTACACACCTGAGGACTTAAATGAATTCTGAGAAGAGTGGTCAGATGCTTTTCTAAATGAAGTCAATATAGCATTGGAATAAATATGTTATCTCTATTTATGTATGTCGTTTTAGTACTCTTTCATATTTACTTTTGTATCTGGCATTTAATATCATCTCAGACTTGCAATCTGTCATTTTGTAAATTATGATGTGATTATGTGTAACTCAACTGAATATATGAATCATTTTTGTTATGAATGTGTGGTTTGGAATGGTGACGGTTGAGCATCAATGCTCCCCTCTCCCATATCTTGGTTCTTCTTGTTCTTCTGTTCTTATTCTATTTCTATAGAATTTTTTAAAAAAAATTGCAACTTCTAGCATCGGTTATTTTAGAAAACCGACCTTGTAGGTATTCCGGTCGTACCACGTAGCACGGCCATTTTGCTACGTAGAACGGTCGTGCTGCATAGCACAACTGTGTTGGGATATGGTAGAACGGTCGTGTCGTGTAGCACGGCCGTGTTGGGATAAGGTAGAATGATCGTATTGGGTCTGGTTATCAAGCTCAATCTGTAGACCTTCTAGCGTCGGTTTTATTTAATAACTGAACTAATAGGTCATCTATAATGTCGGTTTTTTAGGAAAACTAACGCTTTGATTGAGCTCCAGACCCTCTAAGGTCATTTATTTATAAAAAAAACTGACCCTAAGGATTGAATAACTGACTGCAGACACTCCCTCGGTCAACAATTTTGTCGACTAAAAATAACTCAATCGACAATTTTCTCGACCGAAAGTTTCTCGATCGATAAATTTATTGACCGAATAAATCTCTGATGCTTTAGACAGCACTTTCTTGGTCGACAATTCTCTCGACCAAAATAATCTCGGTCAAAATATTTCTCGACTGAGACCGTTTATAGGGTCGGCTTTTTTGGGATAACTGACCTTACATGCTATTTTTTCTCGTTTGAAATAATCTCGGTTGAAATATTTCTCGACCTAGACAGTTTACAGGGTCGGCTTTTTTGGAATAACCGACCTTACAGGCTCTTCTTTCTCGCTTGGGTCAGATTTTTTACAACCTCTTGAATTGGTGTTTACTCTGTAAGGTCGATTTTCTTTGGTCAAGAAAACGGACACTATAGAGCAAATTAGATCTATAGCGAAGACCACTTAGGGGTCGGTTATAAAGTGATGCTACAAGCTTATAAAAACTGACGCTACAGACCATTCATGTACTAGTGTTAGTTTAAATACTGTGACAACAATGGAGCTAATTGTTAGGTAAGGAATATCAAATTCCATATTATGACGGTTTCATCTTAGAGCATAGAGATAAGAAACATGCAATATATTGACTATAAGAAAAGTGTTGCTAACTCATTAAATAGGCACTAGCGCAGTAGAAGCATGTGGGACATGTTTAGATCACTAAGGATGAGATTCATTGGTGATTGTCTCTAAGTGCAAGTGGGATTTTGTTGGTAAGGTATGCATGTAGAGACAATCATATGATGATTGACATGGCATAATTACCTAAAAGGATTTGAGTAATAATGATAAGAGCATATTTATAAAGGCAAGATTCCAATTCATCTGTTTCACTCAATTATGAGGTAATGAGGATATAGAGTGAATGTCTAGATAATTATATTACACAATGACGTATGTTGTCAAGTTACTAACCTTGTGGATGAGATCATACATATGTTAACAGTACATATGCATATTCTCATTATGTCCCTGATCGGATGTTATTGTGGAAGGTTGATAGACAATAATAACACATAAGATTAGAGTGTGAGTTGGTTGATGACTAATCTCACTAGTCATGATATGGAAATATCAAACCAAGCACACATATACATTTTAGGGAACAGTGTATCAGACTGACCCACCTTCAGAGTGACACATTGTTGGGGTGGTCACAGTCATCTCTCATAGTGAAGGTGGTGATTGTGATTCTTAGACCTGAAATCACTGCACTCGTCACATTTCGTTGAGTACGCTTTGACATCATCAAACGTAGTCCTGAAATATGGGTTTTGATAACGGTGATGATTGGGTTACTTTGACACATGGGGATAGACTATGAATGATATATATGGGAATTGTCCCTCCTATTAGAGTATGATATCCTGGCCACCTGATAAGTGAGACTGAGAAACGCATGTGCACCTGCATGCGCATGCACATGTCAATCAATATATGATATTAAGGTCACATTATCTTAGACAGTCTGCTCTTGGTTCAAGAAACATGGATTGAATGTTGAGAGGATGACCTACCATGCCTCGAGTTCATCCTAGATATCAGAGACAAAGGAATTATACAATCACTGTAACACCTTACACAGATTGTAGGTTGAAGTTTTTCTCCAACTTTTTATTTCATTTGTGTAGCACTGATGTGCAACTAGGCACCACTCTTTGCTTGTGATGTCATAACCTAGTTATGGAAATTCACTGCTAACATGACATGGGACGTATAGGGTCACACACATAGGAACTCATCTAGAAGAGGAGTTTGATCTTGAACAACAATTGGATTGATTACCAAAGTATTTAGGTATTCAATTCAAGTAACATATCACTCGATTGGCTGACCAAGTCTTCCAAACGACCATCTCACTAAGTGAGATGACCATTGGGCAGCCATATGGGTGTCTCAAGTAGTTGAGACGGCCGTTTGGTGGTCAGGATGATCGAAGTTCGAATTGGCTCAGTACTTCCCTTGAACTGATCAAATCAACTCACCAGATGTCTATCCAGGTGAGTGAGATTGGCATCTCGCTTGGATGATATGGCATGGTTGGGTCGAACAAAGTTTCAGGATGTTTCCCAAATAGTTTTGATTGTTCTTTACTTGAAGAACAAGGAAATTAATATGAGATATTAATTGGATTCAAAATAGACAAATTCATTTCAGATTGAAAACTGCCAAATAGCCATTTGGTAGTGCAATATGACTGTCTCGCACACCAGATGACCGTCTGGGTGTGTGAAATGGCCGTTTCGATTGTTGCAAGTTGTGAAACTTCAAGATCTTCTAGTCCTTTCCACTCCTACACATTAATCTTGTATCAGATAGAAATTGGGAACCTTGACCCTGGCCTCTACTATAAATAGAGGGGTAGTGGGGGCTTTCCAGAGCACAACACAACACAGACAACTAAGAATCAGTTCCTCTAACAACTGTTGTCCTCTCTTGTTGTGGTAACTAAGAGAGTCCAGGAAACTCCTACTTGAAAAGGAGGGATAACTAAAGGGAGAGAACAACTAAGAAGTTTTTGTAGTGGGAAAGCAGGTTGGTGACTAATACACCGACAGGGAGGACAACTCCTTCCTATCCGTTCTTGGTGAATGACAGGAGTTCTTGTTGGTCCGTGTGGACAACTCTAGAGCAGGAGTCTGTTGGCTACTGTTAGGAGGACAACTATAGCATGTAGTATGTGGCTCAACCATAGGAGCACTGCAGAAGTCTTCTTGTTCATTGTTTATGGTGAAGTCCAAGAGCTACACATACGACCCTCCAAGAGAAACTTGTCAGCAGTTGCAAAGAAGCGAGTTTTGTCACTGGACTTGGTCTAGGACCAGGTATAATTTACTAGAACTATCCTTCCTATTTCATAGTAGTTGATGAAATCTTGCTTTCATGGGAATATGGATTGATAAATTTTTGTTTCCGCTGATATACTCTTTGCTCATATCTTCCAACAAAAACTTGACTAGAACTTGTTACTATTGCATAAGATGTGTTACAATAAATTTTAAATATGAATACATTGGTCATATCATGGTTCTTATCCTAACTTATTCCTTAAACAGTAGAAATATGTAATCTACTCACATCTTCTTAATTCTAAGTTGCATATAATAGAAAGCTAATATAATAAGATGAGTATCCTAATAAAATTAGTTGTCGTGCATACTATTTTTAAATACCATATCTGTAAAAACCCCATGTAATCACAACAATATATTATCCAAAACTAGTTTCACTAGTGGAGAATCACAAAACATGATCCCCATGACACAATATAATTATTCAAGTAACATAATTTATTAATGTGTTCTTAAATGAAAATATAACAAAACATCAATCTACATGTCCCTTGAAAAACATTTAAAATGGAAAAAATGAATTTAGGGTCTTCTTTGTATGGAGGAATATCACACAAATCTCCCTGGATTCTTGACTTGAAGTCAGGTTCTCTAGACTTGTTCTTGTAGAAAAATAGGGCAACAGAATAGGCAACAGAAATAAAAACTTATTGCCATATTTTCCATAAACTAGAGGATCATGTCAACAAATATATAATGGAAAGCATGGTTTTGAGGATATACCTAGTCCTGGAGAAAGTCTAGTGACATACTCCTCGTTGTTGTAGATGCAGGTTTGTCTTCTAGTTGCACTGGGACTCATCTGTGGCTCATCCACAGACAATAAACTCATACATCGTCATCTGCAGTAGCTCCTCTTTTGTGGACTATTGGCTGATGTTTTCTTCCTTAGCGAACGGGAAAGGACACCTTGCCTCTAGGGAAGTCCACATGGACTGCCTAGAACTCCTATCATCCTTCTAGAATTGATAGGAAGAAGTTTTCCCTCCCTTTGGTGTACTAGTCACCAACTTGCTCTCCCACAATGATTCTCAGTTGTTCTCTCCCTTGCTATCCCTCCCTAGACGGGTAGGACTTTCTTGGAATCTCTTGGTTACCACAACCAGAGAGGACAAAAATTTTCAGAGCAACTAATTCTCAGTTGTGTGTGTTGGGAATCCCCTAGTACCCCTCTATTTATAGGAGAGATTTGGGTCAGGATTATGAGTCTGTGCGGGAGTAGAATGGACTGGAAGATCAAGAATTTTCACAACATGTGAGTCCTGAACCGGTCGGTTGGAAATCGAACCGGTCGATTCACATGTGAGACAGATGATCCTCTTAGAGAACGGGTCCTTCTTCATGTTTCCCAATCGTATATTTATTTGCCAAGTCTATTCCAATTAGCGTCTGACATGACATCAACACTAATCCTTGATGCAATCAAATTACATCTAAAATCGATCATCCCGTAGAGCGATACGGTGGTCTCACGACCACCAGACGATTGAATCATCCAGTGAATAGGTCGGTTGGTGCCCAGTTCATGCATAACTCAACCAATACAATATCCCATCAACCTGGCATTCCAACCGGCCATTAATTGCATGAGTCGATTGGTTGGGAGTCCAGTCTGTTGATTTGTTGCTTGAATTGAATACCTAAACTTTTTAGTAATCAATCCAACCATCATTCAAGATCAAACTTCTCTTCTAGGTCATGTCCTATGTGTGTGATCTTATAGGTCCCATTTTACGTTGGCATTGAATGTCCATAACCAATTATGACATCACAAGCAAAGAGTGGTGCCTAGTCACATATCATTACTACCCAAGTAAAGGAAAGTTGGGGAACAACTTCAACCTACAATTTGTTCTTAAAAGAAGTGTCCTTCTCTCAAGTTACACATAAGTTCTTAAAAGAAGTGTTTGATAAGTGCATATTGTGTTGTAAATAAAATAAAAAAGGATATGAAAGTCACACCAAACATGTAAAATTTAGCCGAGTATATACAAATATCCCCAAAGGGATACTCCCAACCAAGAAATATGTCTAAGTTGCAAAGAAAAATACGAATAGGCTCAAACAAATTGAATACAAGAAATTGATAGAAGAAGAGAGATGGAGAGAGACAAGGATAGGGTAAAAACCCCAAGAAGGAGAATTGGGAGATCTCCCCCAACAACCTATGATCTAGGAAGAGTTTGATAAGTGCATATTGTGTTGTAGATTTCCAAACCAATTGTGTGTTTTTGTTTCATTTGACATGCATTCAACCTCTATCATGTCAAGTTATGTGCTTGTATTTTTTATTTACCAATTTCATAATTTTAGTGTCATGTAAGATTATTTTATAAAAAACACTACTTGCAAAGTTATTGGAATTATTTAGGTGTTAAATGTATCAACTATATGAAAAATAGATCTATTTTGTATTATGGTAGGGATTTACACATCATGTGGTTGTAGATACATGCCATGTACTGATGAAAGTAACCAACAAGACTCTTCAAAAGAGAACACTACGTGCAGTTGGGCGCACATGTATCTGTATTGTTGTGGATTACAACAACAAAATTGTACAAATGTATCATGGTTATATGTCATGTACTTTCAGGGTTGTGTACAACCTCTAACAAATGTTAAGAATAATATGATGTCGATTTTCCTTACACAATGTTTAACTGTCTGATCAGAAAATTTTGAAGATTATTGTGTTTAGTGCTGACACAAATTAACTATGCACGCTAAATGCCACTGTGTGCGTCAATGTAGTAAAGGGACTCAAAGAGGGTCAAATATCAAACTCAAGGACCGGGACTAGTAGAGAATAGTACATACTAAACCAGATCAGTTAGGCCTAAGAAAAGAGCTGATTGAGTGATTAAACAACAAATAAGAATTAAAATTGAAAAAAGTAAGGTGTATAGAAGAAAAATTAATGAACTCTTTAAGATACCAGTTTCATCATAATATCAACCTATGCATGCATCCATTTAATTGATAAATATATCTTGTTTCTTTGGATTTAACGTATGTAGCTTGTACTACCCACTTCACAATATTGTGTATTGTTTGGCATAACTACTAATATGCTATTGTAGAACTATGTAACACTTGGGCCCATTTCCCAAAGCTCAAGTAGAGTTTTAGAAATGATGCATGGACCCACAGAACACCACTAGCCTTAATTGTGTACTTTGTCCTCACTCACGCACAAGCCAGGATAAACTTTTGGACTAGTCACCCATCCTAGTACTACTCTAGGCTGAACACTTTTGATGAAACGGGTAGACCAATCATTCCTTTTATGATCATTTTATTCGAGGCCTCAACTCTTGGGATGTTATAGTCTCCCTTATCTAGACTCTCGACGTCCTTGTCAAGGCTCAACCATATGGCCTCATAATAATTCCCCATTTCAGTGTAGACCCATAATGGTCTATGGACACTCAGCTCCTGATCACGGAATACCAGCATAAAGGTGGCTACATCACCATGGACAACCCTTTCAAACATGCTTGGACCACACAACTGAAGACTGCATGCCACCTTCCCATGTAGGCCCCACCTACTGGAGGGGTTATGGTTTTGATACCATTTATAACACTCGGGCCCACTCCCCAAAACTATAGTAGAGTTTTAGGACTGATGACTAGCCCCACAGACTACCACTAGTGTTAACTATGTACTTTTTCCTCACTCACGCATAAGTCAGGATAAACTACTTTGTCCTCACACACATACAAGCTGGGATAAACTTCATGAGTATTCACCGATCCTAGTACTACTTTGGGATGAACACGTTTGACCACAAAGTTCTTTCATGAAGGGCTCCCTGAAAAGGAGGTGCACCTTTGTGATATGGGTAGTCCAATAATTCCTTTTAAGATCATTTTATCTGAGGCCTCAAATCTTAGGATGTTATACACTAATACAAAAAGGCTAATGATAGAATCTCTCTTTGGAAAAAAATATTTCATAGTGGTTAGCCCACTTTTGCAACAAGTTATTGACTTTGATGATAACAACTTTTCTAACTGATGAATCTACTTTCAAAACAATTAATAATCTAACACATATCATGGTGCTAAAGAATTAACAAGGCATTAAAGCTTTAGTATTATAAAAACCCTAAGAAAAGGATAAATTATATTAAATCAAACATAAACGATTATAGTGTCAGACAATGCTACTCCCGAGTCCTAAAGAATGGGGTTTATCCCCTCATACTAAGCATGAAATTAAAGAGAGGGAAGGAAAAAGAGAAATCCTTGTAAACTCTTGTAATATTATGCAAGAAAAGAGCCCTGCAACTTGACAATTTTGTGGCTATCAAACTACTCGAGATGTGTCTTGCTCCACGTCCCTTTGTCTCCTTCTCATTGGACTGTGGTCTTTCTAAGATGGCTAGATAGGATGCCCTAGGATGAGATGCCTCCCAGTTGAGATGCCCCTTTGTGGCTTTCCCCTTTGGTTTATAAAGGAAGAGGCAGGGCACCAATTGTCAAATAAACCATTAGATGTTCCTTGTTGAATCTTGGTCATCAGACAAATGTTGGTTCAACTGACTTCCAGTGACTTCTTCAATTTAATGTGATTAAGGCTTGAGATCTCAGTGCCACCGATTTATGTTAGTGGTACCAATAATCCTTTTGATGACTCTTCTTCTTTTATTATTGATTCCCCTCCTTCTCATGTCGGTACCACCGAATTGAGTCGGTGTTACCAACTTTTTTTAGTTTGTGCTTGATTTTATATGCAAAAAAGCAACAATATTTTAGAAAAGTAATAAAATGCAATAAATTTGAGACAAATACATGAAAAATAAGTAAACTCAATGCACAAGAGAGATTTAAAGAAATTTAGGTAAAATGTATGTAAAACACATGAATATGAGGGAAATATTGATGAAAACATGCCTAAATTAACCCCAATTTTAGTAGAGAAATCATGTGCATCAATATATCATAAACTTGAATGTTGCTCAACCTCGAGCATCACTACTTTGCATTTGGTTGAAGAAGTCAAAATAGAACACATGTGTGAATGAGATAATGCTAATCTTCCTTAATTCAATATGCCCAAACTGGTCCTCTTCATCCATAGAGAAAACAACAGCTATACAACCAACCAATTATGAAAAAGAAAACATCAAAATAAGACTAATTAAGACATAAGTAAGATGAAGTCAGAGATATCATAGAAAGTATGAGCTATGCTCAGTGTATCACAAGGTATCCCTATCTACACTGCTTTAGTAAAAAAACATCTAATATGGATGCAGTTTCCTAAATATGATTAAAAAAAGGGAATAAATATTGATTGCTGGCCTACCATGTAGAGCAGTCGGTGGATGAAATGGTTGGAAAGAAATAGAAGTCACATATAATCCTAGTCATTTATGCAAGAGAAAAAAATTATGTAGCTACAAGATGGATGAAGTTGAATGTGTCCCAAAGCCTAATATTTTTGGGGAATGAAAGATGTTGTGGATGCCTCATCCTAATGATGAGTGGTGTTGGAGGTGATTTAACATAGAATTTCAAAATCTTATTCCTTATACAAGAGAAATATGATTCTTTTCTTATTTATCCTTTACCTTTATTCTCCTTTTATCCTTTTTATTTTCTTTTTCACTTGCATTTTTTTTCTTTATCCCTTTATTAGCCATAAAAAAATTGATGTGTAACTGTATGGATTATCAATATAGGGATTTTTACAAATTGGGGAGTAAGGATATATAAAACTTTCTTGCTCTCTGTATTAAAAAAAAGATGTAAAAAACATATGTTACACCCTTATGAATAATGGAACGAAGAATGTAACTATATGGAATATGCAAACTAACCAATATGAATGAGATACTCATTGACCAAAGCTAAACTACATGCTTCCTTTCATGATGAGATGCAATCAAAGATAAAAATTACTTGAATCATATATGAAGTCTATGGTGATGCTGAAATGAAAGGATGGTGGATGAGATCAAGTGACTAATATATAAACTCTTCCTAACCATGATGCACCTCTCTTCTATTAACTCATGTGTTAGGGTGATCCAAAATTTAGTCTTGAATTAACATAAAAGATCACACTAATGCTTGGTTAGATTAGACTCAAACACCATATTATTTTAAAAGTCAATGGTAGAATTAGGTGTTTAAGTTCGTCACATATGTCTTTGAATTGATAAAATCAAATAATTCCTCATGTATTGTACCTCTTAAACAAGCAAATTTTAAGCATGTACATAGAGATCATTACTTTAATTGATTCAAGGGAGATTTTTTTCTTAATCCATATTTACAATATATAGATGTGTATATAGGCATAAAAAAAAAATTGCAATAGAACCAAACATGAACTAGCTCAAATGAAAAAGCATGCAAAGATGATAAAAAAACAAAAGAGAAAATTGAGATAGATGGATTCATTATAAAATCAATGTAAGATATACATTGTTCCGTACCCCCTAATCATAGATTCATCAACCTCCTCATTATTTGAAACACACTCAGACATGGAGTAGGGATTAGGCTTTAGAGGTAGAATGTTCTCGACGTCATATTTGGGTCAGGTAGGTGGAATGTGTCGGTGAACTGGGGTGGGTTAGATAGCATGGATAGTGGATGTGGGTAGTAGGGGAAGTTCCCTTATATCCAATAGTAATTGTAGAGAGGTTGTTGTTTCTACTCCACACATTGCATGCACTGGTAGAAGTTCTCCTTATTACTCAAGAGAAGCCACTCATTGGCAAATGTATCCTGCTGATGTTTGAGGATTTGTTGATGATTCTGGAATATCCACTCTTGATTGGAGGAAAGTTGAATCATCATACCCTTCTGCTAATGTTGACCTGTCTAAATGGTATTGAGCATGTTATACATGCTCTCAAATGCATATGGGTCAGCCTATGATACATTTATGGTTAAAGAAGAGGCATCTCAGATATGCAATGTATGGTGTGTCCTACCTCAAGTCCATTTTGGTAAAGACACTTACTCCCAAACATCATCGTCATCATCCTCACCCGCTTCCTTGTCGATTTCCTCGTACACCTAGTATGTGTCTCTCTTGTAGTTGTGTGTCCATTATAGCTGATCAAAAGTGATGAGGTTGAATATGTCATCTAGAAGTTCTTTCATGCCCATTTTGGATATGGCATGAATGATACCTCCAATCCTATCAATGAGCATGGCATTGTGAAAATTATTGAAATCCAAATCCCCTTTGACTACATTGGCTAAAGGTGGGAGAGATCAAGGTTGAAGCAACAACAAGTGTCACGTCCCAATATTTGATGCCTTAGTTAAAATGATCTTAAAAGGAATGATTGGATTACCTGTATCACCAAGGTGCACCTCCTTTTAGGGAGCTCATCAGTAAAGAACTATGTGGTTAAGCATGTTCATCCCAAAGTAGTACTAGTATTGGGCACCAGTTGGGAAGTTAGTTTTGGCTTGTGCGTGAGTGAGGACAAAGCACACAGTTAAGGCTAGTGGTGATCTTTGGGATAGTCGTCATTCATAAAACTATACTAGAGCCTTAGGAAGTGGGCCCAGATGTTAAAAATGGCATCAGAGCCAAAACCCCTTTAGTAGGTGGGCCTCACATGGGAAAGTGGCATGCTAGTCTTGACCTGACTTGTCCATGCATGTTGGAAAGGGTTGTCCATGTTGATGTAGCCACCATTGCACTGGTATTCTGTGATGGAGAGTTGGGTGTCGATGGGCCATTTTGGGTCTACACTGAAATGGGAAAATATTATGAAGCCATATAGTTGAGCCTTGACGAGGAGATCAAGAGTCTAAGTGGAGGAGAATGTCACATTATAGCATTTGAGGGCTCATATTAACTGATCTTAAAAGAATTGATTGGACTACCCATATCACCAAGGTACACCTCCTTTCTAGGGAGCCCATCACCAAAGAACTATGTGGTTAAGTCTGCTCAACCCAGAGTAGTACTAGGATTGATGACCAGTCGGGAAGTTGGTCCCAACTTGTGCGTGAGTGAGGAAAAAGTGCACTATTAAGGCTAGCGGTGATCATGCGACCAATCATCATTCCTGAAGCTCTACTAGAGCCATGGGCAATGGGCACATGTGTTATAGTAAGTCTCTTGATGAGACTGTAAAAGTGGATGGGAAACTTCCTCATTTCATATTTTAGCAACCGAGTGTGCTTGTCCAAAGAACAACACACCCAAGTTGACATTTTCTCTCCCTAGAGAGAGGAATGCCCATAGTACAAATAGGTTTGTGACTTTGATCCTTGCCCCTGAGTGGAATTGGTGAATAAAGTCTTCATGAGGAGTTGGTGAAGAAGGAAAGAAAAGAGATTATCAATGTCTTTGATGTTGGAGTGATGCCACTTGACCTTCTTAAAAACAAATGCTATCATAAGCTTGCTCTATGCCATGGAGTGACTGAGATCATTTGGATAAGACCTCACTCCATAGTTTTCCCACACAAGGATGTCATTAATGCATTTAGAGTAAGATGGTGTGTGATGTTGTAGATCTTGAAATTCACCAAACCTTCATTCCACTCATCACATTGGGCATGTTGTTTCAAGAAGAACACTTTGAGGGATGCATGAAAATCCAATGTAATATCCTTATATGTTGTCCACCCCGTAGGAAGGGGTCTGTAGAGGCCATATGCTGGCATGAGCACACCCTATACAAGTTACTAGTGAAACCAAGCCGCTGAATGAAGGCCACATCATCGTAGATGGTGTCCTTAAAGTCATAACTTTCAAGATCAACATATCGTTTTCTCTAGTCATTAGTCTTAGGAGCTAATTGTGGCTTGCGTCAAGTTGGGATAAAGTTGGTGTTGAAGAAGATGCTTCATGTCGAGGCCACTTTCTCATCATTATGAAGGAGAAAGGGATAGGATGGGAGCTCAACGAAGTGGTTTCTCAACAAAAAAGTACTCAGGGAAGCTCGTAGAAGACTACTCAAGGAAGGAATGTCTGAGTTGTAAGAAATCTAAGTGAACTCTCCTTTATAGGAGGGGAGGCCCGCATCAATAAAAAGTTTGTGCCACCAACTTGGGAATCGGTTACCAACATGCACCCTTATCCATATGCTCTCTGTATCGTCATTTGATACAAACAACTATGATCATTAAATGTACCGACTCACAGATTGGCAAAGTCAATGGTATCAAATCAAAAGAGGCTGCAAATTGATTGTCTAATAAACATTGCATCCATGCAAATTCTACCGTCAGATCAGTGGACACACATCATGCTTCTTCATTAAATTGGTGGTATTGACTCATCTTGGTACTATTGAATTTGTGTTTTAGGTTCTAGAACAAGGGGTTAGTCAAACCAAATAATTACAATTCATTGGTATGGTAAAAAGTTGGTTCCATTGACATCTTCCTATCGAGATCATCAATGAAAATCAAGTTTCATCTTAATTCTGGTTTGGTGCCACCAACTGATGGTCACTAAGAAAAATTCTATAGTCAAATGTTGGTGCATTGGTTCCACCAACTTCGAGGTTGGTGGTAATGACTTATCCTAGTTCTTGTACACTAAATAAATTAATAACACACCATAGAATTGTGCGGAAATATGACAATAGTGATGGCTACAGAAACAAAAATTTCTTACCATATTCCCCTCGACCCCTGGATCATGTCAACAACTATGGATTGGGAAGGAAGGTTACATGGAATATACCTTGTCTGGAGAAAGTCTATTGACTATCATTGCAGTGGTGTGCTTCTTTCGCAAGCAACACCCAGATGGTTGTCGACGGTGGCCTCCTAGTGTAGCATCATAGATAGAGGTTGATGATATCCTCCTAATGTGTGGAAATGGCCTCCACACATTTACATAGTCCATGAGGACCATCGAGAACTCCTTTCATTCTTTTGGAACTGATAGGAAGGAGTCATCCCTTTGATGTCAACATGCCAACATTGACTACTCTCCTTTGTTGTCTCTTCCTTTAACGGTAAGACTTTCTCAGGCTCTCATGTTACCACAACTATGAGAAGGATACAATTTTCAGAGCATATTGTTGGGTATCCTGAAAGCCTTGATTGCCCCTCTATTTATAGGAGGGCCAGCGTCATGGTTTCCAGATCGACTAGGAGTTGAACAGACAAAATATTATGAATTTTCTCAAAGCTAAAAATCATGAAACATTCAGTTAACTATTGAACCAGTTGGTTCATATGTGAAATGGTCGATTCAACGCTTGAATAAGTTGGTTCACATTATTTCCTATTCACAAACATATTCGCTTTAATGTGATGATTAATGCACAACATGATGTTAGCATCGATCCTTGATACAATCTTATTGATCATTGAATCGGGCGATTCATAATTTGAACTGGTCGATTTAGAATCTGAACCGATCGTTCATACTATGAAACACTCAATTCATTTTCCAATTTAGCCAACTTTTAGCCAGTCTTGTTTAAATTGAATACTTAAACCCTTTAGAAATCAAGTTGAAACTTATTCATGAGTAATCTCCTATTCTAGGTGTATCCTATGTGTGTGACCCTATAGGTCTGAAATTACTTTGGCAGTGAATGTCCATTACTAACTTATGACATCACAAGCAATGAGAGGCATCTAGAAACACATCATTGCTACCAAAGCAAGTGGAAAGTTTGAGAAAAACTTTAACCTACAATCTATGGTTAGTGTTACAATGATCGTATACTTTCTTTATCTCCGATATCCAAACTAAATTTGAGGCATGGAATTGTCATCCTCTCAACATTGAATCCATGTTCCTAGAAATAGAGTAGACTATCTAAGATGCATGTGAGCTCACATATCATTTATTGATTCACATGAGTATGGTCATACATTTCTTAGTCTCTCTTATCAAGTGGTTAGGATATCAAATCTAGTAGGAGGGACAAATCTCGTCTACATCATTCACAATCATTCCCCATGTGTCACATCATATCTGAGCATCACCTTTATGCTAACCCTTATTCAAGGTCACATTGGATGATGTCAAAGTACATAAAACGACACATGATGAGTATAATGATTTCAGGTTTAAGAACCATAATCACCACTATCACTACGAGAGCTGACTTTGAATACCACTCAATTGTTTTCATGCATCACTCTCAAGGTGGATCTATCTATTACATTGTTCTTTAACAAGTACCTATGTTCTTGGTTTGATATCACACATCATGACTAATGAGATTCTATCATCAACCAACACACACTCTAGTCTTATGCATTATTGTTGTCTATTAGATTCCACAATAACATTTGAATAGGGACATAACAATAATCTATGTACTTTTATCATACATATGATCTCAATATTTAGGTTCTCAACCTAAAAACATATGTCATCGAGTAACATCATTTTTTAGACATCTATCATGTTATACCATTATCTCACAATTGTACAAACATATAGACAAAGATTACATTTATATTAATCAAATTGTTTACAAGATATGCCATTACAATTATCATATGATTGGCTCTCTGAGCATATATACCATGAGACTCCCACTTGCACTTAGAGCCAATCAACCATGAAGTTAAGCCCAAGTGTTCTAACATGACCATCATGCTTCTGCTGTGAAAGTTCTTTTGTCAAGGGGTCAACAACATTGCTTTCAGTTGGTACTCTACAAATCTTCACATCTCCTTACTATATGATCTCTCATATGAGATGGAACCATTGTAGTATGTGCTTGGAATGTTGATGCAATCTAGGTTCCTTATCTTGTGCAATAACTTTGTTGTTTTTACAATATAACTCTACTAAATTGTTGATGCTTGGAACCACCCCAAGTCCAGTGATGAGCTTATTGATCCAAGAAACTTCCTTTACAGTATTGGAGGCAACAATGTACCCAAACTCTTTTGTAGAATCAATAAATGTTCCTCTCTTGGAACTCTTCCAACTTACAACTCCATTATTAATGTAAAACACAAATCTAGATTGTGATATATAGTCATCTTTGTCAGTTTGGAAGCTTTCATCGGTGTAACCATTTACCACTAAACCTTCCTTAACACTGTAGACAAGAAACTGATTCTTAGTTCTTCTCAAGTACTTAAGGATGTTCTTAACAACAGTTCAGTGTCCTTTCATCGAGATCTGAAAAATATTTGGTCATCATTCTCAAGGCATACAAGACATTAGGATGAGTACATAACATTGCATACATGATAGATACAATTGTAGATGCATAAGGAATCTTACCATGCATTTTCTTTGTTTATAAGAACTAGGACATTGAGCTTTAGAGATAGTAACACCATGAGACATGGGTAGGTTTTTGCTCTTTGAGCTCTCCATGCTGAACCTTTTCAACACTTTGTCAATGTATGTTCTATGACTTAGGACAAGAAGTCTTCTCAACCTATCTTTATAGATTTTAATTCCTAAGATATAGGATTCTTCACCTAAGTCCTTTGTCGAGAATGTATTTCCTATCCAAGTTTTTATTAGATCAAAAGGCTCTAGAAGGGAGTGAATAGAGCTAAAAAAACTTGCACAAAATTCATTAGACCTTCAAGTTACTTCAATTAGGCACAATTGCAAATAGTGAATTTGATGGCAATCTAAACATGTATAGCAAGAATGAGGGAGTCTAAAACAAGAACTTGAACAAGGTATTTAGAGTGGTTCCACATTCCTAACTAGGAGAGAGTCAGTCCATTACCTAGAGAGATCAAGGCTTAGGATTTTGCAACCCATGTATACTTATTTTCCATTATAAGACATACAATTGACCTTCCTTTTCTGGTACAAGGATACCCATCTTCCCTTTGAGGTCAAGGGAGCCAATATCCTTACAACCAAGGACTTACCTATCCAGAGCTAGAGTCTTCACCAAGGTCTTACCCACTCTTGCAAGTAGTTGGAACCCTTCACCAAGGAGATCCCCTCTTTGCAATGAGTCTTCTACATTGAAGGATTTAACCACTCTACTCCCAAATCTTCATCCTTTTCCCCCTCCTTCACTCAAAGAAGTTTTTTATACAACTTGAAGAACTTGCACCTTCTCCTTCACTAGGTGAAGCTTTCACCAACTTGATCTTGAGGAAAGGGGTTGAGAAAAAAAGAAACTTTGAGAGCTTTACAAGCATACAATGAAGTAGCTCTCTCACACAGATCCTATCTCACTCATATGGATGAATTGAAGTGTAATTAAGAGAGAAAAAGAGGCTCAAGTAGACTATATGCACTCAACTATAGCAAGGAGTCTGAATAGCATGAAGGAGCAACCTTGGAATGAACTCTAAGAGGTCCTATTTATAGTTGAGGGTGTCCACTAAAGGGTAGGAATACTTAGGAACGTTTTCTAGCCATTTGGGGTGTTGCAATGGATATAATCTCGAGTTTTGCAACATCCAACCTTTAGAATCACTTTTTTGTGTGTTTTCCGTACAATGTAGTCGGTCGAGTTTTCACAAAGGTAACTTGACTGATTGCTCTATGCAACAAAGCCAATACGAATAATCGATCGAGTTTGTCCTGTATGCAACTCCACTGATCGCTTGAAATTAGTTTTGCTAAGTGCAGTGATTGGTCGAGTTCTGTGAGAGGTAAAGTCAACCGAACCAAGGAATTCTCAAAATCCATCAAGGGATCAGTCAAGTTTGAATCTCGACCAAGAAACAACATGTAATGAATTTTGGAAATTCTTTTTGAGGGGTCAACCATTTCAATTAAGGGTTCCTAATTTTTTCTCATCTTCGTTACAATTCATCTCATAAATACAAATTATTACAAACATCATCTAAGGTGATTTGAAGTGTTTTGCACAAAAGTGCATTTTCATTGCTTTTGACTTGAACTAGAACAAGCTAGGGCTTGATAGATTTGATCATTTTCATTACCTAATGCCTAAAATCAATCTTAAACAAACATATTAGATACATATGAATGGAATGGTTAAGTCACTATCAAAATATCGACAATGTGTAACACTTAGGTCAATATTCTCCCCCATTTTGACAATGACAAACCATTCCTCAACATTTTTTAAAGGATATGAAAATTAAACCTTTACCTTGTGAATTGCAAGGGGTTACATGAATGAACAATGTTAATTTCCCCCCTTCGATTCATTCTTATCAATTCCTGCATGGTTAGTCTTTCCAAAAATAACCATAGCACATCTATACACTATATGGTCCTCTAGAAAGTCACATGATATGCATATAATTGACAAGAAAGGGATTATTTAAGCAATAAAACAATATGGATGAGGTCATTTTTTCTTTATGGTACTTGTAGTACATTTTCTCAATTTCTCTTTGTCATTTAAAAAAGGGAGGGGGTTGAACAACTAAAAGCACAAGTCTTCTCCATAGGCACAAACCAAAAAAGCAA
This sequence comes from Alisma plantago-aquatica, assembly GCA_963693085.1. Classification (NCBI taxonomy): domain Eukaryota; kingdom Viridiplantae; phylum Streptophyta; class Magnoliopsida; order Alismatales; family Alismataceae; genus Alisma; species Alisma plantago-aquatica. The sequence goes on along the minus strand of OY856412.1, from coordinate 807,951,471 downwards.
CCACATATTGCACACACAAAACAAAGACAAAACAAAGACAAAACAAAGAGAAATAAATTGTCCACTCTCATAATCAAAATATGGGATAACAGACCACAAACTCATAAGATATAGTCAAACAAATAGTTATGGTATATGATATTAAGAATACAACACTAAACATGTCCTCACAAGATAAAAACTACAACCAATGAGAAACAACGAGATGATAAAATAGTATGCCTCGGATACACAATGCCAAAATGTCTAATACATGATAGTATGTATATATATATATATATATATATGAGAACTCTAAAGACTATAGAACTAAACATATATACTATCTACTACATCAGCTACATCATCATCCTCGTCCTCAGACTCATAGTACTTATCATCATTAGATGGTGTAATAGAGGCAATGATTATGGCCTCACCATCATCACCAGAAGAACCAGTAAAGTTGCCATCAGAACCATCCTTAGAACCATCATCCTCAACATCCCCAACATCCTCAACAACGTCCTGGTTTGGCATCTCCTCATTAGTAGGAGGTCGAAAGGCACGACCATGCCACCTGGCATTCTAATCAGTCCCATGACATTCCACATGCATATAATGCATTTTCTTACTTAAAGGAAGGAGCATAAGTCCCATCAAATCCAGCAAATAGAGTGGCAGTAGGACTAATAGGCAGAGCCAGTAGAGGAAAAGAAATAGGGGTAGGGGCAGAAGCAGGTCCACCATAAACAGTAGGGATGGAAGCCAAAGTAGCATAAGGTGTAGGGTCAGGGTAGAGCTAATTGTATGCATATGATTCATAGTCAGCTCCAGGGTACACCTTCTAGGTAGAGTTGGGATGTTTACAAGATAGGTTCATGGTTGACATGATCTGGAAAAGGTCTTGGTGGAGATGATCCTGAACTTGATGGTTATATGCCAGTTGATGCATCTGATATCCCATGAGGGTTTCATTTGATACATTAAAAGAGGAACGGGTTAGGGTGGGGTGGTGGAGGGGCATGGGTGTAGGTAGAGGCTCCAGGAGTAGTAGGGGAGGTAGGAATAAAAGTCTTCTTGATTTTAGACTCATTGATGCTTACTCCTTTTAGACTAGATTTGTAGTGGAAATCATGGAAAAGGAACTTCTGAGTTGCAAAAAGAAAAGAGACCACATATCAAGGTAGGATAAGGAGGATGGGTTCCACATGTGTTCTACCCAGAGTCAAAGCAGATCATGTGATGAAGAATGTAGCGATACCACTTGACTCTAAAATTCTTCAAAAGATAGTACATTATCATAGTGGTTTTTTTTTTGCAATCTTCATTTGATTTTTCTTTGGATGGATATTGTAGTTAACCACCAATGCAATAAGATGGTTTTTTATATCAAGGGAAGAGGATGGTAGGGTTTACTTCTTCCTATAAAGGACATTGGACTTCTTTAAAAACTTATGAATGTGAGTAAGTGTAAGATCATACACAGGGTCAAGTAGGTCAAAATTGTCAGGGTAGTCAGACCTCCATTAGTCGGTAATATCAGTACCATTAAAATATATATTCAAGGAATCTTCAGATATGGTAAATTTGGTACCGACTATGATAGTAGTTAAAAAGTCATGGGTATCTGGTGATGGCACATTTTAAACGTGGTTCCATTGGATATTAGCATAAAACTAACGAACCAACTTTGTGCGAGTGATAGAATTTGAGTAGCATAGGCATTCTACACACAATGTGCCAAGGTGATGGGTCGAAAACACCTCGACAACCTCCTTTATAGCCTCACTCATGGTGAAATGAGGTTAATATAAATCTCAAAAAGGGAAGGAATATCTAGAAAGGAGTTCCTTATAGCAATTTAGAGATTGAGAGGATAAGAAGGAGGTGCTATTATAGGATACAGGGTGAGGAGTTGAGGAAGAAGATGGTTCTCTAATAGGGATGGTTCTTTTCCTACAGTTTGAGGTCATGAAGGAGGATGGAGAAGAAAAAATCACCAAAGGAGAAAGAAACCAGCACAAGCAGGTCCCCTAATTACCTAGGTTGAGGTAGGATGAGGAAAGGAAGGAAAAAAGTGGGCTAGGAGAGGAAGGTGAACCTATAGTTTGAGAACTAGAGCGTTGGAGCTTGGGATCGGTCAATTTTTCTCTAGTTGAGAGGAAGAAAAGTTACCTGATACCCTATTTTAACTTGTTCCAGTTGCACAGTTGGTCGAGTTCTATGAGTTGGTGTTACGACCCCACCTCCCAGTAACCCCCAATTAAGGGAGACCGAAAGGACAAAATCGTTAACCAATAACCCAGATCAAAGGTTTGGCAATTAACCAAGAACAATTATTAAATTTTAACAGACTAAACTGAAAAGCTGTAAGAAAATAAACTTTTGCATACCTTTTTTTTTTGAAAACTTGGATCTCTAAACTTCTATCCACTTAAGGATTCTACTCTAACTAATCCTCCTTGTATTTTACTTCATGTATTTCCCAATATGACAATTTACTATTTGTTCTTTTGGCTTGTACCTAAAACGCCGACAAACAAAACGTCAGTCAGCCGAAGATGGTATGTGGGGGAAACAATAATCATACAAGTATTCTTAACAATGTAATCATTCAATTAATCATTTAACAACCAAGATTATGTTTAAAGCCATACTACTCAATCCTTACCTATCCCCTAACCCTGTGCTATCCTTGAGTGGACTTGTGTGCTACCTCTCTTTAGGTAGATTCTTACCACCATGGTCCTACCTTACAGGTAGCCAATACATAGGGTAATAGAGTCGCATGACACTACCCGAAGGTAGCCCAATATCTAACTCAATGTGACTTGATGGACCTACCCCATTGGTAGCCATGTACTAAGTCATCCAATGACCTGATGGACCTACCCCATAGGTATCCATGTACTAGGTCAACTCTTAAGCCACAGAGGGGACTGAGATCTGAGATAGTAGGCACATATCTTATGTGATAGTCATTTCCACATTATAGTTTGCATGAATTAAAATCATCCAACAATTAATTCATGAAATTGATGAAAACTTCGGTAAACCTTGGAAAACTAACTCGAGATATTCATAAGCGTAACCACATACCTGATTTGATGATTTCACAAGCATTAAGTAAACCCAACCAAGAATGAAATCCAAGCAAGCAATTCAATCATCACATAATTCCTGAAAAGAATATGCACTCTATTTATTACACACTTTATCAAGAATCTACTTTATTGACTTGGATTCACTTTCTAGGGTTTCTAATCCACATTAAGGTTTCATTAATATTCATTAGGTTTTCTGAGATTAATTTCTCAAACTTTATCCCTTTTAGGTCAACAAAACCCTAAAATATTGTTTTCTACTTATATGAACCTTAATTGCTCAACTAACCATTTTAATAGTCTTTTATACCCAAATTGACTTAGGATCATCATATCCCTATTTATTCATGGATTTGAACAATTAAAACAATTAAAAGACATATTCATCTAAATTAGGGTTTTTAAGCTCATAAATGCATAATCATGCACGAAACCCTAAATTAAGCCAATTATATAAAAAGATCATCCTTTTTAGATCCTATTTTCATTTTTACTAACAATAGGTTAATATCATCTTGAATTATCCAAATAACATCATTAAGTCCATTTATCATCAAATCTAAGGGTTTTTCCTGCACTAAATCATTAAAGATGATAACTTTATGTCCTTTTCAATTTCAAGCATATTTAAACACATACACTCTAAATTAGACTAATCATGTGCAAAGTTCTTCCTTTTTGAACATAATGTACCTTTTTACATTTAACAGGTTAACATCAACTCTAATGATCTATTAAACCCTATTAAACACTTTATTCATTTCCAAAATAGGGTTTCTTAATCTTTAATTCATTAAAGATGATAATTTATACAACATTTCGAACTATGATCAGATTCAGGCTAAAAAACTATTTTTATTGGATTCCTTGTGTTCTTCTGATCAAAATTCGTATATTACTTGTCCTAATCGGAGTTACCAATCAATAGATATGATTTTTGCAAGTAAATTACCTTCTGACCAATCAGAGATTGCCACGTCACCAAGTTCCCATGCATGCGGCTTGCTTTGGAAATATAACGAAATGACGACTCTGCCCCCACTTAAGTTGTCGATGCTTCATACCCTAGAGGGGTAGAACTGTCCAACGTCCTCCAGGTTGTCTTCAACCTCGGGCAGCCCTACCTGGCCACCGTTGCAGCCTGGTGCGGCCTCCATCTCTTGATCTCAGGGCAGCGATTCTCACCGAAAGTCACCCCTCCACATCCGCCACTCCATGGCACACAAGGGGCGCCGTCAAACCCTGGCCATGGTGGCCATTTTCTCGTCCGTCGGGCCACATTTTTGCGGCCGCCCCTACAGCCTAGCTTCTGCTGTGGCGCACACTCTAGGGCACTACTTCAAAGGCTACGTCGTTCCTTGGTTCCGTGGTATACATGCTACCATATAAGCTACCCCTCAGCTCTCCATTTCTCCAGGGAAGCACCCACTTCATGGCTAGGGTTTGCTTGATGAAGATGAAGAAGACGAAGAAGGGAGAGAGAGAGTTTCTGTGGAATTCCCTAAAAATCGATCCATATGCTCTCCCCCCTTATATAGGGGTGGCTATCCATGCCCTAAGATGACCATCTATGTGTCAAAAGGTTCTATTCCCAATAGGATTCTTATTCCTTCATGGAGAAGTAGTTCTTCTCTCTCATATTTACTTCCTTGATATTCCTTATCTCATGGATACTTAGAAAAATGAGAATTATTTCTTTCACTCTCTTTATACTTGCCTTTTAATCAAGGGTCACAAAATTCTATTCTCTTTTATTAGAAAATACTTCCTTTCTATCCTTATCAAAAAATCCATTAATAAGGTATCACATTATCCTCTTATTTTGCAATTTTGGTATTTTCTCTTTCTTTCCTCTTTATTGGGACTCCTTGGATCCCACGAAATTCTATTATTTCAAAATCCTTTTTATTGTACACTCATTATCCTTCTAGATGCATCTAAATGCATTATTTCACATTATTCCTCATTATCTTATTTATTTCTTATTAAAATAGTTCTTTTTGAGGATTTCTCTTTATTTCTCTTTTATTTTCCTCATTGGTATTAATTTTATCATTAGGAATCCTTGGAACACGAAAATCCACAAAGGATCACTCAATTATACATTTTTCCACTTATTCCCAACATTTTAACATTATTTTCAATTTCTTTCTTACTAAAGAAATACTTAATTAATCTTTTCTTTTCTTATTGCTTTCTTTTTGCAACTTTGGACTCCTTGGAACCCAAGGAACCCAAGAGGCACGAAATCCTCTTTAGATTACATCTCTTTGCCTTCTAGAGGTTTCTACTTCTTTCTTTTCTCAAGTATTCAATTATTCAATTACTAATTGAATTTTCTTTGTTATTTGGGCCCAATAGCCAATAAAGCCCACAACACAAACATCAAGGCTATTGTAAACAAAATCCATGTATTCAAAACAAATTATACCATTCTTTGTTCAATTATCTTTAATATGAGAATTACATTTCTCACCAGATGAACCCAAAAATTGGGGTTGTAACATCCTTCCCCTCTTAAAGGAATTTTGTCCTCAAAATTCTATCAAGCAAACAAACAATTCAGGATAAGACTTTTCCATGTCCATCATTGGCCCCTATGTAGCTTTACCATACTCATGGCGTCTCCAAAGAACCTTTATCATCACATATTCTTTTCTCTGAGTTCTTTCATCCTGGCGTCTATAAACTGCACAGATGACTCTGGCCATTTCAACCTCCCTTGGGGCTCACTAGGTTCATTGCTCAGCACATGGTCGGGGTACCTCACATAGTGCTCTAAATTGGGCACATGGAACTCATCACACATTACTTTATCCTGAGGGGTAAGGTCAAACTTAACCTTCTCCACCAAACCATGTCAAAAGAACCCATACATCGGGGACTCATCACTCTTAGCTATAACTTAGAGGGGTTGGATTTTTATGTCACATATTCTCCCACAGTGAACTGCATGTCAGTCTACTTTGCATCTGCTCACAACTCTTATCATTTCTAGGCTCCTTTCAGCCATTGCACGATCAAAGCGACTTCATCTACACATATTGTGGTCCTTTTCTAACCATCACGTGGTCCTTTCACCAACATCACCTTACTGAAGTGGTGACCGACACAACCACTCTTATAGAGCTTCTTTGAATCCCGATATTGGCTATGGTGGTTAACCTCACATCTTTCATAGGACAAGAACTGTCTCTAGCTATCACCCTGAACGAGCACATATGCTCTCATCAGACCCTTTAGTCTGTATCATACTAACCATTAGTTAGGGGTGATAAACTGTACTAACATAGAGTTCTTCATGTTCCTTCTTCCATCTTACGAAAGTAACCCTTTAGGTTATAAACCTTTTTATACTCAACCTCATGGTGTAGTTGAACCATCTCTCTCATATGTAGTTCAACCCGATCTGTCCCTTGACAGTACTCTTTCTTTCTCATGTAATCTAGGTAAGGTGATCTACCGTAACCCACATTGCATCTCGAACTTCCTTGATCCAGGGGAGACTTACAACATCCATAGCGATGAACTCCCTTTCTCTTTCGGGAACTCTTTATCCTCTATGTCAAGGTACTGGGTTACCGGTGCTCATCCTTCACCTTCTGTCATGCATGGCAACACACCACATGCAGCCTCATCTCCAGCATCCATAGTACTTCTACCACTCATTATCTCAGTAGTACCATGGTATATGGTGACCTGAAAATCACGATTTCCTACATGTCATGATTCCTCAAGATTGATTTCTTCGAAAACCCTAAACCACTCTCATCAGGGTTTCATCATCTTCCTATCCAAAGAAGTGTATCAGAGGTTCTATCACCATCCTTTCATTATATCAAGGACTAGACTGGCTAACAAAACAACCATTATCTTTTTCAACATATCTCGTTACATCTGAGTGTTATCCAAACACCTCTCCTTTCCAAACTTAGGGTTAGCCAAACAACCTCTTCCAGCCAAACTAGGCAGCTATATCTCAACCAGAGCATCCATTACCACTTCTCATCCTTAGGTATTAGGTAACATTGAAGACATACACTTCTATGTATTTCACTTACCGTCTCACCTCAAACTCTATGTCTTTCTCCATTATGAACACTTTGTGCTCATGTTCTTGGTGATCAACTTCAACTTTGTATGACTCATATATCATGATAAAAACATCCTCATAAGGTGACTACCTCATTCCTCTTAGTGTTTGCAACCATCCATGTATCATTCACTTTACCAGGGTATGTTATCATCTCTGTCCTCATTCCTCATAACAACATTCCAACTCACATCATCTTTTGTCCTTAATGTATGGCATGCGTACTGTCCTATTTCTCACTCCCATAACAAGAAGAAACAAGCATTTGGCGGCCGTCCAAATACAAAGTTATACCTATTCCACGAGTAGAGATGGTACATCCCACATTGCCAGTACACTTTCCAAATTAAGTTAAAACACACAACTTATGTCTCTACATCACAATCATCTTGATATCAAAGTTACCTCCATGGAAAACTAGTCTTAAACCTACTGAGGTTTATATCCTTGGTCATCTCCTCTAGGTCTACAGGGTGCCGGCTCTTTTGGGGTCATCCCTCTTCTCTCATGCATCAAGAGAGTGCCCTACTCATCTGCCCTTTGGGTCCCATGAGTTCATGAAGGTGATAAATCTCCTAACCCATGGCCCTCAGACAATGATAGTTGTTACCTCCCGACCCTATGGTCATGTGCAACTAGGGAATTAGGCAACTCCTACTTCCATCAGTCTTATCCCTACCTGACCCTAGGATGGACTTAGGATTCTCTTATAGTACATGTTCAACTTAGAACCTTACCCAAGCCTTCATCATCTCTCTTTGTATACATGGGCTGACATCCATCCTTTCATAGGGGTCATGGTGACCTGCCTACCTTGGTCAGGCCCCTTACCGGTTACCTCCATGGTAACACATCCACATGCACTTAGATATGGATATCTATGGGTCTACAGGTTCATTCTTATACCATGTACTTTTCACTTAGCTTCTCAAGATCCTATGAGACCTCTTTAGGTTATCTTAAACCAACAAAACTAATATACACCCTACCAAAGGGGTCCCTCTCCCAGGATGGGAGGAAAACTATCTCTTAACAACAAGGTCACAAAATCTCTTAGGTCTATGGTTTACATCCACATGAGCCTACTTAACCCTAGGAAGCTATTAAGGTACAAGCAGATCACCTACTGAACCATGCTAGGTCATACTTGTCCTCTTTCCTCGATGCTGGATCAAGATCATACTTTCCTTTATCATCAATCTAGTTGTGAGGGGTTCATAAAACATTCCTTAAACTCAAGGGGTTTTTCCTTTCCTATATACATGAGGCGTACCATGCTCGAAACTATAGCAACTCAACTCTCATCATGATCATTAGGTACACCACTTCCCCCCTTAGACCTAGGAACCCTAGGTTCACTTGTAGGTGTCCAACTGCATGCTCCATCTCTTAACCACAAACCAAACATGTATCGGGTCATCCTTTTTCCTCGATCGACACTTTAACACTGAGTCTTCCTCTAGGACAAACAACAATGTACAAGGCCTCATAACCAGTTACTAAACCCCTCCAGGGTATACAAAACTTCTTCTTCCTTTCTCAGAAGGTAAACACTTATACCATAGGACAAAAGCCTCATCCCCTCTCTAGGGTTTGGTTCTTCTAAAGGAAACCAAGATATCATCAGCCTCCAGGGGTCAAGCATAAGGCAACTGCTATCATCCACTTAGGTCGCATCATCCTCAACTCCCTACTTCTCCTTGCATCTTGGAGTCTAGGATTCCAACCTTCTTGCTGGGTTTCCTGCTCTCTCTCTAGAGCTAACCCTATGTCCAACCTCACCATTAGAGGTCCTGTCTTCATGAAGGATCAACCTCAAAAGCATGCCCCTACCTGGATGAAACTTATGTTCGCTCAAGGTTATCCATAGCTCTTTATGCTTATTTCATAGGCCATCCTTCCTACTCTCCTGGTCAGGGTTTCAACCCTTTTCTCACACTACTAACGTACCCTAGGTGCATGCTATGCCCTACTCGCATAAGCCCATAGGGTTTCTAAGGTCCTTCACTAACATCATCATCTAAGGAGATATCCTTTACCCTAACATGTACAATCCTTCCCAGGGTTGGGTTGCCAAAGGTGCTAGGTCACCCATGGATCATATGGAATCCCAAATGCATGTCCTTTCAAACACCTGGTCTAACTCATCTATCTCTAACCTTCACTTAGGGTTAGGGTTAGCATCATCCTTAGAGGATGTGCCAGGTCTCTACCTGCAATGGAGATCTCTATCTCCAAGACTAACTTATCCTCCTGACAAGAAGGTCTAGCCTTAGGTCTCTTCTGAGGACATGACAACTTATGTCATACGACCTAAGCATGTATCTATTCTTTAATTTTCGCTTAATCTATTAAGCTTATGTCCATGTCATTCTATTTACATACTTTTCATTAATTTGGTGGAGGATTCTTTAAACCTTATTAACCTTACACATACCTCAAGAGGGTGAGGACAAGAAAGAAAACCCTAATCCTTTAGGTCCTTATTAGATTTTTTGTGATGAGAAGGGATGAATAAGATGAGAAGTCCTAAAGGTATCTTATTTCGATTCTTACCCTAAGACTTTGGCCAGGCAGTCACACATATCTGGGAGTCCTCGTATTCCGACTAGCGGTGCGGAGGAAATTATTTCCAGCCCCCGGTCGTGATCCTTTACTAGACACCTCTGTCTTTCGGATAATCCTCTAATAACTCCCTTGGGTTCTATGGGGTTTGTAAAATTTAATAATTATTAATGGTTAGCTGAGGAACCTACACTCTGATACCAAATGTTACGACCCCGCCTCCCAGTAACCCCCAATTAAGGGACACCGAAAGGACAGATCCGTTAACCAATAACCCAGATCAAAGGTTCGACAATTAACCAAGAACAATTATTAAATTTTAACAGACTAAACTGAAAAGCAGTAAGAAAATAAACTTTTGCATACCTTTTTTTTGTTTGAAAACTTGGATCTAAACTTCTATCCACTTAAGGATTCTACTCTAACTAATCCTCCTTGTATTTTACTTCATTTATTTCCCAATATGACGATTTACTGTTTGTTCTTTTGGCTTGTACCTAAAATGCCGACAAACAAAACGCCGGCCAGCCAAAACTGGTACGTGGGGGAAACAATAATCATACAATTATTCTTAACAATGTAATCATTCAATTAATCATTTAAAAACCAAGATTACATTTTAAGCCATACTACTCAATCCTTACTTATCCCCTAACTCTGTGCTATCCCTGAGTGGACTTGTGTGCTACCTCTCTTTAGGAAGATTCTTACCACCATGGTCCTACCTTACAGGTAGCCAATACATAGGGTAATAGAGTCACATGGCACTACCCGAAGGTAGCCCAATATCTAACTCAATGTGACTTGATGGACCTACCCCATTGGCAGCCATGTACTAAGTCATCCAATGACCTGATGGACCTACCCCATAGGTAGCCATGTACTAGGTTAACTATTAAGCCACTGAGGGGACCAGTATCTGAGCTAGTAGGCACATATCTTATGTGATAGTCATATCCACATTATAGTTTGCATGAATTAAAATCATCCAACAATTAATTCATGACATCGATGAAAACTTCGGTAAAGCTCGAAAAACTAACTCGAGATATTCATAAGCGTAACCACATACCTGATTTTATGATTTCACAAGCATTAAGTAAACCCAACAAAGAATGAAATCCAAGCAAGCAATTCAATCATCACATAATTCTTGAAAAGAATATGCACTCTATTTATTACACACTTTATCAAGAATCTACTTTATTGACTTGGATTCACTTTTTAGGGTTTCTAATCCACATTAAGGTTTCATTAATATTCATTAGGGTTTCTGAGATTAATTTCTCAAACTTTATCCCTTTTAGGTCAACAAAACCCTAAAATACTCTTTTCTACTTATATGAACCTTAATTTCTCAACTAACCATTTTAATAGTCTTTTATACCCAAATTGACTTAGGATCATCATATCCCTATTTATTCATGGATTTGAACAATTAAAACAATTAAAAGACGTATTCATCTAAATTAGGGTTTTTAAGATCATTAATGCATAATCATGCACGAAACCCTAAATTAAGCCAATTATATAAAAAGATCATCCTTTTTAGATCCTATTTTCATTTTTATTAACAACATGTTAATATCAGCTTGAATTATCCAAATAACATCATTAAGTCCATCTATCATCAAATCTAAGGGTTTTTCCTTAATTAAATCATTAAAGATGACAACTTTATGTCCTTTTCAAATTTCAAGCATATTTAAGCACATAAACTCTAAATTAGACTAATCATGTGCAAAGTTCTTCCTTTTTGAACATAATGTACCTTTTTACATTTAACAGGTTAACATCAACTCTAATGATCTATTAAACCCTATTAAATACTTTATTCATTTCCAAAATAGGGTTTCTTAATCTTTAATTCATTAAAGATGATAATTTACACCAAATTTAAAACTATGATCAGATTCAGGCTATAAATCTACTTTTATTGGATTCCTTGTGTTCTTCTGATCAAAATTCATATATTACTTGTCCTAATCAGAGTTACCAATCATTCGATATGATTTTTGCAAGTAAATTACCTTCCGGCCAATCAGAGATTGCCACATCGCCAAGTTCCCATGCATGCGGCTTGCTTTGGAAATATAACGAAATGATGACTCTGCCCCCGCTTAAGTTGTCGATGCTTCATACCCTAGAGGGGTAGAACTGTCCAACGTCCTCCAAGTTGTCTTCAACCTCGAGCAGCCCTACCTGGCCGCCGTTGCAACCTGGTGCGGCCTCCGTCTCTTGCTCTCAGGGCAGCGATTCTCACCGAAAGTCACTCCTCCACCTCCGCCACTCCATGGCACACACGGGGCGCCCTCAAACCCTGGCCATGGTTGCCGTTTTCTTGTCCGTCGGGCCACATTTTTGCGGCCGCCCCTGCAAACTAGATTCTACTGCGGCGCTCACTCTAGGGAACAACTTCGAAGGCTATGTCATTCCTTGGTTCCGTGGTATACCAGGCTACCATCTAAACTACCCGTCAGCTCTCCATTGCTCCAGGGAAGCACCCACTTCATGGCTAGGGTTTGCTTGATGAAGATGAAGAAGACGAAGAAGGGAGAGAGTGAGTTTCCATGGAATTCCCTAAAACTCGATCCATATGCTCTCCCCCCTTATATAGGGGTGGCTATCCACGCCCTAAGATGACCATCTATGTGTCAAAAGGTTCTATTCCCAATAGGATTCTTATTCCTTCATGGAGAAGTAGTTCTTCTCTCTCCTATTTACTTCCTTGATATTCCTTATCTCATGGATACTTAGAAAAATGAGAATTACTTCTTTCAGTCTCTTTATACTTGCCTTTTAATCAAGGGTCACGAAATTCTATTCTCTTTTATTAGAAAATACTTCCTTTCTATCCTTATCACAAAATCCATTAATAAGGTATCACATTATCCTCTTATTTTGCAATTTTGGTATTTTCTCTTTCTTTCCTCTTTATTGGGACTCCTTGGATCCCAAGAAACTCTATTATTTCGAAATCCTTTTTATTGGACACTCATTATCCTTCTAGATGCATCTAAATGCATTATTTCACATTATTCCTCATTATCTTGTTTATTTCTTATTAAAATAGTTCTTTTTGAGGATTTCTCTTTATTTCTCTTTTATTTTTCTCATTGGTATTCATTTTATCATTAGGAATCCTTGGAAAACGAAAATCCACAAAGGATCACTCAATTATACCTTTTTCCACTTATTCCCAACATTTTAACATTATTTTCAATTTCTTTCTTACTAAAGAAATACTTAATTAATCTTTTATTTTCTTATTGCTTTCTTTTGGCAACTTTGGACTCCTTGGAACCCAAGGAACCCAAGAGGCACGAAATCCTCTTTAGATTACATCTCTTTGCCTTCTAGAGGTTTCTACTTCTTTCTTTTCTCAAATATTCAATTATTCAATTACTAATTGAATTTTCTTTGTTATTTGGGCCCAATAGCCAATAAAGCGCACACCACAAACATCAAGGCTATTGTAAACAAAATCCATGTATTCAAAAAAAATTATACCATTCATTGTTCAATTATCTTTAATATCAGAAATTACATTTCTCACCAGATGAACCCAAAAATTGGGGTTGTAACAGTTGGAAACTTAACCGAATAGGTAGTTCATCTAAGTCCTCAGATGGAAATCGTTCGAGTTGTTATAAGGACAAACTCGACTGAATGGTCAACCATTCCAAACCATAGAAAATTCAATTCCAAGCCTCTAGGGTTCTATATAAATATAGTTTTCTAGCCTACCATGTATTTTAGACATATTGATGCACATGTCACTCATGATAGGGTACTATTTTGCAAGAAAACATTTGTTTGCAAAAAAAACCCAAAAATAAGAAAAATAAGGCATGGAAACATGTCAACTATAGCACTTCTAGTCAAGAGATGATTAAATCTAACAAGAAACATATATGTATGATATCATCTAGCTGGATTGCATGTAAATATCATCAAGAGAAGTTATAAGCAATTTTGATCTAATAAAAGTAAATTGCTCTATAGCTAGAGGTTCACTGAAAATGTTCGCAAGCTGATTCACCATGTCCACATGCGCGATATAAATATCCTTCTTGGAAATGTGGTCATGAAGAAAGTGATGATGGACCTCTATATGTTTAGCTCTACTAGGCAACATAGGATTATAAGACATGTTAATTGCACTAGTATTATCAAAATAGATAGGAGAAGCATAAAAATGAATGTTAAAGTCTTGAGCATTTGCTTCATCCATAGTACTTGGGCACAACAACTCCCAACTGCAATGTATCCGGACTCGGTAATTGAAAGAGCCACAATGCTTTTTTTCTTAGATAAGCAAGAAACTAGGCATGGTCCTAGGAAGAAGCAAGTAACACTTGTACAGTTTTATCAATCAAGAAACCTGCATAATCAACATCACTATAGGTAGTAAGAGTAATGTCCCTTGACTTGGTATACCATAGTCCAAAGTTTTAAGTTTCTACTAGATACCTCAAAATCCTATTAACCTCTATGAGATGCAATTTCCTAGGACTTGATTGAAAGTGAGCATACAAGCCAACACTACACATAATATCAGGTCTAGAGGTAGTTAAGTAAAATGAACTACCAATCATACCTCTATATATCTTCTCATCTACCTTTTCTCCTTGCTCATCTCTATCAATCTTGGTGGTGTTTGACATGGGGGTGTCCATCGGCTTGGTGTTCTCCATCCCAAAGTGCTTAAGTAATTCACTGGTGTACTTTCCTTGATTGATGAAGTTCACATCTTTGTTTTGTTTGATTTGAAAGCCAAAGAAGAAAGTAAACTCCCCCATCATGCTCATCTTGAACTCACTCTGCATAAGAGCACTAAACTCCTTGAGCATATCTAGGTTAGTTTTGCCAAAGATAATATCCTCAACATAAATTTGAATAATCAAGAGATTGCTAGAAGTGTGTTTTAGAAACAGGGTAGAATCGACTTTGCCCATGATATAGCCATTGTCTAGAAAAAAGGTCTTTAGTTTATCATACCAAGATCTAGGTGCTTGTTTGATTCCACAAAGATCTTTTCGTAACAAATAAACATGGTTAGGGAATTTATCATGTTCAAAGCCTGAAGGTTGAGTGACAAATACTTCCTCCTGAATTGTACCATTCAAAAATGCACTTTTAACATCCATTGATAAAGTAGAAAATTATTATGACTAGAAAAGGAAAGAAACATTCTAATTGACTCAAGTCTAGCTACATGTGCATATGTTTCATCAAAATAAATACCAACTTGTTGGTTGTAGACTTGAGCAACTAACCTTGCTTTGTTTCTTACCACTTGTCCAATTACATCAAGCTTGTTGCAGTAGACCCACCATTGCCAATGATCTTTCTATTACTTGGTCTTGGCACAAGAGTCCACACTTTGTTGTTCTCGAACTGCTCCAGCTCTTCTTGCAAGGCAAGGATCCATTCATCATCCTTGAGAGCTTCTTTGACATCTTTTGGCTCAATTTGAGAGATGAAGGCGTTATTGGCTTGTTCTTTGTTAATTGCAATCCGTGTCCTCACCCTTTCAAAAGGATTACCAATAATGAGATCTTTTAGATGATGCTTTGCAAAGTAGGGGGTTGGATCCTTCTTTTTTTATTCTCTCTCTTCTTCATCAACTAATTCCTCCTTTCCTTTATCAACAATGATGAGCTCTTTCAAACGAGGGATCACCTCATCTACAACATCATCAATAACAATATTCTTGGAAATAGAGGGGTTAGTATCATCAAATCTAACATTAATAGATTATTCTACTTTACACAAGTCAATGTTAAACACTCTATAAGCCTTGCTAATAGTGTTATAGACAAGAAAGAAAGCCTTGTAAGACTTTGGATCAAACTTTTCAAGGGAATCGTTGGTGTTCAAAACAAAACAAGGACAACCAAAAACATGAAAGAAATCAATAGAAGGCTTTCTACCATGCCATAGGTAATAGGGAGTTTTCTTTAATGATGGATGAGTGAAAACCCAATTTTGCACAAAACATGAAGTACTAACGGCTTCAGCTCAAAACTTCTTTGAAGTGTCATACTCTAGAAGCATAGTCCTAGACATATCCTATAGTGATCTATTCTTTCTCGCTACAACCCTATTTTTTTGAGGTGAAGAAAAGTTATGTGCATACCCAAATTCCTCATAAAACCGTTCAAACAAGTCATTTTCAAATTCTCCCCCATGATCATTGCGGATAGAGATGATAAGACAAGAAGCTTCATTTTTAACCCATTTGCAAAAAGTTGATAAAACATCAAGAGTATCAATTTTTGAAACAAGAAAGAAGGTCCAAGTATATAGAGAAAAAAATCAAAAATCACAAGACAATACTTTCTACTACAAAGTGATTATGTACGCATTGGTCCAAATAGATCAATGTGAGAAGCTCAAGAACTCTTTTGGTGCTAAGGACTCCTTTGGATTTGAAGGAAGACTTAGTTTGCTTTCCTTGGGTACAAGATTGGCATTCCTCATCCTTTCCAAAATATAATTTAGGAAGTCCATTTACCAAATCCTTTTTGCTCAACTTCTTCAAATGATGCATATATACATGACCGAGCCTAGGTGCGATAAAGAAATATCATTCGTATTGGCAACAAGACATCTGTAGGCGTCAAGCAAAATAATATATATTACCATTTCTAGTTCCCTTATATACAACATTGTAGGAGAGGGAATCTAGACGCAAGCATTTAAGTGTGGTTAAAAGAACAAGATAACCATTATCACAAAGTTGACTAACACTTATTCAATTGTGATGTAGGTCATCTAGAAGAAGAAATATCTTGATGTATAGTGAATCACTTATGTAAATAAGGCTAAACACCCCTTTACTAATAATGGTAAACAAAAGACCAATGAATAGCAATTGAATAAAAAACCAATGATAATATTCAATTTCATAAAAGGGTACATAAAAATATCCCAATACGACTTTACATGATAGATACAACAAAAGGATCTAACATAGAGGCAAACTAAACTATATCAATTTGTCTCCAAGAAACAACTTTAAGAGATAGGTCCATAGTGAAAAAATGAACTCCTTATTCCTAATCTTAGACTGGTCCACCATGCTCCTGCTGCTCACTCTGATCCTAAACCTGGGTGGTTGGGATAACCCATTAAGAGGGGAATAAAGTATGTGTCAAACGGAGAATAAGAACAAGGTATAAATAACAAATGTAAATAAGGAATAATGAATCAACTATGCTAAGAAATGTCAAAAGTATGAGGCATGTAACAAATAAGAATTCTGCCATGACAAATAATAATAAAGTTGCATGAATGATTAATATTATGAATACATTAACTAAAGTAGGGCTGAGGCACCTACATAACCTCAACCAATAGGTGAGGGAGACTAACACATTCCCAAAAACCTTATATATATATATATATATATATATATATATATATATATATATATATATATATATATATATATATATATATATATATATATATATATATATATATATATATATGGGGAGAGTGATCACATTCCCCTGGAAAAAATAACACTTGCCCAACTATGGGTGGTTGTACATAAGTACTACCACATTAGTTAATCAGTCAGTTAAATCATCATGCTAGAAGAATTTATATGGAAGATTTAAATAATTGAAATATTGCAAGTGGGGTTCAGAACCCAAGAGTTTATAAGTGAATAAGTTCCAAAGAGTAATAATGACATTTTTAGGTTAATTCTATGCCTCATTTGGAATAGTAGGGTTGGATGATAAAATGCCCAACTTAGGGTTTAGAAATGCACATACACACATACCTCAATGTAGAGTCATGATAATCACTTTCACCAACTTGGTTGTATCTAAGACCACTTTAACCTAATTATAAATTTCACGACATGTATTAGGGTTTTATAATAAATAAAGTGTAAGAAATCCTAATTTTTGACCTTCTAGAAAAACTTCAGATTTTGAATTCAAAACTTAGACCAATCAATCAATTAGGTTTTTCTAATTAATAAAACATATTTGAATACCCAATTTGGAAATAAAATGTATTTGTTACAAATTTTAGGGCTTTTATATAATTAAATTAGCATTTTTAATGCACATCAAAACATGGAGGAAAAGTTTTTGGTATGTATGCCCTGAGAGCCAATCATGGGATGATTGGTGGGATACATTAAGATTTATTTGATAAACATCAAAGGCAAGCTTCCAATTCATTCTGGTTCAGTCAGTTATGAGATAATGACAGAACAGATTGAATGTCTAAAGAATTGTTTTACTCAATGATGTACGATTTTAGGTTAAGGCCCTAAACGATGAGATCATACAGATGTTAAGAGTATACATTCTTGTTTTTTCCTAGTCGGATGTCATTGTGGAAGGTTGATAGACAACAATGACACACAAGACTAGATTGTGTGTTGGTTGATGACAGAATCTCATTAGTCAAGATATAGTGATATCAAACCAAGCACATATGTACTTGTTAGAGAACAAGTATATCAGACAGACCCACCGTGAGAGTGACACATGGAACCATGACTTGGAAGTCATAGTCAGCTCCCACAGTGATGGTGGTGAGTGTGATTCTTTGACCTGGAATCACTACACTCAACACATGTCGTTGGGTACACTTTGATATCATCAAATACAATCTTGAAATACAAATTTTTATAAAGGTGATGATTGGGTGAATTCGACACATGGGGCTTTAGAGGGGTGAGTGATAGATATGGGATTTATCCCTCCTGTGGGAGTTTGATGTCTATGGCCACTTGATGAGTAGGACTGAGAAAGGCATGCACATGCATGTGTGAATCAATATGTGATATTGATGTCACACATATCTCATCCAGTCTACTTTGAGATCAAGGAAGTGAACGTTGAAAGGATGACTATTCCATGCCATGAGTTCATTCGAGATATCAATGACAAAGGAATTATACATTCACTGTAACACCATTCACAGATTGTAGGATTGAAAGTTTTTATCCAACTTTACTTTTCACTTGGGTAGCACTGATGTACGAATAGGCACTGCTCCTTACTTGTGAAGTCATAAGTGTTATGGACTTTCACTGCCAATGTGAAATGGGCCTGCAGGGTCACACACATAGGATTTAACCTGGAAAAGGAGTTTTTGTCCACAAACAATGTTTAGATTGATTACTAAAGGAGTTTATCCACGAATGATGTTTAGATTGTTTACTAAATGTGTTTAGTAGTTCAAGTAAACATTCAATCAATTGACTTGACTCAGAATCACCAAGTTCAAGTGTTGGACTAACTGATTTGGGTGTCAGATTGATTGAGAACTGCATTGACTGATTTCTGCATAACCTGGACTACCAATTGATCGGTACAAGCTATTGAACCGATCGGCTCAGAGTCAAGTGAGATGACCGATTCAAGTGTTGAACCAATCGGTTCATCTGGACCAAATGAGCATGTTTGGGAAAGTTAGGTTGGTGAGAAAATATTTTCGTTTCACTTGTGCAATTCGATTGGGACAATTATTGATCTTTGGATTAATTGGAAACAAAAAGAAGAAAGTCAATTGGGAACTACTCTGGGAAGTGAAACGACTAGTTCATCTCCCCAAACGACCAGTTCATGAGATGAACTGATCAGTTTAGTCACCAAATGATCAGTTCATTTGTGAAACGAAGGATTCACTTACTGCAGTGTATCAATTTGTGGAAATTCCAGACCCTTCTACTCCCGCTTTAGTCCTGCATTGCCCGGGGCTGAGAACCCTGACCCTAAACCCTCCAATATATAGAGGGGTACTGGGGGCTTCTCCGATAGAACAACTCAGAACATTATTTGCTCTATAAAGTTGTCCTCTCTGGTTTTGGTAACCGAGAGAGCCCAAGCAAGTGTTACCCGACTAGGGAGGCACAACGAGGTAAAGACAATTGTAGGATGACAACTGGTGGTGGGAGAGCATGTAGGTGACTAGTACGCTAATAGAATGGGACGACTCCTTCCAGTGTCCTGTAGGATAGGACGACTGGAGTTCCCGATGGTCTATGTGGACTACTACAGAGGTGGGAGATTTCTGCCGCTCGGAGGACAATCGTCAATCTGTTAGTCCGGGTGTGACCAGGAGTAGCAGATATGCCATCCAAGTCCGGAGGTGAAGACCATGCTAGCCGCGAGGTAACATCGCCGAGCAAGCCTCAGGACAAGGCATACCTCTACAAACCATCCTTCCTACTGTATATTTATTGACGAGATCTCTTTGGGTTCTGGGTTTGGGGAGAATTTTTTTTTGTTTCCGTTGCCATCTCTACCTCCCCTAAAACCCAACAGTGATATCAGATCCACGTCAACATTCTATACTTTAGGATAATCGATGTTATCAGTTTTTTGGTTTGTTGCCTTTTACTTATTACATACAATGCGAATAATTAATTGGTTTTATGCATGTCTAATATAAATCCACAAAATCCCTATATATACATATATGATATGGTATATAAATATATTCGATACGTGTCACCCTTAAATGGTTTCTGTGTGATTGTAGCGTGATTGTGGACATAAACCCTAAATCTGTGTGTGGTTGATTGTTGTTGCTTGCATCTCAGTCTATGCATCGATTCCCTACCTCCTATTCCTGATGTAACTCGAGATTCTTTCCTACCTTTGCTCCCCCTGAATGTAACTCGGGGTTTCCCAACACAATTGTAAATAGGATTAGTTTATTTCCTGTTATATCAAAGAACGGAGGACACCTGGAGGATTGAAATGATCATCTCGTGCATGATATGATCGGATGGTGAACCAAGGCAGTCGATTCCTGGAGTGAGACGAGTGGGTGGTGACTTGAGGAGATGCATGACGACTAGTGAACCGATCGGATGGAGGTGCCAGTCGATGGGCTGGTGGCACCCAACCGATCGGCCTGATGGTGAGCCGATCAATCATGGAGATGAGTTGATCAAACCCAGAATGACAAAGCACAAAGTTCATCTTGTACAAGTTGCATGTGATGTGGACCTAGATGACCGTGATTCCTCTTAGCTTGAGGAATCACATTAGGATGGACATAATCAGCACTTTTTATCATTTCACATGTTTTTTATGGGATATAGCATGTATATGATACATACTATATATTGTGGTGATTGGATATGTATATGTACCTACAAAAACAAATCCCTCAATAAATATTAAGTCTTAGATGCCTTCCAATAGCATCACACATGAAAAACTTGATCGACCAAGCATAGGTTATGCCAAATCATGGTGTGTCGTCTATCTCGTGGACGTGTGATGGTGGACATGTAGGATCTTCCAAAGGAGGGTGCATCTTCATCGTGTCGGCTTTTGGGTTAGACTTAACTGGTGATTCGTAGAGAGTCTAAGATCCAGAGGCACATCGATGAACATGGCAAAGAGTTGCACATGGCATCCATCTGAGAGTTGCATAGGATGCAATTGGCAAGTGTTGCCTACCTAAATAATCTATATTGTGGGCGATCAACCAAAGCTGACTCATGATTGGATAAAATATGGATCTTGGACCCACTAGAAGGTTGTACGCTGCAATATTCTGAATTGATGGTGAGGGCTATCAATTTTAACAAAAATAGTGGGAGCGATAATTAATTAAAGTCCAAAATATATCGTAAAACATTTTCAAATCAATCAAATAAGTCAAAAATGAGTTTTTGGACTAATCTGCATATATTTCCTTTTGTAGTACAAATGGACACAAACAACAATCACTTCTCATTGTGATCGGTCCTTGAGAAGGACAAGCTGAATGGGACTAACTTCCACGACTGGTATAGCACATTGAGAATTATTCTCACTTAAGAGTGAAAGATCTATGTCCTGGATACTCCAACTCTAGAGGAACCTGCTACTACCACACCAAAGGCAGAAAGGGATGCTTTTAAGAACCATTATGAAGATGCCATTGATGTGAAGTGCTTGATGTTGTTCTCTATGAACCACGAATTGCAGAGACAACATGAGAACATGGAAGCCATTGAGATGATTCAACATCTTAAGAATATGTATCAATACCAAGCACGGAAAAAGAGATATGATGTCTCCAGGGTGTTGTTTAAGTGTGTCATGATAGAAGGAGATCCAGTTGGTCCTCCCACACTCAAGATGATTGGGTATGTGGAGAACCTGACGAGACTGGGATTTCCCCTGAGCCCAGAGTTGGCTACTGATGTGATATAGCAATCGTTGCCAGAATCCTACAGTCAGTTTGTGATGAACTACAACATGAACAACTTTGACAAGCCATTGACATAGTTGTTGGGCAAGTTGAGGACATTCGAGGCACAGATGAAGAAGGACAAGCCAAAGTCTATGATGTTGATCAACATAAAGAAAGGCAGGTCCAAGGGCAAGGGCAAAGCTAAGAAGGGTTCTGATGCTAGCTAGTATCCCAAGTCATCTTCAACTCTCAAGGACAAGAGAGTAATGACCAAGGGAGATAATTTACACCATTGTAAAAAACCAGGAAATTGGAAAAGGAATTGTCCTCTCTATCTGGCTGGAAGAACAAAAGAAGAAGAAGGAGGCGATGGACGTCTCCACCTGAAGGTATCAAGAAATAAACTTGTAACGCTTTTGAGGTATATGATACCAAGATGTAAAGTGATAAGCACTTAATAAATGGGGCAAGTGTTGCCGCCATAGATAGTACTTTAGTTTATTTTTAGCCTTGATGGCATGTAATAGAGTTATGAACTGCTATTTTATATTTGCCAATAAAACAGAAATACTTTATTTTTGCATCATGTTGTGACAAGGATGGCTATCAATAAAGTTGACGTTTCAATTTCAAAGATATGATCTTTGTGGCAATGCCTTATTTATCTTGTGGTACTTGGTATGCATAAGATAAAATGATACCTAAAAGTTATTGATAACTCAAACAACAAATTAGCATTATCATGAGAAATTCATCTCTAGTTTCCTTGTTGATGGGTAAGCTAGACTCTTTTGGTTGAGAACCATTTAGAGACATGAATATCTTGGACATGATGACAAGTCAATCTTCACTAGATGTAGTGGGAGAATGACTGTCCTATAAGGTATAATACATATGATGTATTTACATATCTATTGGAGCAAATGCTAATAATTCAAATGGTGTTTAGAGAAATATCAATATGAATATCTTGAAGTGTTCAAGAAGATCATGAATGAAGTACAAATTTGGTAAAAGTAATAATTCTTGATGTGATCAATGAATGAGATACTTAAACCAAATGTTTGAGAACCTTATGAGTCATACTCTAAGGAGTTAGAGGATGATTATCAAATAACTAAATTCTTCTTAAATAGAGAATACCTTACACTAATAAAGGATATTAAGAATCACAAAGTGTTGTGAGTTCTCAAATTCCTTAACAGATACACCTCAAATATCTTTATGATGAGTTGGCAATCTAGATGATATTGAGGAACTAGATTTTGAGTTATGGTTAATGACCATAAGATCCTAATTGACTTCCATGTGAACCATAAGGTATGACCTTAGTGGTAGCACCCATTGGGATAAAATCCATAAGCGTGAACGAGTCTTAAGCGTTAAGACACATGGATTACATTTTGAGAAGGATCATGCTTGTTGTTTGCAACTTAATGACTAAGAAGTTTGACATATGGATATTAAGGATGCATTCCTACGAGGAATAAGACAAGGATGTGTCTGTGACACAACCTATAAGGTTTATTCATCCATTAATACAAATAAAGTCTATAAGTTACAATGGATTAATCAATGTGATTGATTGAGTACAAGAAACTCAGAGCTGGGATCTTTACTTTGATAATATAGTCAAAGGGTTTGACTGATATTACAAAGATAAAGAAGGGATCTGTAATTTAGTGGGAGCATGTTTCCATTCCACATGTTGATGAGGAATGAGATGTTCTAGAATGGAATCCTTTGTGGAAATTATCTTTAGGGAAGATAGAGACATTTCCTATATGATAGGAATAGAGACCTGTAGAGATAGTTCTTGAAAACCTCTTGACCTGGAAAAGAGAGAGAATACATTGGCAATCTTTACTGAAGGGTTTAGTATACACAAATTCAGTGGGAGAAAACTTGTCCATGATACATGGAGTTAGTATCCTAGAGCCAAGTGTCCCAATACTTATGAAGAATGGGAACACAAAGAATAGATATGGATCTATCATGTATGTAATCATCCCGTTATCTTGCATGTATGGACATAGCAAGAATAAAATGCATTTATCATCTTGTATGTAGGACATGACAATATGATATGATCATCCTGATAACTTGTATGTGGGACATGTAGTGTGGATGTCTGTCTAGTTCCAGTAAGGGTTATTGGAATACCATAAGAACTTGATAAGTACTAGTTCTACGGAAATAAGGAAGGGTTCACTTTAAAGAGTTACACTGATGCGAACTTCCAGAAAAGACAGAAAATTTATCGCAAAATATATATGGGATGTATAAAAGTGAATGTGTTGAAAATGGAAACGTTCCAATAAAGCCATTTTAAAAGGAAATGTCGAGTATCCGTGTGTTAGAGAACAACAATGGATAATATATGGATCTAGGAGTTCATAAAGATGAACTTATAGATATTCTAGTCATTGATGACAAGTAAGGAGTGCTTGGTCATGCAATGAGGCTAAAGGTTAGCAAAGGAATATTGGATCACATATTATGACAACTCCATCTCATGCATATGATGTATGATGAAGAGATGTGAGACATGCAATAATATTGACTTAGGCAAAGTGTTGCCATAACTCACTGCGTTAGCACTAGAGCACTAGAACATGTGGGACATGTTTGGAGATCACTATGAATATGATTCAAGGGTGATTGGCTCGCAGTGCAAGTGGGAGTCTATTGGTATGTATGGCCTGAGAGCCAATCATGGGATGATTGGTGGGATACATTAATATTGATTTGATAAACATCAAAGGCAAGCTTCCAATTCATTCTGGTTTAGTTAGTTATGAGCTAATGACAAAACAAATTGAATGTCTAAAGAATTTTTTTACTCAATGATGTATGATTTTAGGTTAATGCCCTAAACGATGAGATCATACAGATGTTAAGAGTATACATTCTTGTTTTGTCCCTAGTCAGATGTCATTGTGGAAGGTTGATAGACAACAATGAAACCCAAGACTAGATTGTGTGTTGGTTGATGACAAAATCTCATTAGTCATGATATAGTGATATCAAACCAAGCACATAGGTACTTGTTAGAGAACAAGTGTATCAGACAGACCCACCGTGAGTGTGACACATGGAACCATGACTTGGTAGTCACAATCAACTCTCACAGTGATGGTGGTGAATGTGATTCTTTGACCTAAAATCATTACACTCAACACATGTTGTTGGGTACACTTTGACATCATCAAACGTAGTCTTGAAATACAGATTGTTATAAAGGTGATGATTGGGTGACTTTGACACGTGGGGCTTTTGAGGGGTGAGTGATAGATATGGGATTTTTCCCTCATGAGGAAGTTTGATGTCCATGGCCACTTAATGAGTAGGACTGAGAAAGGCATGCACATGCATGTGTGAAACAATATGTGATATTGATGTCACACATGTCTCATCCAGTCTGCTCTGAGATCAAGGAAGTGAATGAACATTGAAAGGATGATTGTTTCATGCCTTGAGTTCATTCGGGATATCCATAATAAAGGAATTATACATTCACTATAACACCATTCATAGATTGTAGGATTGAAAGTTGTTCTCCAACTTTCCTTTTCACTTGGGTAGCACTGATGTGCGACTAGGAACCTCTCCTTGCTTGTGAAGTCATAAGTGTTATGGATTTTCACTGCCAATGTGAAATGGGTATGCAGGGTCACACACATAGGATTTTACGTGGAAGAGGAGTTTATCCATGAATGATGTTTAGATTGTTTACTAAATATGTTTAGCATTTCAATTAATCATTCAATCAATTGAATTGACTCAGAATCACCAAGATCAAGTGTTGGACTAACTAATTTGGGTGTCAGATTGATTGAGAACTGCATTGACTGATTTCTGCACAACCTGGACTGCCAACTTACCGGTTCAAGCTGTTGAACTGATCAGCTCAGAGTCAAGTGAGACGACCAGTTCAAGTATTGAACCGATCGGTTCAGATGGACCAAACGAGCCAGTTTGGGAAAGTTAGGTTAGTGAGAAAATATTTTCATTTCACTTGTGAAATTTGATTGGAACAATTATTGATCTTTGGATTTATTAGAAATGGAAAGAAGAAAGTCAATTGGGAACTACCCTGGGAAGTGAAACGACCAGTTCATGAATGAACCGATCGATTTATCTCCCTAAATGATCAGTTCATGAGATGAACCGATTGATTCAGTCACCAAATGATCGGTTCATTTGTGAAACGACCGGTTCACGTACCACAGTGTATCAATTTGAGGAAATTTCGGACCCTTCTACTCCCGCTTTAGTCTTGCATTGTCTGGGGCTGAGAACCCTGACCTAACCCCTCCTATATATAGAGGGGTACTGGGGGCTTCTCAGATAGAACAACTCAGAATATCGGTTGCTCTACAAAGTTGTCCTCTCTGGTTGTGGTAACCGAGAGAGTCCAAGAAAGTGCTAGCCGACTAGGGAGACACAACGAGGGAAAGACAATTGTAGGATGACAAATGGTGGTGGGAGAGCACGTTGGTGACTAGTACACCGATAGAAGGGGACAACTCCTTCCATTGTCATGTAGGACCGGATGACTGGAGTTCCCAGTGGTCCGTGTGGACTACTACAGAGGCGGGAGATTTTTGTCGCTCGGAGGACAACCGTTAATTTGTCAGTCCGGGTGTGACCAGGAGCTATACAGTCTCCGTCCAAGATCGGAGGTGAAGACCATGCTATCCCCGAGGTAACATCGTCGAGCAAGCCTCGGGATAAGGTATGCCTCTACAAACCATCCTTGCTATCATATAGATGTTGACGAGATCTCTTTGGGTTCTGGGTTTGGGGAGAATTTGTTTTTGTTTCTACTGCCACCTCTACCTCCCCTAAAACCCAACAAAAACATGACATGGAAATCCTAAAATTGGATTCCTGGTTAAAAATCCCTTCAAATGACTAATTAATCGTAATTTTCTGATAAGGCATCGATTTATTATGAATTTCCAAAAACTGACCAAAAAGAAAGAAGGAAAACTTTATTATGAAATTGAATTAAATAAAAAATAATCTTGATGTAAATGAATGGTGAAATGATGCACTGAACCTAGGAGAACATGCCACATTAGTCACTGATGCATGGGTAAAAGAGAAATTATGTCAGAAATCAAATGCACGCAATCGAGAAATAAACATATTTGTTAAAAGGATAAACTACCCTTGTGATTTTAATAATTCAATTAAATAACCAGGGGCACCACGGTCATTGGCTGACCAGGTTTGTCCCTTCTCCAGCCATGGTGTGAGCAACCTCACATGTACCTTCTTTCTTTAAACCAGGGTTGTGGATGCATGACTTTCTGGGCTATTAAGACCTTAGGTGAACTCGTCACGCTCTGACAGATGCACCAAGCCAATCCACTAGCTATCTCATGAACTGGAGCTCGAGGCTCATCACAGAAAGAGGAAAAATAGGGGAAAGGCCTCAGAATCCACTGCAAGGAAACTACAAATGAGAACCATAGGTAAAGCTAGGGGAAGCATCAACGAGTTCTGGAGAGAACACACAAAGGGAAAACATGGCCAGAGAAGCACCACGTGGCCAAAATGATGCATGCTGGAAAGGGCTACACAATGGCCTATAGGACCCAGGGACTTGGGGATGCTCGACGGAAACCATTAATGCAGAAAGGAAGTATGTGTGGCAAAGGTGCTTACCTCCTGCTCAATTGAGCCAAAAGAAGGATTGAATGTCAGGGCAAATTCTTTGTCACCAGAACTAAAGATCAAGCAAGCCAAGGAGTTTTAGGATCCTTGGGATGAAATTGATACTAGAGGAGGATCTCATGAGGGAAGATGGTCATTCTTGTCCCCTTGGGATGAAATCACAAGAAACAATGTCCAGTTGAGAGAGAAACAGTCACAAAAAAGCAAACATTGATCTGCGTTCATACTTGCAAAGAAAACATAAGGTAGGGGAAGATGTGTTGGCTGTTGGATTATCTATTAGATCTGGAGTGTCGAATCACTACTGTTACATGGTGTGATTAAAGGCCAGTAACATGTGACAGACAAAATAATGCGGGACTTTAGGTTTAATTTCTCATATCAAATGAAAATGAACTCAAATCATAGTCAACTATATTGAAAGCTATTAGATTCGATTTTGAGGGTCAAACATGGTCCCAATGACCTCAAATTTGGAGCATAGACTAAATTTATGGTCTATAATATTCCTATGAAATTAAATCTCAATTTTTCTCATGTTTTGTCCCTTAATCACTATATTGGCCATTAATGTATAAAAGGGTGAGTTCATATTTTTTTTCAAATTAAATCATTGAACGAAAATTTGAGATAGGCACATATATTAATTTCAAGAGTCATGTCTCACCACATTATTCCCTTTTCATGTTTTATTGCTACATAGGAGGAGGGAGAAAGAAAAGAGGTTTATTATTCACATTAACTAACTCAAAACCATACTATCTTTTATTCCTTGTCCCAAAAGGCCATAAAACTCTAAATTAATATAATTTACTGATTATCTCTCATTAGTGGTCATTTTGCATTTTAGAAAGTAATCAAAACACTAATTGTGGTATTTGTGCATAAACCCACATGTTGGCATCAATGTGAAACAAATATATTCCAAACCACTAAGTATTACTCAATTTCAACATTGAGAACAAAAAGGATAGAAAAGATAGGAAAATTTAGGAAAAATGTCAAAAAGGATATAAAGGACAGGAAAATCTTAGAAAGGGGCTAAAATGAAAAAATTACCAAGTTTTGATTTGTGACAACCTACAACACCCTCACCTATCACCTTACCCTTGTTTTTGTCACCAAATATCACTGATCCTCCTTTCTTCTTTACGAATTGGTTGAAGTGGTTGATTTCACCTCTCCTATGATTTGAGCAGCTACAATCAACAATCCATTTTCCTTTTACGTAGAAGAAAGGAAGATGTCAATTCCCAAATCAAACCTTGGGATCCAGTGTTAGCTTGGGTACCCATTTCATATTTGGGTTGGTTCCCTTCTCTCTATAAGGATAATAAGTTGAGTAATGATCATCGGTCTTGCAATGCACACAAACCATATGGTTCTTAGAGCCAGAAAACTCTCCATGCAAGATAGGAGGTCCCTTGATATTTTTCTTACCCTTACCCTTGCTCTTGCTCTGGCTCTTTGGAGCTCCCAATCCATATCACAAACCACTTTTACCATCTTATTTGGTAGAGTGATCTAGAATCACTACTACAGAACACGCCTTTGGCGTCAGTTTTGTAACCCCCTTTGGCGACGGTTTTCAAGCGACACCTATGTGGGTGCCGCTAAAGGTCGAACTCTTCGGCGTCGGTTTTCTAACTGATGCCTATATGATATATAGGCATCAATTATATATAGTTGGCCGACGTCTATAGGGTTCGCGCCACAAAAAAGAGCACCACCTAGGACACTTTCTGCGTCGGTTAACAACTGAACAACCGATGCCATACTCCAAGACGACACGGCGAAGCACAGCCATGTTTAGTACTATAAGCGTCGGTTTTATATAAGCAACGCCTTTTCCACCACGGCCGTGCTTTCCTGCACGGTCGAGTTGTTTGTCATATTAGGCGTCGGTTTTTATCCAATAACCGACGCTGTAGGCCTTTGATGACGGTGTTCTATAAATAACCGACGCCTATACTTTTTTTTTCTTATCAGTTTGCAGGCATGCTGTGGCTGGTCAGCAGGATGAGAACCTACAGTTCAGTTTTCTGAACTGCAGGTTTACGACATCCATTGATATCAGCCTACAAACAGGCCACAAACCTGTAAAATCAACAAATATTTTTTCACACAAGTAGATACATTTAGACATCAATTCAATTTTCACATTCACACATGTAGAAACATTCAAATACATGTAGAAACATTTAGACATGTATAAACATTCAGAAATATTCATTTACAAAATATCATTTAGCATCGCTATCAGCATCCCAATTATATCTTACAATCGCCACTACTTGTATGGCTTTTGCCCATTCCTCTCTGACTTCATTTAATGCTTCCATCGTATATGGAGCATGTACATTTTTTAAGCATTTACCTATAGTGTGGTCAGTTTTAAACACCTGCACAGAGAATGATGTATATATATAAGTAATAATATAAAAATAAGATTGATATATTTCATACTAACTAATGAGACTATATATAATACCTCATGTATGGTATTAATATCCAATGCGGCATGTCGGATAATCATCTGCATAAATCGCATCACATAGTATGTGGATGCCCAGCCGTTGTCTTATGTACCGCACTATAAATTGAAACATACAAAATATTAAAAAATACAACTAAGCACAGTTCACATAAATAATATATACATTGGAGTCGGGAACTTACTTTTATGTTCTCCCAAATTATTGGCTGGTTCTTTCTCCTTGGGACATTTCCTCCATCATTTTTGAATGCATCTAAACCCCTACATGTTAATGTAACACAATAAATTGCATAATTAAATAGTAATGTAATAACAGATGTTAACAGATATAAAAATGAAATATTTCTCACCAGAATAATGGCATTCTCAATGTGTGTCCAATTGTAGTGTTCAATGTACTTCCCCCAGGATCTAGATAATAAACAGTGAACGTCCCGAGGACAATAACTAGTAACTCCCAATGTCTAGTGCTATAGGTAAAAAAGTTAAAAATTAATAACTCAAAATGCACAATAAAAATGGAATTTTCTTAAGTCCAAATTATAAATAAAGTAAACTTACTTGACATTGAATGGAGCTATTATTATCGTCTTCTTTTGCTGACCGAAAATTGTAAAAGCATCTATACAATATTGTTGAACACTATCAGGGTCTTTAGCTACCATACTAATCAATGATGGAATAAAAAATCCCACATGATCAAATGCAAATTGTTTGCATTGTTCTTCGACTAAGTAGCTGCAAAACATGTATTACGTATGCATTAATATATAAGAAACCAGATCACCGGATCTTACACAAGGTATATGGATGTATAAACAAGATCTCACCTTATCCATGTCTCTATCATTGATGTATTCAGCCAATCATACATAAATAGCTCAATAATATCTTGTATAAATAAAGAGGTATCGTATGATTGACCTACATAATCTTCTTCTAAAGAAACAATTATAGGGAAATGTATATTATGTGCTCGTAGACAACATGCCATTCCCCTACAAGCAGGACCTAACGAGTATTTTAGGTCAGTTGGAACCCAACTTGGTAATGCATGAAGTGGAGGTGGAGGCCTAGGTGCTCCGGGTGTCTTCTTTTTAACATGTATATATAATTTCAGATCAGTTGACCTCATATATACACATTAACAATCTAAAGTAATGTAAATTTATCTTACAATTTTAGTAGTGTAGACGACATCAGCTTTGGGCCACAATATCACCCCGCCTTCTGCCTCACCAAGTGTATCAATATCTGGGTGGGCATATGGCAATGCAGCTTCCCTCCAATCGGGTCATACACATATTGGGCTCACACAAACGTAGCCCTACGACATTGGAGTCCCATGAAACGTTGCCCCAGGAAGGGACTGGTAAGCATGCGCCTTTGCAAAAACATAGTCTTGCATTCTTAAGCGACATGGCTTCAATGCCTACAAATCTACGTAAAGAATGTAATACATATATACATATCATCTTGAAAACATATCATCTTGAAAAGACTAGCTACAATGTCATAAATAATACTTACAACAGACATGCTAGGTGATGGGTCTCCAGGATTACTCGCAGTCTGTGCATCAGGAGAAGAGTGGGTCGCCATAGGCTGATTGGAAGCCTGAGATGCCTGCCACCGCACTATTTCTTCCTTGACCTTCTCAGCAACTATATCATTGACCTTCTTAGAAACTATATCCTCAACTCTCTTATTCTCCTATACATGGATAAAAGAAACATTAGCTTCTTATTATGGAATTCCCTTTTGCAGTAACATTCTAAAAAAAGAATAGGTTACCTCTTCTTGTGAAAGTCCCGCTCTGAGTTTGCGCTGGGATGGCCCAAAGAATGCTTTGATGCCCACACCAGCGCTTGCACCCCTAACACGTACAGGATGCTCTGGGTTACCCAGAGCAACTGTCAATTCATCCCTTGTGCCCTGAGGGATGAACATGCCTTGTTTCCTGTGCTCATGCAGCTCCCGCTAATCACCATCAACAGAGATTGGTAAGTTAACACCACAAATAATCAATATTCAAACGATTGCTCTAAGAGTTGTATTTTACCATTTTCGCAGCCGCCTTAGCAGTTACGGGCTTCTTTATTTCACCCTTCTTGTTTTGCCTCCCAGCTATCCAGATATCATGGCGAGGCATGGGTGTGGTAGACTCTTGAGTAGTAGCAGACTCCTAAGTAGACGCAGACTCTGCCTGTAGTCTTTGGTGAACGCTTGCATAGCCCTTTGGACCCATAGTGTGGTCATGCACATTCAGTGCACGCCTTGCTTTTTGCACGTCACTAAGGGCCTAGTTAGTATGTACATTAATGATTTGGTTAGTAGCACTAAATGTTAATCTTGAATAGGTGAATACAACGTATATTAATTAAATTGGGAGTGACGCCTAATACCTTGAATTCTTCAGATTTTCTTGAAGCAACAAAATTGTCCCAATCTTCTTTGTCCAAGAAGTTCCACTGCTCAATGGCTGACTTCTTCTTCTTATCACCATCTTTTATGTATTCTCTGTTTAGATTTGTCCTATAGTTCCTAAGCATCTTTCCAGCACATTGCATCATGCTTTTACGATGCATCTTCTCATCCAATGCAAACGGATTCTGTAAAATAGAATTCTTATTAACTAGTATCCAAAAATAGAATTGCAAATAATATAATTTGTAATCTACAAAATAGAATTGCAAATAATAATAACTCACGCATAAATCCTTCCATATCAAGTATTTCTTCCCCTGAGGAACTTTATGCCAATTATCATACTTAACACCACAATGGCTTTGAGTGACACACCCAAGATAGTTTACAAAATTATTACGGTTCATTCCAATTGCATTTCCTCCATTATCAAACTCAACAACCAATTTGGATCCACTGCCACACAACGCTATTAACTTCTTCAACAGAGTGATGCCCCTTTTCTTGTTAAGTGCTTGGTGCTACACATCAAGTTGCTCCAGTGCTTCAGTGGGTACATGTGCATCATCAACCTAAAATTTGACAAAAATAAACACACTGAATTTGCCCAATATAGAAATATAGGATATATGACATAACTAGAAGATAATGAATTTTATAGAAATACATGATATGTTTTTAGAACTTACATTGGAATCCTTGCCATGCTCGTCATGGACAGCATGCTCATCATGGACTTCATGCTCATCATGGACATCATGCTCATCATTGTCAGCCATCTGAAAATGTCATTAAAAAGGCAAACATTTAGCATTTGTATTAACTAGAAAAAGGCAAACATTTAGCATTTGTATTAACTAGAAAAAGGCAAACATTTAGCATTTGTATTAACTAGAAAAAGGAAAACATTTAGCATTTGTATTAACTAGAAGATAATGAAAAATCAAATCTGAAAATGATATTGATATTAGAAAAGCAAACATTTAGCTTTAATAAAAAAATATAAACATACATGTCTCTAAAATTGTGATCTTTTATCAATTAACAATCCTTCATTGTGATCTCCGCGCACATATAAGTCATCATTAGCTTCAATATTTTGTGGAGTTGGCAACCCAACTGAGAATGGACTGGAGTCATCATACTTATCATAGTACTCTTCTTCATCTATAGTATCTTCAATGAACTGTCTTTTACCATGAAGAACAACCGACCATTTATCATTTGCAGGATCATCGATATAGAATATTTGTTTCGCCTGTGATTCCAATATGAATGGTTCACCCTTCTCACCAATCTTTTCAAAGTTCACCAAAGTGAAACCCAATTCATCCACTATAACTCCTTTGGTGTTATCAACCCAATTACATTTAAAGAGCAGAATTCTGAAATATATGTAGTCAAACTCCCATATGTTTTCAATGACACCGTAATATGACATTTTAGCTTCACGTGGACTCTTATCCTTTGCACTTGCAAAATACATAGTCGACGCTTGAAGAGTGACCCCACTATTTTGGATGAAACTCTTATCATCTTGGCACTTTGTGTAATATGTGAACCCATTAATGTCAAACCCTTCATAAAACATAACATTCGATTTTGGTTTAAAGGCGAGGCATTTGATACTTTCTGTAATATCATTTGGTGTTTGAGATAGTTGATGTAAGACTTTATCTTCAAACCACTTAGTAAAAGTCTTATTATGCTCTCTAGAAAGCCACATTGAACTTGCTGGAGGATGTTGTCTCTTGATGAAATTGGTATGTTCCTTGATATAAACACTCACTTTGTCCATGTTGTGTAAAATATACAAGTGAGCTTGTTCCAACTGCTCACGACTGATTACTTTCACCCGTGATCCCAAAATTCCTTTTCCCTCCTCAATATTCTTGTCATTAACGGGAGTGTTATTACCACTCAGAAAGTCATTGCAAAAATCCATAACCTCTCTCGCCACATAACCTTCAATAATACTCCCTTCAGGTCGATAACGGTTTCAAACATCACCTTTAAAAATGCTCATGTATCGTTCAAAGGGATACATCCAACACAAGAAAAATGGTCCCAACATTTTCACTTCCCTAGTCAGGTTGACAACAAGATGTACCATGATATCAAAGAACGAAGGAGGGAAATACATCTCAAGCTGACATAGGGTAACAACCACTTCTCTTTGCAAAATATCGAGAGTATCAAGGTCAATAACTTTGCTGCATAGACTGTTGAAAAAGAAACAAAGTCTGGTGATTGCAAACCTTACATGCTTTGGCAATAT
Source organism: Alisma plantago-aquatica (assembly GCA_963693085.1). NCBI lineage: Eukaryota > Viridiplantae > Streptophyta > Magnoliopsida > Alismatales > Alismataceae > Alisma > Alisma plantago-aquatica. The sequence goes on along the minus strand of OY856412.1, from coordinate 807,916,666 downwards.
AGATCGAATTGCCACGGGCAATATTTGTTGCATTATAGTGTGACAATCATGAGATTTAAGACCTATCAACTTCAGATCTTTCATTGATACCAATTGTTACGACCCCACCTCCCGATAACCCCCAATTAAGGGAGACCGAGAGGTCAAAGCCGCACCCATGACTTTCGGATCAAAGGTTCGGCAATTAACCAAGAATAATTATCAAATTTTAACATACTATACTAAAAGTTGTAAGAAAATAAATTTTTGCATACCTTTTTGAAAACTTGGATCTCTAAACTTCTATCCACTTAAGGATTCTACTCTAACTAATCCTCCTTGTATTTTACTTCATGTATTTCATAATATGACGATTTACTATTTGTCCTTTTGGCTTGTACCTAAAACGCCGACAAACAAAACGTCGGTCAGCCGAAGCTGGTATGTGGGGGAAACAATAATCATGTAAATATGTTAACAATTTAATCATTCAATTAATCATTTAATAGCCAAGATTACATTTTAGATATAACTCCGCGATCCAAGAGTACCCTATCCTCTATGTTATCCCCATTAAACCCCTCATGATTCACCTATAAGTGAACCAATTTCTAGGGTTGAGTCACATGGCACTACTCGTAAGTAGCCCACTCCTTAACTCATGGTAGGCTAATGAGTCTCATGGAACTACACGTCGGTAGCCCAGTTTCTAACTCTCGGTAACCTAGACCTTGCTCTAGGATTACCCCTTTTTCTTAGCCTTTTCAAAGCAATAGAGGTGGACCCAGATCTAGTCAGTTATATACGCACATTTATAGTGATAATCATAGTCACTTTAAAGTTGCATGAAATAAATAAACATCCAACAATTATTTTCACGCAATCGATTAAAACTTCGGGAATCGCCATGAAACTAGAGCGATTATTCATAAGCGTAACCACATACCTGATTTGATGAGTCATGCAGATTATTCAACATATACTTCATGTATATACAATCAAGCCAATCAACATATCCAAGAAAGTAATTCAATCATCACATAATTACTGAAAAGAATATGTACTCTATTTATTACACACTTTATCACGAATCTACTTTATTGACTTGGATTCTCTTTCTAGGGTTTCGTATCCTCCTCTATAAAAGGATAGGACCTCTGGTGTGAGCCCAAGGACATCCCTGCATCCCTTCCTCTCTCATCCCAGGATTTGAGGCCTCAGATATGATGATCTTAAAAGGAATGACTGGACTACCCATATCACCAAGGTGCACCTCCTTTTCAGGTAGCCTATCTCTAAAGAACTCCATAGTTAAGCATGCTCAGCTTGGAGTAGTACTGGGATGGGTGACCAGTCGGGAAGTTAATCCTAGCTTGTGCGTCAGTGTGGACAAAGTGTGCAGTTAAGGCTAGTGGTGGTTTGTGGGGCCAATCATCATTCCTGAAACTCTACTAGAGCCTAAGGCAGTGGGCCCGGGCATTACAAATGGTATCAGAGCCAATTCCCCTCTAGTAGGTGGGGCCCACATGGGCATGGCATGCCAGTCTTGAGTCGTGCGGTCTATGCATGTAGGAAAGGGTTGTCCATGGTTGACGTAGCCACCCTTGCACTGGTATTCCGTGATTGGGAGATGGGTGTCCATGGACCATTGTGGGTCTGCAATGAAATGGGGAAGAGATTATGATGCCTTATAGTTGAGCCTTGATGAGGACGTCAAGAATCTAAGTGGGGGAGATTGTAACATCCCAGGATTTGAGGCCTCAAATATGATGATCTTAAAAGGAATGATTGGACTACCCATATCACCAAGGTGCACCTCCTTTTCAGGGAGCCCATCTCTAAAGAACTCCATAGTTAAGCGTGCTCAGCTTGGAGTAGTACTGGGATGGGTGACCAGTCGAGAAGTTGATCCTGGCTTGCGCGTCAGTGTGGACAAAGTGCGCAGTTAAGGCTAGTGGTGGTTTGTGGGGCCAATCGTCATTCCTAAAACTCTACTAGAGCCTAAGGCAGTGGACCCGGGCGTTACACCAATCTACGGATGTTGGATGGGTAACCATGTGGCACCTTAACATTTACCAAGCATTCACAAAAAGCTTTCTTCTCCTTTCTAGACAACGTGTAACAAGCGGGAGGTAAGTATGTTCTTTTATTACCCATTTCACGTAATTCTATTAATTTTGACCTTATTCCCATTTCACGTAGGTCCAGTCTGGATTTATCCCATCTTTAGTCTTACCTGGTATATTTAACAGAGTACCAATGATGCTATCACAGACATTTTTCTCAACGTGCATTACATCGATACAATGTCTGACTGTCAAAGAACTCCAATAAGGAAGATCCCAAAATATTGACTTCTTCTTGAATGAAGAATTGTCACTCTGTGTGGCCATACTACATTGTGATTTCTTACCAAATTCATTGACAATGTCTTTTACTCTTTCATAAACAACATCCCCTGGTATAGGTTTAGGTGCACTCCGTTCATCATTCCATCCATTGAATGCTTTGTGCTTCCTACGATATGGATGGAATTTTGAAAGAAACCTTTGATGGCCAAGATATACAGTCTTGCCGCCATGTTTTAGTCTTATTGAATCAATGTTTTCTTCACATATAGGACACGCTTTAGGTCCTTTGACACTATATCCAGACAAATTCCCATATGATGGAAAGTCATTAATAGTGCAAAACAACATAGCATGCAAACGAAATGTCTCTCTTCCTGAAGCATCATAGGTCATCACACCTTTAGCCCAAAGTTTCTTTAAGTCATCAATCAGAGGTTCAAGATAAACATCGATATCATTTCCGGATTGTTTAGGGCCCGATATCAACAACGACAGCATAACGCACTTATTTTTCATACACAGCTAGGGAGGAAGATTGTATATAACAAGCATGACTGGCCAAGTGCTATGTCGGCTGCTCAATGTCCCGTATGGATTCATCCCATCTGTACAAAGCCCAAGTCTTAGATTCCTATCTTCTTCACCAAATTTGGGGTACAATAGAACAATCTTCTTCCACTGTGGGGAATCAGACGCATGTCGTAGGAACCCATCATTATTTTTCTTAACATCTGCATGCCACCTCAAATTCTTTGCATCTTTTAGATTTGCAAACAAGCATTGAAACCATGATATTATAGGTAGATACCACAACACCTTGGCAGGAGAACCAATTTTGGACTCCCCCGAAGTCGTAAATTTATACCGTGACGCACCACATTTTGGACAATCTTTCAAATCTACATAGTCCTTTTGAAATAATACACAATCATTCGGGCATGCGTGTATCTTCTTGGCCTCCATTCCCATTGGGCACAACATTTTCTTTACCCAGTATGTTGAGATTGGCAGCTCGTTTCCTTCAGGAAGCATTTCTTTCAACAAAGTCAACAATTTAGTGAAGCTTTTGTTGCTCCATCTATTGTTAGATTTCAACTTATACAATCTCAACACAGCACTAAGCTTCGTAAACTTAGCACAACCTGTGTATAACGGTATCTCAGCATCATGCACAATGTTTCTAAAGATAGGAGGTGGATCGGTGTGCTCTACCCTACAACTATCCAGCATCGCATCAACGATGTCTACTGGAACTGGTTCGTTCACATCTACGTCATCGGAGGCAATTTCTTCTTCCACCCAAGCACTGCTATCGACATCTACTGGTTTCAAGTTTGAAATCTCTCCATGCCAGTGCCATTATGTATAGCCTTGTACAATCCCGTTGCACATGACATGACTTTTGATTTCCTCACCAGTGTTGACTTTCAAGTTGTTACCACAATGCCTACATGGCCAGTAGAACCTATCTGTAGGTTTTTTCCTATGTTCCTCGGCAAATCTAACAAACTGATCAAGACCAGATATAAACTTTGGGGTGCAGCGATTGCGAATGGACATCCATGATCTATCCATTCTATGATCAAAGAGAAAACAAGTATATATTAGGATTAGGGTATATACTTACATCCTATCCAAGATTTACTCCAACAAACACATGTGATGTCATTCTAATATATAATAAATGTGTACCACCTATCCCATCCTTGAACACCTAATCTCACTAGTAAGTGTATAATGTGTATTGGGTTTTCAAGAAAATTTCGGCAGCATTTCCCAACTGTTCTCTAAGTACATATGTACTTAGAGAACAAACAAGGAAATGCTACCGAAATTTTCTCAAAAACCCAATACACATTATACACTTACATCCTAAGTGAGATTAGGTGTTCAATAATAGTCCCAAACCGGGGACTATCCAAGATTTACTCCTAATGAGTAAATCTTGGACGGGTTTCTAGGCCAACAAACACAATAATAGATATCTACAATGAAGCCAGACTCCATACAAATAGTATATAATTTAGTGATTGTTCATTCTAATTTATACCAATGTACAAGTAATATAAATAACAATGATTGTTCACTTTCTAGGCCAACAAACACATGTGATGTCATTCTTATATATAATAAATATGTACCACATATCCCATCCTTGAACACCTAATCTCACTAGTAAGTGTATAATGTGTATTTGGTTTTCCAGAAAATTTTGGCAGCATTTCCCCATTGTTCTCTAAGTACATATGTACTTAGAGAACAAAACGAGGAAATGCTACTGAAATTTTCTCAAAAACCCAATACACATTATACACTTACATCCTAAGTGAGATTAGGTGTTCAAGAACAATCCCAAACCGGGGACTATCCAAGATTTACTCCTAATGAGTAAATCTTGGATGGGTTTCTAGGCCAACAAACACAATAATAGATATCTACAATGAAGCCAGACTCCATACAAACATTATATAATTTAGTGATTGTTCATTCTAATTTATACCAATGTACAAGTAATATAAAGAACAATGATTGTTCACTTTCTAGGACAACAAACACATGTGATGTCATTCTTATATATAATAAATGTGTACCACCTATCCCATCCTTGAACACCTAATCTCACTAGTAAGTGTATAATGTGTATTGGGTTTTCAAGAAAATTTCGGCAGCATTTCCCCGCTGTTCTCTAAGTACATATGTACTTAGAGAAAAAACAAGGAAATGCTACCAAAATTTTCTCGAAAGCCCAATACACATTATGCACTTACATCCTAAGTGAGATTAGGTGTTCAAGAACAGTACCAAACCGGGGACTATCCAACATTTACTCCTAATGAGTAAATCTTGGACGAGTTTCTAGGCCAACAATCACAATAATAGATATGTACATGTTAGGGTTTCATCACAATTGATGTTAGGGTTTAATCAAATCAAATTAGGATGCTAGAATGGACAAGTTTAAATCTTATTTCAACAAGCATCAAAATTTACTGAATTAGGTCAAGCATTAGGATTAGAAGCACACATATATGCAAGAAAAAGATTTTTTCGTATCCTAGAATTTACATAAAGCATCACATATAGATTTGTTCATATCCTTACCAACAGCAAACACAGCCGTGGCTGTGTTGGCCTACCACAGCCGTGCTGGGCAGCACGACCGTGGTAGGCCAACATAGCCACGGTCGTGTTTGCTGTATGTAGGTAAAAAGCTAGGGAGAAAGGCTACGGCTAATACCTGGAGAGTAGACCGAAGCTAGGCGGCACAGCAGGCGTGAGCAGGGAGGAAGGAGCGGGCGGCATCGGCGATGCAGGATGAAGCTAAGGTGGCGATGACGCAGGAGTAGCAGAGCAGGTGGTGTGCGGCGGCGGCGACGCAGAGCAGCAGCACCGTCGGTGGCGACGGCGAGGCGAGGCGAGGAAGCACAGGCAGCGTCGGAGACGGCGAGAACCAGCAGGTAGCTAGCGGGCGATGAAGACAATGAAACATGTATCGGTGCGATCGATCGTGGGTTATTAAGTACGTAAAGGTGTCGGTTATCAAATACAAATGACACCTAAAGTCTTCGACGTCGGTTGATAGTAAAACACCGACGCCCAACTAGACAACCTTTACCCTAAATTTTTTGGCCGGAACCATTATCAGCGTTGGTTATCGAAGGATAACCGACACTGAAAGTGGAATTTTTCACGCAAATTTTCATTTTAAATAGGCGTCGGTGAATTGTTAAAAAACCGACGCTGTAGGTGACCTAAAATGTTTTCGCACAAAAATTGGATTTCGCGGGCGATTTTAGGCATCGATCTATTATAACCAGCCGATGCTGAATACAAAGCGGTACCCGTGTTTGGCTGGTCTTCGAATATAGACATCGGTTTGCATAAATAACCGATGTCTAATATTATAGGCGTCAGTTTTCCTAAATAACCGACGCCCAGAAAAGCGACATTGAACGTTGTTTCTGTAGTAGTGAATTTCATTAAGGGACTTTTTTCATTTGAGGAATTTCTACAAGGAAGCTCTTAGTTTGTGATTATCATCACTGAGAGTAATGATAATTGAAGATAAGCTAGCAATATCATCTTGTGCATGAAGTAAGTCAACCTCCAGATAAAGGGCTTTAGTAAGATAGGAATCTTTTTCTAAAGTAAGACTTGCAACTTCATGACTAGGAAATAAAGGTCTAGAAGAAAGATCATTAACTTGAGAAAGCAATCTAGCATTTTCATCTCTAAGAATAACAAGTTCATCAAGATAAATTCTATTTTGATACTTAGTAGCATCACAAGCAAGCTTAAAATCATCATTTTTTAGTTTTAAGTTAGGCAATGTTATCTACTAGGGCTTGGTTTTCTTCCTTAAGACTATTGATGTTCTTAAGGTAGACCCCATTATCTACTTCAACTCCATTGTATTGGATCTCAAGATCAATAAACTACCCTTGTAAGGAATCTATTCTATCAATATGCAACTTCTCATTTTGATCAAGAATATCAATTTTAGAACACAAATCATCTATGATCTTACCCAACCTCTTCTTTTTAGACTTGCATTCATAATAAGAAGAGTTGGTAGCATTAAGCATATCGATAAGAGTTTCCTTAGATAACTCATGCAAGCTTACCTCACTTATCTCACCAATATCTTCAATTGTAAAGGCCATGAGTGCAAGGTGGCGTCCTCCTTCATCAAATCTTAAACCTCTAGAGGAGGATTCCTCCCAAGCCGCATGAGCTACATCCTTTCTCCTTTTATCCTTCTTGTACTTCATCTTGTACTTGCCTTCCTTCTTGTAGTCATCTTCTTCTTGTGGTTGCTTTTGGGGTAGGCCTTCTTTGCCTTGGGGCATTCATTCTTGCAGTTCTCCTTTTGACCTCATTAATAGCATCTAGGAGTAGAGGATGAGGAAGACTTTCCCTTGAAGTGCTTGCCCTTGGAGTAGTTTGCTTCATGATCACTAGGGCCATCATCTTCTCTTGAGGATGGAGGAGAGGACTAGAAAGCAAGTTGTTGTTGGAGAATCATTGCCTCCACTTATGCTTTGAAGGCTCTTTGATCTTCTTTGATTCCTGCTCCTCTTTCTTGTCATCTTCTTCTTTCTTATCAAGTCTTGACTCAGGAGCTTGAAGGTTGCCAATGAGCTCCATGATGGCTAAGTCACAAAGCCTTCTAACTTCTTCAATGGAAGTCACCTTGGGTTCCCATCTCTTGGGAGGAGACCTTAGGATCTTGGAGTTTATGGTTCCTCTATCCAAGGTATGGCCCAAAGAAGCAAGCCCATTGATGATGGTGTTAAGCCTTGTGTACTTCTCATTCATTCTTTCCTTCTTACCCATCTTGAAGTTTTCAGAAAGTCCATTGAGCATGTAGATATTTGACTCTTTGAATTGTTGTGTGCCTTCAAAGGTAATGCCCAACTTGTTTAAAACCTCATGGGTTGTATCCCAATATAAGATCTGGTTGAACTTAGAGGGATTGAGTGCAACATTGATGATACTTATCGCCTTAGCACTCAGACGTGCCTACTTGAGTGTAGCTTCATCCCAAGTAGCTACATCACCCACCAGCTCCTTGTATGGAAGAATTATCACCTTCCATATGTCATAGTTCATCCCTTGAAGGTAGAACTTCATCCTTCATTTACAATAGAGGAAATTTTTGCCGTCAAAGACTGGGGGTCTCATGGAGAAGCCTCCCTCTAGGCTGAGGGACCCGAGTAAGTCACCCATCTTATCCTCTTGTGGGAGATGTGTCTCAGAAGACCATGGCTATGATACTACTTGTTGGATCAAAGGGCTCTAGAGGGGGGGTGAATATAGCTAAAAGAACTTGCACAAAATTCGTTAGACCTTCAAGTGACTTCAACTAGGCACAATTGCAAATAGTGAATTGATGGATATCTAAACATGCATATCAAAGATGAGAGAGATTGAAACAAGAACTTGAACAAGCTATTTATAGTGGTTCCACTCTCCAAACTAGGAGAGAGTCAATCCACTACCTAGAGAGGTCAAGCCCTAGGATTTTGCAACCTATGTATACTTATATTCCATTATAAGACATACAATTGACCTTCCATTTCTAAACAAGGATACCTATCTTCCCTTTGAGGTCAAGGGAGCCAATAACCTTACAACCAAGGACTTACCTATCTGGAGCTAGAGTCTTCTACCTCACAAAGGTCTTACCCACTCTTAGAAGAAGCTAGTACCTTTTGCCAAGGAGATCCCCTCTTTGCTACGAGTCTTCTACCTTAAAGGATTTACCCACTCTACTCCTAGATATTCATCCTTGTCCTCCTCCTTGGAGAAGCTTTTTGCACCTTATTTTACAACTTGAAGAAGCTTCCACCTTCTCCTTCAATTGGATAAGATTTCACCAACTTGATCTTGAAGAAAGGGGTTGGGAAAATAGAAGCTTTGAGAGCTTTACAAGCATACAATGAGGTAGCTCTCTCACACAGATCCTATCCCACTCATACAGATGAATTGAAGTGTAATCAAGAGAGAGAAAGGGGCTAAACTAGACTAGATGCACTCAACTATAGAAAGGATCTTGAATAACATGAAGGAGCAACCTTGGAATGAACTCCATGAGGTCCTATTTATAGTTGACGGTGTCCACTAGAGGGTAGGAACACTTAGGAACATTTTCTAGCCATTTCAGGTGTTGCAATGAATATAATTTTGGGGTTTGCAACACTCCAACAGTTAGAATCACTTTTTTTGTGTTTTCCATACATTACAATCGGTTGAGTTTTCATAAAGGTAACTCAATCAATTGCACTATGCATAAGGCTAATTTGAAGCATCAGTCAAGTTTGTCCTGTGTGAAACTCGAATGATCGCTTGAAATCAATTTTGCTGGGTATAGGGATCAATCAAGTTCTATGAGAGGCAAACTTGACCGAACCAAGGAATTCTCAAAGTCCATCATGAGATCGAACGAGTTTGAATCTCGACCGAAAAACAACTTGTAATGGATTTTGAAAAATTCCTTTTGAGTGATCAAACATTCAAATTAAGGGTTCTTGAATTTTCTCATCTTAGTTACAAGTCATATCATCAATACAAATGATTACAAACATCATCTAAGTTGATTTGAAGTGTTTTTTGCTTTTTTACTTGAACTAGAACAAGCTAGGGCTTGATATAGTTGATCTTTACATGTACCTAATGCCTAAAATCAATCTTAAACAAACATATTAGATACATATATATGAATGGAATGATTAAGTCATTATCAAAATATGGACAATGTGTAACACTTAGGTGAAAAAAATTTACCATCTGTAAAGTAGGGATGTCATTCCCCATTAATAGTATGTCATCTATATACAAAATGAGGAATACAACCATGCTCCCAATAAACTTATTGTAAAAAAATGCTTGATATTCATGTTTACTAAAGCCAAGCTCTTTGACTATTTTGTCAAATTGAAGATTCCAGCTGTGAGATACTTGCTTCAATCCATAGATTGATCTTTGTAGCTTATATAATTTATTTGTGTCCTTTGGATTTATAAGAGCCTCAAGTTGTTTTATGTACACGTCCTCAAGAAGATTTCTATTAAGGAATACAATTTTAACATCCATCTTCCAAATCTCATAGTAATACTAAGCTACAATGGCAACCATGATCCTGATGGATAACCATGACAACCAGAGAAAAGGTCTTGTCATAGTCAACACCATGAATGTGATAACTTAGATTTTATCTCATTCAATTTATTTACATATTGACTCATTAGATGCTCTATTGAACCCAATAACCTTCCTCACCCTCAATTTGATGACTTTGAGTCTCCCTTTCTCAATTGATGAGTTAGATTTGATTAAGTACCACTTTGTCCTTATATTTGTCATCAAATTGGGTTTTGAACTAAGCATCATGCTTATTATGTATCATCAACATTCAATCAAAATTGAACCTGGTCAATAATCTCTCTTTTCAATCAAATGTATCTTATGATGTAGATGATTCAATTATGAATCCAATGGCATAAAGATCATCTCAATCGAGCCATCACATCCCAAGATATGCCCTCTTGATTTTGGCTATCTAACCTTTCTTTAATGTTTTGCTTCACTAGTTATGACACTCATTGGGCCTAGTTGGGCGTGCAGACCAATTAGGGGGAGGCACCCCCCTATTTGCTTTGCCTTAGATCTAACAATTTCCACCACTTTTTTGAACCAATCATGAGGCCTGAATGGTCTAGCGAGGGATCTCAACCGTCGAATACAATAGCCTCAGATTTAGTTTCCATCCAATATAACCTTTTTGTATTCAACCTCCATATACCATGGCTGGTGTCCATGCTGCTGAGATCCACCAACCCTTCTTTCCCCGCCCTTTTGATGCAAATTGACCCTCCTATACCTTGTAAAACTGCATACCCTATAATTTATGACTCTTTTCTTGGTGTTTCATAAACCCTAGTACCTCTTTTCCTTGACTTTTTTCCATCACCTCAGTGGTGCCACCACCACCGACTAGTTTGGGGATTCTATCCCTAGGCCTTCCTAGGAAATTCTCAGGGTGCCTTCGGGCCTACAACCACCTGGGGACCTCGTCCGACCCCCTTTTCCAAAGTTTCCATGGACCAACGCCCCTTTTTTCCTCCCCTTCGACGAACCACCGCCATCGCAACAATGAAGCCCTACTGCTCGCACGGGCGTGGTGGAAAGAAGGCCACGTGGGGTAGATGCATGATGCATGGATGGGACCAAGGTGATCCAACATCCAACTATTATTGCTCGCAACCCATCTCAGACCCTCAGATACAAGGCCGAAGGCATGTCCCAAAGGAGAGCATCTTTGGTATTTGGGTAAATGCCCTTTGGGATGTGGGTAGTGTTGGGAGCCATGGTGGTCCCCTGTGGAGTGGTTGCCACCGTAGGCATCGTCTTTCACATTTAATCAAGTTTCAATGACCTAGATCTTCTAAATCAAGGTGATACTTTGGAAAATCACCATAAATCACTCCATTGTCCAAAAATGTCATACAATACATGCTTTTGGATCAGAAAAATGTGATATATTCAATAAAATTGGTTTGAAGACCTATTTTTTCTCGTAGTTGCTCTGTTATTCTATAGATGATATCTTTTAAGCTCTTTGTACATGTTGTATGCCATCAAATGTTGAAGAGTAATCTTTTGTGCCCCAGATATTAATGTTAGGCTAAGATAAGTCATTTAAATATATTATTATATCAAGATTTGAACATGGGTTATCTTTGAACACCAATGTAACCTAATGTTTCTTAAATGATCTAATTTAGATCTATGTGCAAAGGATCCCATCTCTTTTGTTGAAAACATGTTCATGTATTCTTATAGTATTTGTGAATGATATATATCAATATATTCCCCCCTAAAATGTAATCATTCTTGATCATGACCCTTCATGGACACTAATCATAATCTTGTGATTTTGAATGTGTCTTAATATGGCCATATATACACCTTTGTGATGAATGTTAAACCTTATGCTATCATTAATCTAAAGCTAATTGAAGATGTTCTTGTGATCTTGAAATCAATAACTTCTCATAATTTTTGCACTAAAAGACTACTGGATCACTCTTGTGTACTAAGGTTGACTAGATGCCCTAATCTTGAATTGAATTGTTATCTAGTGTGTATGTTGATAACTAGGTACATAATATTGTATGAACCTTTATCTAATGTTGAAACATGATACTTTATGATATCAAGTCAATAAAATTTTGATATTTATGACACTTAATCCAAGTGGAAATCACCCATACTCTATTGATGACAACCTTGCATGATAATGACTCTAAATGACTAGAATGGACTATGTTGATGCTTATGTTGGCTAAGCTCACTCAAATCTTATGATTACTATACTTAGGATCTTAAAACACAAATCCTATATCCCCAATATAGTTGTGCTGTTCCACTCTAAGTTCTAATGAACCAATGATGTACTATGTTGCTTGATAATGATAATGCATAACTATAAGACCCCAGACTTATATTTTAGGTTAACCCTTTTTGTTTTGGCTTGATGTTGTGCTTAGAACCTTTCTCTAATCCTTTGAGATGATCTTAAATCATGTGGAGAGATTAAGTCTCTAGTTTGAGCCTTTTTGGATGTATTGTGCTTTTTATGCTAGTTTTGGTGCAAATTGCAAATTACCCATTTGAAGGGGTATTCTTGTAATTTTCCACCTCTAGAGTGTTCCTTCTCTCTCTTGGATTCATGAGGGAGCTTGTGGCACCTTTCTGGACCCTTAGTTGAATGGTATCACCCTTAGTGGTGATTAGGGTTTTCTAGCGTTTGGTGTGCCTTGACCATGTGACCCTTGTTGGTTTGTTTCGACTTAGGTCGTGACATAAGGTCACCACAAACCCTAGGTCAAGACACTCTAAACAAGATCACCAATCTCAAACCAAGACACCCAAGACCATCTCGGTCATGACAACCATAGCTAGGGGAGGTGTCTTGACCACAACACCCTCCAACCAGGCCCTAGGTCACGACCTAGGTCAAAACAAACCAACAAGTGTCACTGGTCAAGGCACACCAAACCTTATAAAACCCTAATCACCACTAACGGTGATACCACTCAACTAAGAGTCCACCAAGGTGACCCAAGGAACCAAAACCTCCCTCATTAAGCCAAGAGAGATAAGGAACACTCTAGAGGTGACAAATTACAAGAATACCCCTACAAATATGTAATTTGCAATTTTCACCAAAACTAGCACAGAAAGCACAAACAACATCCAAAAAATATCAAAATAGAGACTTAACCTCTCCAAATGCTATAAGATCATCTCAATGGATTAGAGAAAGGTTCTAAGAACAACATCAAGTCAAAAGAAATAGGGTTAACCCAAAACATAGGTCAGGGATCTTACAAGCCATAAATCCCTAACATGGATTTACCCCCGAAATCCTAAGTGAAAAGAGAGATGTACTTGTTCTACATATCTTCCTCAAGATCCCACATGGCTTCCTCAACACCACGGTGATTCCACATACCTTCACAAGCACTATGTCCTTCTTCTTCAACATCATCAGTGGGTAGTGCACAATTGAACTCCTTAATGTGTCATAAGAGAGACATGTTGGTCTCCTTACGGCAGATGAACATGAAGCTAGAGGTTTCCATGATAGCAGGGCTATTGGCATAGTTGCAGGTGAAGCCCATGTTGAGACAACAGATCAAAGAGGCATAGTAGGCTGATACTGTGATACAATAGATAAGATCAAAGTTTGACATCGAGAAGAATGATGGGTTTGCTATGGTTGTCATGATGAGATGGTCTTGGGTGTCTTGGGTTGAGATGGGTTCTGTTGTGTAGAGTGTCTCGACCTAGGGTTTTTGGTGACCTTGTGTCACAACCTAGTGTCCCTTGGTGGTGTGTCGAGACCATGGGTGGTTACCCTGGTGTGTTGTGGTCTTGACATGACGGTTGGGTGGCCTAGGTGGTTGAGATCCAAACTAGAGTGTATCACCATCTCTTGCATGTGGAATTTTTATGGTTGCATGTTAGTTTCTTGAGTGGACAAGTGTCCATTTCTACCTTCTTTTGTTGACTCCTCATCCTTTGTCCTACCTCTCTCCTCCTTTTCTATATAAACCCTCTTCTCTCCATGCAAGGGATCTTTTTCAGCCATCCTCTTTCTTCTTCCTTGCTTGGATGATCTTGGAGCTTGGTGGAGCAGGAAGGATATGTTCTTGGTTCTTTGGAGGTGGTTCAACCCTTGCATGCGGTGTTTGTGGTGATCCTTGGTCATCTTCAACCTTGGTGAGTGTTTATCCTCCTTATTAATGTTTTCTTTGAATCTTCTACCCCATCTTCTTCCCTTTTCTTGGCCCTAGACCATGTTTTGACATGGTGGTCGTTCTTAAGAGTAATCTCCTCATCACAAGGGTAATAGCCCATGTTTTAACAAGGCAACACCCAAGTGGAGAGGGAGTTTCTTCTCTCTTTCCCCCCTTATTTCTTTTGGTTCTGCCTTGGACTTCTTGCCCTCTTTCTTGACATATCTGTTGACCTTGGTGTTTCCTCTTTCTTGAGGTGAACTTGTGGATGAATGTGGAGCTTTTGGTGGTTCTTAATCTTCCTTGGTGATCGTGTTCTTGGAACTTTCCTTCCTTGGAGTTGTTATTCTTTAAGGCATGTCATATAACTCTTAACCTCCTATATTTTGCACTCTTTAGTCTTGCATTTTATTGTTTTCTTTCTGTAAATGTTTCCTTAACATGCTAGTAGATGGTGATATAACTTAGTACTTGGATGATGTTGAGATCATGCTTTTTTTGTATGTAATCCAAAACCCTAATTACTTTGTACCTAATTTTTGGTGTTTGTGGTGAATGTTGGTTGTCCTTCCTTTCTTGACCTTGTCTGAGTTGCATGCATGTTGATCGAGTGTTTTAGTGTTCTATGTAGTTTTGGGTTTGTTTTGATTATGAAGATCTTAGTTTCTCTCCCTTTTTGAGGTTCCTTTTCATGGTGGTTTCATGAATCTTGTTTTAGGGTTTAATGACTATTTTGCATGAAGTTTTTACCTCTATGGTGATGACGGGTTTCCCTTGTCATTTCACCTATTTTGGCCATGGGTTATTTTTGTTTTACGTTGGTTTGATCTTAGTTCTAGGTCTTACTGGTGTCTTGACCCTTGGTGATCACCAAGACTTGTTTTGTCTTGGGTTGGAACATCTCTTTGGCTTGAGGTTTTGAGTTGCAAAGAATCACCTTGTGGAAACGACGACATCCTTCTCCTTTATGGTCACGATACCTACTTCCTTGAGGGTCGAAACACACCTTGGTTTGGTTGACATGTTTCCCTTTTCCCTTGGTTGGTCGCGACATGGCTTGGTTTTGAGTTATGCCTTTGTCGTGGGTCAAGATGATCCTTTTTCTTAGGTCACGACATGCTTCCTCGGGTGGGTGAAACCCTAAATATAGATAGACGTGACTTGGTTGCTTGTGGGTTGAGACATAGTACACCCTTCTATGCCATGCTCGTGACATGGAATAGGTTGGCCACGGTCATAACAGAATGGGTGATGGTGGTCACGACATGTGCATGGTGGTGTCCGCGACCCATGCACAGTTGTGTTCACAACACGTTGTTGATGATTGATTGAGTCACATGTTTGAACCCTTAATCAATGAACTAGTAAAAATACTGATCAAGCCACATGTAGAGTTATGTGTATAGTTTCTTTCTTAACCTTAATCATGCTTCTTAACCCTGAGTATTCCAAGAATGTGGGAGATTCTATATCTAGGGTTCAGTACTTGTATGTACCTACAAAACCCTAAATGGCTAAAGCTTGGGACCCTAACCCTAATTTTGAATTATATGTTTGATTTCTCTCTCATGAGATGTTCATCATCTATAATGTTTTATCTCTCTTTTTTATAATCCCTAACCTTTTAGGTGATATGTATGCCATGGCTTGTGTATGCTATGGTGAATATTATGTAATACATGGGGTGTTTGTGTACACTAATGAGACAATAATGTGACAATGAACATGCAAGGATTAATATGATAGGTCGTATGACCTGGTGATGGCTTCATGCCTATTGAAAGGTGATCTCCTCAAGTGATGTGATTAAGGGATTGAGATCCCATGATGATATGTAACATTTATGATTGACTTATGGCAAAACATGGAGTACAATGTGGTGGTTGTGTGACAAGTTCACACCCTATAAATTTTATATCTTCTAAAGTTGCAACAAACCCTTAATCATGTAGAGTTTTTTTTTATCTTTATACGTTGTAACTTGATTGATGCTAAAAGTCACCCATTTGGATAACTAATTAAGTGAAACCTAATAATGTAGTTTGCCCTATGCCATAGATCCAATTCTAGAGTCAGCTTTATTTACTAGATTGGTGAAAGGAGTTTAACTCAGAGCACGTATTTTTGAATATGCAAGGGTCCAAGTTGAGTATCTCCTTCCATCCACAATTACAAGTTGTGTGATATGGCCATGCATGAGACACTCTCCTTGTGATATGGATGGATATGAGTGAGCCACTCCATCTTTTAAGAATGACCACACATGAGCCTGTTCTTCTAGTGATGTTACATGTACCAAGGTGGGCTAGGTGTTTTATATGGATGGACATGTGTGAGCCAATCCTTTTGTGACCATATGCCACTCTCTTGCAATTGACTGGCTTTTTTCTGTGGTGTTCTCTTGTGCTGACTAGGAAGTGTTGGAGTGGTCATGGATTTTGGCTCTTCCATGAACCTTGTATGGTACATTCGGTTGCCCTTCACAAGGGGCTGTTGGATTTGGGTGTTATGACTCAAATCCTCATGGCGTAATAAAAAACATAATATAGTCGTACAATATATGTGCTTAGGGTGACATACGTCTCACATTTGTTGAGCCTTTTCCTTACCTTTGTACTGAGTTCTTGAACTATAATGTGGTAAGAGGAATCAACTATTATACATGTTCTTCATATTAATTTTTATAATATAACTTGATCTACTATTCAATAGTAGCTACCTAGTCTTATTTAATCTTCTTTATTAGTTGAATACATATCATTTAGTTGAATCTACTCAACTTGCTAGCTTATGTTAATTATCTGCTTAGTTTTACCTGCTTAGCTTATCTTTGCTTTAATATGATTGGTAGAGAGTTATATCTCTTGCTGGGATGTTTGGTCTCACCCCATGGGTATCCACATCTTTTAGGTGACTATGCACGGAGAGGCAGAGGTCATATAACTGAGGAAGAGAAGCAATAAGAGCAGTAGATGATAAGGTTTGATATGCTTCTAGTCTTTTGGTGTTATAGTACTAGAGTCGTCTCTGTACACTCAGGTCCTTGAGGTGTCTTTGTGATGTTTTCTGGAATGTGACCCATATGAGATTTTTTCCTGTGTTCCATGGTTGTATAGTTATGACAGATGTACATGTATATATATGTGGAACCAGTATCTTATGTAGTAGGTTGATGACAGGAACGTTGACCTACAGTGATGTAAGTACCATGTGATATGTTATGTGCTACATGTGGCTGACTTTGTGGACTCTTATGTAATAATTTTTTGGCTCATCGTGTTTTAATATAATCAGTTTTAATTACCTGTGTTTTTTGGTAATCTGCTTGCTTAGTGTTATTTCTGCATTTAGTTTTGAGTAATCTCACTTTGTGTGTCAACGGGTGTCACAATGACCTAGTTAGATATATGATGAATGATATGATATGATGCCTATTTCTAGGTGACACATACAACCACCATGATAATGATTAATGAGACCTAATTGTTTTGATATTAATAAAATTACACTTACTTCTAATCCTAGGATCACTTTGTGAACTCTTTTTCCAAGATCTAGTTAAGCTTTCTATATATGGTCTTCTAAATCAAATGGTTAATCTTGTGCTCTACTCAAGGTATGTTTTATCCTCCTCTTGTCCAGACTAGTGGTATTGAACTTTCTTGTATGTATGTATGCTTGAACTTCTTGGCTTTATATACTTGTTTGAGCTACTTGTTCCCTATCATTAGTACATTCGTTTTTCTTGAAAGATGATGAACAAATTTGGAAATTAATTGAACTTGTCCATTATACAAACCTTGTGTACCTGCCTATATTCTCAGAGTAAGGACACAAGGCATGTTGAAACAGGGTTAGCTCATTGACTTAGGTTTTGAGATCCCTCACATATAAAACAAGATTAGCTAATCTTGAGCACCCTTACAGACCCTTCCTTTGAGGAAGTTGGTCAATGGACATATATAGTTGTTTAAGTATAATGGAAATACACTTAAAACACACTTGATTGTTAATTAAGAAAGTCTTTAATGTTGTTTATTTCTTTCTTACTACCATATTGAGTTTTTCCAAGCATATATGTTTCAAAAACCTATGAGTTTATATGTTTTATAGTGTACTCATCACAGTTGTGTTGATGTGTACCCCTTTTATGATTTTAGGTAGCATGTACGGTATGACTCTCTCTATGATCACTACTTCTTCTCTATGGTTATAATCTATGACCCTTACTCTAGTGATATCTAATGTCATGCAAATGGAAATTCTCATGGGTTGACATATGGGACTAAGATCTCGTGTATCTTGTTCTTGTTTGTGGTTTTATTCATGCATATGTTATGTGATCCATTATAGGGACAAATACCCAAGTGAATTTGCCTTTTGGATATCTAACCATTAGCAGTGTGGATTTAGGGTAATAAATGGTTCTATGACATTGAACTTGTCTGAAACTCTTTGCAACCAATCAACCTTTATAGGTTTGTACATTACCATCCATGCCAGTCTTCTTCTTGGAGACCCACTTGCACCCTATGAATTTTACCCCTTCAGGTTGATTCACTAAGGTCCATACCTTGTTGGTGTACATGGATTCCATCTCAGATCACATGGCCTCAAGTCACTTCTTAGACTCTGGTCCCTTTACAACTTCTAGGTAGGTTGTTGGCTGACACACCCAAACTATGCATGCAAACACAAGTGTATGCATTGATTAGTACAGGCCTATGTGGCTCAAATGGCAAACTCAGGGAAACATTAATCCAAAACTACTACAAACTATAACCTGATCAACTAGACTTAGTGATAAAGTGATTGTTTGTCTGACTAAAACTAATTGCAATAATTGAGATCTAAATTAAGTGGATTGTGATCACAATTAGATGGATTCCCTTGGAATTCAATTTCACCTCAGCTAACACTGTGATATACTCCAATTCATTAGCAACTATATATCCTAAATCCTAAAACAAAGGGCCTATGGAAAATATTACCTGCTCATGCAGTGTAATACCCTACTTATAATAAAGCAAATCCCACTCACGTGGTGATTTAATAGTTAGATAGTGCATTAGTGACATCTCTTAGCTATTCCCTTTATAGTTGTAGGACCTCTCATGAGCCACAATATCAACTATGCAATTTATGATTTTCCAACCCTTAATCCCTCTCCCGAAGCAATTAACGGTCTAACTAATTGATTATCATGATCAAGCTCATACAATTCATTAATCTAGGATAAAAAATTATGTCTAGATTCACAAAAATATATGTATTAATTCATTGAAGTCAATTACAATACAAAATCGGGCTACTCCCAGGCCTAAGGAACAAAGGGGATTAGCCCCGCATGATTTCTATTTTCATATCCATGGAAGGAAAGAAGAAAAATGTGGGAAACATGAGAAAACTATTGTAACCCCTAAAGAAACTTGTTTGGATGATCCCTTCTGGCTAGTGTCTTGATCTATAGCGTTCCAACTACAAATCCACACTCTAAAAGTGCCTGAATTACCCAAGACATGGTCTTCTACTTTGTTGTCTCCTCTCCCAGCTCTTTTCTCAGTTGCAATATATTGAAACATCATAGATAGGTTTGGACAAACTCCCCTTAGGTCATAAGTGGGACTTTGGCCATCATTAAGTCCTCACCGTCGGGTTTGACTTAATCTAAAATCTACATTAATTGTAGTTGTTGGGTACCACTGATAGGAAGTCGGTGGCACTGAGTCCCTAACTGACTCAAAACCCTTATTGAATGTTGGTACTACAGATGGTGCAATATGTAGCACTGATTTGCTAATTTCTAGTTCCTATATTCTCCTATTAATTAATGTTAGTACCATAGACCCGAAGGTCGATAGAACCAAGTTGATAAACTCCATCCCTATTGATTATGGATCAGAAGCTGGTAGCGCCGACTTGTCATTTCTGTGTCTCAAATGTTGACTCGGTAGCACCGAGTTACCTTTTGGTAGCACTGAGATTTCTTTGATCAACTAGTTGGATTTTTGCCTTATGTTGGTACCACTAACACTGGGGTTAATAGTACTGTGCTGCCTCATACATGCTCTAATTACCTAAAATGTGGAAAAACCAAAGTACATCCAAATAAAACATAGAAAATTGACACAATTTGGTAAAATTACTTAATATTTGATGCAAAACTGCTTCATAGATAAATAATGGTAAATAATGGATAAACAATGTCAAAATGAGCATTAATGCATGAAATATATAGCAAACTAGCATGTGAAAAGTATATCAAATTCAATGCATTAAAATCCCCTTAGCTCAAATATTGCTCGTCCTAGTGTAGTATTACCTTTGGATCTGTGTGAGAGAAGTTAGCAAAAGGAAAAACAACATCAATTGAATTTAATACCCCCACCTGGAGGTCCCAAACTGGCCCTTACTGAACACTGAACAAATAACTACTCTGTAGTGACCAAAAATGTTCATTAAAGACATCCACTCTTGGATCAATGAAACACTATTAGTAGAGATGTTAACATCATACTCAATAGGGCATTCACTTGATGTACCATGTGATTCCCTAAATTGCATTGCTCTAATCTACCTACCAACTACATTGGAAGTAGTTCCCCATATAAGAGTGAATGAGGGAATCTGTCACATCCCAATTTTTCAAATATAATTTAAAAACTTAGAATGAGTTTTATTAAATAATAATTGTTGAGGGGTCTAACTTAAAAAGACCATGAAATGAAATTTTTTCAAAATATTGATGAAGTTAGAACACAATATTAGGCTCAATTCACCCTTTTCTCCATTATGCATATGGATTATGCATTCAAGAAAATGATTGTTGACTCCTGTTACGACCCCGCCTCCCGGTAACCCCCAATTAAGGGAGACCGAAAGGACATAGCCGTTAACCAATAACCCGGATTAAAGGTTCGACAAATAATCATTAACAATTATTAAATTCTACCAACTATACTGAAATATGGAGAAAAAAGAAAACTTTTGCATACCTCTTAAAACTAGGATTTCAAAACTTCTATCCACACAGATACTAATCTATCTAATCCTCCTTTGCACATTAATTCTCATTTAGTACCACATATGCCACTTTACTGTTTGTTCTTTTCATTGTACCTAAAACGCCGAAAAACAAAATGTCGGTCAGCCGAAGCTGGTATGTGGGGGAAACAATAATCATGCAAATATGGTAACAACATAATCATTCAATTAATCATTTAACAACCAAGATTATGTTTTAAGCCATACTACTCAATCCATACCTATCAACAACTCTGTGTTTTCCCTGTAGGGACTTATATAATACCTCTATAAAGGTAGAGTCGCATGGCACCACCCAAAGGTAGCCCAATATCTAACTCACTATGACTTGATGGACCTACCCTCTAGGTAGCCATATACTAAGTCATTCCACTACCTGATGGACCTACCCTCTAGGTAGCCATATACTAGGTCAGCCATTAAGACACAGAGGGGACCAGGATCTGAGCTAGTAGGTACATATCTTATGTGATAGTCATATTCACATTATAGTTTGCATGAAATAAATTCATCCAACAGTTTATTCAAGTCATTAGTGAAAATCTCGGAAAACATCAGAAATCTATTTCAAGATATTCATAAGCGTAACCACATACCTGATTTGATGATTTCAGAAGCATTAAGAAAATCCAACCAAGCATGCAATCCAAGTAATTCAACAATCACATAATTCCTGAAAAGAATATGTACTCTATTTATTACACACTTTATCAAGAACCTACTTTATTAACTTGGATTCGCTTTCTAGGGTTTCTGTATCCATTTTAGGGTTTCGTTTTGCAATTAGGGTTTCCCTTCATCTTTTACCATATTAAACCCTAATTTTATGCCATTACTCAAAAACCCTAGTTATCTTATCTATTCTTCAATATTAAGGTTATCTAAACAACATATAACCCTATTTCCATATTTAAAGGCACATTAATCATCAATTAATTTCATTAAACTTCTTTTACATTAAAGCTACTATTTTTATCCCTTTTAATTCATGACAAGATCATTATGTGCATCTATCATTAATTCAAAGTTCATTAGGGTCTAATTAACATATGAACCCATTTTGCCATCATTTCTACCTTTTATCCATGAAAAGACCCTAATTACTACTTTTAGGGTATTTATCTAGAATTTCGGTCTTTTATATACAAATAACTTAGAACCATCATTAAACAATCATATTTTCACATTTTCAAATTAAATATGATTTTATCCTCTTTTACCCTAAATTAGGGTTTCTAAATTATTTAATCATTCTCATATGAGGTAAAACCCTAAATCATGCAATTCTACATCTAGATCAGGTTCGAATCTAACATTATCATTCAACATGTTATTAACACTTCAATTAACCCATTAAGCATTCTAGATTCAACCTTTAATCACAAATAGGGTTTTTAACTCAACTTTAATGCACTTTTCATCAACTTGTAATACTTTTGCAAATAGGAATGAAACCAATATTTAATATCATTTTTATTGGATTCCCCTCCTTCTCCTGATCAAAATACATATATTATTTGTATTTATCCGAGCTACGGTTTAGGAGATATGATTTTTGCCAAGTTACTTACCACAGCCAACGAGAATTTGCCACGTCACCATCTCCCATGCAAAGAGCTCGCTTTGGAAACATTTCGAATTGACCTTCTTGCCCTCGGTTAAGTCGAATCTTGTACAGCCCGCGTAGGGGCATATCTGTCCAAACGACTTCAGGTCACCTTCTTCCTCGGGACGGCGCTCCCTGCCGCCCTAGACGCGACCAGCGGAGCTTTTCCTCTCCTCCCTGGATCCCGACGACCACCGGAGTTGGTGCCTCCACCTCCGACGCCCCTAGGCGTTCCCCCAGAAGCCAAAAACTCGCGGCCAAAGCCGCTGGCTTGTGCTGGCCAGGCCTACAACACTTGGCGGCCCTGTAGCCTTGTCGTTGCTGCCACAGGTAATCCAGGGCACGAAAGTGTCGGCCATCCCTCCCCTGGTGTAGTAGGAGCATGCAGCATCAACCCAACTCGTCCAATGGTCCCGTGTCGCTCCATAGATGTGCTGTTTCACATGGTTAGGGTTTCCAACACCAAGAAGCAAAGGGGAAGAGAGAGGGAGATGTAGGATTTCTTTTCAACTCGAACTAGGGTTCCACTCTTTATATAGGGGAGAGTTTGATGCCCTAAGATGGCGTTCCCGCAAGAAACAAAGTTCTTTCCTAATAGGAATCAAATTCCTTCATGGAGAAGCAAGGTTCTCTCTCCTACTTACCTCTTTAATATATTATTTGTTCTTTAGATATTAGGAGTTAAAAATTCCTCTCACTTATTCTCTTTATTCTTGCTTTTTAGTTCTTTGGAACGAATTTCTATTTTCTTTTAATAGAAACCATTTCCTTTTTTACAATGCCACCAAAAACATTAATAATGTATCATATTATCTTTCTATTTATCATTATTGTTATTTTCTCTATCTTTCTTCTTTATTCAGACTCCTTGGATCCCTAGACACTCCATTATTTTGATATCCCTTTTCAACGATAATTATTCCTTCTAGATGCATCTGTATGCAATATTTCTCATTATCATTTTTATTTCTTATTAAAATATTTTCTTTTGAGGATTTCTTTTTATTTCTCTTTTATTTTCCTCATTGGTATTCCTTTTACCATTAGGAATCCTTGGAATACGAAATTCCACTAAGGATTACCCAATTGTACCTCTTTTTACTTATTTTCCACATTTTACCATTGTTTTCAATTTCTTTCTTAATAAAGAAATACTCAATCGATCTTTTCTTTTCTTATTGCATTATTTATGCAACTTTGGACTCCTTGTAACCCAAGGAACCCAAGAGGCACGAAATCCGTCTTTGGTTTTGCCTTCTAGAGGTTTCCACATTTTTCTTTTCTTGAATATTCAATTATTCATTCACTAATTGAATTTTCTTGTTATTTGGGCCCAATAGCCAATAAAGCCCACAACCCAAACATCAAGGCTATTGTAAATGAAATCCATTTATTCAAACCAAATTATGTCATTATTTATTCAAATATCTTTGATATGAGAAATTACATTTCTCACCAAATAAACCCGAAAATTTGGGTTGTAACATCCTTCCCCTCTTATAGGAATTTTGTCCTCAAAATTCAATCAAACAAAACAAACAATTCAGGATAAGACTTTTCCATGTCCATCAACGGCCCCTATGTGGCTTTACCTTACCCATGGCACTTCCAAAGAACCTTTATCATCACATATTCTTTTCTCTGAGTTCTTTCATCCTGGCGTCTATAAACTGCACAGGTGACTCAGGTCATTTCAGCCTCCCTTGGGGCTCACTAGGTTCATTGTTTAGCTCATGGTTTGGGTACCTCACATAGTGCTCTAAGTTGGACATTTGGAACTCATCGCACCTTTCTTTATCCTGAGGGGCAAGGTTATCCATAACCTTCTCCACCAATCCATCTCAAATGGACCCATGTATCGGGGACTCAGCTCTCTTAGCTATAACTTAGAGGGGTCGGATTTTCATGTCACATATTCTCCCACAGTGGACTGCATGTCAGTCTACTTTGCATCTGCTCATGACTCTTATCGTCTCTAGGCTCCTTTTAGCCATTGCACGATCAAAGCGACTTCATCTACACATTGTGGTCCTTTTATAATCATCACGTGGTCCTTCACCAACATCACCTTACTGAAGTGGTGACCGACACAACCTCTCTTATAGAGCTTCTTTGAATCCTGATATTGACTATGGTGGTTAACTTCACATCTTGCCTAGGACAAGAACTATCAATATCTATCACCCCGAATGATCACATATACTCTCATCAAACCCCCTTTAGTCTGGATCATACTAACCATTAGTTAGGGGTGATAAACTGTACTAACATCGAGTTCTTCATGTACCTACTTCCACCTTATGGAAGTGAACCTTTAGGTCAAACTCAAGAACTTTTGATCTCGCATCAAGGTGATACTGAACCATCTCCCTCATGAGTAGTTCAACCAAAATGGTCCCTTGACAGAACTCTTTCTTTCTTACATCATCTAGGTAAAGAGATCTACCATAACCCACATTGCATCTTTACCTTCCTTGGTCTAGAGGAGACTATCACCACATCCATAGTGATGAACTCTCATTCCCTCTCAGGAACTCTTTATCCTTTATATCCATGCACTGGGTTACCGATGTTCATCCTTCACCTTTTGTCATGCATATCACATGCAGCCTCATCTCCATCATCCATAGTACTGCTACCACTCATTATCTCAGTAATACCGTGGTGTATGGTGATCTAAATATCACGATTTCCTAAATATCATGATTCCTCAAGATCGATTCCTTAGAAACTCTAAACCACTCTAGTCGGGATTTCATCACCTTACTTTCCACAGAAGTGCATTTGAGGTTCTAGAACCATCCTTTCATTGCATCATGGCCTAAGCTGGCTAACCAAACAATCATTAACTTTTCAACATATCTTGTTACATCTGAGTGTTATCTAAACACACCTCTTTTCCAAACTTTGGGTTAACCTAACAACCTCTTCTAGCCAAACTAGGCAGTTATATCTCAACCAGAGCATCCATTACCACTTCACACTCTTAGGTATTAGGTAACATTGATGACATACAGCCTCCTATATGCCACTTATTATCTCATCTTAGCCCTAAGTCCATCTTCATCAAGAACATTCTGAGCTTATTCCTTTGGTTTTCAAATTCAACCTGGTGTAACTCGTAGCTCATGCTAAAAACATCCTTATAAGATGACTACCTTATTTCTCTTTAGCATTTGCAAACCATCCATGTATCATTCAATTTACCAGGGTATGTTATCTTTTCTGTCCCCATATCTCGTGGCAACGTTCCAAACCACATCATCTTTTATCCTTGGTGTATGACATGCGTACTGTCCTATCTCTTACTCCCATAACAAGAGGAAATAAGCATTTGGCTACAGTCCAAATACAGAGTTCTTCCTGTTCCAAGAGTAGAGATGATACATCCCACCTTGCCAATACACCTTCAAATCTAGGTTGAAACGTGCAACTTATGTCTCTACATCACAATCATCTCGATATCAAAGTTACTTCCATGGAAAACTGGTCTTGAACCTATCTGGTCCAAACACAATCCTTAGTCATCACCTCTAGGTCTATAGGGTTCCAGCACGTTTGGGGTCATCCCTCTTCCCTCATGCATCAGAGAGTGCCCTACTCATCTGCACTTTGGGTCCCATGAGTTCATGAAGGTGATCAATCTCCTAACCCATGGCCCTTAGATAATGATAGTTGTTACCTCCCGACCCTATGGTCTTATGCAACTAGGGAATTAGGCAACTCCTACTTCCATCGGTCTTACCCCTACCTGAACCTAGGATAGACTTAGGATTATATCATAGTACATGTCCAACATAGAACCTTACCCAAGCATTCATCATCTCTCTTTCTGCATTCATGGGTTGACTTTCATCATTTCATAGGGATCATGGCAACCTGCCTACCTTGGTCAAGCCCCATACCGGTTACCTCCATGGTAACACATCAACATGCACATACAGATGGTTATCTATGGGTCTATAGGTTCATTTCTCATGCCATGTACTCTTCACTTAGCTTCTCAAGATCCTATGAAACCTCCTCAGGTTACCTCGAAACCAACCAAATGGGTAAACTCCCTACCAAAGGGTCCCTCTCCCAGGATGGGAGGAAACTACACCTTGATAACAAATGTCACAAGCGTCCTTAGGGTTTACATTCACATGACCATGCTTAATCTTAGCAAGCTACTAAGGCACAAGAAGACACTTACCAAACCATGCCAGGTCACACTTATTCTCATTCTCAACATTAGACCAACTTTGTCGTGAGGGGTTCATCAAACATACCTGAAACTTAAGGGGTTTCCCTTTTCCTCTATACATGAGGAGTACCATGCTCGAAACTATAACAACTTGATTCTCATCATGAGCACTAGGTATACCACTTCCCCTCTTAGGCCTAGGAACCCTAGGTTCACTTGTAGGTGTCCAACTGCATGCTCTATCTCTTAACCACGAACCAAGTATGTAAAAGGCATGACATGCACTTCTTGTCATCCTTCAACTCGAGCAACACTTAGAGTTGGGTCCTCCTTAAGGACAACCAACAAGGTACAAGGCCTCACATCCTACTACTATACCTCTCCAATTCTAAGAAACTCTTCTCCCTATCTCAGGAGGTAAACACCTATACCATAGGCGAAGAGGTACCAGCAGACTCATCCTCTCTCTTGGTTTTGGTTCCTTTCATGGCATCCAAGACATCATCAGCCTCCAAGGGTCAAGCATACGACAACCGTTATCATCCACCTAGGTCGCATCATCCTCAACTCCCACTATTCCTCAAATTTCGTGATTTTAGGCTTCCAACCTTCTTGCCTGGCGTCTTCTCTCTCTCTCTAGAGCTAATCCTACAACCAACCTCTCTATAAGAGGTCCTTTCTTCATGAAGGATCAACCCCATAACATTGTCCCTACCTGAGTGAAGTCTATGCTCGAACTTATGTTTACTCAAGATTATCCATAACCCCTTATGCTTATGTCATAAGCCATCCATTATGATTCCTTTTCCAGGGATTCATCCTACTGTTTGCACTACTAACGTACTCTGGGTGCAAGCTATACCCTACTTGCACAAGCCCATAGGGTTCTATAAGTTCTCCTCTAACCTCATACATGAAGGAGCTATCCTTCGCTATGGCATGCACGACCCTCTTCAGGGTTGGGTCACCAAAGGTACTAGGTCATCTACACTCTTATGGTATCCCAAAGGCGTGACCAACCAAACACTCAGTCAACCATGACATCTAACTCATCATGTCATATCTCTATCTAACCTTCCCTTAGGGTTAGGGTTAACATCATCCTCAAAGGATGTGCTAGGTCTCCACTTCTAATGGAGGTCTCTACCTCCAAGACTAACTCTCTCTACTCATCCTCCTACCAAGGAGGTCTATCCTCAGGTCTCTCCTAAGGGCAATGACAACTCATGTCATACGACCTAAGCATGTATCTATTCCTTTACGCTTACTCTATTAAGCTTATGTCCATGACATCTTATTTACATGCTTTTTATTAATTTGGTGGAGGATTCCTTAATCCTTATCAACCTTACCCATACCTCAAGAGGGTGAGGAAAAGAGAGAGGAAACCCTAATCCTTAAGGTCCTTAAAAGAATTGGAGTTGAGAAGGGATGAACAAGATGAGAGAGTCCTAAAGGTATCTTATTTTGATTCATACCCTAAGACTTTGGTCAGGCAGTCACATAGATCTGGGAGTCCTCATATTCTGACTAGCGGTGTGGAGGAAAATATTGCCAGCCCCCAGACGTGATCCTTTTCTAGACACCTCAATCTTTCGCATAATCCTCTAATAGCTCCCTTGGGTTCTACAAAATTTGTAAAATTTAATAATTATTAAAGATTAATTGAGGAACCTATGCTCTGATACCAATTGTTACAACCCCGCCTCCCAGTAACCCCCAATTAAGGGAGACTGAAAGGACAGAGTTGTTAACCAATAACCCGGATCAAAGGTTCGACACATAATCATTAACAATTATTAAATTCTACCAACTATACTGAAATATGGAGAAAAAAGAAACTTTTGCATACCTCTTAAAACTAGGATTTCAAAACTTCTATCCACACATATACTAATCTATCTAATCCTCCTTTGCACATTAATTCTCATTTAGTACCACATATGCCACTTTACTGTTTGTTCTTTTCATTGTACCTAAAACGTCGAAAAACAAAATGTCGGTCAGCCAAAGCTGGTATGTGGGGGAAATAATAATCATGCAAATATGGTAACAACATAATCATTCAATTAATCATTTAACAACCAAGATTACGTTTTGAGCCATACTACATTTGCAATTAGGGTTTCCCATCGTCTTTTACCATATTAAACCCTTTATTTTATGCCATTACTCAAAAACCCTGGTTATCTTATCTATTCTTCAATATTAAGGTTATCTCAACAACATATAACCCTATTTCCATATTTAAAGGCACATTAATCATCAATTAATTTCATTAAACTTCTTTTACATTAAAGCTACTATTTTATCCCTTTTAATTCATGACAAGATCATTATGTGCATCTATCATTAATTCAAAGTTCATTAGGGTCTAATTAACATATGAACTCATTTTGCCATCATTTCTACCTTTTATCCATGAAAAGACCCTAATTACTACTTTTAGGGTATTTATCCAGAATTAAGGTCTTTTATATACAAATAACTTAGAGCCATCATTAAACAATCATATTTTCACATTTTCAAATTAAATATGATTTTATCCTCTTTTACCCTAAATTAAGGTTTCTAAATTATTTAATCATTCTCATATGAGGTAAAACCCTAAATCATGCAATTCTACATCTAGATCAGGTTCGAATATAACATTATCATTCAACAGGTTATTAACACTTCAATTAACCCATTAAGCATTCTAGATTCAACCTTTAATCACAAATAGGGTTTTTAACTCAACTTTAATGCACTTTTCATAAACTTATAATACTTTTTCAATTAGGAACGAAATCAATATTTAATATCATTTTTATTGGATTCCACTCGTTCTCCTGATCAAAATACATATATTATTTGTATTTATCCGAGCTACGGTTTAGGAGATATGATTTTTGCAAAGTTACTTACCACAGCCAATGAGATTTTACCACGTCACCATCTCCCATGCAAAGAGCTCGCTTTGGAAGCATTTCGAATTGACCTTCTTGCCCTCAGTTAAGTCGAATCTTGTACAGCCCGCGTAGGGGCATATCTGTCCAAATGACTTCAGGTCACCTTCTTCCTCGGGACGACGCTCCCTACCGCCCTAGACGCGACTAGCAGAGCTTTTCCTCTCCTCCCTGGATCCCGTCGACCACCAGAGTTGGTGCCTCAACCTATGACGTCCCTAGGCGCTCCCCCAGAAGCCAAAAACTCGCGGCCAAAGCCGCTGGCTTGCGTTGGCCAGGCCTGCAACACTTGGCGGCCCTATAACCTTGTCTTTGCTTCCACATGTGATCCAGGGCACGAAAGTGTCGGCCATCCCTCCCCTGATGTCGTAGGAGCATGCCACATCAACCCAACTCGTCCACTGGTCCCACGTCGCTCCATAGATGTGCTGTTTCACATGGTTAGGGTTTCCAACACCAAGAAGCAAAGGGGAAGAGAGAGGGAGATGTAGGATTTCTTTTCAACTCGAACCAGGGTTCCACTCTTTATATAGGGGAGAGTTTGATGCCCTAAGATGGCTTGTCTGCAAGAAACAAAGTTCTTTCCTAATAGGAATCAAATTCCTTCATGGAGAAGCAAGGTTCTCTCTCCTACTTACCTCTTTAATATATGATTTGTTCTTTAGATATTAGGAATTCGAAATTCCTCTCACTTATTCTCTTTATTCTTGCTTTTTAGTTCTTTGGCACAAATTTCTATTTTCTTACAATAGAAACCATTTCCTTTTTCACAATGCCACCAAAAACATTAATAATGTATCATATTATCTTTCTATTTGTCATTATTGTTATTTTCTCTATCTTTCTTCTTTATTGGGACTCCTTGGATCCGAAGACACTCCATTATTTCGAAATCCCTTTTCAAGGATAATTATTCCTTCTAGATGCATCTATATGCATTATTTCTCATTATCATTTTTATTTCTTATTAAAATATTTTCTTTTGAGGATTTCTTTTTGTTTCTCTTTTATTTTCCTCATTGGTATTCCTTTTACCATTAGGAATCCTTGGAATACAAAATTCCACTAAGGATTACCCAATTGTACCTCTTTTTACTTATTTTCCACATTTTACCATTGTTTTCAATTTCTTTCTTAATAAAGAATCCCCTAACCATTCTTGGTTATTCAATAATATTATGAGAGTAAGAAAATTCCTCCTTCCATTAGTTACCTTTAACATTGGTCTAGGAGATAATTTTCTTCTATAGCTTGATCCTTGGTGTTCTTCAAATTTCTTAGGAGATATTATTGGCAAGGAGATGGTAATCCATTTAGGGCTTCCTTCAGATTCTTCTTTAAGTTCTATTACATCAGATAATAAATGAAAAATCCCTATGAAAAGAATTTATTTTGCTCTCTTCTGTTCTAGAAAACTATACACCTAGATTATCTGGTAAGGATTATCTAACCCTTTCTGATAGGAAGGATGATAATATAAAACTTATTTGGGAGAGTATAAGAGGTAAGGGATCAAAGGACCCTAGTTTTGAGTGGATTTGGAAGTGTAAATGTCAAATTAATTACAACGTAACCTTTGGAAGGCTAGACACAACAAAATCCCAACCTATGACTATGCAAGGAGAAGAGGGATTTCTGTAGCTTCGATCTGTTTTCTCTACATGATTGGGTATGAAGATACCCAACATATTTCTTCGATTGCTCTTTTATTAAAATTCTCTGGAATCAAACTTTCTTTAAAAAAAGGATTGATGATGTCCCTTGTTGTTGGGATGATCTTGTAAAGATGAAGAGTTATTTTGTTGTTATCATTGCTCCACTCATTTTGTATTATAATAGGGTGGAGAGGAATTTGAGGGTGCATCATGGGAGGTATAAGGATGCAGGAGACATATGGCAGCAAATTTTGAAGGATTATGAGAATCTAAAGTGATTTTTATCTGGATGGGTTTATTCC
This sequence comes from Alisma plantago-aquatica, assembly GCA_963693085.1. Lineage (NCBI taxonomy): Eukaryota > Viridiplantae > Streptophyta > Magnoliopsida > Alismatales > Alismataceae > Alisma > Alisma plantago-aquatica. The sequence goes on along the minus strand of OY856412.1, from coordinate 807,884,788 downwards.
TCTCTCCTATTTTTTATTACATTCTTTTGAGGACCCTACTTCATTTCTTGGTTCTGAATAGTTTTTCTTTATCTATCTTTGGATCTGTCCTAGTCCTTGGACATTTGTTTCGATTCAAATGGCCCTATTGTTTGCTATTTGGCTGGATCTGAAGCTCTATAAATGCTAATGAGGGTCGATATGTTGGCCTATGGTTTTGTTCTACCTTGTATAGTATTCTTTGTATAGAGTACATTGTTTCCTCTTGAACCAAGATTTTTTGGAAATGGTTTGATGACGATCCTTGTTGTTGGATTGCCTTGTGTGATGAAGTGTTTCTCTACTATTCTCAGTGCTCTACTCATTGTTTACAATCGGGTAGAGAAGTAAACAAGAGTGCTTCATAGAATCTATAAGGATGCTGGTGTCAACTGGAATCTTTCTTTGATGGTCTCTGCGTTTTCTAGAGTGTGATGCTTTGTATTGTTAATCCTATGTCCTTTTGATGCCCTAATTTTGCATCCCCTCAGACAAATTGCTATAACCTTTCTGCTATCCTCAGATTCATGGTTTGATCTGGACTATCCTGGATCTGAGTTCTCTATACCAGTTGTAGGATGGGTTCCTCATCATGGACTATGCTCAAAGTTGGCCCTATCTACTTCATAGTTGGTTCTGAAGATCTGTTTAAGTTGATAAGGGTTGTCTGATGGCCTTTTGAGTGTTTTTTGTCTTGCATGGGATTGATATATTGTATAGATTACATACATATTTCTCTTCTATTCAGTTCTCTTCTGTATTGAACAAGCATTGTAAAGTCTCTCAAAAATAAAAAATTAAAAAAAGCCCCACGAGTTTTTGTTGACAAAAAAAAAGAAGTTAAAGTTTTTGATAAAAAAATCCATTTTTATCTCTCCTCCAAGAAAAAGGTTCTCAAATGGGAATAGAGTATATATGACATAATCATGGGATGAGTAATAAATATTTATCTCAAAATTTGACACTAAGAAACACATTAGAAAGGTATTATTCAATTATTTTATCTAATAATATATTAATAACAAGTGAAATGACATTTGTAGAAATAATGGTCAAAACATGTGAAAAATAAAAAATAAATTTACGGGAAGAATCTAGACACCTTCTTGGACACGTGGTCCAAATTTGGTACGTTGGACCTTTAAATTTTTTTATACAAGTTTCCATATAGTTTTGTATAGGATTTAATTAAATATGCATTAAATTCATCAACTTTCTCTAAAGTCCGAGTTTCTTTGATGTCACACAGTTGTTTCCTTTTCTTTCCTTTTGTTTGCATGATCCGATGGTCCCTATTTATATCAGCCATGATCTGATGGCATTTGAATCATCCCCTTCCTCTGACTCCTTCGCGAGTCAGGAACTCAGATCACATGTTTTCTTTCTCAACATCATTCCCTTGCGTCTCTTGCCCATTTTTAGAGATTTTTATTCCTACATCTTTTCCTTTCTTTCCCAATATAAGTGAGCCATAAATCATTCCCCCTCTCACCTTGATCATGAAATGCCCAACCTAGAGCATCATTCCCTCTCCACCGAGACCTCACAGAAACCACCCCAATGCTTTGCACCCCGATATTTGGTACCCAAAAGCCCTGCTGGTCACCACAAATCTCTTTGCCTCAGACAATTTCATATCCAACACTCTGAGCCACCCTACCCTATTCAAGTTACAATTGCAACAAACTCATCCTCACTGCGGTGGTTCCCTCCTCCTTTGGTTCAATTGATGAACCAATAAGCATATACAACACCATGTGGTGCTACTCACATCTTTGGTTTGCCTCTAGCAACCCCCGAGCATTAAATACTAGAATCATGGTTCTAGCTTTACTGATGCTCAACGTCATAGCATCTCAGGTGCACTTTGACCAAGGTAACCCTGCCTCTAACCTCCTTTGGCCCCGAGGATCATTTTTTGACCATCAGTTGTCTTTGTTCAACTTTCCTTCCTTGGGTTTGACCTCACAACATTTTCATCTATTTCCCTTCTTTTTCCAACAAACCAATAGGTTGTTGGTCCTCTCCTTCATGCAACCGATCCAACGCCTTCAATTTGACACCATGATGGTTTAAGTCTCTCCTTTCTATCCATTGGTAAGATCCTTCCTTAGCCTTGGTTTTTCTCGTTCTGCCTCATCCATAGTTGGAGCAGTTCTTGAGCTCCATTGGTAACTGTGGTTTGAATGTTGGCTCTTTGGCTCCACCCGATGATGTGCAACTCATTGGAAACCTTGTTTTCATGGGAATGATTTTTTCATCCTGAGTTCTGATCAGAGAATCAACATCTAGGTTGCTCGCTTACGCCTTATGCGAGGGAGGAACATGCCAGGTCACGAATTGACCTTGGTATCCCCTCATGTTTAATTGAATGATTAAATTTCCAAGGGGAGTTCTGAGTTTTTAAGCATCATCACCCCCTTGTTTGGTTTTAGGCATGATGCCAACATGTAATTCCACCATTGGTCCACATTAGATGGGCCTAAGGTCTAGTGGATACTAATCACCTACATGACTTTTTCCTGATTTCTGATTGGTTTAATCTTGGGAAATTGCTGTAATTCAAAAGATGCTCAGAAAAATACAAAAAATATGTTCTGGAAAGATCTCTTGATTTCCTATCATTTGGTGTTGTTTTCAGACTCTATTTTCTGATGTTTGATTTGACACCCTAGTTTGACCCATGAAACCCTAATTAAGTAATACATGTAATTGATATGATCTAATCTGACGTAGTTTTCCTAATTTAACGACATTGATCAGTAAGCGTATCCCTAATGCACTCAAACCCCAATCTACCCTAATTCAACCTAGGAGAAATACAAGGTATTGATTATGATGTTTAATAATTATGAGTCAATGTTTAGGGCCCTAATCAAGATAAGAGAAGGTTTGACATATATTTGACTCAAAGATCAGAGAGGCTATCTTAGGATCATATTTTCTCCAAGGTAAATGGGTCATGCTTCTGAGCACAAGTATTTATGATTGATTGCATGTGCACAAGTATTTATGATTGATTGCATGTTAAGTATAAAGTAGACATTATGGCTTCAAGTTTAATGTTTTAATGATGCTCACTATATCAAATTTCTTGATGTATGCTTTATGTTATGTCTAGTGGTTATAATGATCACAAAGATTAGATATTATGATTAATGATTCATGAAATTAATTTTCAAGTTCAAAGGGAAGAAGTAGCATCATCTTAAAGTCCAAGAATCATGATAATGTTAATGTTGATTATCAAGTTAATTGAAATTGAAATAGTCTTTATATGCTCGTGAATAATGGACCTCAAGGGGTTGTAATGGGATTTCCTAGCATCTAGGATTTCCTCACAATCATGTGCTCCTAAGGGGGTGTCATAGAGGGATGCAAATGAATGATGCATAGGGGGGTGAATTGATCTAATTGCTACTTTATAAATAATTAAAACATGCAACCATAGAAGGAGGACGAAACAAGGATGAAACTTGTGTTTAGAGTGGTTCCAACTTTGAATTTAAAGGTTGTCAGTCCACTACCCAATTGTCTCCAATTTGGATTTTGAAAGTGATTAATTTTATTACCTCACAAGGATGTTTCACAAAATACAACCACCTTCCTTGAAGTTGACTTCACCTAGATGTAGCCTCAACCCTCCTTGAAGTATCCTTCTTTGAAGTCTCCAAGCCCTTAGAGAAGCCTTCTCCTCCTAGAAGTAGCTACACCACCTTGAGATAGCTCCACGACGTTCTAGGGAGTGTCTAGAGTGTTATTAATGCAAGTGGCTAGCATTTGCTATTTTGTTCATGCTTAAAAGGAATAATCCAGAACCCTTCTCGGTCGACAATTTGATCGACCGAACTATGTCTCAGTCAAGATTTTCTTCAATCGATCCTGGGTTGAAGGCAAAAATGTTGCAACATTTATTTTGAATTCCCAACTACCAACCACTCAATCTAACGATCACAAGCTTTATATCAAAGCATACTCAGTCGATATTATTTTTTACCGAAGACTATTATAGAGAACAATTGTGTAAGTTGTAGAACAGTGCTCACAATTTCAACCAAGGTGGTTCTCGGTTGACAAAATCTTCGACTAAGTGTGTCTAGGTCGACAACTTTTTGACTGAGGGTGTCCCTATTTTAGACTTTTGAATCACCTACTAAGTGTGTGTTTCAATGTGTGTTGGTGATTCTAACTTTGGGTGGTAACCTATCTAAGGGTTATAAGTGGGTAGGGAAGATCTAACACTTGATTTACATGATGTATAAGTACTTGTACATTATTTTTTGTACAATTGTTTACATTTGAGTACAATCATGAATATTTATACAATGAAGTGCATTTGGTCTTCAATTTGCATTGAACTTCATCTTCCCACTTAGTAGGATTTCCTTATTACTTTGAACCCTGAAATACTCAAATAGCATTTCAGATCCACAAGTGTGAAATGTTTTTCATCATCAAAACAAAGGGTCTATTAATGTCCAATTTAACCAATAATCTCCCCCTTTTTGAAGATGACAAGCATTTCTGAAATATAATTAAAATATTTTAAATGAGATGAGTTCCATACCTGAGAATTACCTGAGATGAAAAATATTCTCTTGTTTTCATAAACTGTGTGATAATTATTCATAAAGAGATATGGAACATAGTATACATCTCTTAAGGAATGTAGCATCAATTAATGTTAATCCAAGAGAACATGAAACTCATTTATTTTGTTTTATATGATTTCTCCCCCTTTGTCATTTAAAAAAGATAGCCATATAATCATTTTACTATCCCTGAATGGGATAATCCCCCTCTATATGATACACAAGTTGCAAAAATAAAATGATAGAAAATGTCCAGTGAAAGCCACAAGATAGATTTTTACTAACATGATCAAGTGAATACAAACAAGCTCAATTTCATTGATAACAACATAGGATAAACTTCACTAGAAATGATTACATAAGTGGTACTACTCACTACATAGGACATCATCTCTTGAAGGATTTCAAGATTACATCATCCTTAGGATCTTTCCCAAGAAATGGAGAATCACCATAATACTTGACAAGTGTTTTCCAATCAAGTGCACCTGTCTTAGTAAGAGCATATGCCTCTAGAAATGTAGGTGCCATATCAAACTTGAAGTGGGAAACAATGTCCTAGAATTGCATGGGTGAGTTTTGGGTATGGGAAAGATCATGTGAAAGTGGATGTGGGACTTGGGTGTACTGGATTGAAGGGTTAAAAGGATAGAGACTCTCAGGATAGAGTGTATATGGATATGTGCCAGGAACATTGGGAGACAAGGCTTGCATTCTTTGATTGAGGTAGGTCATGGCATGATGATTGTAATCTAATTGTCTCCCTAAGTGAAAGGTAGCCCCTTTGAGATAACACACATCATTTTCTAGATTTTCTAGGGAGTATCTAGGAGGAGTACGAGGAGAAGGATTTTCTTCAGTGGATGTCTCTCCTTCGGCCCGAGCTCTCTTGTGCCCAAATTCAAGTCCCATTTTATCTATAATGTGTTTGGTGAGTTTTTGAGGATGCCTATCACACTTGTAGTTTAAATCCTCTAAGTTTTTGTCAAGGAAACATTGGATAATTTAGCACACAAAATTAGCATAGGGAGGATTTCCAGAGAATTCAAACATATTGGATAGGATATTGCGAATGAATTTGACAAGAATGCTTTCTAGGATATCATAAATTAGATACATCTTGAATTGTGGGATTTCAATTTTGTTTGGTCTAGGGTAGATTTTATGGGAGATAATGAGGTTTACTACCCAAGCTTCTGGGGTGATAGATGTAGCATAGTAAGTTCCCCTATTCTCATGACATGAAGTATTAGGAAGGAAAATGGCCCTTTTGATGTCTCCTAAGGTAATGGTGTTATAATCGTAGATAATTTGGATAAAGGGTTTTTGGTGGTTATGTCTATGAAATCACCATATTCCTCCACATCTATATCTAGCATTTTAAGGATGTAGCTTTTAGAAAAATGGAATCCTTTCCCATCAACCATGGAAGTGAAAAAGAAGGGATTATTGGAGCCCCTAGTAAGATTAGCGTAGAACTCCTTAATAGCTTGGGTGGACTAGAACGAAAGGATGGTTAAAGAAACTCCATAAACTTTTGCACCTTGAAGAGCTCGGCGAGGTCAAGGAGTGTGATGAAGTCATTGGTGTCCACATGGCGTCAAGGAAGAGGGGTCTTTGAGATGAGCTTGAGGTAGCATTCTCCGGCAACAATGTCATTGAAGGGAATGGCTTGATGACGATCAAGGCTAGAGTGATCGTTCTTCCCTTCCTCACTGCTACTTGCTTCTTCCCACTACGAGCTAAATATGAGGTCATCTTGAACAAGTGGAGGTGGAAGAAGAGCTAGGGATGGTAGTAGAAGAGTATCGATGAAGAATAGCTCCAAAGATCACTAGACATGAGGTGGACAAGAAAGAGTTTGAAGTGTGAGTAGAATGAGAGGATTGGGGTCCCTTTTATAGCAAATTAGGGACTTGCTCGGTCGACAATTTCATCGACGGAGAGCCCAATGGCTCTCTTCTAACACTCCTCATAATTACTAGTTTGGTCGACCGTTAGAGTTTGAAAAATGACTGTTGTAATGAGCATTCAGTCAATTTTTTTTTTAAAAGAGGGGCCTTTTTGTAAAAAATTCCGGTTCACAAACTTTCTAGATGAAATTCAGTTCAAAATTGCCTTGTCGGCTGAGAGTTCCACTGAGTGGAACTCAGTCGACTATTTTGTCGATCAAGAATCTTCTCACCTGAAAATATGTTCAATCGAACAAGAGTTTGCGAGTAGTTTTGGTGAATTGATTTTGAGCTTGTTTATGTGCTTGTTCATGATGATAAGTTATTGTCACTAATCAAAGATATATTACTAGAATTTTTTGCAACAAAAATAACATGAAATTAAAGTAAGAAAATTAGGAATTTTGAGCACGTATATCAAAGAATACATCTTCTAGGGGAGTAATAAGTAACCTCTTTCTAATATACTGAAATTGATCAAGAGGATGAGGCTTGGTAAAGATATCTGGTAATTGCTCTTCACTGTCAACATGATGGAGAGATATAATATTTTTAGAAATATGATCTCTTAAGAAATGATGTCTGATTTCAATATGCTTGGCACGAATATGTAAAAAAAGATTATGGTCCAAGTTTTTAACACTAATATTATAAACAAAAATAAGTGTAGAAGAAAATGCAAAGCCATAGTCATTCAAAACTTCTTACATATAGAGTACTTGAGCACAACATGAACCAATAGCCACATATTCAACTTTAATGGTGGATAGGGAAACTGTATTTTTTTTCTTACTAAACCAAGATACTAAGGGTCTTCCTAGTAAGAAGAAACCACCACTTGTGCTCTTACGATCAAGTCGACAACTAGCATCATCGGCATCGGTGAAAGCTTTTAAGTCTAGTGATTCTCCTTTAGTATACCACAACCCATAGTCGATAGTATCAGTGAGATATCTTAAGATCCTTTTGATAGCTTGAAAATGAGATTGCATTGGTTTTGATTGAAATCTAGCACAAAACCCAACAGAAAACACGATATCCAGTCTAGAAGTGGCCAAATATAGCAAACTACCAATCATGGCCCTATATAAGGAATCATCATTGGGTCCACCATCTTCATCCTTGTCAATTTTGGCAGAGGTAGCCATGGGAGTGGTAGCATGTTTACAATTTTCCATGCCAAATTATTTTAAGAGTTCTTTGGTGTATTTCTCTTGGCTTAGAAAAATTCTGACGAGCTTTTGTTTTATTTGAAAACTAAGGAAAAATGTTAATTCTCCCATGAGACTCATTTCAAACTCTTTCTGCATAATATCACTAAATTGATTACATAAGGAATCATTTGAAGCAGCAAAAATGATGTCATCAACATATATTTGAACAACAACAAAATATGATTCGTATGTTTTGAAAAATAGTGTAGAATCTGATTTTCCAATTGAAAGGCCATTATCAAATAAGTAATTTTTAAGTCTTTCATACCAATTGTGTGGTGCTTGTTTTAGATCATAAAGATCTTTCTTAAGTTTATACACATGGTCAATTTTCTCAGGAATCTCAAATCCAACTGATTGAGAAACGTATTGATACGACCCCATTTGAGCTTAATTGGTAAACTAGGGTTTACCTAGACAATTGCAAAGATTAATTAGAATAATCATTCTTGAAATCTAATTAATGACGATAATACAATTAGGATGTTTTAACTATGATAAGAAGTCTAAATGTTCTTTTGTCTTGAGAATTAGGGTTTGAGAAGCATAAACCCTAATCGACCCAAAATAGGGTTTTGATGATACATGAATACATAATTTGATAAGTAGAATGTCTCACTAAATGATTTTTAGTATTTTATGTATAACTCTTATTTACTTAAAATTTGTATATGATTTGGATATATAAAATGTGAACAACATTGGAAAATATCAGAATTTTTGAAGAATGTTATGACCTGTTTATCGGTCGAGTTTCAAACTCGACCGATCATATTTCCAGATTTATATAGCAGTGTGGTAATTGAATTTTATCTTTTTATTGGTATATCCAATTGATCTCAAATTTTAACTGTGCTTGAAAAACACAGTTTTAGATACTGTGTTAAATTGGAATAATTTTTGGATGACTTTTGATCGCTACAGTGAGGGTGTCGGTCGAGTTCTGTGCAGGGCAAACTCGACCGAATCTGCTGCAGACTGCAATATAGCAGTGCACTATGATATTTTTAATTATTTATTGGTAACTCCAAATGACCTCAAATTTTAATGGAAGCTTTATAGATAAATTATAAACAACTTTATAAATTCCCATAATTGTTGGAGAAGGTTTGATCTCTGAAATAAACGAATTACAGTAACTTTGTATAACTGAATATTCAGCCAATATAATTAAAGTTGAGTGTTGGGTCAATATGCAATTGACCCAAGAAGCTCAAATTGACTTATATGATCGACCACACACACACACAGCTCTCATTCTTCGTCATCCATCCCATAGAAACGAAAATCTAGAGAGAGAGGGAGAGTTAGGGCTTGAGTGGAGAAAGAGGAGGAATTGCTGACCTAGGGTTTTGCGGTCCGAGGAATGGTGAAATCAAGTAAGTTTGGATCCTTTGCATAGACTTTTATGGTGAATCATCTCTCTCATGTCAATATTCCGTCCATGCTCTGATTTGATCCAAGATGATGTCGAAATTCCCTCTTTTCTCACCCTTTCTTCATAATCCCTCATTTTCAAGGTTTCCGAGTTGAATGGAAGAAGAATTGGGAGATTTGCTAGGGATTTGATATGAGTTCGAGATCCCCTGAGTTGAGCTGCAGTTTTGAGGTGTTTTCACACCTTAGGGTGAGTGGGTTCTTCCTTTAAACAGTATAATGCACGAAATTTGATTATAGCACCCAAATCCCTAATTGCTTGGTATGTGATTCTAAAACCTGAAATGTCCGTTTAATTTAAGTTGTTGCAATTTGATATGATATGGATTCCTTCTCTGTTTGAATGACTCCTTGATGGTAAATTCACATCAGAAACGTATACAACACATCCTAGAAACAATGCTTTTCAGATTTATACCATATGATGTAATTAGGGTTTAACCTAATTGAGATATCTCTAGAGTTTCAACCTTATTGAAAAGGACTAGTAATCTTATAAGTGGTTAGGATGTACCTCATGGATTACCTTATTTGAATTTTATCCTTGGTGCATGATATCTCAGTGAATAGCATGGAAACCTAAATTTAGTTCAATTTCCATGGTTTCATACATATATCGATTGTATATGATTTTTTGAAAACAATCTTTATTTAGTGAATGCTTATATCCTATGAAATCCTTATGAGAGCCATGTGACAAGTGAATGAGGTAAATGAAAAGGTGAATGAGGAGAATGAAACCCTAAGAGTAGGGTGTTGGCATGTGATGAATGAATAAGAAAAATGAAACCCTAAGGATAGGGTGTTCAATGAATCATGTTATGGTGACATGAAAGATCTCGATATGAGATGTGGTGATACTTAACTATTGAATTGTATGTTTCTAGTGCATTTAACTTTATATGTTTGTTGTCTCTGAGTTGATATCTACATACTGCATGGCTTATTATATTTCAATACATATCTCGTAAATTGCAGGTGATGAGATATGACATGCCCTAGAAAGGGATGTTACTGAGACATGGTATATGTTGAATACATGAGCTATGATGTTTTATATGATATGAAATGGCAGGCCGTGTGAGCCTTGTGAGAAATGTAAAATGAGTTATGATTTCTATTTTACATGTATCTATAATATTAATGTTAGACTTAGGTGCCCTGAACACGGTAGAACCCCTTCGAGAGATCTGCTTCTTAGGGGTGAAACTCGTGTTGCAACATTAACCGTGCGGAGTCATGGTGGCACGAGGATAGAGAGGCAGTGTTCAACAATAATCCGTGCGGAGTCACGGTGGCACTGGAGAAGATAGGGGTTATTGCAACAAGATCCGTGCGGAGTCATGGAGGTAACCCCGTGAGACTCTCCGCCTGTGTGCTTAGGTTAGAGGAGGAGTCTAGAGCACTCGGAGTAGTGCATTGAGGCCGGAGAGCCTGTGGTCCTGTGGCAGAACAGGGCTGGCGTCAGACTTAGCATTTCCTGGGTGTGTCGCTAAGTCTTGTACGGTGTGGCCGTAGTGCACTGCGAGTCTCTATGCAGAGTACACTGCATAGATCAGGGCATAAGCTAAAATATGATCATATAGGTTCACAGAGTTCCTTATAAATGAAAGAGTTAGGGAAGACTAGAGAATAGTCTTCTAGTAGTTATTCTTTGGATGCAATATTTACATTCTTTGTTATTTCAATTATATTGTTTTAGAACTGTTCAGTGTAGTATTTATTGTTGTTAAATTTCATAACGTTTACTCAAAGTTATATTTGTAATCACATTAGTGCCTTATACTGTTTCCTTGAAGTACTCATTCACTGAGCGAGTAGGCTCACCCCTCTACTCAAACATTTTAGGGTTAACCGCGTGGACTTGAAGATGGTCAGAGCATCAGTGTAGATCTGCTACAAGAGTTAAGTACAAGATTAGTTGAGTCAGTCGGTCCTTGTCACTCTAGGTCCTCAGTAAGAGATAAGAGAGAGAGTTGTAATTACGATGTGTAATATTGTTCCTCTTTTGATATGTATGCTAATTAGCAAGTTTTATGTGCATAAGGTGTGAGAGACATCATGAATGTTTATACATGTATCTTTACTATTGAAGTCTGATTAGTAAAAGAAATGTTCAGATTCCTTTGTTAAGATGTTATGTGGTTCAATGCGGGGAGAAAAGAGTCTTAAAGAAAAGAAAAAAAAAGTTAAGGGTGTTCTTTGTGTTACATATAAATCCTATCTTATGCCCTAATCTCATGATTTGAGGAAATTGTGAGATCGGGGTGTAACACGTATACTTCCTCTTCTATATTTCCATTTAGGAAGGCACTTTTTACATCCATTTGGAATAGTTTGATGTCTTTGCAGGCAGATAGAGCTGATAACATTCTAATATCTTCAAGCCTAGCCACGGGGGCATAGGTTTCATAAAAATATATTCCTTCTTGTTGTTTATATCCTTGAGCTACCAACCTAGCTTTGTTTCAAACTATGTCTTGGCTTCATTAAGTTTGTTACAAAAAAACCCACTTAGTTCCAATGATGGTTTTATCTTCTAGTTTAAGAAATAAATCCCATACATTATTTTTTGTAAATTGATTTAGTTCTTCTTGCATAGCCATTATCCAATATTCATCTTTTAAAGATTCATTTACGTTTTTAGGTTCAACAATTGATACAAATGCCATGTCCAACCAAAGTAGCCCGGCTGGTTGCGGCTCAGTAAGTCCAAATGAAGGACTGGGGTTCGAATCATACCAACGGGTGCTCTGTGAAAGGCACTCCACCCTAAATAGGCACAGGAAAGGGGTGACTGGACCACACCCTCTCATGCCTCGAGAGTTTACGTTGTTTGGCAGGGTCACAAAAGTGGCACTTCTACGGGGGCAGTTCTCTCGTAAATAAAATTTTTTTTTATACAAATGCCATCTTTGCAACATCTCTAAATGATGATCAGGTTTATACTTTTTCAAAAGGGTTTCCTATGATTAAGTCTTGAGGATGGTCCTTTATTAATCTAGGAATAGGTTGTTGTGTCTCATTTTGCTGTTCATTTTTGAGTATTTTTATCATATTTTGTAGATATGTTTAGGCCCTCAATTTGATGAGTGACATCATTTAAGCTTTCAATTTTATTTTCAGGACTTTGTGTTGTCATTTCATGAAATGTGATATGAATTGATTCTTCAACTTTTCTAGAGATGATATTATAGATTCTAAATTCCTTGATAGAAGTTGAATATCCCAAGAAGAATCATGTATGTGATTTAGGGTCAAATTTATCTTTATCATCCTTTGTATTTACGATGTAACAGGGTGTACCAAAAGTATGAAAATAATAAACTCTTGGTTTCTTATTGAAAATAAGTTCTTATGGAGTCTTCTTCAGATGGGAGTGAGTTGTAACATGATTCAATACATAACATGTCATATTAATTGTTTCAACCCAAAAATATTTAGATGTATTGTGTTACAATAACATAGTTCTAGGCATTTCTTGTAAAGATAAATTTTTTCCTTTCTACTACCCCATTTTGTTGTGCGGTGTGTGAAGATCAAAAATTATGAGTGTACCCTTGGGATGTACAAAATTCTTCAAAGATGTGATTTTCAAATTCCCCACCATGATCACTACTAATGGTACATATTTTGTTTTGTAGTTGATTTTCAATTTCAGAATAAAATCAAATGAATATTGTAATTGTATCATCTTTAGTTGAGTGGAAATGAACCCAAGTGTATCTACTATAATCATCCACAATAAAAAAGAAATAACATTTTACACAAATAGATTGAGTCTGCATAGGACCAAATAAATCCATATGAATGAGTTATAATGATCTCATAGTGCTAAGCAACGTTTTAGATTTGAAAGAAGTTTTACTTTACTTTCCTAAAGTACATGGTTCACAATTTTTAGGTTTATCAAATAAGAGTTTAGGTAAACCACGAACAATATCATATTTAATTAACTTTTTGATAACATGTGAACTTGCATGACCTAATTTTCTATGCCATAATTGTAAAGATTCATTATTTGCAATAAGACATTTTCCAATAATAACTTTCATGGAATTAGGTCAAAGTATATATAGATTTCCTATTCTTTTTCCTTCATAAACAACATTATTAGTATTCTCTATGAGTAACTTACAACAAGATTTGTTAAAAAGAAAATCATAGCCACTATCACATAATTGACTAACACTGATCAAGTTGTCATGCAATCCACCAAAAAGTAGGACATTTTTAATTTGAATATTTGTACCAATATTACCTATTACAATAATTTTACCTTTGTCACTATCTTCAAATGTGGTCGTTCTACTCTTCTTTTCTTCAAATGTTTGAGAGGCTTCTTTGTTTCTTGTCATATGTTTGGAACAACCACTATCAACCACCCAATCCTACAAAAGAGATGGATTTTGGTACACATGTGATGGTCCTTTTGGTTAGGGACATTTATCAAAGCATTTTGTAATTGGAATAACTATTTAGGAAGAGTTTTGAAGGTTTTTAAGAAACACTGTTGAATATAGTCACAAGTTTATTGATTCACTAACAATCTTTTTTTACAATAGTACTCGTTTGATAATTTGTTCGACCGGAATATTTTCCGGTCAAGCTATTTGACAGCTGAAATGATTTTCCAGAAGACGTAACTTTGACAGAACATCTCTTGGTCAACTATTCTTTTAAACAAAGTGAGTCTCGGTCAAAGACTTAGTCGACCGAAAATGATTCTATGTGAATTCAAGCAAAGTATTTTGTTGTTTCTAATCAAATCATACAAGAATATGAAAGTTAAAGCTTAATTTAGTTGATATAAGACAATTAGATTTTCAAATTTAGTTTCAAGTCAAATCTCAACTAAGTATTCCACATTTCTAAGTTTGTGTCTTTGGAACCCAAGCTAGATTCTTATCCTTTTTTTTCTTATAAGGGCATGAAAATAATAATGTCCAAGATGTAAACAATAATGACAACAGATGAAATCAATTTCATTTCTCTTTTTAACATTATAGTCATGAGCTGGAATGTTTTTAGGTACATACATGACTTTGGTCTTGGGTACTTGTGTCTTTCTAGCTCTAGTTTTTTGATAGGATTTATCTTTGGATACATAACCTAGGCCTCTCATCCCTATTTGACCTGATGATTCCTTTAGGATTTTATCATGAATGTCTTTGTTTCTCAACCTACTAATATCCCTCTATATAGTATAGGCTCACCTATACTTTTCTTTGATTTCTTTGATTTCTTTAATTTCTTTTTACAATGAGGGATATTAGTAGAAATCAAAGAAATCAAAGAAGGATTACCTCACTTGAGTCCTCATTTTGAAATTTTTTGTCCATAAGACATTCCATTTCCTCCTCTCCGCTTTCACTTTCATCACTTGATTCATCCCAAATAGCTTTGTAAGATTTATCTCCTTTGTCCTTCTTCTTGAAGGAAGATTTCTTTCCTTTCTTGATTTTAGGACATTAATTCTTCACATGTCCTTTCTTACCTCATTCAGAACACCTAAGGTAAGGAGAGGAAGAAGCATTAGAATTTTTGTTAGATTTATACCTACTATATTTCTTACCATTTACAATGAGTGCATCTTCTTCTTCATCTCCTTCACTTGCTTCATCACTTTCTTGAGTGATGGCCTTTGATTGAACCTTTGTAGTATATTTTAAGGCAATTTCCTTCCTCTTTCCCTTTTGAATCTCGGCCTCCAATCTTTCTTCTTCTTCAAGGATGATGTCATGAGTCTCTAGGTTGCCAATGAGCTGCTCCATCCTCATTATTGTGAGATCATTTACTTCTTCAACCGCCTTCACCTTTGGTTTGTATTTTAGAAGAAAATATCTGAGAATTTTGAACACTTGGTCTTCTTCACTAATGTACTTCCCTAATGCACTCAAGCTATTAATAATGGAAGAAAATCTTGCATACATTTCACTAATAGATTCACTAGGTTGCATACACAATTGTTCAAACTTTTTTTGAGCATATTAATCTTGGTATTCTTAACTTGGGTAATACCTTCATGTGTTATGGAGAGTTTATACCATATATCATAAGCCGTATCACATGAGGATATTCTATTGAATTCACTTACCAAAATAGAACAATACAATATGCTTGCCACTTTGGCATTTAATTGAACTTGTTTTACCGTGTTTGGATCCCATGTTGCATATTCAGTTGTGGGAAGCACATAGGGAGTAGACAACATGCTCCATAACTCCAAGTTTAGTCCTTGGAAGTAGAATTGCATTCTTATTTTCCAATATGTGTAGTTTCTTCCATCAAAGGGTGGTGGCTGAGTCACATGAGTCCCTTCAAGGTTGAGGTTGTGAAGTACACCGTCCCCCATTATTCAAGACCTATTATGGCTCCTTGAAGACCTACTATGATACCAATTGAAAGATCTAGAGGTGGGGGTGACTAGAGATTTTTTATCCTTTAAAAATAATTAAAACACTCAACCAAAGAAGGAAGAGGAAACAATTAACCTTTGAATTCAAAGGTTGTCAATCCACAACCCAATTGTCTCCAATTGGGATTTTGAAAGTGATTAATTTTATTACCTAACAAGGATGTTACACAAAATACAATCACCTTCCTTGAAGTGGCCTTCACCTAGAAGTAGCCTCGACCCTCCTTGAAGCAACCTTCACCTAGTAGCCTCGACCCTCCTTGAAGTAGCCTTCTTTGAAGTAACCCCAAGCCCTTGGAGCAACCTTCTCATCCTAAAAGTAGCTCCACCACATTGAGATATCCTTCTTTTGGAAGTATCTCCAACCTCCTTCAAAGCAGCCTTCCGTAAAGTAATCTCAAGCTCCTCTTAAAGCATCCTTCTCCACCAAGAAGTAGCTTCAACTATGTTTCCTCAAGTAGCCTCCATGATCTTAGAGTAGCCAAGGAGAAAAAGTTGCTTGTACCTATGAAGGGGGATTGGAAGAATGAAATACAATAATGAAGTACAAATCTTTGATCCTATATCAAGCTTTAGACCTCTCACACCGCTTAGGGTGGACATTGCTATAAGGTGGCTAAATGGCTATAGCTATAGGACATGAATTTGGAGCTTGTAGAATAAGATGACAAGTGTTGCTTGACTTTGTTTCTCACATGGATATGTTCTCAAGTGTAGCTTAGTTTATTTAGGTGTCCTAAGGCCTCTCCTATTTATAGGAATGGTTTGCAAGTGTCTAGGGACATTCTAGGGAGTGTATAGAGTGTTCTTAGTGCTTAACTAGTTGTTAGCAGTACATCTGTTGGCTAGCAATTGGTAGTTTGTTCCTGCTTGAAAGGAACAATCCCAAACCCTACTCAATGGATAATTTGATCGACCGAACTATGTATCGGTCGAGATTTTCTTCGACTGAGCCTGGGTTGAAGGCAAAAAGTGTTGCAACATCTATTTTCAAATCCCAACTACCAACCACTCCGTATAACGGTCACAAGCTTTAGATCGAAGCTTACTCGGTCGAGATTATTTTTGACCGAAGACTATTTTAGAGTACAATTGTGTAAGTTGTTGAACAATGCTCACAATTTTAATTGAGATGGTTCTCAGCCAACAAAATCTTTGATCGAGTGTGTCTCAGTCGACAACTTTTTGACCGAGGGTGTCCCATTTTAGAATTTTGAATCACCTACAAAATGTGTGTTTCAATGTGTGTTCATGACTCTAACTTTTGGGAGAAACCTATCTAAGGGTTATAAGTGGGCAGGGAAGATCTAACACTTGATTTACATGATGTCTAAGTTCTTATACATTATATTTTTGTATAAGTGTTTACACTTGAGTACAATCATAAATATTTATACAATTAAGCGCATTTGATCTTCATCTTCCCACTTAGTAGGATTTCCTTATTCCTTTGAACCCTAAAATACTCAAATAACATGTTAGATCCACAAGTGTGAAATGTTTGTCATCATCAAAACAAAGGGTATATTAATGTCCAATTTAGCCAACAACATACATTTACTATTCAATTCTTCATGTCAAAAATGATTCAAGAATGCTTATAGTTAATTCATGTCAAGTTTTCTTACATGTCAAGTATACTTTATTTTGTTTACATTATGAAGTGCCAGTACCATTTACTTATGCGTTGATTTTCCCCTTTGCATGGATGGGGACGCGATGTCCCCAACAGTTGGAGAAATTAAGGACTCTAAAGGAGAAAGCAAGGACTAGAAGACATTCAAGAGCTTACTGGTGGGGTTCCATCCATATTTTGTTATCCAATCACATTGAAACGTTTACTTACATGCTTACTTTTTCATGTTTAGAAATGAATGGAATTTTAGACATGTTATAGAAGTCAGTTATAGTTTCCTATTCAAAGAACAATGTATGAATCTCAATGGTGATTTGGGTATTTATTTTCAATGATCATATTAATGTGATACCCCCCTTCAATATGAAAGCTTCCACTCAGTTATAATATATATCTAAAGGAGGGGTGTTACATTAATAGTATCAGAGCCTATAAATGGATGGCCACCAAAAATCAATCAGATTCATATGTTCTAATCCTAGGTTAATGTAGCCCTTTTTAGATGGACCCTAAGAGAGATGACAAGGGAAAGGATAAGTATGATGGTGCTAGCTCTTCTAGTGGGGTATGTGGACCAAGAGGAAACCCTAAGGTAACCATAGAAGATCTTGTCCAAGCACTCACCAATACCCTAGCACAAGGACAACATCAACCTAGACATCATGAGTCGATTCTAGTGGAATTCCTAAAGTTAAGACTTGACTCTTTATCAGGTTAAGGAGAAATTGATGAGGTCACCAAAGATGAGGAGTGTATTAGAGGCATTGATCAACCTTAAACGTGGGTCCAAAAAGGAGAAGGAAGCAGGTCTAAGTCATCAAACTTTTATAATACATAATTCACGAATGTTTAATACATCCATAACTAGCACAGGGTTGAAGTAGCAGTTCAGGGTCAAACATGGAGACTAGGGGGAATAGGTCTTCGGTACCTAAGTTCTACTTGTCTAAGTCATCGAAAAGCCAAGGGATAAGGTTTTTTGTAAGAAAGCATTACAAGAAAGAATTGAAAAAATTAAACTAAATGTCTATCTCCAAGAGAAGTTACCAGAAAGATAAGGGTTTAGGTATTTTTGGATTTAGCAGCTTTTAGGGTATTTTTGCATAAAGGAAAAACTAAAGAGAAAGAACAATCATCTGAGAAAGAACGAAGAAAGAAAACTTTTATCAAAACAAGCAACAACAGTCTACACCCGACACTTTCTTCTCTCTAAGAAAGCGCCAACAAACCTTGTATTGGAAACCTCTCTCAAGGGGGGCAAATGCAGACTCATGTGGGAAATAGACTGGATGCAGCTCTAGTCCCAGGTACTCTCATACACTTGAACCAAACCAAGCTCTAGAAGTTCATGACTCTCCTCTCTCAAAGAGGTCAACATAGGAAACACGATTCGATAGTTAGTCAAAAATGTGTAATGAAAGGAGGGAACTAGAATTCAGATGCTAGAAAGAGATCATTTAATGGAATAAAGCCATACACATAATGATATGAGAAATTCTCCACATATTGCAGTAATCATATAACGGTTTGGTTACAATGCTATACTAAATGAAAGTAAATGATGTAAAAAGGAAGATAGGTATCAGTCTCCTTGATTTAGGAAACTGATAAGCACAACAGCTTATGCTCAGGACAGTCATAACTCGATACCAGGTTGTAGTCATATTGGGTTACGATCGTGTTGGGTTGTTGACCATATCAGGTTGCAACTGTGATAGGTGGTGATCGTATTAGGATATGACTTCAACACGATACATTCGTGTTGGGATGCAACCATGTTGGGTCACAACCGTGACGGGTGAAGGGACCATATCGGGTTAATGTGTGTATCGGGTTGGTACTATCCTGGCTCTCCGGTTCTTCATGTTGGGTTGTTCTATCTAAGTGGACCGTCTCAGGATTGAGCTCAGAAAGAAACCCGACATGCTTGGAGAAGCTTCAAGGATCATCAAGTCTTGCATGTTGCTACTAGAATGATCTCTTAGTGAACTCCTCCCATCCCTCTCAGGATGGGAGTATGCTCACCTAACTATCACTTTACAAACTCCTTGGAACTTAGCACACTAGCTCCCCCTCCGATCCAGCCATCCTTGGGTTGTTCTATCTAAGTGGACCGTCTCAGGATTGAGCTCAGAAAGAAACCCGACATGCTTGGAGAAGCTTCAAGGATCATCAAGTCTTGCCTATTGCTACTAGAATGATCTCTTAGTGAACTCCTCCCATCCCTCTCAGGATGGGAGTATGCTCACCTAACTATCACTTTACAAACTCCTTGGAACTTAGCACACTAGCTCCCCCTCCGATCCAGCCATCCCATCGTAGGCCTGTAACAGCTATTTGTAGGGCATCATGTTGGTGGAGGTTGTAGCTTTATTGGTCCACGTGTATGGCTAGTCATGACTTTAGTTGGAGCTTTGAGTGGGGCTATCACGGGTTGTCGCCCACTATGCTATGTCAGGTTTCCCTTGCTCATAGTCAACAGGATAGTGACCGTGTCGGGCTATTGTGGTGCCAAGCATCACGGCATATCGGGCTACGACGCATGATGAGTTGTTGTTGTATTGTGCAATGGTAGTGTCTGTGTTTGGTCGTGATGGGTTGAAGTCATATCGGGATACGACACCACTAAGTCGTTGACTGTATCGGGTTGCTGACCATATCAGGTTCCAACTATGTCTGGCTAACACCATGATCGGTAAAAGTCATAGCGGGTTGTGACTTGTCCCATGCCTTGTGAGTAGCTGAGCCCATGTGATGGTTTCTTACACTGCGTCGGGCAGTCTGGACATGGGAATCGATATCCTTTGCTGGTGGGCTTATTGATCCCATTTGTCCTTCTTTTCATGTAGAAAAATAGGAAAGCCCTTCAAAAGATAGGAAATATTGTCAGAAATGCAGCGAACATGATTTTTCATGATAAATAAAACATAATGAAGAGGAAATTAAGTTTGGAGGCTATTTTAATGATGGAATATGAGTTCTGACAACCATAAAATGGGTGTTATCAACCCCCCCCAGACTTAGCAGTTTGATTGTCCTCAATCAACTAAACTAACTTCAAAACTTCCATTTGCAATACTTTTAACTTCTAGGGGTTGTCTTCGGACAAAGGTTAATTAAATTTTTGAAATGTCCTGAGAAAAATTGCATCCGACCACGAGAAAGCTGACTTTTCCTTTGTCTTAATTGAAAAGAAATCTCTCCCAGCTTTTGCGAGATTTTGGTGCATGTTATTTGAAGTTAGCTTTGACACCAAACTTCTGAATCATGGAGGTAGAAAGTGGGATTTTCAGGTAGGCTTAAGGCTTTTGGGTTTTTCTTATTTCTCATTGGACCATCTAGTTATGGATCTGTTAATGGGAAAGTGGTCCTTGCAGTCCAATCCAGTTCACTTTAGAGCAGTGATTTCACATCCTACGTACCACTTCCCCGGATCTACCATGCCTAAAGATGGGTACCTTTGGGAATACAAGTGTTTTTTTTTTTGGAACAACTCTCATGCTTTTATTCACTCTCATAAGGCTTTTCTCTCTTTTGGGATTTTAGTGGGTAGGGAAAGGGAGAGTTTGCTATTTGGGTAGCTCTTTCCTTCTCATGCACATCTTTAAGCTAGAAGGAAATTATTTTTTCAAGGTTGGAGCAGAAATGTTATAGTCTTTGTTGTTTAAGACTATGTTTTCAAGAGAGCATAACAAAAATGTACATATCCTTAGGTGCGGAGAGAATAAACTAGAAGTTGTACCAAGTATTTAAGATAAAGTATTTTTTACAAGTTTAAACAACATATGGGGTGTGTGTATATATTGCTTACTATCAAGCATTTATATACAATGTATACATGGAGTATGCTGAAGGAAAGGAAGGAAAGGGAAGGAGAAAAACTTGTAGAATACCTCCCTCACTGATGCTATAAAGACCCCCCCTCAAAACTCATCTCACACTCTATCCTAGAATAGTGAGAGGAATACGAAAGAGTAGTTATAGGTCAGTGAGGGTTCAATGGATGTGTGTACCTTCAACGGATAAGTGCTCCATGAAATATTGTCCTCGTTGGCTATGGTAGTCAAGGTCATGAAGCATTTCAGGTCCTTTTCTTAATGCTGGCACATTGTATATCTAGTGGAGCATGTATATGCCACAACCATTTGATAAAGGGACTTGTTGTGGAATGTGGTGGAAAAAATGGAAATCGTGCCAGTTTGCACCAGGATCTTCAGTATATGGTGTTACCATGGCAACCACCTCATTGTAGAATTTTCTTGCTAATCATTCAAGAGGTGTTTGTGGTGCAATAGCATACTCAGTAGGCCAGTCAGTATGGGCTTCTGAACAATTGTACAAGATTCCAACATGAGTGTGGGTGTAGAGCATAATGAGTGTCCAGTGATTGTCATGCAGCATAGGCAAAAAGATGATGTGTGGCAGATTCTCCTGGATTTGTTGTTGAAACAGCTGGTGTGCCCCTATT
The DNA here is from genome assembly GCA_963693085.1 of Alisma plantago-aquatica. Lineage (NCBI taxonomy): Eukaryota > Viridiplantae > Streptophyta > Magnoliopsida > Alismatales > Alismataceae > Alisma > Alisma plantago-aquatica. Next base: position 807,863,053 of record OY856412.1, on the reverse strand, counting down.
TTGTCAGCTAGATAGAGATCATTGAACAACATGGGATGGGCGATGTAGAGCTGACTGATCATTGGTTGTAAAATAGGAATGTAAGCTAGTGCCACTATCATAGCTAAGCACACACCTATTTTGACTAAGTCTCTGAGATCATCAGTGGGGATCATTACAAAGTCTTTTTCATAGATGATATTTATAGCATTGGAATTAGCAAGATGTATTAGGATGTGATTGAACTATTCCTGAGATAGAGAGTTGCAGACTGAACGGTCAAAACTACTGATGGCTGAGTCTGAGATTTTAGGTGAAACATATGCATTGTCTTTGTCATGCAGGATGTGAAGGTCCTACAACTGCTTTCCCATCCTGCCATGGTATTGGAAATGAGAGAGTGTGGTCTCTTCCCTTGGTTGTCCACTGATGCGCTGATTTTGAGTCACATTTATAGGCTTGTTTTATATGTGTTTTATGCATTTATTAGTCATTTCTGTGGTTAATGTTGCATAATTCATCTACTTTGATCTATGATACTTATCTATGTCAAATCTCCCTTATTTCAGTATTTTGAGCATAAATTATCACAAGAATATTTTTTGTTTCGGCTTATGTGGTTTCATGTTGAAATTTCTGGAAAAACAAGTATCTGCTGCTGTCGATACCATCGACACGACCATAGGCGGCCAGCCACAAGGAGCAGAAGAAAGTCGATACTAGCGACAGCAGAGTCGATGGTATCGATTTACCATCATGTTGCTAGTGAAGAGGGAGTCGATACTATCGACACAAATGTCGATACCATCGACTAGTGGAGCTACAACGATAGTAAAAGGACAAAACTAACACCTATGAATGTCGATACCATCGACCCACGTCGATGGTATCCAGGTAGCATCAGTTGCGACAAAGAAAAGAAAAGAAATCCAGCCGATACAGTGCAGGGTCGATACCATCGACTCGCATCGATGGTATCGACACCGTTAGATACATGTTTGCTTCAGATTGATCTAAATCCGACAGTTGTGGTAATTTGGCGACCTAATTCGGTGATTATACCTAATTACGGTGGCCAAGAGCAATGGATCACATCATTAGCCACTGCACACATCCCGAGAAGGTGTGGAGAGAAGAACGGAGCCCAGAAGTACGCCCCATTCATTCCGGACGCCGAAGAAGACGATTTCCACCACCGAAAGGCGGGAAAATGCATATTCTACGCCAAGGAGCGATTGGATCTTCTTTGTTCAGGGGTTTCACCACTCAATCACGTTTTTCTCCATATTTCCCCTTTTCTCTACTATGTTTTGCTTTGAGATGAACATGCAGGGCTAATTCCCTTTGTCTTTAGGACCGGGAGTAGCCCGGGAAATCATTGTATGACGATTTTATCATAGTAATTCATCATTTATCTCTTAAATTCGTGGTATAATTTCATTTTCTCAAGTATATTGTTATGCTTGATCACCATAATAATAATCTAATGCCCTTAATTACTTTTAAAGAAGAATTAGCGGTTGAAAAGAGATGAAATTCACGTTAATTGATAAATCCCTTGAATAAGGTGGTGTAAGGTTAATGGTGGATACCGAGAGATTGATTTTAATGCACCTAGTTTAGGGTATAGGTTACTACGATGGTGGAACCGACCTAGACATAGCTATTGAATTGCACAACGAGAGTGGGCAATTCTAATTTCAGGACGCTACCCGGATAGAGAGATAAATTTGAATGACCGAATAGAATTTAATACAATGAAAACCCGCGGTGAAACCACAATCCTAAAGATCTCATCTTGAATTGATTAAACCAAACATTTAATCGATTGCTTTGTTTTGTTTTATTTCATTTTCTTTTAATTTTAACAACAACTTCCAACTCTTCAATTGGTCTAGCTGATTGTGAGTAGTTAGTAGTAGTCTTCTACAATTCATGTATCCCTGAGTTCGACTCGGGCCTCACAAAGGCCTATATTACATTGACACGTACACTTGCGTTCTACGCACGGTAAAAGCGTGTCAAGTTTTTGGCGTCGTTGCCGGGGATACGGAAAATTGTCAGCACTACGAGTGCTGCAAGCGGCCACTCTAGGCCACTTTTTATTTTTTATTAGTTTGAAATCATTTCAAAAATTCATAATCTATTTTCTAAATTTTTGTACTCGTCAAGCACTGTACTGAACTTAAATTTTTATTTTTGCAGGTACTGTGCATGGTGCAGAAGCGTAGTACCGACTATACGCAATAGACACTAGAGGTTCCAATGACGGGACCTGATGACAGGGAAGGCCACAATCATGACCACTTAGAAGAAACAGATTCAGAATCCGAACAAGAAGAAATGGCAGAGCCACAGACAATATGGGAGAAGATCAAAACTTCTTCTTCATCCGCTTGCAAGGGGCCGATCAAGAAGCAAGCGGTTAATATTCCGACATACAAGATTGATCCTGCATTAATCAACTTAGTGAAGTCGAATGCATTCCATGGGATTAAGAATGAAGACCCAGTCGCACATATAAGTCAATTTGTGGAGAATTGTGATATGATAAAAATAGACATATTTCTACAAGATGTTCTCTACTTGAAGCTCTTTCTGAGTTCTCTAGCGGGAAATGCATGAGAGTGGTTGCACAACCTAGACGATGAATATGTGGAATCCTGGGACCACATGGTGGAGGTTTTCTTTGAAAGGTTCTTCCCACCCGAGAAGACCAATGACATGATCAGGAAGATCCACAACTTCACCCAGAAAGTAGGAGAGACCTACTCTGAGACCTGGGAAAGGTTTTAGATCATGCTTAGGTGGTGCCCACATCACGGGCTTGACAAGGAGACATAGGTCAAGATCTTCTATTTTGCTCTCTCCGAGCATGATAGAAGTAACCTCGATTCAGCAGGCTCAAGATTCTTTTTGAACAATATCGACACGAGGTGTTGGGAAATCCTTAAGAACATGGCCAAGAAGCAATCGTGGGGCGATAGAGACACCGTGGAGCATGTTCGAGTAGCAGGGGAATCTAAAGCAATCAAGGAGCTGAATGAGAAGATGGATCTTCTCGTAAAGAAACTGCTTGCAAAGGAGGATACTGAGTCCGAGGATGAGGCTCAAGTTAAATTCATGAGGCAGCAACAAGGCTACAGAAATAATGATTATTCATGGAGGAAGGACAAGAAGTTCTCCTGGAAGGATCCAAACAACTTCTTGCAGGATCCAGATGCAAAACCCCATCCAGTAGCGGAGGATAAGAGCACGGAGTTGCTCAATCAAGTGATAAAGCAAAATCAGGAATTAATGACTACTTTTGGCCAGCAGATAAAGCAACAAGGGGAGTTTGTGAACCAGTTCGGGAAGACACTATAGAGCCATGGGGCTCAAATGAGGACAATAGAGACGTCCATGGTGCAAATGGCAGCGGAGATAGCCAATTTGAAGAAGCCGGCGCACCAAGGTTTTTCGCGTAACACTAATATTCCAGGAGGAAACCAACAGGCAAAGGCCATCTTGCTAAGGAGTGGCAAGAAGCTTTTAAACCCAAGAGCCGATGAACCAAGCAAACCCCAAGGAGAAATTGAAGGTGAGGCCACTGAGGAGCTGCCCACACCGGTCACAAAACCAGTTGCGGATATAGCAGTGGATGCTACTAAAGCTCCTATTGCAAATGAGGAGGAGACGTAGAAAAGGAAAAATTATTTACCACCGCATCAAAGGGTACAGGTTGTCCCGGTCCCATATCCAAACAGTGCAAAGGCAAGGAAAGTGGATGCCCAATTTAAAAAGTTTCTAGACAGTTTCAGAAAGCTTTCAGTCAACATCCCATTATTGGAAGCAATTGAGCAAATCCCTTCTTACGGAAAATTTCTGAAAGACATCATTACCAAGAAGAAAAAAATCCCAGACACGAAGGTTGTTGTGCTCAAGGAGCAGGTGAGTGCCTTCATCATGGGCACATTGCCACCAAAGAGGTAGGATCCAGGTTGTTTCAACATCTCATGTTACATTGGGAAAGTTAAGTTTGGTGAAGCGTTATGTGACTCAGGGGCGAGCATTAACTTGATGCCCCTCTCTACATTCAAGAAGCTGGGACTAAAAGAGTCACGTCCGAGCAACATGACAATCCAGTTGGCGGACAATTCAGTGGTAAAGCCATACGGTATTTGTGAAGACGTGCTAGTGAAAGTAGATCGATTTGTATTTCCAGCAGATTTTGTCTTCATGGAGATGCAAGATGAACAAGGCAATGAGCTACTACTCGGACGACCCTTCCAAGCTACAACTGACATGATACTTGAGATGGGGAGAGGTCGTTTGACCTTAGGTATAGCCGATGATCGATTCGAGATGGTCATGCCTTCTAGCGCCACTTCACCTAAAGCCAAGGAGCAATGCCAAATGGTAAAGCATTTTGATCACAATATATCACTTTGTCTAGGGAAGTTGTGGATATCATGGAGCAGACCAAGGTGGTATCCCTTAGCAAAGCTGTAGGTTTTCCAAACGATGAGGAGGAGGAAATTCCTCCCTCTGCTGAAGATGAGGCTATAGCAAATTCAGTTTTTGACGCATATCCAGAATTACCACTTGAGGCCTGCTTAGTCAATATCACTTATGATTGGATGAGAAGCAAATCACTGCAGGAGTGTGCCAAGATGCTTCAGATGTTGCCATGCTTCTATGCGAGGTACTATGAGGATTTAAGTGAACTCCCACCACCGCTTCAATCATCCTTAATCAGCCTACCAGAATTGGAGTTGAAGCTGTTGCAACCGCACCTCAAGTATGCATTTCTAGCTGAGGAAGAAAAGTTTCCTATGATTATATCTGCTTATCTGAGTGTTGAGGAGGAGGACCAGTTGCTGATAGTGCTGAAGAACCACCGGGGAGCAATTGGGTGGTCTGTTGCAGATATCAAGGGGATCTCCCCTACTTTGTGCCAGTACAAGATTCGGCTCGAGGAAGGAGCCAAGCCGGTGATTCAACTGCAACGTCGACTAAATCTGAGCATGATGGAGGTTGTTAAGAAGGAGGTGATTAAGCTTCTTCCTGCAGGTATCATCTATGCTATTTCTGACTCGACATGGGTGAGTCCTACGCAGGTAGTCCCTAAAAAGGGGGGATCACTGTTACCCATAATCTTTTAAATGAACCTGTCACCACCCGCTTGGTAACCGGGTGGCGTGTTTGCATAGATTACCGTTGATTGAATGCCGCTACGCTACAGGATCACTTTCCTCTTCCGTTTATTGACCAAATTTTAGAGTGCTTAGCCGGCCGATCATATTTTTATTTTTTGGATGGTTATTCGGGGTACAATCATATTTCGATTGATCCTAAGGACCAAGAGAGGTCCACCTTCACTTGTCCTTATGGAACGTTTGTGTACCGCCGTATTCCTTTTGGGTTATGTAATGCACCGGCCACCTTTCAGCGTTTGATGCTCGCCATTTTTTCTGATATGGTAGAACACTGTCTAGAGGTTTTTATGGATGATTTCTCTGTTTATGGTGCATCCTTTGATGAGTGCCTTTACAATCTGGATAAGGTTTTACAACGTTGTGAGGACACACATTTGGTCCTCAATTGGGAGAAATGCCACATGATGGTGAGTGAAGGAATAGTGCTAGGACATAAAGTGTCTATCAAAGGTTTGGAGGTAGACCCGGTAAAAATTGAAGTGATTTCCAAATTGCCCCCACCAAATTCGGTAAAAGGGTACGGAGTTTCTTAGGTCATGCCGGTTTCTATCGTCATTTTATAAAAGATTTTTCTAAAATCGCCAAACATTTATCTGGGCTTTTAGAAAAGGATGTTGTTTTTGACTATAATAAAAAATGTCTACATGCGTTCAACGTGCTTAAGGAAAAATTGATTTCCGCACTGGTTGTGCAAACACTAGATTGGACTAAGTCATTTGAACTAATGTGTGATGCATCCGATTCCGCGGTTGGGGCTGTTTTGGGACAGCGGGTGGACAATAAACCCGCTGTGATTTTTTATGAATCTAAAACTTTGAATGACGCCCAACTCAATTACACGACTATCGAGAAAGAATTGCTTGTTGTTGTTTTCTCTTTTGAAAAATTTCGGCAATATCTAGTTGGATCGAAAGTCGTGGTTTGGACGGACCACGCTGCCATTAAGTATTTGATGGAGAAAAAAGATGCCAAACCTAGATTGATTAGGTGGATCTTGCTTTTACAGGAATTTGATATCGAAATCAAAGACAAGGCGGGGATTGAAAATGTGTTCGCGGACCATTTATCTAGGTTAGAGAGGGTAGATGAAAAAGATTTACACATACCCATTACCGAGACATTTCCGGACGAACAACTTTTGAAAGTGAAATCTAAAGATCTGTGGTTTTCTTATATTGTGAACTATCTTGTCTGCTAAATCTTCCTGGATGATTGGACGTATCAAGAGAAGAAGAAATTTTTCCATTCTCTATGATATTATTTTTGGGATGACCCTATTTTCTTGAAGCAATGTAGGGATGGTGTCTTACGTAGGTGTGTACCTGAGGTGGAATACGAGAGTGTTCTTTGTCATTGCCACACACTACCGATGGGAGGACACCATGCAAGCTCTCGTACGGAAGCCAAAGTACTGGAAAGTGGCCTATACTGGCCTACCTTGTTTAGGGACGCTTATGAGTGTGTGCGGCAATGTGATTCCTGCCAAAGGGTGGGCAACATTTCGAAGAGACAAGAGATGCCCCTTCATGTATTCCAGGAGGTTGAGGTATTTGACTTATGGGGTATAGATTTTATGGGACCCTTTGTGTCCTCAAATTATAATTTGTATATCCTTTTGGATGTTGATTATGTGTCGAAGTGGGTAGAGGCAATACCCACAAGGACTAATGATTCCACTGTAGTGTTCATGTTTTTTAAGGAATATATTTTCTGTAGGTTCGGTGTGCCCTGAATGATCATTAGTGATGGGGGTACACACTTCCGGAATCAAAAGTTCTCGGCACTATTGAGAAAATACGGGGTCAAACACAACATTGGTACCCCGTACCACCCGCAAACTCAAGGACAAGTGGAGGTCTCCAATCGAGAGATTAAGAAGATCTTGGAGCGTAATGTGGCTTCCACGAGGAAGAATTGGAGTGCCCTACTACCAGATGCATTGTGGCCATACATGACGGCGTACAAGACACCTATAGGCACCACACCTTTTAGGTTAGCTTATGGACGGGCCTGTCACTTACCGGTGGAATTAGAGCATAAAGCACATTGGGCGTTGAGGAAGCTAAACCTGAGTTATGATGAAGCGGGAAAGAAGAGGTTACTTGAACTAAATGAACTTGATGAGTTGCGAATGAATGCATATGAAAACTCTCGGATATACAAGGAGCGCATAAAGTTGATTCATGATCGCCACATTCAGATGCACATTTTCAAGAAAGGAGATCGTGTCATTTTGTTCAACTCCAGGCTGAAGATGCATTCCGGGAAGCTGAAATCCCGATGGAGTGGACCATTCACAGTAGAGGAGGTCAGACCACATGGCGCAATCATGGTGCGCGATGGCGAGACCACATTTTTGGTCAATAGACAAAGGTTGAAATTGTATTTTGGTGAAGATTTCACAAGGAAAGTGAATGAGGTCAAACTCATTGCACTTCCGGATGCATGACGAGCTTCAAGTCATCTAGCCTAAGACATTAAATAAGGGCGCTTGTTGGGAGGCAACCCAGCCATCGGTACTTTAGTTTAGTTTCTTTTACATTCGTAGTTTGATTTGTTTTGACTTTGTTTTTAGTGTAAAAAAGATACCGTGATCGTTTACTCATTGTGCAGGACTGAGGTAGGGTCGATACCATCGATCTTTGTGTCGATGGTATCGATCGGGGTACAGGTTGGCGACTGTAGAAATCGCACTGCGTCGATACTATCGACGGCCTCGTCAATAGTATCGACACACCAACAGGTTGATCGCAAAGTCCAAGTCGATAGTATCGACATGCCAGTCGATACCGTCGAGATCTCAGGAGATATTCACAAGAAATCATCTTAGTGAAGTCGATACCATCGACGGGCCTATCGATGGTATCGACACAGTTACAGGCAGAAGGCGGCGGCCGGGCCTCGCGGGGGTGTTGCCCTAAACAGATGTCGATACTATCGACTTGCGTCGATAGTATCGACACGCCACGTCACCGATACGCGAGAGGAGATCAACGGAGATCGCTGCAACCAGAAAGTCGATCCGTGGGACGGGTCGATACCATCGACACCTGTCGATAGTATCGACATGTCAGCGATCTGGGCCCCATAAATCCAGCCATCGACGGCCGTCGATACCAGTGGCAGTACGGATTGTGCTACGCATGTCGATACCATCGACCTGCGTCGATGGTATCGATGGGCACACAGCAACACCGGCCAAGCATCCTCCAGAGCAATATGAGCCCGACGACGAGCATCCAGGAGCACGTTCTTCATCGAGCAGAGATTTTTTTCTCCGATCTTCACCGAGCTCTTTCTCTACTCCTCCTTCTTCTGCAACCATGGTGCATGTTGCTGGTGCGTCTTCTTCGCGTGCCAATCTGATGGACATTCCGGAGTTCGTTCCTCCACCGACTAAATTGATCTCATGCCCGCAGATTGTCCATCCATCTATAGAGGTCAAGAAGATCTATGAGGAGATCATGAAGAGGAAAATTGAGTCGACCCGCTATGTTGAGCGGGAGACGATCCGCAACTTGGGGTTCGACGCTAATCTCGCCTACGTCTTGAAAGGGTAGGCGCGACACACGAGTAGGACGCCTGACGAGATGGAGTACCATGCCAATGGCCAGCCATTCTTCAGTGACTGGCCCACATACAAGGAGCTGGTGGCTGAATTCATGGCGTCACTGGACGTCTGTGTCGTGCCAAACGACATCATTGCCACGGAACGCGAGTGGATCAAGGGTCGGGTGTCTATCCGGCTGTACAACAATGACTACAATCTTACACTCCGTCAGTTCAATGAGATTTACAACTGGAATCATTCTCGAAGTGACTACTGGTGGCCAGACAACCGTACCGATTATGACGCGATCTTCGCCGAGCTTGTGACGGTGCCGCCAGGCAAATCGGTGAGATACCACAATGCAGCGGTAGCTGACTTCGAGCATCCGTTCCTATGGATTCTCCACCAGAAGCTGTGTTCTACCCTGTTTGCTAGGAGTGATCTGGCTCTCAGCAAGTTTCAAGAGACAAACATGTTTTTCTTGAACAAGCTACTGAAGCGCCAAGAATGCAACTGGGGCGAATTCTTCTTAACACGCGTTTTAGTGGTAAAGAGGAGTACGCGGAAAGCTCCAATTCACTTTGGAGGGCTCATCACAAAGCTGGCCTCCTACCTTGGATTGAATTTTGCAACCTTGACTCCGCCCTCCAACAGAAGCAAGGTCAATTTGCAACATCTTCACCTATCAAACCTCATCTTGCTTCGGGATGGTTTACCTTATGCTCATTGCCATGTAAACCACACATGCCAAGAATGTTCGCTTCCCGATCCTGTCTTCAATATCGAGGGTGATCAACATTTCTGATGGCCCATCATAGCCATTACTGACTCCGATGAAGACGGTGGAAATGACGATGACAACAATAATGACGACGAGGCTGAAGAAGAAGAGGAGGGCTACACTCCTCTTCGGGCACAAGTGGCACCTAGGAAGCGTCCTCGCATGCATCTGGGTGCGTCTTCATCTTCGCAGCCTCCGCCACCACCACTGCCCTCGCAGCCAAGCGAGGATGTCTATTCTATGCAGGGAATGTATGCTATGCTGCAGGACATACAACAGATGCATCAGCATCACACTATAGTGTATACCGGAATTCAGGATACTACGAACCGATTACTTGACAATCAGTGGGCGATCTTTGAGAATGAGCGCCTCCTCCTTGGCAACCAACAACAGATTCATGACCGGTTGCATAGGATGGAGATGCTACAACAACCCTTTTATGATCACTACTGGAGCCAGAACTACTTTGGGGGGTATCCACAACCTCCACCTATGTCCCAGTTTGATCTGAGTTTTCAAGGGGAGTACCCATCTTGGGACCCCACAACTCCACAATACCAGCCTCCGCCAGAAGAGTAAATCAGTATCTCTACTCCAACCTTTAAGATTGTTTTTTACTATGAGGCCATAGTCGAATTCAAGCTTAGGGGGGGAGTTGGAACAACTCTATCTTTTATTTTCTCAGTTTTTAGTTTTATTTTGTTTGTTCTTGTCATTTATTTCTTGCAATCTTAGTTTGTTTATAGGATCCACGTTCTATCTAGTGTAATTGTGGATGTCTTAAGTCATGTGTCATCTCACTTGCTTGTACATGGGAATTAAGGGAAAATTAATCAATTTTTTTTAGTGTTTGCAAGCTTGAGTGTTGGTCAACTTTGAGCACATAACTTAAGAAAATGATTGGTTTTGTCAGCTTTACAACATAAAATCACAACTGTACATTCCTAATGGTTCATGAAAAGTGGACGAAATTGGTTGTTTGAGCCTAAACTGACCAAATGATAATGAGACTCTAATTTGAAGTAAGAGAGAGAAACCTCTTAACTACTGCATAGGTCAGTAAGAAGGGACACATAATACTTTTCAAAGGTTCAGTCAATTAGTCTTGTGATCTTTCCACCCAATTTTTTTCACAATCCACCATAAGAATTGGAAGTACTTTACGGCTTTAACTTTTTTTTTTTATTGCATATCATGTGGATAGGTTTTGCATTGTAACCACTTTCATATGTTTTGCATCAAAAATATATATATATAGAATAGTGATACATGCACATTATCCTTAGGTGTATGTCATTTAGTTGCATTCATAATTTTTATGCATAGAGTACATCATGTACCTCATTTCTGTGGTTAATGGTGAATTAAAATTGTTCCATACCTTCTAAATAGTTCAAATATGTGAGTTATGAAGAAAAAGCAAGCCCAATAAATTATTCATTGTCATTTGTGGATATAAGGGCCTTAAAAAAATGAAAAAGAAAAAAAAAGTTATTAAGAAACAAGTAGAATAAGAGGGAGAAAGGAACATAATCTCACATGTATCTTAAGATGAGTAAGTACATGATATAGCTCAGTTAGATATCCATCTCATTTTGAGACGGGATGTTAGTGCATGCATCATTCCACCCAATCTTAGACATTAGGGCATGTTCATGTGCAAATGCATCATTTAGGGCATTTTTGTTTTATGCATGTTGAAACCGTATAATGCTTCCACTTCTTCCATGAGCCACCCATTTCATGCACACGTTGCTCGGATTGGTAGGCCACCGTGATTTTCTCCTCACTTGTGAATATCAGGAGAGCTGCTTCCATGTAGATGGTAGTTAGGGCGAGCAACGTAGTATAGGAGATCACAAGATGCATCGAGTCTGAACTAGCGAATTTTATTATGTTAACTGCCTTATGTGATAGTGTTCATCCGTTTTGAGGTAGAAATCTTTTATGGATGATTATTGTTGCCTTTAGGGTAATTATCATTCCGTGGTTAGTGAGGGTCAGAATGTGAATGTCCGGTGGGGATCATATGGGATGTTGGTTGTGATAATTTGTTCTTTAGTTGACTCTGGCAATTCTATTCTATGGTTTAGTTGCTTGAGGGTGAGCAATGTTCAAGCTTAGGGGAGTTTGATGCGATGATTTTGAGTCACATTTATAGGCTTGTTTTATATGTGTTTTATGCATTTATTAGTCATTTCTGTGGTTAATGGTGCATAATTCATCTACTTTGGTCTATGATACTTCTCTATGTCAAATCTCCCTTATTTCAATATTTTGAGCATAAATTATCACAAGAATATGTTTTGTTTCGGCTTATGTGGTTTCATGTTGAAATTTCAGGAAAAACAAGTATATGTTGTTGTCGATACCATCGACAGTGGTTGATACCATCGATACAACCACAGGTGACCAGCTGCAAGGAGCAGAAGAAAGTCGATACAAGAGACAGCAGAGTCAATGGTATCGATTTACCATCAGGTTGCTGGTGAACAGGGAGTCGATACTATCGACACAAATGTCGATACCATCGACTAGTGGAGCTATAGCAATAGTAAAAGGACAAAACTGAAGCCTATGAATGTTGATACCATCGACCCGCGTCGATGATATCGAGGTGGCATCAGTTGTGACAAAGAAAAGAAAAGAAATCTGGCCGATACAGTGCAGGGTCGATACCATCGACTCGCGTCGATGGTATCGACACCGTCAGATACATGTTTGCTTCAGATTGATCTAAATCCGACGGCTGTGGTAATTTGGTGACCTAATTCGGTGATTATACCTAATGACGACGGCCAAGAGCAATGGATCACGTCATTAGCCGATGCACACGTCCTGAGAAGGTGTGGAGAGAAGAACGGAGCCCAGAAGCATGCCCCAGTCATTTCAGACGCCAAAGAAGATGATTTCCACCACCGAAAGGCGGGAAAACGCATATTCTATGCCAAGCAGTGATTGGATCTTCTCCATTCAGGGGTTTCACCACTCAATCACGTTTTTCTCCATGTTTCCCCTTTTCTCTACTATGTTTTGCTTTGAGATGAACATGCGGGGCTAATTCCCTTTGTCTTTAGGACCGGGAGTAGCCCGGGAAATCATTGTATGATGATTTTATCATAGTAATTCATCATTTATCTCTTAAATCTGTGGTATAATTTCATTTTCTCAATTATATTGTTATGCTTGATCACCATAATAATAATCTAATGCCCTTAATTACTTTGAAAGAAGAATTAACGGTTGAAAAGAGACTAAATTCACGTTAATTGATAAATCCCTTGAACAAGGTGGTGTAAGGTTAATGGTGGATACCGAGAGATCGATTTTAATGCACCTAGTTTAGGGTATAGGTTACTATGACGGTGGAACCAACCTAGACATAGGTAGTGAATTGCACCACGACAGTGGGCAGTTCTGATTTCAGGCCGCTACCTGGATAGAGAGATAAATTTGAATGACCGAATGGAATTTAATACAATGAAAACCCGCGGTGAAACCACAATCCTAAATATCTCATCTTGAATTGATTAAACCAAACATTTAATCGATTGCTTTGTTTTGTTTTATTTCATTTTCTTTTAATTTTAACAACAACTTCCAACTCTTTAATCGGTCTAGCTGATTGCGAGTAGTTAGTAGTAGTCTCCGAAAATTCACGTATCCTTGAGTTTGACTTGGGCCTCACAAAGGCCTATATTACATTGACGCGTACACTTGCATTCTATGCACGGTAAAAGCGTGTCAGCCACTTAGTTGCGAAGAGTGGGCATCATATTCCATTTCCAAGAAATCCTCGTGAAGATCGAGATCCAAGAAATAGCACTTCTCTATAATTACCAATAGCACGTAGATGCTTTTCAGTTAGTATAAATTTGTGTCTTGGAGCTACAAAATGTATCCAAAGATGTTTAGAAGCTCCATGGCTCAAAGCATGATGAAGGAATTGTTACCGGTTCCCGGATCTTATTGTACTCGGAAGTCTCTTATTGCATAGAAGTTCCAAACACCGTTGTGGTGTTTGATGCTCTTTTTGATGACCCAGTGAAGGCAGAGTGGCATGAGCTTTAGAAGCTTATCTTTATGATGAATGAAGGTCTGATCTAAGTGTGGAATATTTCCTACACATTAGTTAAAGAATGTGGCGTCAAAAGAGCGGAGGTCAACAACGTAGAGGAACCAACACTGCCTATGCTTATAAGGGCTAGCACTAGTTCGAGGTTGTGTTCTTTAATGTGTTCTAGCATGTCGACCATCGGTTGTGATTCATATGCTCCTGCTAGCAGTCGCCTGGGCAGGGAGGGAGTGGCATTGTAGATTGGCTGCTGACCTGTATTCAGCGTGATATTTTTGATCATTTCACCTTCCATGATGCAAAAGAGAATCTTTCCTACTACAACCTCTGAGAGGAATATTCCTTTAAGTGCCTGATGTTGTAGGGAGAAGTAACCATTGTTCTAGATGATGGTCTTCTCATCAAGCTGTGGTCTAATCATCATGTTCATAAGGCATTGGTCGCAGGCAATCAGGTAACCTATGGAACGTCTGTCAAAGTCAGGTATTTCAAACAGTGGTATTTCAGATGGCTCAGAATATCGATCAGCTACTGAGTTCTTCCCTCGAGGGTGCTATGCTGCCAGCGAGCTGTATATGCCACCTTCTTCTCCTTCAGAGGGGGCATCCTTCAGACTGTCGAAAGGTATTTTGTGGCACCATTTGGCTCAAGTGGGTATAGTGGAGCTACCGTATTAGTTGTTACTGTCTCGCTCCCTATAAGGTGCATCCTCTCATAGAGACATAGAAATTCATCAGTGTGGAGGTTGAAACCCTCTGGGATCTCTAGAATCTAATGCAGGCTCCACTCTGAGTTGCTCGGCTCTGTGGCCTTGTGAGCTTCACCCATTACCACTGTTGCGGCGTCGCTTAGAGGATTAGTTGCGCTGTCAACTCAATGGCTGCTTCCTGTCTCTTTAGGGTACCCGTCAGCAATATTCTTATAAACCTCCTCCTTGGGCATTTTTGATACTTTGGAGGGCCCACTAGAGTTTGAGGATGACAAAGATGAAGAAGAATATGATGGTGATGTTGAAGACGGTGGTTGCGATAGTGATCTTCGGTACTGCCTTGAGTGATGGTGTCTGCTACTTTTCTCGAGCCTGTTCTCAATAGCATCTAGGCACTAGAGAGCAGCTTCCATTGATTAGTTCATTGCATCGAGCTAGCTAGATAGACTGACCAGGGTTAGCAGCTAACACTCCTACACTCCCAGTCATTGTTGGAAAGCCTGCAATTTGCGTGTGAGGGAGTAAAAAGTAGAACTATGATTACGAGTTACCTCCCTCATGCTATTGAACTCATAGCTTAAGGCATGCCCCAAAGAGGGAGGAGTAGGTGAATGATGATAGCTTCTAGAATGACTCCTTGTTCTGGTGGTATGGCCCATGGAATGCACACCTTCAGACGGAGGTGATTCTAGCACGACGGTGCATGCAGGCATGGCCTCTGGGTATGGTGTAGGTGCCTTTACCGTGGTAGCTTCTGCTTCAACAAGGGGATGTGGGGTGAGTAGTGACATTTGAGGATGGTGATCGAACACATGACTCTTGATCTCATACTCCAACGAGACGACCTCCTTCGTGGCCAGTTGGGTGGGAGTATGTTGAGTGGACTGGAGCTTGTTGTTTAAGAGATGGATGAAGGCCTTCTCATTGTTGCGAGAGGTATCTGGGTGTGATGTGGAAGGTTCAACCACCATCGTTGTGATTGGTACAAATGTTACAGGGGGTGCAACTGTCATTTCAGCCACCGCAATTTCTACTGGTGTAGTTGTGCTTGTTGGCACGACTGTGTTCATTGACATAGTTGCACTTGTTGGCATAGCTGCTTTGGCCTCAAGGTGGTCATTGGTGCTGGCTACTGGGGACCTTTGTCAACAAATAGTCTTGGAGATCCCCTTATTCTTTGCAACCGCCTTCTTATGAGTGGAAGGCAAGGCTATGTAGGTTGCATCAACTACTAGAGCGTTGATCTCTAATGGTGTAAACAACGACTTCTATGTGTCGTAGTTGACACAACTTGGCAGCGGGAGAAGAATGTCAGTTCTTGCAAACCTATAGGAAAGTTGAGAGCCTTCTTTCTTTAGAATGCTGGCCCTCGGGAGGAACTTGATATCTATCTTATCCTCACCCCATGTTCGCGATAGGCTCTTAGGTTCCTTTGGATATCTGAACCCTACTGCAATTAGGTTGACGATGCCTCTCGTGTTGTACTCCTTGGTAGTGTCTTTGATTGGATGGATCCTGTTGATGAGGAAGCGCCCCAAATTTATTGGCTTTCACACCATTATGTACCAAATCATGTGCAACTCTTCAATATAAAGGTTGCTGGTTTCGAATTTTTTGAAAAGGAGGCTGGCCACTATCTTGTGGACGATCCTCCAGAAGTAAGAGTGGACTACATCCACTTTGCTTCCAGGCTTGAAGGAAGACTCACTTGTTAGCTCCTTCCACAGCTTCACTGGGTTGAAACCGTCATCCTCACTTATCCTGACTCCATCATCAAGTAGTTTCTACTAATCTTCATTTTTGGAGAAAATTTTGTTGAGAAGTTTCTCGGTGATCTCGTACTTTGTGTTCTATAACTGGGCCTACAGTCGATCGCCCCCACCGACTTTCTTTTTCTCTTCAGGGTTGTTTGGCACCCGTCGGAGGGAAGAGGTGAATTCTTTGGTCAACTTTGTGTAGGAGTTGGAGAAATTGAAGCAAATGTCATGAAACCCGGTGGTGCCGAGGACATTCTTCAACCTCTTAAAAATCCCAATCTGCTAGAAAGAGGCTTCGTGGCATAACCTTGTTGGGTGGTACACCTTTACCGCCAGCTCAGTATATCAGTGATGATGCTCTGCATCTCTTAGAGTGAAGCACCCTGGAAAGTGGGTCAGAGCTTCGGGCTTTGCCACTATAGGTTGAACGTCCTCATCTGCTTCGATGCGAGGCCTTTTGTCAGTAGTCAAAGGTTGAGTTGTCACTAGGTTAGGATGCTTCTGCCCTACAGTGACCCCTGTGGTGTCTTCATAGGAGATCTTTCTGTCGTACTGGTCGACCTGGACAACATTCTCCTTGGTGCGTGACATTATCTGAGAAATAAAGAAATCAACACATTGAGTGACATTTTGTATCATGTATCGGGTTAGGTGTTTGAAAGAAGTAGAGGCCAACTCGACATGCGAAGATGACAGAGGTGAAACTCAATATGAAGCAATCAGCCTGATACGACTTGGGTGATATGGCTAAATCATTATCAGTTTGCAAAAGAAAACATGGTGTTGGGTTAGCATTAAGTCAACTTGGTATCCTCTCCATGCGACACACATGTACATGATATAGCTAACGCAATATAGAGGACGTGCGGAAAGCCGGTGAGGTCCTACCCGATACGCTTAGCGTGATACTATCAAAACTCAATATGTATTCGGTGGCTTGCCCAATACCGGTGATTCAGAGTAGCTAAAACCTGATATCGTGTAGCTCGTCACGTCTGGGTGTGATGTAGATGTAAACCAATATGCCAAATCCTGATACATCTAGGTGGTGCACGATATGGCAACACGATATGACCAATGTTGCACGATATTAGGTTTTACCTTATTAGGGAAATGAAGTTTGAATGTGTCATGCAAAGGAGAGTAGCTGGGAACCTAGGAGGGGGGAGGAGGTTGCTCTGGGTGATACGAGAGCTTGCACGATATGAGAGTGAAAGCTGGTAACCCATCACGGTTAACAACTCAAGGCTTATATAGATGTCTGCAAAGAGTGGTGGAAGTAGAAAGATGGTGGCACATGTCACGTAGCTACGCAAATCGTCTTCCTAAACAAGGAAAAACTAGACTAAACATGTTGCGTCACGAGACTGAGAGGGTGACACATTACTCGATACATTGAACCCGATACACAATGGGTAACACGCGTTCTACGCGATACAGGTGCAAGAAGATTTGCAACCGGACACACATAATAAGCGATACGTGAAGAAGGGTGAGGCATCCTTCTACCCGACACGGTTAATGTAACAACCCACACTTTTGAGTGTCTAAAAGACCTTTAAGTCGCAGATTGTTAATCATGAATTCCAGGATCAGATTCATGACATAATACAAAATCGTAAACAATTTCCATTAATAAAATATTTATCTTGAAATTTGACTCCAAGAAATAGAAAAGAAAGGTATTACTCAATTATTTTGTGTATTAATGCATTAAAAAAGTGAAATGACATTTGTAGAAATAATGGTCAAAACATGTAAAAATAAAAATTAAATTTATGGGAAGAATCTAGACACCTTCCTGGACATGTGATCCAAGTTTGGTAACACTTTGACCATGTTTGACCCTTAAAATTTATTATACAAGTTTCCATATGGTTTTGTATAGGATTTAATCAAATATGCATTAAATGCAGCCAATTTTTCTATAGTCCAAGTTTCTTTGTTGTCACATGGTTGTTTCATTTTCTTTCCTTTTTCTCGCACGATCTAACAATCCCTATTTAAATCATCCATCATCAGACAATGTTTGAATCACCCCCTTCCTCCATCTCCTTTGTGAGTCAGGAACTCAGATCACATGTTTCCTTTCTCAACACCATTGTCTTACGTCTCTCGCTCGTTTTTAGAGATTGTAATTTTTACATCTTCACCTCTCTTTCCCAATCAAAATGAGCCATAACTCTTTCTCCCTCTCACATTGATCATGAAACGCCCAACCTAGGGCATCATCCCCTCTCCATCAAGACCTCATAGACACCACCCCAATGCTTCACACTCGTATATATGGTACACAAAATCCCCATCGGTCACCACAAATCTCTCCTCCTCAGACAATTTCACCTCCAATGCTTTGAGGCACCCCTCCCTATTCGAGTTATAGTTGTAATGAACTCATCCTCACCATGGTATTACCTCCTCATTTGGTTCAATTGAGGAACCACTAAGCCTCTACAACACCCCATGGTGCTACTCGCATCTTTGGTTTGCCTCCAGCAACCACCGAGCACCAAATCCTAGAATCACAGTTCCAGCTCCGCTAATGCTCAATGCCATAGCATCTCAGGTGATCTTTGACCAAGGTAACCCTGCCTCTAACCTCCTTTATCCTCAAGGATCATTTTCTGACCATTAGTTGTCTTTGTTTGGCTTTCCCTCCTTGGGTTCGACCTCACAATGTTTTCATTTGTTTCCCTTCTTGTTCCAATAAAGTCGGTTTTTGGTCCTCTCCATCATGCAAATGATCCACCACCCTCAGTTTGGCCCTGTGATGGTTTATGTCTCTCCTTTCTATCCATGGTAAGATCCTTCCTTAGCCTTGGTTTTTCTAGTTCTGCCTCAGCCATTTCCAGAGTAGTTTTTGAGCTTCAGTGGTCACTGTGGTTTGAATTTTGGCTCTTTGGCTTCACCTAATGATTGCAACTCACTGGAAACCTCATGTTTGGATCATAGAATCAACCTCCAGGTTGCTCACTCACCCCTGATGTGAGGGAGGAACATGCCATGTCATGAATTTACCTTGGTATCCCAAAGTGTTTAATTGAATGATTAAATTTCCAAGGGCAATTCTGGGATTTTAAGCATCGCCACCCCCTCATTTGGTTTGAGGCATGATGCCAACATTGCACTCCGCCATTGGTCTACATCAGATGGGCCCAAGGTCTAGTGGATACTAATCGTCTACATTGGTTTAATCTTAGGAAAATCACAATAATTTGAAAAATACTCAGAAAAATATAAAAATATGTTCTAGAAAACTTTATTGATTTCCTCTCATTTGTTGTTGTTTTCAAACTTTGGTTTATGATGTTTTATTTGAAACCCTAGTTTGATCTATGAAACCCTAAGTAAGAATTGTAATTCATATGATCTAATCTAACCTAGTTTTCCTGATTTAATGGAATTGATTAGTAAGACTAACCCTAGTGCATTTAAACCCTAATCTACCCTAATTCAACCTAGAATCAACACAAGATATTGATTATGATGTTTAATAATTAAAAATAGGTGTTTAGGGCCTAATCAAGACAAGAGAAAATTTGACCTTGATTTGACTCAAAGATCAGAGAGGTTATCTTAGGCTCATATTTTCTCCAAGGTAAACGGGTCATGCTACTGAGCACAAGTATTTATGATTGATTGCATGTTAACAAGGGCTTTCCTAGCAATCATGTGCTCCTAAGGGGACATCATCGAGGGATGCATACATTTACTATTCAATTATTCATATCAATAATGATTCAAGAATGCTTATAGTTAATTAATATCAAGTTTTCTTACATGTCAGGTATACTTTATTTTCTTTACATTGTAAAGTTCCATACCATTTACTAATTGTTGATTTTCCCCTTTGCATGGCTGGGGACATGATGTCCCTAGGAGTTGGAGCAATTAGGAACTCAAAAGGATAAAGTAAGGACTAGAAGACCTTCAAGAGCTTACTGGTGGGGTGCCATCCATATTAGGCGATCCTATCACGTAGAAATTTTTACTTTCATGCTAAGTTTTCCTTGTTTAGAAATGAATGAAATTTTAGACGTTATAGAAGTCAGGTGTAGTTTCCTATTCAAAGAACAATGCATGATTCTCAATGGAGATTTATGTACTTATTTAAAATGAAACATATTAATGTGACACCCCTCTTCAAGATGAAAGCTTCCGCTCAGTTATAATATATATCTAAGGGAAGGATGTTAAGTTAATGGTATCAGAGCCAATAAATGGATGGCCATGAAAAATCAATCTGATTCATATGTTCTAACCCTAGATTCATGTTACCTTTTTCATATGACCCCTAAGAAATAAGACAAGGGAAATGATAAGGATGATGGCTCTACCTCTTCTAGTGGGGAAAGTGGACCAAGAGGAAACCCTAAGGCAACCATAGAAGATCTTATCCAAGGACTCATTAATGCCCTAGAACAAGGACAACATCAACCTAGACATCATGAGCCAACTCTAGTGGACTTCCTAAAGATTAGACTTGACACTTTCTTGGGTGAAGGAGAAATTGATGTGGTCACCAAAGTTGAGTAGTGGATTAGAGACATGGAGCATTGCTTTTGAGATATGGACTACCCACAACACTCTAGGGTTTGTTTTGCAACCCACATGCTCAAGGGAGCAGCCCACACATGGTGGTAAAACTTCCTCAACTCTAGGGCAATTGATGCACCTACCCTCACATGGGAAGGATTCGTTGAAGCCTTCTATGATCACTACATGTGCAATGCAATGATAGAGAAGAAGGGGCTAGAGTTTGCAACCTGGCTCAAGTGGGTGACATGACTCTAACCCAATATGCCATGAAGTTTAGGGTCCTACAAAAGATGTAGATCATGAATTAAGATCAACTATTACACTGCATAGATGTGGATCCTACATTTGAAAAACAAAATGACAAATATAAAATGAAAAATAAAAGGACAAAGCCATTCCAAAACACCCTAAGCTTGAACTTGACTATGTCCTCATAGCCATAATTCAATCATAGTGGTGGAACAGGGGTACCACATTCTTAGAAGGGTGGTGGTTGTGGCTAAGATGTTCTCAGTGGCCTCTATGGTCTAAGTTCAACTGACATCTATCCCTCTATTTTGATGTCATTGACTTGGATGTCACTGGTACCAATATATGAAGTCCTCTATCCTTCTTTGAGCTATATGCGTCGGTACCATTGACACACTTTCTTTTCTTGTATAATTCTATTTTTTCTAACAAAAGTGAGTGGTACTGACTTTCTATAGTCTGTGACGTGATAAGGACTTGGTTCCATCGACTTTGGAGTCCGTGGTATTGACTTTTTAGGAAATCCCTATTGAAATTTTTTAAGCAGTTCAGTGACATCAAAACTAATGTCAGTAGTACAGACTATGAGTTCACACCAAAAAAAACATCAAGGTACATTTTTACGTAACTATAAAATATAACAAGACAAATATGAAATTTAAACAAAGAAAAGTCCCAACAAAGTGTAAATGATAGAAATTGGTTTGCCTCTCATGAACACCCTTGTTTAATATCCTAGGCTCAACAAGGTGATTTTCTTCAGCCTAGGTTGTCACACAATGGTTTTGAATAATCATTTGATAGCTTGTACTCCACTCTATCATCCTTTACCCTAACTATCAAGTAGCCTCTACCCATGGCAACAATCACATCGACCGTGGCATGGAACGAACTTCCTAGAAACATCTCGGATCCTCACATCTCATGCATATCCATCACCAAAAAGTCAACAAGATAGATGAATTTCATGACTTTGGATAACACATTTTCACATATCCCATACGTCCTCACAATTGATCCATCTATAAGCTTCATTGTCATGAATGTCTTAATTGATTTCTTCAATCCCAACTTCTAAAAGGTAGCAAGAGGTTATGCTTCCTCCTTAATCACATTGTGCTTACTGGAAATGCTTGATGTGTGTCTAATAAGGAATGTAGAAGCATCTTGGGTCTTTTCTCTTCATATATAGTCTTCCCCGAATCATCGCACCGGCCACTTCATCAACACGCAAGACATCTGTATCTTTTATTTGTCCTTTCTTGTTGGTGATATCCTTCAGGAATTTCCTCCATGAGTGTAATGTTGATGTGGAGCTTTCGTAAGATATATAAGAGTTTTATGAACTAATGTTCCTCCTTTATCATCTTCATACCATCCAATAATGACACATATGGTTGTTGTGCACATTTATGAAGAGGAATGTACATTCGGGGTCTCCTCCCCTAAGCTTGTTTCAATGTCATCTCCTAGGATATAATCTAGAATGTTCCTATGGATGGGATGGACTATGGCTACTCCTTCTCAATTGTGGGTACTATATTATTGACTATGACTATTCCAATGTGATGTAGAACCTTCACCTATTCTTGTTGCACAAGAACCTTTTCTAGAACTGGAGGCGGTGACATAATAGTAGTGGAACTTTGAAATTCTTTATCTTGCATAACTGGTAAAGATGTGGTATCCTTGTTTCTATTTACTGACCCTATATTTATGAAGGTGGATGTGTGAGGATACTACACATGCATTCTGCATCCTTAGGTTCTATATAGGATGTGGGGAAATGAAACTTTTAGCACATATACTGAATCCAATTCTAGAAAATGCTACTCTGGTGACTCCTCAGTAACATGTTCTAATTTGTTGACATAGAGACAAAATTAACTTGATGAAAATGCTGAAATGCCTCTATATTTCCAAGAAATCCTGACTGAATGGGCTTCTTTATGGATGCCACCTTTGCTGCTTGCTGAAAAATCCAATTTTCAATTTACGTATCTGAGCTTCATGATTTTTATTGCACCCTTTTTTTCTAGTCCAGTAAGGTCTCATTCTAACTGACCAACCTGCTAAGAATGTCTTCAATTTTGTCTATCTTGCTTGGACCCCTATCTTGTGCATATTGTTGACTTCGGTACATGCAATCCTCCTCTTCACCTCTAAATGAGGTGCCAACTTTCTAATCAAGCTTCCTCCCAAATCTGAACTCCCTAGATTCCATAGAACTTTTCATTGCTTCTGGTGATTCAGGATCCTCCCCTATGAATGATTCTTGGACATGTTCTTTAGAATCTCATGACATGTGGTAGCTTTATTGTTTAGGAAAAAGTATGCTCCTACACTATCCAAACTATTCCTCTCCCCTTTATGTGGGCCATAGTAGAATGTTTTTTCCTTCCCATATAAATTGATCCCATAATGATGGACCTTCCTGAGCATGTTCTGAAATTGCTCCTAGGCTTCAGAATATGTCTCTTTGACACACTTCTTAAAGTTGTGGATCTTTCCAAGCAATTCATTAGTCTTCTCAGGTGAAAAGTATTTCTCAAAGAAGACACCTATCATTTCATCCCAGGTCTCTATTAATTCTGGTGAAAGGCTAAGAAACCTTGATTTTGCCTTGTTTGACAATGAGTAAGAAAATGTCTTCAAGTATATCATTATAGATGGGACTATGTTGATCTTCATCATATCATAACTTTTCACAAAGCTGTTGATGTGCACCATCCTATCCTCCATATTGTGGCAATGGAATGATTGATATTTAATTAATGTCACTAGACTAAGATCTATGATTTAACTACAAACATTTACTACCTGCCTCTTAATCGGTCCAAGTTGCACTATGGTTGAGGACGCTTTAATATTCTCCGAGACTGTTCGTTCTTCAGGCCCTTCTTCAACATTCAAGTCCACGTTTGCTACCTTTTCTTATTTTGACTGCCATGGTGGAGTTTAGACAATCTTCTTAGTTGAAGCCCTATCTGTTGCGCCTTGCAAACAATCTCCTCTTGATCTGCAATAGTTGGAGTAGACTGTTTGTAATTAGTGGTTCGAGTGTGAACCATGCACTAGTACCTGAAACTTAATGTCAAAGTAAGAACACAGAATACTAGCAGATTGACAACATAGAAAATTTTCTATTATGCATTTTTTTGAAAAGTAAATAAAAAGAAAAGAAATGGCCTATAGTGGCCGGTAATAGAACTTGTAGTGTTGGAGTTGCTTTTTCCCCCCACAATGACATCAAAAACTTGACACGCCCAAACTGTTCTCGCAAACACAAGTGTACTCATCGAGTAGTATAGGCTTATGAAGCCAAAGTGTCAAACTCAAGGAAACATTAATCCATAAACTACAACTAACTATAACTTGATCAACTATACCTAGTGAAAAAGTGATTGATTGCTTGATTAAAACTAATTACAATAATTGAAATCTAAGTTTAGTGGATTGTGATCACAATTGGATGGATTCCCTAAGAATTCAATTTCAACATGACGCATGCTGCAATTTACTCCTATTAATGAATAACTATTTATCCTAAAATCTGGACCAAGTAATCTATGGAAAATATTACCTACTCATGCAAGGTATACATTAAATATACTAAAGAAAATCCCACTCATGTAGTGATTTAAGAGTTAGATAGGCACATTATCTATATCTATCGACTATTCTCTTCATAGTGGTAGGTCCTCTCACGAGGCAAGGTATTTACTATGCAAGTCTATGATTTTTCCTACCCTTAATCCCTCTCACGAATAAATTAATGGTCTAACTAATTCATTGTGGTGATTAAGCACATAAAATTCATCAAGATATCATAGAATTATGTCATGATTCAGGAAAATATATGTATTAGTTCATTGAAGTCAATGACAATGCAAGATTGGGCCACTCCCTGGTCCTAAGGAACAAAGTGGATTAGCCCCACATGATTTCTATAGTCATATCCATGGAAGGAAAGAAGCAAATTGTGGGAAACATATGAAAACTATAGCAATCCCTAGAGAAACTCATCTAAATGATCCCTTCTAGCTAGAAACTTGATTAGTAGCGTTCTGGCTACAAATCCACTCTCTAGAAGTGCTCAAATTGTCTGGGACGTGCTCGTCTCCTATGTTGTCTCCCCTCTTCACTATGTGCTTGGTTGTAATAGACATAAACATTGTAGATAGATTTTTCCGAACTCCCCTTAGGTCATATGTGGGACTTTGTCTGTCATTAAGTCCTGACAGACATATTTGGCTTAATAAAAAATCTGCACTATCACAGTAGGTAGTTATGACTGATAGGAAGTCGGTGACACTGAGTCCCTGATTGTCTCAAAACCCATTTTTAATGAAGGTACTACTGAAAATTATGTCGGTAGCATCGAGTTGCTAATTTGCAGTTCCTATATTCCCCTATTGATTAATGTCGGTACCACCGACCCGATGGTCGGTAGCACTGAATTGATAAACTCCATCCCTATTGCATCTGGATGATAATCCAGTTGCATTGACTTGTCAATTCAGTATCTCAAGTGTCGACTCAATAGCACCGAATCTCATCTCAATAGCACTAAGATTTCTTTGATCTACCTATTGGATTTTCATCTCAAGTCGATACCACCAACGTTGTGGTCGATAGCACCAAGCTACCTTACAAGTGTTTCGATTTTTTCTTTCTGGTCCTAAACCTCTACAGGTTCAATTTTTTCTTTCTGGTCCTAAACCTCTAAAATGTGAAAAACCAAACATTTGTCCAAACAAAACATAGAAAATTGTCACAATTTAGTAAAATCAGTTAGTATTTGATGCAATCATACTTCATGTGCTAATAATGATAAATAATGCATAAAAGAGTCAAAATGAGAAATAATGCATGAAATACATAGCAAACTAGCCTATAAAAAGTAGATGAATTTCAATGCATCATTGGCTCGTCATCAATGACCAACTCATCATTTTATCAAGTCACAAGATAACCGAATCTTTCAAGCTCAAGGCATTTCCTATTTGATTTGTGAGGTTCCTATGTTACATGAGGAATTTGAGATTTCATAATAGTTATGACTCTCCAGGTTCCTCTTGTACCTCTACAGGTTCAATTTTTTCTTTCTGGTCCTAAACCTCTTTGAGTTTCACTTTTCTCCCACTAATTCCTTTGGAAATAAATTCCTTTATAGGAATACAACATCCCTGACAACAAACACTTTGTTGTCAGATGGCGTATATAAGTAGTATCCTTTGGTTTCTATAGTCAGATAACATTTATCTGATTTCGGTCCAAGATTTTTAGAAAACTACTTTCACAAATAAGCTTCACATTCCCAAATCCTCATAAAAGTCACATTGAGACGCTTCTCATACCATTTATCATATGGTATCTTTTGAATTGATTTAGATGGTACACAATTCAATGTAAATGCTACGGTGTCTAGAGTAATATCTCTAGAAGGAAGTTAGAAGATTAGCAAAACCCGTCATTGACCACATGATATCTAGTAATGTGTGATTCCTTCTTTCTAATGCAGCAATATGTTGTGGTTTTCCAGGTGGAGTCCATTATGACGCAGTCGCACAGTCTCATAGAAGGTCCTCAAACTCTTATCTTAAGTACTCTCCACCTCGATTAAAACAATGTGCTTTCATACTTTTACCAAGTTGGTTCTGTACTTCATTCATGAAATGCTTCAACGTTTCAAGAGTTTCTGACTTATGTTTCATCAAATACACATTGCCATACCTACTAAAGTCATCAATAAAGGTAATGAAGTTCTGGTAACCACCTCTAGAATTTGTTCTAAAAGGTCTACATAAATCAATATGTACGAGTCCCAATAGATCACTCACTCTCTCACTATGACCAGTGAAAGGAGCCACTGTCATATTGCCCAACAAATTAGATTCATATGTTCATATTGGTTCAAGGTTAAAAGAGTCTAGATTACCATCTTTACGGAGTGTGGAAATGCATTTCTCATTTATGTTCCCTAGATGACTGTATCAAAGGTATATTTTGTTTGAGTGATCAAGTTTTACCCTTTTAGTAATTACATTATAAACATATTTCTCTATATCTAATAAGTAAAGACCATAGGACATTGACACATTGCCATAAAAGATCTCATACTTTGAAATAGAACTTTAACTATTCTTTACATGAAATTGAAATCCATTCTTGTCGATATAAGATATAGAAATAATGTTTTTATTAATGGCAGGTACAAAATAGTAGTTGTCTAACTCTATTTCAATCCTCATGCATAGAGATAAATGATATGTTCCAACTATAGTGGCAACAACTCTTTCTCCATTCGCAACATGCAGTTTGATGTTTCCCTTTCTTAAAGATTTAATGCTTTCGAATTCTATATATTTGAACATATGTGAGATCCACATCTGGAATCTATTACCAAAGATGATGAACTAGACATATTTATCTCAATAACATAAATACTTGAAGTGAATATCTCTATCCCCTTCTTCTTCCTTAGTTCCTCCAGGTAAAGAGGGAAACTCCTTTTCTAGTGTCCAGGATGGTGACGTCGGTGACAATTTCCTCCCTTGGTCACCCCTCCCTTTGCTTTGAGTGTAGAGGAGTTGGGTTTCTAGCTAGCTTTAGAACTCTTCTTAGCTTTGCCTTTTCCCATGGACTTCACCTTTCCTTTGCTGATCATCATCATGGATTTGGGGTTCTCCTTCTTCATTTATGCCATAGCAGTTCTTAACATGCCAAGCAATTCTGAAAATGAATTGTCAAAATTGTTCTTATTGTAGTTCATGACAAGCTAACTATATGATTCTGGAAGTGATTGTAGAATCACATCTACGGCTATCTCTCAGACTAAGGGAAATCCCAATTTAGCAAGGTTCTCTACATATCCAATCATCTTGAGCACATGGGGACCTACTGGATCTCCTTCTTCCATATTACACTTGAACAGGCCTCAGAGATATCATATCTCTCTTGTCTTGCCTAATCTTGGTACATATTCTTAAGACATGTTACTATCTCAACAACATCCATGTTCTCATGTTGTCTCTACAACTCATAGTTCATTGAGCATCACATCAGACACTTGACATCCATGTGTTTTTGTAAGAATCCCTATCAGTTATTGTTAGGGTGGGAATGGGTTTGTATGTCTCTGTTGTCTCCAGGACATAGAGCTTGTTCTCTTGTGTAAGAATGATTCTCAATGCCCTGAACCTGTCATGAAAATTATTTATGTTCAACTTGTCCTTCTCAAGGACCACTTACAAGGAAAATGGATTATTGGACCATTTATTTTTACAAAATAAATTTGCAATTTTTCAAAACCTTTTTGATTTGATTTGGTTAAAATTAAATTTGACAACATTAATTAGGCCTTTAAATTAATTATAACTCCACCTATTTTGTTGAAATTGATAGCCCTCAAATATCAGTTTCGAAGATTGTAGTGTACAACCTTCTAGTGAGCCAAGACCCAAAACAATTAAGTTATTTCCTAGTCAACACCGACGTCCATAACCAATTATTATAAGGAAGGCAGCATTTTCCAATTGCATCTTATCCATATCTTGTATATATGATATGAAAAACTCCTTGCCAAAGTCCATTTGTATACTTCTAGGCACTTAATTCCATTAAGGTTACATAGTTAAGAGTGACCCAAAAGTCAACACAATAGTAATGCACCCTAATTGGCAAGCCCATATAACTACCAACACAGTTCCACAAGGTAGAGATGGCTCTAATATATATATATATATATAAAGAGAGAGAGAGAGAGAGAGAGTCAAGCTAGAATACACTCGAGTGTACAGATCACGCCGTACACCCCAATGGTGTTTGCCTATCTAGACCATGTTTTTTCAAAATCTAATCCATTGATCTTCATGGTTACAATAATAATAGGTCACATACAAAATTTGAACTCATTTGGATGAGTGTAAGTCACTCATCCAAGGACAAAAAAATCGACGCACAAAACTAATTTGAAATACATGATTTTTGCCTCCTTTAGATGCATGACCTATAAGTGTCCAAATGAGCAAAAATTTATTATATATTATGTTCTTATGATAATTAAGAAGATCAACAGTTTATATTTTTCAAAACTTTATTGCATCTTCAAAAATGATTGAGGTGTACGGTGCCTCCGGTACATTCGAGTGTACACTAGCCTGACTCTCTCTATATATATATATATATATATATATATATAATAAATTTGACAAGGCTCTAATACCACCATTAGGAAATATGACGGTAGAGATGGTAGTGGAAACAAACATTTCTTGCCATATTCCCCTTGAGTAAAATATTACATCAACAACTATGGATTGTGAACGAAGGTTCCAAGGCATATACCAGATCTTGAAGCAAGTCCAATGACTATCCTTGGAATGTCGTGCTTCTTTAGCAAGTAGGGCCGAAATAGTTGTCGACAGTGACCTCCTACTTTAGCACCACAAACGGAAGTTGACTATGTCCTCCTAGCGGGTGGCAACAACCTCCACACCTCTATGTAGTCCACACGGACCACTATGAATTTCTATCATTCTTTCAGAACTGATAAGAAGGAGTTGTCCTCAATATGTTAGCATTTACTTCTCTCATTTGCTATTTCTCCCTCTCTATCTCTCCCTATAATGGGTAAGACTTTCTCAAGCTATCACATTACCACAATTGTGAGAGGAAAACAATTGTGAGAGCTTATTGCAGTGTCTCTTGAAAGCCTTGACTGCCCCTCTAGAGGGCTAGGGTTAGGGTTTCCAGATCAAGTGGGAGTCAAAGAGATAAAATTTCATGACTTTTTTGGAAGTTGCAAATCATAAAATGATCGTTTTACATGTGAAACGATCAATTCAACACTTGAATCAGTTAGTTCACACTATTTCCTATTTGCAAACATATTGTCTTTAATGTGACGATTAATGCATACATGAGGTCAACATCAATCCTTGATCCAACCTTATTGATCATTGAACTCATCTATTCATAATTTGAACTGGTTGATTTAGAATCTAAATCAGTTAATTCATATTCTAAAATGGTCGATTCATTTTCTAGTTCAGCCAATTTTCATCCAATCTTGTTAAAATTGAATACCTAAACACTTTATTAATCCAGTTAAAGCTTATTCATGAGTAAAATCCTATTCTAGGTGTAACTATGCATGTGACCCTATATGTCCCAAATTACATTGGCAGTGAATGTCCATAACTAACTTATGACATCACAAGCAATGAGAGGTATCTAGAAACACATCATTGCTACCCAAGTAATTGGAAAGTTGGAGAACAACTTCAACCTACAATCAATTTAATTAGTATTACAATGATCATATAGTACCTTTGTCTCTGATATCCAAATTGAACTCAAGATGTTGAATCATCATCCTCTAAAATTCATTCCATGTTCCTTGAACTAGAGTAGACTATCTGAGATGCATGTGATATCACATATCATATATTTATTCACATGAGTATGTCCATATATTTCTTAGTCTTGCTTATCAAGTGGCCATGATATCAATTCCATTAGGAAGGATAGATCCCATCTACACCACTCATAGTCATTCCCCATGTGTCACCATGTATCTGAGCACAACCTTTATGGTAGCACTTATTCAAGGTCACATTTGATGATGTCAAAGCACATTAAATGACATGTGATCACTATAGGGATTTCATCTCTAAGAACCACAATCACCTCTATCACCATGAGAGCTGATTTTGACTGCAAGTCTATGGTTTCCATGAATTACTCTCAAGGTGGGTCTGTCTAGTATACTATTCTTTCACAAGTACCTATGTTCTTGGTTTGATATCAAATATCATGACAAATGAGATTCTGACATCAACCAACACACACTCTAGTCTTATGTATTATTATTGTCTATTAGCTTATTAACTTCCATAATAACATCCAACTAGGGACATAATAAGAATGTATGTACTATTATCATACATATGATCTCATTGTTCATGTCGTCAAGTTGAAGACATACATCATTGAGTAACATCATTATTTAGACATATATCATGTTATTCCATTATCTCATAATTGAACAATCATATAGACAAAGATTGAATTTATTAATAATCAAATCATTTACAAGATATGCCATTACAATCATCATATGATTGGCTCTCTGGGCATACATACCAACACAAATTGCATCAATATAACTTGAAAAAGGTCAAAATTCTATATTAAATCTATTTTTTTTACAAAATGTGTGATTCGCCTCCCACAAAGTGCCCTTATTTTATGTCCTAGGATTGACATGATTTTCACCTCTATATTGGGTTGTCATGAATGGGTGGTGAAGCATGGTTCAGAAATTAGAATTCCACCCTATCATTATCAATCCTAAGAGTTAGGTATCCACAACACATGGAAATGATCACAACTATTTTGGTTTGAAGTGGTCACCCTACAATCAATTCTGATCTCTTCTTTTCCGGTATGTCCATGACTACAAAGTTTACTAGGTTGATTAATTTTTCTACCTTAACCATCACATCTCCATAGATTCTAAAACCTATAATAATAGAATCATTGTGTAACACCTGGGACCACTGCCCAAGGCTCTGGTTGGGTTTCAGGAATGATGACTGACCCCACAGACCACCACTAGCCTTAACTGCGTGCTTTAACCTCACTCACGCGTATGCCAGGATCAACTTCCCGACAGGTCACCCATCCCAATACTACTCCAAGCTGAGCACGCTTAACTATGGATTTCTTAGTGATGGGCTCCTGGAAAAGGAGGTACACCTTGGTGATATGGGTAGTCCAATCATTCCTTTTAAGATCATCTTATCCAAGGCCTCAAATCCTGGGACGTTACAATCTCCCCCACTTAGACTCTTGATGTCCTCATCAAGGCTCAACTATAAGGCCTCATAATCTCTTCCCCATTTCAGTGCAGGCCCACAATGGCCCATGGACACCCAACTCCCGATCACAGAATACCAGCCAAGGGTGGCTACGTCAACCATGGACAACCCCTTCCTACATGCCTGGACTGCACGGCTCAAGACTGGCATGCCATGGCCATGTGGACCCCACCTACTGGAGGGGTTACGGCTCTGATACCAATTGTAATGACCCCATCTCCTGGTAACCCCCACTTAAGGGAGACCAAGAGATTAGGGTCGTTATCTAATGATCTAGATCAAAGGTTCAACAAATAATCAATAACAATTAATAAACTTTACCAACTAAACTGAAAACTAGTATAAAATAAAATTTTTCTTACCTTTTAAAAATTGGGATTTCTAAACTTCTATCCATGAAGATACTAATCTAACTAATCCTCCTGTGCACGTTATTTCTCATTTAATTCCACATATTCCACTTTACTGTTGGTTCTTTTCATTTTTACCTAAAACGCCGACAAACAAAATGTCGATCAGCAAGAAGCTGGTATGTGGGGGAAACAATAATCATGCAACTACAATAAAAAAGTAATCAACCAATTATCATTTAATAGCCAGGATTATGTTTTAAACCATACTACTCAATCCTTTCCTATCCCCTATATCTGTGTTGTCCCTGCAGTGGACTGAGATACTACCTCTCTCTAGGTAGATCCTTATTAAACCCCTCATGATCCTACCTAATAGGTAGATCAATATCAAGGGTTGAGTCGTATGGCACTACCCATAGGTAGTCCAATTCCTGACTCAAAGTGACTTGATGGACCTACCCCTTTGGTAGCCATCTACTAAGTCATCCAATGACCTGATGGGCCTACCCCATTGGTAGCCATGTACTAGGTCGACCCATTAAGCTGCAGAGGGGACTAGGATCTGAGCTAGTAGGCACATCTCTTATGTGATAGTCATATGCACATTATAATTTGCATGAATTGAATTCATCCAACAATTAATTCAAGACACGATGTAGACATCGATAAAATCCTTGAAAAACTAATGCGGGATATTCATAGACATAACCACATACATGTACATGTAGATTCAGGTGCACGAATAATCCAAACAACAATGGGCAAGCAAGCATTCAATAAGATCATGAAATAATTATACAATTCCCTTTTATTACTCATGTCATCAAGATCGATTAAATCTATCTCGCTTCCTAGGGTTTCTAGTCCACTTTTAGGGTTTCTATTGCAATTAGGGTTTCCCTTCATCTTTTACTATTTTAAACCATAATGTAACACAATCGATCACAAACCTTAATTATTTCCACATCTAATCCTCAATTCCGGATTAAAGGCATAATTAACCATTAATTAAGCTCATTAAGCCTCTTTTTATCAAAGCTACTATTTTTATCCTTTTAATCCATGACAAGATCATTATACACATTTATCATCAATTCATAGTTCATTATGGTCCAAAACACATATGAACTTGATTTTCCATTAATTCCACATTTTGTTCATGAGAAAACCCTAATTACTACATTTAGGGTATTTATCCACAAATTAGGAACTTTAATGCTCGAAATAGCTTACAACCATGTAAACTCAGTTATATACATGAAATCAAATAATTAAAGCCATTAGTAGTCCTAATTACCAACATTAGGGCTTAAAGGCCCATTAAAACATATTCATGCACATGAGTTATCAATTAAACTAATTACGTGCAAAATTCATCTTTTTCAATCTTAATGTATCTCATTATGATTAACATGTTAATATCAACTTAAATCATCAATTAAACCCTACTAAACACATTATTCATTTCAAACTAGGGTTTCTTCATCTTTAATTCATTAACGTTGATAACTTCTATTACTTTTCGAATTGCAGGAGGAATTAGCTTCTAACTATATTTTTATTAGATTCCTCTTGATTTTCTGAGCAAAATGCATATATTATTCGTACCCATCTGAGCTACTGATTATTAGATATGAATTTTGCAAATTTGACTTACTTGAGCCAATCCGGGAGCACCACGTCACCCTTGCCATGCAACGTTAGCTTTTGGGAAACATAATTGAATTATGTTTCTACCCTTTGTTAAGTCAGTCGTTGCTTCAGCCCACGAAAGGCAAAATGGTCCAATTGCCGCATCGTCTTCAAGCTTGCGCAAACCCTACTTGTACGTCATACTACTGCACTTCGGGGCCCCACCTTCTCCATCCTAGGGCTCGAGAGTCGCCGCCCATGGCCACTCTGGCCTCACAACACCCTGGCGCATGCGAGGAGCCCCCCAGGTCGTGACTACTATGCCCATACTCGAGTGAAAACAAGCGACGGTGGCTGCTGCGTTTGCAGCAGTTTGCAGACTTATGGAGGGTGTTGCTCGAATATGTCAATGTAACCTTGGTGGCCGGTTCTTCGTGGTTGGTCGTGGATGTCTCCTGCCTCAAGCAAGACCATAAACACCCCCCCGTCTCTCCAAGGATAGGGTCTTATCCTCAAGGTTAGGGTTAGCACAGAAAGAAGAAGGAGGGGTGGTAGAGCGTGAAACTTCCCTAGATCTCGACCAGGGCTTTACCCCTTTTATAGGGTGAGTATCCACGCCCCATTAGACTTGCCCTCGAAGCAATCAAGCCCTCTTCCAAAAAGGAAAGTGCTTCCTTTACTACTAAGCAAGTTTCTCTCTCATTATCATCTTCTTAAAAACAACATATTCATTGGATTTTAGAAATATGAAAATATTCTCCCTTATTCTCTTTTGACTTGCTTTTTAATCCATCAATCACGAAATTATGTTTTCCTTAAGTAGAAAATACCTCTTCTTTAACAAAGCTACAAAAACCATTAATAATGTATCATATTATACTCTTATTTTGAAATTTTGGTATTTTCTCTTTCCTCTTTCTTCATTGGGACTCCTTGGATCCCAAGAAACTCAAAT
Organism: Alisma plantago-aquatica; assembly: GCA_963693085.1. NCBI lineage: Eukaryota > Viridiplantae > Streptophyta > Magnoliopsida > Alismatales > Alismataceae > Alisma > Alisma plantago-aquatica. The sequence continues at coordinate 807,828,387 of OY856412.1, read as the reverse complement.
AATTCGAAATTCCTTTTTAAGGAATACTCGTTATCCTTCTACATGCATCAATATGCATTATTTCACATTATCTTTTTTATTTCTCATTAAAATATCTCTTTTTGAGGATTTCTTTTTTATTTCTCTTTTATTTTCCTCATCAATATTCCTTTTATTATTAGGAATCCTTGGGATACGAAATTCCACTAAGGATAACTCAATTACACCTCTTTCCACTTATTTTCCACATTTTATCATTGTTTTCAATTTCTTTCTTAACAAGGTAATACTTAATTGGTCTTTTCTTTTCTTATTGCATTCTCTATGCAACTCTGGGCTCCTTGGGACCCAAGGAACCCAAGAGGAATGAAATCCCCTTTTGGATTATATTCTTTTGCCTCCCAGAAGTTTCCAAATCTCTCTCTTCTCCAAAAACTCAATTATTCATTTATTAATTGAATTTCCTTGTTATTGGGCCCAATAGCCAATAAAGCCCACAAAACAATCATCAAGGCTATTGTAAACGAAATCCATTTATTCAAAATAAATTATATCACTATTTGTTCCAATATCTTTAATATGAGAAATTACATTTCTCACCAAAGTAACCCAAAATTTGGGGTTGTAACATCCTTCCCCTCTTATAAGAATCTTGCCCTCAAAATTCCATCAAGGAAGCAAACAAACAAGATAAGCCTTTCATGTGTCCATCATGGCTCCCATGTGGCTTCACCCTTTCCATGGTGCTTCCCAAGAACCTTCATTATCTCATATTCTTCCATATGAGTGCTTCCTTACCTTGGTATATCGTACCCTCATAGGTGACTCAGGACATTTCAGCCTCTCAAAAGCTGAATAGGTTCAGGGCTCAACACATGGCTTGGGTACCTCACATAGTGCTCTAGATCGGACTCATGCAACACATCATTTTATCTTGAGGGTAAGGTTAAACACAACCATCTCCACCAATCCATCTCAAATGGACCCATATATCGGGGACTCATGTCACCACTGGGCCCTCTCTCATCCATTGCACGATCAAAGCGACTTCGTCTGCACACACTGTGGTTCTTTTCTTGACCTTCATGAGGCCTCCTTCACCAACATGATCTTAATGAAGTGGTGACCGACACAACCTCCCTATAGAACTTCTTACATCCCGATAAAGTCTATGGTGGTTAACATCATATCTTAAGAACTGTCTCTGTGTATCACTCTGAATAAGCACACATGCTCTCATCAGACCCTCTAGTCTGGATCATACTAACCATTAGTTAGGGTGATAAGCGGTACTAAAAACGAGTTCTTCATGTACCTACTTCCACCGCATGGAAGTAAACCTTCTAATCATTCTCAAGAACTTTTGAACTCGCATCATGGTGTAGTTGAACCATTTCTCTCTCTTTTATAAGTAGTTCAACCCGATCTGTCCCTTGACAATACTCTTCTTTCTCACGTCATCTCGGTAAGGCGATCTACCATAACCAATATGGCATCTTGACCTTTCTTGGTCTAGGGGAGACTCACCACATCCATAGTGATGAACTCCCATTCCTTTTCGGGAACTCTTTATACTTTAGATCAAAACACTGGGTTATTGGGGTTCATCCCTTACCTCCTAGCTTGCGTGGCGACCAACCACGTGCAACTTCATCTTAAGCATCTCAGGTACTACTGTCACTTACTATCTGAGTAGTACAGTGTATGGTGATCATGATCTCTTGTATGTCATGATTCCTCAAGCTCGATACCCCAGAAACCCTAAACCACTCTCATCAGGGTTTCATCACCTTCCTTTCCAGAGAAGTACAGCTGAGGTTCTTTCATTATATCACAGACTAGGCTGGCTAACCAAGCAATCATTTACTTGATTAACCACTATTGACACATATGGGTGTTTCCTCAACTTAAGGTTAGCCTAACAACCTCAACTTCTTCTAGCTTCCAGCTAAACCAGGCATCTATACCTCAACCCGAGCATTCATTACAACTTCTTACCCTTAGGTGTTAGGTAAAGTTGAAGACATACTCTTCCATGTATTTCACTTATCATCTCAAACTCGAATTCTAAGTCTATCTTCATTGAGAATACTTTGAGATCATCTCCATGATGATCAAACTCAAATTTGTATAACTTGCAAATTCTACATAGCTCATGATAAAATATCCTCACAAGATGATTTCCTTAATACTCTTATCGTTTGTACCTGTCCAAGTATCATTCACTCCACTTGGGCGCGTTATCATCTCTGTCCTCATTCCTTATAGCAACATTCCAACTCACATCATCTTTACCCTTGGTGTGTGGCATGCGTACTATCCTATCTCTCACTCCCATAACAAGAAGAAATAAGCATTTGGCGGTCGTCTAAATACATAGTTCTTCCCATTCCAAGAGTAGAGTTGGTACATCCCACCTTGCCAGTACACCTTCAAATCTAAGTTGAAATGTGCAACTTATGTCTCCACATCACAAACATCATGATATCAAAAAATACTTTCACGGTAAACTGGTCTCGAACCTACTGGGGTTTACACACAATCCTTGTTCATCACCTCTGGGTTTATAGGGTGCCGACACTTTTGGAGTCATCCCTCTTCCTTCATGCATCCAGAGAGTGCCCTACTCATCTTCCCTTTGGGTCCCATGAGTTCATGAAGGTGATTAATCTCCCAACCCATGGCCCTCAAACAATGATGGTTGTTACCTCCCGACCCTATGGTCATGTGCGACTAGGGAATTAGGCAACTCCTTCCATTGGCCTTATCCCTACCTGACCCTAGGATAGACTTAGGATTCCATTATCGTACATGTTCAACTTAGAACCTTACCCAATCCTGCCTCGTCTCTCTCTGCATTCATGACTGACTTTCATCCCTTCATAGGGGTCATGGCAACCTACCTACCTTGGTTAGCCCCATACCGGTTACCTCCATGGTAACACATCCACATGCACTTAGAGATGGCTATTTATGGGTCTATAGGTTCATTCTCATACTATGTACTTTTCACCTAGCCTCTCAAGATCCTCTGAAACCTCATTAGGTTACCTCAAAACCAAAAAAACTGGTATACACCCTACAAAAGGGTCCCTCTCCCAGGATGGGAGGAAACTACACCCTGATGAAAACAATCACAAACATCCTTACGTTTAGGGTATGCATCCTAGAAAGCTTCTAAGGCATAAGAAGACACTTACAAAACCATGCTAGGTCACACATGTTCTCATCCTCAACATTAGACCAACTTAGTTGTGAGGGGTTCGTCAAACATACCATTAACTTAAGGGGTTTCCTTTACCTCTACACATGAGGAGTACCATGCTCAAAACTATAGAGACTCAAATCTCATCATGAGCATCTGATACACTGCTTCCCCTCTTAGGCGTAGGAACCCTAGGTTCTCCTTTGGGTATCCAACTGCATGCTCAATCTCTTAACCATGAATCAAGCATGTCCAAGGTATGTCATGTACTCATATGATCCTTTTATATGAGCCACACCTCAGAGTTGAGTCCTCCTCAAGGAAAACCAACTAAGTACAAGGCCTCTCAACCTGGTTACCTAAACCTCCTCATGGTCTAAGGAACTCTTTGACTCATCTCAACAGGTAACTACTTATACCATTGGCACATAGGTACCAGAAGCATCGTTATCTCTCTAGGGTTTGGTTCCTCTAAAGGAAACCAAGATATCATCAGCCTCTAGGGATCATGCATGAGGCAACCACTATCATCCACCTAGGTCGCATCATTCTCGACTCCCCCTTGTTCCTCACATCTCGGGGTTTTAGGTTTATAACCTTCTTGCTTGGTTCCTTCTTTCTCTCTCTACAGCTAACTCCACATCCAACCATACTACTAAAGGTCCTCTCTCCATGAAGGATCAAGCTCACAGGCATACCTCTACGTGGGTGAAGCCTACGCTCAAACTTATGTTTGCTTATGATTATCCATAGCCCCTTATGCTTATCTAATAATCCATCCATCCTGTCCTTCTAGCCTCAGTTTTAGCTTACTACTCGTACTACTGATGTACTCTAGTTGCAAGCTATATCCTACTTGCAATAGCCCATAAGGTTTCTATAGGTTCTTCTCTAACTTCATCCATGAAGGAGCTACCCTTTGCTCTAACATGCTCGACCCTTTCCCGGGTTGGGTTGCCAAAGGTGCTAGGTCATCCAACCTCTCATGGCTCGTATGGAAATCCAAAGGCATGTCCAACTAAACACCCGGTAAACCATGAAATCATGTCATCTCTCTCTCTAACCTTCACTTAGGGTTAGAGTTAACATCATCCTCAAAGGATGTGCTAGGTCTCTACTTTTAATGGAGGTCTCTACCTCCAAGACTAACTCTCTCTACTCATCCGTATGCCAAGGAGGTGTATCCTCAGGCCTCTCCTGAGGACAACTCGTGTCATATGACCTAAGCATGTATCTATTCCTTTACGCTTACTCTATTAAGCTTATGTCCATGACGTCTTATTTACATGCTTTTTATTAATTTGGTGGAGGATTACTTAATCCTTATCAACCTTACCCATACCTCAAGAGGGTGAGGAAAAGAGAGAAAACCCTAATCCTTAAGGTCCTTAGAGAATATGAGTTGAGAAAGGATGAACAAGATGAGAGAGTCCTAAAGGTATCTTATTTTGAGTCATATCCTAAGACATCAGCCAGGTAGTCACACAATCTGGGAGTCCTCGTATTCTGACTAGCTGTGCGGAGGAAAATATTTCCAGCCCCCAGATGTGATCCTTTTCTAGACACCTCAATCTTTCAGACAATCCTCTAATAACTCCCTTGAGTTCTACATAATTTGTAAAATTTAATAATTATTAAAGATTAAGTGAGGAACCTTCGCTCTGATACCAATTGTAACACCTGGTCCCACTGCCCAAGGTTCTGGTAGGGTTGCAGGAATGATGATTGGCCCCACAGACCACCACTAGCCTTAATTGTGCGCTTTGTCCTCACTCACGTGTATGCCAGGATCAACTTCCCGACAGGTCACCCATCCCATTACTACTCCAAGATGAGCACACTTAACTATGGAGTTCTTAGTGATGGGTTCCCGGAAAAGGAGGTGCACCTTGGTGATATGGGTAGTCCAATCATTCCTTTTTAGATCATCTTATCCAAGGCCTCAAATCCTGGGACGTTACACATTGACTAATTATAACTTCACTGGTAGGTTCTTTAAGTCAATGTTATTTAAAAGTAGAAACATGCATCAAGTTGATGCTTGTGCCAGATTCGTAGAGTTTCTTACCACATGTAATGATCCCAAAAAATCAACGGATGTTGAAATATCCTGGAACCTTCTTCTTTTCTGGTAGTCATCTTTGAATTAGTGCACTAACAACTTCATTAACAATGATATGATCTAAATCTTTTATGTTATGCTTCTTATTGATGATTTTCTTCATGAATTTCCATGTATACTAGAATTTTCTCAATGACCTCCACCAAAGGAAGGTTGATGTGGAGTTTGTGAGAAAATTTTCAACAATCCCTTAAGTTTTTCATCCTTGTTATTTGACTTTAGGATGCCCATGGATGAAGTATTGGTTTCATATGTATGAAGAAAGATGTGTTGCCTATGTGGAGGAATTTATAATTGCTTGGGGATTTGCTCTTGTAGATTGAACTTAGATTATTCTCCATTAGAATGGGACTTAACAAGGACATATCTTGGCTTCTCAAACATTATGGATGCTTATTGATTGTGATTGTTCCACTTCAAAGTAGAATTTTCATGTGCTCTTGATGTAGGGGTGTCTTCTCCTGGTCTTGGGGAGTGGTCATGGTGGTGGTACAAAATTTTTAATACAACCCCTTTAAAGCTTGGTGTAAATGGTACTTCATTGTTGCTTTTCATGATATCTATAGTAGGTGGAACTACATGAATCTTGAGAGAAGAAAATGCATCACGTGATTTTTTCCCGAGAATACTTTGAGTAGGATCAACATAATGAAATAATAACAAATTGGGTTTTACAAAATTTTATCTTATTTTGGAAGAATTTCATGATTCAACTTGTAACACCTGGTGAAAATATGGACTATCCAATCTACATCTTTTTTTTGGATTAGCAGTCAAAAGTCATTTTTGGTGTTTCTAGAACTCTAGGGGTTGCCTCAGGATGCATGCAAAAAACTATTTCTTAGTGGTTAATCACATAAATTCACCAATGATTACCAGTGGTGGATCATCATAATGCATTGGAGATTTGCATAGATCCTAAGGTCATAGAGTTTGCTATGTTGAACCCAGATCTGACCCCAAACTTTCTCTTCTAGCGGATCATGTGCTTCTACATTCAACATGAGCAACAAATCACATTTTTTTATATTTGCCCCGATTTCTATGGTCTCTTCAGTGGATTGTGTTTTCTACGTGAAGACCTTCTCCTGGCTATGATTTCATGAAAGATCATGTCATTCCACTATATAGGCTTTTCTTCTTGATTTGCATGCCTGAAGGATCACATCTCTCTATCATCAATGCCTATGGCAGAATATTCATTCCTCCAGTACCTCGATTTAAGTGCCATCGATGAAAACTCTCTGGAACAAATTAATTGTTCCGCTCATCTTCATGCTATCTGCACGAGTTCTTAAATATGGTCAGAGTTTTTAGTCTCCTCCTCTCCCTATTTCTCTATCTAAATTTCTCTTAGGGTTTCTAAAAACTTTAAGACAACAATGAGAAAATGAGAGTGTGTGCCAAGAAGGCATCATATCATATCATATATATAGAGGTGTGGAGAAGTTAGAGTTTCCAAAAAACTATTTGGACATGTTGTGGACTCTCTCTTAAAATAAGGGAATCCACCATGCATTGGGTCATGTAGTATGCACAATTCTGCATGTGGCATCATGCATACTTACTCTTTCTCATAGGGTGGGAACCTGACTTATGGAAACTTATTTCTTAAGTCTAGATCTGTAATTTATTTTGGTCCTCAAAACTTATTTTCAGGTCTATGTACTTACCGTAACAATTACAATAAGGTCCAATGCATCCTTTCTTCAAGCTATCTCTATGGGTGTGACCATGTAGGCACCATACTACATTGACAATGGATTCACTAATCAATATCATGATCCATAAGCAATGAGTGATGTCTAGCTAGACATCCTTACTACTCAAGTAGTAGGTAAAGAATTTATAGGGGGGTAAATAGAGTTTTATAATAATTTTAATCAAAGTTACAATTATATATCTTAAAGAGTGTCAAAATATAAAGTAAGTTAGTAACAAAAGAAGTAATTACAAGAACACAAAGATGTAGAGTGGTTCCATCAAATGACTTCAGTCCACTACCTAGTTGTCTCCAACTATGATTTCAAAACTTTGTATTTTATTCCTTGTCTATATTCATAAATAATAAATAAAATAGACCAATGCCTTTAGCAGAGAAAGATAAACCCTCCTTCAAAACTCAATGAGAACTACCACCTTCTTTGACGATATCCCAAACTTGACCTCTTCTTTAATAGATGTGTAAGAGCACCATACCTCACCTCTTTTTTAACGGATGCAAAAGAGCATCGATCTCACCTCTTCTTTGAAAGAAATATAAGAGATCCAATTGAGAATACTCCTTCTCGAACAAGATCCTTGTAACAACCCCACCTCCTGGTAACCCTCAACTAAGGGAGACCAAGAGGTCAGAGACATTATCCCAATTAATAGGATCAAAGTTTAAAAAATAATCAATAACAATGATCAAATTCTACCAACTAAACTGAAAGGTTGTAATAAAATAAAACTTTGCATACCTTTTTCAAAAACTTGGATATCTACTTCTATCCACATCTGGAGTCTATTCTAACTAATCCTCCTTTGTATTTTAACTCTTATTTAATTCCACATATGCCACTTTACTATATGTCCTTTTCAAACTTGTACCTGAAACGCTGACAAACAAAACGTCGATCAACATAATTGAATATGACGGTATGTGGGGACAACCAAAATTTCATAAATATGGCTAACAATCTAATTATCACAATCAAGTAATTCACAAGCCAATTTACATTTTCAAAGTTTCATTCTCCACCGCTTTTGCCCTAACCCTGGAATAACCCCTCTAGGGTTTCTCTTTTGCCATTGACTTAAGGTCACCTTCTCAATCCCGAGCTTGGTGCCTGGGGTCACCCTTCATGGTGCCCTTTAGTCATGCAATATCATAGGCCACCTTCTCAATCACGAGCTTGGTGCCTGGGTCACCTCTCATGATTAAACCCTAATTTTATACAACTACTCACCAACCCTAATTATCTCATCTATTCTTCGCGAAAGATATTAAGGCTACCTTTTAACAACATATAACCTTAATTTATGTTTAAAGGCACAACTAAATGTCAATTAAGTCTATATTATGACTCTTTTACATTAAAACTACCACTTTTATCCTTTTAATTAATGACAAGATCATTAGGCCCAATTTTCATCTTTGGTTTCTTCTGGATTAACAATTCATAGTTCATTATGATCTAATTCACATATGAACTCTATTTATCATTAATTTCACCTTTTCCATTAGAAAAACTCTAATTTCCATATTAAGGGTATTTACCCACAATTAGGAACTTTTATACTCATAATAGCTTAGAATCATCATATCTCTGCTTTATTCATGAATTTGAACAATTAATGCCATTAAGAGTCATAATTACCATCATTAGGGTTTCAAGGCCGATTAAAGCATATTTATGCACATGAAACTCTAAATTAAACCAATCATGGGCAAAGTTCATCCTTTTTGTTCTTAATGTACTTTTTACAATTAAAATGTTAATATCAACTTTAATCATCCATTAAATCCTACTAAATACATTAATCATCTCAAAATAGGGTTTCTTAATCTTTAATTCATTAAAGTTGATAACTTCCATTACTTTTCGAATTGCAAGAGGAATTAGCTTATAAATATATTTTTAATGGATTCCCCTCGTTTTTCTGAGAAACTTTCATATTTTATGCGCATTCATCCGAGCTACCATTAATTAGATATGAATTTTGTAAGGATTTACTCACTTGAGCCAATTAGAGGCTGACACATCGACCCACTCATGCAACGTTGTCGATTTGGAAACATAACCAAAAGACGAATCTGCCCCCATGTAAGTGAGTGGCGCTTCAGCCCACAGAGGGGCAAAATTGTCCAATGGGACCTTAGGTTGTCTTCTACCTTTGGCACCCGACTTGGCCGCCGATGGCTGGCTTCCCACGTTCCACCCTTCCTTCTTGGGGCTCGAGGATTGGTGCTAGCTGCAGCCCTAGCTCCACCGCACCCTGGTGCACGTGGGGCACCTCCAAGTTGTGGCCAAGTTGGCCGTTCCCAAGCATGAGAAGCATGCGACCGCTTCCGCAATTGCAGCAGGTTTCGCAAATCTCCGACAGGAGATGCACGAAGACGAGGGTGTTGGGATGGTAGTCGATCAGCCCTGCATTGTTGTGGAAACTTCCTGCCTCCAACAAGGCCACAGACAACCCCTCGTTGCTCCAGGGATAGAGTTATATCCTCTTGGTTAGGGTTTGGATGAAGAAGAAGAAGAAGAAGAAGAAGAAGTTGCGTGGGATTCACTTAAACTCAAGCCAAAGTCTCTACCCCTTATATAGGGCAGGGTATCCATGCCCCAAAACATTCATCCAAGAGGAAACAAGTCCCTTTCCTAATAGGAAAACAATTTTCCTTAATTAAGAAACAAACTTCTCTCTCTTCCTTATCTCTTTAGATAACTATATTCTTTGTTCTTTAGATATTAGGATTTCGAAAATTACCTCTTTTATTCTCTTTATACTTGCCTTTTAATCCATTGGCCACGAAATTCTTATTTCTTAAAGCAAATAATATCTCGTTTTGATAATATCAAAAAGTCATTGATTATGTATCACATTATCCTCTTGTTTTGTTTTATTTGCCTTTTCTCTTTCTTTTTCTCCATTGGGGCTCCTTGGACCCCAAGAAACTCTAATATTTCGAAATGCTTCTTAGTGGATACTCATTCTCCTTCTAGATGCATCTATGTCCATTTTTCTCATTTTCTTGTTTATTTCTTTTTAAAATATCTCTTTTTGAGGATTTCTTTTCATCTCTCTTTTTATTTTCCTTATTGGAATTACTTTTAACATTAGAAACCTAATGGATATGAAAATCCACCAAGGATAACTCAATTATACCTCATTCCACTTATTTTCCACATTTTATTATTGTTTTCAATTTCTTTCTTAATAAAGAAATATTTAATTGATATTTTCTTTTCTTTTTGCATTATCTTTGCAACTTTGGACTCGTTGGAACCCAAGGAACCCAAGAGGCACGAAATCCAACTTTGGATTACATTCTTTTGCCTTCTAGAGGTTTCTACATCTTTCTGTTCTCCATTTCTTATTAATAATGGAGTTTCTTTTGTCTTTTCCTTGTTATTGGGCCCAATAGCCAATAAAGACCACAAAACAACCAAAAAGGATATTGTAAACGAAATCCATTTATTCAAAACAAATTATATCATTATTTGTTGAAATATCTTTAATTGGAGATATTACATTTCACACCAAAAGAACCCAAAAAATTGAGGTTGTAACATCCTTCTCCTCTTATAGGAATTTTTTCCACAAAATTCCATCAAGAAAACAAACAATAGGATAAGCCTTTCCTATGTCCATCATGGATCCCATGTGGCCTCACCCTTTCTATTGTGCTTCCCAAGAACCTTCATCATCTCATATGCTTCCATCTGAGTTCTTTCTTACCTTGGTATATCATACCCTCATAGGTGACTCAGGACATTTCAACCTCTCATAAAGCTGAATTGGTTCATGGCTCAACACATGGCTTGGGTACCTCACATAGTGCACTACATCAGACTCATGGAACACATTATACAACATGTTATCCTAAGGGGTAAGGCTAAACACAACCATCTCCACCAATCCATCCCAAATAGACCCATATATCTGGAACTCAACTTTCTCAGCTGTAACTTAGAGGGGTCGGATTTTCACATCACATACTCTCCCATAGTGAACTGCATGTGAGTCTGCTTTGCATCAGCTCACGAATCATGTCGCCCCTGGGCTCTCTCTCATCCATTGCATGATTAAAGCGACTTCATCTTCACACACTGTGGTTCTTTTCTGACCTTTGCGAGGCCCCCTTCACCAACATCATCTAAATGAATTGGTACCCGACACAACCTCCCTTACAGAGATTCTTTACATCCTGATACTGGCTATGGTGGTTATTATCACATCTTATAGAGGACAAGAACTGTCTCTATGTATCACCCTGAATGATCACACATGGCCTCATCAGACCCTCTACTCTGGATTATACTAACCATTAGTTAGGGGTGATAAACTATGCTAGCATCGAGTTCTTCATGTATCTACTTCCACCTTATGGAAGTGAATCTTTAGATTATACTCAAGAACCTTTGAACTTGCATCATGGTGTAGTTGAACTATCTCTCTTTCACATGTAGTTCAACCGGATCCGTCCCTTGACAGTGTCCTTTCTTTCTCGTGTCATCTAGGTAAGGAGATCTACCATAACCCATTTTCCATTTTGACCTTCCTTGGTCTAGGGAAGACTTACCACAACATCCATAGTGATCAACTCTCATTCCCTCTTGAGGACTCTTTATCCTCTATATCACTACAATGGGTTACTGGTGTTCGTCCTTCACCTCTTCACATGCATGGCGACGAGCCACGTGCATCTTTGTACACTTTTCATCTTAGGCATCAAAAGTACTATTGTAACTTACTATCTTAATAGTACCACGGTGTATGATGAAATTAAATCATGATCTCTTGTATGTCATGATTCCTCAAAAACCCTAAACCACTCTCATCAGGGTTTTATCACCTTCCTATCCAAAGAAGTATATCTGAGGTTCTACAACCATTCTTTTATCATGATAAGCCCTAGGCTGGCTAGCTAAGAAACCACTAACTCGATCAACGATCTCGTTACATCTATGTGTTATCCAAACATATATCCTTTTCAAACATAAGGATAACCCAATAGCCTCTTCTAGCCTCTAGCTAAACTAAGCAGCTGCATCTCAACCAGGGCATCTATTACAACTTCACATCCTTAGGTGATAGGAGACATACACCTTCACTTATTATCTCAGCTCAAACTCTAAGTCTATCTTCATCAAGAACACTCTAAGCTCATCTTCTTGGTTATCAAACTCAACCTTGTATCACTTGCGAATTCCACATAGCTCATGTTAAAACATCCTTACAAGATGATTACGTTAATTCTCTTAAGGTTTATAACCCATCTACACATCATTTACTCCACAAGGGTATGTTATCATCTCTGTCCTCATACCTCATATCAACGTTCCAACTCACATCATCTTTATCCTTAGTGTATGGCATGCGTACTGTCCTATCTCTCACTCCCATAATAAGAGGAAATAATCATTTGGCGGCCATCCAAACACAAAGTTCTTCATGTTCTAAGAGTAGAGATGGTACATCCCACTTTGCTAGTACACCTACAAATCTAAGTTGAAACATGCAACTTATGTCTCTACATCACAATCATCTCAATATCAAGGTTACTTCCATGAAAAACTAGTCTCGAACCTACTTGGGTTCACACACATTCCTTGGTCATCTCCCCTAGGTCTATAGGGTGCCAGAACTTTTGGGGTCATCCCTCTTCCCTTATGCATCTAGAGAGTGCCCTACTCATCTGCCCTTTGGGTCGCATGAGTTCATGAAGGTGATCAATCTCCTAACCCATGGCACTTAGACAGTGATAGTTGTTACCTCCCGACCCTATGGTCATGTGAAACTAGGGAATTATGCAACTCCCACTTCCATCGGTCTTATACATACTTGACCCTAGGATAGACTTAGGATTCTAATATAGTATATGTCCAACTTAGAACCTTACCCAAGCCTTCATCATCTCTCTCTACAGTCATGGGCTGACTTTCATCCTTTTATAAGGGTCATGGCGACCTGCCTACCATGGTCAGGCCCTATACCGGTTACCTCCATGGTAACACATCTACACGCCCTTAGAGATGGTTATCTATGGGTCTATAGGTTCATTCTCTTACCATGTACTCTTCACTTAGCTTCTCAAGATTCTATGAGACCTCCTTAGGTTTCCTCAAAACCTACAAAAACTGGTATACACCCTACCAAAGGGTCCCTCTCCTAGGATGAGAGGAAACTACATATTAACAACAAAGGTCACAAACGCCCTTATGTCTAGGGTTTACATCCACATGAGCATGCTTAACCCTAGAAGGCTACTAAGGCACAAGCAGACCACCCACTAAACCATGCTAGGTCATACTTGTTCTCATTCTCAACATTGGACTAACAAACCTTCCCATGTCACCAACTTAGTTGTGAGGGTTCATCAACCATACCTTAAACTTAAGGGGTTTCCATTTCCTCTAAACATGAGGAGTACCATGCTCATATCTATAGAAACTCAAATCTCATCATGAGCATCAGGTACACCACTTCCCCTCTTAGGTCTAAGAACCCTAGGTTCACTTTTGGATGTCCAACTACATGCCCAACCTTGTTAACCACGAACCAAGCATGTACAAGGTATGACATGCACTTCCCATGATCTTTCTACTTGAACAACACTTCAGAGTGGAGTCCTCCTCAAGGAAAACCATCTAGATAAAATGCCTCACAACTTGCTACTAAACTTCTTTATGGCCTTAAGGAACTCTTCTGCTTAATTCTAAAGGTAAACACCTATACCAAAAGCACATAGGTACCAACAACCTTATCCTCTATTTAGGGTTTGGTTCCTCTAAAGGCAACTAAGATACCATTAGCCTCCAGGAATCATGCACGAGGCAAGTGCAACCATTAACTTAGGTCGCATCATCCTCAACTCCCCATTGTTCCTCATATCTCAGAGTCTAAGCTTCCAACATTCTTTCTTGGGTCCTGCTCTCTCTCTCTCTCTCTCTCTCTCTCGAGAGAGAGAGAGAGAGAGAGAGAGAGCTACTTCTACAACCAGACTCACAAGCATACCCCTACCTGGGTGAAGCCTATGTTCAACATTTGTTTGCTCAAGATTTTTCATAGTTCTTTATACTTATCTCGTAAGCTATCCATCATACGCTCCTGGCCAGGGTTTTGACCTACTTCTCACACTACTGACGTACTCTGGGTGCATCCTATGCCCTACTTGCATAAGCCCATAGGGTTTCTATAGGTCCTTCTCTAACCTCATCAATGAAGGAACTATCCTTCTCTGTAACATGCAAAACCCTTTCCCAGGGTTGGGTTGCCAAAGGTGCTAGGTCATCCAACCTCTCATGGCTCATACGGACATCCAAAATCATGTTCACCAACCTAGTCTATCATGACATCATGTCATCATGCCATCTCTCTCTCTAACCACCACTTAGGGTTAGGGTTAGCATCATCCTTAAAGGATGTGCCAGGTATCTACTTATGATGGGGGTCTCTACCTCCAAGACTAACTTTCTCTACTCATCCTCCTGACAAGAAGGTCTAGGCTCAGGTCTCTCCTGAGGGAAATGACAACTCATGTCATACAACCTACGAATGTTTCTATTCTTTAGTTTACGCTAAAACTATTAAGCTTATGTCCATGACATCTTATTTACATGTTTTTCATTAATTTGGTGGAGGATTCCTTAGACCTTATCAACCTTTCCCATACCTCAAGAGGGTGAGGAAAAGACATAACACCCTAATACTTAAGGTCCTTAACAACATTTGAGTTGAGAAGGGATGACCAAGATGAGAGAGTCCTAAATGTATCTTATTTCGAGTCAGATCCTATGACATCGGCCATACAGTCACACTAATATGGGAGTCCTCGTATTCCGACTAGCGGTGCGGAAGAAATTCTTATCATCCCCCGGATGTGATCCTTTTCTAGACACCTCTATCTTTTGGAAAATCCTCTAATAACTCCTTTGGGTTGTACGAAGTTTGTAAAATTTAATAATTATTAAAGATTAAATGAGGAACTTATGCTCTGATACCAACTGTAACGACCCCGCCTCCCGGTAACCCCCAACTAAGGGAGACCAAGATGTCAGAGCCATTATCCTAATTAATAGGATCAAAGGTTCAACAAATAATCAATAACAATTATCAAATTCTACCAACTAAACTGAAAGGTTGTAATAAAATAAAACTTTGCATACCTTTTTCAAAAACTTGGATATCTACTTCTATCCACATTTGGAGTCTATTCTAACTAATCCTCCTTTGTATTTTAACTCTTATTTAATTCCGCATATGCCACTTTACTATTTGTCCTTTTCAAACTTGTACCTAAATTTCCACAAACAAAACGTCGGTCAGCATAATTGAATATGACGGTATGTGGGGACAACCAAAATTTTGCAAATATGGCTAACAATCTAATTATCACAATCAAGTAATTAACAAGCCAATTTATGTTTTCAATGTGGCATTCTACACCGCTTTTGCCCTAACCCTGGAATACCCCCTCTAGGGTTTCTCTTTTGCCATTGACTTAAGGTCACCTTATCAATCGCGAGCTTGGTGCCTGGGGTCACCCTTCATGGTGCCCTTTAGTCATGCAATATCATAGGCCACCTTCTCAATCCCGAGCTTGGTGCCTGGGGTCACCTCTCATGGTGCCCATCGGTCTTCCCTCATGGGCTTGACCTTTTTGCATCATCCATCAGGGTGACATGTAGTGTTGGGTTTTAGGGGAGGCAGAGAAGGCAGTGGTAACAAAAATTTCCTCCCCAAACCCAGAATAAGGAAATGCGTCAACGTCTATACAATAGGAAAGGATGGTTTGTGGAATCATACCTTATCCCGAGGCTTGCTCGGCGACAATACCTCGCGGCTTGCACGGTCTTCACCTCCGGTCTTGGACGGTGTCTGTGCAGCTCCTGGTCGCACCGGGACTGACAACTCCTGGTCTCACCGGGACTGTCGGGATTGACAGCTGTCCTCCGAACGGCAGAAATCTCCCGCCTCTGAAGTAGTCCACACGGACCACCTGAAACTCCAATCTCCTTATCCCACAAGGAATTGGAAGGAGTCACACCCTCCTGTCAGTGTACTAGTCGCCAACACACTCTCCTGCCAGCAGTCGCTTTCTGTAGTTGTCTTTCCCTTATTGTGCCTTCCTTATCGGGTATCACTTGCTCGGGCTCTCTCTCGGTTACCAAAACCAGAGAGAACGACAACTTCACAGAGCAACTGGTTGCACTGAGTTGATCTATGAGAAGCCCCCAATACCCCTATATATATAGGAGGGTCATGGGACAGGGTTCTCCATCCCGGGCAATGCGAGACTAAAAGCAGGAGTAGAAGAGTTCGAGATTTTCCACAAAACAACCAACTCGCAACTTGAACCGATCATTTCACAACTGAAATGGTCTCAACTGATCGGTTGGGACACCTCAACCGGTCGGTTCACTTATGAACCGATCGGTTTGTGGTCCTGGTTAGTTCCCAATTGACTTCTCATCTTTTGTTTCTAATTGGTATCAAATACCAATCCTTGTTCCAATCAAATTGGGCCAGTGAAATGAAAGGAAATTTCTCACCAATCCTACTTTCCCAACTTGCTCGGTTGCAACAGTTGAACCGATCATTTGAACACTTGAAGCGATTGTTCCACCCTGTCCATGACCCGATCGACTCACCACTTGAGCCGATCAGTTCACCAAGCTCAACTGATCAGTTCATCACATGAGCCGATTGGTTGGGAGTGCAGATTGTGCAGAATCAGTCAATTGCAGTTTCAATCAATCTGATACCCTAATCAATCTATCCAACACCTTGAACACTATGATTTTGAGCTATCAATCAATTGAGTGTTTAATTGAACTACTAAACTCCTTTAGTAATCAATCTAAACATTGTTTGTAGACAAAACTCCTCTTCCAGGTTAAATCCTATGTGTGTGACCATGCAGGTCCTTTTCACGTTGGTAGTGAAAGTCCATAACACTTATGACTTCACAAGCAAAGAGTAGTGCCTAGTCACACATCAATGCTACCCAAGTGAAATAGAAAGTTGGAGAACAACTTTGAATTCTACAATCCGTGAATGGTGTTATAGTGAATGCATAATTCCTTTGTCACTTATATCCCAAATGAACTCGAGGCATGGAAGAGTCATTCAATCAACGTTCATTCACTTTCTTGATCTCAGAGCAGATTGGAAGAGATATGTATGACATCAATATCACATACTGATTCACACATGCGTGCACACGCCTATTTCAATCATACTCATCAAGTGGCCTTAGATATCAAACTCCCTCAGGAGGGACAAATCCTATATCTATCACTCACCCCTGAAAATCCATGTGACAAAGCCATCCAATCATCACCTTTATAACAACCCATGTTTCAGGACTGCGTTTGATGATGTCAAAGTGTGCCCAATGAAATGTGTTGAGGGTAGTGATTTCAGGTCAAAGAATCACACTCACCACCATCACTGTGAGTACTGACTGTGACTACCATGTCATGGTTCCATGTGTCAAACTCACGGTGGGTCTGTCCGGTACACTTGTTCTCTAACAAGTACCTATGTGTTTGGTTTGATATCTCTATATCATGACTAATCAGATTCTATCATCAACCAACACCATAATCTAGTCTTATGTGTCATTGTTGTCTATCTACCTTCCACAATGACATACGACTAGGGACATAACTGGAATGTACAAACTCTTAGCATCCGTATGATCTCATCGTTCAGGTCCTGAACCTGAAGGCATACGTCATTGAGTACTATCATTCTCTAGACATTCAATCTGTTCTATCACTATCTCATATGACTGAACCAAAAAGAATTGGAAGCTTGCCTTTGATGTTTATCAAATCAATCTTAATGTATCCCACCAATCATCCCATGATTGGCTCTCAAGGCATACATACCAACAGACTCCCACTTGCACTGTGAGCCAATCACCCTTGAATCATATTCATAGTGATCTTCAAACATGTCCCACATGTTACTGTGCTCTTGTGCCAACATAGTGAGTTATGGAAACATCTTGCCAAAGTCAGTATAAATTGCATGTCTGACATCTCTTCGCTGTACGTCACACGTATGAGATGGAGTTGCCGTAATATGCGATCCAATATTCCTTTGCTAACCTTTAGCCACATTGCATGATCAAGGATTCCATACTTGTCATCAATGACCGAAATATCTATAAGTTCATATCATGAACTTCCAGATCCATATAGTATCCACTGTTGTTCTCTAATACACAGATACTCGTCATTTCCTTTTAAACAGCTTTATTGGAACGTTTCCAATTATCAACAAACTTTCACTTTATATATCCCATATATTTTTGTGATTAATTTTCTGTCCTTTTCAGAAGTTTGCATAAATGTAACTCTTTACATTGAACTCTTCCTTATCTCCATAGAACTAGTACTTCACAAGTACTTATCAAGTTCTTACGGTATTCCGGTAACCCTTACTGGAAGTAGACAGACATCCACTCGTCATGTCTCACATACGAGTTATCGGGATGAGCACATCAAATTGTCATGTCCTACATACAAGATGATGAATGCATTTTGTTCTTGCCATGCAAGATAATGGGATGATTACATACATGATAGATCCATATCTATTCTTAGTGTTCCCATTCTTCATAAGAATTGGACACTTGGCCTTGGGATACTAACTCCATGTAACATGGACAAGTTTTCTCCCACTGAATCTATGTACACTGAATCCTTCAGTACAGATAGCCAATGTATGCTCTCTTTTTCCAGGTCAAGAGGTTTTCGAGAACTATCTCCATAGATCTCTATTCCTATCACATAGGAAACATCTCTATCTTCCTTAAAGATAATTTCCACTTTGGATTTCCATTCTAGAACATTTCCATTTCACATCAACATGTGGAATGTGAATACGCTACCACTAAATCACAGATCCCTTCTTTATCTTTGACATATCAGTCAAACCCTTTGACTATATCATCAAAGTAAAGATCCAATTTTGAGTTTCTTGTACTCAATCAATCACATTGATTAGACCATAGTAACTTATAGACTTCATTTGCATTAGTGGATTCATAAACCTTATAGGTTGTGTCACGTACACATCCTTGTTTTATTCCTCATAGGAATGCGGTTTTAGTATCCATATGCCAAATGTCTTAATCGTCAAGTTGCAACAAGCATCATCCTTCTCAAAATGTTATCGATGTGTCTTAACACTTAAGACTCATTTGCACTTATGGATTTCATCCAATGAGTGCTACCATCAAGGTCATACCTTATGGTTCAAATGGATGTCATTTAGGATGTAATGGTCATAAACCATAACTCAAAATTTGGTTCCTCATATTCATCTAGATAGTTGACTCATCACATGAACAACTCATCACATAGATAAATGAGGTGTATCCACCAAGGATATAAGAACTCACAACTCTTTGTGATTCTTAATGTCCTTTATTAGTGAGGGGTATTCTTTTATTAAGAAGAATTCAGTTATTTTATAATCATTCTCTAACTCCTTAGAGTATGATCACCATGCCTTAATCATGATTTCACTATGATACACTATCATAATCACTCATAAGGATCTCAAACATTTGGTCCAAGTATTTCATTCATTGATCTCATCAAGAATTAACACTTTACCAAATTTGCACTTCATCTATGATAATCTTGAACACTTCAAGATATTCATACTGGTATGTTTCTAAATACCATTTGAAGTATTAGCATTTGTTCCAATAGGTATGTAAATACATCACATGTATTATACCTAATTGGATAATCATTCTCCCACTACCATTAGTGAAGATTGATTAATCATGTACAAGAGATTCATGTCTCTTACTGGTTCTCTAACAAAAAGAGTCTAGATTTATCCATCACATGGAAACTAGAAATGAATTTCTTATGATTTATGCTAATTTGATTGTTTGAGTTATCAATAACTTTAGGTATCATTTTATCTTATGCATACCATGGATCACAAGATAAACAAGGCATTGCCACAAAGATCATATCTTTAAGATTGAAACATCAAATTTATTAATTGCCATCATTGTCATACAATATGCAATAATAAAGTGTTTCTATCTATTGGCAATATATGAAATAGCAGTTCTCAACTCTATTTCGTGCCCTTTAGGCTGAAATAAACTGAAAGATACTCCTATCTATGGCAGCAACACTTGCTCCAATGATGGGTACTCCTTTCTTGGTCCTTTCACAAAGTCCATCACTTCTTGGCGGATATTGCATATCATATATGACATATCCATATCTTTTTTTTGTGCTCAAGCAAGCGTGTCACCCTCTGTATTGCTTCAAAACATGTACAAAGGTGGGTCCCAAAACACCACACCAGTCCAAAGAGATACAAAGGAGGGGGAAAAGAAGCAAAAGAACAAAGAAAGGGCAGAAACAAAACAAAATATGTAAAAGGGTTATCCCCAAACAAGAGAACAAAAAGAAAGCATCCAAACAGAATAACATTCTGCTATATAGACAAACCAACTCCATCTTTGGATACAGAACCAGGGATCAACCCCAACCATAAGAATCAGTAATCAATCAAGCTATTCAGATCATTACTAATTCTTCTCCAGATATTCTCTTCATCCAAAGACCAGTTCTAAAAAATGATCAGATTTCGAGCTTGCCATATGTGATATACTGCAATAGACACAAAAGCAGCTTCTTTCTTCCCAAAAGTAATCCAACAGGAATGGGGACCAATGAAGTCATGTTCAACAGATAAAAAACTATCCTGCAAACCTTTCCCCCAAACATAACGTGCAACAGAACACTCCTGAAAGAGGTGTTTAATGGACTCGTCCCCCTTCTTGCACAAAATACAAATAGAGGTTAGATAAAACCCTTTCTTCCTTAGCCACTCGATGACAGGAATACAACCAAGAGCTAGTTTCCAGCACAGGATCTTATAGTTTTTAGGGATATCAAGCTTCCATAGATTCTTAGCCCAAGCAAGAGGTGGATATTTACATCTACTACAGTCCCAAACATCCTTAAACTTCACCCTTTTCTTACCATTAAAGAACATAGAATCATAATCCCCAGTAATAGTGGTATTATTTGACAGAAAATGCAGCAGAGGACTCAACCTCCTGCTAGGTTTAATGTTCCAACTACCATTCTTCATAACATCACTAACTTTAGTCATCGTTCCTTTCCCTAACATCAGGGGCATTCTCTCATCAACACAATCTTCAAGAAACAAGTTACCTTTAACCCAGGGATCACCCCAGAGAAGGAATTTATCACCTTTTCCAAGCTGGAAACAAACAAATTTCATAACCAGGCTGCGAACCTTCAAAATGCATCTCTATATCCACGAGTAGTAGGGCTTACAGTCAAGTTTCCAAATGGAGTTCTTCTTCAAGTACTTGCCATGTACCCACTTGACTAAAATTAGTCAAGTACATATCCATATCTTAGTATCATATACTTCAGGTAAAGAAGTGGTTCGTTTCATGATACCTTAGGTGGAGATCTCCATCCCCTCCTTCATCTTCTTTTGTTCTTCCAGATATAGAGGACAATCCCTCATACACCCTTTCCCCATGTGCCTTGAGGCTGAAGACGGCTTGGATTGTTGGCTAGCATCAGAACATTTATTTGCTTTGCCCTTATCCTTGCCCTTAAGAATTACCTTTTCTTTGATCACATCAAAGATTATGGTTTGTCTTTCTTCATCTTTGCCTCTACTGTCCTCAACATGTCCAACAACTCTGTCAACGCTTGTCAAAGTTTTTCATGTTGTAGCTTACCATGAATTGTATGATTCTCGCAACATTTGCATTATCATACCAATAGACAACTCTTGGCTCAGAGGGAATCCTTCTTAGTCAGGTTTTCACATACCCAATCATATTGAGTGCGTGAATACCTTACTGGATCTCCTTCTGTCATGACATACTAGGACAGTGTCCTTGAGACATCATATGTCTCATGTTGTCTCTGCAACTCATAGTTCAGAATACACAACATCAAGCACTCCTCATCAATGTCATCCTCGGTATGCTTCCATAAGCATACTTTCAGTCATTGATGTGGTGGCATTTAGTTCATCTGGTCTTGGTATAACTAGGACTTAGAGCTTTCGCTCGTTGAGAACACTTCTCATCATCCTAACCAGTTGTGGAATTATTCCCATTTAATTTGTTGGTCTCAAAGACCGGTCGCAAATAAAGTGATTTGTTGATTAACCATTTATTTTAACAAAAGGAAATATATGCAATTTTAGTCCAAAACTCTTTTTGACTTGTTTGATTGATTTGAAAAGTTGATGATAAAATTAGGCCTTTAATTAATTATCTCTCCCACTATTTTAGTTCAAATTGATAGCCCTTACCACCAATTCGGAAGATTGCAGCGTACAACCTTCTAGTGGGCAACATCCTAAAATCCTCTAAGTCATGAACCAGCTAGGGCTATCACCCACAACTTAGATCTCTCAGGTAGGCAACTTTTGCCAATTCCATCATATGCAACTCTTGATAAGATGTCATATGCAACTCCTTGCCATGATCACCTCCATGCCTCAAGGTACTAGATCCCATCTAGATCACCTTGTTAAGTCTGACCCAAAGCAAACACGATGAATATGCACCCTGCTAGGGCAGACCCACATATCCATCCTTCACGCTTCCACGAGATAGACGGTGCACCACGCTAGGGCGTGCCCACACTTGGTCCATCAAGCTTTCCACGTGTGTCGCATTTGGAAGGCATCTAAAACTTAATATTTAATGAGGGATTTGGTTTTATATACATATACATATCCAATCACCACAATACATAATATGTATCATATACATGCTATATCCTACTAAAAACATGCAAAACGATAAAAGTGATGATTATGGCCATCCTAATGTGATTCCTCGAGCCAAGAGGAATCACGGTCATCTAGGTCTACATCTCATGCAACTTGTATAAGATGAACTTTGTGCTTTGCTTTTCTGGGTTTGATCAACTCATCACATGACTGATCGGCTTGCCATCAGGCTGGTCGGCTGGGTGCCATCAGCCGATCGGTTGGCTCCTCCAACTGATCGGTTCGCCTGGTCGTCGTGCATCTCATCATGGCCGCCACCCGCTCGTCTCGCTCCTCAAACTGGTCATCAACCGATCAGCTCACTCCTTGAACCGATCGTCTGGAACGTCAACCGATCGATTCACGCCTTGAACCGATCATCTCAGCTGTCGTCAGGATGTCCTCCGTTCTTTGACATAACAGGAAATAAAATTATATCCTATTTTACATTGTAAAAAGATAAACCTCGAGTTACATTCGAGGGGAGCAAAGGTAGGAAAGAAAATCTCGAATTATTTCGAGTTACATCAGGAATAGGAGAAAGGGAATCGGTGCGCAGACCGAGATGCAAGCAACCACATACAACCATACACAGATAGGGTTTATTGGCCATAACCACACTATACATCCACCACAAAACTCATTTAAGGGAGACGCGTATCGAGTGCATTAATAATAGATATCATATATGTAAATTGGGATTTGTGGATTTAGGATTGGACATGCATAAAGCCAATTTTATTCACATCGTATGCAATAAATAAAGGTGACAAACCAAAATCGATCATATCGATAATCCCTAAAGTATAGAGCAGTTGATGTGGCTCTGATACCACTGTTGGGTTTTAGGAGAGGCAGAGAAGGTAGCGGAAACAAAAATTTTCCTCCTCAAACCCAGAACAAGGAAACACATCAATGTCTATACAATTGGAAAGGATGGTTTTTGGAATCATACCTTGTCCCGAGGCTTGATCAGCGATAATACCTCACGGCTTGCACGGTCTTCACCTCCGGTCTTGGACGGTGTCTGTGCAGCTCCTGGTCGCACCGGGACTGACGACTCTTGGTCTCACTGGGACTGTCGGGATTGACAGCTGTCCTCCGAGCGGTAGAAATCTCCCGCCTCTGAAGTAGTCCACACGGACCACCTGGAACCCCAATCTCCTTGTCCTACAAGGAATTAGAAGGAGTCTCACCCTCCTGTCGGCGTACTAGTCGCTAACACACTCTCCTGCCCCCAGTCACTTTCTGTAGTTGTATTTCCCTTGTTGTGTCTCCCTTATCGGGTAGCACTTGCTCGAGCTCTCTCTCGGTTAGCAAAACCAGAGAGAACGACAACTTCACAGAGCAACTGGTTGCACTGAGTTGTTCTATGAGAAGCCCACAATACCCCTATATATATAGGAGGGTCATGGGATAGGGTTCTCCATCCCGGGCAATGCGGGACTAAAAGCAGGAGTAGAAGGGTTCGAGATTTTCCACAAAACAACCAACTCGCAACTTGAACTGATCGTTTCACAAATGTAACGGTCAGTTGGAGACCTGAGCCGGTCGGTTAACACCTCAACCGATCGGTTGGGACACCTCAACCGGTCGGTTCACTTCTGAACCGGTCGGTTCGTGGTCCAGGTCAGTTCCCGATTGACTTTCCATCTTTTGTTTCTAATTGGTATGAAATACCAATCCATGTTCCAATCAAATTGGGCAAGTGAAACGAAAGGAAATTTCTCACCAATCCTACTTTCCCAACTTGCTCAGTTGCAACAGTTGAACCGATCATTTCAACACTTGAAGCGATTGTTTCACCATGTCCATGAGTCGATCGACTCACCACTTGAGCCGATCAGTTCACCAAGCTCAGCCGATTGGTTCATCTCATGAGCCAATCGGTTGGTAGTAATCAATCTAAACATTGTTTGTTGACAAAACTCCTCTTCCAGGTTAAATCCTATGTGTGTGACCCTGTAGGTCATTTTCACGTTGGTAATGAAAGTCCATAACACTTATGACTTCACAAGAAAAGAGCGTTGCCTAGTCACACATCAATGCTACCCAAGTGAAAGAGAAAGTTGGAGAACAAATTTCAATCCTACAATCCGTGAATGGTGTTACAGTGAATGTATAATTCCTTTGTCATTGATATCCTGAATGAACTCGAGGCATGGAACAGTCATCCTGTCAACGTTCATTCACTTTCTTGATCTCAGTGCAGATTGGAAGAGATATGTATGACATCAATATCACATACTGATTCACACATGCGTGCGCACGCCTATGTAAATCATACTCATCAAGTGGCCTTGGATATCAAACTCCCTCAGGAGGGACAAATCCCATATCTATCACTCACCCCTAAAAATCCCATGTGTCAAAGCCACCCAATCATCACCTTTATAACAACCCATGTTTCAGGACTGTGTTTGATGATGTCAAAGTGTGCCCAACTCGAAACAGATTAGAATCATCATTTCTCAGCTTTATTCATGAATTTGAACAATTGAAGCCATTAAGAGTCACAATTACCATCATTAGGGTTTCAAGGCCCATTAAAGCATATTTATGCACATGAAACTCTAAATTAAACCAATCACGTGCAAAGTTCATCCTTTTTGTTCTTAATGTACTTTTTACAATTAATAGGTTAATATCAACTTTAATCATCCATTAAACCCTACTAAATACGTTAATCATCTCAAAATAGAGTTTCTTAATCATTAATTCATTAAAGTTGATAACTTCCATTACTTTTCTAATTTCAACAGGAATTAGCTTTTAAAAATATTTTTATTGGATTCCCCTCATTTTTCTGAGCAACTTTCATATTTTATGCACATTCATCCGAGCTACCGTTAATTAGGTATGAATTATGCAAGGATTCACTTACTTGAGCCAATCAGAGGCTGACACATCGGCCCACTCATGCAACGTTGTGGATTTGGAAACATAACCAAAAGACAAATCTTCCCCCGTGTAAGTGAATGGCACTTCAGCCCGCATAGGGGAAAAATGGTCCAACACGACCTTAGGTCATCTTCTACCTTTGGCTCCCGACCTGGCCATCGACGGCTGGCTTCCCATGGTCCGCCCTTCCTTCCTGGGGCTCGAGGATCGCTGCTAGCTGCAGCACTGGCTCCGCCGCACCCTGGTGCACGTGAGGCACCTCCAAGTTGCGGCCAAGTTGGTCATTTCCAATCATGAGAAGCCTGCGAGCGCTGCCCTAATTGTAGCAGGTTTCATAGATCTCCGACAAGAGTTGCACAAAGACGAGGGTGTTGGGATGGTAGTCGATCAATCCTGCATTGTTGTGGAAACTTCCTGCCTCCAACAAGGCCACAGACAACCCCTCGTTGCTCCAGGGATAGGGCTATATCCTCTTGGTTAGGGTTTGAATGAAGAAGAAGAAGAATAAGAAGTTGTGTGGGATTCTCTTAAACTCAAGCCAAAGGCTCTACCCCTTATATAGGGGAGGGTATCCATGCCCCAAAATGCTCATCCAAGAGGAAACAAGTCCCTTTCCTAATAGGAAAGCAATTTTCCTTATTTAAGAAGCAAACTTCTCTCTCTTCCTTATCTCTTCAGATAACTATATTCTTCGTTATTTAGATATTAGTATTTCGAAAATTACCTCTTTTATTCTCTTTGTACTTGCCTTTTAATCCATTGGCCACGAAATTCTTATTTCTTAAAGCAAATAATATCTCTTTTTGATAATATCAAAAACTCATTAATGATGTATCACATTATCCTATTGTTTTGTTTTATTTACCTTTTCTCTTTCTTTTTCTCCATTGGGCTCCTTGGACCCCAAGAAACTCTAATATTTCGAAATCCTTCTTAGTGGATACTCATTATCCTTCTAGATGCATCTATGTCCATTTTTCTCATTTTCTTGTTTATTTCTTATTAAAATATCTCCTTTTGAGGATTTCTCTTCATCTCTCTTTTTATTTTCCTTATTAGAATTCCTTTAAACATTAGAAACCACATGGATATGAAAATCCACCAAGGATAACTCAATTATACCTCTTTCCACTTATTTTCCACATTTTATCGTTGTTTTCAATTTCTTTCTTAATAAAGAAATATTTAATTGATCTTTTCTTTTCTTGTTGCATTATCTTTGCAACATTGGACTCCTTGGAACCCAAGGAACCCAAGAGGTACGAAATCCAACTTTGGATTACATTCTTTTGCCTTCTAGAGGTTTCTACATCTTTCTTTTCTCCATTTCTTATTAATAATGGAGTTTCTTTTGTCTTTTCCTTATTATTGGGCCCAATAGCCAATAAATCCCACAAAACAACCAACAAGGCTATTCTAAACGAAATCTATTTATTCAAAACAAATTATATCATTATTTGTTGAAATATCTTTAATAGGAGTAATTACATTTCTCACCAAAAGAACCCAAAAAATTGGGGTTGTAACATCCTTCCCCTCTTATAGGAATTTTGTCCTCAAAATTCCATCAAGCAAACAAACAATAGGATAAGCCTTTCCTATGTCCATCATGGCTCCCATGTGGCCTCACCCTTTCCATGGCGCTTCCCAAGAACCTTCATCATCTCATATTCTTCCATATGAGTTCTTTCTTACATTGGTATATCGTACCCTCATAGGTGACTCAGGACATTTCAACCTCTCATAAAGTTGAATTGGTTCATTGATCAGAACATGGCTTGGGTACCTCACATAGTGCACTAGATTGGACTCATGGAACACATTATACAACATGTTATCATGAGGGGTAAGGATAAACACAACCATCTCCACCAATCCATCCCAAATGAACCCATATATCGGGAACTCAACTTTCTCAGTTGTAACTTAGCGGGGTCAAATTTTCACATCACATACTCTCCCATAGTGAACTACATGTCAGCCTACTTTGCATCAACTCATGACTCATGTCTCCCCTGGGCTCTCTCTCAGCCATTGCACGATCAAAGCGACTTCATCTTCATACACTGTGGTTGATCAAACTTTTCTTCGACTGACACTCCCGATCGAGAAAGACTTCGACTGAGAATGACCCAAAGCTCAAAGTATCTAACGACTATTTCTAGGTCCATAAAGTCTTCGACCAATTGGATTTTTGTCGAATAAGACTATGAATGAGATAGGCTCTATACAAGGATATGCAAATGTTAGAAAACCTATCGAAGACTTTTATACTAAAACCTTACAAACCTAATGGCTTCTTAGGAGTATGGGACAGTGTTTTGGGTAGGTTTTAGAAAATCATCACTTGTATACATCATATATATCAAGTTGTAAAAAACACACTTGTACATACATATTCATGGTATAATTTGACCAACAAGCATCCAAACATATATTATATTGCACGATCGTTTTAATTAAATCTTGACTTAGTTCCTTGATCACATTAAATACTTAATACACATTTTAGTGACAATATTTAGGAAATATATGCATCATCAAAATTTGAGTGATGCATATACAAAAATACAATAATAGAATTAGTCAAATAAGAATAAACCTTTAATGACTAGTGTTACCAAGTTGTTTGATCCTTTTGTCACAGATATCCATATTGAACTAGAGGCATGACACGTCATCCTCATTACATTCAATCAAAGTTCTTGGATCTCCAAGTAGACTAGAAAGAAACATATGAGCTCAATATCATATACTAACTCACATGACAATAGCCAAGCATTTCACTAGTCTCACTTATCAAGAGGCTTAGGACATTACTCACGTTATATCAAAGAGAAAAAATTCTTCTACATAATTCATAACAATCACTAAATCACCCTCAAGATGTGTTTGTCTGGTACACTTGTTCTCTAACAAGTACATATCTGTCTAACTTGGTATCCAATACCTATGACCCATGAGACATGGGCATCAGTTACCACATAATAGTCTCACATGTATTATTGATGTCTGATCCACAATAAAACTTGACTATGGACATTTTGAGAGCATTTTTCTAGCATACTTTAGGATCTCATGTTCAAGTCATGGACATCCTATGAGAATCCATTACACAAAATTGGATTAATCAAAACATAAAACACAATCGATCACTAATTAATGACATACCCAAAAATATGGGTAAATTAAAACTGATTTCAACATCAATACCCGCTCAGAAACATTTCTATAAGAGCCCAACATCTTTATTGTATCCATACTATGCCAAGAATTTGATACAAATTTTTCTATGACCTTACCTACAACATATATACAAAGTAGAACAATATTTGAATATGCCACACAAATAAGCATTAACATGCCAACAAAAGTTTGATTTTGTTGAAACACCATATACAAACTTTTCCTGCCCAAACCTGAGAGTATAGGGATGACTCTAGGACACACTAGACATCTAATCAACTTTCTCTAAGATTCATTACTGTAGTTCCTCTTTACTTCCATAGTTATGTTCTCATCACTACTGATTACCTAAAAAGATGCGGCAAACCACAAGGGTGAGACCCATGTCCCAACAAGAGATATAACCTCCAAAAATGCTTATTGATTACAAAATTTTAAAAAATTAAATCGTTTTAAGCAGTTTAATCAGATATAACAAATAGGCTCGGCAACACTGGTGATTAAAAAAATACATAAAGGAGGAGACAGCAATTTTCATTATTAAGATGACAATCGTAATTTGCCTTGTTAACCATATAAGAGATTTAGTAGCATATGCATAACTAGGATAAGAAAGTCTAATAGCATATCATCTCTATTAACATGAATAAATCTAGCATCATAAGCATATATAACAACATTAGCATGTCTTACAAGTTTGAACATATCGATATCATAAGTAGATCTAACAACATAAGAACGAGTATTTGCATATGCATGATTAATAGTATATAAATTTTTAATTACAGAGGCATGGTTATCATGCTAAACATAACTAACAACATGAGATAGCTAGCATCACAATTATAATCAGTAGTAGCAATATATCTATCAACATAAGAATGGTTACTTTATCTGAGAATCTACAATCTTAAGCATATCCGCATCATAAGTATATATACTATGTCTTAATTGAACTAAGCATCATCTTAATGTAAAGAGAATAAACAAGGGTTATCATCCAATGTGAAGTGATGTATATAACACTAACATATATTATATATGGTTGTATTGCATCTTTTATTAAGCCCTGAGGAATTTGACGATACCACTCAAGTTCCAACTGACCACCGCTTGGTCGCAGTCAGTGCCACACAAGATCTAGGAAGAGCTAGACTCCTTAGATCATCTACGCCCCCGATTAGTACGGGTCCGCCACAGTGACACATAAGGTCAAGCTGCTAACAACCTAGTCTATCCTTGGTACTGGTCATGTCACTAGTGAAAGAAGGTGGGTACGCATACCCTACCATCTGAGGTACTGCCACAGTTGTCCTCCAATCTTATCACATATATAATCATCGAGACACGACCGCAACCATTCTCAAGCTAAGGGATAGGTATGACTGTAGTCATCCTCCCTAAATACTTGATTTTAGGATGACAAGCACCCGACATACACAACAATATGCGCTTTGAGTTTCCCTTAGTAATACTCATTTCACCATCTGACAAGTTCTAACACTCAGATTGATCTATGGCATAGGGCTATACATGATTAGAGTTTCACTTTATTAGTTATGCCAATTGGGTGATTTAAGATTGCATCAAACCAGTGGGCATACAAACCCTAATTCACTTCTACTAAGCATATAAGTATCACAACTTCAAAAGATATAAAATGTATGAAACTTAATTTCTCATCTCATGATCACATGGTACTATTCACTTGTCATTCATGAGACTACACTAGTCATCATACTATCACAAGATATAAATCCTTTTAAGAATATCACAAGTATCAATCCTTATCAACACAAGAGGATTACACCTCATTCAGGGCTCAACCATTCCCAAAGGTCATTAAGACCATCATACTATTCCCTACAAGATCATCATTATCTTTCCATGCCTTATAATAAGGCTCAAAAACATTACCTACATATAATACACCTGACATCACAATATTGCATTAATGGGCTAGAACATATTCATAAACAATCATAGCAAGGTTATATTAACATTAAAAACATTCCTTTATTACATCAACATGCAAGGAATCTAGATATGATTAACCCTCATCATATTCATAATGCACATGTTTAGCATAAGAAAGTATCAACCATGTGGCTATGATAACCACCAATTAACACAATAAGTTTATGATCATATTAAGGATATGGTTATGATCATATTAAGG
The DNA here is from genome assembly GCA_963693085.1 of Alisma plantago-aquatica. Lineage (NCBI taxonomy): Eukaryota > Viridiplantae > Streptophyta > Magnoliopsida > Alismatales > Alismataceae > Alisma > Alisma plantago-aquatica. The sequence goes on along the minus strand of OY856412.1, from coordinate 807,797,286 downwards.
AGATTCTTCCACCATTATGTCATCATATAAGAAGGTTAAACATGAATACTCATATTTATCTATTTGCATTAGAGTTAGGTTCAACAAGATAAATTATATTAATATTACTAATCAACACTCATACCCAAACCCTAACTCATGGAATCCCCATTGGATCATGGATGCATAAGGTAAAGCATCACCATCACATTTCGTACCATTCTCATGTATGTATCCACACATAACTTAAGATGTAATCATCACTTTATAACATACTAGGGTTAAACCACAAAGGAGAATACTCCATGATTGTATTTTCCATTCAAGGACTATTCATAACCACTTTCCAGCATTTGGTTATATTAAGACTAGACACAACAAGCTATACCTCATTAGGGTTAAATATCAACACAATATGGTCATTATACCTTCTATTCACATGAGGGAAAAGGTAAGACTGCCTTATTAAGGTAGACCTCTATTATGTTTCAACATCACTCACACTGTACAAACTTACCATAAGCATCATCCCAAAACATTGGATTATTGAGAAGGTATGACTATTGGTTGTTTACATAAGTAAAGACCTTGAATAAATCATCTATGAAGTTATTGAGTTGTGATATAGAAAAGTAACCATCTAACCCTAGACATCCCTTGATTTACAACATAAAAATTTCCATTGAGAAAAGGGTAAAACCCACAAATGATTGTTTATTTAAAACAAGTCATCAATAAATGAGCTTCTTAAGTTGATCTCATAAAGGAAACCATCTATATCACTTTATTAGGACCAACATATTACATTAGGCATCATTCCAATTTATTGAAAAAAAGGCATTAGATCTTAACAATTGGGCTAGGTTCATATGTTATCACCATCAATCGGAGTATAGGTCTGACCATTACATCAAGTGACCCAATAAACCATTGGTTTAAGGATTAATTGATGCTATAACTACATGATTAACTCACCATAGGTTATGTAGACCTGATCCATCATCATTAGTGACCATTAAGTCACCATAGGTTGCCATATCAACACTATATTCATTAATCATTGTCAGATATCAAGGTAATGTCACCATTGATTTATAGCATCATTAGGGTACTTAGTTGTTGATCATTAAGCATCTAATTAGGCAAAAATCTGACCTAAGCAGTGAACATCAGTTGACACCCTTGGTCACCACCATCAATTATCATGAAGACAACACCATCAGTTGTTGCAATGGTACCACCATTGGCTCATGTGTTTATAGAAAAAACAACTTTAAACCCTACAATTAACCATTGGTTGATAGGTTCTTAGCACCATAGGTTGTCAAACCAACCTGATCCAAGTCATCTTATACCTTAGGAGGAACGTACAAATGATTACAACTTCATATATAACTAAAATAAGAATAGGGATCATCATAAAAATCGAAATCTAAGTCAAGCATAGCTTTTTAGTGCATGGAATATCATTTTAAAGAAAGAACATGAGCTAGCAAGCTTATGATAAGAAATAAACGTGCATCAATTTATAAAAATTGGCTCTAATGAGAAGATAAAATACCAAATAGAAGAAAACTAGAGCGGGTAGGGTAGAAAATACAAGCATAAGCTCTGAACTCGTACATCTAATACCTTTATCCATCAAAGAAACAAACCCTAAGAATAAGTAGCAAGAAAGGTAGGGTTTTAGAGCTTTAGCTTTACTTCTACCATGGAACAACAAGGTTCCAACATGGAAAAAGATAGAAGGTAGAAGAACAACAATATAAATGGGAAAGACAAGGTGAAACTTACTAAGTTAGGTCAAGATCACCAAGAAGGAACTTTAGAAACCCTAAAGGAAACAAAACAAAACCCTACATGCTTCCACCAAGAAATTGGCCTTCTTCTTCTACCTTGGACAGGCCCTCCATAGATAAATAGAGAGGAAATGATGTTATTCATAGCAGGAAAGTTGTAGAGATCAAAACATTCATTTAGGAGCTTAAAAGTAGATATATAAATCTTGAAGGATAAGGAAAGAGAAGAAGCATGAGGTGCCTGAAAGCTCTCCATGCATCCATGGCCTTAAACTATTAAGGATATACAAGAAGACATACAAGAAGCTGACCAACCATCTATGGAGACCTGATTATCCCTCGCTTCTTGATTTTTCAAGAAAAGAAAATAAACCATTTGCTTTATAGCTCCTAAAGGTAGCTCATCCATAAAGGGGTAAACCCTAAAATACCCTTAAGGAAAAGTGCATTTTGGCACACACACGCATGTATCCAATTGCATTCAGGGTCGTAGATGATGTAGTTGGTAGTTTATTTATGTTCACATTTGTATTAATATACATCCATATGGACATTGACACTATCGAGAGCATGTTTTTGTGGAACAATCATGCAATTATATTAAAAGCTACAAATGTTTCCAAAATTTCCAAAAAATAAAACTTATTCAATTTTAGAAAGTTACAAATGGCAATGCAGGTGGTCAATGGTGGAACAATCTTAAAGATTATCCATGCACACCCACACCAGAAATAATGTAACCTAAAATGTTACAACCAAACCCCACATGTTTACTATGTTAACTAAATCCAACCATACAAATATATAATCCAAATAGTCTAGTTAAATATCCTGACAAATCAGAATCATATTGTGCATATCATTGATTAGAATCTACAGATGTAATATTCAAAGTATATATCAAATCTATAAGAACAATCATTCAATAAATTTTTACGACCATGCCAGGTTAATATGGTTACATATAAACAATATGCACTCAATATTTAGTTCTTGAGCTATATATAGAGTAAAAAATTGTGTGCCTGAGTACATTTCACTTATATGCCCCCAGCTTAAGTTTTCGAAATTGTAAAACTCTAAAGATCTATACAAACATATGATTTCTTGTGTAAACCCATATATTAGATGCTTATCAAAAAGCACATCTCTCAGAAAGTTAATGGATAATTCAATGGGAGAAAATATAAGATTTTAGACAATAGGAAGTTGTAGAAACTATAGGTAATGTCGATAGACATATTTCTATTCTCTCAAGATGCACACAAGATATGGTTCTCATATTTTTGTACAAGTATAATTTAGACAAATTTGATCAAATGTGTGTCATTGGACTTATTTAATGAAGATAATATTTTCCACTTTGATAGCCATTAAAAGTAGGTTACATGTATCAATCGACACATACTTCCTAACGCCTACATATTCATGCAAACACATACACACATATATACATACATACATACATATATATATATATATGTATATGTTTATGTGTATATATATATATATATATATATATATATATATATATAGGAGTTATGAAATATGTTTAGGCATGTATATGTGGCATATGTATCTGGGTATTAAATTTCAATTTGTAATCTATTAATGGAATCCAACCATATGGGTTGAATCAACATTGTCTGGATTGGATGTGCTTAAAAAGGTACAACCATATCCTACATATATCATGAGATATATTAATATCTCATCCAATAGTTTCAACAATTTTTATAACTTATTGTTGATCTAAAAATATACATTGTATCTATTTAGATGCTATATGAATTTTAAGATTAAATTATTTTTTTAAGCATGATATCAGAGGGGTATACATCACATCTATAAGGTTTGATTAGTCTATAAAGTTGTTCAATCGTCGTAATGAAGATATGTACATGTAAGCTACATGTAGTTTGTACACTTTTATTTCAATCATATATTTTTTGTATGTGAGCATGTGGAATTCTCCCTCTTTCTCTCTCTATGTATATATGTATATATATACATATGTATTTGGGTATATTACTGTTGACGATATAAAAAATTATGACATGGATAAATTCTACATTTTGTTGATAATTTTTTCTACCTCCTTTTCTATTTGACTTGTGTTACTTTTTACATCATCAAGATTAGTTGTCAAGGAGGTTGTGCTTTTGTTAGTTTCTTTACCATAGATCAATGCTTGGTTCAAACACGTAATATTTGTGGGCCTTTTATTTCCATGAATAACTTTTTGATGTTGTATATTTCTTTGAAACTCATCCATGTCAATTGGGCATGATCATTTCCTTGATGATGCTACCAATGACATCAATTGTAGTTTATCTATATTTCTACAAAATAGTATTTCTATTTTTTAATAATCATTGAAGTTTTGATCATGTAAATAATTAAAATAACTATAAAAAGAAACATAAATATATGCAAGACTATTATATTACATTAATATTATTTTATTAAATTGAACGATATGTAAAAAATCTTTTTTTTTTTTGGTGAAGTCAGGGAGTTTATTATTCATCCCGCCTCCCTCAAGCAAGCTAAATCAAAAGAAGTCGTACAAAATGAACTAGGGTTTTCCGAATTAAACCTGGTCATACTATGACCATTACACATTTCTGAGCTAATGACAGACACTAACTCATTTGGGATGTTTCTATAGATTAAGAGATCATCCCGGGTTTTTGGGTGGCATTTAGCCAGTTTATCTGCAGCTGTATTACCTCCTCTTCTAATATGAGACACCTTCCATTTATCCTTCAACCTCCTCCGAATATCTACAGTCCAAGGTGCCAGTCTCGGATACATAGCAGGTTGATTTTCAACAGCTTTCTTCGCTTCTGATGAATCCGTTTCAATAATCACATGTTCCACTTTCAGCTCCTCAGCTAAACTGGCTGCAAGCTCTATGGCACGGACCTCTGCTAACAGAGCATTTTCAGCATAAATCCTTTTGCTCCAGCCTCCTCCCCACTGGCCCTTACTGTTCCTACAAATCACCGCAATACAAGCTTTACCATTCTTATAAGATGCATCCACATTGAATTTCAAGGCATTGGACCCAGGCGGACTCCATGAAACATCCTTCTGCACAGGCTCAGTACAGCTATTATTGGCGCCCCGCGCCTCTTCGTTGAATGAAGCCTCTACGCGGATTTGATTCACCTGACAATCCAGCGGCACTTTAATCTTCTCAAGCACTTCCTTATTTCTGTATCTCCACATGCTATAGCAACCCATAATGATGATGTTCGTCACACGAGTTACCTGTGTCAAGCTCCATTCCATCCATTTCCATAGGTTTTGTTCATTGAAGAAACGGCTCCATAACTCTCTATCTAACAATTTCTTCCAGATAGGTGAAGCTTTTGCACAATCCCTCAGTGCATGAAGAACGTTTTCCTCCTGTCCTCCGCATCGTTGGCAGCTACAATCAGTAGTCATATGTCGAGCTGCACGTCTGCTGTTCGTCAGTAGTGCATTGTGGCCAACCAGCCAAAGAAACATCTTCACCCTTTCCGGGGCTTTAACCTTCCACACCTTTTCCCATTTCCCTTCCACGCATATGTCTTTTGTGCTTCTTAGCTTCTTATACGCAGATTGTGAGCTGAACTGCCCGCTAACAGTGAGTGTCCAGACTATGATATCTTTGCAGTTTGTGATGCTAGGCACCTTGACCTTGGTGATTTCCTTCAGATCTTCTGCCCTCACATACTCCTTGAGGAACTCCTTGTCCCAATCATTGTCCAGATCTACCAAGCTGGCCACTTTAAGATCTTCAAGCTCTGGGGGAATAGGTTTACTGGTTCTGTCTTTCAAGGTATACAGCGTACTCCACCATTTATCATGCCAGACATCAATGGACTCGCCACTGATAGGGTTCCAGAGCATGTTTTCTTCTATAAACTCTTTGCACTTGAAGGTAGCGCGGCCCAGCCTAGATATATTTGGGATTAACATACTCCTTCTTTTCATCATCCTGTACTTCATTCCTTGACACCAGATCGATTCCCTTCCCGACAAGATCTCCCAAGCATGTTTACTGATGAGGGCAAGGTTCCATTCTCTCATGGCCTTGATTCCCAGGCCGCCTTCCAGTTTGCTAGCAGTCATCTTGTTCCATGCCACTAAAGACATCGGGTGCGCCTTGTGGTTACCTCCCCAGATGAAGGAACGAATGCTACTATCAATGCTATCGCACACCTTCATAGGTAAGACAGAAGTCTGCATGATGTAGCTAGGAATAGCAGTAAGAGTTGCCCTAGCCAATGCTACCCTACCTGATAGGGATAGACACCGGGCGGACCAAGCATTAATATTACTACTGATCCGGTCTAGGATATCGCCATAAGTTCCATGATGAACTCTACCATGTATCAGCGGTACCCCCAAGTACTTTCCTAGGTCCTGTACTTCCGAAATTCCACTGCTTCGACAAATCCTTTGCCGCAATCTGTTGGGCACAGAACTGGAGAAAAACGTACACGACTTAGCGATAGAGATGGCCTGCCCAGACACGTTTCCAAACTCCTCAAAGCATTTCAGTATAGTATTCATCTCGGACTGGTTGGCTTTGGCAAATAAAATCATGTCGTCTGCAAAACACAGGTGAGAGATCCATGGACCTTTCGCAGTTAACTTGCTTGGAGTCCATTCCTTGCTCACAACCTTCTCCTCAATAAGCTGGCTGAGCCGTTCTAGACAGAGTACAAATAGATACGGCGAGAGTGGATCTCCCTGCCGAAGACCCCTAGTTGCTTTAAAGCTTCCAGCTTTTTTCCCTTGCCAAATGATCGATGCATTGCCTCCTGAGATTGAGTTAATGATGTAATTGATAATGCTCATCGGCATACCCATCTTTTCGAGTGTATCAGCTACAAAAGGCCAAGTCATCTTGTCATACGCCTTCGACAAATCTATCTTGATCGCCATAGATTGTGGTGCTCCTTTCCTCCGCATATTGAAGAGAATCTCCTGCACAGCTACTATGTTGTCGGATATCCTTCTGCCAGGTACAAATGCGCTTTGGGAAGGGGAAACCCATTGCTGCAGATGGTCCTTTATGCGCTCAACAATCATCTTTGAGGCAAGCTTCAAGGAAAAATTATTCAAGGAGATAGGTCTAAGCTGCGCACAAATGTCCGGCTTCGACACTTTAGGGATCAGAACAATATTAGCATCACACATACCATCAGGTAAATCTGCTCCACCAATAGCCAGCCTCATGGTACGAAGAACAGAATGTTTAATAGCATGCCAATTTGCCATCAGAAAAGAACCATCAACCCCGTCTGGACCACAAGCTTTATACGGATTAGTAGCTTGTAATGTTTTATAAACTTCATCAAGAGAAGGAGGTTCTGCAATTTTATTTTGTTCAAGTTCAGTCAGTCTACTAAACTTTCCGTAGAACGTCTTGATCTTGTCCCTATCCACCACATGGTTTTCGGTGAAAATATTTTTGAAATGATTTACAATCAACTCATGAATCTCTTTCTCTCCAGTCGTCCATTCACCATTGTTCTTTTTTAACATCGTGATAGTATTAGTGCGTCTCCTTTGTTTTACATACGCATTATAAAATTTGGAGTTCTTATCTCCTTCTACATTCCACTGCAGATGACATTTCTGTTTCCAATCTTCCTCCTCGAGTTCAAGGATTTTGTTGTACTTGTGTATGAATTCATTACAGAAATTGTCAGTAATCTCATCATATTTCTCAGTGAGTTGTTTTTGCAAACAGTTTATGTTCCGCAATAATCCAGTCTTCTGTTTCCCAATATTTGATTCATGTCTATCAGCCCATTCAGAAATATTAGCCTTTACCTCACTTAGTGCAGCATTGAAGTTCAGTTGATTGTTCCATTTATGCTTAATAAGTTCCTGGAATTCTTGATTTCTCACCCACGAGCTTCTAATTAGGAACCTCCTGTTATTTTTGTCACCTTTAACAGCTGTTTGCCGAATCAATAAAGGGCAGTGATCCGAACAAACTCTGGGTAAGTGCTCCACCACAAATCTCGGGTATTTCAAAACAAAGTCAGTATTACCCAGTCCTCTGTCAATACGGGTCTGTTTCAATCCATGGAAGTAGGTGAAATGCATACCCGAATAGCCCAAATCAGTAAGATTAGCTTCCATGAGCGTATGGCTGAACAACTCAGCCTCACGGTAGTCAAAATTCTTGCACCCTCTTCTTTCACATGGGTTGATGGTGGCATTGAAATCTCCTACCACGAGCCACGGTTTAAAGAACTTCTTACCCAGATTGACAAGATGTTTCCATAACAGATTTCTGATCTGCACATGAGGATTTGCATAGACAAAAGTGATAAACGTTTCTTCATTCACTAAACACGTAACAAATTGTCTATGGCTGTTGATAATCCTAAGGCTACAATCCTCCTCGTTCCAGCAAATCCAAATGCCACCAGAAAAACCCCTTGCTTCTACTCTATGAGACCTGGAGAATCCCAGCTTGCGAATTGTCCTCTCTGCATCTTCCCCACTGATTCTAGGTTCCAGAATGGCAACCAATTTAGCTTTATACTGATAGATCATATCTTTGAGTACTCGGCATGTATCCTTATTGCCGATACCCCTAACGTTCCAGCAGATTGTATTAATCATTAACAACAGTTTAGAGAAGGGAGCGACTTACTGATTCCCCACCAGAGGATCCTGGTTCTCCTTTCCTTCTTCATCAACAGCAGATTCAGCTAGGGTTTCTTGTTCCGGGCTCAGTCGTGGACTCTTTCTTCTATGTTCATAAGGAGGTTTGGATCTAGCATTTTTAAGTTTTGGTGCACTTCCTTTGATTTTCCTTCCTGTAGGTAGCGGTTCTGTGACTTTAGTTATTGGTTTTTCTGCTTTATTTATGTCCTCCTCTTCCCTAACGTCCACATTCATTTCCGCTTCAAAGTCAGGAGGTTCTTTCTGCTGCGTCGCTAGCTCCTCAACAAGGGTTTCCATCGCCTTCTCCTCACCCTCGGTTCCTGGACTATTTTGATCTTCATTGGCCTTGTTATCATTATCATCAACATTTATAACCTCCTCCACAATCTCGTCTATATCAGGGTTAACCACAGTATGATTGGGTTTATCTTCACTTTGCTTTCTATTCTCCCCATTGATCTCCTTCAAAACCCTTCTCTTGTCATCAACATTTTCTATTTTCTTCTTTTTCCACACCTTTCCTCCTTTCTCGCCGCCGGCTGTAACCTGCTCAGCTGGTTTATCTCCGCTATTAATGTCTTCCTGTCCTTCCTTATCGGAAACTTCCTCCTCGAGGTCCATCAGTTTTGAAAACTTATTGGAACTGTGTCCTCCTCCTTCCTTGGAACCACCTTGATGTTGCTGGTTGTATCGATTTCTGTTCGTCGTGGCCTTCCTTCGCTGTGTCTGCCATTTCCTTCTTTCCCGTTCCTCCGTAGCATCCTCTGCATTATGTCCTCCATCCTTGTTGCTTTCAGTTGAGGTACCACCTGCTTTAGAACAGTTTTGCATGCTATGTCCAAGTTTGCCGCAAAGACAACATGATTCCGGAAATGCCTCATATTCCACCTGGTAGATGCTATTATTTATAGTGATTGTGTGAATCAGGGGCTTAGTTGTATCTACCTCCACCGCCAATCTCGCGAACTTGCTTCTAGTGCGCGCCGTGGTGTGACCATCGACCTTTGCCAGACTACCCAGAGCTAGTCCGATGTACTCAAAGATGGTGGGTACGTACAAATGTAAAGGAAGATCTAGAATTCTAACCCACGTCACCAGGTACTCCGGGAGATCTACAGACGGTCTGAAGGAAGGATCCCATTGCCAAACAGCCAAGCAGCAACCGAAAATCTTCCAAGGACCTCCAGTAAGTGCCATATCAAAGTCCCGCTCGCATGAGAATTGGATGACATAGTGTCCAAGGTCAACTTCAAACATATTAAATCTTCCGATTGGCTTCCATAACATCTTCAGTCTGTCTCGCATTGTCATGTAGCCGACGTCAGTTCCAACTAATCGCGCAACAACAGTGTATCTCCATGGCCTTGCCAGATTCTCTTCAGCATCTAGGTTAATGGTGATCTCCGGGCCGCTGTCTGCCAAATTCAATTGCACATCAGATAGCGAGAGGTTCATCTCATATAACGATTCCAGAAAGAAAGTCTCCTTCTGGTGTTGCCTAAACACAGGGTCTTGATCCGACCTCGTCGATGGACTAGCAACTGCTCTGTCCTTTTCTCCTTCACCAATGATCTGGCTAGTGGTGATGGTTGTTTCGTTTTCCTTCTCTGCAGAACCTCCATTCAGCGGTGGAAAGTGGTTATTCATCTCTATATCCGCTGTTCCTTCACCCGCATATGCTCCTTCCCGGTCTTTCGAAGCGCCTCCCTTCATCCCCGCATACTGGAATACAAACCCAACATCTGGGATCGAAACCCTAACGCCGCCGCCACTCTGTCCACCCGGCTCTTCCTGTAATTTCGGATCTTTCCATTGAGTCCTCTCCGAATATGGATGATGCTTATCGTCTTTTCCATCACCATAATCGCCGTAGGCCTGACCCCCTCTTCCCCCGCTGGTTCGTGCGCCGCCGCCGCCCCCTCGTCCCCCTCTTCCCCCTCGTCCCGCCGCCATCATAACAATCTAATGTTAGTGAGAAACATGATTTTATATGTAAAAAATCTTTTTATATATAGTAAATATGACTTGTATATAAATAAATACATCCACTACTTACACTTTCAAGACGAAATATGTTTGGTGTAATGGATCTGTTGTATTGTATTTTCACTACTTCCTAATAATGAATTTTTTCTTCGAAAAGAACTATTGCACAATAATGATAATATATTTTGATCATATGATTTTCATATAAATATGATATTTATGACTTACATCGTCAATAAAAGGTAATCAATAAGGAAGTTATATTTTTTGGCAAGGGATACCAATGTTGGTGAGTTTTTCTTAAGGTCCTCAATGTAGGGACCCCAGTAAGAACCACATGGACAAGAATATTTTTTAAAAAAAGAACATGGATGCTACATGCTTCAAGAGAGGGGAGGAGAAATCTTCAACTCTTAATCCTGATAAGGAAGTTATATTTTCATAAACAATGAACTATCTATAAGGTTGTCATTGGTGGTAGCATAAGTAGGTTTTAGGAAATGTTTTTACCTTATATTAAAATTCCACTCAATTTTAGTTGGGGTCAAGGTGTACAAATATCTATGTCCATACAATAATGTACCATTGACAAATGGAAACTAAACATGCATATACAAATGGAAAAACTAAGATGTAGTAACCCTATATGCATAGTGTACATCCAACTAAAATGCACAAGACCAAACAAGATGCACAGACACAACCAATAGATCATATTCAATATTCCATATCTTTATAGAATCATTCTTTCAAAATTTCATTGTTTGGATCTAAGTTTGGTAGGGTGCCAATTTCATATTTCCACTACTTCTTCTTACCTCCCTACCCATCTTCCTAAAGGACATTGGAAAGAAGTGGTGTATATGATTGATTGAGGGGAGATCAATTTTATTAGCTATTGTGCATATTCATCATATTCTTATATGTCTAGTAGATTGTCATTACCTAAGGTGTGTACAATGACTTCACTTCCTTCAAGTTCTACAACCATGTGACATTAATTTTCTTCATTGGAAACATTTTTATAGAAGACACATCAGGTTGTAGAAGTGTATCTGAAGGTGAAGAATATTGTGTCATTTGAGAGAATGAGTGTGTGGCTTCTTTTATTTTTCTAGTACAAACTTTAGAGTTGCATCTTCATTTTGTTTTAGATGTTCATTGGTATGTATTACATAAGTTGTTTCATACACTATTGTTAGTTCATCTTCCTTGTGGTTAGCACTACAAAGTTAATAATTGTGTTGTTTATTGTTTATCTCACATTGTTGTTGTGGTATTGCTTTTCATTGTTAGTTGTTGTAGTGGATGTTTTGGCCAAAAAGGCCATCCACCAATTTTCTTTTTGTACCCATCTAACTCCAACATCCTCTCTCTCATTAAAAGTGTTATCCATATTCTCTAGTTAAGGAATTAAAGAATGTTTTTGTAATTTATGGTCGACCTATCCACATGCATTGCAAATTTGTGGAAAAGTTTCATACTCAACACGATAGATTATACCATAAATAAAGATTATTGGATGAATAGAAATCTTGTATCAATTTCATAAGAAATCTTAGAAAATTGACTCTTACAGTTGATCATATGATCACCTACCGTAATAAAAATTTCCAATTCTCCCCCACTTTTCTAAAAGATAATTCAAATATATATATATATATATATATATATATATATATATATTGAGATAGAAATGAAGTTAGCACTCCATCTCCATGTCATTGGTCACGATCCAAAAATAGCCCAAAAACCTCATCAAGGCATTCAAATGGTCTTCTTCGAATGAAAATTGGATAATTAAATGGTTTGGACTAATTTCATAATCCCTTCACCTACCCACATGTCTCTATAAGGTGTTCACTTATGGTTAAATACCATGTACTTCTTCCAACTAACATGATGATAACTTAATATTTCCATGGCTTGTGTAAAATGGAATGAGCCTCAAGCACTATGAGTATTTTTGGTGAGCCATATTTGTGGACAAGGGATATCTCATATGCATGTGTTGATTCTCTTTGATAATCACCAACAAAGTTTCTAGGATTTAAGGAAGAGTTACTTGTTGTTGAATCTTTAAACAAGCAGCTTGCAGAACTTATATATGTTGGTTTATTTCAAATACAAGAATATCCTAGTTCAAGGTACATGATATGACATATAGTTGAGACAAAGGTGATAGATTTTCTAGAGATAAAGATCAAGTTGACATTGATCCTCCCATATTCTGTCATGATGAAGTACAACCCAATTTAGAGATTCTCATTCACTAATGATTTTATTTTCTTCAAGTTTATTGATCATCAACACAACATCCTAAATGTTGACACCCTCCCATGGTACCTCCATAATCATCATAACCATAATTTGGATGCTTTAGTGGAACATCATCATTGTTTTACTCCTTACATTCCACATCTAATTCCATCATATTCTAAAAACAAATTAATATGTCATATTTCATGATCTTATTACCGACATCACCAAGTCTTTCATTGACATAATCATGTAAAACAAATGCATCAAAAGCATGCTTGTTTTGACCATCATCTTCCATAACCCCCAATCCTGCTCATTCGTGAGTCCTACCAAGATGATTACCAACGTCATTATCTCTATGGCAACGATAATTCATAATCGCCACACATTATGTTTGTTCCTCTTGAAGCCATGTCTTTTGGGACTCCCAGATTAGACATTAGTAACATAAGTAGGTAAAAGTATGACAAAAGTATTTTAAAATTTGAATATAACTGGGACATTTTTTATATTTTACTTGTAATATATGTTCAAGTTAAATCTCAATATAATATGACCAATAATTAATAATATTCAAAATGACAACATTATTTGAGTAAGACTTTCCTAGAAGAAAGAAAAAAACATAAGTACCAACAATGTAATAGATATGCGTGTACAAATTAAAGATCTTTCATAATTTCATATATATGTTTAAGTAATAAATAAATATAAATGTACAACTTATATTCAATTTTGGGTCTTGAAGTAATCTATCATTTTGTTTCATAAAAAGTATTGTTTAAGACAATGGATGAAAAAGAATGCACACTTAATTTGAAATACACTCTTTAATAAACTTGTATAGGAATGGAAGGAACAAGTCAAAACATAAAATTGTGGTATGAGTACAACAAAAAATGTGACATTTTGACTAATAACAATGCACACAACATATTATAGCCAACATGCCTCTGTAGTATTGTTCACACTACATGAAAATCCTATTGAATCTTTAAAAGATACACAAAGTAGGTATTGTCCTTTCCTTTAAAGATAATTTTCTGATTTGTATGAGTTGTAATTCATATATCTTTAGCTCTACTCCAAATATATTGATTATTGATATCAATAATGAATGGTGTACCATCTTAAAGTTATTGGGATGCGTCTTATCAATAATTTAGATAACTACTATTTTTACAACACACAATTGATGAACTGTGTTGTGGAAAATACATGAATAGTTTCCTACTTAATCAAGTTAGTCTACTACATTGTAGAGTTTATTCCAAAATCAATTTTTTCTTTTATTACTTTACAATATCATTTTTTTTCCTTTTATCTATTTCCTAATATTGGTATCTTGTAATTAATAATTTGTATGCATTGTTATAACATAAAAAATTGGTATTGGCCTGTCGTGATAGGTTAGTACAATAGACAACATGTTCTAAAATAATTGCTAGTATAGACACACCATGTATGATATATATTCAAATGAATGAGAAATACAAATATAGACAACATGTTATCATAAGTATGGCATGACATATAGTAGTTTAATATTGTAAATGACTAAATCAAAATATCAAATAATTTATGAAAAAAATTGGGCAGCATAACATACCAACAATTATTGATAGAAATATTTGAACTTGCATCCTCTCATTTGCATACAACAATGCTGACGACCTGTGCCCCCTTCGGGACAAAGGTGACATTGAAATCTAAAAATACATTGCATGACAAGTGAGGGAGAATCAAAATTTCGGTAGAAAGGGAGCACAAACAAGTGGTTCGGATCTTAATAGAACTTTAGACTCTTGATTTCACACTCAAATTATTTTTACCGATGTATTTATGATTCCGAAGTGTCCCATGCTAGCTAAAAAAACTGATAACCATTTTTCTATAAATGGATAAATATCTACAATGTATAGAGTAAGTGAAAAGGAATCAAATTAAATTCAAAGTCTAAGTCTTTAGTTTTGTACATAAATACAAAATAAAGATTTATTCAAAAAGATTTAGAAATACATATCTCTAGTACTCATGAACTCAACTTGATTTCCTTTTTCACAGTGAGAATGAAAAAAGGTATGGACTCCAGAAGAAGGACAACATTTGTACGTGTATACCAATACACCAGAGAGAAAATGTAATGTGTAAAAAATGTGTGGAGCCAAATAGGCACGTCAATGATACTTATACATTTCATAATTCTGAAATAGAAAATAAATAATGTGAACAAGGAAGATGATCAAAGTTTGTTGTATGTGCATATTGCAATCAAAATTCTAGACTAATTGTACATATACTATATAACTTCAAAGTTTATCATTATATGTATTTTATCTTATTTACTTTAATTTGTAGTGAATTATCTAGAAAAGGAAAATATCTTCTGCAGTAGACATTTTGTGCTTAGAATTTAAAGGCATACACAGGAAGAAGACTCGATGAACAAAACATAGTTATCATCTTACATGAGAAAATATATCTAACTAACCATTTTTTGTATCATATGGAAAACAAACCCCCACATTAATTCTTAAACTTTTCTTCACTAAGTTTTATGATTTAAAATACTAATAAGTACAATTAGAAAGTTTCTTACAGTTCTATCGTATACGAATAAGCATTTGAAAATAACATCAGATTTGAAAAGACAGAATATGCTTAAATAGAAAGAAACACATGTTTAAATAACTTCTAACATAAGGTGTTTCCCTGGAGAACAAGGATGATATATATTCAGGAATGTTATGCAGAATAGGAACATATGAAAAGAATGTTCAAGGATTACCTTGAAAAAACCAGCTAATTCTGAGCTTAATCTAAATAAATTTCTCATAGATTCACAAATGGTAGCATATCTCCATCATCAACTTGAAATCAATTTTGTTATTCTAGAGGACAATAGAGTTTACTGGATATAAACTTGCTAAAATAATGTCTACAAAAACCTCCTTGACACAAAGAAGTAATAGATGTTCTGGATGATGGTATATCTGGTTCCAAGACTATGTTTACCTGAGTTTGTGTGGTTGTAATTTAATACAAATCCTCCTAAGACAAGTTATATCTGAATGAGGTTACAGTTGGACAACAACAGCAACTATCTAAAGAGGCCCATCCTAAATACACGTCAAGAATAGTGGTTTCCTTTGCATTAATACATTGTTTAGGTATTAAAACCATAAATATCTATTTTGATGGACGAATGATGGAGGTATGATGTACAACTACAAATGCTGGGTCGATCATGATTGTAGCATCATCCAAAACATTCATTCATTGGAATCCGTTATTTTGTTAGAAACATAATTACTTCACCCTCAGCATGCCTTCATCGATGGGGACATCATTTCCTCTACTTTGCTTCTGCTCTTGGCTATGAGTATGTAGGTCCACATCTGATGACCTTCATGTTAAGATGTGGATGAAACAACTATACAAAGGTTAGTAGAAGGACCTTCATGTAAGAGGAATAGTCCTGTAAAGTAAGGCAATTTTAGATTTTGACTTCCGTTCTTCCTCGTCCACTCCACCCCTTGTTCTTATATCCTCTATTTGCTCATTTGATGGTGGCCGTCACCAATCAATAGGGTTAGGACTGGGCGCGGCGCCAAAGGGAATCGATCGTGTGAAGACTCCTTTGCTGGAAAGTCCAAGTATAGCAGGCCTCTTCATCTTTTAGATAAGCTGGCAAAATCTCAATGGACAATTAAAAATCGCATATTTATCTCGTAAGGACGAAGATGAGTTTTTGCTCATTGGCTCTTAGTATGGTAATAGTAGATTAAAGGTTAATAATTCCCTTGGTAAATTAGGCTCTGATACCAAATGTAATGACCCCCTCCCCCATTATCACTAGTTAAGGTAGACTAAGAGGGAAAGGGGTATAATCATAATTATAGGATTGATCTTTAGCAATTCACCAAAAATAATTATACATTTCATTTAAAGGAAAATTGTTTGCTAAAATATGAAAGATAAACTCTCCATAAAGGAGTTACATGGTGAGGGAAACTATTATTTGAAACTAGAAATAAAAACTATCTAACTAAATCCTCCATGGTAACTTTAAGTTTCTTTCCTTTTAGTACCTTCTTATATTGATGTCCATCTTATAGAATAACAACATTTTAACCTAAAACGCCTTGAAACAAAATAGCAGATAGTATAAAAAGTTATACTGGTATGTGTGGGAACAAAATATTTGCATTTAGCTGTAACATCATAATTGGCCATAACAACAATTACGATTATGAAATTGAGCAAGCATTTTCTTATTTTAACCTCACTACCCTTATCCTATTTTCTCAATGGTGTGCCCTCTCTTTAGGGGATACTTTTTATGGTGAACCCTCTCTAAGGGTCTGTAACATCCAATTCTTTGTATGCAAATTTTCAAAGTATTTTATTCTTTGCTTGCTCTTTTTCTAATAGTATAATTGTTGAGGACCTAGATGCAAATTAACCATGTTAGTTTTGCAAATTCATTTTATTATTGCTCTCTCATCCATGATTTATCTAAAGAAAATGTTTCTTTGTATATCTATGCTCTTTTGTTTAGAAAATTGAAATGAATGCTCTTATTTTCTCTCTTTTATGATGATTAGTGGTTTACATGTAAAATTGCTTAGTTTATGACCTCTATCACATTAATTGAGGAGAAATAATATTTAGTGCATGTTTCCATACCTTGTAATTCTTATTTGAGAAATTAATAGCTTTAAATGCTCTAATCATGGTCATTTAAATGTACATTATGATTTTTTCCATATTAGGCCTAAAACGTGTACAAGCATCAAATCTAATTAAATGGGAACATTCTAGACACTCTAATGCACCTATGGTAAAAATTTGGGCTCATTTGACCCATGTTTGGACCCTCTAAGCAATTAAAGGAGATTTGAATATAGATGGACCAAGATTTGAATATCATTTTATTAATGCAAGAAATTAACCTATGGTTCATTTTATTTGTGTTATCACATGTTACCCTGGTCTTGCTCGTATTTCGCGGGTCATTCGCACCATTCGATCAGCGATTAACGGCTGATCATTTGTCTTCTAGCTCTGCTTGTTCTGCGATCAACAACCATTTTAACTTCTTTGAATTCTCGCCCTTGATATCCTCCATTACTCGACGATTTGGCATCGTTTCTTCACCAAAGAACACGGCTCGTCTCCCTGATCCGAACGAGTCCCAGTTCTCCCCCTCTCGCTCTCTGTCAGACAAATGCCCATTATAGGGCTCACACTCCCCTTGCACGGACGACCTTCTAGCCTCCTCCACCGCCACCTAAACACTCTGAGAGCATCACCGGGCCCGAGTTGCACTCCTCTACCCTCAATTTCTCCTCCGGCTCCCTCACTAGCCCCAACCTACTCCTCCTCCTTCGATGACTGAAGCTACTTCCCGACTCCTCTGACCAAATCGCTCTTACGGTGAGCATCCTCAGAACCTAAGATTTATTTTTACTTTCTCAGTGTGCTTTGAAGACACCCCAATCGACGGGTCCTATAGAAACCTGCAACCTCATGTTCAACCTTGGTTTGGTTTCTCATCGCCGACCTTGCCCAGTGGTCCTTCGACCACAGAAATGGTTGCTTTGACTCTGACGTGCCTCAAGGAATGCTTTTATGGCCTCGGTGGGTGATTTCTCGTAAGATTCTGGTACCTGACCGCCACCCCTACTTCCACCACCATTCTCTGTTTCTCGCCCATGGTGGCCTTCTGATTGTCCTTGCTTCAGGCGACGCTAACTACACCTCTGTTATGGTCCGCATGATGCCCCAGATCATTTCCAATTGTGAGTCGTCGCTGACAGGTTGGGTTTGAGGTCTGGCTCCTTAGCTTTCGACCCCTGTCCTCAGCTCTAGCCATGGCCAGGACAGGTTTCCGAGTTCCTATGCTCTCCCGACCCCGAGCTTAGGCTCGCTGCTTTTGCCTTTTGATCACGAACTTGATCAAAGTGTTTCTACTCTTGGGTGGAAGCAAGACAGGGTCCTTGCCCATGGCTGAGAAGCTCGCCCATGGCGCTAGAGCCATGGCTCACACTGTGTGAGCGAGGAGCAATCTAGGTCCTAAAATGACCTTGGTACCCCTATCAATGTAATTCGACGATTTAACCACAAAGGCTAATTTAGGGTTTTCACCTATCCTCCCATCTTTGATCGTGAGTCCTAAGTGGTGAGCCTTCTCGCTAGTTGGTCAAGCTTGATTGGTCTATCTCAGAAGTCGGTCCACTGGTTTGGATTGAGTTTTATTTATGTGGCTTTTCCCTGAATTTTCATTGGTCTGTTCTTTGTAAATTCATAGTAAATCGCTCGATGCTCATAAAAATGAAAAAAAAATTGTTTTGGAAAGGGTTTTCAATGAGGAATCCGATTTTATGATTTTTATTGAATAATTTTTCTATTTGCACATCTCAATATTTATATAGACAAATTAGGGTTTAATTTTGTATAATGAAGGATAATTATGTTATTTTTAGGTGATTAAGAGAACCCAATCAGTCAAACCAGGTTTGACTTAGGTGACTTAGCTCAAGGTAAGTGGGCCATGCCCTTGGTATAGATAATAATTGGTTTATTGAATGTTTATGATTTATGTTATGAACTTAATGTTAAATTCATGACTAATGCATGTTATCTTCAAGTATATGGTTATTGGATGTTTGTAACGACCCCTCCTCCCAGTAATCCCCAATTAGGGAGACTAAGAGGTCAGAGCCATTATCCCAATTTCCAGATCAAAGGTTCGACAAATAATCTATAATAATTATCAAATTCTAGTAAACTAAATTGAAAGGTTGTAATAAAAATAACTCTGCATACCTTTTTCAAAAACATGGACATTTACTTCTATCCACATCCGGAGTCTATTCTAACTAATCCTCCTTTGTACTTTAATTCTCATTTAATTCCACATATGCCACTTTACTATTTGTTCTTTTCACTTGTACCTATAATGCCGACAAACAAAACGTCGATCAGCATAAATGAATTATGCTGGTATGTGGGGGAAATAATAATCGTGCAATTAACTGTTACAATATATTGCAGTCAAATATGATTTAACAAACAACATTATGTTTTCAACATAACTGCTCAATCCTTACATACCCTAACCTCTGTGTTGTCCCTGCAGTGGACCTGGAAGCCATCTTCCTTATGGTAGATCCCCATTTAACCCCTCATGATCTTACCTAATAGGTGAATCAGTTTCTAGGGTAGAGTCACATGGCACTACCCATAGGTAGCCCACTCCTTAACTCATGGCGTGCTATAGAGTCTCATGGCACTACACGTGGGTATCCCAATTTCTAACTCATGATAGCCTAGACCTTACTCTAGGTTACCCTTTTTAGCATTTGCAAAGCCACAGAGGAGGACCAAGATCTGAGCCAATCATATATGCATACTTATGGTGATAGTCATAGTCACTTTATAGTTGCATGAAATAAAAGTCATCCAAGCAGTTATTTTTAGGCAACCGATAAAACATTTGGGAATCATCATGAAACTAAAGCGATTATTCATAAGTGTAACCACATACCTGTCAGGATGAGTTGAGATAGAATAATACAATCAAACAAGAATTCCAAATAGGCAAGCAAGCACATTATGAGATCCTGAAATATGCATACAATTTCCTATTATTAATCATACCATACAGATCTATTAAACTTAGCTCGCTTCCTAAGGTTTCTAATCCACTTTTAGGGTTTCCATTGCCATTAGGGTTTCCCTTCATCTCTTACTATTTTAAATCCTAATTTTATACAATTACTCACAAACCCTAATTATCTCATCTATTCATCATGAAAGTTACTAAAGTTATTTTTTAACAACATATAACCCTGATATCAGAAAAAGCATAAGTAACCATAAATTGTGTCCATTAAGCTTCTTTTACATTAAAGCTACCATTTTTATCCTTTTAATCCATGACAAGATCATTATGCTCATTTATCATCAATTTATAGTTCATTATGGTCTAATTCACATATGAACTCTATTTGTCATTAATTCTACCTTTATCCATTAGAAAACCCTAATTACTACATTAAGGGTATTTATCCAAAATTAGGAACTTTTATACTTGAAATATCTTGGAATTATCATATCTCAACTTTATTCATGATTTTGAATAATTAAAACCATTATGAGTCACATTTACTAATATTAGGGTTTCAAGGCCCATTAAAGCATATTTATGCACATGAATTTCTGAATTAAACCAATACATGAAAAGTTCATCCTTTTTGTTCTCAAAGTACCTTTTTACAATTAACAGGTTAATATCAACTTTAATCATCCATTAAACCCTACTAAATACATTAATCATCTCAAAACAGGGTTTCTTAATCATTAAAGCATTAAAGTTGATAACCTCCATTACTTTTCGAATTGCAAGAACATTTAGCCTCTCAAAGCATTTTTAATGAATTCCTCTTGTTTATGTGAGCAAAAAGCATATATTATTTTCTACCATCGGAGTTAGCAATATTTAGATATGAATTTTGCAAGGATTACCTTTTTGGACCAACCAGAGAAAACATTTTGAAAAGTCTGATCTTCCCTCGCTAAGTGGATCACTTCTTCAATACCTAGAAGGGTAAAATAGTCCAACGACCCCAATCATCTTCCTCCTTGAGAACCCTAGACGGTCGTCGACAGTAGCTGATTGCGGGTCGTTTCCCATCTCTTGCAGACATGAAACCCACTGGAACTTGTCGCCCTACCTCTGCCACATCCTGCCGCACTTGGGGCACCACCCCACTCGCAACCAGCATGGCTGGTTTGGGCTGTGCAGATCTGCAACCCATGGCCGGTGTTATAGCTGTGTGACCGCTGCTATGCCTGAGCTAGTGCACGACCATGATGGCAAAGCTTCTTCCTGGTACCACAGAGCCACAACCTACCATTGCAACTCCCTCTTGCCACCTCGTGGCTTCACGTTCTTGTTGTTCCTCTCAATTATGGTTTTTGGGTGGGTGCATGGTTGGAGATGAGTGGGAGACAAGGCAACTTGAGGTTATTGGGATCATTCCTTTTATGGGAGTAGATAGCAACCCCTAGAATGTTTGCCCATGAAGCAACCAATCCCTTTTTCCAATAGGAATTCAATTCCTTCATTAAGAAGCAAGTTCCTCTCTCTCCTAATTATCTTTTTGATAATATTTATTACTTAGATATTAGAATTTCGAAAATCACTTCTTTTATTCACTTAGTACTTGCCCTTTAATCCATTGGCACGAAATCAAGTTTTCTTAAAGCAAATAACATCTCTTTTTGATATTATCAAAACATCATTAATGATGTATCACATTATTCTCTTATTTTGTTTTATTTGCCTTTTCTCTTTCTTTATCTCCATTGGGGCTCGTTGGACCCCAAGAAACTCTAATATTTCGAAATTCCTTTTTAAGGATACTTATTATCCTTCTAGATGCATCTATATTCATTATTTCTCATTATCTTGTTTATTTCTTTATTACAATATCTCTTTTTGAGTATTTCTCTTCATCTTTCTTTTTATTTTCCTCCTTGGCATTCAATTTAACATTAGGAATCCTTTGGATATGAAAATCCACCAAGGGTAACTCGATTATACCTCTTTCTACTTATTTCCCACATTTTATCATTGTTTTCAATTTCTTTCTTAATAAAGAAATATTTAATGGATCTTTTCTTTTCTTATTTTCTTTGCAACTTTGGACTCCTTAGACCCCAAGGAACTCAAGAAGCATGAAATCCACCTTTGGATTAAATTCTTTTGCCTTCTAGAGGTTTCCACATCTTTCTTTTCTCCATTTCTTATTTATAATGGAGTTTCTTTTGTATTTTCCTTATTATTGGGCCCAATAGCCAATAAAGCCCACAAAACAATCATCAAGGCTATTGTAAACGAAATCCATTTATTCAAAACAAATTATATCATTATTTGTTCCAATATCTTTAATATGAGAAATTACATTTCTCACCAAATGAACCAAAAAGTTGGGGTTGTAACATCCTTCCCCTCTTATAGGAATTTTGTCCTCAAAATTCCATCAAGCAAACAAACAACTCAGGATAAGACTTTTACATGTTCATCATTGGCCCCTATGTGGCTTTACCTTATCCATGGCGCTTCCAAAGAACCTTTATCATCACATATTATTTTCTCTGAGTTCTTTCACATTGGCATCTTTGAACCTCACAGGTGACTCAGGTCATTTCAGCCTCCCTTGGGGCTCACTAGGTTCATTGCTCTACACATGGTCTGGGTACCTCACATAGTGCTCTAAATTGGACACATCGAACTCATCCCACATCACATTATCCTAAGGGGTAAGGGAAAACTTAACCTTCTCCACCAAACCATGTCAAAAAAACCCATGCATCAGGGACTCAGCTCTCTTAGCTATAACTTAGAGGGGTTGAATTTTCATGTCACATATTCCCCCACAGTGAACTGCATGTCAGTCTACTTTGTATCAGCTACGACTCATGTCATCCTTGGGCTCCTTTCAGCCATCATACGATCAAAGTAACTTCACCTGCACTCACAGTGGTCCTTTTCAGGCCTTCGTGAGGTCCCTTCACCAACATCATGGTGACCGACACAACCTCCCTTACAGAGCTCCTTTACATCCCGACACTGGCTATGGTGTTTATCATCACATTTTACAGAAGACAAGAACTGTCTCTAGATATCACCTTGAACGAGCACACATGCTCTCATCAGACCCTCTAGTCTGGATCATACTAACCATTAGTTAGGGGTGATAAGCGGTACTAACATTGAGTTCTTCATGTACCTACTTCCACCTTGTAGAAGTGAAACTTTAGGTCATACTCAAGAACTTTTGAACTCACATCATGGTGTAGTTGAACCATCTCTCTCATATGTAGTTCAACCAAATCTGTCCCTTAATAGTACTCTTTCTTTCTCATGTCATATAGGTAAGGCGATCTACCATAACCCATATTGCATCTCGACCTTCCTCGGTCCACGGGTGACTTACAACATCCATAGTGATTAACTCCCATTCCCTCTCAGGGACTCTTTATCCTCTATGTCAATATACTGGGTTATCGGTGTTCTTCCTTCAGCTTCTCGCTTGCATGGAAACATACCACATGCAACTTCATCTTAGGCATCCAAAGTACTATTGTCACTTATTATCTTGGTAGTACCATGGTATATGGTGATCTTAAATCACGATCTCCCATATTTTCATGATTCCTTAAGATTGATTCCTCAAAAACCCTAAACCACTCTAATCGGGGTTTCATCACCTTCCTTTTTAGAGAAGTGCATCTGAGGTTCTACAACCATCCTTTCATTGCCTCAAGGACTAGGCTTGCTAACCCAACAACCATTAACTCGATCAACCGATATTGTTACATCTGAGTGTTAGCCAAACATATCTCTTTTCCAACTGAGGGTTAACCTAACAACCTCTTCTAGCTTCCATCTAACTAGGCAGTTGTATCTCATCCAGAGCATCCATTACCACTTCACATCCTTAGGTGTTAGGTAAAGTTGAAGATATACACCTCCATGTATTTCACTTATTACCTCATCTCAGCTCTAAGTCTATCTTCATCAAGGAAACTCTGAGCTTATTCTCTTGGTTTTTCGAACTCAAACTTGTATAACTCTTAACTCATGGTAAAAACATCCTCATTAGATGACTACCTTGTTTCTCTTAATGTTTGTAAACCATCAATGTATCATGCGCTCCACTAGGGTATGTTATCATCTCTGTCCTCATACCTCATGGAAACGTTCCAACTCACATCACCTTTTATCCTTAGTGTATGGCATGCATAATGTCCTATCTCTCACTCCCATAGCAAGAGAAAATAAGCATTTGGCTGCAGTCCAAATATAGAGTTCTTCTTGTTCCAAGAGTAGAGATGGTACATCCCACCTTGCCAGTACACCTTTAAATCTAAGTTGAAATGTGCCACATATGTCACTACATCACAAACATCTCGATATCAAAGTTACTTCCATGGAAAACTAGTTTCGAACCTACTTGGGTCCACAGACATTCCTTGGTCATCTCCTCTAGGTCTACAGGGTGCCAGCACTTTTGGGGTCATCCCTCTTCCCTTATGCATCCAGAGAGTGCCCTACTCATCCGCCCTTTGGGTCCCATGGGTTCATGAAGGTGATCAATCTCCTAACCCATGTCCCTCAGACAATTATAGATGTTTCCTCCCGACTCTATGGTCATGTGCAACTAGGAAATTAGGCAACTCCCACTTCCATCGGTCTTATCCGTACCTGACCCTAGGATAGACTAAGGATTCTATTATAGTACATGTCCATCTTAGAACCTTACCCAAGCCTTCATCATCTCTCTCTCTCTGCATTCATGGGCTAACTTTCATCCTTTCATAGGGATCATGGTAACCTGCCTACCTTGGTCATGCCCCATACCGGTTACCTCCATGGTAACACATCCACATGCACTTAGAGATGGTTATCTATGGGTCTACAGGTTCATTCTCATACCATTTACTTTTCACTTAGCTTCCCAAGATCCTATGAGACCTCTTTAGGTTTCTTCAAAACCCACAAAATTGGTATACACCCTACCATAGGGTCCCTCTCCCAGGATGGGAGGAAACTATAACTCTTGACAACAAGGTCACAAACATCCTTAGGGTTTATATTCACATGAGCATGCTTAACCCAGCAGCTACTAAGGCACCAGCAGACCACCTACTAAACCGTGCTAGGTCATACTTGTTCTCTTTCCTCAACGCTAGATTAAGATCATACCTTCCCATGTCATCAACTTAGTTGTGAGCGGTTAATCAAACATACCTTAAACTTAAGGGGTTTCCTTTTCCTCTAAACATGAGGAGTACCATGCTCGAATATATAGAAACTCAAATCTCATCATGATCATCGAGTACACCACTTCCCCTCTTAGGCCTAGGAACCCTAGGTTCACTTCTCTGATGTCCAACTATTTGTTCAACCTCTTAACCACAAACCAAACATGTACTAGGTATGACATGCACTTCTTATAATCCTTCTACTCGAGCAACACTTCAGAGTTGAGTCCTCCTCAAGGACAATCAACAAGGTACAAGGCCTCACAACCTGTTATAAACCTCTCTAGGTCTAAGGAACTCTTGTTCCTATCTCAGAGGGTAAACACCTAAACCATGGGCACATAGGTACCAGAAGCCTCATCCTCTCTCTGGGGTTTGGTTCCTCTAATGGAAACCAAGATATCATCAGCCTCCAGGGATCAAGCATGAGGCAACCACTATCATCCACTTAGGTCGCATCATCCTCAACTCCCCACTTTTCCTCATATCTCAGAGTCTAGGCTTCCTGCCTTCTTTCTTGGGTCCTTCTCTCTCTCTCTAGAGCTAACCCTGCAACCAGCCTTATACTAAAGGTCCTTTCTTCATGAAGATGGATCAAGCTCACAAGCATACCTCTACGTGGGTGAAGCCTATGTTCAAACTTATGTTTTCTCAAGGTTATCCCTAGCCCTTTATGCTTATCTCATCAGCTTTCCAACATACTCCCTTGGCCAGGGTTTTAGCACAATTGACGTATTATGGGTGCCTACTATGCCATGCTCATATAAGCTCATGGGGTTTCCATAGGTTCTTCTCTAACCTCATCAAAGAAGGAGCTATCCTTCATTCTAGCATGCATGACCTTTCCCAGGGTTGGGTCGCCAAAGGTACTAGGTCATCCAACCTCTCATGGCTCATATGGAATCCAAGGCATGTCCATCCAAACACCTGGTCAACCATGACATCTAACTCTACATTCCATCTCTCCCTCTAACCCCCAACTTAGGGTTAGGGTTATCATCATCCTCGAAGGATGTTCCAGGTATCTACTCTTAATGGAGCTCTCTACCTCCAAGACTAACTCTCTTTACTTATCCTCCTGACAAGAAGGTCTAGCCTCAGGTCTCTCCTGAGGGCATGACAACTTATGTCATACGACCTAAGCATGTATCTATTCTTTTACGCTTAATCTATTAAAATTATGTCCATGACATCTTATTTACATGCTTTTTATTAATTTGGTGGATGATTCCTTAAACCTTATCAACCTTACCCATACCTCAAGAGGGTGTGGAAAAGTGAGAAAACCCTAATCTTTATAATCTTTAACAACATTTGAGTTGAGAAGGGATGAACAAGATGAGAGAGTCCTAAAGGTTTCTTATTTCAAGTCAAATCCTAAGACATTGGCCAGGTAGTCACACTAATCCAAGAGTCCTCGTATTCGGACTAGCAGTGAGGAGGAAAATCTTTCCAGTGCCCTGATGTCATCATTTTCTAGACACCTCTGTCTTTCAGAAATTCCTCTAATAACTCCCTTGGATTCTACAGAGTTTGTAAAATTTAATAATTATTAAAGATTAAATGAGGAACCTATGCTCTGATGCCAAATGTAACGACCCCGCCTCCCAGTAACCCCCAATTAAGGGAGACCAAGAGGTCAGAGCCGTTATCCCAATTTCCGGATTAAAGGTTCGATAAATAATCTATAATAATTATCAAATTCTACTAAACTAAATTGAAAGGTTGTAATAAAAATTAACTTCGCATACCTTTTTCAAAAACTTGGACATCGACTTCTATCCACATCCGGAGTCTATTCTAACGAATCCTCCTTTGCACTTTAATTCTCATTTAATTCCACATATGCCACTTTATTGTTTTTTCTTTTCACTTGTACCTAAAACGCCGAAAAAAAAACGTCAGTCAGCATAAATGAATTATGTTGGTATGTGGGGGAAACAATAATCGTGCAATTAACTATAATAATATACTACAGTCAAATATGATTTAACAAACAACTTTACATTTTCAACATAACTGCTCAATCCTTACATACCCTAACCTTTGTGTTGTCCCTGCAGTGGACCTGGATGCTACCTTCCTTATGGTAGATCCCCATTTAACCCCTCATGATCCTACCTAACAGGTGAATCAGTTTCCAGGGTTGAGTCACATGGCACTACCTGTGGGTAGCCCCCTCCTTAACTCATGGCGTTCTATAGAGTCTCATGGCACTACACGTGGGTAGCCCAATTTCTAACTCATGATAGCCTAGACCCTACTCAAGGTTACCCTTTTTAGCATTTGCAAAGCCACAGAGGAGGACCAAGATCTGAGTCATTCATGTATGTATACTTATGGTGATAGTCATAGTCACTTTATAGTTGCATGAAATAAAAGTCATTCAAGCAGTTATATTTAGGCAATCGATAAAATGTTTGAGAATCACCGTGAAACTAAAGAGATTATTCATAAGAGTGACCACATATGTTTCATGCTAATTTGAGATAGAATAATACAATCAAACAAGAATTCCAAATAGGAAAGCAAGCACATTATGAGATCCTAAAATATGTATACAATTTCCTATTATTAATCATACCATCAAGATCTATTAAACTTAGCTCGCTTCCTAGGGTTTCTAATCCACTTTTAGGGTTTCCATTACAATTAGTGTTTCCTTTCAACTCTTACTTTTTTAAGCCGTAATTTAATACAATTACTCACAAACACTAATTATCTCATGTATTCATCATGAAAGTTACTAAGGTTATCTTTTAACAACATATAACCCTGATATCAGAAAAAGCATAATTAACCATCAATTAAGTCCATTAAGCCTCTTTTACATTAAAGCTACCATTTTTATCCTTTTAATCCATGACAAGATCATTATGCTCATTTATCATCAATTCATAGTTCATTATGGTCTAATTCACATATGAACTCTATTTGTCATTAATTCTACCTTTATCCATTAGAAAACCCTAATTACAACATTAAGGGTATTTATTCACGATTAGGAACTTTTATACTTGAAATAGCTTGGAATTATCATATCTCAATTTTATTCACGATTTTGAATAATTAAAACCATTATGAGTCACATTTACTAATATTAGGGTTTCAAGGCCCATTAAAGCATATTTATGCACATGAATTTCTAAATTAAACCAATTACGTGCAAAGTTCATCCTTTTTGTTCTTAATATACCTTTTTACAATTAAAAGGTAAATATCAACTTTAATCATCCATTAAACCCTACTAAATACATTAATCATCTCAAAATAAGGTTTCTTAATCATTAAAGCATTAAAGTTGATAACCTCCATTACTTTACTCATTGTAAGAGGATTTAGCCTCTAAAACAATTTTTAATGAATTCCTCTCGTGTTTCTAAGAAAAAAGCATATATTATTTGCTACCATCGGAGTTACCAATATTTAGATATGAATTTTGCAAGGATTACCTTTTTGGACCAACCAGAGGATGCCACGTTGCCTCTCCATGCAACGTAGCCCGCCGTTTAGAAAACATTTCGAAAAGTCTGATCTGCCCTCGCTAAGTGGATCACTTCTTCAATATCCTGAAGGATAAAATGGTCCAACAACTCTGATCGTCTTCCTCCTTGAGAACCCTAGACTTCCGTCGACAACAACTGATCACGGGTCGTTTCCCATCTCTTCTAGGCATGAAACCCACCAGAACTTGTCACCCTACCTCCGCCACATCCTGCCTCACTTGGGGCGCCACCCTGCTCGTGACCAGCACAACTGGTTTGGGCTGCGCAGATATGCAACCCATGGTCGGTGTTGCAGCCGTGTGACCGCTACTGCGCCTGAGCTAGTGCACGACCATGATGGCAAAGCTTCTTCCTGGTACCACAGAGCCACAAGCTACCATTGCAACTCCCTCTTACCGCGTCGTGGCTTCATGTTCTCGTTGTTCCTCTCAGTTAGGGTTTTTGGGTGGGTGCATGGTTTGAGATGAGTGGGAGACAACACAACTTGAGGTTATTGGGCTCGTTCCTTTTATAGGAGTAGATAGCAACCCCTAGAATGCTTACCCACGAAGCAACCAAGCCCTTTTTCCAATAGGAATTCAATTCCTTCAGTAAGAATCAAGTTCCTTTCTCTTTGAATTATCTTTTTGATAATCTTTATTCCTTAGATATTAGAATTTTGAAAATCACTTCTTTTATTCACTTAGTACTTTCCCTTTAATCCATTGGCACAAAATCATGTTTTCATAAAGCAAATAACATCTCTTTTTGATATTATCAAAAAGTGATTAATGATGTATCACATTATTCTCTTATTTTGTTTGATTTACCTTTTCTCTTTCTTTTTCTCCATTGGGGCTCCTTGGACCCCAAGAAACACTAATATTTCGAAATTCCTTTTTAAGGATACTTTTTATCCTTCTAGATGCATCTATATTCATTATTTCTCATTATCTTGTTTATTTCTTTATTACAATATCTCTTTTTGAGGATTTCTCTTTATCTTTCTTTTTATTTTCTTCCTTGGCATTCCATTTAACATTAGGAATCCTTTGGATATGAAAATCCACCAAGGGTAACTCGATTATACCTCTTTTTACTTATTTCCCACATTTTATCATTGTTTTCAATTTCTTTCTTAATAAAGAAATATTTAATTGATCTTTTCTTTTCTTATTCTCTTTGCAACTTTGGACTCCTTGGAACCCAAGATGAATGAAAACCACCTTTGGATTAAATTATTTTGCCTTCTAGAGGTTTCCACATCTTTCTTTTCTCCATTTCTTATTTATAATGGAGTTTCTTTTGTATTTTCCTTATTATTGGGCCCAATAGGCAATAAAGCCCACAGAACAATCATCAAGGCTATTGTAAAATAAATCCATTTATTCAAAACAAATTATATCATTATTTTTTCTAATATCTTTAATATGAGAAATTACATTTCTCACCAAATGAACCCAAAAGTTGGGGTTGTAACAATGTTGATTGTTATAATCTAAGTCTAAGCATAGAAACCACATTAATGTTATGAATTATGATTAAGGTAAATGAAACTGTGATTAAGAGAGAAGAAACTCCCATTCATGCTTAAGAGGGAAGAAATTCCCATTATGGTTCATGGGGAGAAATCCCAATTATGTTCAAGAGGGAGTAATCCCATTAAGATCAAGTCTAAGTCATTAAGAAGATAATTAAGTCTAAGAAAGATTGTGGTTGAGGGAATTTGATTTAGATCTATATGCACCTTGTTATGGGCTTTCCGAGCATTATGGGATTTTCGAGCAATTATGGGCTTTCCGAGCATTATGGGCTCCTTATGGGGCATTAAGAGAGGAGCATATACTTCTTGTCAAATTCTTCATGTAAAAGATGCCAAGAATTGATTAATGTTAATGCATGTTCATGTTTATGTCAAATCATCTTATATGTTATTTTCATGTCTTATAACATGCCAATGCCACTTACCATGAACGTTTTTCCTTTGCATGGCTGGGGACGATATGTCCGCAGAAGTTGGAGCTAAAGGAAGGAATCAGCTTAAGGAGTTCTAAGAATCCAAGGATCTAAGAAGTTGTTGCTTGGTGGGACGTCCATCTATGGAGATCCTATCTTATACATGTTATCTAGTTTATGTTTAGCATACCTTTAGAATCATGGTGTAGTTTTCTTTCCAAGAACTTATGTTTGAATCTATGTTTCAATAATGTCAAGTGTTATTTATTTCTTGATATGAGATCATGTATGTGACAACCCTCCCTGAAATGCCAAGTACCCTACATTATGGATAATGTGGGGGATTAGGATCTGCTTCCGCTGGTTACGTATGAAACCCTAGGGAGGGGTGTTACATTAATGGTATCATATCAAGGAATAGATGGCCACTAAGGAAACAATAGAGATTCATATTATGTTCTAATATCATATTATGTTTACCCTTTCAGATGGACCCTAAGAAGAAGGAGAAGGTTGGTGAGTCAAGGCCCTCACAAGGATCCTCTAGTGGTGATAAGACTGAATACATAAACCAAGTCCCTCCACAAGTCACCCTAGATGCCCTAGTAGCAGCCTTGACCAATGCCCTCCAACCTAGAGCTCCACCTAGAGTACATGAGATCTCCCTTATAGATTTCATGAAGATTAGACCTTATGCTTTCCATAGTGATGATGAGGTTGATGTACTAACCAAGGCTGAGGAGTGGCTTAGCAACATGGAACATTGCTTTAGAGACTTATAGTGTCCCCCACGTAGTAGGGTTAGATTTTCCACCCATATGCTCAATGGTGCAACCCGTACTTGGTGGGAAAACCTCTTATCCTCTAGGGAAGAATATGACCCTCCTTTCACTTGGGGTGAGTTTGTAGAAGCCTTTCAACCATTACGTATCTGAAGCCATGTTAGAAAGGAAGGAGGATGATTTTGTTAACCTTAAGCATGTGAGTGACATGACTGTCACTGAGTATGCCATGAAGTTTCATAAGATCCAAAAGTATGGTCTTGAGTACACTGAGCAAAAGAGAGCCAAGAAGTTTATTAGATGGCTTAAACCCAACCTAAGTTATGCGTTGTTTGGTAGAGGTCATAGGTACATGCATTCATCCCTAGATGCAACCTTAAAATTGGAGGATCACCCTGGGAGAAATCATAAGAAGGAGGTACCCTAAAATAGTCATCACCATCAACCCCCTCCACCCTTCAACCATAAGAGAAAAGCCTATGAACCTTCCTATGAGAATGGGAGAACCCCATGCCCTACATGTAAGAGAAGTCATGGTGGTCCTTGTAGGTTTGGGACTTCTATTTGCTACTATTGCGGTGACGAAGGGCATATCAAGCCTAATTGCCCTAAGCTTGCAAAGAAGGATCCAAACCATAACCAAGCTAAGAACCCAAATCCTGCACCCAAGGTTAAACCAAGGCTCTTCACCATGCAAATGTCAGATGGAGAAGAGGAAAATGATCAAGGTGAGGGTAGTTAAGTAATTTATGTTGAATCATAATGCTTTGTTTATGTATGCCTCTTTTAATAATGAAAATTTGTATGGAAGATTTGCAAGTTTATGTGTAATCATTAAGGTGGGTAGAAACTCTAGGAAATTTCAAGGACAAGATCTATTTAAGGTGGGTAGTATTTTAACATCCCACTCTTTGTATGCAAATTTTCGAAGTATTTTATTCTTTGCATGCTCTTTTTATAATTGTATAATTGTTGAGGACCTAGATGCAAATACCCATGTTAGTTTTGCAAATTCATTTTATTATTGCTCTATCATACATGATTATTCTAAAGAAAATGTTTCTTTGTATATCTATTCTCTTTCATTTAAAAAATTGAAATGAATGCTCTTATTTTCTCTCTTTTATGATGATTAGTGTTTTACATGTAAAATTGCTTGCTTTATGACCTCCATCACATTAATTGAAGAGAAATAATATTTAGTGCACATTTCCATACCTTGTAATTCTTATTTGAGAAATTAATAGTTGTATATGCACTAATCATGGTCATTTAAATGTACATTATGATTTTTGCAATATTAGGCCTAAAATGTGTACAAGCATCAAATCTAATTAAATGGGAACGTTCTAGACACTCTAATGCACCTATGGTCAAAACTTGGGCTCATTTGACCCATGTTTGGACCCTCTAAGTAATTAAAGGAGATTTGAATATAGATGGACCAAGATTTGAATATAATTTTATTAATGCAAGCAATTAACCTATGTTATGTTTTATTTGTGTTGTCATGCATTACCCTGGTCTTGCTCGTGTTCCGTGGTTCATCAGCACCATTTGATCAGGAATCAATGGCTGATCCTTTGTCTTCTACCTCCGCTTGTTTCGCGATCAATAGTCGTTTCAACTGTTTTGAATTCTTGCCCTTGATCTCCTCCATTACTCGACAATTTGGCATTGTTTCTTCGCCAAAGAACGCATCTCGTCTCCCCGATTCGAACGAGCCCCAGTTCTCCCCTCTCACTCTCTATCAGGCAAACACCCAATATAGGCCTCACACCCCCCCTTGCACAGACGACCTTCTAACCTCCTCCGCCGCCACCTAAAGACTCTGAGAACATCACCGACCCCCGAGCTACACTCCTCCACCCTCAATTTCTCCTCCAGCTCCCTCAATAGCCCCGACCTACTCCTCCTCCTCCAGTGACTGAAGCTTCTCCCCAACTCCTCTCACTCCTCTGACCAAATCGCTCTTACGGTGAGCATCCTTGGAACCTAAGATTCATTTTTACTTTCTCGGTTTGCCTTTAAGTCGCCCCAATCGACTAGTACTATAGCAACATGCAACCTCCTGTTCAACCTTGGTTTGGTTTCTCGTCGCCGACCTTGCCCAGTTGTCTTCCGGCCACTAAAATGGTTGCTTCGACTCCGATGTGCCTCAAGGAACTCTTTTATGGCCTCGACGGGTGATTTCTCACTGGATTCTGGTACCTGACCACCGCCCCTGCTTTAAGCCACCATTCTCTATTTCTCACCCATTGTGGCCTTCTGGCTGTCCTTGCTTCAGGCGACTCTAACCGCACCTCTGCTATGGCTTCCATGATGCCCTGGATCATTTCCAATTGTGAGTTGTTGCCGACAGGTTGGGTTCGAGGTCTAGCTCCTTAGCTTTTGACTCCTGTCCTCAGCTCTAGCCATGGCTAGGATAGGTTTTCGAGTTCCTATGCTCTCCCGACCCCGAGCTTTGGCTCGCTGCTTTCAGCTTCTAATCACGAACTCGATCGAAGTGTTTTTACTCTTGGGTGGCAGCAAGCCAGGGTCCTTGCCCATGGATGAGAAGCTCGCCCATGGCGTTGGAGCCATGGCTCGCGCTGTGTAAGTGAGGAGCAATTGAGGTCCTAAAATGACCTTGGTACCCCTATTAGTGTAATTTGACAATTTAAACCACAAAGGGTATTTCAAGGTTTTCACCTATCCTCCCTTCTTTGATCGTGATTCCTCAATGGCAAGCCTTCTCGCTAGTTGGCCAAGCTTGATTGGTCTAGCTCAGAAGCCGGTCCACTAGTTTGGATTGAGTCTTATCTACGTGGCTTTTCCCTGAATTTTCATTGGTCTGTTCTTTGTAAATTTGTAGTAAATCACTCGACGCTCAGAATAATGAGCAAAAATATGTTTTGGAAAGGGTTTTCGATGAGGAATACGATTTTATGATTTTTATCGACTAGTTTTTTTGTTTTCACATCTCAATTGTTATATGGACAAATTACGGTTTGATGGTGTATAATGAAGGATAATTATGCTATTTTTAGGTGATTACGAGAACCCAATCAGTCAAACCAGGTTTAACTTAGGTGACTTAGCTCAAGGTAAGAAGGCCATGCCCTTGGTATAGATAATAATTGGTTTATTGAATGTTTATGATTTATGTTAAGCACTTAATGTTAAAGTCATGACTAATGCTTGTTTTCTTCAAGTATATGGTTATTGGATGTTGATTTCTATAATCTAAGTCTAAGCAAAGAAACCATATTAATGTTATGAATTATGATTAAGGTACATGAAACCAAGACTAAGAGGGAAGAAATTCCCATTCATGCTTAAGAGGGAAGAAATTCCATTATGGTTCATGGGGAGAAATCCAAATTATATTAAAGAGGGAGTAATCCCATTAAGATCATGTCTAAGTCATTAAGAAGATAATTACATATAATAAAGATCATGGTTAAGGGAATTTGATTTAGATCTATATGCTCCATGTTATGGGCTTTCCGAGCATTATGGGCTTTCCGAGCAATTATGGGCTTTCCTAGCATTATGGGCTCCTTATGGGGCATTAAGAGAGGAGCATATACTTCTTGTCAAATTCTTCATGTAAAAGATGCCAAGAAATGATTAATGTTAATGCATGTTCATGTTTATGTCAAATCATCTTATATGTTATTTTCATGTCTTAAAACATGCCAATGTTTCTTACTTACCATGAATGTTGTTCCTTTGCATGGTTGGGGACGAGATGTCTGCACAAGTTGGAGCTAAAGGGAAGGAATCAACTTAAGGAGTTCTAAGAATCCCAGGATCTAAGAAGTTGTTGCCTGGTGGGACGTCCATCTATGGAGACCCTATCTTTTAGATGTTATCTAGTTTATGTTTAGCATACCTTTAGAATCATGGTGTAGTTTTCTTTCCAAGAACTTATGTATGAATCTATGTTTCAATAATGTCAAGTGTTATTTATTTCTTGATATGAGATCATGTATGTGACAACCCTCCCTGAAATTCCAAGTACCCCACATTATGGATAATGTTGGGGATGAGGTTGTGCTTCCGCTGGTTACGTATGAACCCCTAGGGAGGGGTGTTACAGGGTTTTGTTCCCTACAATGGACATTTTGTAACTTTCCCTCACTTGGGATTGGTTTCAAACATAGGCCTTCTATTTCGGGCTTGGCTTGAGGAGACCTTCCATTCCAGGCTTGATCACTAGTCATCCCCATGATGACATTACTCACTCCATGATCTTTAACTCACCAAACATCGATATAGGGTTTGACAATGTTGCAGTTACATAAATGATATACATAGTGACTTTATAGATTGCAAGAAGTAAATAAACATGCAAGCATTTTATTGCAATCCAATTGAGAAAACTATGAGAAATCACAAAAGTCATTCAAGGCAATTAATCATGGGTGTAACCACATATCTTTGTCAGATGTAACTCAAAGTCCAAGAAATAAGTGTAGTTTGATATTAAGAAATAAATCATCCTAAAATTAGTGCATAACACCCAAGTATTACAATTTTGTTCATAAGCTCATATTAAGACTGACTCGTGTTCTATGTTTGGGTTTCGGGGTCAAATTAAGGTTTCATTAGGGTTTTGGCTTTCCAAACCCTAATCATCACTTTGAATGCCTTTTTACTTATAAACCCTAATTTTGATAAATGCATCATTAATCTCCAATTAAGTCAAAGATGTACTTTTGATCAAAATTGAGTAATCTTTATCCAGTAAATTCATTTAAGCAAGATTAACATCATTAAACTCAAGAAATCAAGGTTTTCATGTTTTTTAACACATTAAAGTTAGCCAATTTAGGAACTTTTACAATTTGGAGCATACATATGTCTTAAAACTATTGTTATTGGAATCCTTGTATATTTTTGATCAACTTTCATATATAAATTATTATCATTGGACCTTCTTATGAATTACTACTATTTTAACAAGATTAATTGATTTTGACCAATCACAAGCCGCCATCTAGGCAGTGAACTTGAGTCTCGACCTTACCAACTAGGTTGGGCTAATACAATGGGCTCATGCCAGCTTGATGGTTTGTGCTTACGTGGACACTTTCTCAGTCAAGGTGAAAAGAGGGGAAAAGGACCGAAGAGTCCTTACCTAGAAAGAAGAGGTGCATGGGTAGACTAGACTTTTCACCCCCTAAATTGCCTTCAACCTCAGTTCCTTCTCTCACGCAAGTAGGTGGTCAACTCATCTAAAGACTTTGAAATCAAAGCCTCCTCAACAAACAACTAGATTACCAGGACCTTCTCCACGCTTTCAGGAACTCACCGAAGGCTTCAATTGCTCATGAGGTAGTATGAGTAGTTAGGACAAAGAGAAGGTAGTTCTAGTGAGGTCAAGGGAGGTAATAAGGGTGAAGGATTAGGCTAGGGGAAGAATTGAGGGTAGGATGAGGATCGCAAATTCGAGAAGAGTCTCGTAAGACAATTTGTGGTTTTTCAAGAGGGTCATAGGCCAAGATATATACTTGTCTATGGAGGCAGGGATACCCTCGAGTTCGTGAATTGGAAAATTCTTCTAGGGTTCTCCAAGTTAAGAAAAACCTAGGGTAAGTAGATTCACAATGATCTCAAAAATCTTTTTGACAAGTTTCAAGAGTTGCTAGATCATTGATGAGGGAGAGAAGGGCAAAGGAAATAGTCAGTTTACTATATCCTATCTCGTGTGAGGTAGATGATGACTTAATCATTAGTGAATCCTGATCAAATGCTTGTCATTCCACATGAAAAAGTGAAGAATTGAATTTCTTTCTAAATCCATTGTGACATTTAATACTTATTTCCGTAAACCATTAACTTTAGAAATTCTAGTAAATTCCATATCTATTTCTCCTTTTATCCTTTCAATACCAAATTTTAAAGGGAAGTTTCTAGCACTTATATCTAGGTGTGGGAGAGAGTGGAGACCAAAATACAAAACTTAAAGACACTTCTCTTTATATTCAAGCCTCCATTTTATTCTATTTATTTAAGGCATCAAACTAATTTTTTCCCTTTCTATCTTTTCCATATCTCTTGTTTTGATTACTTTTCTTATTAAAATTAATTTAGAAATGAAACCAACCCATTAGTGGCCTTCAACACAAATTTTCTAGAAAAGTCCAAGCAATTCCATATTAATTACCCATTACCTTTAGTAATTCATTTATTTGGGGATTTTTTTCTCTTTCTTTTCCCTAATTCCATTATTAGATTTTTGAAAATAGTAAAATCAACAAAAACCATAGAAAACTATAATTTGCAAGTTAAATTTATACTTTTAAAACAAAACACACCTAGTTTCTAATATATCCTTATTATACAAATATTTGCATTTCAAATATGTAAATACATGTGAAAATAGCCATGTTATAACAGAGAAGGTCACCAGAAGAAAAACACATGGAGGCTCTGACATGAAAACCATGTGTAATTGGAACCAGACATTGATTTTGAAAAAATGCATGGGGAATTAGCAGTTGCAGACCTACATAGTGGTGTCTTGAAATGAAAAGGACGTATAATTCATTCAATGGAGGTGCTAACAATAACATGTCTAGACTCAGTAGTGTAGTGGCCCAAGGAAGAAGCTTCATTGATCAGAACTCTTATATTACTTTGATTAGAGGTGAGGCCACGTTCTTCTAGTTGGATGTGTGGGTTCCTACAAAGGTAAAACTTCTTGATAAGGATATAACGCATGTCCCTCTTTATCTTTTAGATCTGAAAGTTAAATGTGTAGTGATGTGTGGAGGTGCATGGGACAATGCATTTCTCAATAATTGACTGTCAAAGGAGACCAATGAAGAAATCCTTCATATCAAATCACCTTCTAGTGATTCCAAACATGAGTTGTTAACCTGGAGGCACACTGCAAATGTTGGTTTCACTATGAAGTCTACATATATAATGATCGGGTCCCAGAGAAGTTAATCAGGATAGGGAATGGCAGTATCTAGAATTTGAAAATTTCCACTAGAGTTAAAGTGTTCATGTGGCTCATGAGCCACAATGCCATCCTTACTAAAGTAGAATGAGTGAAGAGGAATATGACTACCAATAATCGGTGTTCCAGGTGCAATAGCCATGAAGAGATGGTGATGCACACGTTAAGTTATTGCGTGAAAGTGAAGAACATATGGCCACTAGTACTCAATTATGAGGACATGAATAAGTTTGAGGGTGAGCCACATCTAACAAGCTAGATCCATTGGAAGCTAAAAGGTGACACTAGTCATGACCAAACCTTTCGAATTGAAGGTTGGAAATATGGAAGGCGCAGAACAGCTAGGTGTTTGACAAGAAGGACATTCAAACAGGGCACACATGGAATTAATACTCAAGGAGAAGCATATGATAGTTGAGTATTGGTAGGAGCCGACCAATCCATACCCAATGATAGCACAAGAAACTTGGAGGAATCCCCAAGAAAACTTCATCGAACTCAACACATGTTGTTTTTAAAGGAAAAGGGATTGCCACTATCGTTGTCGGGCATAACAAAAAGGGGCACTGGTTGGGAGGGATTACTGAAAGTTGGAGGATGCAGGATGTTTTAGAAGCTGAGTTGTGGGTGATCAAATGGGCCATAAAGGACACTAGTGAATGTGGGTTCCAAGGGTGGAGTTGTCTTATAATAGCCAGTGTGTAGTTTGAATGATCTCATAAGATAGATCTGTAAACCCTAAGTATGTGAACTGGGTGAGTGATATCCAATAGTTGAAGAAGTTTGACTGGATCATTAGCTATAATAGTAGAGATGCAAATAGGGTGAAAGAGTAGCTAGCTAAAGATTACTTAAGAAAAAATTTGGGTTTTATACTTATATAAGACCTCATCAAGGGGTTCTACATCTTTTGGGCGTGAACTCTATAATTGTAGTAGTACTATCATGTTTATGTCCTTGCAATATTCTAATATCCATAGTGCATTCATCAATTTGTGTGCACAAGGAGGGCGCGATGAGTAGGTACCCTCCTAGCTTCACTCAAAAAAAGCATTTAAAATTTAAAGATCAGCAAACATATATATTTATATTTTCTACTTTGCTTTTTTAACAATATAAATAAAAATCATCATACCTTCTTTGTAAATAGGCAAGATCACCTCCTTACTAAAATTTAAAGGAAGTATAAAACATCCATTTTTTTAGAAAGACAAAAGATATTGAGGGATGCATGTATAATATTCCAAGTAAATAAGCATGCACCAGATACATTAAAAAATGTCAATAGTAGAGGAAATAAAAGTACTAATCCTATTACATGGCTTTCATTGTTCATTACATGATTGTTCCCAAAAGAAAAATATAAGAGAAAAGGATCTAGCTATAGCAACCTAGACATCCTTTCAGATAGCTTGATATCTATTTTTGAGATGACTTCCTTCAAACTTGCCCTTCTCCTTGCTTAGCACCAGCACATGGGTGGTTGGGAAAACACCAACAAAAGGGGAAAGAAAACAAGGTATGTGTCACAAAACTTGTCTAGGATAACAAGATAAGTAAAGAAAATCAAAACAGCAAAGTATGAGGCTATATTCAAAAGAAACTTGCCATTAATAATTATGTCAAAAAAGGATTTGCATGTAAGATAATTGTGTCTACCTAACTAAGTAGGGTTGAGGCACCTACCAGACCTCTAACCTATAGGTGAGGGGAGAATAAGACATTCCCAATCACCTACACAATTACATAGGGGAGAATAAAAACATTCCCTAGGGCGATTAAATACATTCCCTCTGTGGGTGGTTGTACATAAGTACCGCTACTTCAAATTAAATAGAACATAAATCCACATGCTAGAAGTAGTCATGGCAAGAGTAGTCATAATATTCAATAAGCATGGCAGTGGGGTATAAGACCCAAACAAGAAGAAATTATAATCTGGTTTGATACATGAACAACATTAGGATTCAAGAATAGAAGATTTAGGGTTCATTTAAGCCTCATTAGGGAAACATAGTGTTTAGCTGCAATTATCCCAACATTGGATGTAAGGAATGCACATACCTCTCTTACTGATATCAATTACTAACTTTCACAACTTTAATTAGGTCCAAGTTCCACTTTGCCTATTTTCAATGTATTAATATGTATTAGAGTACATAGTGCACATTATTGTATAGAAACCGTAATTTTAGACCTTTTTTGAAAAACTCAGATTTAGACTCCTAAAACATCACCAATAAACTTATTAAGCTCTCTTGATCAAGAAAACATATTTTTATGTCAATTTTGGAGTTATGATGATTAAGATGTAATTTTTATGGATTTTATTCATTAAATTCATTTTACAAAAATCACCCTTCGTCAAACCATAAATTCAGACCTTGAAAATATTTTTGTTAGATAGAAATCAATTTTATAATTCCAAAACATATTTATTTGTCAAATTTGGATAAGCTGTTTAGAAGATATGAATTTTTCAATACTGACCAATAGGAAATTGCCACATCATCGAACCGATCGAGATAATTAAAGAGAGAGGGAGAGGGAGAGGGAGAAAATACCATTTGACCCAAGATCAGGTTTGAAGTTGCATAGGTAACCAAACTAGAGCTTCTAGAGAAGGTAAAACAATAAGAAACCAAAACCCTAGAAGAAAATGGTAAAAAGAGATGGAAATCGTCTATTTTCAACATAGAAGCATGAGTTTTAAGCATGTACGAAGAAGTTCTAGAGCCACTTCCACCATAGAAAAACAAGGTTCTGACCCAAAGAAAGATAGGAGAAAGAAGAAAACAAGATTAAACAGAGGAAAGAAGGGGATAATTTCTCTTTTAGGTCAAGATCACTAGGAAGGAGCTTTAGAAACCCCTAAAGGAAGTCAATTTCAACCCTATATGCTTTTACCAAGAATATCCCCACTTTCTTCTTCCTTGGACAAGAAATTTTCAAGAGAATATAGGGAGAATGAGGTTCCTAGAAGGAGGGAAGTGGTAGAGAGGAAAATGGTTCATTTGGGTTCTTAGGGATAGGTATATAAAACTTTAAGATAAAGATAAAGAAAAAGTTGAAGTCCTACATATAGCTATTGATGTTGCAAAGGTAGAAGTTTTGACCAAGTAGAAATCTTCAAAGAATCCCTCAGAGATCCGTAGTTCCTTGGCTTAGTAGGTTACTGTTATGACCCACTCCTTGCTTAGTCAATAAATACCTCGAATTACGTAAAACACCTCAATTAGTGTTGAATATCAAATTAAATATCATGGTTAATTAAAATAAGTTAATATATGAATCAATAGTTGAGTTTGAATCACCTGAGGCGACTAATGATATCAATGTTGATTAATAAGTTAATTAAGTTGAGTTGAGTACTCACTGTTGCAATTAAGTGACTTGACCAGTTGTAACAAGCTAGTTAAAATAATTTTATGCCTTGGGATGGTAGAGGATTCCGTGCTTAAACCGTTGCAAGAAAAATCACTCGAAACCGACTTCCGAGTTAAAAGATATGGACATTTGAGTGTATAGGGACCTAGTTATAAATATTGAAAACATTTGGGAATTTTGCAGCGGGCCCCCTCCGCGACTCTTCTCTTTTACCCCTTCCTCACCTGATGAAACAGGGAACAACCGCTTGAAAGCGGCGCACAGCCGACTTCCGCGAATAGAAAGGGATCGCAGGGGCGATCCATGGGCGATTTCTTCGGCCCTTCAGCTCCGACCAGCCACACCCAGCCTCGCGTCCTTCTTCTTCCTCCTTCCGTCCTTCCTTCCTCCTCTATTCTTTGCCCTAGCAACGCCCTAGCACCCAACCTGCTAGGGGCAGCGCCCCAGCAAGCAGTAGCATCTCGCAGCTGCAACAATGGCTAGGAAGCCATCTTGGCACGAACAACGACAGCCCTGCCTCCGCCGACCTTCCTTATCTCTTTCCTTCCTCCATCCACCTAGCCAGCGGACCTGCTGCTTGGCCAAGCGGCCAACTTGCAGCATCCGTAGCTGCGTGCAACTGCAACAGGCCGCCGTGGGCGTGCCAAGGTGATAGAGAAGGTGTCTTTGAGCTCAGTCCGGAGATCCTAGATCCAAAGCTTGCAGCCCTAGCTCACGAGTAGATGTTCTAGTAAGGTCCTAGCTACTTCATCGCCAACCTGTGGTGAACGTGAAGCAGCTTGCCGTGAACAGCAACAATAAAAGCCAAATCAAAGCAAGAAGACGATCCGAAATTGCCCAGGAAACATTAATATAATGGTGTCCTTGAGTTCGTCCAAGGTTCGTAAGCACAAACCAATAGTTGTTAGTCCTTTATTCGGCTTTAATCGAGTTCATCTTCATGAGTTGCCCGTTTCTGCGCAGGTGCACGGCGTGCAAAGTTACAGATATGTAGAACGAGTTTCTGCCCAGGTGCACGGCGTGCAGCCCAGGTGCACGGCGTGCACTCTGCTGTAAAGGGCAGAATTAGGCGTGTTTGTGGACGTTTCTCGGTGTATACGAACACACCGAAGTGGGTGAGTAGTAGTTCATTTAGAAATCAGTATTTAACTCAATTTAAATGCTTAATTGCTTTGAATCAATTAGTATAACCTTTAAACAGTGTAGTACACGAAATAGAGTATATTAGATTCATTGGATTTGAATTACTTAATATGCTTAGTGAAAATGATGCAATTTCCTGTTCTATTATTGTGGTAATGTATTAACTGAATTCAAATATATATGTTTAGCATTGAAACTGAATGAATGATTCTGAATCATGTTTATTTATGATAAATATATATATGTGCTTTTGTGATGTTTAGATTGTGCAAAATGCATGAAATGTGATGTTACTGTTTAAATGTTT
Source organism: Alisma plantago-aquatica (assembly GCA_963693085.1). Classification (NCBI taxonomy): domain Eukaryota; kingdom Viridiplantae; phylum Streptophyta; class Magnoliopsida; order Alismatales; family Alismataceae; genus Alisma; species Alisma plantago-aquatica. The sequence continues at coordinate 807,753,721 of OY856412.1, read as the reverse complement.
ATTTGTTAATCAAGTATAGACCTAGATGCCCTAACACCGTAGAACCCCTAAGAGGTATCTGCAACTTAGGGGTAAAACTCGTGTCCAACATCAACCGGTTGAGTAATTCTGGTGGCACGAGGTTTGAGGTACAGTGTCCAACACCAACCGATTGAGTAATTTCGGTGGCACTGGGAAAGGAGGGTTATCCAACACCAACCGGTTGAGTAATTCTGGTGGTAACCCTGTGGACTCTCTATGTTTGCGTACTCAAACTAGAGGGGTCTAGAGCACTCAGAGTAGTGCCTTGAGGCCGTAGAGCCTGTGTTTCTGGCCGGAGAGCCAGGGGTCCTGTAGCAGAACAGGGCTGGCAGTCAGACTTAGCATTTCCCGGGTGTGTTGCTAAGTCTTGTACGGTGGGACCGTAGCATGAACTTGTTGCGGATCTTTATATGCAGAGTACACTGCATATATTTAGGGCATAATAATAAAATGAATAAATAATCAAGTAGGTTCACAGTAAATTTATATAACTGTTCATTTATCTGAATTACTCGTTGATGCTTGGAAATGTGATTATATTCTGTAAATCTGTTATGTTATTAGAACTACCGTGCTTAGTTCTGCATTTATGTTAAATTTCAATTTATAAACCTGATGAGTTGTTTAGTGATAGCTAAGTGAAATGCTATTCACTGAGCGAGTAGGCTCATACCTCTACTCAAAACATTTTCAGGTTATCATCAGCAGCAGGAAATCTGAAGAATCGTTTCATCCTAACGCCTAGTCAATAGAAGGTTCGTAGTTAGAAGTTAGAGGTCTCTTAGTCCTTTCCCCTCGATCTTTGGGACAAGGTGTGAGTGAGAGAGTGAATGTGTAAAACGATGTAATTATCTGTTATGCTTTATTTTATGTCAAACAATGTAATATGTTGTAGACTCTGTTTATATTGCTTGTCAGTTTAATAAAGATGCTTCTGTAGTTTGTTTAGTTTCACTTTACAGCATAAATCGGATTTCCCTGTTAATGTTTTTAAAAAGTTTAATAAGTGATGAGTGATTGGCTTGTGTGTAAATCTCATCCTGTCGCGTCTTAATCTCGTAGTTTGTGGTTAATGTGAGATTGGGGCGTGACAGTTACTATTGAAGGTTTATCAAGAACTTCTCTGAGTTGGCCTTGCCTTTAACCAAGCTGACGCGAAAGGCGGTCAAGTTCTCTTGGACACCAGAATGTGAGAACAATTTCCAAAATCTGAAGGAGTATTTGACTTCTGCTCCCGTTCTTTCCTTTCCTGTTGAAGGCATACCCTATGTCATCTACAAGGATGCTTCTAAACAAGTCTTAGGGTGTGTTTTAATGAAAAATGGAAAGGTGATCGCCTATGCTTCCCGCCAATTAAAACCAAATGAAGCTAATTGGCCTACACATGATTTAGAGCTTGCTGCCATCGTCCATGTTATTTTAATCTAGCGACATTATCTCTATGGTGTGAAGTTTGAAGTTTCTCTAACCATAAAAGCTTGAGGTACCTATTGACACAGAAGGATCTAAATCTACGACAGTGAAAGTGGATGGAATATCTCAAAGATTATGACTTCACCATCACCTATCATCCTGGTAAAGCAAACGTCGTAGATGATGCTTTAAGTTGCAAGAAAAATGTCGTTTGTGCTGCTCTGAGATGTTAGGTGTGGGAAAATCTCGAATATGTGACTAGTTGGTGACCTCAACCTATCGATTCAGTGGATGAAGACAAGTTGTGTGTCCATATGGCTAGTTTGACTGTTACACCAACTTTGATCTCAAAAGTCATTTATGCACAGTTGGAAAGCTCTGAGATGGAAAAGATGAAGGCCTTGACCGAGAAATCACAATCTGAATTCTCCGTCAGAGTAGATGGTGTTGTATGCTTCAGACACATGTTGTGGATTCCTGATGTGGGTGATCTAAGATAGAAAGTGTCGAGTGAAGCACATGGGTCCAAGTACACTATCCATCCTGGCACAACAAAAATGTACAAGGACTTATAGAGAAACATCTGGTCAAAGAACATAAAGAATGATATAGCTCTATTCGTCGTGAAGTGCTTGACATGTCAGCAAGTCAAGATCGAACATCAATGACCTAGTGGTCTTATTAACCCTCTTAAAATTTTAGAATGGAATTGGGAGAAGATCACAATGGACTTTGTTACTGGTTTCGAGAAAGGTTATGATGTTGTTTGGGTGGTTATTGATCGACTTACAAAATCTTCTCATTTCTTGCCTTTCAAAACCAATTACAAAGTTGTAGATATGGCTCAGTTGTACATTGAGTGGATCGTACGCTTGCATGGAGTACCTGAGGTAATAGTTTCTAATCGTGACCCAAAGTTTACTTCTCATTTATGGGGTTAGATTTAGGAGGAGATGGGTACTGACTTGCGTTTCAGTAATGCTAACCACCCGCAGACTGATGGTCAATCTAAGAGAACAGTTCAGATTCTAGTGGACTTGCTTCGTGCTTGTGTGATGGATTGGGGTGGTGCATGGGATCGGTATCTTCCATTAGCTGAGTTTGCTTACAACAATACCTACCAAGCTAGTATTGGTATGCCACCTTTTGAAGCTCTCTATGGTAGACCATGTCGTTCACCTTTGCATTGAGATGATGTCTGTGAACGTTCTCTAGTGAAGACTGATGACTTGCAAATGATGAAAGAAAAGGTGCAGTTGATAAAGAAACACATGAAAGCTGCTCAAGACTGACAGAAGATGTATGCTCACAAGAAGAGGTCTGATGTTAACTTCCTAGTGGGTGACTATGCATTTCTAAAGATCTATCCTATCCGTTCTATTGCTAGATCTAAAGTTAAACGCAAGTTGAGTCCCCGCTATGTTGGACCATTTGAAATCTTAGATAAGGTTGGATACTATGCATACCACTTAGCCTTACCTCCTTCCTATGATAAGATTCATAATGTGTTCCATGTCTCTGTGCTGAAGAAGTATGTGAAGGACTCTTTTCATGTGCTTACTGTTGAGCCTTTGGAGATACATGAGAATATGACCTATGAAGAGCTACCTATGAAGATTCTTGACTCTAGAGTAAAGAAGCTGAAGAACAAAGAGATTGAGCTTGTAAAAGTTTTGTGGAAATGTCATGGTCTGGAAGAAACCACTTGGGAGTTGAGAGATGAAATGTTACATACTCACCCTTCTCTTTTTTCTTGAGATTTTGAGGATGAAATCCTTTTAAAGGGGTGGAGTGTTGTAACATAATGAATCTTAGATGTAATCCCCATGTAAATCTTTTTCCAAAGTTTCCCTTTCATTTCTATCATTTATGTCATTTATGTTTAATTAGTGGAATTTATAGTGGTTTAGTGAACATTTATTCATTAATTGTATCAATATAAGGGTTTATGCACAAATACCTCAGTAAAAGCTTAATTGCCATAATTAAGTGCTATAAACCTTAATCTAACTTTTTGATATGATTTGAAAACATAAAATGAGCCTAAGTTTCATATTTGGTTCGATTTGGATGTTGTTTGTGCAAGTTATGCAATTTTAGGTACATTCTGGACTTTATGCAATTTACACAATTAGGAGGTTTTCTTGCAAAAAATCTCCTGAATTTTAATCCTTAGATATTACCTTACCATTCACGAGATTTTGAACCATGGGGCACCTGGTTTTACCTTGGTTTGAAGGTGTTACTTTCCAAGGGCATTATAGGGATTACCCTCTTTATAAATGTGCTTATCTTTAAAAGCTATCAACCAATGGGGTTATTTCTTTCTTTGAAGGATGGTGGGGATGGCGTAGAAGGCTCTAGGGGCTCTTAGTGTTGACTTTTGATATGCAAGAAGAGTCCATGAGTTGTCCTCTAGGATGTCCATGAAGCCCTAGCCTAAGGACACATGGAAAGTCACATAGACACCTCATTCTTGCTCCCTTCTTTATAAAGCCATGCCTACCCCTTCCCACCTCCCAATCCAAGAAGAAATCCTATTCTTCTCTTTTTTATAGCTTAGAGCATCATCCCTTCTATTTTTGGACACGAAGTTGTTGTCCCAAGGTAAAAGAAGGTGCCTACCTTGGTGAAGAAGGCTCCTAGGGTTCCAAATTTCTCTATTTAGGATTTCTTAACCACCTCCTTGGTGATTTTGACCAAAACTAGTAAGAATCCTCCTTTCCTTCCCTATTTTCATGTTGTTAGTATCCTCCCACCTTCTTCCAAGTTAGAACCATGACCATACATGGTAAAACTCCACCTAGAACCCTAAAACATCTCATCTCCATGCTCTTTTGCTAGGGTTTGCACCTCTAAAGTGGAGAAGGTGATCTTTGCTCAAGAAAGGAGCTTGGCTTGGAGAAAATAGACTATCTAATCTCGGGATCCGTTCTGTTTGGACCTTTTGACCTTCCTATAGGAAAGTTTTGTTAACACCCTTCTCATAAGTGTCCATGGCCTTAAACTATTAAGAATATACAAGAATCCACTCAAACAGATGCACCACCGAACATAGAGACCTTCTTATCCCTCATTTTTAGAATTTTCAAGCAAAACTAATAGACCATTAGTTGATAACTCCTAAAGGTAGCTCATCCATAAAGGGGTAAACCCTAAAATACCCTTGAAGAAAACACCTTCAAATCAAGGATTAAATAGGAGACCCATGGCTCAAAAATCTCAATAATGATAAGATAACATCTAAGGTACATAATTCATGTGAAAAACTACAAATAAAACCTCTCAATTGGGTAAATTGTAGAAAAGTCCAAAATGTACATAAAATTGCATAACTTGCTCAAATGATGTCCAAATTGGACCAAATTTGAATTTTAAGCTTGTCTTATGATTTCAAAGAATATCACAAGGTTATATTAGGGTAATAAGAACTCCATTTTCGTAATTAAGCTTATTCAACTCATTAAGCAAGTTCAGGGCCTTACAACTATAACCCCTAACAAAGATTTTGCCCCGAAATCCTACACAAAAAGATATGGGTACTTTCTATGCATATCATTCTCTAGTTCCCATGACAGAAATCACGTGACCTAGAAACATCACTTCCTTTATCCAGAACTCACACTTTGAGAATTTTGCATAGAGTTGATTTTGTTGTAGTGTGTTGAGTATAATCCGTACATGCTCGTGATGTTGTTCTAACATTTCAGAATAAACCAAAACATCATTGCTAAACACCACAACGAACTTGTCAAGTATAGGCAGAACACTCGGTTCATCAATTCCATGAAGGCAGCAGGGGCATTTTTCAAGCCGAAAGGCATGGCCATGAATTCATAATGCCCATAGCGAGTTCTGAATGCCGTCTTTGGGACATCATCATCCTTCACATGCATCTGGTAGTAGCCATTTCATAGATCCATCTTGGAGAACATAGTGGCTGACTTTTGCTGGTCGAACAAGTCGTCGATGCGAGGCAAAGGATAACGGTTCTTCACTATCACTTGGTTAAGCAAGCGGTAGTCCATACACATCCGCATCGAACCATCCTTCTTCTTCATGAACAGGACATGGGATCCCCAAGGTGAAACATTGGGGTGGATGAAGCCCATGTCAAGAAGCTCTTCTAGCTACTTCTTTAGTTTGAAAAGCTCGGCAGGGGCCAAGCGGTAAGGCAGCTTGGATATTGGCAAAGTTATGGGTACAAGCTCGATGGAGAACTCCACCTCCCGAGTTGGTGGCAAACCAGGTAACTCCTCGGGAAAGACGTCTGAGAATTCCTTCACCACATCTATGTGGTTGAGAGACGGAGGTGTAGCCTCGAGGAGTATAGAGGCTAAGAAAGCTCTACACCCTTGTGAGACTAGCTTTTCAGCTTTGATGGCAGAGATAACAAATCTCCGATCTTCTCGCTTCCTACCCTTGACACACAATCTTCCCTCAATAGGATGTGACAGAATAACCTTTGATTCTTCACAAAACAAAATAGCTTTATACCTCTTCAACCAATCCATTCCCAGGATGACATTAAAGGCGGTCATGTCGAGCAAGAAGAAATCTAAGTGAAAAATTATACCAGATATATAGAGGTCCATGGTCAAAGTTTGGAGATACGAAGACCAAATCTTACCACTAGGGGTTTTAACATCTAATATATGATCCATATAATTATATTCTATTTCTAACATAGAAGCAAGCTGACATGATATGAAGGTATTAGATGAGCCAGAATCAAATAGTGCCTTTATAGGATGCATATTAAGATCCAAGGTACCTTCAATAACTTCATTATCTTCTCCTGCTTCCTCAACATTGAGAGCAAACACTCTCCCATTATGCCTCTCCACTAGAAGTCGCCTTGGGTTCTGGTTATTGTTATTGTTGTTATTCTGTAGAGGCAGATTCTACCTTTGCTGCTGTGGCTGATGGGCATTATTCTATCCTTGCTGGAAATGGGGGCAGAGTTGTCGTATATGCCCAACTTGGCCACACTCGTGGTAGTTCGGAGGAGGTTGGTTGTCTCTACGAGCAGGTGCATTGTTGACAGGACATCTCCCTGGAGGATGATGGCGAGAGCACCTATTGCACCGATTATGCCTGTGATTCTCATTCTAGGTAGGGTTCTTCCTCTTGTTGTTGCTATAGCCATTACTGTGTCCATAGGATTGGAATCCTGGGTAGGACTTTATGGCTAGGGCCTTATCCACCATATGATAGAAGGTGAGTGGAAGATGTGGAACAAGACTTTGACCCACATGGTAGTTTATGCCCTCCAAGAATAATGTTTCCCTTCTCTCGGCTCCAAGGTCAGTGGCATAGCGTTACAGAAGTAGGAACCGTTGGATGTAGTCGACCACACTCATGCTTCCCTTCCTGAGGATGTTGAACTCGGCTTCCTTCTTCCTCAAGAAGGTAGGATAGATGTACTTCTCCCTGAAGAGTTTGAAGAAGTTGTCCCACTCCATGGTAGAGGTGTCTCAAGTGCGGGCAACACCATTCCACTAGACATGTGTCGGTCCGTCTAGCACATACGTCACAAAATGAACTTTCTGGTGAGGAGGGCATGCCATACCCTTGAAGGTCTGATCCAAAGCCAATACCCAGTCATCAGCTTTATCCACCATGTTGTGTTCACTTTCACCCTTGAAGTAGGGTGGTTGCATCTTTATGAAGTCAGTGACAGTGAACTCCCTCAGCTTGTTGGCATTGGCGGCCACTGTGTGGAGCTCCCCATCATGGTGGAGAGAAACTGGCATAGCATTGCCAACTCTTGCTCTGGTGTGAAGGAGGGGGTGCCCAGAGTAGTAGGGTTGATGACACTATGGCCGACAGGACTCACAAGAGTGTTTTCCACATAGGAGTCATTAGGGTTTGACTCCTTTCCCTTGTTCTTACAGTCAAACAAGTCACCTATCATGAAAGGTAGTGTTAACATTTGAAGTTCCCAAGAGTATTTGAATCATAGATGAAAAAGAATAGAAGCATAGATGAGAAAAGAATATCTAGAATGTTATTTCCTAAAAGCATACTATTTTGGGCAATTTGTATCATCTCAGGCCAGACCGGTATCATATGGGCACGGGAGTCCTCGTAAACTAAACTAGTTGTGCGGAGGAAAATATTACCAGCCCCTGAAACCTTGATCCATTCTAGACACCTTTGCTTCAACTTCATGTCCTAATAGTTGCCTAAAGGCTCTAATACCATGATGTAAAGAGGTGAGATCACCTCCTTACTGAAATTTAAAGGAAGTACAAAACATCCATCTTTTTAGAAAGATAAAAGATATTGAGGGATGCATGTATAATACTGCAAGTAAATAAGCATGCACCAGATACATTACAAAATGTCAATAGCAGCAGAAATAAAAGTACTAATCCTATTACATGGCTTTCATTGTTCATTACATGATTGTTCCCAAAAGAAAAAGATAAGAGAAAAGGATCTAGATATAGAAACCTAGAAATCCTTTCAGATAGCTTGAGATCTATTCCTGAGATGACTTCCTTCAAACTTGTCCTTCTCCTTGCTCAACACCAGCACCTGGGTGGTTGGGAAAACACCCAACAAAAGGCAAAAGAAAACAAGGTATGTGTCATAAAACTTTTCTAGGATAACAAGATAAGTAAGAAAATAAGAATAGGCTAGGGTTCATCATAAGATGAAGATAAGAAGAGTATGAGGCTATATTCAAAAGAAACTTGCCATTAATAATTATATCAAAAAAGGATTTTCATTTAAGATAACTATGTCTACCTAACTAAGTAGGGTTGAGGCACCTATTGGACCTCTAACCTATAGGTGAGGGGAGAATAAGACATTCCCAATCACCTACACAATTCTATAGGGGAGAATAAAAACATTCCCCATGGTGATTAAATACATGCCCTCTGTGGGTGGTTGTACATAAGTACTACTACTTTAAATTAAATAGAACATAAATCCACATGCTAGAAAAGTAGTCATGGCAAGAGTAGTCATAATATTCAATAAGCATGACAGTGGGGTATAAGACCCAAACAAGAAGAAATTATAATATGGTTTGATGCATGAACAACATTAGGATTCCAGAATAGAATATTTAGGGTTCATTTAAGCCTCATTAGGGAAACATAGTGTTTGGTTGCAATTATCCCAACATAGGGTGTAAGGAATGAAAATACCTCTCTTATTTATATTTATTACTAACTTTCACCACTTTAATTGAGTCTAAGTTCCACTTTGCCTATTTTCAATGTATTAATATGTATTAGAGTACATAGTGCATATTAATGTATAGAAACCCTAATTTTAGACCTTTTTTGAAAAACTCAGATTTAGACTCTTAAAACATCACCAATAAACTTATTAATTTCTTCTGATCAAGAAAACATATTTTTATGTTAGTTTTGGAGTTGTGATGATTAAGATGTAATTTTTATGGATTTTATGCATTAAATTCATTTTACAAAAATCACCCTTCATCAAACCATAAAATCAGACCTTGAAAATATTTTTATTAGATAGAGATAAATTTTCCAATTCCAAAACATATTTCTTTGTCAAATTTGGATAAGCGGTTTAGAAGATATGAATTTTTCAATACTGACCAATAGGAAATTGCCAAATGATCAAACCGATCGAGATAATTAAAGAGAGAGCGAGAGGGAGAAAACACCATTTGACCCAAGATCAGGTTTGAAGTTGCATAGGTAACCAAACTAGAGCTTCTAGAGAAGGTAAACCAGTAAGAAACCAAAACCCTAGAAGAACATGGTAAAAAGAGATGGAAATCATTGATTTTCAACATAGAAGCATGAGTTTTAAGCATGTACAAAGCAATGTATGAGAAGGGGGTTTACAAAACTTGCCTATAGGAAGGTAAGAAGGTCCAAACAGAAAGGATCCCGAGATTAGAAGGTCTGGTTGCTCCAAGCCAAGCTCCTTTCTTGAGCAAAGATCACCTTCTCCACTTTAGAGGTGGACACCCTAGAAAAAGAGCATGGAGATGAGATATTTTAGGGTTCTAGGTGGAGTTTTACCATGTATGGTCATGTTTTCGACCTGGAAGAAGGTGGGAGGATACTAACAACATGAAAATAGGGAAGGAAAGGAGGATTCTTACTAGTTTTGGTCAAAATCACCAAGGAGGAGCTTAAGAAATCCTAAATAGAGAAATTTGGAACACTAGAGAATAGGATTACTTCTTGGATTGGGAGGTGGGAACGAGTAGACATGGCTTTATAAATAAGGGGGCAAGCATGAGGTGTCTATGTGACTTTCCATGTGTCCTTAGGCTAGGGCTTCATGGCCATGCAAGAGGACATCTCATGGACTCTTCTTGCATATCAAAAGTCAGTCCTAAGAGCCCCTAGAGCCTTCTAGGCCATCCCCACCGTCCTTCAAAGAAATAAATAACCTCATTGGTTGATAGCTTTTAAAGATAAGCACATTTATAAAGAGGGTAATCCCTATAATACCCTTGGAAAGTAACACCTTCAAACCAAGGTGCAACTAGGTGCCTCATGGTTCAAAATCTCGTGAATGGTAAGGGAATATCTAAGGATTAAAATTCAGGTGATAATTTGTGAAGAAAACCTCCCAATTGGGTAAATTGCATAAAAGTATAGAATGTACCTAAAATTGCAAAACTTGCACAAACAACATCCAAATCGAACCAAATTTGAAACTTAGGCTCATTTTATGTTTTCAAATCATATAAAAAAGTTAGATTAAGGTTTATAGCACTTAATTATGGTAATTAAGCTTTTATTGAGGTATTTGTGCATAAACCCCAATATTGGTACAATTAGTGAATAAATGTTCACTAAACCACTATAAATTCCACTAATTAAACATAAATTACATAAATGTTAGAAATGAAAGGGAAACTTTGCGAAAAAGGTTTACATGGAGATTGTTGGGTTTTAGGGGAGGCAGAGAAGCAGCGGAAACAAAAAAACATTCTCCCAAAACCCAGAACAAAAGGAATCACGTCAACATCTATATAATAGGAAAGATGGTTTGTGGATGCATACCTTGTCCCGAGGCTTGCTCGGCAACATTACCTCACGCCTTGCGCAGTCTTCACCTCCGGTCTTGGATGGTGTCTGTGTCGATCCTGGTCGCACCGGGACTGGAGACTCCTGGTCTCACCGGGACTGTCGGGATTGACAGTTGTCCTCCGAGCGACAGAGGTCTCCCACCTCTGCAGACGTCCACACGGACTGCCTGGAACTCCAATCTCCTTGTCCCATAAGGAATCAGAAGGATTCGCACCCTCCTATCAGCTTACTAGTCACCAACACACTCTCCAGCCACCAGTCGCTTTCTGCAGTTGTCTTCCCTTGATGTGACTCCCTTATCGGGTAGCACTTGTTTGGGCTCTCTCTCAGTTACCAAAACCAGAGAGAACAACAACTTCACAGAGTAACTAGTTGCAAACTGGGTTGTACTTTGAGAAGCCCCTAATACCCATATATATAGGAGGGTCATGGGACAGGGTTCTCTATCCCGGGAAATGTGGGACTAAAGCAGGAATAGAAGGGTTCAAGATGGCAACCAACTGTGCCACCTGAACTGATCGTTTCATTTCTGAAATGGCCGGTTGGGGACCTGAGCCGGTCGGTTGACACCTCAACCGATCAGTGGGGACCCATGAGCCAATCGGTTCACTTCTGAACTGGTCGGTTCATGGTCCTGATCAGTTTGCGATTGACTTTCATCTTTTGTTTCTAATTGGTATAAAATAACAATTCTTGTTCCAATCAAATTAGGCAAGTGAAATGAAAGGAAATTTCTCACCAACCCTACTTTCCCAACTTGCTCGGTTGCAACAGTTGAACTGATCATTTCAACACTTGAAGAAGTCATTTCATCCTGTCCATGAGCCGATCGACTCACAACCTGAGTCGATCGGTTCACCAAGCTGAGCCGATCGGTTCATCACATGAGCTGATCGGTTGGGAGTGCAGATTGTGCAGAATCAGTCAATTGCAGTTTCAATCAAGCTGATACTCTAATCAATGTGTCCAACACCTTGAACATTATCACATTGAGCTATCAATTAATTGAGTGTTTAATTGAACTACTAAACTCCTTTAGTAATCAATCTAAACATGTTTGTGGACAAACTCCTATTCCAGGTTAAATCCTATGTATGTGACCCTGCAGGTCCATTTCAAGTTGGCAGTGAAAGTCCATAACACTTATGACTTCACAAGCAAAGAGTGGTGCCTAGTCACACATCAGTTCTACCCAAGTGAAATAGAAAGTTGGAGAACAACTTTCAATCCTACAATCCGTGAATGGTGTTACAGTGAATGTATAATTCCTTTGTCACTGATATACTGAATGAACTCGAGGCATGGAACAGTCATCCTGTCAATGTTCATTCATTTCCTTGATCTCAGAGTAGACTGGGTGAGATGTGTGTGACATCAATATCACATATTGATTCACACGTGCATGTGCATGCATTTCTCAATCCTACTCATCAAGTGGCCAAGGACATCAAACTCCCTTAGGAGGGACAAATCCCATGTCTATCACTCACCCCTAAAAAGCCCCATGTGTCAAAGCCACCCAATCATCACCTTTATAACAACCCATGTTTCAAGACTGCGTTTGATGATGTCAAAGTGTACCCAACGACATGTGTTGAGTGTAGTGATTTTAGGTCTCAGAATCACACTCACCACCATCACTATGAGAGCTGACTGTGACTACCGAGTCATGGTTCCATGTGTCACTCTCACGGTGGGTCTGTCCGGTACCTTGTTCTCTAACAAGTACCTATGTGCTTGGTTTGATATCACTATATCATGACTAATGAGATTATGTCATCAACCAACACACAATCTAGTCTTTAGTGTTATTGATGTCTATGGTTATTTCCACAATAACAACCGACTAGGGACTAAACAGGAATGTATACTCTTAGCATCCGTATGATCTCATCGTTTAGGTCATGAACCCAAAAGCATACGTCATTGAGTAAAACCATTCTTTAGACATCTATCATGTTACACCATCATCTCAGAAACAGTTTAAACATATAGATCGGAAACTGCCTTTTATTATTATTCAAATCATTTACAAAGTATCCCATTACAATCATCATATGACTTGCTCTATGGGCATACATACCAACAGACTCCCACTTTCACTTAGAGTCAGTCACCAAGGAACCTCAGTCCTTGTGACCTAGCATGACCATCATGCTTCTGCTAAGAAAGGGCCTTAGTCAGTGGATCGGCTATGTTGTCTAAAGTTGGTACTTTGCAAATCTTCACATCTCCTCGTTGTACGATCTCTCGTATGAGATGAAAGTGCCGCAGTATGTGCTTGGACCTCTGATGTGATCTGGGTTCCTTAGCTTGTGCAATAGCTCCATTATTGTCACAATAAAGCTCAATTGCATCACATCTACTAGGAACTACACCAAGTTCAGAAATGAACTTCCTGATCCACACAGCCTCCTTTACTGCATGTGAAGCAGCAATATACTTAGCATCTGTAGTAGAATCGGCAACTATTTCTTGCTTGGAACTCTTCCAGCTCACAGCTCCATTATTAAGGCAAAATACAAATCTTCACTATGATTTGTAATCATCTTTATTGGTTTGGAAGCTTGCATCGGTGTAACCCTTTACAACCAGCTCTTCCTCGCCGCCGTAAACAAGAAATTGATCCTTAGTCCTTCGCAAGTACTTGAGGATGTTCTTTACAGCTGTCCAGTGAGCATCCCCGGGATCTGATTGGTACCTGCTCGTCATGCTGAGAGAATATGAGACATCTGGGTGTGTGCAAAACATAGCGTACATGATGGATCTGATGGCTGATGCATATGGGATCCCATTCATATGCTCCCTCTCTTCACAAGATTGGGGACATTGAGCTCTAGAGACGGTGACTCCATGTAGCATGGGGATGTTGCCTCTCTTTGAGTTCTCCATGCTGAACTGCTTCAGCACTTTTTCGATGTATGTGCTCTGACTTAGTCCAAGAAGCCTTCTATATCTATCTCTATAGATCTTAATTCCTAGAATTTAGGATGCTTCTCCTAAGTCCTTGATTGAGAAAGTATTCCCAAGCCAAGTCTTTACCTTCTCTAAGGCTAAGACATCATTCCCCATCAAAAGTATGTCATCCACATACAATATGAGGAATGTGGTTGAGCTCCCACTAACCTTCTTGTACACACAAGGTTCATCTTCATTTTGAGTAAAGCCAAACATTTTGACTTCCTCATCAAATCGAAGATTCCAACTCCGAGATGCTTGCTTCAATCCATAGATTGACCTTTGCATCTTACAAACTTTATTGGCATTCTTTGGATCTACAAAACCTTCAGGCTGTGTCATGTACACATCCTCATTTATATTCCCGTTAAGGAATTGATAACCTCCAATTTTGTGATGTTATCTTAGTAATATTCTTCAGTTTTCCACACTCTTTCTCAGATAAAGTAGACAAAATCTCTAACTATTCTCTTTTATTGCAAACACACTGCTAGATTAACTTTTCTCCCTTTTACTTACAGAAGACGACACAAAAAAATCACAAAAGACTCAAACAGTCTCAAGACCGCATGAAGCCATACGATCTCAAGACCGCATGGAGTCAACCGGTATCAAGACCGCATAAAGCCATACGATCTCAAGACGCATGGAGTCAACCGGTCTCAAGACCGCATGAAGCCATACGATCTCAAGACCGCATGGAGTCCACCGGTCTCAATACCGCATGAAGCCATACGATCTCAAGACCGCATGGAGTCAATCGGTCTCAAGACCGCATGAAGCCATACAACCTCAAGACCGCATGAAGTCATAAGATCTCAAGACCACATGAAGCCATATGATCTCAAGACCGCATGGAGCCAACCGATCTCAAGACCGCATGAAGTCATATGATCTCAAGACCGCATGAAGCCCAAATGGTCTCGGGGTCCAAACGGTCTCGGGGTCCAAATGGTCTCAAGATCCAAACGGTTTCCAAGATCGTTTGGACCCAAAATTTACCAAAACCGTTTGGACTTCACTTAAGGCCTATAAATAAGACCCAAGGGGTCCTCCAAAAGGGAGTGCCTTTTTTAGACGTCCAGAGGCTGTCTATATCACTCCAGAGCAAATTCAACTTCCATCCTTCGCCCAGGGGCTGCCGGTCTGAGATCCACACTCCATCTCGAAGCTTCTTTCTCTCTCTCCGCCAAAGAAGGTGGGAAGAGGGGACCTCGTCATCAAGCAACCTGTGAAGCTATAAGATCGTCTCTCTCTCTTTCCAAGGGGTTGAATTTCCTCTCTCCTTTGCGGGGATGACACACTCTCTCTCTCTCTTCTTGCCTCCTTCTTTGTCCTAGCTATGAGCGAGTAGTCTCTCTCACTGGGGTGCGGGGAGTAGCCCCGCTACCCATGTTTTCATCTCATGTAATGTAATCCATAGTTTTCAATATAGAGTTGCTTTCTTTACAGTTCAACATCAATCGTTTAATGAATGCTTGTTGCTTGATCACCAACTTGTGTTATCTTTTATCTCTTAGTATGAATTGTATATGTTTGTACTACTTGATTCGAAATTCGATTGAATGTTGGTTCTTGGTGCATGTATCCACCATGTGCTTGTTTTGTTATCTAGGAGTGCTTTCAAGAAGTGGAGTAAACTCACTTCCAAATGTTGTACTTTCATACTATGAAATGGAATCAGTTGACGTATGAAAGTACAACTTTGGTAAGTCTAGGAACACACTTTGAGAAGGGAATAATGCAAAGCAGTTGACCATTCGTTCGGGGATCACTGGCATTGCATCATTCCCACACTTCTTATAGCTAGTTCTCCGAAAGGAAACTAAATCTACAAATATACTAATTGTTTAGGCTCTTTTTGCAGGTTGTGTTTTATGTTGCATGGTTTGATCCATGTGTAGTGGAGGTGAAAACCGATCACACCCTAGTGATTCCTTATCATTGTTAACAACCTAAGTTTACTTTCTTTCCTTTACTTTACTTGCATTTAGTTTAAAAACAACCAAATCAAATCTTTGGACTAAATATCAACTATTAAGGAGTTAAGTGAAATTCTTACATTTTCCATCTTGTTGTTGTCAGTAAGACCATTGTCCTATGGATTCGACCCTTAACTATACTATGATAAGACTTCCATGTACCTTAGCATACGTGGGTGGAGTTTTAACATAGTATAAGCAAGGCTAAACCTAAAGACTTACCATCTTTAGGATTTTTAGTGGTGCATGCAATTCCACGTAAGTGGAAGCTCCATCAAAAATTGGTGTCATTGCCGGGGACAACGAAACGTTTTAATTTCATTTAGTATCTTGCTAGTTGGTTAGGGTTTTACACTTTCTTATAATCATTAATTCATATCTTCTTGAATTCATTATATCTCCGCCATCATCTAAAAGGTGTTTTCTATTCTCTACTCAGGTAGAAGACGTGTATGCGATCATCGCATAACCACATATTCTCCCCTGATCTAGAGTACGACTCTAAGGTAGAGAGAAGCTTTCATCGCCGCATCAGACTCAATCGCCAAAGATCCAGACAAATGGTTGAAGATCAATGCAAGGATGCACTAGTAATGGAGAGGGTCAATGCCGCCATCGCCTCTCAAAGATCACAACTCATCACTGATACTCGTGCTCAGATTCAAGCGGAGATCTGAGAGGAAGAACATGCCCGCATCTGAGCCGAAAATGAGGCAGCAAACCAAGCTGCCCAGCTGGAACTAAGAAACAAGTAGTTGAGGGATTATGCTGTCCCTAAGAAATATGAAGATAACCATCTGGTTCGACCTCCGATCATCAACATACCCAACTTTGAGATCTGGACCCAATGGATTCAGATCATGCAAGGCATCTCATTCTCTGGAGGCTCTGGAGATGACTACATGGATCATCTGAAGAGGTTCAAGGCACTATGCCGACTGGTCCCACAGGCTGGAGTTGCCTTCGATGCAATAATGTTGCATCTGTTTCACTTCACTCTATCTGGGAGAGCTCTGAGCTGGTATAACTCGCTTGACAGGGAGCCAATAATCACCACATGGGCTCCCCTGGAAGAAAAGTTCCTGGAGAAGTTCTTCCCCCCTTCACTAACTTACGAGATTAGGGGGCAGATTAATCACTTCTCCCAACTTCCCGGAGAATCACTTATGGAATCATGGGAAAGGATCAAAGAGCTTCTGCGAAAGTGTCCTCATCACGACATCTCCCAAAACCAATTAATAGAAACATTCTATAGGGGAGTGAGTGATGATATCAAGCAATTTCTGGATTCCTCATCTGGAGGAAACTTTATGAGAAAGAATTACAAGGATTCCTAGAAAATAGTCACACTTGGAGCTGAGAATTAGTCCAACTGGGGACGATCAGCTGGCAAAGGAGTCCTCAAGGTCTATAAAATCGAAGAATCAATGGAGATGAAGACTATTGTTGAAGCCTTAAAGACCATAGCTCATAAGCAACAAGCTCTTGAAACTTCTCTTGGAGAATTTGATAAGAAGAAAAACCCTCAAGTTCAACAGGTCAAAGCAGCCATAGGAACCTATGAAGCTTGTCATGCATCTAATCATCCAACTCTTTCATGTGATTTGCTTTACAATGTGATGATGGATATGCATCCACCACCACAACAGTATGAACCAATCACTGACCAGTCTGAAGAGCAATTTCCAGAACAAGTCAATTCTATTCATTCCATTCTTGGACAAGTTTATTATAATCCTAATCAACCAAGGAACCACCCAGTATTTCAATACAGGAACCCTGTTGGGACTGCAAATCCGCAACACCAGACACAGGGCGGATCTTCCACTAGGTTGCCACCAGGATTCCCAAGCAACTTCAATCAAAATCAGGGGAACCCCAGAAATAACTTCCTGAGATCCAACTACCCCAGGAATCCATCCGCCTACTATCAGTATACTCATCCTCCTCTACACCCACAGTTGCACCCTCAGTTGCAGCAACCTCAGTTAGCGCTGCCCCTACAACAACCTCAACAAGGACAACAACAACTTCCTCAGAAAAATACCCCTTCTCACCCAGAAGATGAGATGACTTTGATAAGGCAGATGCTGCAATCCCAACAAACCATGCTCGCTAATCAATAAGCTCAACAAAAGGCAGTAGAGGCTCAACTAGCCCAAATTGTTGTGCAATTGAAGCCTCTAGCTTGCACATTTGCAGGGCAGCCCGAATCGAACCCTAGACATGGACATAATAGGCCTGAATAGTTGAATGTTGTTACTACAAGATCTGGACACACCCTTCATGAAACTAAAAGGATCACTCTTGATGATGATGATACACCTGCCTTTATGCCAAATGAGAGCCTGAAGCCAGTAACGGAGAAGTCCACAGAGGGCGCAAAGGGTAAAGAAAAAGAACAAGTGTCCACAGAGCCAGAAATCTTGCAGTATAAACCATGGATACCATATCTGAGAAGACTGCGAGAAATGAAAATGGATGCCAGGTTCCAAAAATTCAAGGAGGCGATGAAGAAAATTTACATCGATATCACACTCCTTGATGCTCTCTCTGAGGTTCCGGCTTGGGCTAAATACCTCAAAACTCTGTTATCAAGGAAGTATGGCACTGAGGAATAAGAAACAGTCAAACTTTCCCAAACCACCTCCGATATCATCCTCAACAAAATGTCAAAGAAAAAGAAGGACCCAGGTTCCTTCGGCATTCAATTCTGTATTGGAAATGCATCAACCAAAAAGGGATTAGCTGACCTAGGGGCCAGCATATTCATTATGCCCTATTCTTTGTGCAAACGACTAGGCTTCACCGAATTGCTGCCCACAACCATGACAATTCAGTTAGCTGACTCTACCATTACCACACCTCTTGGAATCATTGAAGATATTCTAGTTAGGATAGGCAAAGATGCCTATGTTCCGTGCGACTTTGTCATCATGGACATCAAGGAAGATCTGAGATACCCAATAATTTTTGGCAGACCTTTCCTCGCCACAGCTAGGGCGCTTATTGATGTTGAAGCTGGCACCATCATTCTAAGACTCAGAAAAGAAGCAATTCAATTTTGAGTTCTCAACAGCATGAAAGGACCCAACATTCAAGAGGAGGTCTTTCTTTTAGACGCAATACAACAAATGTCTCAATTAGAAATATCTGAGCCATCAGACGAGTTAGAGAATGTTCTAACCAACCCCGAAGTCAAATTCTCTGTAAATGAATTGGTTCAACAGTGTCTGCAACACTTAGAGAAGGCCGAAGAAGCACCGACGACCACCTTTGAGGAACTCAAAGTTGTCACCATTCTAGAAGCAACAAAGCCACCTAAGGCTCCTGAGATGAAGACTCTACCCATGGGACTTAAACATGTCTTCTTGGACGAGGAAAAATTATGTCCGGTTATCATCAGTTACACCCTAACAGAAGGCCATGAAGAAAGGCTCCTGAATGAGTTGAAGAAACACAAAAAGGCCATTGGGTATAAGATAACTGACTTGTCGGGCATAAATCCAGCCTTATGCATGCACAAACTACCCATGGTTGAAGAATTTAAGCCATCACGCGAACATCAGAGGAAGTTGAACCCTAATCTCAAAGAGGTGGTTTGCCTTGAAGTTCTCAAATTACTGAAAGCCGACATAATCTACCCGATTTCAGACTCCCAATGGGTCAGCACCGTCCAAGTAGTTCCTAAAAAGGGAGGCACCACTGTCGTGCTTAATGACAAAAATGAGTTAGTACCCACTAGGACGGTGACGGGGTGGAGGATGTGCATCGACTATAGGAAATTAAACGAATCCATGCATACATATCACTACCCTCTGCCCTTTCTCGATGAAGTCCTAGAATGCCTAGCCCATCAGAAATACTTCTGCTATCTAGATGGTTATTCCGAGTTCTACCAAATACCCATACACCCGGAAGACCAAGAGAAAACTACCTTCACATGCCCTTTTGGAACCTATGCTTTTAGAAGAATGCCATTCGGGTTGTGTAACGCACCTTCTACATTCCAAAGGTGTATGTCCACCATTTTCACAGGATTAATAGAATCCATAATGGAGGTGTTTATGGATGATTTTTCAGTTTACGGAGATTCTTTCAATAACTGTCTAATCAACCTTGGATAAGTTTTACAACGATGTGAGGAAACGAACCTCATTCTGAATTGGGAAAAATGCCATTTCATGGTAACTGAAGGTGTCGTCCTCGGGCACAGAGTGAGTGACAGAGGGATTGAGGTCGATAAGGAAAACATCGATGTTATCTCGAAGTTGTCGCCATCGAAAGATATAAAAGGAGTACGGGCTTTCTTGGGTCATGCGGGGTTTTACAGAAGATTTATCAAAGATTTCTCAAAAATAGCAAAACCCATGACCCAACTCCTGACCAAAGACACTGAGTTCATTTTTAACCAAGAATGCTTGCAAAGTTTCTCAACTCTCAAAAATACTTTAATTTTTGCACCTATACTGAGAGCCCCAGATTGGTCGCAACCATTTGAAATCATGTGTGACGCCAGCGATTACGCCATAGGGGCTGTTTTAGGACAGCGGATCGACAAGAAACCTTACGTAATGTATTACGCATCTAAAACGCTCGATGAAGCACAAAAGAACTACACTACTACAGAGAAGGAGTTCCTGGCTGTCATCTATGTGTTCGAGAAATTCCGCTCCTATTTGATTGGATCCAAGGTCATCGTCTACACTGACCACTCCGCCATACGATACCTAATTCAGAAGCAAGATGCCAAACCCAGACTTATCCGCTGGGTGTTGATGCTTCAGGAATTCGATTTGGAAATTAAAGATAAAAGTGGAGTGGAAAACGTCGTAGCCGACCATCTCAGCCGTATTGAAGTTGAAGATGAAGATAAAATCCCTATCCGAGACTCTCTTCCAGACGACCAATTAATGACGGTTACCCATGGATTCCCTTGGTATGCAGACATTGTCAATTATCTAGCTATAGGAATCATACACCCCTCCGCTTCCTACCATGACAAAAGGAAATTCCTCCACGATATAAAGCAATATTATTGGGATGAACGTTACCTTTTTCACCTATGCGCAGACGGACTTTTCCGTCGTTGTTTACTAGAAGAAGAGATTACCCCCGTCCTAGAACATTGCCATTTAGGCCCCACGGGGGGCACATGAGTGCAAAGAAAACGGCTATAAAAGTTCTGCAATCAGGCTTCTTCTGGCCAACCATAGCAAAGGAATCCTATGATTTTGTGAAATCTTGCAACAAATGTCAATTTTCTGGTATCATATCCAAAAGGAATGAAATGCCCCTCACAATGTGGTAGGAAATTGAACTTTTCTACGTCTGGGGGTAGATTATATGGGCCCCTTTCCTTCATCCTATGGTTTCTCCTACATCCTGGTTGCGGTGGACTATGTCTCGAAATGGGTCGAAGCTATACCCACTGTTTCCAGCGATTCCAAACTAGTTATCAAGTTGTTTAAAGATATCATTTTCCCCAGATTTGGAGTCCCCAGAATTGTCATATCAGACGGCGGGACCCATTTTCTGGAATGAAGTTTTGAAGCATTGTTGAAAAAATATCGAGTTAACCATAAAGTAGCCACACCTTACCATCCACAGACCAGTGGTCAGGTTGAGGTATCGAATAGACAACTAAAGGCGATCCTAGAAAAAACAGTCAATAGAAACCGCACTGACTGGTCCACCAAGCTTCCCGATACCCTTTGGGCTTACCAAACAACCTATAAAACACCAATTGGGACAACCCCATTCCGTTTGGTATACGGGAAGTCATGTCATCTTCCAGTAGAACTGGAACACAAAGCTTGGTGGGCCATTAAACAACTAAATTTTGATCTTAACAGTGCTGGAGAAAACAGACAACTCCAGCTGCAGGAGCTAGAGGAGCTCTGAATGACCACTTATCAAAGTGCCAGGATATATAAGGAGCAAACCAAAATGTGGCACGATGGTCATCTTAAGAGGAAATACATCGCCATCGGCGACAAAGTACTCCTTTTCAACTCCAAGCTCAAATTGTTCCCCAGAAAACTCCGCGCAAAATGGTTTGGGCCCTTCACAATCAAGCATATATACCCAACTAGAGTTGTTATAATTGTCGACGATAACGGAGGAGAAAGGACGGTCAACGACCATCGATTGAAAAAATACTACACTCCAGCAGATAAAATGCCGAGACAGACCATTGAAATCAGAGACGCCAGAATATCAACATAACAACATCAAAGCTTCGTCGAGCCAGCGACGTAAAACCCAGGCACTACTTGGGAGGCAACCCAAGATCTGAGCATCTTCTTTCATCTTCTGTTCTTTTATTTTACCTTAGTTTTATCTTCTGAAAATATATAAAAAATTCATATAACCAAAACAAACATAAAAATATAAAAATTCGTTCGACCTTAACCCTCCCAAACAGTCTTCAAACCGTTTGGGGCCAAACGGTCCTGAAACCGTTTGGAGCCAAACGGTCCTGAAACCGTTTGGAGCCAAACGGTCCTGAAACTGTTTGGAGTTCAAACGGTCCTGAAACCGTTTGGAGCCAAACGGTCCTGAAAACCGTTTGGAGTTCAAACGGTCACTAAATCGTTTGACCTAGGGTTTTTGTAAGGTCAACCCCTTTTTCCTATAAATATAAACCCCCCTCCTTCTTTCCTTCGACTCTCAAGCTTTCTCAAACCCCCGCGCGAACGGCTATTCATGTTCCTTCTCTGCTCCCATTCCCGCGCACCTTGCAGCGCCGGTTCTTTTCATCGACCATCCTTCTCACTTCCGCCGTCGTCTTCCCCATCCGCAAACTGCAAGGTAGATACGCCGCCATCTCTAACGACTGTTGCGCCGCTGCGATTCCCTGTTCTATCGCACCATCATCTTCTTTTCGCCTCCGCTATCATCTTTACCACCGCCAACATCTCCGGCACCACCACGGCACCACTCTTCTTTATCATCGCCGCCGCAACAGCGCTCTTCTTTATCATAGCCACCGCAGCACCGCTCTTCTTTATCATCACCGTCGCTTCTGTTGTCGTTGGCCGCAGCCGGTCGCTCCCTGACGTTTTACCTTCTAAACGGTTTTTAAACCGTTTGGGACCAAACGGTCTCTAAACCGTTTGGGACCAAACGGTCCTAAAACCATTTGGGATCAAATGGTCTTCAAACCTTTTGGGACCAAATGGTCATGAAACCGTTTGGGACCAAACGGTCCTGAAACCGTTTGGGACCAAACAATATCTAAACTGTTTGGGACCAAACGGTCTTCAAACTGTTTGGCCCTCCACAATCCCTTGAGTTTCTTTAAAATATAAAACCACATAAGTTTTATACTCCTTAAGTTTTTCCCAAGCATGTTGTTCTTACTCATGATTTTCCATTTTTCAGAAATGGCATCACCAGCTAAGCAAGCCACAGGAACTGAAGACACTCCATTTTGGACAAAGGAGCAATTGTTGGAAGACCGGGCCAAACTCCAACAGATCATAGATAACTACAACAAAACTGGACAGGCCCCACCAAAAGTCAAAATCATAGATATCCTGTGTGAAATTGACCACCTCAACAAGTGCCTAGCTGAGGCACCTGAAGAAGATGTGGAAGAAATTTCTTCCGATGATGATGAAGGCTCAGAATATGAGCCGACTCCTGAGGCAGAATCCCCCACCACAAACTCTAAGGGGAAGCGAAAGGCCCAGGAAGCCACTACAGCTCAGCAACCAGAAAAGCGGGCAAGGAAGCAGGTTCATCCTGTCACTGCAAGGGAGCAAACCCTGGAAGGAAACATTCCACCAACCACCACCTCCTCTGCCGCTCCTGCCATAATCAACGTCCTTTCCTTCCCTCCCATCACCACTACAGCACCACCACTAGAAAACCTCTACATACACACCCTTCCCTCCATTGATAAAACCCTAAAACCTACAAAGTACGTCTGCTCCAGCGTGCTGCTCAAGATGGGGATCTACGACAGAATCCTCACAATGCTCGACAACGCCAATTTATCCAGACTCTATTTCATCCCTGAAGTCTTATATGTCAAACCCACTACATAATTATTTACCCATCTTACCAAAGAGACGGTGGACATTGCGCACAGAGCAAGGGATGGGAGTGACCGTCGGCTGGTCACCAAGCTTTTTGGCAATGACATCGTCATCATCGAAAATCTTCTGAACGAAATCTTCATCGACAATCCTGAGCAGCTCAAAAAAGCTGCAACTGTAGGAACGGAGATCTACCCATTCAATAAACATAGCTTTTGGAAATCACTAATAGGAATCCCCAATTACGAGGTAAATACATGCAAAGCCTCCAATATTCAATCAGGGTTCGTGCGCACACTTCACAAAATCATCACCAGTGCATTGTTCCCCAAATCAGAGGGAGGAAAAGTTATTGCGGTCGATCTCTTAATCCTATGGTCTATCTTGAATGAAAAGCCAGTCAACATCGGACGGCATATGATACAAAAATTCTCCACCTACGCCATAGGAAAAGAAATCTGTATGGGAGGACACATAACCTCCATTATTAAATACCTCAAAATGGACAGATTCCTCCCTCATTGCATGCAGATCAAGGGCGACATCCTAACAAACGAACAAACCTTGAAGAACTCCTACATTATCAAGGAGAAGGATGCAAAACTACATTACATCTTCTGCCCAACAATCCGATCTTCCAAAATCCTGTTACCGCTTCCGGAACTAGCAGACTACGACAAAGACAAATTTATCTTCACTGATGAAGAGATTACCAAACTCTTAGCTCTGATCAAAGCACAAACTAAGCCAAACCAAGCGGGGCAGACAGAACTCAGCATCACCGCCCCGACAGCTAGGGTAACAAAAAATCCTGTGAAACGACCCTCCAAAAGACTTTCACAGAAGTAACAGCTGTCGGGGACACCAACATCAAAACCGCATCCAGAAATAGAAACCCCTTTCCCCGAAGAACACATCACCACCTCATCCCTAGACTCCTTCATCATGAGTCTCAATGCAGAGCTAACCACCACCACCTCACCACCCTCCACCTTTCCAACATCCACCACTCTTCCATTTTTTCCCACAACTACACCACCACCTACATCCTCCACTCACCCATTTTCTCTTCGGGCATCCCCTTCTCTACCCCTATGCCCGACTTCACCACCTTCGTCTCCATCCCCACAGTCCTTCCCCCACCACTATCAATCCCTCCATTTTCACCAAATATACCATCACCTTTCCCATCCACCACCATCCCGACACCGCTGGTGACCCCATCTACAGTCAGCATGCAGTTCGCGGAACCATCAACAGTGTCTCTTCCGCAAGACACTACAACCCTCCCACGTAGACCCCATCCAACCCACCCTTCCGCTTCTGGGGTCCCCTTTTCCAATATTGGTGAGGAATTCGGACGTGAATTTGACGCCATCCGAAACCTCCTCACTGATCCTTCTAACATTATGCATTCCATTTTTTCTTGTGTGCAGGGATTATCTAAACAGGTTGCCATGATCGATAAACAGCATCGTGCCTTGCCAAGCATCCTCCAAGGTTTTCAGCAATGACAAGATGACATGGCTAGGCAAGTTGATCATATCAATAGCCACTACAACAACTTGCCCGAGCTGGTCCTTGGAGAAAAACGCCAGCAAGAAGCGATGGCCAAGAAAGTCGATGAGATCTCTACGCAGACTCAACCTCTACCCGAGACTCTCCGCAAGCTCATGCAGCAACAAATAGCTCTTAGCACGCGCTTGGACAACATCAACAACACCCTCACACAGCTCAACAATCGCCAAGAGTAGTCGACAAACAAGGAAATCCAACAACTACGAGCTCAAGTAACATATCTTACAGCACAACTCCTCTCCGCCGAGGGCCGATACAACGATATCAAAGAAACACATGACGCACTGCTCGAAACACACGAGCATGTGCAAGTGGCGTTCGATGAGTTACAAACCATCCATCGGCGGTGCAAAATGACAGCAAACAAAAAGCTAGCAACCAAAGCAGCAACTGACAAAGATGGCGATAATGAAGACGACGATGACTCCGACTCCTCCGCTGATTCTAACAACGATACCACCTCCTCAGATGAAAAATCTGATGATGGCGAGGGCCCAGGACACGACGCAGAACCCTCTCAGAAAGGATATGACAAAGGCCATTAAGAAGGTGGACATCATCCCAAATCCCCCACCCACAACGAACATGTAAACATATCATATGAGGACCAATTCCTTGATTATTCTGCTTTGGGATCCATAGGGGAGTCTGCAAAAGATGCGGCTTTTGCTGAGTTCTACCAATATATCTTAGGAACCAGCACAACCACACCAGCAGGGGCCCCTCAACCTTTTTCCGCACTTGACCAATCAGTGCCTTTTCCTCCAGAATAGGAAGATTCGGAACGAGTACGTTTAGATATTGATGATGAACTTGATTTTGCTTCTGAGTCAGATGAAGACATGTAATTTTTTTTAGATGATCTGGAGCAAACCTCTTCACCCCCTCCGCAGGAGCTTCCCCCGCCACCACCTCTGTCGCATAAGATGCACGATCTAGATATGGCGGCCATCTCAACACTAGATGCTCAGGATATCTTCATCCTGAACACTATTGTCGATGATGCCAAAGAGGGGGGCGACATCATCTACCACACCACAAAGACTAAGTGCAACTTAACATGTGAAGACTTCCGCAACATCTTGCGACCACGGTCAACGATATCAATGGCAATCTTCTGTGTCTTACTTGCCAACTGCATAGACATCTACAGAAGTTCAAAGAGGCAGCAGCCAATGTTTAATGCCTCACCAGCTCTATCCATAGGCTTGTTATACAAAGAAATACGAGCCAAGTCAATAGAGAGGTTGCACGCTGGCCTAGCACGGAGGGCACGATATCTTACAGTACCATTCCAAGTGTCCGACCACTGGCTGTTTATGATTGTGGACACCGAGGCTCGTCACGCCAAGGTGTACAATTTATGTGCCGCTGAGCTGCTAGCCGGAACAATAAATTTTGTCGGAGAAGGAGCAGGAGAAGCATGATGTATACCCTTCCGTCTCGTAAGCTAATTTGGGCTGCACGCCCGTCCCTCCGATAGGACTGGAGCCAACCATGGTTCCAAATAATAAACCCGCAAGTCCAAACCACTGAAGGATCTGGGGATTGCGCTTTTTGTACTATCTGTCACATTCAAGTGCTAAATCAAGAAATCCCCTTCAATGAGCTAGCCGCTGAAGATTTTCACTCCTTGCGGGGACGTTATGCTATGGAGCTTATTTGCGATAGACGGTTTTTCAAGGACTCGATAATGGCATCAGATGATGTCCCTCGTTACCTCTTTTCAGCAATTCAACATCCACAAAGGCAACCCTTCAGAAAAACCTTAAGGAATTAGAAAAAAACAAACAGCCAGCCATAGTCCCAGTGCAAAGCAAATGGGACCCTTCCCAATTTGATCTGGCACAAGATAAAGGGGATATTAATCTTTTGTCAGGGGCAACCATCAGGAGATCCTCATCACAAATGGTGCCCCTATCTTCCATAGAACCAACTTTCCCAAACTTCGACCTCAGTGCCTACAAAAGTTTTTCGGACAATGAACTTCGTCTCATCATGTCAAGGCTTTACGCCGAGAAGGATGACCTCGTTTTCATGTCTGGTGACATTTTGGTCATGGCAGATGCATTACGAGAAACTGTACAATTCAAGGGGTCTCTATCTGTGAGCTTGATGGATGCCTATCAGTTACTCCTCGAACGCAATCACCCCACAACTTCTACAACATACAACACCGAAGTTTATAATGTTCCCCTTCCTTCACCATGAGCACTGGTTGCTTCTGGCAACAAACCTACACGAAGGAACAACTATCATCTACAACAGTTCCGACAGCCAGTTCAACCCAAAGCAGAAGAAATATGTAGTGACACCAAAAACGCCCACAGAGGAAGTGGCGAAGGATTGTGCAGATAGATTAATCGATATTCTAAGTCAGCACACAAGGGCATACGACAAAGAACACTTTCATCGCCCATATTTTAACCACAAACACCCCCAACAAATTCAGGAATCAAATGACTGCGGCTTCCACGTCCTCTACTGGATGTACACAATCATGGCCCTTCAAAAACCAATAGAGGATATGACAGACGTAGATTACCACGCCTTATGTGGAAAGTTTGATGCCAATCTCCTTCACACACATGGCCCAAATAAAGGACTAACAGACACCTGATGTCGTTGTCCTTGTACCTCTCAGCCTATTTCCTTTGACACTCTGAGGACAAAGTGAGTGATTAGTTAGGGGGGGGGAGTACACTGGACAAGGGCGAGGTATCAATTCTAAATCCTTCCCTTTCTATCTTCTTTTTAATTTTCGTATAAAATTTTTTCTTAAATTTCTTTGAACATACTTAGTTTTTGCTTTAATTTCTTCTCTGATAATAAAACCTACTTGGAACAAAGTCATCCCCAGCTAACTTTATAATCTAGTAGCTCTCAAGAGCAATAACAAAAATAGCACATAGACATGCAATGGCGAGTTAATAAATCATCCTCACTCAATTTTCATGCTTCTG
This sequence comes from Alisma plantago-aquatica, assembly GCA_963693085.1. Classification (NCBI taxonomy): domain Eukaryota; kingdom Viridiplantae; phylum Streptophyta; class Magnoliopsida; order Alismatales; family Alismataceae; genus Alisma; species Alisma plantago-aquatica. Next base: position 807,725,717 of record OY856412.1, on the reverse strand, counting down.
TTTCAATTCTACATTTGACTCTCCACAGGACAACATCAAGGCTGCAATAAGCCAAAACAATCTCAAGGATGAGAGGGACGTCAGGTGACATCCAAATCATGAAGCCTTGCAAGTGGACCACTAGTAGAAACCAAATAAGTCCATGTCGAACAAATCTAAGAACAGTTTTCTTCTCTCCAAATAAAAGAGTCTTGGTCGCCCAAATCAAAATCCCTAAGTATCCAAATCCCAAGCCTGTGAGTTTATGAATAAAAGCCAGAGTGTTGAATAAAACCATGAGAGTTGTGCCATAAATAAGGATCTATATGAAAAACCAACAAAGGTCTCGCCCGGCCGGTACATCCTACTGCCCTCATAAAGGCAGATGTGTCGTGCCCAGTAGTGAAACCCTAAGGTATCTAAATATATGAAAGGCTGATAAAGGACTCACCCGGCCGGTACATTCAGCTGCCCTCAAGAAGGCAGATTTATCGTGCCCGATAGTGAGATCCTAAAAGCATAGACAACCCCTCCCCCACTTGAAGGGGGAGTTACACACTAAGCCTTTAGCCAACGCTCGTATCCACTCTAGTTTTCGGTAGGATCTTTAGAGAAGTATAAAACTGATTAGAGTCAATGACATGCACCGAATAAAGAAAAAAAAAGTGGTCCCAATGCGGGCTAAGATATGGAAGAAACTTGAGGTCCAAGCAACTCTCAATACCTGAAAGAGTTAAGGCAAAAAGCTCTGATACAACCTTAGGAGATCTCAGATTTAGAATTGAAGCAAGAGTATAAAAATCTTAACTGAATAAATTCGCCTCGCCATTACATGCCTCAGCTCTATCTAACTTGAGGACAAGCTAGACTCTAAGTTAGGGGGGTGATAACCTCCAATTTTGTGATGTTATCTTAGTAATATTCTTCAGTTTTCCACACTCTTTCTCAGATAAAGTAGACAAAATCTCTAACTATTCTCTTTTATTGCAAACACACTGCTAGATTAACTTTTCTCCCTTTTACTTATAGAAGATGACACAAAAAAATCACAAAAGACTCAAACGGTCTCAAGACCGCATGAAGCCATACGATCTCAAGACCGCATGGAGTCAACCGGTATCAAGACTGCATAAAGCCATACGATCTCAAGACCGCATGGAGTCAACCGGTCTCAAGACCGCATGAAGCCATACGATCTCAAGACCGCATGGAGTCAACCGGTCTCAAGATAGCATGAAGCCATACGATCTCAAGACTGCATGGAGTCAACCACTCTCAAGACCGCATGAAGCCATACGACCTCAAGACCGCATGAAGTCATACGATCTCAAGACCGCATGAAGCCATACGATCTCAAGACCACATGGAGCCAACCGATCTCAAGACTGCATGAAGTCATACGATCTCAAGACCGCATGAAGCCCAAACGGTCTCGGGGTCCAAACAGTCTCAAGATCCAAACGATTTCCAAGACCCTTTGGACCCAAAATTTACCAAAACTGTTTGGACTTCACTTAAGGCCTATAAATAAGACCCAAGGGGTCCTCCAAAAGGGAGTGCCTTTTTGAGACGTCAAGAGGTTGCCTCCATCACTCCAGAGAAAATTCAACTTCCATCCTTCGCCCAGGGGCTGCTGGTCTGAGATCCACACTCCATCTCGAAGCTGCTTTCTCTCTCTCCGCCAAAGAAGGTGAGAAGAGGGGACCTCGTCATCAAGCAACCTGTGAAGCTAGAAGATTGTCTCTCTCTCTTTCCAAGGGGTTGACTTTCTTCTCTCCTTTGTGGGGATGATGCTCTCTCTCTCTCTATTGCCTCCTTCTTTGTCCTAGCTATGAGTGAGTAGTCTCTCTCACTGGGGTGCGGGGAGTAGCCCCGCTACCCATGTTTTCATCTCATGTAATGTAATCCATAGTTTGCAATATAGAGTTGCTTTCTTTACAGTTCAACATCAATCGTTTAATGAATGCTTGTTACTTGATCATCAACTTGTGTTATCTTTTATCTCTTAGTATGAATTGTCTATGTTTGTACTACTTGATTCGAAACGTGATTGAATGTTGGTTCTTGGTGCATGTATCCACCATGTGCTTGTTTCGGTATCTAGGAGTGCTTTCAAGAAGTGGAGTAAACTCACTTCCAAATGTTGTACTTTCATACTATGAAATGGAATCAGTTGACGTATGAAAGTACAACTTTGGTAAGTCGAGGAACACACTTTGAGAAGGGAATAATGCAAAGCAATTGACCATTCGTTCGGAAATGGCTGGCGTTGCATCATTCCCACACTTCTTGTAGCTAGTTCTCTGAAAGGAAACTAAATCTACAAAGATACTAACTATTTAGGCTCTTTTTGCAGGTTGTGTTTTATGTTGCATGGTTTGATCCATGTGTAGTGGCGGGGAAAACCGATCACACCCTAGTGATTCCTTATCATTGTTAACAACCTAACTTTACTTTCTTGCCTTTACTTTACTTGCATTTAGTTTAAAAACAACCAAATCAAATCTTTGTACTAAATATCAACTATTAAGGAGTTAAGTGAAATTCTTACATTTTCCATCTTGTTGTTGTCAGCAAGACCGTTGTCCTGTGGATTTGACCCTTAACTATACTACGATAAGACTTCCACGTATCTTAGCATACGTGGGTGGAGTTTTAACCTAGTATAAGCAAGGCTAAACCTAAAGACTTACCATCTTTAGGATTTTTAGTGGTGCGTGCAATTCCACGTAAGTGGAAGCTCCATCAGCAATGCGGTTTTAACATCCATCTACCAAATCTCATAGTCATAATAAGCTGCAATAGCAAGCATGATCTTGATGGACTTTATCATGGCAACTGGAGAAACGGTTTCATCATAGTCAACACCTTGAACTTGTCCAAATCCCTTCGCAACCAATCTGCCTTTATAACTTTGCAAATTGCCATCCATGTCGGTCTTCTTCTTGAAGACCCACTTGCACCCTATGGGTTTTACCCCTTCGGGTGGTTCCACCAAAGTCCATACTTTGTTGGAGTACATGGATTCCATCTCGAATCTCATAGATTCAAGCCATTTCTCATAATCTGGTCCCTCCATAGCCTCTACGTAGGTAGTTGGATCATCATCTATGATCAACTCTCCACCTTCCTGAGTCATAAGGTATCCAAACCTCTCAGGTTCAAGGTGGGTCCTACTAGATCTACGAGGTCCTTATGTTACCTGAGGAGACTGAGATTCCACAACACCTTGTGAATCTCCACTTTCCTCTTGTACATCTACCGGTTCTATGTTTTCTCATTGGGCTTGAACCTCTTCAAGCTCTATTTTCCTCCCACTGCTTCCTTCGGAAATAAATTCCTTCTCTAGGAACACAGCTGTCCTGGCAACAAACACTTTGTTGTCAGTAGGGTGGTATAGATAATATCCCCTCGTTTCCTTGGGATATCCAACAAAATAACATTTATCGGATTTGGGTCCAAGCTTATCAGGAAACATTTTCCTAACGTAAGCCTCACAACCCCAAATCTTCAAAAAAGACAAATCGGGACGCTTCCCGTACCATATCTCATATGGTGTCTTTTGAACTGATTTAGATGGTACACAGTTAAGTGTAAACACGGCGGTTTCAAGAGCATGACCCTAGAAGGAAATTGGAAGATCAGCAAAACTCATCATTGATTGCACCATATCCAACAATGTGTGATTCCTTCTTTCAGACACACCGTTATGCTATGGTGTTCCAGGCGGAGTCCATTGTGATACAATACCACGGGCTCGCAAAAGGTCCTCAAACTTCTGGCTTAAGTATTCTTCACCTCAATTGGATCGAAGTGCCTTAATACTTTTACCAAGTTGGTTATGTACTTCATTCATGAAATCCTTGAACCTTTCAAGGGTTTCTGACTTATGCTTCATCAGGTACACATAGCCATACCTACTGAAATCATCAGTGAAGGTAATGAAGTACTGACACCCATTTGTGGCATTAGTTCTAAAAGGCCCACATACATCAGTATGTATGAGTCCTAATAGATCACAAGCTCTCTCACCTTTACCTAAAAAGGGAGTCTTGGTCATCTTGCCCAATAAACAAGATTCACATGTCTCTATTGATTCATAATCAAAAGAGTCTAGATAAGCATCTTTATGGAGTCTAGAAATGCGCTTCTCGTTTATGTACCCTAGACGACAATGCCAAAGATATGTTTTGTTTGAGTCATTGAGTTTTTGCTTTTTGGTGTTTACTTTGTATACACTTGTCTCCAAATCTATCAAGTATAGACCATAAGACATTGGGGCACTGCCATAAAAGATCCCATCTTTAGAAATGGAACAATTTCCATTCTTAATAAGAAATTCAAATCCATCTTTGTCCAAATAAGAGACGGAAATGATATTCCTATTTATGGCAGGTACATAATAGAAGTTCTTCAACTCTATTATTAGCCCACTTGGTAGAGTTAACTAATAGGTTCCTATGGCACTGGAGGCAACCCTTGCCCCATTAGCAACACGTAGTTCAACCTCGCCTTTCCCTAAAGGCCTACTTCTCTTAAGATCCTTCACATTTGAACAAATGTGAGATCTGCATCCGGTATCAAGTACCCATGACGAAGAAGTAGTAAAGTTAATCTCTATCACGTATACACCAGAAGTAGAGATCTCTATATCTGACTTCTTCTTCCATCGTTCCTTCCATCCTCTCCATGTAGAAGAAATTGGTTTAGCGAGAGAACCCTTCTCTCCCTTACCATTCGTTCCATTGATCTCTATCAATGAACTTTCTTTCTTCTTTACCAACGCATTAAGCGTACATAGAGTCGATTCAAAGGCTCATGGTATATCTGGATTGTGTAGAACACTTCTCACAGTCCTCAACCAGTTATGGAATTTATTCTCGATTAATTTTCCCATTTTAAAAGATGATTCCTTTTCCATTCTACAAGAGAAAATTGCATTTTGTCAAAACTCCTTTTGATTTGATTTGAATAAATTTGACGATAGTTAATTAGGCCTTTAATTAATTACCACTCCCACTATTTTGACTCAAATTGACAGCCCTCACCATCAATTCGGAAGATTGCAACGCACAATCTTCTAGTGGGCCAAGATCCTGAAATCCTCTGAGCCATGGACCAGCTAGGGCTGTCACCCATAACTCAGATCTCCTAGGTAGGCAACTCTTTCCAATTGCATCATATGCAACTCTTGAAATATGTCACATGCAACTTGTTGCCATGATCATCTCCATGCCTCAAGGTGCTAGATCCTATCTAGGTCACCTTGTTAAGTCTGACCCAAAGCCAACATGATGAATATGCACCCTGCTAGGACAGACCCACACATTCATCCTTCACGCTTCCACGAGATAGACGGTGCACCACGCTAGGGCGTGCCCACACTTGGTCGATCAAGCTTTTCACATGTGTTGCATTTGGAAGGCATCTAAAACTTAATATTTAATGAGGGATTTGGTTTTTATATACATATACATATCCAATCACCACAATATATAGTATGTACCATATACATGCTATATCCCATAGAAAACATGTGAAACGATAAAAGCAATGATTATGGCCATCCTATTGTGATTCCTCGAGCCAGGAGGAATCACGGTCATCTAGGTCTACATTACATGCAACATGTACAAGATGAAATTTGTGCCTGCCTTTCTGGGTTTGATCAGCTCATCTCCATGACTGATCGACTCCCCATCAAGTTGGTTGTTCGGGTGCCACCAGCCGATCGACTGGCGCCTCCAGCCGATCGGTTCACCGATCATCGTGCATCTCCTCAGGTCGCCACCCGCTCGTCTCGCTCCTCGAACCGGTCGTCTGGAACACCAACCGATCGGTTCACGCCTTGAACCAATCGTTTCAGGTCGTCCGCCATTCTTTGACATAATAAGAAATAAAATCTATCCTCTTTACAATTGAATTGTGAAACCCCGAGTTACATTCGGGGGGATCAAAGGTAGGAAAAGAAATCTCAAATTATCTCGAGTTACATCAGGAATAGCAGAAAAGGGAATCAGTGCGTAGACCGAGATGCAAGAAACCACATACAACCACACACAGATATAGGGTTTATAGGCCATAACCATGCTACACATCCACCATAAAACTCGTTGAAGGGCGACGCATATCGACTGCATTAATATTACATATCATATATGTATATTTGGGATTTATGGATTGGACATGCATAAAGCCAATTTTATTCGCATCATATGCAATAAATAAAGGAGATAAACCAAAATCGATCATATCGATAATCCTAAAATATAGAGCAGTTGACGTGGCTCTGATACCACTGTTGGGTTTTATGGGAGGCAGAGAAGCAACGTAAACAAAAAAAATTTCTCCCAAACCCCAGAACAAAAGGAATCATGTCAACGTCTATATAATAGGAAAGATGGTTTGTGGATGCATACCTTGTCTTGAGGCTTGCTTGGAAATAGTACCTCGCGCCTTGCGCGGTCTTCACCTCCGGTCTTGGACGGTGTCTGTGCAGCTCCTGGTCACACCGGGACTGAAGACTCCTGGTCTCACCGAGACTTTCGAGATTGACAGTTGACCTCCGAGCGACAAAGGTCTCATGCCTCTACAGTCGTCCACACAGACTGCCTGGAACTCTGATCTCCTTGTCCCACAAGGAATCAGAAGGAGTCACACCCTCCTATCGGCGTACTAGTCGCCAACACACTCTCCTGCCACCAGTCGCTTTCTGCAGTTGTCTTCCCTTGCTATGTCTCCCTTATCGAGTAGCACTTGCTCGGGCTCTCTCTCAGATATAAAAACCAGAGAGAACGACAACTTCACAGAGCAACTGGTTGCACACTGGGTTGTACTTTGAGAAGCCCCCAATACCCCTATATATATAGGAGGGTCATGGGACAGGGTTCTCTATCCCGGGCAATGCAGGACTAAAGAAGGAGTAGAAGGGTTCGAGATTTTCCACAAAAACAACCAATTGTGCAACCTGAACCGATCGTTTCATTTCTGAAATGGTCGGTTGGGGACCTGAGCCGGTCGGTTGACACCTCAACCTATCGGTTGGGACCCATGAGTCGATCGGTTCACTTTTGAACCGGTCGGTTCGTGGTCCTGATCAGTTCCCGATTGACTATCCATCTTTTATTTCTAATTGGTATCAAATACCAATTCTTGTTCCAATCAAATTGGGCAAGTGAAACGAAAGGAAATTTCTCACCAATCCTACTTTCCCAACTTGCTCGGTTGCAACAGTTGAACCGATCCTTTCAACACTTGAAGCAGTCATTTCATCCTGTCCATGAGCCAATCGACTCACAACCTGAGCCGATCGGTTCACCAAGCTGAGCCGATCGGTTCATCACATGAGTCGATCGGTTGGGAGTGCAGATTGTGCAGAATCAGTCAATTGCAGTTTCAATCAATCTGATACTCTAATCAATGTGTCCAACAGCTTGAACATTATGACATTGAGCTATCAATGAATTGAGTGTTTAATTGAACTACTAAACTCCTTTAGTAATCAATCTAAACATGTTTGTGGACAAACTCCTATTCCAAGTTAAATCCTATGTGTGTGACCCTACAGGTCCATTTCACGTTGGCAGTGAAAGTCCATAACACTTATGACTTCACAAGCAAAGAGCGGTGCCTAGTCACACATCAGTGCTACCCAAGTGAAATAGAAAGTTGGAGAACAACTTTCAATCCTACAATTCGTGAATATTGTTACAGTGAATGTATAATTCCTTTGTCACTGATATCCTGAATGAACTCGAGGCATGGAGCAGTCATCCTATCAATGTTCATTCATTTCCTTGATGTCATAGCAGACTGGGTGAGATGTGTGTGACATCAATATCACATATTGATTCACACGTGCATGTGCATGCCTTTCTCAATCCTACTCATCAAGTGGCGAAGGACATCAAACTCGCTTAGGAGGGACAAATCCCATGTCTATCACTCACCCCTCAAAAGCCCCATGTGTCAAAGCCACCCAATCATCACCTTTATAACAACCCATGTTTCAAGACTGCGTTTGATGATGTCAAAGTGTACCCAACGACATGTGTTGAGTGTAGTGATTTCAAGTCTAAGAATCACACTCACCACAATCACTGTGAGAGCTTACTGTGACTACCAAGTCATGGTTCCATGTGTCACTCTCAAAGTGGGTATGTCTGATACCTTGTTCTCTAACAAGTACCTATGTGCTTGGTTTGATATCACTATATCATGACTAATGAGTTTCTGTCATCAACCAACACACAATCTAGTCTTTAGTGTTATTGATGTCTATGGTTATTTCCACAATAACAACCGACTAGGGACTAAAGAAGAATGTATACTCTTAACATCTGTATGATCTCATCGTTTAGTTCCTGAACCCAAAAGCATACGTCATTGAGTAAAACCATTCTTTAGACATCTATCATGTTACACCATCATCTCAGAAATAGTTTAAACATATAGATCGGAAATTGCATTTTATTATTATTCAAATCATTTACAAAGTATCCCATTACAATCTATGACTTGCTCTATGGGCATACATACCAACAGAGATTACATCTAAGATTCATTATGTTACATTCTTTCTTTGTATGCATATGCTCCTGACAATATTTTGATCCTATAACCCTAATATCTTATCCAATACATCCTTCTAGTGCATACTTGAACAAGGTATCTAGGTTAGAATTGGCAGAGTTTCTTTATATTGGTTGATATGAGTATCTAAAATCTCAAACAGAGTACCCAAGTTCTATAAAAATTTCAAAGTTATCAACATGTAGTCTTCTAATTTCCACACTTATGACTCTAGTTTTTTGAATTAATGGTCTGCAGTTTCACAACCTATGCTCTAATACCAAATTACTACACCCTAATTTCACAATCAATGATAGATCCTAAACTTATAGAAGAAGCTAAGGTAATCACACAAATCAATAATATTAACCTATTCCTTTTTTAAAAGCATTTATCATGTCATATCCAAAAAAAAGAAACAACTATACATCAATAGTGAAACATGATTTCTTTAATTTAATTGAAATTACAATAAATAGATTGAAATATTTATATATTTATTAAGACCATACATAATTTCAAACTTTAACTGCTAAATACAAACATTGGAATAAAGGAATTCTATTAGTACAATAAATTATATTGAACCTTTTAGACTTATATACAAGGACCAAGAGTGATACATACAAACTAATGAACTCATCCAAAATACGAACCTAGAAAATTACTCATCTAATGTATTATTTTGAATAAGCTTGGTTTAAACTAAACCCTTTTAAGTATAGGGTTGAGATACTTACCAAATGAATGATTACTTCTAAGTAATAGTCATAAGCACATAAGTAACAATAAGTACTATAGAGAAAATAAATATTAATGAAAGGAAGTGAAATGTTTTAAGAGACTATTTATAAGTAAATATGCAGTCTAGATTTATAATAGCATTCAATATTCTAACAAACTTTTCTCTCTGTTCACTTTTTGATGTTTTGTTAGAGATAACTATGACTTGAATAATCATCTGACTAGTAGAGTGGACATATGAACTAAAATAACTACTCTGGATGACTATACTATTTAACTAAATGATTGATCTAGTATGACTTGCCATTTTCTTTTCATCACAAACTCCCTTGGATACTACCATCAAGGTAAAACTCACTATTGTGTGACTTACTATACTATTCTTAAGGTGTAACCATGTAAACATAACTTGATAGATGACACAAAAATAGTCTATTGTGATATTTTCTTATAAGTCTTGGTGAAAGATAAATAACATCCATAATCTCATGGACTTGTTTCTTAGGTACTTAGGAGGAGTGCCACTAGGTTAAAAAGCATGTGACACCGTGTAAAGTGGTTTCAATAGGGATGGCACACTTTAAGGAGTAGTTGGATATTAAAAGGAGTGGATCATAGGGCTATCTAATCCATTTCTACCTCATTGGGTACCAGTTGGATAGATAGTTTTTATTAGATACCCCTACTAAAATGAACCAGTGCTACTTGTACCTAGAAATTTGATGTTGGGTACTCTATATACCTAAAGTACCATGATTACCTATACATTTTATGTTGATATCTATATTGGGGATATATACTCTTACATATAATGGTTTGTATTCCATGTCAACTTCTTGGTACATAGTGTTAGGGATGGGTGATGAATGTGTATTCATCCTAGTTTTAGATGCATTTTCAACTAAGTTTTAGATTCACTTTTATCATTCTACTTTAGAAGTAGCTTGCATTTTTTTTTCTAGAATTCATGTTAATTTTTTAAGTTTTGATTGAATTCCTAGAACTCCATGGTTGTTATCGAGCTTCATATCTTATGCACGAGCACATGAGATGTTGGTTCCTCTAACCAACTAGTGGGCACAAGAAATTTTAATAAATGAACCAGATTTTTGTTGATCCATTCTTTCATCGGTTGACATTTTCATCGATCAATAGTCTCATTGGAATACGACCATGTCCACATACCAATATCCCCTCCTCTAGGTAGGCTTGCATCTTTAAGGAATCTCATGAGTTCTCTTATTATGGTTTTCCATCATTTGATCACTGTTTGAAACTATCACATACCAACAGATGAGAAGTCTATTCATTTAGGCCACTAATAATCTTCATGTGCACCCATTCATGGATGACCCTCCTATGGAAAACTACTCTTACAATCTCATGAATATAAATCATTACCTACTACTGAATTATTATGCATTGTCTAGTGATTAGCGCATGTCTCTTCCCATATATGAAACATGGATATCCCTCTACTGATGGGACTTTAAATAAAACCTATTGATGGAACTCGAACATCATCTTTGTTCTGGAAGTTACAAACTCACCTTTTGATGGAAGTTTGGACCCTACAATAGTTAAAGTTGCCAAATGAGGAAGAATTTGTGTATCATTTATTGTGGTACTACTCTCATTTATTGGTGAGAGATATAATCCACTAACGAAACTCCAGACTCCACCCACTAATGATTGTCATATCTTTTAATATACTAATGGGAATAGTTAGTGTTGTGAGACTCCTTATCTTCCTCATCAGCCATCCCATCACATCTAAGGATACTTATACCTAACTACCGATGTCTAGGGAGAGTTTAAAATCCTAGCCTCTACTTATATATACAATTCCATGACCTATGCAAAAAGGACCCACCCCTGATTATGCAAGGCTTCCAAAATCATTTGGAGCATCCATCATCAAACTTCCCTCAATTTTTCATCAATTGTCTAAGTAAAGAGACCTTTGCCTCTTCTAAGACTTCAAGGCCATGTCTTCCTAAAGAATCTAGATCCAAGACATCTTCTACCCATCCATCCACCATATTCCTCCACCTACTTTGCCTCCATAGTTGTAGACGCCACCAACAAGGAGAGGATATTGATGACCTCTAGTTCATCCCTGACAAACATCAAAGCGGTGTTCTTGCTACTTGATTGATGCATTTGTCTTCAAGTTTGAAGGAAAGCTTCCGCACAACACGACTGTGATTCCATCTTATTATATTTTAATGATTTATCTCTCTTTTCCATCTTCTACTTATTATTCTACTATGAGCAAGTAGTCCTATTGCTAGGGTGTGGGGAGTATCCCCATGTCACAGAACCATTTATTACCCTTATCCTATCCCACTGACTATAGAGTTAGTGGAAACATGACTCAGGAGTCTGTCCCTAGCATGGTATAACAAAGTGTGAATGTTGAAATGTAAAAGCTTCTCATACATGAACAAATAACGAGCTACAAGAACAAACACAATCTCACCATTCAACAAGTATCATTAAGCAACAATATCTTATTATACAATTTTTTTTGGTGTGAAGTGGCGTGTTACTTTCTATTAGGCTAAGAAATAAACTGTACAAAATGGGCTCTGGAAAGAGTGTCCAAAGACCACCAAAGAAAGATGCCCACATAAGGGCAGAAACAAAACCTACCTACCAACGAAAAATCAAAACCAGGCCCTAGACAGAGTGTCCAAAGACCCCAAAGAAAGACGCCCACACAAGGCGCAAACAGACAACCAACCTAACTACCAAATGAAAAAAACACCAAAACACTGTTGTACAAAAGAACAAAATAGCTAGCTGCCACAACCCAATACCCCTCCCAACTGGAGAAAACTGTAAGAGTCGCTGCAAGCTTTCTTCCATAGATTGACAGGGATGCGCTGGCTTCCTGTTAGCATTCTACTGTTTCTTTCAGTCCATAACTGATAAAGGACAGCAATCACAACCATCTTCTTATCTCCTTGTATATTAATAAGGTTTACAACAGAGTCAGGCCTCTCCCTGAATTTCTACTTGTAGAACTCCCAAACCTCAGAGCTAAACGAACAGTGAAAGAAAAGATGCTCAGTGACATCCTCATTCTCCTAACGTAGCGGGCATCTGGAAGCAAGGTGATACCCCACCTTCTTAAGGAACTCGGAACTAGGTAAACGCTGAAGGAATAACCGCCACAGAAAACAAGCCCAATTTCTAGGCACTTTACCATTCCATATCCACTTTGACCACAAAACTCGGTCCTTAGATTTTCTAAAGATCTCCCACGCATCTCTGCCCTTGAAAATGTCACCCTTCTTGAAAGTAATTTTATCCTTCCCTTCAAAAACATCCATAGGAAAGCATTTCAAAATCCTCATAACCTTCTCAGCCCCTCGGATATCCGGATAACACCACCTTCCTTCTACTAAGCAAGACTTCACTTTGCAATTTTCACCCCTCCCAAACCTGATCATTTGTTGGTTGTCACATAATTCCAGCAAGGTTTTCTTCTTCGGTAACCAAGGGTCCTTCCACAACAAAAAACAACTCCCATCTCCTAAGCAAAAATCAACATTATGTTTAAGAACTTCTCTGTACTTCAACAGCTTCCTCCACAGCCATGAAGAGGTAGATTTGCTCTCCACAGCCCAAACAGAGCTATTCTGAATATATCTTTCATGAATCCATTTAACCCACATGGATTCCTTGTTTCTAGCCACATCCCAAAGGTTTTTAAGTAATCCTGCTTTGGACCAATCCTCTATCCGTCTAATACTCAAGCCACCTTCAACACGAGGCAAGCAAATATTCTCCCAAGACACCATGTGCAAATGCTTTTTATTTTCATTATCATTCCACAAGAAGTCCCTCCTAATCTTCTCCAATTCCAACACAACTCCTTTCGGCAAATGGAAGTGACACACGTAAACTGTGCGTGCAAATGCAAGTATACATATCAATTTAATATAGGCCTTGTGAGGCCCGAGTCGAACTCAGGGAAATGTGAATTTTAGTAGACTACTACTAACTGGTTGCGATTAGGTAAACTGATTAAAAGAGTTGATTGGTTTGAAAAAGAAAATAAAATAAAGTGAAAACAAAGAGAGCGATGATTAAATGTTGGTTTAATCAAATGAGAATGGGATTCCTTAGGATTGCCGATTTCACCACGGGGTCTCGTTATACCGAATATCTTGCATAAATAACGTAGATTTTATCGAATCTTGGATAAAGAGTGTGTAATCAAAATTGCCCGCTTTCACGGTACAATCCACTACCCAAATATAAGCCAATTCTACTTTCGTAGCAATTTATATCTTAGATTAGGCGCATTAACGATGACTCTGGGTATCTCTCCACTATCCGTAGGTCGCCTAGTCTAAGGAACGCATAAGATGGTGTATAAAAGTGGGTTTTCTGACCTTTAATCCCCTTTCCAGAGTAATTATTAGTCTAATTCTTTACCTACGGTCATGAAGCATAAGTAAATCAAGCAATCTCCACAATTATATATCCAAGAAATGAGAATTCTATATCAATTCATGCAAAAATTCAATATAACGGTTCCACGGGCTACTCCCGGGTCCTAAGGAACAATGGGGATTAGGCCCGCATGGTTGACAATGGAGAATACATAGGAGTATAGAAGAAAAACATGGGAAACATGGAGAAAACTCGTGTAACCCCTGATACGAAGGTGCTCCTGGAGATCCTCCTCGAGAGACGCGCGTTCTGCAGTCTTCCGGCAGTAAAATCTCCCGTCGAAGGTGCCCGGATCGCTCGGTTGACGGCCTTCGTCTCTCATCTCCTCTCTCTCTCCCTCCTTCTTGGATGTTGTGCAACACAATATGAGATCCCCCTCGGGCCGTCCGTGCTCTTCTTAGGTCATAGGACCACTTTACGACTCCGAAAAAGCTCAACCGTCGGATTAAAACGCTCCATTTTAGTGCTGAAAATCACCAGATCCCGACGCTGTCGATAGTATCGACCATGATACGGGTTTTTCCTTTAAAAATCACGTTTTGGGGTTGCTTTCGGATAAAATGTCGATACTATCGACACCAGGGTCGATAGTATCGACTCTGGACAATGCAAAAGTGCCTGAAAAAGTGCCGAAACATGTGTATAAGTCTGGGATTATATAAAATCATATAAATATGATAAAAGAAGTATAATTTGATGCAAAAAGAGTTTAAAGGCCAACTATAGTGAATTATGCAAATATAATCAAGAAAATGACAAATACATGCATAAAACAGATATAAAATAAGCCTATAAAAATGACTCAAAACCCATGCATCAAACTCCCCTAAGCTTAAACCTTGCTCGTCCTCGAGCAACAAAACTTTAGATCTGGTTGAGATAAGTCAGCAATAGGACATAAATACATGAAATGAATCTACATCATCCCCACTTTCTTTCCAAAAACCGACCCTCATTGACCACTGAACACTAACTGCCATCCAGGCGACCAAAGACCTATGTAAAAGATGTTTGTCCCCCAATCAGTGAAACACTATCAATTAAAGCAGTTAATATGATAAACTCATTTGGTCCATACTTGATGCATCTTGTGATCTCCTATCTACGTTGCTCATTTCCTAACTATCATCTAAATGGAAGCAGATCTCCTGATATTAATGATTGAGGAGAATATCATGGGTGGCCTACCGATTAGAGCAACGGGTGGATGGGATAGGTGGTTGTGGAAGAGATGGAAGCACATAACAGTCAATCATACAATACAAAAATTAATGACCTATCATGATGTAAAATGCAAGTGAAAATGTCCTAATGCTATATTTTTGGTGGAATGATGCATGCACTATCATTCCGTCTCAAGGTGAGATGGAATATCTAAGAAAACTACACCATGTGCTTATTCTTCTTAGTATGTATGAGAACAAGTTCCTTTGTCCCTCTTCTTCTTTGTTACTTCTCAATTCATTTCTTCTTCTTTTTTTTCTTCTCTTTTTTTTCAATTTTTTTTCAAGCCCTTATTTTCATAGATGACAATGAATTATTTTTCAGGCTCACTTCTTGTTACATAACTTATACATTTGAAGCATTCTATTTGGAGGGTATGGATCACGCTCACCACCTTTAATGTTTCAGAAGACATAAAACACATGATGTACTATATGCTCAAAATATGTGAATGCAGCTACAAAATGATAGTTATGCAATTAAATGACACGCACCTAAGGATAATGTGCATGTATAACTACTCTATCCTTTTTTTTCATTTTCATGCAAAAACAAAAAGTGAAAATAGATATAATGCAAGACCTATCTACATGAGATGCAATCAAAAAGTGAAAGACAATAATGTTCTCCCATTTCTTATGGTGGAGTGTGAATGAAATTGCGGTCGATCAGATCACAAGACTAATTGACAGAACCTTCTGAAAATATCATATGTCCCTCTCTAAAGACCTGTGTACAAGGTAACTGAAGAATTTCTCTCTTAAACTTTAGTCTAAGGTCACGTTAGCATTTGGTCGGTTCGGGCTCAAACATCCTTGCCAATCACTTTTCCTTGGACAATAAAGATGGTCATTCATGTCCCCATGTCCTGAAGCTGACTCACCCAAGCACTTCCTCTGTTATGCAACTCAATTACTAACAAGAATAAGCTCAAAAAGTTCTCAAAATGCTCATTTTTTATGTGCACACAACCCAAGAGTACAACTTGCAATTGAAACCATGCATTTATTGCTCCACAGATTACACTAGATAGATGTGGATCCTACAAAAGTAGTAAACCTAGAAATAAAAACAACTAATATTTCAAAAATAAAAGCAACATGAATAAGTAAGTAAAAACTAAGATAAAGGGTTGTTCCAACACCCCCCCTAAGCTTGAATAAGACTATGGCCTCATAGTCAACATTCTCACTTAAGAGGTGGAACAACGGTACCATTCACTTTGAAGTGTGGTGAAGAAGGATGGTTAGATGCTCAAGTGGACCAAGTGATGCTTGCTATCTCCCTACTTTTTGTGGCCCATTTTTGTGTCTTAGTGGTTCTAAGACGTGACTTGCTTCATCCATCTTTCCTCTGCAAAAAACGGTTTGAAAAAATCTCATTTCGATACCTTTTACGGCCTATTTTATGTAGCTATCCTGCAGGTGTCGATACTATCGACTAAGGTCGATGGTATCGACCCATACTCAACAATTTTGCTAAATCGACGCATCTAAGAGCCTGGGAACTCAAAAGTGTCGATACTATCGACCCTAGGGTCGATGGTATCGACTTTACTGGCACCAATTTTTCTGTAAATCTTCAGGAATCTCGATACTATCGACCCTAGGGTTGATTGTATCGACTTTTCTTCAGCGTTTACTTCTCCAAACTCGATACTATTGACATGGGTGTCGATAGTATTGACCTTAACATTCTGCACACTTCAAAACACGAGTTAGGGTACCATTTTTACAAAAATTATCAAAACCTAAGCAAGAACTAAGTACATAAACGTAAAAGAACATAACCAAACATAAAAATGAATCGAAAGTTGGGTTGCCTCCCAACAAGCGCCCTTGTTTAATGTCCTAGGCTTGACATAAAGATACCTTTAACCTGGGTTGTCAAGAGATGTCTCCAATGAGTCATGTGGTAATTTGAATTTGACTCTATTATCACCAATCCCAAGTGTCAAGTAACCTCGCCCAATGGCAGCGATTACATCAGCCGTAGCTTGGAGCGACCTTCCCAATAGCATCTCACCTCCTTCCAGCTCATGCATGTCCATGACTACAAAGTCAACAGGGAAGATGAATTTGTCGACCTTGACTAGCACATCCTCGCATATACCTTGTGGCTTCACAATTGATCCATCCGCCAACTCAATAGTCATGGCAGATTTCTTTAGTGTCGTCAATCCAAGCTTTTGAAATGTGGACAATGGCATAAGATTAATGATGGCCCCTGAGTCACACTGTGCTTGTGGAAAATGTTGGCCGCCTATGGAACATGGGATGTAGAAACATCATGGATCATTCCTCTTCCTTGGTAGCCGTCCTTGGATTATAGAACTCACTTTTTCATCAACAACACAAATGTCAGTGTCTTTTATCTACCTTTTCTTGGTGATTATGTCCTTGATAAACCTTCCATATGCTGGAATGTGTTCTATCATTTCTACTAACAGAATATTAATATGGAGCTTCCTAAACATCTCCAAAAATTTCTTGTAGTGCCTATGCTCTTTCTTCGGCCTTAGACTATCTAGGAAAGGCATGTTTGGGTCCTTCGCTCGCTTGTGTGGTGGCACATATGGAACTTTAGGGGTCTCCTCCCCTAAGCTTGCTTCAACGCCACCTTCTAGGATAGGATTTGACACATCATCCGTGGATGGCATGACTTGTGGCTGCTCCCCTCTCTCATAGATTGTAGCTTCACCATGACGCATGGCCTTCACCTGCTCCTCTTGCCTAGGTGCGGGTGCGGCCACGATGTGCTCTTGGTGGATTTTTCTGAATGGACAACATCTGCCTGGTAGTCCATAATGACTGCGAGGATACGGTATTCGTGGTGTAGCCTCCATATCAAAAATCATTTTGCTTTTGTCCTAGACCTCCACCACCGGGGGCTCTTCCTCAGAAATCACAGATATATATTTCACTTGATGATGTGCTGGAACAGCATCTGCATTCCCAGCCTGTCTTTGTTGATTTTTATGCTTCATGGCTGCCACTTCATTGGAAATTTGGGTCACGGTCGTCTCTAGTGCCCTCATTTTTGCTCCATGACTTTGCAATGTCTGCCCAAATTTATTCAAAATCTCGCCCTGAGACTGTAACTGCTTGGCGAATGTACTCATCATCTCTTGATTTTGTTTCACCACCTGGCTAAGCAATTCATTGTTCTTTTCCTCTAGGCTAGGCTGCATCTTCTGAAAATTGTGTTCCTTCCTCCAATCATAATTGTTATTTTTATATCCCTGTTGATGCATATACTTTGCATGTGCTTCATCAGCAGACCCATTATCCTCTTTCTCTAGGAGCTTCTTGGCTATAAGATCTAACTTGTCATCAAGCGCTTTGATGGCCCTTGCTTCATGTGTAATGCCAACCTACTCGGGTGCATCTCTTTCACCCCAAGACTACTTTTTGGACATGTTTCTTAGAATCTCCCAACACCTTGTGCCTGTGTTGTTCAAAAAGAAACCAGAACCTGCTGAGTCCAAATTGCTCCTATCATGTTCATTTAGGGCGAAGTAGAAAATTTTAGCTTGCTTCTCCTTGTCTAAGTCGTGATGTGGACACTTCCTCAGCATGATCTGTAAGCACTCCCAAGTTTTAGAGTATGTTTCACTGGCTCGCTGGCTGAAGTTGTGTATCTTCCTCACTAGATTGTTTGTCTTTTCAGGCGAGAAGAACCTCTCAAAGAACACCTCAACCATGTGATCCCAAGATTCAATGTACTCATCATCCAGATTGTGTAGCCATTCCCAAGCATTGCCCGCTAAAGAACTGGGAAAAAGTTTCAGGTAGAGTGTCTCTTGCGGGAACCTGTCAATCTTTATCATATCACAATTTTCCACGAACGTGCTGATGTGGGTCACCGCATCCTCATTTTTAAGTCCATGGAAAGCCTGCGATTTGACCAACTGAATAAGCCCTGGATCAATCTTGTAACTGGGTATGTTGATAACTGGCCCCTTCTGCGCAGAAGAAGAAGAAGCCTTAATCCTTTCCCAGATCGTCTGCTCCTCATTTTCCACTCCGTCACCCATTATTACTTCACTAGTACCTGAAATTTCAAATGGTAGTGTATGAACCAGTACTAATAATTAAAACAATGAATAAGATTTGCAATTCAGCTCAAAAGATGAAAAGAAAAAAAATTACAGGAATTAAAAGTGGCCTAGTGTGGCCGCTCGTAGCACTCGTAGTGCTAAAATTCACCGTTTCCCCGGCAACGGCGCCAAAAACTTGACACGCGTAAACCGTGCGTGCAAACACAAGTATACGTATCAATGTAATATACGCCTTGTCAGGCCCGAGTCGAACTCAGGGAAATGTGAATTTTAGTAAACTACTACTAACTGGTTGCGATCAGCTAAACCGATTAAAAGAGTTGATTGGTTTGAAAAAGAAAATAAAACAAAGTGAAAACAAAGAGAGCGATGATTAAATTTTGGTTTAATCAAATGAGAATGGTATTCCTTAGGATTGTCGATTTCACCACGGGGTCTCGTTATACCGAATATCTTGCATAAATAATGTAGATTTTATCGAATCTTGGATAAAGAGCGTGTAATCAAGATTGCCCGCTTTCATGGTACAATCCACTACCCAAATCTAATCCAATTCTACTTTTGTAGAAATTTATATCTTAGATTAGGCGCATTAACGATGACTCTGGGTATCTCTCCACTATCCGTACGTCGCCTAGTCTAAGAAACGCATAAGATGGTGTATAAAAGTGGGTTTTCTGACCTTTAATCCCCTTTCCAGAGTAATTATTAGTCTAATTCTTTACCTATGGTCATGAAGCATAAGTAAATCAAGAAATCTCCACAATTATATATCCAAGAAATGAGAATTCTATATCAATTCATGCAAAAATTCAATATAATGGTTCCCCGGGCTACTCCCGGGTCCTAAGGAACAATGGGGATTAGCCCCGCATGGTTGACAATGGAGAATACATAGGAGTAGAGAAGCAAAACGTGGGAAACATGGAGAAAACTCGTGTAACCCCTGATACGAAGGTGCTCCTGGAGATCCTCCTCGAGAAATGTGCGTTCTGCAGTCTTCCGGCAGCAAAATCTCCCGTCAGAGGTGCCCGGATCGCTCGGTTGACGGCCTTCGTATCTCATCTCCTCTCTCTCCCTCCTTCTTGGATGTTGTGCAACACAATATGAGATCCCCCTCGGGCCGTTTGTGCTCTTCTTAGGTCATAGGACCACTTTACGGCTCCGAAAAAGCTCAACCGTCGGATTAAAACGCTCCATTTTAGTGCTGAAAATCGCCAAATCCCGACGTTGTCGATAGTATCGACCCAAGGTCGATGGTATCGACCATGATACAGGTTTTTCCTTCCAAAATCACTTTTTGGGGTTGCTTTCTGATAAAATGTCGATACTATCGACACCAGGGTCGATAGTATCGACTATGGACAATGCAAAAGTGCCTGAAAAAGTGCCAAAACATGTGTATAAGTCCGGGGATTATATAAAATCATATAAATATGATAAAAGAAGTATAATTTGATGAAAAAAGAGTTGAAAGGCCAACTATAGTGAATTATGCAAATATAATCAAGAAAATGACAAATACATGCATAAAATAGATATAAAATAAGCCTATAAAAGTGACTCAAAACCCATGCATCAAGAAGGCTGCTAACCAAAACAGATGATAAGAGGACAAAGTAGAAATCACAAGCTCCACCCTACCCAAAAACGAAAGAATTTTACTTTTCCAAGCATCAAGTTTACTTCTCAACTTATCCACAATCGGATTGCAAAGAGCTTTGGTAAGTCTTCCAGTAAACAGGGGCAAACCCAAATATCTAACAGGCAAAGAAGAATAAGGTATCTTCAACACAACACTCAACTTTTCCTTATCCAAAACCCCCTTACTGAAAAAACTTGGCTCTTGGATGTATTAAGTCTGAGACCAGAGATCTGTTCAAACTGAGCAAATAAATCATCAATACCCTTCACATTATCCATATTAGTTTTGGCAAACATAAGAAGGTCATCAACAAAAAGAATATGGGATACACCATAGTTAGCAGAGGCCATCAAATGATTGATTCTCTTTTCCTCCACATAACATTTGATAATAGAAGATAGACCCTGCATAGCTAACACAAATAGATAGGGTGCAAGGGGGTCCCCTTGTCTAACCCCATTACTAGCTTTGAAAGTTTCAGTTGGGACACCATTAACAACCACCTGAAAAGAAGCTGAGTCAAAACAAGAAGAGATCCATCTCAACCAGCAGACAGGAAATCTCATTTTTTGCATAACAAACAGCAGATAGTCCCTTCTAACAGTATCATAGGCTTATGTATACTATACAAGTCCACTCATGTACACTAGGGATCTTACAATTCCAATTACATATTGAAGAGATAAACTATACAAGTCCGCTCATGTACACAAGGTATCTTACAACAAGTACACCTAAACACATTTTCACCACCCATCAACTCCCAAACTATCTATAAACCTAAAACATACATAAAATAAGTGTGTCAACACATAAGGAGTTGAGAACCAGGCAAAAAGATACACATATATAAGCTTTGCATAATTTGAAAATATTTGCAGAAGTAAATGAACAAAAAACAAAAGAGTTATCAAAGTGAGAACCCATGCTTTAGTAAAATTACTCTAGTTATACCAACAACATCATATATCATAAGGCCTTTGACTAACTTCCCATCGGAAGGGTCTGTGAGGGTGCTCAAGATTAGCTAACCCTATTTGTAAGCGACCTCAAGGACATCATTCAGAGCTTATACTTGTATCAACATGGTTTGCCCTATCTTGAAAACCCAAGTAAGATGCCCAACCTTGTGTCCTTACCCCAAGATTACATGCATGTGCACAATGTTTGTATAATGAAAATCTATATTAGATGTTTTGTTATAAAATCTATGAGACAAATCATCAGGTACAATACTAAAATACTACATGGAAATATTTAAGAAGTAAACAAGCATAAATACATAATAAGTTGCAAGCAAGAAAGCCACACTCATATACTTATTAAATCCCATACCTGATTTCAGATATTCATAACCTAACTTATATTTGATCATATAGCCACAAGCCAAACTTGATTAAGGAAAACATTGCATATATGTATTAGTTTCTCATCATTAATGCAAACTAAGTCCTATTATAGGGTTTGGGACAAGTTAGGTTCAAAGTTTTTTATTAGTGCATTTGATGATCTTTCACTTATTTAGGAGACATCATGTAGGTGGGGTTCAAGTCTCATGTCATTTTGAGGTTCTATCCAGTTTCTATAATTATCACAAGACTTATTTCAACTACGCACATTTTAGGTTCAAAAGAGTTATAAGGGTAAGCAACGTAAGGGTTCAAAAAGACATTATATTTTGACAAGATGAGAGATTATCTTAAAAAAAATATGGATAAGATTACCATTATCAAATATAGGTTCATGTCCCCAAGGTCTAGGAATCACATCCCCATCATTGAGTACAACATTCTCACATACATGCAAGCATCAGCATAGCACATTATATTGTCAAGATATGAGCCACATATTACATACACATCAAAAGGGTCAAGAGAAATCCCTTATTTGGGTTTGCAAGACAAGAGAAAAGGATTCAAATAAGCATTAAGGTCCAAGTACCACAATTTCAGTCACATAGGTTACATTAGGCTAATTGAGGGTGAAAAGGTTCATATACATCAAAATAGTGTGAACTTAGGTACTATATGACCATCAAAAAAGGGTATGATCATGGACATTTATGTCACGAGGCACTTTAAAGTTACTGATTTCAAAGGAAAAATATATGGTCTTGATGCATCATGGAATCAAGAATAGAAATGAATAAAAGTCTTAATGTTAATGTTTCTATAAGGTCTCATATGTAAAATGGGCCATCATAAAATAAACGGGAAGCAAAAAGATTCACTTTAGATCAAAGGTACATAGGGGAAAGAATCAAGGTATATAAGATGTATATGATCATTAAAAATCCAAATTTAGACTAGTAATTTTTTAGATATTTTCAAAAAGGTAAAAGTATGCTTAATAAGGACATCAGAATTAATTGGTTGATATTTAAGGTTTTGAAAGCTATTATTCGTTGAATTCCTTGTGTTTTTGTTATGATCATTGATTTGGTAGTTTCCTACCCTTGGATCATGCCATGTGGCACCAATCTCTCAAGGACATGCCTGGATGCCTAGGCTTTTCTGACTTTGGCGCATTGTTGGGTTTCGCCTAGTCGCCCTTGACCCAACTCAGGACAGCCCACATGAGCCTCTTGTAGCACCCAGTTGTGTCACCTTTATGTGATTCATGTGTGTGCCTTTTGTGACCACCGATAACTGAGAGGTCGAGGCTCTACTAGCCCTACTGATGGGGACAAGCATCTAGGTCAGACCCTAGGAGTTTGTCGCTCCATTTTGCACTGGTCTTGTGATGATGACCAATGATTCGGAATTGTCTAGATGGAAAGAGGGGTCAGGCTCCCAAGGTAGTTGTGAGGAGGCACTACCCCTTCTTGCAGCACGCTGATGAGAAGAGGAAGTGAAAAAAGTTCCAGATTATGGCCAGATTAGAGAGGAAGAGAAGTAGGGCGGCACACCAAGGTCAAGGACGAAATTTGTGAATGACGAGAAGGCTTGACCTGTTGTTTGATAAGTTCCAAAACTCCATGGTTCTAGTAAGGCAAAGGTTCCTACTGGAGGAGCCCAACTCCTACTACAATGGTTTGCGAAATAAGCAAGAGTGTGCATAACAAGAAGATAAAAAAAGAGGGAAGAGGAAAGGTTAATAAAGGAAAAGGAGGTGGGACTTTACAAGAAGTAGTAGTAGCAAGGAGACTCCTATATGAAAGTTCATTGGCATCCTTGAAAACATGTTTCATGGATAGAGGGAAAATGAGGGGTTATTTGCTACTTTAGGAGATTAGTGAAGGTTCATAAAATTCTACTATGCATTAGTTAAAAAGTTTACAGACGTGTAGATTATTGGGAAAGGAAGGAAAGAGAGAACTATTTTTTGACTTTGAGTACCCTAGTAAGAGGTGGTAGAAAAAGGGGAACCATATAGTCATGATGTGCAGTAGTGGGTGTAGTTGACCCAAAATGCATGTGTGTGGGTTTCCTATCACTAGAGTAAATAATAAGGCATGCACATTTCTTTCATAACTTTTAACACGTATATCTTATAATAGGAACCTCCAATCCAAACAATATTCAAACCATGGATTCCTCATGACACAAATCCACTTATGATTAAGTTTAAGACTTATATTCAAACTGCCTCACATCTAATAAAATTCTTTAAAAATTTTATAATTATGTGCATAAGTTTTGAATTTAATGCACTTAATCATCGAATCTTTGATCAAATGAGTTCAAAATACTTCTTGTGACTCTAATATACTTCATGGATTATTATTAAGCCACTTAGATCTAGTTTTACCTCAATTGAGTATTTGACTTTATAAAAATCCTAAATCAGGGTTGTTACATCCACCCTACCTTATATGGAATTTCGTCCACAAAATTTAACTATATCATACTCCAAACGACATAATATATCTTCTACTTTGTTTAAGATACTAATTCTAGGTGCAAAGGCATCCATGAGTATGAGATACACTCCCAGGTTGTCATCATAAATTTAAAAGCATCTGGGGTGTAGCCATCTCAATTCATAAAATTTGAAGCATTACTTGGTGCCTGATTCATAACACAACATATTTTAACGTTAGGGTTAGCATCCCTTGGTCCCATATTATTAGGGTTTCTATTCATATACATAACAAATTGGAGGTGGGGTATCAATATTCATGTCATTACTTACTCAAAAAACACATTCATTATCCTCACTATCAATTAAGATAACCATTACACTTATGTATCATCCTTAAGCTAGAAAAATACTTGCACAGTTTAATTCACCCCGATGTTCTACATATTATCACAAATCATGTTCAATATCTTTCATTAGACATGGGGTTAAGCATGTATACATCATGATTATTCAAACAGAGATATCAATGGAAATATCATGTCAAGATCATATTTTCAAAAAATTTATCTCTCGTGTAAGGAATGCATTCACATTAGGTCATGGTTATAAGAGTCACTTAACACACATATCAAGTTTAGAACTCCGGTGAGGTTCTTTCATGTATCATACATCATTTTTAGAAACAACATTATTATCAATGTCAATGTTTTGTAATAATCTCACTTGTAGATAAAGTGTTTCACAAGCTCGTACTACTCAACCTAAGACTTATCTATGTCAAGGTTAGACACAAGAAACACATAAATCTACCCATATCAAACTTTTACCCATTCTTTCATAAATGAAAGCAATCACTAGATTACCTCACCTGGAAATACTAAACCAAATATGAGGCTCATCATGGAGATCACTGTAAGGAGTGGGATCCTAGAGAGGAACCACTCCTTAATAAAAAATTGAAGAATAGAACCTCCAGTCCAAATACACCCAAAAGGTATGATGGAATGTGTGTAAAATTTTCAAATCTTATTAATGGTATTCAAAACAACCAAAGAATAGCACCGGAAGAAAATAATTACTATATTCAACTTCTCAACAAGATAATAAAAGTATATCTTAAACTCTCACATAGGATTTACATGTATGATACAACATAAGGATCTAAGATAGAGGGAAGTCTAAACCATAACAACTTTGTCTCCAAGCTTTAACTCCTTAATCTATGTCCATAACTTTATGCAATGTCCTCCTTGTCCTCCACCTAGGGTTGGAAGCATACCCCCACAAGAAGAGAAAAATAAAAAACATCAACAAAGGCTGGTATGTGCATACTAAAAAGGAAATTGAGAAATATATGGAACAAAGGTCAAAAAATATACAAGATTCCCATATAAGAGAAAAGTACCACCCAAGTGGGTATCAAGAGAAAAGAATCACAATAAAGAAGATACTTTCCATAAAACAACATAAAAATATTGTGACATATATACATCCACTACCATGGTGGGAAATGAAGCACATATCAAGAGAGTAGGGAACACACCCCACAATCATCATCAACAACCTACATGCATGTGAGATAATCATATCCCTAGAAAAATATAAAAAAAGGCATCCAAGGCTTCACATCCTTGAAACCTAATAGAGAATGATGCATTGCCAAACTCCCAATATATAAAGTTGAGCCAAGGCTTCACATCCTTGAAACTCGGGTATGGGCCCCCACCACCTCCATCCTAAATACAGGGGCACACACCCAAAAACCAATGCAATTACACTACTCTAGTTCTACTGAATCACATAGCATGTAAAATGTAGAGGCAAGTAAAAGTATAGTCATATTATACAATGTTGCCATCACACAATGGATAATATATACATCCACATGCAAGTGGGAACAAGATATCACATATCCACAAATATACATCCACATCATAGTGGACACATATCATAAAAAGTCCAACATGCACCAAGGCACAAGATAAGAGTCAAGAGAATATCCAAGATTACCACAAACAAGATAGTTCACAAGAACCATGATATTAAAAGATAAGAGCAATGTGTATAGGCTACTGTCCATAGGACCAAGCGAAAGAATAATGTAGGTGAATTGCTCAACATGGAGTAATAGGAGATACAACATACCTCACTTCAGAGTCTAAATAGTCCAAGATCACTTCTAGATCCAAATCTAGGTCCCCAAAGTACCTATTATCATGTATGTGAAATTAGGGTTAGGTTTCCATTAATCATTCAAACCCTAAAAATCACATTTTTAATATTAGTGAATTAGATAATCAAAACCATGCCTTATTTTAGGTTATATTTTTCTAAGTTCAAAACATATTTTATTATATATCTTTGACTTATAAATTATTAGTTATGAATTTTGCAATATATTATCTATTTAGATTAATCCATTAAAATCACATATTTTCATCATTAGATTTTGGTAATAAAATCAGTACCATTAGAAAGATCATATTTTTGTATTTTAAAACATTTTTATATTTTTTAGAGTTTTAAATAATTTATTATGAATTTTATAAGATTGACCAATCAGAAAATTGATAAACTCCACATCATTGATAAAACTCAGTCTAACAAAGTCAAACTCATCGAGTTGGCCCAACCATGCTTGGACAAGTGTCATGATCCCTCAATCAACCTGGCTCTAACTCGGCGTAGAGGAGAAACAAAAATAGGTGGTGGAAAGTCATTTTTACCCTCAGCACAAAAATTGAAAATCAAAGGCTAATGTGGGCAAAGATTGAAATCAATCCCATGAATCTCTTGTTCCAAAGAACCAAAAGAATTGATGATCAAGAGGTGCATCCCTGGATCAATTCTCATGTTCTATCACATTTTAGAGTTCTTGGAATGATCTAATCACTTCCTCAAGCCCTCTCAAACACGACTAGCCTTGATTTGGGTATAGAAGCTATTATAACATTGATTGCGGCCTCCTTTCAGGTTCCATTAGCATCAGTGGAAATCAAAGATGAAATCTTTTGACAAAATCACATCAGGAGAGTATAAAGGAATTTGAGGCCACTAGGAGACTCATCGAAAGATGCTCCTTGCGCTCGTGGAGCCTTCTGTGCCTGAGAAACAAGATCCTTGTCCCAAGTCAGAGTTTGGAGGAGTCGGACATATGAGGGGGAATACGTTTAGGAGCATAAGGGGTCAAGATACCACTGGAAACAGATAGTGTAGGGTGTGTCGGAGGTCGGGGAACTATTTCCTGTGGTTCCTATGCACTCAGGAAGGGAGAAAGGGAAAGGGAAAGAGAAATAGAGGTGAAACAGGGGAACAAGGGAGGCTGGTTGTGAATTGGTGATGGAGCCATGTAACCCCAAATTAAATAGGGTAGGCGTGTTTAGGATAGGAAGAGGAAGGAAGAGGAGAAGAAACTGAGAAGAAAGGTTAAGAAACGAGGGAGAGAGAGGGAGAGAGAATCGCTGGAGAGGGGTTGTCAACCTGGTTTCCAAAAAAAAACCAAAGTAGAAGATAAGTTAATAGCCACATGATCAAAGATCCAATGTTCACTAAAGGACCCAAAATCAAGAACCAGGCGTGATAGAGATAAACAAAGAAACATTATACAAATTGAATTCAATTAAAGTGAAATTTGGATTTTATTTCCATTTTCTCTCTCTTCTTTTGAGGGTGCAAATGAATCCCAAATTAAGTGAAATTTTGCATAAAGAATAATTAAGTCATGTAGATTCTGATCATGAAATTATATTTGCCTTTTGAGAAAATTTGATGTGTTAAATAAATCAAATCTTATTTTCTCTTTCCTCCATCATTAATGGCTATAATATTCTCCAAATTTGATGAAACTTCACCCACAAGTCACATTAAGTGTGTGGGATACGAATTTTCCCTTAATTTCACATGTTGAACTTGGTTTTACATTATTTAATATTTTTGAAGGTTCTACACACTTCTCTCCTAATTTCACTTTTAATCAAACTTTCTCCAAATTGGGTGAAAATTCACCCAAAGGCTTTATTTATTATGTAGATTAAAAATCCAGGATTATTTTCCTATTTTGGAGTCATTTAATATTTTATTTAATATTTTCAAGGAAAACTCACATTTTATCTTTTCAAATTGAATTATATTAAATATTATTATGTGAATAATGTGAAACTTGAATCCCAAGGAAATTGGGACCAAAGGAACACAATTCTTAACTTAGATTCCACTTTTGGGGTTTCCTTTAATGAGTGATGTCACAATTAATATTTAGGGCCATTATTATCACACTGTTTCATTATTATATAACTTAATATTATCACCAAAAGAATTATGTGTTATTATTTGCACGAAATTCATATAATTCATTTTTACCTTATGTGACATATTTTATATGTCCATTATTAGACTAAGCCTCTTGTGAGAACATTAGGTTACATTAGGGTGATTTATACATGCATTTGCTCATTAGGTTTATACCAAACATCATTTAGATCCAACCCCAACCTTGATTGGCTAAGCCCAAAAGGTCAAACTTCTAGGGTAGGGTCCAAGATTCAGTATGTTACAACACTCCACCCCTTAAAAGGATTTCGTCCTCAAAATCTATTGATCCCAATATCAACAACCAGCTACTCTCCACCCCTTAAAAAGTTTAACCTAAAAGTCAAACTAAGCATCATTTAGGGTTAACCACATAACTTTTAGTTGTGAAAGTTTTGAGAGATTTATGTTGTTCATGTATCCAACTAATAGTCACACTGTTACAACCTCGATTTTACATGTGTTTTCATAATTGAAATGTAATGATTTTATGAATTTGGACTTAATTGAAAAGGTTGTATGCTTTGTTTCAAAGAATGGATTTCTTTACAAAATCACCCTTGTGATAGGAATTTCGTGATTCCTATTATTATGTTAATCCAATAATGGATATAAAAGAGAAGAAAAGAAGAAAAGTCCAAATAATAGAAAAGATACAAGATTAAGCAAAGTATTTATGAGAAATACCTGGAAATCTCTAGAAAGTGGCATTAATGGACACAATTGAATAAATTTCGTTTATATGTGATTTCTAATGAAAGAAATAGGAAAGAGGAAAAAGGAAATGAAAGATAATGAGAAATCCTTGAAATGAAATCTTTTAATAAAAGAATAAGTAAGATTATGTGAAATAATGGATGTAGATGCATCTAGAAGGATAATAAGTATCCTTAAAAAGGAATTTCGGCATATTAGGATTTCTTGGGATCCAAGGAGTCCCAATAGAGAAGAAGAAAGAGAAAATGCAAATAATAAAAAATAAGAGGATAATGTGATACATAATTAATGAATTTTGTGGTATTATTAAAAAGAGGTATTTTCTACTATAAGAAAATATAATTTCGTGTCCGATGGATTAAAAGCCAAGCAAAAAGATGATGAAAGAGTTAATTTTCGAATATCTAAAAAGATATAGATTATAAAGGAGATATTTAAGAGAGAGAAGATTACTTCTTAAACAAGGAAAGTATGGTTGCCATGGTTGATGAGGGACTTGTTTTCCTCGTGGATAGTCATGCTAGGGTGTTTCTATCTATCCCTATAAAAGTCTTGGACCCATAACCTCGAGTCCAAGAGGGTCTCAAGCATCTCCTATCTTCTCCAAACCTTACATCCATCCTGGCCCTAACAGTATGGAGGAGCACGACCCCTAGAGCGATGAGGGGCTGTGGAAGGAGGGATGATGGAAGTACGACACTCCTATGATGCCAAAGAGAAGCACGACCCAACACCTATGCGACGCAACAGGTTGACTCCAGGTCGACCTTGTTTGAGGTCTGGCGGGCTTGAACCAGTCGTCTTGGCTGCGATCCAGAGGTGCCCCATGTGCGCAGGAGCATGACGGAGGCAAAGGAACCCCCTCTGGTGGTCGTCGAGGTTGGGGGAGGGGAGGTCGAGCCGTGCTGACCCCTGCGGTGGCGGCAGCAGCGTGCAGTCAGAGTAGGAAGATGACCTAAGTCGTGTTAGATAGTTTTGCCTCTCCGGGTGTTGTAGAACCAAGAAGCCGCATTGGGGTATATTGTCATTGCGTTATGTTTCCAAATTGGATAAGTGTGTGTTGCATGGGAAATGCTAACGTGGTAGCCTCCCATTGGTCCAAGTAAGTGAACTCTTGCAAAATGTGTATCTATCTATTGGTAGCTCAGAGTGATACATGTAATATATGAATTTTGCTTAGAAAAATGCGAGGAATCCATTAAAAATAGATTTAGATACTAATTCCTCTTGCAATTAAAAAAGTAGTTGAAGTTATCAACTTTAATGCATTAATGATTAAGAAACCCTAATCTATGATGATTAATGCATTGAGGAGGGTTGTATGGATGATTGAAGTTGATATTAACTTGTTGATTATAAAAAGACACAAAAGGATAATCTTTATGCATAGTTTGTTTAATTTGGGGTTCCATGTACATGAATAAGTTTTAATGGGCCTTGAAACCCTAATGTTAGTAATTATGATTCTTAAATGGCTTCAACTGTGTAAATCTACGAATAAAGCTGAGATATGATGATTCTAAGCTATTTTGAGTATAAAAGTTCCTAATTGTGGATAAATACCCTTAATTTGGTCATTAGAGTTTTCTAATGGATAAATGTGAATAGTAATAAATGGAGTCCATATATGAATTAGATTATAATGAAATATGAGTTGTCAATTTGGAAGGAATCTAAGATGATAATTGGGACTAATGATCTTGAAATAACTTAAAAGGATAAAGATGGTAGTTTTAGTGTCAAAGAGACATATTAGATTTAATTGACATTCAATTGTGCCTATGATGTTGAAATTAGGGTTTGTGAACTAAAAGGGTATTAGACATGATAAAACCTTTATGGAGGCTAAAACCCTAATAAAACTCTAAAGTTGGCCTAGAAATCCTAAGGTGGAATACAAGTCAATCTTGAGAATGTTTTGGATAAAATAATGACACTTGGATGTTATGCATTAATTTTAGGATATTGTTGATTGCTTGTTTGATTGTCTTGAATATTAATGCTTGGACATCAAAGTTACTCTGGATCAGGTATGTGGTTACGCTTATGGTTAATCTCTTTAGTTTCATAGTGATTCCCGAATGTTTTATTGGTTTCCTAAAAATAACTGCTTGGATGACTTTTATTTCATGCAACTATAAAGTGACTATGATTATCACCTTAAATGTGTATACATGACTATCTCAGATCCTAGTCCTCCTCTGTAACGTTTCTAATGATGGAAAGGGTAACCTAATATAGGGTCTACCTGTTAGGTAGGACCATTAGGTTGTAATGAGTTAGGAATTGAGATTACTATGTGTAGTGCCATGCGACTCTTTAGCATAACATGAGTTAGGAATTGGGCTACCTATGGGTAGTGTCATGCGACTCATCAACCCTAAGTATTGATCTACCTGCTAGGTAGGATCATGGGGGTTAATTGGGATCTACCATACGAGAGGTAGTATCCAGGTCCACTGTAGGGACATCACATAGGTTAGGATATGTATGGATTGAGTAGTTATGTTTGAGATGTAAAGTTTGCTTGCTAAACCATAATTGATTGCAATATGTTGTTACAGATAATTGCCTGATTATTGTTTCCCCCACATACCGACATATTCATTTATGCTGACCGACGTTTTGTTTGTCAGTGTTTTAGGTACAATATTGAAAAGGACAAACAGTAAAGTGGCATGTTATGAAAATAAGAATTAAAGTGCAAGGAGGATTAGTTAGAATAGATTGAAGTAGTGGATAGAAGTTAGATATCCAAAGTTTTTAAAAGGTGTGCAAAGTTTTATTTTATTCCATCTTTCAATATAGTCATGGTAGAATTTAATAATTATTACTGATCATTTGTCGAACCTTTGATCTGAGAAATTGGGATAATGACTCTGACCTCTTGGCCTCCCTTAATTGGGGGTTACCAAGAGGAGGAGTCATTGCACACACCATCTAGGGTTGAGTTTTAGGTCCTTGTGTATCTGACCTAACAACCCTACATAAACATCCAAAAGTCATAGGGTAGGTCAACTACACCTTTATATCAATCCTAGTCACAAATCCAAAGTCAAAACTAGGGTTAGCACTAGGTTTAGGGTTTCACGAACAAAAACACCTCACTTTATTGTGGCTTAATTTAGGAAAACTTTGATGAAATTCATAATTTTTTTACATATAATAGTATAATTGAAAATATATTTTTCTTCAAAAAATCATTCAATATAAAACAATGATGAGCTCAAAATCAAAGCGGAAACTAAGTCACAATTTATCCATAACAAGGTCTTCTTAACCTACTACTTCCTCATAACCTAATTGCCTCCACAAGTCAAGCCTCATAGGATCAAGAGATATAAATCATAATCAATCTATATGGTAGATCATCTAAAACCTTATCTCAAAATGGTGCACTTAGGCAATTCTAGGGAAAACATCTCATCTAAAGGATGACTATGCATGGAAAAGGTTCTAACTAGGGGGGGGGGAATTGAAATAGTCAGATTTTGACTACCATGGGCTTTGATACCATGTTCTAAGGAGTGGGATCCCAGAGTGGAACCACTCCTTACTAAAAAATTTTAGAATAGAACCTCCAGTCCAAACACACCCAAAAGGTATGATGGA
Organism: Alisma plantago-aquatica; assembly: GCA_963693085.1. Classification (NCBI taxonomy): domain Eukaryota; kingdom Viridiplantae; phylum Streptophyta; class Magnoliopsida; order Alismatales; family Alismataceae; genus Alisma; species Alisma plantago-aquatica. The sequence continues at coordinate 807,692,586 of OY856412.1, read as the reverse complement.
GTGAGTGTAAAATTTTCAAATTCTTATTAATGGTATTCAAAACAACCAAAGAATAGCAGTAGAAGAAAATAATGACTATATTCAACTTCTGAATAAGATTACAAAAGTATATCTTAAACTTCCACATAGGGTTTACATGTATGATACAACATAAGGATCTAAGATAAAGTGAAATCTAAACCATAACAACTATGTCTCCAAGCTTAAACTCCTTAATCTATGTCCATAAATTTATGCCATGTCCTCGTTGTCCTCTGCCTAAGGTTGGAAGCATACCCCCACAAGAAGAGAAAAATAAAAAACATCAGCAAAGGCTAGTCTGTGCATACTAAAAAGGAAATTGAGAAATATATGGAATAAAGGTCAAAAAAATATACAAACTTCCCATACAAGAGAAAAGTACCACCCAAGTGGGTATCAAGAGAAAAGAATCACAATAAACAAGATACTTTCCATAAACCAACATAAAAAGATTTTGCCATATATACATCCACTACCATGGTGGGAAATGAAGGACATAATAAGAGAGTAGGGCACACACCCCACAATCATATCAATAACATGCATGCATGTGAGATAAGCATAGCCCTAGAAAAATATAAAGACAAAGGTGGCCAAGGCTTCACATCCTTGAAACCTGATAGAGAATGACGTACTGCCAAACCCTCAATATATAAAGTTGAGCCAAGGCTTCACATCCTTGAAACTCAGGTATGGGGCACCACCACCTCCATCCCAAAAATAGATACACACACTGAAAAACCAATGCAATTCCACTACTCTAGTGCTATTGAATCACATAGCATGTAAAATCCATAGGCAAGTATAAGTATAGTCAGCTTATACAATGTTTCCATCACACAATGGACAACACATACATCCACATGCAAATGGGAACAAGATATCACATATCCACAAATAAACATCCACGTCATAGTGGGCACATATCATCAAAAGTCCAACATGCACCAAGGCACAAGATAAGAGTCAATAGAATATCCAAGATTACCACAAACAAGATAGTTCACAAGAACCATGATATCAAAAGATAAGAGCAATGTGTATAGGCTATTGTCCATAGGACCAAGAGAAAGAATAATTTAGGTGAATTTCTCAACATAGAGTAATAGGGGATATAACATACCTAACTTCAGAGTCTAAACAATCCAAGATCACTTCTAGATCCAAATCTAGGTCCCCAAAGCACCTATTATCATGTATGTGAAATTAGGGTTAGGTTTCCATTAATTATTCAAATCCATGAAAATTGCATTTTTAATATTAGTAAATTAGGTTATCAAAGGCACACCATGTTTTAGGTTATATTTTTTTGAGATCAAAACATATTTTATTATATTTTTCTGACTTATAAATTATTACTTATGAATTTTGCAATATATGATCTATTTAGATTAATCCATTAAAATCACATATTTTCGTCATTATATTTTGGTAATAAATCCAGTACCATTAGAAAGATCGTATTTTTCTGATTTCAAACATATTTGTTTTTATTTTACTGAGCTATAAACAATTTACTATGAATTTTATAAGATTGACCATTCAGAAAATCGATAAACTCCACGTCATTGGATAACACTCAGTCTAACGAAGTCAAACTCATCGAGTTGGCCCAACCATGCCTGAACAAGTGTCATGAGCCCTCAGTCAACAAAGATCTAACTCAGTGCAACAGAGAGAGAAAATAGGCAGTGGAAAGACATTTTTACCCTCGGCACAAAAACTAAAAATCAATGGCTAACGAGGGCAAAGATTGAAATCAATCCCACGAATCTCCTGTTCCAAAGAACAAGAAGAATCGTTGATCAGGTGGTCCATCCCTGGATCAGTTCTCATGTTCTATTACATATTAGAGTCTACGAAATAATCTAATTACTTCCTCAAGCCTTCTCGATCATGTCTAGCCATGATTTGGGTGTAGAAGGTATTAGAACATTGATTTTGGCCTCCTCCCAGGTTCCATTGGCATCAGTGGAAATCAAAGATGAAATCTTTCGATAAAATCACATTAGTGCAAGTATAAAGGAATTTCAGGCCACCAGGAGACTCACCCAAAGATGCTTTTTGCACTCGCGGAGCCTTCCATGCCCGACTAACTCGAGAAATAGGATCCTTGTCCCAGGTCAGAGTTTGGCAGAGTCGGATAGAGAAGGGGGAATATGTTCGGGAGCAGAAGGGGTCAAGATACCACTAGAAACAGATAGTGTATGGTGTGTCGGAGGTCGGTGAACTGTTTCTTGTGGTTCCAATGCACTCAGGTTGGGAGGAAAAGGAAAGGGAAAGAGAAACAGAGGTGAAACAGGGGAAAAACGATGGTTGGTTGTAAACTGGTAATGGAGTTGCATAACCACAGATTAAATAGGGCATGCGTGTTTAGGATAGGAAGAGGAAGGCATAGGAGAAGAAACCCAAAAGATAGGTTAAGAAATAAGGGACAAAGAGGGAGAGAAAGAATCGCTGGAGAGGCATCATCACCTTGGTTTTAAAAAAAATAAGGTAGAAGACAAGTTAATAGCCGCAGGATCAAAGATCAAATGGCCACTAAAGGACCCAAAATCAGGAACTAGGCATGACAAAGATCAATATAGAAACCTTATACAAATTGAATTCAATTAAAGTGAAATTTGGATTTTATTTCCTTTTTCTCTCTCTTCTTTCAAGGATGCAAACAAATCCCAAATTAAGTGAAATTTTGCACAGAGACTAATTAAGGCATGCAGATTTTGATTATGAAATTATATTTACTTTTGAGAACCTTTGATGTGTTAAATAAATCAAATCTTATTTTCTCTTTCCTCCATCATTAATGGCTACAAGATTTTCCAAATTTGATGAAACTTCACCCATAAGTCATATTAAGTGTGTGGGATATGATTTTTTCCTTAATTTCACATGTTGAAGTTGTTTTTACATCATTTAATATTTTTGGAGGTTCTATACCTTTTCTCTCCGGATTTCACTTTTTAATCAAACTTTCTCCAAATTGAGTGAAAATTCACCCAAAGGCTATATTTATTATGTAAATTATGAATATAGGATTATTTTCCTCTTTTGGAGTTATTTAATATTTTATTTAATATTTTTAAGGAAAACTCACATCTTCTCTTTTCAAATTAACTTAAATTAATTATCATTATGTGAATAAAGTTAAACTTGACTCCCAAGGCAATTGGGACCCAAGGAACACGATTCTTAACTAAGATTCCACATTTGGGGTTTCCTTTAATGAGTTATGTCACAATTAATATTTGTGGACATTATTATCACACTATTTCATTATTATATAACTTAATATTATCACCAAAAGAATTATGTGTGATTATTTGCACAAAATTCATATAATTCATTTTTACCTTATGTGACATATTTTATGTGTCCATTATTAGACTAATCCTAATGTAAGAATATTAGGTTATATTAGGGTGATTTATGCATGCATAAACCTATTAGGTTTATATCGAACATCTTTTAGATCCAACCCCAACCTTGATTGGCTAAGCCCAAAAGGTCAAACTTCTAGGGTAGGGTCCAAGATTCTCTATTTTACAATCACACATCATATACATCATCTAGGGTTTAGCGACATCTCCCTCACCTAGATGGAAAACATACATATATTCAAATGATTCCATCTCTAGGATTAAATTATTCCATAGGAAATCTAGGGTTCTACATTACCAAGGGAACAACACACTAGGTGAATCAACTCATATACCTAGAAATAATTTAGCTAGTGTAACGACCCCCTCCCCTTGTTATCCCTAATTAAGATGGAGCAAGAGGGCAAGGGCCATTATCATAATTCCAGTTCAAAGTTTAGAAAGAAACTAATAATAATTAGTAATTTCCATGAATAGAAAAGAGTTTGATAACAATATGAATATAAAATCACCTCTGGGAAGTTATATGGAAAGGGAAACTAATGTTGAAACATAAAAGAAATATATCTATAAAATCTCCAGTAGTCTTTAATCATCTTTTATTTTGGTGTCATCTTCTCTAGATGTACATATCTTTAGATAATTTGTAGTTAAACTAAAATGGCATGAAACAAAAATGTGGTCAGTGTATCTCTATACTGAGTACGTGGGGGAAACAAAATATACGCATGTAGGTGTAACAACATAAAGAACCATAGAAGAAATTATTATTACATAATTGAATATGTATTTTCTAATATAACTTCTTGACCCATATTTTCTCACTCTATATGGTATACCCTCTGTTTAGGGGATTTTTTGTGGGGTGCCTTATCTTTAGGGGATGGTCCATGTAGTGGACCCAGGCTTAGTTTCATATCAGCCTTCCTTTCCAGGATTGGCCCGTTAGTGATCTTCCTATACTGACTTGATCGCCAGTCATCGCAATGACTTCTTCCTCCTACATGATCACTCAATTCGTCAGAGATGGAATCCTTGGTCTGAGAAAGTTATGTTCATATAAGATGATACGCATAGGGCCTTATAGTTCAATCATCATCATCAACTAAGCCTCAATACCAACTATGTTGGGGTCGGCTACATAGATCCTTCTTTTCCATTCAGCTCTATCATGGGTCATATTCTTGTTCAAATGTAGGGATTCAAACTATCTCTTTATAAGATCTTCCCATGTTAATTTAGGCCTTCCTTTTCTTCTATTAATTTTGCTTGCCTTAGTTGTATTGCTTCGTTTAACCACATTAGTCAGTCTGTGTTACACATGTTCATACCATCTGAGTCGGCCCTCACACAACTTATCCCCAATGCTCGCAACCCCCACTTTATTCCTGGATATAGTCATTTCTCAAGTGATATTTTCTTGTCTTCTCACACATCCATCTCAACATATGCATTTTAGTCATGTTCATCTTGTTGAGTTCTTTTTTCTTCACCGCCCAACATTCACTCCCATAGAGCATGGTTGGACGTATAGTAATTTTATAAAACTTGCTTTTTAGTCTGAGAGGGATCTCCGATCACATAATACTCCAGTTTCACTCCTCCATTTCAACCATTCTACAGTGATCCTATGAAAAATGTTATTTTAGAAATCCCCATTTGTTTGAATGAAAGAGCCCAAGTAACAAAATATTTCACATTTTGGTATATCTACTTGGTCCAACTTGGCTCCACCATTCACATTGTGAGATTGACTGCAATTGCAATACATATACTCATATTTTCTCCTACTAATCATCAATCTGTTTGATTCTCATGCCTTTCTCCAATGTTCAACTTTATCATTCAAACCATCTTTAGTTTAATCAATCAATACAATATCATCAACAAATAACATACACCAAGGAACTTCATCTTGAACATTCTTTATCAACTTGTAAAGACATAGTCTCTACTAAAAATTCATGGCAAACAAACACACCAATTGTGTAGCAGCAGAAGTTAAAGCTTTGACTATATTCAAATGTATAAATAGTACTTTACAAAATTTCCCAAAAGGGTGTACAACTTTATACAAACAAAAGGATCTAGGTAAAGGAAGACTATAACCAAAACAATATTGTCTCAACTAACAAACATCACATCTAGCTAAGTCCAAGCTAGATGGTTGAACTCCTTATTCTTAGTCTTAGGTCAGTTCACCAAGCTTCTAATGCACACTCTGATCCTATACCTAGGTAATTGGGATCACCCAACAAGAGAGAGATAAATGTATGTGTCAAACAAAGGATAAGGGCAATTATAAATAAAAACATTGCATAATAAAAGATCCACTATACTAAGAGAGTCAAAAGTATGAGGCAAGTACAATAATTAAGAATTTAGAACTTCTGCCAAGATGCATCTACCACAATAATAATCAACAAGCATGAATGATATTTTGACAACAAATATTCTAATGCAGGGTGAGGCACCTACCAGACCTCAACCAAGAGGAGAGGGGAAAATGCACATACCAAACCTCAAAAATATATATAATATGGGGAGAAAATGCACATTCCCCAGGGAAAAATTACACATGCCCTCTATGGGTGGTTTGTACTCATGTACACTACATTAGTTATTTGGTCAACAATTCCTCATGCTATGTAATCCACTTGGCAGTAGTGGAAATATAAATAATAGATCAAGTAAATGAATGGGCCAACACTGGCCATAGAATTATTCAAATAACCAAATAAATGAGCCACAATGGCTATAGAAGATTGAAATAAATAAAAGATAAAAATAAGGTAGTAGCAAGGTATCAAGTCTAGCACATAGGAAATGTGGGGTTGGATAAAGGCCCAACTGAAGAGTATGTTAATTGCACATTCACATGTTCATATGCATTCATAGGGATCACATACATAAATAGGGTCCACATACGTAAATAGGGCTCACATGTTGAAATAGGATCCACATACTTAAATAGAGCTCACATACCTTATTGGAGATCCATACCCATCATTATCACTGATTAGATTGTATCTAAGATCATTTTCCCTAATTACAAATATTTCACATGAATTAGTATTTATTAAGCATAAAGTATAAAGGAAATACCCATTTTAGACCTTATTTGAAAACCACTGATTTAGGACTCAAAACTAGGACCAAAATCTCACTTAGGCTTCATTGATTAAGAAAACATATCTTATTTCTCAATTTGGAGTTAAAATGCATTAATTATGATTTTTAGAACATTGAACATACTCAAAGTTGTATCCAAGGAAAACTTCAAAAAGGGAAAATAATTAGGAATTAAAAACCATAAATTCATATTCTACGTGAAGAATCCTTTCCAATGACTATTTATTTGCATTTTTCTGAGCAAGGACCAATTTACTATGAATTAAGTAAACTGGACCAATCAGATTGCAAGAAAATGCCACATATGCTAAATCATTGTGCAAAGGAAAATATCCAAAAGACAAAACTACCCTCGGTGTTAAAGAAGGAAAGGGATCGTGTGCGGGGACAAAACTGTAAAAATCCCATTGGTCATCTTCTTCCTCTCACGCGAGCCATGGCGGCGGAGGAGAAGCTTGCCCGATTGGGCATTTCCTCATTTCTTGACCAAATTGGACGTATAGGTACTCGAAATGAAGCTCAAGACGAGAGGAACTCACTGGTGTGCTTTATTGGGGCTCTTCTATCACCAAGAAGCCAAGAAAAGGGTGACAATATCTATGAGAAGGTGGAGGTTTCGGGGCTAAGAGGGGGAGCTTCGGGCCAAATTAGCAACTGGAAAAGCTTGCAATGGGGCCAAAGGAGGTGTGGGCAGTGTTACTTATAGGTGCGGGAGGCCAAGGCTCAAAAATGACAAGTAGATGGAGAGGGTGTGGCTGGAACCTATGGGAATTTGGGCTATGGTGCACAAGAGACGATGAGCAAGGGCTACAATGGTGCGGCTCGAGGAGACGAAGCTAAAGAAATAAAAATCGTGCTAAATGGTTGAGAGGGCAGAGAGATCAGTGTGAAGGAAACTAGGTGCCTCCTTGGGTCAGCGGCCCAAGGTAGAAGACAATTGTAGATCTGTTGGATCAAAATCCAATGGTGGCTGGGGGGGCATGACACAAAAATCAAAGAATCATATCGTGACACATGAAATCAATGCAATGAAATACAATGTCGATTCATCTACTATAATTAAACTATATGGGAACTTGTAAAAAGCATTTGGGGGTCAAATCAAGTCCAAACGACCTCAAATTTTAATCATAGATTAATTACAATGCCTAGACCGATGATATGCCATTACTTTCTCGAAAATCACATGGTTAGGTCCCTAATTAGTTTATAGAGTATGAAAGCATATAATAAAGCATAAAAAGAGCAATTAATATAAAGAATATCTTTTAATGACATAATAAGGTATATGTCGAGAAATTAGTCACATATAAACATTATGAGTTAGATTTCAACATATAATACTCTTATTAGTGCACTATTTCCCTATTTGGAGGAGAGAGAATGTAAAGGGGTTAATTACTCCTATACATTAACTCAAATACACATTATTACTAGTATATTTATCCAAAAAGCTCCAAATTAACATACTCCACTCATATAATCTCATTATATGGGTTATTTGTGCAAAACCCCCTACATAAAAATAAATGTAGGTAATTTGTGAATTATACCTCAAGAAAGGCTCAAATTCAACATTGAGTCCCAAGAAGGCTCAAAAGGATGGGAAATTTATTAGAAGAGTCCAAAATGACTAGAAGGCAAAGAAAAGTGCAAAAGTGGGTAAATTGCAAAGAGGACCTTGAGATTCAGTCTGTTACACAACTCATCCATAACAAGAACGAACAGATATGGGCTGAGTGTGGATCCTTGGTGTACCCCAACTGTGATGGGAAATGTTGGTGTCTCTCCTCCAGGAGTCTTCACACTTGTATTAGAGCTATCATACATGTCTTTAATCAAGTCAATGTATTGGATTGGCAAACCCTTTTTCCTCAAAACCATCCAAAAAACTTCTATGGGTACTCGATCATAAGCCTTTTCTTGATTGATAAAAACCATGTAAAGATCTCTTTTTCTTTCCCTATACTTATCTACAAGCCTCCTTATCAGAAAAATAGCATATGTTGTTGATCTACCAGGCATGAAACCAAATTGGTTGTTTGATATCTATGTTATAGATCTTAGCCTCTGCTTAATAATCCTCTACCAAAGCTTCATTGTGTGACTGATCAACTTGATACCTCTGTAGTTTGTGTAGCTCTAAACATCACCTTTGTTCTTATAGATGGGGACTATAGTACTATTTCTCCACTCATCTGACATCAGTTTTGTCTTCGTGATCTAGTTAAATAAATTTTTTAACCACATAACTCCTTAATACCCCATACTCTTCAATACATCAATGTGAATACTGTCTGGTTTGCATGCCTTTTTCAAGGCATTCTTGACCTCAAAATGTGAAACTCGTCATGTGTAAATGATATCTCTTGTATCCCTATCACATGAGTCTCTAACATTATTTACAATATCTCCATTGAAAATCTTACGGAAGTAATTTCTCCATTGGTTCTTGATATCATCATCCTTTACTAGCACTCTACCATCTTCATTCTTGATGCATTTTTCTTGACTCAAGTCTCTTCCTTTCCTTTCTCTTATATGAGCCATTTTATATATATCTTTTTCCCCTTCTCTAGTGTCCAGCTTCTTATAAATATCATCAAAGTATCTAGACCTTTCCGCCTAAACAACCTTTTTTTCTTCTTTCTTTGCTTGCTTTCATAGGGCCTTATAGTTTGTAGGAAATAAATAAACAACCAAGTAGTTTAACTGCAATCGATTCAGTGAACTTCAAAAATTCTCAGAAGTCAATAAGACGATTATTCATAGTCATAATCGTGTACCTTTGCTTTCATGCAGAAACCATGAAACATGTACTTCAAGCATATATCCAAAAATCAAAGCATTCAACATAACCAACCAACATTTTCTTCATGTATGTATAGACTAAGGAGTCACAAATCATATTCAAAACATACTTAATCTAGAATATGTCCTAAACTAGACTTTAGGGTTGTCTCAGGTTTGACGTTAATTATTAGATCTAGGCCTTTCATTTATAGAATCACCATTTAATCATGTATTAGCCCTACTTTTCAAATTCAGATCAGATCCAGGTCATGATCTATTTTATTTGGATTCAACTTGTTCTCCTGATCACCGTGGTATATAGTTTTTTCCATATTTGGATAATCCTAGGAACTTTTACAAATTAAATAAAATAAGAATCTATACCTCAAGCATGGGGTGACGTGGAAGACTGTTCCATGGAGACTCATAAGAAAAGGGATGATGGGTGAAGTACTTCGGAATATTATGGACTTCTATGTCATGTGGCAAGCACCATGTTATGTGATACAACGAGACCAACATCGATGAGGAAGAGCATTTCCATGATCAAGGGATAGTGATTTTCTACTGCAATGTTATGGAAGGATGTACATCAAGGAAGGAGCATATTAGGGTTGTATATCTTCTCTTCATATAGCACAAGGTTTGAAGATCGATGGGTCTAGTTTCCATAATGTTTCCTTATGCAATTGTCAAGGCATCATGGTAGAAAAGTAGTAACTATGTTCCTCCCTCCTATCCTTATACTAACAATCCCATATCTTTTACTTTATAGACCCAAATGTCACGTAAAGGAAACCATCCACCATACCATTATATTTATATTATTTTCTCCAATTGGAAAAAGAAAACTCCTTCATTATTCCCTTATTTAACAGAAACTTGGTATCAAAGGCAAATCTACATAATTACCAAATAAATTATCTTGGCCTCTATATAGTTTGAACTTCCTAGATTTACTTCTAAAATACTATATTTTTTTTATCTATCTTATAAATTACTTTGAGAATTTTTCATGAGTGCGAAAATACTTATTTCCCTATTTGGTGTCCTAGGGACCCCTTTGTAAACATTGATTCTGAAAATTAAGTAATTCATATCTCTCTCTCATATTTACTTGAATTGGTCCCAAAACTAGGTACTTCTTTTTTATGCTAGAGTATCGTATTGATCCAAGTTTGGTAACAAAGGGATATTTCTAGATATCCTTTTCTCTTTTTTCAAATAAGGAAACATCATTTAATTATTACAAATAAGTCCCCTTACCATCTTGATTCTCCATAGGCTACTAAGAGCCTTCTTTTACTGTGAAACTTGGAGGGAAACTCATTAATATCTTTATAGACTTGTATCTATTTTTTGGAATTTATTGGGTTACCTTCCATAGGATGAAATTGCTATTTATGTATTTCCTTAAAAAAACTACCCACATCATATGGAAAGTCTTTTTTAACTCAAATTCTATAATTATCTTAGTTTCTATATTATCTTTAAGAGTTACAAAATCAGATCAAAATATCTTTATTTGATGCCTAAAAACTTGTGTTGCCATTCATGGTTATATAATCACTCCATCAATTATCTAAATTACAAATTTTCTTAGAATATTTTGGAAACTTGTCGATTATTCCATAATTCTATTTTCTAACCAATCATAAAGTCATTATCCTTTATTTATGCATGAATTTCTTTTTTTTAACTTGTGCCACAAGGACCTATTTGTAAAGAAAATAGTCTCATGGGCCTCACTTAGGCCATGGGTTTAACCCATGCCACAAAGATAACATTATTACTCTATCAATTAGGCAATTTACTTATCAATCAAGCATTATATTTATATATTTCAAATTCACCAAATTTGAGGATATTTCATCCTCCCCTCCTTAAAAGGAATTTTTTCCCCAAAATTTAAACCTAGTAACGGTAAGGTGGATGATAACTCACTTAGATTCAAACCTTAGGGTTAGAAACCCTTCTTGGATATCTTAATATAGATAATCTTTAACAAAAAGAATTGTTCAATATGCAAATTCCTCACATTACAGAGGTTTGTACCCAAATTCAATTTAGGGTATACCCACAACCTCATCCATTACATGCCATTATTACTTGGTGATTTTGATTTCACTTGGTGATTACCTTTTCATCTAAGTTTCCAATCTATTATTCATTTCCATAAAAGGGTGATGAAATTCCTCATAACCCTCAATTGTGAATTAAGCTAAACTAAGGGTATTCCTTCTCATATGTCAATTTTTTTTCTTCTTTTAATAATAACATGTGTCTACCCAATATCTCACACTCAGAATAATATGGAATAAGCATTTGGTTGCAGCCCAAATACCAAGCTCATCAAATTCTAAGATCAGATATGGTGTGTTTTGGGTTTTCGAGGAGGCAGAGAAGGCAGTGGAAACAAAAATTTTCTCCTCCCCAAACCCAGAACAAGGAAACGCGTCAATGTGTATACAATAGGAAATGATGGTTTGTGGAATCATACCTTGTCCCGAGGCTTGCTCGACGACAATACCTCGCGGCTTGCGTGGTCTTCACCTCCGGTCTTGGACGGTGTCTGTGCAGCTCCTGGTCGCACCGGGACTAACAACTCCTGGTCTCACTGGGACTGTCGGGATTGACAGCTGTCCTCCGAGCGGTAGAAATCTCCCGCCTCTGAAGTAGTCCACACGGACCACCTGGAACTCCAATCTCCTTGTCTCACAAGGAATTGGAAGAAGTCGCACCCTCCTGTCAGCGTACTAGTCACTGACACACTCTCCTGCCACCAGTCGCTTTCTGCAGTTGTCTTTTCCTTGTTGTGCCTCCCTTATCGGGTAGCACTTGCTCGGGCTCTCTCGGTTACCAAAACCAGAGAGAATGACAACTTTACAGAGAAACTGGTTGCACTGAGTTGTCCTTTGAGAAGCCCCCAATACCCCTATATATAGGAGGGTCATGGGATAGGGTTCTCTATCCCGGGCAATGTGAAACTAAAGCAGGAGTAGAAGGGTTTGAGATTTTCCACAAAAACAACCAACTGCGCAACCTGAACCGATCGTTTCATTTCTGAAACGGTCGGTTGGGGACTTGAGCCGGTCGGTTGACACCTCAACTGATCGGTTGGGACCCATGAAACGGTCGGTTCACATCTGAACCGGTCAGTTCGTGGTCCTGGTCAGTTCCCGGTTGACTTTTCTTCTTTTATTTCTAATTGGTACCAAATACCAATCCTTGTTCCAATCAAAATGGGCAAGTGAAACGAAAGGAAATTTCTCACCAATCCTACTTTCCCAACTTGCTTGGTTGGACTAGTTGAACCGATCGTTTCAATACTTGAAGCGATTGTTTCACCCTATCCATCAGCTGATCGACTCACCATCTGAGTCGATCAGTTCACCAAGCTCAGTCGATCGGTTCATCACATGAGCCGATCGGTTGGGAGTGCAGATTGTGCAGAATCAGTCAATTGTAGTTTCAATCAATCTGATACTCCAATCAATGTGTCCAACACCTTGAACATTATGACATTGAGCTATCAATTAATTGAGTGTTTAATTGAACTACTAAACTCCTTTAGTAATCAATCTAAACATTGTTTGTGGACAAAACTCCTCTTCCAGGTTAAATCCTATGTGTGTGACCCTGCAGATCCATTTCACGTTGGCAGTGAAAGTCCATAACACTTATGACTTCACAAGCAAAGAGCGGTGCCTAGTCACACATCAGTTCACCCAAGTGAAATAGAAAGTTGGAGAACAACTTTCAATCCTACAACCCGTGAATGGTGTTACAGTGAATGTATAATTCCTTTGTCACTGATATCCCGAATTAACTCGAGGCATGGAACAGTCATCCTGTCAACGTTCATTCACTTTCTTGATCTCAGAGTAGATTGGAAGAGATATGTATGACATCAATATCACATACTGATTCACACATGCGTGCACACCTTTCTCAATCCTACTCATCAAGTGGCCATGGATATCAAACTCCCTCAGGAGGGACAAATCCTATATCTATCACTCACCCCTCAAAAGCCCCATGTGTCAAAGCCACCCAATCATCACCTTTACAACAACCCATGTTTCAGGACTGTGTTTGATGATGTCAAAGTATGCCCAACGACATGTGTTGAGTGTAGTGATTTCAGGTCAAAGAATCACACTCACCGCCATCACTGTGAGTACTGACTGTGAGTACCATGTCATGGTTCCATGTGTCAAACTCACAGTGGGTCTGTCCAGTACACTTGTTCTCTAACAAGTACCTATGTGTTTGGTTTGATATCTCTATATCATTACTAATGAGATTCTGTCATCAACCAACACCACAATCTAGTCTTGTGTGTCATTTCTATCTATCTACCTTCCACAATGACATCTGAATAGGGACATAACAAGAATGTACAAACTCTTAGCATCTGTATGTTCTCATCGTTCAGGTCCTCAACCTGAAGGAATACGTCATTGAGTACTGTCATTCTCTAGACATTCAATCTGTTCTATCACTACCGCATATGACTGAACCAGAAAGAATTGGAAGCTTGCCATCGATGTTTATCAAATCAATCTTAATATATCCCACCAATCATCCCATGATTGTCTCTCAGGGCATACATACCAACAGACTCCCACTTGCACTGTGAGCCAATCACCCTTGAATCATATTCATAGTGATCTTCAAACATGTCCCACATGTTACTGTCCTCTAGTGCGATCATAGTGAGTAATGGCAACACCTTGCCAAAGTCAGTATATATTGCATGTATCTCATCTCTTCATTGTACGTCACACGTATGAGATGGAGTTTCCGTAATATGCGATCTAGTATTCCTTTGCTAACCTTTAGCCACATTGCATGATCAAGGATTCCATACTTTTCATCAATGAGCGGAATATCTATAAGTTCATCTCATGAACTTCCAGATCCATATAGTATCCACTTTTGTCTTCTAACACTACCTTTTAAATGGTTTTATTGGAACACTTCCAATTATCAACAAACTTTCACTTTTATATATCCTATATATATTTTGCGATTAATTTTCTATCCTTTTGGAAGTTCACATCAATGTAACTCTTTACATTGAACTCTTCCTTATCTCCATAGAACTAGTTCTTCTCAAGTACTTATCAAGTTCTCATGGTATTCCAGTAACCCTTACTGGAAGTAGACAGACATCCACTCGTCATGTCTCACATACGAGTTATCAGGATGAGCACATCATATTGCCATGTCATACATACAAGATGATGAATGCATTTTGTTCTTGCCATGCAAGATAATGGGATGATTACATACATGATAGATCCACATCTATTCTTAGTGTTCCCATTCTTCATAAGAATTGGACACTTGGCCTTGGGATACTAACTCCATGTAACATGGACAAGTTTTCTCCCACTGAATCTGTGCATATTGAACCCTTCAGTACATATTCCCAATGTATGTTTTCTCCTTTCAGGTCAAGAGGTTTTCGAGAACTATCTCTATAGATCTCTATTCCTATCACATAGGAAACATCTCTATCTTCCTTAAAGATAATTTCCACTTTTGGATTTCCATTCTAGAACATTTCCATTTCACATCAACATGTGGAATGTGAACACGCTCCCACTAAATCACAGATCCCTTCTTTATCTTTGACATATCAGTCAAACCCTTTGACTATATCATCAAAGTAAAGATCCAATTCTGAGTTGCTTGTATTCAATCAGTCACATTGATTAGTCCATTGTAACTTATAGACTTCATTTGCATTAGTGGATTCATAAACCTTATAGGTTGTGTCACGTACACATCCTTGTTTTATTCCTCATAGGAATGCGGTTTTAGTGTCCATATGATAAATGTCTTAGTCATTAAGTTGCAATCAAAAAGCATCATTGATGTGTGCTATTCAACACACCTTTTTCTGCAAATTATTAAGCGTGTCACATAGAAATACCCCTTTCATCTATTGAAAATTACAAAAATTGATATTTTCTTGTTTTTATCATAAATCTGACAATCATGTGCATTTTAATGCAGATTCAGGATCTGAGTTGATTGACTAGTATCTTCAACCGATCGTCTCACTACATTCAACCGATTATCTAACTATCTGAAACGCTCGTTTCTCCTTCAAAGCATCGATCATTCATCACATCAGACGACGGCTGAGATCGCCTGATTCCAGCTACCAGACGCCCAACTGACGACCATTGCTGAGCGACACCGAGCGGTTTCAACGCGCCGCCACCCTAATTAGGGTTGGCAGCCGACCAATGGGCTGCGCGTTCCAGAACCTTCCAACCGATCGGCTGGTTCCCGAACTGGTCGGTCGGCGGCGCGCAGACAGCAAAATCTCAACCGCCACCCTAATTAGGGTTTGCAGCCGATTGATGGGCCGGGCATTCTAGAACCTTCCAACCGATCGGCTGGTTACTGAACCGGTCGGTTGGCGGCGCTTAGTCAGCAGACAAATCCCTAAACCTAATGTATTCCTTCCCCTCCTTCTCCTCTAAAAGGAGGGGCACCTCCTCCTCTTTGGGGCATCTGGGATTTCTTGTATTGGGATTCTGAAGCAACAAGTTTTGTAATCATCTTTTTATTATGCAATAAAGTAGTTTTAATTCAAGCACAGTTCTTTCTTACTCGGCTCTTGTCTCTTCTTTCCGCCTTAGTTCAATCTTCTCTTTTCCATTCTTAATTTCTGGAGCAAGGAACAAAGACTTAAGCCATTTCATCGTCTCTAGCATAAGGAATAATTTCCTGATTTCTGGGCTAGACTATGGCTTCAATTCATTCTTCCTCTGTCTCCCCTTTCTCCATGTGTGAGTAGTCTTTTATAGGGGCAGGGGGAATAACCCCTTAGCCATGGTTTTAACGACTTCTTCTTAACGATTAGATGGTAATCGATTTTAATTGAATGATTGATCTTCGGGTCGCATGTTAATCTGGATGGATATGACCATGGAAATCCGGATTTAGAACAATAAAATCGATTACATAGACGTTTTGATATGACCGTGGATTTTCATCTCTTAGGATGATAAACTAGGAAGCATGAGCACCAAGACCAATGGACTCATGTGGAGTTTCTCTTTTGTGAGTAATTAATTCGCAAGCCTTCATCGAATCGTCGTTTAAGATTTAGTTGTTATCACCTAGGCTAAGGTGATGAAAACCCCTACGAGCCTTGATTTCCTTCTCTTGATTCAATCACTGCATCCTTCGTTTGCTTTGATTCTTAGTCTTCCATTCATATAGTTTGCTTTTGTTAACAATCTTTTTATTATTCCCTTGTGCATGTTAATTCTTGTTAATTGTTTCTTTTTTTTTCTTGCATTAGTGTAATCATTCAAACCCTCAACTAGACTTTACTTTCTGCTCTAATAAAAAGAAAAATACCAAAAATAAATTAATAAGTTCTTCAAATCATTGGGTTCTAAGAACAATCTCTAATAGTTGTCCTGTGGGATCGACCCTTCTATACTGCCCTTAAAACCGGAAGTAAAAAAAAGTTTAAACTCTAGGATTAACCATCTTAGTGATTGATATTGCAAAACGACGATTATCAATTTGGCGCCGTTGTCGGGGACAACGGATTGTTTTTTTTTCGAACCCCAAAATAATTTTGAAAAACTTTTTTTCCTTTTTTTCATGCCTTCCGAGTAACATTCCAGAAGTGTACTCCTCTTTCTGCCGAGTTTCCATTCTGGCAGTATGTTTTTTTCTGCACACGAATGACTGTTTAATTGTGCATGCGACGCCCGACCGACGATTTCCAACCGTTTGATCCGGAAATAGAAAGGACTTTTAATCGTCTAAATTGTCAAAATCTTGCGAGAATGAATGAAGACGAGGTCGCCCGTAGGATCGACCAAGCTCTCGCAGCTCAAAGAGAGCTCATCCAAGCCGAACAAGTGGAAAGAGAAGCCGCTTTGCGAGCAGCCTTTAGGGCTGAGCAAGAAGCCATAGAAGCCGATAGGAGGGAAGCCGAAAGACAAAAACAACTAAAAGACTTTTCTGTTCCTAAAACGGCCTTTGCACAACATCCGGTCATACCCCCCCCCCCCCCGATATTATTGCTCCACAATTTGAAATCTGAACACAATGGATCACCATGATGCAAGCCAACCCTTTCTCGGACAACAATGGGGAAAGTTGCCAAGATCACCTTCAAAGGTTCATTGACCTTTGTTCCTTGAACAAACTCCCAGGTGTCTCTGAAGATGCCATCCGCCTTAGGTTTTTCAAATATTCCCTCTCCGGCCAAGCTAGTATCTGGTACAACACCATGGAGAGTGAAGAACATGTCACAACTTGTGAAGTTTTACAAAGCAAGTTCCTTGAAAAATTCTACCCCCCGTCTCTCACCTATGAACTTAGGGGTCAAATAACTCATTTTTCTATGTCCCCAAGAGAGTCTTTAGGTGAAGCCTGGAAAAGGTTCAAGGATTTACTTAGTAAGTGCCCCCACCATGACATCTCTCAAGCCCAACTCATAGAGATTTTTTATCGTGGTGTTGATGATGATACCAAATGTTTTCTTGATTCCTCATCTGGAGGAAATTTCATGCATCAAAGTTTAACTAGCGCATGGGAGGTAGTTAAACGGGCTTCCGAAACAGAGGCTAGAAGAGGGATTGGAGGAATCGTTAAGGTAGCCAAGGCATAAGTTAATAATGATATCCAAAGCATAGCAGAAAGCCTAAAATTAATTGTCTTAAAACAAGATCGGTTAGAGTCATCCTTAGTCACCCTTAGAGAGTCACCCCAATAACTAAAAGCCATGGATTCCCTTTTTGGTATCTGCAAAGGATACGACCATGCCACCCTCCACTGTCAATACCTCTACAACATGCCCACGCAATCTGAAGTAGGTCAACAATCAGAAGACCTCAATTCGATCCATACAATACCAGGCCAAGGTTACTACAATCCCAACCAACCTAGAAATCACCCTGGTTTTCAGTATGGGAACCCCTCAGGCACCGCGAACTCTACCCAACTTCATCAAAGGCCTCCCTATCCTAAAAATAACAATCGACCTCCACCTGGATCCCCATACAACAATCAAAGAAACTTTGGAAATCACCAAAATCGACAACACTACCAACAATTCCAAAATCTTAACCTTCCACCCCAAAATCCAAACCTACCTCAACCTCCCCAACCACCTCAAAATGTCGTCCCTCTTCTTCCCCTAGTCATCCCAACTGGGCAAGCATAGAAAAAAGCCTCATAGCCATTCAAGCCCATCAAAAGGCAACTGACGCACAGTTAGCCCATTTGTTCGCCCAACAAAAACCTCCTACTGGAACGTTTGCAGGACAGCCTGAAAACAACCCCAAACATCCTGAACAACTCAAGGTAGTCTCTACTCGTTCGGGAAAAGTGCACACCCCTTCCCCTTCAGAAGAACCTTCAGACCCACCTCTAGAATTCGAGGATGAGGACATGGTAGTTGTCGAACCCGAAGTCACACCCAAACCATCCGTCCCCGAAACCCCTCAAGTGGAAGATGAAGAATCAGTTTACAAACCTCGACCTCCCTATCAAGACCGCCTCAAACAAACAAGACTTGATGCCTGCTTCATGAAATTTAGAGAAGCTATGAAAAAAATACATGTCGACATTCCCTTCCTTAATGCTTTGGTAGACATGCCCGCCTGGTCCAAGTACATGAAATCTCTCTTGACTAGGAAGTATGTTACTAAAGAATACGAGACTGTTAAACTTGCTAGGACTACCTCTGACATTATCCTAAGTAAGATGCCTAAAAAAATAGAAGGATCCAGGTTCTTTTGGAATAGGATGCTACTTAGGTGATAATGCTTGTAGGAAAGGCCTAGCAGATTTAGGAGCTAGTATATCCATCATGCCATATAGTCTTTGCAAAAGATTGGGATTCAATGATATGTTACCCACAGCCATGACCATCCAACTGGCGGACTCATCCACAACTAAGCCCATGGGAATCATAGAAGACATTCTGGTTAAAGTTGGAGATGATGCATACGTCCCTTGTGATTTTGTGATCATGGATATCAAGGAAGATTTATGCTTTCCCCTCATTTTCGAACATCCCTTCTTAGCCACTTCTCGTGCCTTAATTGATGTTGAGGCTGGTACCATTGTGTTAAGACTAGGGAAGCAAAACCTAGAGTTTAGGGTGTTTGAAAGTATGAAGGGACCTAGCCTTGAGGAAGAAGTCTACCTCCTTGATTGCATTGATGAATTAAACCAATTAAGGCAAGAATGGGAATTAGTTGATGACCCCCTATGCACTGCTCTCACCATTCCCGCCGAATGTGATTTTGACAATGAACCATCAAATCAACTTAAAATTCACTTGGACAACTATGAGGAAATCCCAAGTGCTGAGATTGAAGACCTTAAGATGATCTCCACCATAGAAGAACAACCTGAACCACCTAAGGCCCCAGAAATGAAGGCTCTTCCCATAGGTCTGAAATATGTGTTTCTGGATGAACAACAATTATGCCCTGTTATTATCAATTCTGACCTTACCATTGAACAGGAAACCATGCTTATGGGAGAACTTAGAAAAAGGAGAACAGTCTTAGGGTAAAAAATGACGGATTTGGTGGGGATAGATCAATCCATTTGCATCCACAAAATCCCAATGATTATAAATAGTAAACCTTCCCGAGACCCACAAAGGAAACTCAACCCAAACATGAAGGAAGTTGTCCGTCTTGAAGTGATTAAACTTTTGACTACAGGAATCATCTACCCCATATCTGACTCTCCTTGGGTCAGCCTGGTCCAGGTCATCCCCAAAAAGGGTGGGACCACATTCGTTAGGAATGAGAAGAATGAGCTTATCCCCACCCGTACAGTCACAGGGTGGAGGATGTGCATTGACTACAGGAAACTCAACAAAGAAACTAGGAAAGACCACTTCCCTCTTCCCTTCCTTGATCAAGTTCTTGAACGTTTAGCTCATCAACAATACTTTTTCTATTTAGATGGCTACTCAGGTTTTTATCATATCCCCATTCATCCTGAAGACCAAGAGAAGACCACCTTCATATGCCCTTTTGGTACATACACTTTTAGATGAATGCCCTTTGTCCTGTGCAATGCACCAGCCACTTTTCAAAGATGTATGTCTGCCATTTTTTCAGGGTTAACTGAGACTGTCATGGAGGTGTTCATCGACGATTCCTCCTTCTATGGAGATAGTTTCACTTCTTTCCTTGGGAACCTCTCCCTTGTTCTTGACAGATGCATCGAGTCACATTTAGTCCTTAATTGGGAAAAATTTCACTTCATGGTCAAAGAGGGTATTGTTCTGGGCCATAAGGTGAGAAACCAAGGCATTGAAGTTGACCAAGCCAAGATTGAGGTCATCACCAAGCTCCCCCCTCCCACCTCAGTCAAAGACATCCGAGCCTTCTTAGGACATGCCGGTTTTTATCGGCGATTCATCCGTGACTTTTCCAAAATTACAAAACCTCTCACCAACCTTCTTCAAAAAGAGGTGCCTTTCCATTTTGATATGGCATGCATGGAAAGCTTCTTATGTTTGAAAAAGGCTCTCACCACCACTCCTATCATCCGTGCTCCTGACTGGTCCTTACCCTTTGAAGTCATGTGTGATGCTAGTGATTTTGCTGTAGGTGCCATTTTAGGACAAAGAATTGACAACAAACACCATGTCATTTATTATGCATCCAAGACCTTAGATGAGGCTCAGCAAAATTACACAGTAACTAAAAAAGAAATGCTAGCCATTGTCTATGCATTTGATAAATTTTGCTCATATCTTATTGGTTCGAAGGTTGTTGTTTACACTGATCATGCAGCTATTCGTTACCTCATGACCAAAAAGGATGCCAAGCCTAGACTCATAAGATGGATTTTGTTGTTGCAGGAATTCGATCTTGAGATTCTAGACAAAAAGGGCTCTAAAAATGTCGTGGCTGACCACCTGAGTAGACTTAGCTATAGCCACATTGATGAACATCCCATAAACGAATCCCTACCCGATGACCAATTTCTCAAGGTTGACTCCCAATTTCCTTGGTTTGCTGATTTTGTAAATTATTTAGTTGTAGGTGTATTGCATCCCGAGTATACGGGGCATTCTAAAGCTAAATTTTTACATGATGTCAAAAATTATTATTGGGATGAACCTTATTTGTTTCAACTTTGTGCCGATGGTTTATATCGTCGTTGTGTTTCCCATGAAGAAAGCATTGCCATTTTGGAACAATGTCACTCTGGCCCCTATGGTGGTCACATGAGTTCCCAAAAAATGGCTAGGAAAGTCCTACAATGCGGATTCTTTTGGCCCACCATCTTCAAAGACTCATATGATTATGTGTTTTCATGTGACCAATGTCAAAGGACGGGTAATATTTCCAAACGTGACCAAATGCCTCTCACCTCTTGGCAAGAATTAGAGATTTTTGATGTTTGGGGGATCGACTATATGGGCCCATTTCCTTCTTCTTATGGGTTTACTTACATATTAGTCGCAGTCGATTATGTGTCAAAGTGGGTTGAAGCCATACCTACTAAAACATGTGACTCTAAACCCGTTAAGAAACTTTTTAAAGATGTCATTTTTCCTAGATTTGGAGTCCCTCGCACCGTCATTTCTGACGGGGGATCCCATTTTTTGGAGAAAAGTTTTGAGGCTCTTTTGAAAAAATACGGGGTTTATCACAAGGTTGCCACTCCTTACCACCCTCAGACCAGTGGACAGGTAGAAGTATCCAACAGACAAATAAAATCAATTTTAGAAAAAACTGTTGGTCACACTAGGAAAGATTGGGTGTTAAAAATCAATGACGCCCTGTGGGCATATCGTACTGCCTACAAAACACCCATTGGCACCACCCCTTTCAGACTGATCTACGGTAAGTCATGTCACTTACCAACAGAACTAGAGCACAAAGCAACTTGGGCCATCAAAAGTTTGAATTTTGATCTTTCCTTGGCTGGAGAGAAACGTTTTCTCCAAATGAATGAGCTTGACGAACTTAGGATGAGTTCCTATGAAAACTCAAGAATCTACAAAGACCGAACTAAAATGTGGCATGATGGTCACATCAAGAGCAAAGACATTAGAGAAGGGGATCAAGTCCTAGTTTTTAATTCTAGATTACGACTTTTCCCTAGAAAACTCAAGTTGCGATGGTACGGCCCCTATATTGTCAAGTGTGCTTATCCACATGGCGCTTTTCTTCTTTGGTATAAAGTTCTCGGCGAGTTTAAAGTCAGTGGGCACCGTCTTAAAAGATATATCACTAATGAAGATGTTGTTGCTTCTGACTCAACTAAGTTTCCACCCTTGCAGGATCTGAACCTCACTGACCCTTCACCTCCCCCGGACTCCAATTAATCTGATCTTGGTCGAGCCACGACGTAAAATAAGGTGCTAGTTTGGAGGCAACCAAACACTATCTTCCCTACTTGTTACTTCTTTGTTTTTGTTCTTTCTGTTTTGTTTATTTTTGGTTTCTTCTATCGAGCTGATCGGCTCAGAAATCCAGACGATCGTTTTGCTTGTCCAGCCGATTATTTCGCTAATCCCAGACGCTCGGCTCGTTTCAACGCAGCCTCTGTCCTTTAATTCTGCTTTTTGCGGCCCAAGCTGACCAGCCGATCGGTTCGGTAACCCAACCGATCGGGTCAAGTGTCGTTTGCTCTATTTAACGCACCAAACGCCAGGCTTTTCTCCCCTCCCAAAAACCCTAGCCGCCCCGCCCCCACCTTCCGCTTTCTCTCGATTGTGCGTAGGTTCGGCTCACTCCTCGCCTGAGCCAGCCACCCGCCTGGTCCTCTGGCCGCTCGACCTCACCGAGCCAGCTGGCCGTCTAGGTCACGCGACGCTCACTCCTCACCTGACTCTCTGACCGCCCGCCCGGTTTTAGCCGCCGCCCATCTTGCTCCCAGACAATTGACGGAGACCAGGTCGCCAGCCCTCATCCGTCCATCTTAAGGGCTGAAACGCCCGATTGCTCCGCATTCCAAACATCGTCCGTAGCAGCTCCGCCAAGTGTCTAGCCGACCGCCTCATCTTTCAGCCGCACGGCTGCCAAAGCACATCCTCGGTTTCTTCCTCGACCCATCTGCCCGATTGCCCAGACTCAGCCGATCGTCTGAGCTTGTTCAGCTGCCCGTCTCAGCATCTGAAACGACCGTCTCAGTAGTCCAGACGATCGTTTGGACCATCAAGCAACCATTTGGCGTCACCATACGATCGTTTTCTCCCTGCAGTGATGTTCAGCCGCTTCCGCAAGGGCAAGGGCAAAGCCCCTGCATCCTCTTCCACAAATCCTCCTCGCCGATCCAGTTCGCAGCCCGGAATCTGATTCCGCACACCCTCCCCTACGGGCGAGTCTTCTCCCGAGTTAGACGAGGAGATGCTTCGGGACATTGACAAGGCAGATGAGCTTCTCCGCGAGATGGAGGGAACTCAGAAGGCGGCAAATGATCCAGACACAACCGCTCCTCGTTTACCCCGGATAGCACCTATTCCGGGTAGCTATGACCAGTTCACCAGCGCTGACCACCACCAGCGTTATGAGGAGATGTTCGCGATTGGGGTCTCTCTTCCTCGTTGGGCGTGCGGCACCACCCTTGATGCTTTGGGCATCCGCGACGCCGTCGACGACATCTTCTGCAGAAACCACATGCTTGTTTTTGCCTACCACGTCACTTCGGTCTACTGTGATCTCACCCTTGAATTTTTTAGCACTTTCCGCCAGTTACACGATTCTTTTGGAAACTCGAGCTGTAGATACCGGATTTTTGGGGAAAATCTGGAATCATCCACCAGGGAAATCACTTTGTTCATCCTCAACGGCAAGGATGACTATTGGTTAGACCAATGCATGGCGCAGTCCCACGACTCCTACCCCGACAGTTATGACGGAGACAAGTTCTGGGCAGAGATCATTGGGCTTCTTCCCCGTCTTCCTAGTGGGCCCAAGGCCTCACAAATTCACAACCCGGTGTTCCGTTATCTTCACTGTATTCTGGCTTGCACCATCTTCAGTCGGGAAGGTACTCAGGGTGCAATTACTCAGGTAGAACTCTATGCTCTTTGGTGTCTTATTCATGAGGAACCTTTTAACTGGGGCAATGCTATCATTGAGCATTTTAGTACCCAAGCTAGTCGAGCCACTTCCTATTCTTTCCGCATTGGCCATTATGTTACTCAACTCGCCATCTTTTTGGGTTACACCCACATCGCCTTCCCTCCACTTGAGCTAAAAAATCACCATATCAACACCCACTATTTGAAAAATAGTAGGTTTATCCGTTTGGGCACCAAAGGCGTTTATTACCTTTTGTTCAAGGACACTCAGGTGGTCCTCCAGCTCCCATTACATTCACGGTTTGCAGCAGCAAACTACGTCTACGAGTTGACTGATTTACCAAGTCATATCCAACGATTCTACCTGGAGCATCCAGATCCAGACACCTTCCCCGAGCCACCGCCTCACAGGATGAACCTCTCTTTAGAGGCACACGAAGACGACATTGGACCACCACCGCCACCTTCCAGACGTCGCACCAGGCAGCATCAAGATGACGACTCCGGTCCTTATGGCTTCTTCGAGATCCAGACTCAGCTGGATGAGATTCAGCATGAGCAGCAGCGACAAGGCCACCAGCTAAATCACATGTATCTGATGCAGCATTTGCATGAGTCTTGGCATGTTGACAGCGGTCACTATGCCCCTTGTCGACCAGCTTATGATGAGTACGGAGCACAGCAAAGTTATCCAGGCCCTGATTCTCCTTATTGGGCAAACTATTACTCTTCCCACCAGCAGCACCCTCCACCGCAGTGACTCTTCCCTCCATCTCGCTCTTAGAGTTTGCTCGGGTCGAGCAAATTTTTAAGTCCGGGGTGGGGGTGGGTAGTACGTGATCCACCCTTTATCTTCCCTTTTCAACATTTTCTTCTGCATTTTTATTTGTTTGCTTTGTTTACTTTCAAACATAAGGTCTTTATCTAGTCGGCCGAATGTTGTAGTTTATCTTCAAAATCAATTGCATTATCAAAATTATTTCAAACAACTTTGCAATATCAATTTCCCTATGATCATGATAGCAATTTTTGGAAACGGTGGCAAGCCTTAGAGTATCAAATAGAACCAATTATAGATTTTCTTAATTTTGGCATTAGATTAACTTATTCTTTTTACTCTCACATAATGTAGCTACATTCTCTTTCTATCTTACTCGACGACAACTCAAGCAAAAAAAAAAGTTTTTTGTTGCACGAAAAAAATAAATCGCATGCCAAACCCTAAGTCCGGGGTGGCATGTCCTTCTTCCATACCCCACAAAGGGGCGTACCATCAAAAGATGCCAAAAAGAGCACACACAAAAAAATTGTGGTCAATGTAATCACAAGTCCATGAAAAAAAAATATCCCAAGTCGAATAGAGGAGGGATTTTTCCGTCACACCTCAAATTCTCTTTTCCCGTGCAACAATCAATAAAAAAAATTGAAAAATGATGAGTGTCGAAGCGCAAGATAGATTAAGATTGTCTTTACAAAGTATGAGTTTAAAAAAAATAAGTTATGAAAAATGTTTTCTTGAGAAACATGGTGCTTATAATTTGTGGTTCTAGGAGATGGGTCGCTTGGCCATGAAATGGATAGAAAAATTGCTAATCTAGGGAGGATGAACTTGTTATTTTGAAATTCTTGGAATCTCTTTGATTTTTCAATTGCTTGAGGACAAGCAAAACTTTAAGTCTGTGGTATTTTGATGTGTGCTATTCAGCACACCTTTTTCTGTGAATTATTAAGCGTGTCACATAGAAATACCCCTTTCATCTATTGAAAATTGCACAAATTGATATTTTCTTATTTTTATCATAAATCTAACAATCATGTACATTTTAATGCAGATTCAGGATCTGAGTCGATCGACTGGTATCTTCAACCGATCGTCTCACTGCATTCAACCGATCGTCTAACTATCTGAAACGCTCGTTTCGCCTTCAAAGCATCGATCATTCATCACATCAGACGACGGCTGAGATTGCCCGATTCTAGCTACCAGACGCCCAGCTGACGACCATTGCAGAGCGACACCGAGTGGTTTCAACGTGCCACCACCCTAATTAGGGTTGGCAGCTGACCAATGGGCCGTGCGTTCCAGAACCTTCCAACCGATCGGCTGGTTCCCGAACCGGTCGGTTGGCGGCGCGCAGATAGCAAAATCTCAACCGCCGCCCTAATTAGGGTTTGCAGTCGATTGATGGGTCGGGCGTTCCAAAACCTTCCAACCGATCGGCTGGTTACTGAACCGGTCGGTTGGCGGCGCGCGGTCAGTAGAAAAATCCCTAAACCTAATGTATTCCTTCCCCTCCTTCTCCTATAAAAGGAGGGGCACCTCCTCCTCTTTGGGGCATCTGGGATTTCTTGTATTGGGATTCTGAAGCAACAAGTTTTGTAATCATCTTTTTATTATGCAATAAAGTAGTTTTAATTCAAGAACTGTTCTTTCTTACTCAGCTCTTGTCTCTTCTTTCCGCCTTAGTTCAATCTTCTCTTCTCCATTCTTAATTTCTGGAGCAAGGAACAAAGAGTTAAGCCATTTCATCGTCTCTAGCATAAGGATTAATTTCCTGATTTCTGGGCTAGACTATGGCTTCAATTCTTTCTTCCTCTGTCTCCCCTTTCTCCATGTGTGAGTAGTCTTTTATCGGGACAGGGGGAATAACCCCTTAGCCATGGTTTTAATGACTTCTTCTTAACGATTAGATGGTAATCGATTTTAATTGAATGATTGATCTTCGGATCGCATGTTAATCTAGATGGATATGACCATGGAAATCTGGATTTAGAACAATAAAATCGATTACATAGACTTTTTGATATGACCGTGGATTTTCGTCTCTTAGGATGATAAACTAGGAAGCATGAGCACCAAGACCAATGGGCTCATGTGGAGTTTCTCTTTTGTGAGTTTTTAATTCGCAAGCCTTCACCGAATCGTCATTTAAGATTTAGTTGTTATCACCTAGGCTAAGGTGGTGAAAACCCCTACGAGCCTTGATTTCCTTCTCTTGATTCAATCACTGCATCCTTCGTTTGCTTTGATTCTTAGTCTTCCATTCATATAGTTTGTTTTTGTTAACAATCTTTTTATTATTCCCTTGTGCATGTTAATTCTTGTTAAGTGTTTCTTTTTTTTTCTTACATTAGTGTAATCATTCAAACCCTCAACTGGACTTTACTTTCTAATCTAATAAAAAGAAAAATACAAAAAATAAATAATAAGTTCTTCAAATCTTTGGGTTCTAAGAACAATCTCTAATAGTTCTCCTGTGGGATCGACCCTTCTATATTGCCCTTAAAATTGGAAGTAAAAAAAAAGGTTTAAACTATAGGATTAACCATCTTAGTGATTGATATTGCAAAACGACAATTATCAATCATCCTTCTCAAAATGTTATCCATGTGTCTTAACACTTATGATTCATTTGCACTTATGGATTTCATCCAATGGGTGCTACCATCAAGGTCATACCTTATGGTTCACATGGATGTCATTTAGGATGTAATGGTCATAAACCATAACTCAAAATTTGGTTCCTCATATTCATCTAGATAGTTGACTCATCACATGAAAAACTCATCATATAGATAATTGAGGTGTATCTGTTAAGGATATAAGAACTCACAACCCTTGTGATTCTTAATGTCCTTTATTAGTGTGGGGTATTCTTTTATTAAGAAGAATTCAGTTATTTGATAATAATTCTCTAACTCCTTAGAGTATGATTCCTTCTTGATTTAGACATCAACATGCCTTAATCATGAGTTCACTATGATATACTACCATAATCACTCATAAGGATCTCAAACATTTGGTCCAAGTATTTCATTCATTGATCTCATCAAGAATTAACACTTTACCAAATTTGTACTTCAACTATGATAATCTTGAACACTTCAAGATATTCATATTGGTATTTCTCTAAACACCATTTGAAGTATTAGCATTTTCTCCAATAGGTATGTAAATACATCACATGTATTATACCTAATAGGACAATCATTCTCCCACTACCTTTAGTGAATATTGATTAATCATGTCCAAGATATTCATGTCTCTTACTGGTTCTCTAACCAAAAGAGTCTAGATTTATCCATCACATGGAAACTAGAAATGAATTTCTCATGATTGATGCTAATTTGATTGTTTGAGTTATCTATAACTTTTAGGTATCATTTTATCTTATGCATATCAAATATCACAAGATAAATAAGGCATTGCCACAAAGATCATATCTTTAGAAAACATCTCTTTATTGATTGCCATCATTGTCATACAATATGCAAAAATAAAGTGTTTCTATCTATTGGAAAATATGAAATAGCAATTCTCAACTCTATTTCATGCCCTTTAGGCTGAAATAAATTGAAAAGTGCTCCTATCTATGGCAGCAACACTTGCTCCAATGATAGGTACTCCTTTCTTGGTCCTTTCACAAAGGCCATCACTTCTCTGTGGATATTGCATATCATATATGACATATCTATATCTTGTTATCATATACCTTAGATAAAGAAGCGGTTCATTTCATGATACCTTAGGTGGAGATCTTCATCCCCTCCTTCATCTTCTTTTGTTCTTCCAGATATAGAGGGCAATTCCCTCATACACCCTTTCCCCATGTGCCTTGAGGTTGAAGATGGCTTGGGCTGCTGGCTAGCATCAGAACACTTCTTTGCTTTACCCTTGCCCTTGCCCTTAAGACTTACCTTTTCTTTGATCACTTCAAAGATTATAGTTTGTCTTTCTTCATCTTTGCCTCTACTATCCTCAACATGTCCAATAACTCTGTCAATGCTTGTCAAAGTTGTTCATGTTGTAGCTTATCATGAATTGTGTGATTCTCACAACATTTGCAGTATCATACCAATAGCCAACCCTTGGCTCAGAGGGAATCCTTCTTAGTCAGGTTTTCCACATACCCAATCACAGTGAGTGTGTGAATACCTTACTGGATCTCTGTCATGACATACTAGGAAAGTGTCTTGGAGACATCATATGTCTCATGTTGTCTCTACAACTCATAGTTCAGGGAACACAACATCAAGCGCTCCACATCAATGTCTTCCTCGGTATGCTTCCATAAGCATACTTTCACCCATTGATATGGTGGGATCGAGTTCATATGGTTCTGGTATAACTAGGACTTAGAGCTTTCACTCTACGATTGAGAACACTTCTCAATGTCCTAAATTGTCGTGGAAATTTCCCATTTAATTTGTTCTTTTCAAGGACTGATCGCAAAGAAAAGTGATTGTTGTTTGTTGACATTTGTACTACAAAAAGTAAATATGCAATTTTAGTCCAAAAACTCATTTTTGACTTATTTGATTGATTTGAAAAGTTGACGATATAATTAGGCCTTTAATTAATTATTGCTCCCACTATTTTAGTTCAAATTGATAGCCCTCACCATCAATTCACAAGATTGCAGCGTACAACCTTCTAGTGGGCAAGATCCTGAAATCCTCTAAGTCATGGACCAGTTAGGGCTGTCACCCACAACTTAGATCTCTCAGGTAGGCAACTCTTGCCAATTGCATCATATGCAACTCTTGATAAGATGGCATATGCAACTCCTTGCCATGATCATCTCCATGCCTCAAGGTGCTAGATCCTATCTAGGTCACCATGTTAAGTCCGACCCAAAGCAAACACGATGAATATGCACCCTGTTAGGGCAGACCCACACATTCATCCTTCACGCTTCCACAAGATAGACGGTGCACCTCGCTAGGGCGTGCCCACACTTCGTCGATCAAGCTTTTCACATGTGTCACATTTGGAAGGCATCTAAAACTTAATATTTAATGAAGGATTTGGTTTTTATATACATATACATATCCAATCACCACAATACATAGTACGTATCATATACATGCTATATCCCACAGAAAACATGCAAATCGATAAAAGCGATGATTATGGCCATCCTAATGTGATTCCTCGAGCCAAGAGGAATCACGGTCATCTAGGTCTACATCACATGCAACCTATACAAGATGAACTTTGTGCCTTACCTTTCTGGGTTTGATCAACTCATCACATGACTGATCGGCTCGCCATCAGGCCGGTCGGTTGGGTGCCACCAGCCGATCGGTTGGCTCCTCCAAACGATCGGTTCGCCTATTCGTCGTGCATCTCATCATGGCCGTCACCCACTCGTCTCGCTCCTCGAACCGGTCATCAACCGATCGGCTCACTCCTTGAACCGATTGTCTGGAACGTCAACCGATCGGTTCACGCTTTGAACAGATCGTCTCAGCTGTCGTCTGGATGTCCTCCGTTCTTTGACATAATAGGAAATAAAATTCTATCCTATTATACATTGTAAAAAGAGAAACCTCGAGTTACATTCGAGGGTATCAAAGGTAGGAAAGAAAATCTCAAATTATTTCGAGTTACATCAGGAATAGGAGAAGGAAGATCAGTGCGCATACCGAGATGCAAGCAACCACATACAACCATACACAGATAGGGTTTATTGTCCATAACCACGCTATACATCCACCACAAAACTCGTTTAAGGGTGACGCGTATTGAGTGCATTCATAATAAAAATCATATATGTAAATTGGGATTTGTGGATTTAGGATTGGACATGCATAAAGCCAATTTTATTCGCATTGTATGCAATAAATAAAGGCGACAAACCAAAATCGATCATATCGATAATCCTAAAGTATAGAGCAGTTGAAGTGGCTCTGATACCACTGTTGGGTTTTCGAGGAGGCAGAGTAGGCAACGGAAACAAAACTTTTCTCCTCCCCAAACCCAGAACAAGGAAATGTGTCAACGTATATACAATAAGAAAGGATGGTTTGTGGAATCATACCTTGTCCTGAGGCTTGCTCAGAGACAATACCTCGTGGCTTGCATGGTCTTCACCTTCGGTCTTGGACGGTGTCTGTGCAGCTCCTGGTCACACCGGGACTGACAACTCCTGGTCTCACCGGGACTGTCGGGATTGACAGTTGTCCTCCGAGCGGCAGAAATCTCCCGCCTCTGAAGTATTCCACACGGACCACCTGGAACACCAATCTCCTTATCTCACAAGGAATTGGAAGGAGTCGCACCCTCCTATCAGCGTACTAGTCACTGACACACTCTCGTGCCACCAGTTGCTTTCTGCAGTTGTCTTTCCCTTGATGTGCCTCCCTTATCGGGTAGCAGTTGCTCGAGCTCTCTCAGTTACCAAAACCAGAGAGAACGACAACTTTACAGAGCAACGGGTTGCACTGAGTTGTCCTTTGAGAAGCTCCCAATAGGAGGGTCATGGTATAGGGTTCTCTATCCCGGGTAATGTGGGACTAAAGCAGGAGTAGAAGGGTTCGAGATTTTCCACAAAAACAACCAATTGTGCAACCTGAACCGATCGTTTAATTTCTGAAACGGTCGGTTGGGGACCTGAGTTGTTCGGTTGACACCTCAACTGATCGGTTGGGACCCATGAAATGGTCGGTTCGCATCTGAACCGGTCGGTTGGTGGTCCTGGTCAGTTCCTGATTGACTTTTCTTCTTTTATTTCTAATTGGTACCAAATACCAATCCTTGTTCCAATCAAATTGGGCAAGTGAAATGAAAGGAAATTTCTCACAAATCCTACTTTCCCAACTTGCTCGGTTGGACTAGTTGAACTGATCATTTCAACACTTGAAGCGATTGTCTCACCCTGTCCATCAGCCGATCAAATCACCATCTGAGTCGATCGGTTCACCAAGCTCAGTCGATCGGTTCATCACATGAGCCGATCGGTTGGGAGTGCAGATTGTGCAGAATTAGTCAATTGTAGTTTCAATCAATCTGATAATCCAATCAATATGTCCAACACCTTGAACTCTATGACATTGAGCTATCAATTAATTGAGTGTTTAATTGAACTACTAAACTCCTTTAGTAATCAATCTAAACATTGTTTGTGGGCAAAACTCCTCTTCCAGGTTAAATCCTATGTGTGTGACCCTACAGGTCCATTTCACGTTGGCAGTGAAAGTCCATAACACTTATGACTTCACAAGCAAAGAGTGGTGCCTAGTCACACATCAGTGCTACCCAAGTGAAATAGAAAGTTGGAGAACAACTTTCAATCCTACAATCTGTGAATGGTGTTACAATGAATGTATAATTCCTTTATCACTGATATCCCGAATGAACTCGAGGCATGGAATAGTCATCCTGTCAAAGTTCATTCACTTTCTTGATCTCAGAGTAGATTGGAAGAGATATGTATGACATCAATATCAAATATTGATTCACACATGCGTGCACGCCTTTCTCAATCCTACTCATCAAGTGGCCATGGATATCAAACTCCCTCAGGAGGGACAAATCCCATATCTATCACTCACCCCTCAAAAGCCCCATGTGTCAAAGCCACCCAATCATCACCTTTATAACAACCCATGTTTTAGGACTGTGTTTGATGATGTCAAAGTGTGCCCAACGACATGTTTTAAGTGTAGTGATTTCAAGTCAAAGAATCACACTCACCACCATCACTGTGAGTACTGACTGTGACTACCATGTCATGGTTCCATGTGTCAAACTCATGGTGGGTTTGTTTGGTACACTTGTTCTCTAACAAGTACATATGTGTTTGGTTTGATATCTCTATATCATGACTAATGAGATTCTGTCATCAACCAACACCACAATCTAGTCTTGTGTGTCATTGTTGTCTATCTACCTTCCACAATGACATCTGACTAGGGACATAACAAGAATGTACAAACTCTTAGCATCTGTATGATCTCATCGTCCAGGTCCTCAACCTGAAGGCATACGTCATTGAGTATTGTCATTCTCTAGACATTCAATTTGTTCTATCACTATCTCATATCACTGAACTAGAAAGAATTGGAAGCTTGCCATCGATGTTTATCAAATCAATCTTAATATATCCCACCAATCATCCCATGATTGGCTCTCAGGGCATACATACCAACAGTGTGTTTACACTTTACCTTCGAATTTCAAATTTTTATTGAATCATACTTAACAAGCTTTTGATTTCCAGATTATTTCCTAAATCTCATGCACCGATAGGGGAAGGGGATTTTTTTCATAACTCTTGAATTTATACACAACTCCCTTTATGTTCTATCAACATGATTACATGAATTCTTGTATTCCTTACATATACATCATGTGTCTCACTAGCCTTAGTCATTCCCTTACAATCTCTAGGGGTATAGGTACCTCTTGACCCCCAAGGGTCTTATGCACTTATGGAGTGCCTCTCACACTATCCCTCTGGGTCTAATTAACTCATGAAGGCATCCTATCTTATGACCCCATGGGTCTTGGGTACATATGGATGGGTATCTCCGAATTACATGGTCTTACTCCCTCAAAGTACGATCACCTCCTAAGCCCATAGGTCCTATTCACCTTTCACCATCCCTACTTGATATTAGGGTTGACTTGGAGGTATACCCTTCCCAAAAGTTTATTGAGATGTCATCACTTTATTTCATTATACATTTTCTTGAGGCTTCTCTAATAATGTCCAAGCACATTATAACCTTTATAATTGTTTAACCCTAATTTCCTTCATCTCTTAGGGTACACACTATTTACTTTATGTTCCTTCATCGGGCTCATGGTGACTTTTATTTCTGGGGTTTGTCCCATACTATTAGCCATTCCTTTGTGACATTTCCTCATGTCCCTCAGAGATGGCATACTTGGGTTCAGAAAATTATACTCAACATATGTGATTCCATGCTTCATATGATTAACCTCTGAAGCTTTTAATTAAACTTGAAGGATACCTCAATTCTTGAATTGTTTTGTGAGCTCACTCCGCTAGGGGACGTCCTCACCTAGGACAAGATAAAACTAACACTTGGAAGTAACGAAAGATGACAGAAGCATACCTGAACCAAAATTTATATTACTACAAGAGAACATGTCTTTTATACATATTTTCCATTATGCAATCCATGCCTTTACTAATTGAGATTTAAATGCTTTAAGGTATTCTGATCTACTACCCAAGAGTTATATTATTATACAATATGATTTGCTATCCATGTGTTGGATAACTATCATGTGCTACTAAAGAGTTTCACATACTTTACTTTCTAGCATTCTAGTACCAAAGAGTTGAAGTGATTAGATATAATGGAACATATATATATTATGTTTCATGTGTTCAAGACTATATATACAAAAAATAAAGCAATATAGAATACAAGAACAATTATTTCATCCAATGGATATGCCAAGTATTCTGTACCAACATAATACAACCATACTTTATAGTAGGCCAAGAGGTAATGCTACCTTGAAGAAGACAAATTTAATAACCACATATTCCTCATGTCAACTACAACCACATTCAATGTTTATCATGAATATTATATTATTTCACTTTAACATATTGGGTTGTAAACTTTATTAAAGGTTCACCCTTAGATTAGATAATTATTTCACATTATCATAATTCATGCATATGGCTATCCAATTATGGGTAGAGAACTACTAAACCATTTCTATGTCTTCCATAATGTCACATCCACATATCACATCAAGGTTAGATCAACTTCATACTTATATTATATCATGGTCGTGCTAAAAAAACTTGTATGTGTGGCTTGTGAAAAATATATCAAAAAGTCCAACTGAGGTTACCTTAACCCATTACCTAAGGGAGGTTCCATGCTCAGTCTGTATGAACTCACTCAAATCTATGAGTATTATATGCACTAAATCAATCTTTCTTCTTTGGCCAAGGGTGATTGGGTCTACCTCATTAGTATCACTCATCCACCTCGCAAAATCTAGCGACTCAACCACATACCAAACCAAAACATGATATGGCATTCTCTTCTTAGATCTCTACACATGACATATTCTTACCCAACTCTCTCATAAACAACCACTAGAGTCCTACACAAGGAACCACCAACCTGAGCATAAGGATTTGCAACATACTATCATTGCTTACCTCTTCAGGATCTTGGGCTCTCTCTCCCTCACTTAGATAGTAGGTACTTTTATCATATATGCATATATGTAAGCAACCTCTTTATCTATCTCTAGGGTTTGGTCCTCCCAAGGACATATAGGGTACAACAAGACTCTAGGAATCATGCATAAAGCAACTTAACTCATTCACTTAGGGGTAGTCTAGTTTAGGTCATATCACAACAAATATTTCTTATAATTTCTCCTATTGGAGTTTAGGTTCTTGACCTTCTCCCTCTGGGTCTGACTCTCTCTAGAGTTAACCTTATAACTGGTCCTACTAGTAGAGGTCCCCCTTTGTATAAGAGATTTAGACTCTTGTTGATTCACATCTTATCTTCACTTAGCTTATCTTATTTCAGAGAAGCACACATACTTGCATACTTAACTCTTATGTAAAATCCTCAAAACTAAATTCAAATTCTCAAATCCGACTGAGATCATCATAAACCATATTATCTCATTGCACAAAACTCTGATTATATCATATTAACTTACTTCATATATTCCATCTATCATGTATTCCAACAAGGTTAGGCATCTAATTCAAAACTAATTCCTTATCTATCAATATGTCACTCACTGTCACTTAGATACATGACTATATTCTACTCGTACATGTGTGGGGACACATTTTCCTATTAGGGTGCCTAATAGGAGGAGGTTAGACTCTTTTTTTTGGAAACTGTCAAGTCTAGACTTGATTAAAGCATTGTCTCTTGATCTGTAGTGGTTTCTAATGTAATAAGGAATTGAAGAGAAAAGGTTGTGAGGTCTTCCATGTAGCTACTAAGAAGAAAGGGAGGGTAGGAGTCGAGGGAAAGTGTCACTTCCAGCTACTTCAGGCAATGTTTAGCTAGGAGGTTTGCTTATGTGTTGGAGTTCCTTTTCACATGAAGTATCGCCTTTAGTGGACTGACCCTCTAAAGATCTTGTATTTCCTGAACTAGCATGCTATACTTAGTAGGAGGCCTTGATGCTCCTCCCACACAAAATGTTTCCAATTGTGAGTCACTTAAAATGATGCTTGTATTGATACATTTTGTCTTTATGTAGAGCATGCATTCTAGAATCATGTGAATCTTGACCCTCATTGGATTTGTGCCTCTCAGGGAGGATAAAACACTAACAATATAGGTTCCTTCACTACTCCTTGCGACTAAGATTGTTGAAGTGAGATTATATTTGGAGTTCACTACTACGTTGGCTTGAAAAAATGATGCTTTTGAAAGTTATCTCGATCAGATTGGTCATGTTGTGGGGTCGCCTACTGGCCTGTGTGGTAGAGGAAGAAAAAACACGGGTGATGGAAGATGCCTCTGTCTGACAGGAAGTGTCCAGGATAGAAGGAGGTTTATATGTGTTTTTAAATATAAAATTGTTGTGATTTTTTCATATGAGCCAGTACAATACTATGAAGAGGACATTCCATCCTTCTATATTCTCTAGTGACTTTATGTTGTAATATACCCATGAGGAGGGTGAATCCTGGGAGAAAAAGCTCGTAGCAGCCTGGGGAATTAACATTTCACAGGTTCTTCTTGTGTCTCTACAATCTCGTATAGCATGGAGCACAATTTCATCTACTAAGTTGCATTGAGTGCACGTGCTAGTTGTAGATATCTTCTTCTTTTATCTAAGTTCATTCATCAAAAGTCTATTCCAATGAATTAACATAGGTGTGACTTCAAACTATGTGGGAGAGGTATATCCCATATGGATGAGAAGTGATATACTTCCGTGTTTGCTGAGGTGGTGAGCAACTTGTAGGCAAAGCTGGCTGAAAGAGTGCCATCACTTGTATGAAGCTAGAGCAACTTATCTGGTCAATGATTATGTGGTGGATCTATCTAGAGGATATCCTTCA
Organism: Alisma plantago-aquatica; assembly: GCA_963693085.1. NCBI lineage: Eukaryota > Viridiplantae > Streptophyta > Magnoliopsida > Alismatales > Alismataceae > Alisma > Alisma plantago-aquatica. Next base: position 807,655,372 of record OY856412.1, on the reverse strand, counting down.
TCATGGGTGTTGTAAACCCGTGTTTCATGAAGTCTAAATCCCAAGAGCTATCATCTCAGACTAGTCATGCTACCTTCATGACTTGAATGTCGTTAAGTATGGAACATGAGGGTTGAATGTGAGGTATGAATCCATCTCCGAACCATGTATCCTTCCACACATTATTGTCCCAAGCAGTACCACCTTCCCCAAGTTTTTTTGAATGAGTGGAAGAAGGGTCTTGATGCTTGTCCATGTATGAGATCTGGATGGGTTTCTAGGTGTCTGGTTAGCATACTTATCTCTCATGAGTTAAACCCAGGGAGTCGATTCATCCTAAAGGTATTGACATGCTACCTTCATGAGTAGAGTTTTGTTGAATTCCCTTGCTTTAAGAATGTCTAGGCCCCCTTGACTATGGGTCTTTATAACATGCTTCCAAGCAACTAAACTCAATCTCTTAGTCGGGAAATAATCATTCCAAATGAAGTTTCAAATGATCTGGCCTATCTTGTCACAATAAGACATAGGGAGTTGAGTGGTCTGCATCATGTAACAAGGTTGGGATAACAATACCAACTTCGCCAATGTGCTTCTACCTACTAAAGAGAGGAACTGGTTCTTCCATCTACCAATTTGGGCGTGCATTTTTTTGAGTAGACGTTGAAAGTGACCTTTGCCCTTCCTTTTGTGTATGATGGGTATCCCAATGTGTCTACCAAGGTCGGTGGTTTCCCTGATTTCAACTTTCTTGCATATGTTGTTCCTGAGCAGGCTGGGTATGTCGACAGAGAAGAAGACCATTGATTTTTCCTGGGATAAAGATTTACCTAAAGCCTACTCCAAGAGACAAAGGCAGTGTTGTATGGATTTGGCTTTCAAGATTGAGGCCTCACAAAAGAGAATGATGTCATTGGAGAAACTTACATGAGAGAAAGAAAGCTTTTGTTTAGTGAGGGTCACTGGTTTCCAACTTCCATTACTAATTTCTAATGTAATGAGTTGGCTAAATCTCTAGACATAGAACGAAGATGTAAGGGGACAGAGGATCCCCTTGCTTCACCTTGTAGGAAGGTTTGAAGGAGCCAATGGATTCACCATTCCACATGATGAATGTCTTGCCTGAGGAAATGATTTTCATAATTATTGAAATCAATTTCTATGGTATTAATATCCTATGGAGTGTGTCTTCGATGAATGTCCAACTCAATCTATCAAAGGCCATTACTAGGTCCAGCTTCAAAGCAAGGAAGTGTTTGTGGCTTTGTTTAGACTCCATGAAATGTATGATTTATTGTACCAAGGCAATGTTATCCCTAGTATGATGAACCAACACAAAGCTTGACTAGAATGGAGAAATCCAGTCCTTGAGGTATGGATTGATACAATAGGCAATAAATTTAGATAGGAGTTTTGAGCACACATTGGTTAGTGAGATGGGCCTTAGCTGAGAGCATATCTTCAATGATGGTATTTTTGGGATGAGGACTATAGATGAGTTTTCCACTTCTGTAGTGAGAGCCTAGCCTTGGAAGGGTGCATGAATGAACCCGGTGAGTTGAGTCTTGATCACCGGACAATTTTCCTAGAGGAATGAGGTGTCCACGCCATGAGGTCCAGGGGCCATCGAAGAGAGGGCCTCCCATATTTCAAATTGGGAAGGAGTCACACCGAGTCACTCCACATCAATGGGGTGGAGTTTGTGGAAGATGTCGATGAATCGTTTGCTAGCATTTCTCCTAGTTGCATGGGCTATTTCCTGGAAGATGTTAGAAAAAAAGAGGAAATGATGTAGTTTTTGACCTGCTGGTCATCGTTGAGCCAGGTGTTGTCTAGAGTCTTGATATGGACGATCTTGTTGTACTGTCATCTTTATTTCACCAGGGATTGAAAAAAATTAGTGTTGTTGTCACTAAGCTTCACCCAGTATCAATGAGCTTGTTGTTGCCACTCCTTTTCTTCTCTACGCAAGATGGTATCCATGTCTGCCTAGAGTTGGATGGTCTCTACCACTAAACTATTGTTGAATTGGATTGTGAGATGAACTTGGTACATTTGCTCTTATTGTTGATCTGGTGTTTATCTCGAGCCACCTTTTTCTTTATTAAGGATCCCAATATGTTGATGCCTTTCAGAACTTTGTGATTTATTTGTGGTATGGGGCGTTTGTGTTCCATCTAGGGGTGAGGATGTCTTTTAACCCTCCCATATTGTTCCATCCTACTGATGTGCATACGGGCCGGCGACTTGGGAGTCTTGGTGAGGGAGATGAGACCAGGAGTTGGGCATGGTCTGAATGGTAGCGCTTGAGGTCCAAAATAGGGTTTGAGAGTGATAAGTCCATCCATAGATGATTCCCTAATGCTCGATCCAGACGTTCATGGAGGAGGGCACACCTAAATGTCATTTGAGCATCGTTCGCTCCTAGATTGTGTAACTACCATAGGTCCATAGCCTCAATAAATTCTCAGCTATTGGCACTATTAAAGGAAGACCTTCCAAACTTCTCAAATGATTACATGACCACCCTAAAGTCACTAAGTACAATCCAAGGAGCTTGAACCTTGGTAGCAAGGTTCTGGAGCTAGTGCCAGAGAAAGCGTCTACTGCTTCTTGTCGTCGCATCATAAATGAAGGTGTAGAGGTAGTCATTGAGTTTGCAGTGTATAAATTTCTTGTGAGAGAGGAGGATTTCAAGGGTGATGTTGGCTTTCCAGAGTACCTAGATGCCACCCGTAAAACCTATGGCTTCCACCCTATGAGAGAAAGTAAAATATAGGTTTTTAATTATTTAGAGGGTAGTATTTCCACTACAGTGAGGCTCAAATAGAGCCATGATTGAGATCTTGTAATTTAGTGCTAGATCTTTTACTGCAAGTTGGGTATCATCGTCATAGATACCCTGGACATTCCAACACATGATGTTCATTGATTGGAATCTTCCAGAGTGGAGGAACCCATCTTTTATGCTTCATCTTTGAGGTCCTAAAGGAGGGATTGATTCCCCCTTTCCTGGTTGATGCTCTTCCTGGGTTGCCAATGTGTATCACCTTTCTATTTCGAAGGATATACCAGTCGACGACTTGGTTGGGATCCTATAAGACACATAGCTCGGTCCCCCACTCCCAGGATTCCCAGTGAAAAGGATGTGGATATGAAGGGTTGCTTCCCTACCTAGTATAACTACATCCCCAGATAGGATGAACATTGTGTGCTCTGGAGTTTTCATATGGGTTTGTGGAGTTTGTTTCAGAGGGATCTTAGAGTTTGGGCTGGTCTTCAAATTATCATTGTTTCCCTGAGTGTTCTACTATTTTCCTTCTCCATGTTGTTGTCTCCTTGCTTTCTAGTCAATGCCTTTTGTTATTCTTTTTACAATACCATCGACGTCCAGGATTTCTTGTATTTACTTCTCTTCATCATCCTCCATAAGGTTTTGATACCTATTATTGGTGTTTATATGTTTCTTCTATTGGTCAATGTTGTTGGGTTTTTGCAGCTTGTGTTTGATTGGTTGGACATATATTTCCTCTTTGAAGACTTCTTTTCTTGGGGTTACCATGTGGATGATATACTGGTAGCTAATGAATTCTCTCTTGCATGATTTTCCTCCTCTAATCTATTCTTATAGTCTTTCTCCAGGTGGCCTACCCAACCATAATGCATACAAATAAAAGGAATATTCCCATATTCTACCTTGAAGCGTGAGCCTATAATTGTGACCATCGGAACCAGTGGCTGAGGCATGTCCAACTCCGCTACTATTCTAATAAAACAACCCCATCTCTAGAGCTTGGTCTGGATGTCCACCTTAATTGTTTTTCCCAATCGGTCCCACATCTCAGTCAATAGAACTTCATGGTATAGGTATATTGGAAGGTTCGGTATTCTGACCCAGGTTAAGACTCTAGGTGGTGATGCAATGTCTGGTGAGAAGCATGGAGACCATCTTTGTACTAAGAGATATAACCCAATGATCGACCAGGGACTGCCTATGTGAGTGTGGATATAGTCTTCTTCTATTTGCAATTGCACTATGAAGTAGTCATTTTCTACATTGATTAGGTTGAATCCTCCAATAGGTTTCCAAGAAGTTGAGTCTATATCTTAGGGTTAGATACCATATTTACAATGATAAAAACATGAAAACCATTGTGTTGCCACAGATTCAATATTTCATCCAGTGTTTCCTTACGGACGTCCAATACTGGGTAACCGTTTTCAGTCAAAACGACGATATCTTGAGGGGTCAGATTGATGTCACAAGTATCCACATCTATCATAATCCAGCTAGGGTGACTACTATTCCTAGAGTCCTTAGCCACTAAGTCCTTGTAGGACAAATCAGCATGCGGTTGCACGGAGGTGTCTGCTTCTAGAATTGACTTAGTGTGCAGGGGGGAATAGCATGTATACTATAGGGTAGTCCATTCCCATTGAACTTTGATTGTGTTGCTTATGTTGTTGTTTGTTAGTGCCTGATTAGAAGTTCAGATGTGACTGATACTATTTAGGGGAATTGATTTTCTCATGGGGGTAGGGGGGTCACCGTCTCTGTGACGTCCCCGGATTTTGGCTTCTCCAAACCCTATTGGGAATGAGAGGTCAGAATCCGAAAACATCATCCAACCATATCAGAGAGCGATGCGGAAGCATAATACGCATACATGAACATACAACCATAGTCATACACCATAACATTTCTCAGCATTCAACATGTATATTACAAAATGAATTACATTTACATATTAAAAGAAGATTTACAAGTCTATGAACATGTATGCTAATCAGGATCTTAACACAATAGGTACAACCTGGACAACTACTCACTTCCATCTTTTTCCTCCCAAGCTAGCTCTGAACCTAAAACATATGTGAAACAACAAATCAACACACAAGGTGTTGTGCACATGGGTAGAAAGATACATACTAATATGTTTGCATAATTGAAATAACTTGAGAAAGAAAGATTAAAAGAAAACATTGTTTAAAGCGATAATCAGGTAAACATTCATTTTATTGCATTCACTTTGATGAGGTTGTACTACACATACTTGCACTTTACTTACATCTAGTGTGGGCAATATAGTATCATCATACATCTAACATGGGCCAAGGAATCATACATCCATGTTAGGCAACATACATCCACACCAGGCTATGTGCTCTAGTAGCTACAACCCATCATACTCATTTATGATCTATTAGATTTGGCGAAGTATAACTCATACTAGTTCAACCAAGCAATCATATTCAAATACGAGCATTCAAGATATTACATATCATATGCAACCAAAAAACTAGTCTTATACTTAATAAATCCCACGTACCTGAGTTCAAAAATTCATAGATATCTTTGATCATCTACACAAACTGGTCAGCACCTGATTAATAACAAAACCACATACTATCATTAGATTCTCATCATCTTAACCCTAGTCGTATTCATTAGGGTTTATATTATCTCATTAGGATATTCCAACGTTTACTTGCATTATTGTCTTATATTTATCTTACTGATGTCATTCTCCAGATTATGATTCATTATCTGAATATTAGGTTCCATATCCCTTTTGTGCACATAATAACCCTAGGTTACATCATTAACCCAGATTAGGGTTTTATAACATGTATTAAGATTCATCTTCATATAACATGGATTCTCTTCATCATTATGATCTCATAATTAAAACTGAAGTTCCATATACTGATATGACCTTACTCTGTGAATTTCATCATTTATTGAGCATGTGTGCATTAATTGCATCATCTTTAGTGTTATTAGCCCTAATTAGACATATTAACTAAATTACATAATTTCGTGCATCAACATGATCATATCTGACATCATATGCATTATATACATGATTATAGACTCACTGACATTTTCCCATAATTTTATATCCTCATTTGATATTTATTATCCGTCAAACAAGTATTACCCATCTTACATTATATCACTATTATTAGTTCATCAAAAGTATGATATTATGCTTCCATTTTGTTCTACGCATTTTTCTGAGAATTTTGGTACCTTATTTGTATTTTTCTGATAAACATTCTATTTATTATGAATTATGCAAGATCAGGGGAATTAACTACAAAAATTACCTTTTGTGGCCAATAGGCGGGCGCCACGTGTCCACCTTTGGGTGTGCGAGTCTTTTGTTGGGCCATCTGGTTCTCGTAGAGGGGCTGAACCTGGCCCGCCTCTTCCACCTTTCCCAGATCGTGAAGCCTCTATTTCCTCTGTGAAACAGAGTCCGCCTCAAGCCTCCGTCGTTCGTGAGATCTAGGGATCTCGACGCTGCCGCTTGGTCCAGCTCTAGAAATGGCTTGCAGCGACGGGCCCTTCTTGTTCTTCTCCTTCCTCGATACTCACTGTCCCACTCTCCTATGTGTGAGCCACCGATCATGCCCGATAGTTTTGGGCGTATGACGACCGTCGCTGCATAGGGATCCGATTTGTCCCACACGCTGTCGCCGATTGGAGCGCTGGACCGACCAAGGTCTCCTCCTGTTGCTTCTCTCAAGCTCCACGCCTATGAGCCATTGGTGATGGCTGCCTTCGTGGCCTTCACTGCGGTGAGCAAATAGCTCGACCACCTAAAGTGTCGCAAGCCTCTCAGGCTTGCCAGTGGCAGCTCCTCCTTCCTCCTCCGTTGAACTTCCTATAGGTACACACGCCACAGGGGACAGAGATAGAGAAGTTGCAAGGGGAAGCGGGAGAACTGCTCTCTCGCATACGGTGGGCATATGAATTAGAGACTGGTTGTTGGCTTCTCTTCGTGGTGATGACAGATCTGAGCTTCATCTTCTTATTCAATGTGCGGAACTCTTTGTGGCTGGCGAAAGATGGGCGACACGACGGCTCCTCGGATCGTGGTTTTTCCAGCTATATCCCCTTTGATTGCCTCACCTTCATCGGATCTAGGGACACCTCACTTAGTTCTGTTTCTCCCTTTACGGAGGTTAGGGACGACCGGTTCCCTGGATTAGTTGCTCCCACAAATCTAAAAGGTTGTGTGACACTAATATATCACAGACCTAAGTACTAGATACCTAAAGGAACAATTCTGATCAAAATTATATCATCAATGTCCCCGATTTGAAAAAGTTGCATCTATCTATAGCAATCTCCAAACATTCTCAAATTTTAGACATAGGCTCACAAAATCCTAATGTAGCTTCTATTGAAGTTTGAGATTCAAAGACTGTTATTTTTCAATGCGAATAAATTCTTCAATTAACCTCATAAATAGGTGTATTAACCTTGAACACAAGTCGATTTGTCATCAACTCTTGATCAAAAGTGCAACTTTCATTATATAACCACATGAAATCTCTAGGTACATTATTAAAATATTTTACCCCAACATGACATCAAATATTATATTGAGTATCGGAATCCTAAATTCTGGGTCATCACATTCACCCCACCTTATTTGGAATTTCATCCTCGAAATTCAACTAATCTCATACTTAAGAGGCTATTTAGGAGTTCAACTTCATATACATCATCATTTCTTAGGTTCTAAGACCACCATAATTGCATGCACTCTAAGTTGTCAGCTTAGGGTCTAGAGATTCTTTGGTGTGTCCACCCTACCATATATATGTGCAAGCTTCATTTAATGTCTTATTTGTAACATGACATTATGATATCTTAGGGTTACATCATCTCTAAGGGTACATGTTTTGTTCATACTTTTAATGTTTGGGAGGAATTCGTTTATATGCCATGAAATTCAGATCGTTCAGATCTAACATCATTAATATGTTTTATTATCAACATCTTACAATGATTTTAGCATTAGAGAAGATTTATCTTCATTCTTGATATTAGTATTTTTCTACATAAGAAGGGCTTACGTAACATGCTTGACCATTAGGTTTTCACCCTATGGCGTGATATTCATACTCAACTTAGAAGCATACATTGAGAAGGATCAAAATTACAATTTATATTTATGATCATATATCCTATGATCCAAAAATATCTTTATATCAAGTTCATGAGTTCAACTTTTTATGTCTTGGATGTATTATGTGAAGGGAAAAAGAGAATATACTAAGCTTATCCCATGATCTCAACATCATATCTTTCATGTTTCATATGAAGGGGAATAGAATATTTTAAAGTCAAACTTATCATGATTTCAATCTTGGGTGCTACATGTATGATATAGGGAGGAAATATAGAATGGGTCAAACTTACACGAGTGACTCCTCATATATAAATCATCTATATAGCTCAAGTGAGGTTTCTATTATCATATATTAAGAAAGAGAAGAAGAAGGGAGAACATGTATTTTGAGTACCTTTTGCACAAAGCATCATACTCTCATAACTAGAGTTCATATATTACCTCACTTGCAACAAATGATGAGATTCACAAAATATGTCACTCCAGCTAGGACCTAACTCAGCCAAAGGATTGACTTTATCATATGGGTCATCTACCCATCCTTTTATTTTACCCAATTCTCACATATAGATTTGAATCATCCATAGGGACTCAACTCAACACTCAAGAGTAATCTAGTGTAGGACACATTTTTTTTAACACGTATCTCATATATTGGAGGCTAGGTGCTATGACCTTCTTCCTGTGGGTCTTACTCTCTCTAGAGTTCACCACATATCTCATCCTACCACTAGACATCCTCTTTGTATAAGAGCTTGAGGCTCATGCACACTCATCTCTATCTTAACTTAGCTTATCTTAAGTAGGAAAAGGGAATGTACTTTCATCATTACAACTTATCATAGATCCTCTAAGAGTGGATTTGTCTCATATACAACTCAAATCTTAATAAGGAAACTTATACCATCATAGATCAAAGTTTGATAAGATTCTATATGCTTATTTCCTTCTTCTTTCTTTTGTCTATCTATCTATCACATAATCTTATGAGGCTCTAGACATCTCTAATCTAGATCTATTCTCTCTTCTAGACTGATGTCACTCCCTTTCACTTAGATTGCATGAACACCCACTACTCTCCTGTGTGAGGGACACATTTTTATATTTACATATATCTAATAAAATATTATATAGTTTTTTCTCTGAAAAAGAAGGCGTCAGAGAAAACTGTCGAGGTGCGATCCGATTGGGAAACAAAACCAAATCAGCAAAATGAGTGTCCAACACACAAAAGATAGTCTAGTGTCATGTCACCTAGTGAAATGGTGAGAACATGGTGTAGACTAGTGTACCTACCCCATACATATGAGCTCTATATGGAAAGGGTCTCACACACTTGTCTAAACCTAGTTCTCGAACATCTAGGTTCTAACCTAGAGGCTAAGTCATACCTTATTCCTATAGAACAACTTATTAGGTTTCTAGGGTTTTAAGTGAAAGTTGAAGTTTAATTTTATGTTTCATGGTGAGCAATTGTTAGGTGTAGCTATTGTTCATGCTCTGATACCAACTGTGACGTCCCCGGATTTTGGCTTCTCCAAACCCTATTGGGAATGAGAGGTCAGAATCTGAAAACATCATCTAATCATATCAGAGAGCGATGCGGAAGCATAATACGCATACATGAACATACAACCATAGGCATACACCATAACATTTCTCAGCATTCAACATGTATATTACAAAATGAATTACATTTACATATTAAAAGAAGATTTACAAGTCTATGAACATGTATGCTAATCGGGATCTTAACACAATAGGTACAACCTGGACAACTGCTCACTTCCATCTTTTTCCTCCCAAGCTAGCTCTGAACCTAAAACATACGTGAAACAACGAATCAACACACAAGGTGTTGTGCACGTGGGTAGAAAGATACATACTAATATGTTTGCATAATTGAAATAACTTGAGAAAGAAAGATTAAAAGAAAATGTTGTTTAAAGAGATAATCAGGTAAACATGCCTTTTATTGCATTCACTTTGATGCGGTTGTACTACACATACTTACACTTGACATACATCTAGTGTGGGCAATATAGTATCATCATACATCTAACATGGGCCAAGGAATCATACATCCACACCAGCCTATGTGTTCTAGTAGCTACAACCCATCATACTCATTTATGATCTATTAGATTTGGCGAAGTATAACTCATTCTAGTTCAACCAAGCAATCATATTCAAATACGAGCATTCAAGATATTACATATCATATGCAACCAGAAAACTAGTCTTATACTTAATAAATCCCACGTACCTGAGTTCAGAGATTCATAGATATCTTTGATCATCTAGACAAACTGATCAGCACCTGATTAATAACAAAACCACATACTTTCAACAGATTCTCATCATCTTAACCCTAGTCGTGTTCATTAGGGTTTATATTATCTCATTAGGATATTCCAATGTTTACTTGCATTATTGTCTTATATTTATCTTACTGATGTCATTTTCTAGATTATGATTCATTATCTGAATATTAGGTTCCATAACCCTTTTGCACACATAATAACCCTAGGTTACATCATTAACCCAGATTAGGGTTTTATAACATGTATTAAGATTCATCTTCATATAACATGGATTCTCTTCATCATTATGATCTCATAATTAAAACTGAAGTTCCATATACTGATATGACCTTACTCTGTGAATTTCATCATTTATTGAGCATGTGTGCATTAATTGCATCATCTTTAGTGTTATTAGCCCTAATTAGACATATTAATTAAATTATGTAATTTAGTACATCAACATGATCATATCTGACATCATATGCATTATATACATGATTATAGACTCACTGACATTTTCCCATAATTTTATATCCTCATTTGATATTTATTATCCATCAAACAAGTATTACCCATCTTACATTATATCACTATTATTAGTGCATCAAAAGTATGATATTATGCTTCCATTTTGTTCTACGCATTTTTCTGAGAATTTCGGTACATTATTTGTATTTTTCTGATAAACATGCTATTTATTATGAATTATGCAAGATCAGGGGAATTAACTACAAAAATTACCTTTTTGTGGGCAATAGGCGGGCGCCACGTGTCCACCTTTGGGTGTGCGAGTCTTTTGTTGGGCCATCTGGTTCTCGTCGAGGGGCTGAACCCAGCTCGCCTCTTCCCCCTTTCCCAGATCGCGAAGCCTCAGTTTCCTCTGTGAAATAGAGTCCGCCTCAAGCCTCCGCCGTCCGTGAGATCTAGGGATCTCGACGCTGCCGCTTGGTCCAACTCCAGAAATGGCTTGCAGCAACGGTCACTTCTTGTTCTTCTCCTTCCTCGGTACTCAGCATCCCACTCTCCTGTGTGTGAGCTGCCGATCATGCCTGATAGTTTTGGGCGTATGACGACCATCGCTGCATAGGGCTCCGATTTGTCCCACACGCTGTCGCCAATTGGAGTGCTGGACCGACCAAGGTCTCCTCCTGTTGCTTCTCTCAAGCTCCACGCCTGTGAGCCATTGGTGATGGCTACCTTCGTGGCCTCCACTGCGGTGAGCAAATAGCTCGACCACCTAAAGTGTCGCCAGCCTCTCAGGCTTGCCAGTGGTGGCTCCTCCTTCCTCCTCCGTTGAACTTCCTCTAGGTACACACGCCACAGGGGACAGAGACAGAGAAGTTGCAAGGGGAAGAGGGAGAACTGCTCTCTTGCATACGGTGGGCATATGAATTAGAGAGTGGTTTTTGGCTTCTCTTCGTGGTGATGACATGTCTAAGCTTCATCTTCTTATTCAATGTGCATAACTCTTTGTGGCTGGCGAAAGATGGGCGGCACGACGGCTCCTCAGATCGTGGCTTTTCCAGCTATATCCCCTTTGATTGCCTCACCTTCATCGGATCTAGGGACACCTTACTCAATTTTGTTCCTCCCTTTATGGAGGTTAGGGACAACCGGTTCCCTGGATTAGTTGCTCCCACAAATCTAAAAGGCTGTGTGACACTAATATATCACAGACCTAAGTACTAGATACCTAAAGGAACAATTCTGATCAAAATTATACCATCAATGTCCCCGATTTGAAAAAGTTGCATCTATCTATAGCAATCTCCAAACATTCTCAAATTTTAGACATAGGCTCACAAAATCCTAATGTAGCTTCTATTGAAGTTTGAGATTCAAAGACTATTATTTATCCATGTGAATAAATTCTTCAATTAACCTCATAAATAGGTGTATTAACCTTGAACACAAGTCGATTTGTCATCAACACTTGATCGAAAGTGCAACTTTCATTATATAACCACATGACATCTCTAGGTACATCATTAAAATATTTTACCCCAACATGACATCAAATATTATATTGAGTATCGGAATCCTAAGTTCTGGGTCATCACAGTCTCCTTCTTCCTACAAGGTGTTTGGGCTGCCTTGGTGGCCGTTGTCGGTCATCCTAGAGGAAGCACTAGGGGACACTATTAGGAGTTTAGGCTTTCTAGCCACAACATGACCTCATGGGTTTAGGATTTTATATCCCTCATAGATCTATTCCCCACTCTTGGGTTGAACCACCCTAGGTCGGGGCACCAATCCTAAACATTGCACTAATGGTTTTCATATTCCTTTTTAGTAATCAATGATGGCCTATGTTTCATATGTATGTTCAAAACTCCTCACATGAATCATACATGCCTTGCTCCTAGTACTTGCATGCATTGGTAAACTAGGGTATTCAATTTTTTTGTAGTACTGAGACTAGGTCACCCAACCCAATTATATATTTTTATTCTATCCTCCTTAAATCACTTTTTATATGGGTAGGGTTACTATCATCCACACCACTCCCATTACCCAAGATTAGGGTTTTAGATTAGGGACTACACCCTACACCTTAGGGTTTCTATTTTCCTTGATCTACATAGGGGTTTTCCTAAACCAACCATAGGTCCATCTAGAGTTTACCCTTGCAAGGAAAAACCCATAAAAAAAATTTCTTAATTTATCATTATTTCCACCTTACATGTACATTAGTTGGCAGAGGATGCCTTAACTATAATAATCATAACCCACATATGTCAGAAGGGTAAAATAAATAGTTATGGGTCCCTAGGTATTTCTGAGGGAATTAGGGGAAAAGAAGGGATGAAAAACAAGATGAGAAGAAACCAAAAGGTCTTTACTTCTGGAAAAGTCATTCAAATTTGGCCAAGAAGGATTCACGAAGGCCTGAGAGTCCTCATAATTTGAATAGCGCTATGGAGGAAAATATTACCAACCCCCTAGTCGTGATCCTTTTTGGACATCATTGCCTTGGAAAATTCTCTAATAATTCCCTTGGGCTCTATGAAATTCTCTTAAATTACTAATTATCAAAGGTTAAATGGTGAACATGGGCTCTGATACAAGATTTAACTACCCCTTCCATTGTTATCCCCAATTAAGGTGGACCGAGAGGGCAATGGCCATTATCATAATTATAGGATACGAGTTTAGCAAGTAATCAATAATAAGTAGAAATTTCATTGAATGGAAAAGTGTTTGATAACAATATGAAGATAAAATCACCTCTAGGAAGTTACATGGAAAAGAAAACTAATTTTGCAACATAAAAGTAAATCAATCTATAAATCCTCTAGTAGTCTTTAATAATATTTTCTTTTGGTGTCATCTTCTATGGATGCCATATCTTCAGATAATTTGTAGTTAACCTAAAACAACGTGAAACAAAAATAAGGTCAGTATATCTCTGTACTAAGTATGTTGGGGAAGAAAAATATATGCATGTAGGTGAATAACATAAAATACCATAGAAACAATTATTATTACATAATCAAACATGTACTTTCTATAATAACTTCTCGACCCATACTTGCTCACTCTTTGTGGTATACTCTCTCTTTAGTGGATTCTTTGTGGTGTTACCTCTCTTTAGGGTTTGGTCCCTATAGTGGACTCTAATAACTTTCCCTCACCCAGGATTGGTTTCACATCGGCCTCCCTTTCTAGGCTTGGCCTGTTAGTGATCTTCCTATCCTGGCTTTGTCACCAGTCATCACAATGACTTCTTCCTCCCACATGATCATTCAACTCATTGGAGATGGCTTGGGTTTGAGCAAGTTATGTTCATATAATATAAATTCATAGGGTCTTATCATTTGTAGGAAATAAATAAATAACTAAGTAGTTTAACTACAATCCATTCTGTAAACTTAAAAAAACCTCCAAAGTCGATAAGGAGATTATTTATACTCATAACCACGTACTTCAAGAATAAATCCAAACATCTAAGCATTCAACATAATCAACCAACAATATCTACATGTATATATACTCTAGGGTGTCACTAGGTCATATTTAAAAGATACTTAATCAAGAATATGTCCTAAACTAGGCTTTAGGGACGTCTTTGTGGCGTCAGTTATGAAACTGACGCTGAAGGCATCTACATTTAGTGTCACCCACTAGGGTGTCTCTTAGAAACCGACTGCTAAAGTCATATTTAATCGACGCTAAAGGTGATATATGTACTAGTGTTTCCTTGGGCTACCCTTTGACCTTGGTTTATCCCCTTTCTTGAGGTTCTCTTAAGGCTGAGTGTGGAGCTTTTGGTGGAGCTTTTCCAACCCTTGGATCGTGTGGTTGGAGATCTTGATCTTGGAGTTTGGAGCTCTTGGTGGTGATCATCTTAAGGCGGGTTTTATAACACTAAACCTACTCTATTATTGCACTTCTTTATGTTTTTTATTACTATCTTCTTCCTCTAATCTACCTTCTTACCATGTTTATGCTTAGTGGTAATCTCTAGAGCTTCTTTGGTGGAGATCTTTTGCTTGGTTTGAAAGCAATCTGAAACCCTAACCTTTTGTACCTCTTTTGGTAGATGATGTGTTATGAAGGTTTTTCTCCATATTTTGCTCTTTAACCTTCTCTCATGCATGATGTTAATGTAATTAGATGTTGGAGGGATGTTAGGTCTGGTTTTAGTTATCTTGAGTATGGTTTTCTCTTCCTTAGATTAGGTTCTTCCTTGGTAGTTTTATGACACATGATTTAGGGTTTTGGTGACTAGTTGTATGTGACCTTTTTCTCATGGTAGTTGTGGGTTCACCTTCAGTTTCTTTTCTATTTTGGTGACCTAGGTGGTGCATCTTAAAAGGTAGTGACACTCCCTTCATTATGGTCATGACCTTGATAGCTTTTGGGCTGAGATGATCCTTTGAGGTTGAGGTTGACCTAGTGATGTTAGGTTGAGACCCTTGGTGGGTGGTGTTCGAGTCACCCTTGGTGTTGGACCTACCTTACATGAGTTGAGACTCTCCCTAGAGTAGGGTCGCGACCATGATGGTCTTGGGTCGCGACATGGGTGGAGGTTGATCGTCTTGGGTCGCGACATAGATTGTGGTCAAGATACCTTCTGGCCAAGATGCTTTAGAGGAAACCCTAACCCTAAGTCTCATGGGTGCGACATGGCTAGAGGTTGAAGGTCGCAACATGTGATAGATGGTTGAAGCACATGAGGGTCACAATCACGACATGGACCATAGTGGATGGTCGCGACCTATGTGGTTATGTGGTCAACATAGGGTGATGGTAGGTGGATGAGAACACATGTAAACACCTAATGATAACCATATATGTATGATACATAGACATATACAATGTTGTTTAGAATGTTATCTAATCAACCCTAATGGTGCTTTCTAATCCTTATGCACCTAGTCTTGTAAACCCTAGTCGGTTAAAAGGAAACCCTAACCCTAATAATAATGAATGATGATCTTTCTTGTTTGTTCGTCATGAAATGGTTATGATGTTATGAGGTTACCTCTCCTATTTATAAGCTTCTAACCATGCAGGTGTTATGAGTTTGATAATCATAGCTAGCGTATGATATGGTGATGAGACATGATATAGGTTGAATGAGCCTAGAGAGGCATGTTGAGGCATTTATGATACAAAAATGATGAGCTGAGAGATTGATATCCCATAGCATGTGACTATGGTATTGATGATGTGATAAATGACAATAATACATGCATCATGTGGTGATAGTGTGACAAGTTCACACCCTATATGTTTATATCTGCTGGAAGAGTACTATGCCCTTATCTTTATAGAATCTGTTATGATTTTATACGTTGTAACTTGATTGATGCTAAAAGACACTTAATTGACTTAATTAATCAAGTGGAACTTAATCATGTAGTTTTTCCCTGTGCCATAGATCCATCTCAGTGTCAGCACTTGGTGGATGGTGAAACAGATTTTCCCTTAGAGGAAGCTTGGAGTCATATAATGTTGAGTATATGCATTCATAGGATTGGTTGTGGGCAATACCCTAGCAGGAGTGCGGCTGTAGGCCGTAGCTCAGTGATATGTTGCTTATGAGGTTTCATAGGATTGGATGGGGGCCATACCCTAGTAGGAGTGTGGCTGCAGGTCATAGCTCAATTTCACTAGTGCCATGACATGTACCAAGGTGGGCTAGGACTTTCTTTGTTGACTATATGTCACAAGTTGTAGTTGACTGGTAAGTGTCTGTCGTGTACTCGTGTACTGACCATGAGGTTTGGTGAGGCTGTGGATTCTGACTCTTCCATAGACCTTATATGGCACCGATTTCAACTTAGAAATGGTCAGTTAGATTTGGGTGGTACGACTCAAATCCTCGGGGCATAAAAACATGTAATCAGTTGTGTAGAATCTTTCTTAGGTTCAATTATGAAAAACATTATATGTAGCCTTGCTTTCTTTTGTATAGTATAGTTGGTAGTGAATATACATGTTCTTCATATTCCTTTTATGATGATAAGATGTTTCATAATCTAATAGCAATTACTTACTCTGTTAGTGATGATTACCTATTTATCATGGATGTAGCTATATTATTGTTCTTTAATCATGTTATCTATGCTAATAATAGTTTTTGTGGAGAGTTATATCTCCCGCTGAGATTTGGAATCTCACCACGTGGGTTCCCCACATCTTTTAGGTGGACGTGCATGAGGAGGTAGAGATCGTGCATCAGAGGTTGAGTAGTAGAAAAAAGTAAAGTAGTTGACAAGGTTGGAAGTGTTGTTGGTGGTCCTTTTGTTGTTAGAGTCCTAGAGTCGTCCTTGTACACTCAGGTCTTTGGGATAGTTTTTTAGTGTGTTTTTTAGACATGCTTTCGATAATGGTTTGGCTAGTGTGTCCTTTTCATGTACGAATCTAGTGGATATGTATATATATGTTTGGGATAAGTTTTCTTGTAACAGGCCGATGGCATACATGGTAAGTACCTTGTGACATGAAAGGACTCATATGTAAAGGTGTTTGCTATTTGGGAGCTTAACGAAAATGGTTTTAATTTCCATTGTTTTTCGATAATCTATTTGTTTAAGTTTTTTTTCTGCGGTTAGTTTTGAGTTATCTTGTGGTTTGTGGCGTAGGGCATCACAACAACAAAATAAAATATATTCTAAATTAAGGTTCAAAAAATAGAACAAACAACTTGTAATTTTGTTCTTGACAAGGTCTTTCAAAATCATTCAATAATTTCCCTATAGTGAAAGTTATGGTTTGCAAAAGATGAAATGTGTAAGTAATGAGTTGTATATATATATATTTCTAAATCTTAAAATTTAAAAATGTTTGTTCAAGGACTCAAATAACTCTACTTTAGCAATCTACTTGCTAGTGAGGAAATTTTTAGTATACCTCTTAAATAGTCATCCCTACTGGTGATGGTTGTCCAAACAAGTAACCTTGATTTCGATAGACATGCACAATACATAATCTTTTAGTAGTTGATACACTTTATCGATAATCATTCTGAGTTACTGGGTTGACTAAAGTCACTAAAACCACTATAGTATGTAAAAGTGTTGATATTTGTCTATCATAGTCAGTTGACTTCTAGATCCACCTAGATCATTATTATAAAAAAAATATTAATATGTGTTGTGTTATGACCCACAACAGATCTATATGCTTGCTTGTGTAGATATGTGTTCTTAAGTATGTTCTATACTATCCATTAGATCTAACTCAAGGAATGTGAAAGTTCTTGATGACATCCCCCCTCAACACAAAGTAGGGTTTATTAAATCTCTTATTCAATTCTTGTGTTATGCTTGAATCTAAATCATATTAGATCGGGTTAGGGTTTAATGACATGTTGTATTCAGAAAATAGAGTCAATTTGAACCCTATCTATAACTCAATTGAGCATGGAAGCATATCAACTAGTTAAATTAGGCATAAAAGGGATTATTTCAGCTACTAAATTGAAATTTAGAATTTCTCAAACCCTAGATCATCTACTAGTCATAAATGGGATTGTAAAAACACATATCCAAACAATTCACAAGTTTTTATTATGGAAAGTTGATAGATGTCTGATTAAGGGAAAATGATTTTGCAAGCAATGAAGTGCATTCTTAGGCATCAATATGATACATCTTCTACATGAACAAAGTTTAGAAGGAGAAAGGAGACACGAACTGACAAAGCTAATTTTGACTATGCAAATGAACATGATAGTAGAAACTTCCCTACCATCTACTTGTTTATTTCCATCAGTTGTGTTTATAAAGTCGCATTACAACTTATTGTCGGTCTCATCTTATTAGTTGACTGTATACTATAATTTTTATATATATAGTATTTTTCCTGAACCCAACAGCTTTTACATGGAATACATGATACTCTGCAGATTTTTAATTTTAATTTGATAACACATTTGATCTATAATGGTAACTAATTTACTATCCATTCGACTAAGCAGAGATATGTTGTGGATCCAAGATATGCTTTACCAATCCGACATATGTATAGATACCAAAAAACATAATTCATTTGGAGTTTCCTATAGCATGGTTCTTACTTGAGCTAAGACTCTACTAGGATAAAGTATTCAAATTCTAATAAGATATAAATATGGCTTCTTTTCTGATTGAATCACTATGTGCAACATATAATCCTATTTTATGCTAGACTTTTAATAGGATTGATAACTCTTAGTGACAACCACATAGTCTAGAGACCTATAAATAGAGAGCATATAGCATTGTAGTATCTTGTAGGTGTAACCTTCTAAATTTCCCTAAGTTCTTGTGTAGATTATATCTTCTTTGTGATATCACATTATAGTGGAAATATCTTCTCTTCTCTAGTCGTTGTAGTCCATGTAAACCAAACCATGTAAATCCCATGCTCATTGATTGACATTCTTCCATTGTGGCATGATGTGCCTCATTGTGGTTCAGGAGGTTCACCTTCATTGTCCCGCTATTGAATGTTGGGTGGAGTTTTTCTATAGCTCCCCTGCTCTCCTGTATATGGATCAAGGTGAACCTCTTCTCTCTGTAGCTGGTATCCAACAAGGAGATCCATTGGGTCTCTTATTTTTACATTTGCCCTCCATCCTCTAATCTTGCAACTAAAGGATGGATGTCACCTTAATCTTCTCGCTTTATATCTTGATGATGGCACCCTCATTGGTGACGTTGAAGATGTTTCTAAGGTATTATCTTTAATCCACTCTCCTAGCACATCCTTTGGTCTTCATCTGAATACTAAGTAGATAGAATTTTTTTGGCCTTCTACTAATCCTAGGCGAGACCCAGGGGTGGGTATGTTTCCTACGTACATATCTCGGCCCAAGCACACAATGAAGATTCTAGGTGGTCCTGTTTTCACAAACCCAACCTTTTCTAGGGATGTTCTGTAGAAATGTGTGGTCAAAACTCTTTCTATGATGGATCAATTGGCCTTACTTTAGGATCCACAATATGAGCTTCTTCCTCTTCGTTCGTGTGTTGGGATGCCCAAGATGTTGTTTGTTCTTCAAATGATACCCCCAACCTCTATTGCTTCTATGGTAGATGATTGTGATCGTCGTCTTCGCCAATGCATTACACGTATTGTGGTTGGTGACTGTCCAGGATTTGACAATCTACAGTGGCTCTTAGCCACTTTGCCCAGACATTTAGGGGGTTTGGGAATCAAGTCTTCCTTCTATGTCTGTCAATCTGCTTATGTTTCCTCTCGGATCCACATGCAAGATCTCCAAGATCATATTTTGCGAGAGGTCAGACCAATTTATGGTGATATCTCCTCTTTTGCACATGCGCTCATATGCAATATCTTGTCATCTTTTGGTTGGTCCAGACTGTCATGTACACTTTCTTCCATACCAAAGACCCAATTTATTTTGACAGATGCTTACTACGAAATAGTTATTAAATAAATCACTGCAAGTGGGTTATCCTTACAACAATGAGCCATTCTTGCTTATCTACAAGCTGATTATGCACAAGATTTCTTGCTTGTTGTTCCCATTGATAGCCTTGGCTTGTTTATGTCTCCGATTGAATATCAAACTATTCTACGATATCGGCTTATGATCATTTTATGTCCTGACAGAGAATGTTGCTCTCTCTGCAACATTGTGGACATCGACGCCTTCGGTGATCATGTTGTGCATTGTCATATACGACCTAGATATATGTTTCTCCATGATGTTGTTCGTGATATCCTTTTTGAACTTATCTCCCATGCTTGGTAAAGGCCCTGAAGGAATCCTTTCTTGCTTTTCTTGGCACACGTTTGGATGGTATCCATTCACAACGACATGTTGATATCTTATTATTTGGTTGGACAGGTGGAAGACACACATGTATTGACCTCACTAGTGTTTCTCCATTGACAGACTCCCTTTTAGATAAATTTAAAGCTGGCCAAGCAGCTTCTGGCGTTGCTACACATAAAGTTCATAAATATAGAGCTGCTTGTGAGGCTAATCAACATCATTTTCTACCTTTCACGTTTGATATTTTTGGCATTCTGACCGATGACTCAATTTCTCTCCTTCAATGCTTTCAACACGTAACCAGTAGGAATATTATGTTATCTGCATCTACATCCAATAATTTTATTTTTGGATCTATTAGCTTTGTCATCCAGAAGGGACAGGTAGCCCAATTTATTGCCTGCGCTTCTTAGAAGACATTTTTGTAAATATCATATCAAACATTATGGTTCTGTCAAGAAATAGTACGTTTTCAAAAAAAATTATGCCTCAGCTTCCAATACGAATGAAATGGAAAAAAGAACAATGTTTATTGATGAAGAGGACGTATATGTGCAATATCGTTGCAAAGAAATGTGTAATTCCGTACAATGTCCGCGTAGAAAGTACGCGTTCTTCTTTTGCGTGGAAGAAGCAACAAAACTGACAGAGTGAGTCATATTCAGGTAGAGACCAACTCTGATGGGGTAGAGAGGATGACAACAAGACTC
Source organism: Alisma plantago-aquatica (assembly GCA_963693085.1). NCBI lineage: Eukaryota > Viridiplantae > Streptophyta > Magnoliopsida > Alismatales > Alismataceae > Alisma > Alisma plantago-aquatica. Next base: position 807,634,212 of record OY856412.1, on the reverse strand, counting down.
GCCATCTATGTTCAGAAAGAACTGGCGGTGCCTCTTGTTGCATATCCCGGTGAAAATTTAGTTTTTAACATTACTCAATCTTAAAATAGATGTACGATCAGGCACCTTGTATTAGTAGGTTGTGACAAGGGATTCTGTATCTAAAGAGATAATGTCTAAAATCAACATGCATTTAAAACATCTACAAGAAGGTTCATCAGTTGAAGACTACTCTCACACGTTTCCCCGATCGCTATGTATGCCGCCGCAATTTGAGTAGCCCAAACCTTACCTGAATGACGGGTGAGGAAAGAAACTGATTGCTTGTTAATAGATAGTTTAATTACATCATCTTGGCGATGTGAACTAGATCGATGGGGATAGTATTGGATTTATAAAAAGACGAGAAAAATAGAAGGATACAACCGCTGAGTCACTACTCAACATTAACTCGGGTACATGTTGGACATCTCCGAAGAGCATTCCGTGTAGAACTTACTGATCTTCGGCGCTTCAGCGAGTTGCAAAAGAGATATTGGGATGGGTAGGATATTCAAGTCAACGACACCTTCAAGGGCCTGAATGATTACTCTCATGGAAGGCCGATTGTCTTCGTGATCTTGGATGCACCAACCGGCGACCCGGCATGCCCTCTCCACTTCTTCGACATGGAAGTCACCCTGTAGAATCGGGTCGACCGCGTCTGAAGACTGTCCTTCCCTTACTCTGCTTACCACCCACAAGGGCCGGTAAACATCAGCTTCTCCAATCATGAACTCGGAGGTGTTGCGCTTTCCAGACACCAGTTCCAGCAGCATCATGCCGTAGCTGTAGACGTCGACCTTGGGGGTAATAGGCAGGCCGTTGATCCACTCCGGCGCAAGGTAGCCCCTGGTGCCGCGCATCGTCGTCAGTGCACGGCTGAAGTCGCGGCCGATCAGCTTGGCCATGCCAAAGTCAGCAACCTTGGGGCAGAAATCGGCGTCGAGCAATATATTCTCGGGCTTGACGTCGCAGTGCACGATCTGCACCGTGCACTCCTCGTGCAAGTAGGCGAGCCCACGCGCGACTCCAAGCATGATGTTGTACCTCGTTTTCCAATCGAGGGCCGTGTCAGGACCTTCGTCGAACAGGTAGCGATCGAGAGAGCCGTTGGGCATGAAGTCGTAGACAAGCAGGCGGTGAGGCCCGCTGCAGCAAATCCCAAAGAGCCGGACAAGATTCACGTGCTTGACTTTGCTGAGCGTGCTCACCTCCGCCCGAAACTGTTTCTCACCTTGCTGGAGGTGGGCGAGCTTCTTCACCGCTACGGCTGTTGTATCAGGCAGCACGCCCCTGAATACCGGGCCAAAACCGCCGGTGCCGAGCTTCTCAGAAAAGTTCTTAGTTGCAGATTGAAGGTGGCGGTAGGGGAACAAGATCAATGAACTGTCACCTAGAAATTTTGGAGCTTTATGGTCCTTCCTATTGCTGTACAAGCATAATATACCGAGGACAAGTAAAAGCACTATCCCTGCAGCAGCCGAACATACAAAGACCACGACTTTATTAATCGCGCGGTTCTTACTCTTGTTGAGCATCTCCTCGTCGCGGATACGGAGATGGAGAGTCCTGCCTTCGGTATCCCCGTCGGTTAACTTCTGGAGATTGAGAAGATCGCCGACCCAAATTAAGCAAACTCTGTTGTCGAAGGAGTAAGCGGTGCATGAGCAATCACTACTGGTGTTGCCAATATGATACTTCAGGCACGCCAATTCGCAGTCTTCATCGCCAATAAGATTGCTGCCCGAAATCCTTCGTGGGTTCGCGGGCAATCTCATGTAAGGCAAAGCCCTGAATTTGTCCTGCTTGATTCCAGCAAAATCAGCTGCGCCTGTGGCATTACTGTTGATAGCACCGCACCTTAAGGGCGCCCTCCTCGCACACCCGTAGGACCAGTCGCGGGCTCCCCAAGCGCTAGGTGAAGCGGGCTCAAATCCCTCGAGACAGAGGCAACTGTGGACATCTTCGACGCAAACACCGAAGGAGCTGCAAAGGGCGTAGACCTGGCACTTGCGCTTGGGGTTGAAGAAGACGAGACCCCACTGGCCGGAATTTTGCATCCAGTGGAACTGCTGCAACTGTCCCGTGGCAGAGTCCAGAACCTGACGGGACGTTCGGTTTGCCACGTTGACGTAGTAGAAAGAGGTCCAGCGTTCATTGTTCACGAAGCTGAAGTTATTGAATCTGGCGCCCTGCGCCATAGCAGGGATATCAACGAACCACCGGCCATTCCAGCGGCCGGTGGTCCAGTAATTCTGGGTGCGATTCCAGCTGAGGAAGTACTCGGTAGAGTTCCCTGGTTGGAGCGCGTAGGAGAAACGGCCTGGAGCAGGGTCGTCGTAGCTCTTCCAAGATACAAGCTTTTGGATTTCTCCTGATGTGTTGTTTCTACCCAGCCACGCCCCTGGAAGCCAAGTGTCTGTTGGGTGATCGAAGCTTTGCCAGATAATCGATGCATCTTCTCGTTTCGAGTTCTGGAGCACAAGATTCCCCGTGTCTTGAAGAACAGCGAAGCTTGACGTCTTGGTGTCCTTACTCGAAATATTAGATGAGGGAGCAGACCATACGATCTGCTTGGAGCTGCTTACCTGCAGAACCAGATGCGCTCCGTCGTCTGATATCTTAAATTGACAAGTGGATGAGTCGGAGATGGGTGCTTCTCTATTGGCCACCCATGCCACCGTCTGCGGCATGAGATTCTTATACCAGATGCCGACGTAGAACCTGCGGGACTTCCCAGGCCGGAAGAAGCCCAGTTCGAAAACTTCTCCCTTGGATACGATCGTTTGGTCCCCGGAGAGAAACTGGCCAGGGAAAAGCGTGCTCGCGCCTTCATCAAACGGCACGGAGACCAGCAGAAGCAGAAGTAAGAACAACAGGCGATCTCGACCTGCTTTTGGAGAACGAACGAAGTAGTAGACTGCCATGACACCTAGGTAGCTAATTCTATCAATATGTGTTGCATGATATCATGATTCTCATGTAAAACTAAAACTCTGCTGCTCAACCTATTCATTCCAGAAAAACGTACTATTTAATATATTCGGCATATCGCAGAATGTGGCGACCACTTCTCTATTGACCAGGTGGCCTAAAAGCGGGAATATACATTTTGTCATATATTGACAAGTTCTTCAACTTTGGCATATTTGAAGTATTGGACTGTCTCTGTACGATGTAGTGAAGACTTTTCGTAATCGACGTATTGACCATGATAGTGGCGTGTAGTATAGATATATAATGTATCCCATCTATGAGGTTGGTAGCTGTTAAAAAATTAGAGATATACGCCGTGGTTAATATCTACAAGGAGAAGTCCTCACACCCACACGAGGGGAGAACTGTGTTTTTTTATTTCTCTCAAGCATGCGAAGGCATATGTCAACTTAAAACAAAAAAATGAGTCATCAAGGAGACTTTTTTTTTCCCGACCCCTCATTTAAATCAAGTATACAACTCATTAGTTCTGACGCAAATTATGTGAGACATAAATCCTAGTTTTGTTTGTCCCCGTGAGAATTCGAATCTGAGATCTCTACCTGCGTTTGTCCGATCACCAGTGAGCTACACCCTTGCATGCCATATGCCAAATTCGTATGGATGGAAGTTTGGAAAAATACGTCAATAAGTTCAAAGAGAAACACCCATGTTTACATCACTCATGGGAACATACCAATATTAGTAAACATTCATGTAATGATATAGATATTAATAAATATGTTGACCGATAAAAAATCTACTTACACTACAATTGACATTTTTAATGATTGTCCCCTGGTCAATATTTTTCTACTTGAGAGATAAAGATAATACATGATTGGTGTCTTAGGGGCAATCACCAACAATTCCCCATTATAAGGTGGTGGATAGCGAAGACTTGGAAGATCAATTTGTTAAAATTGCTTTATTTTCATAATTACAATCAAATGTACAAACTTGTATAAGTTTATAATGTACAAGTACTTAGATATCATGTAAATCAAGCATTTAGATCCTCCATATCTACACACAACACTTAGATAGGTCATCTCCTAAGTTAGTGTCACAATTGCACATTGATACACACACTCAGTATATGAATACATTGATTCAGGCATATTCTCGGTCGAAAAAAACTTCGACCGAGACCCTCTCGGTCGACAAACTCCTCGACCGAGAATAGACTCTCCTAGCCGTTAGACTGAGTTAGAAAAAGTAGTTGGGAGTTGAGTTGAATGTTGCAATACACTTTCCCCAGACTCACCCTCGGTCGACAAATTTCTCGACCGAAAGACACTCGGTCGACAAACTTCTCGATCGAGAAGGATTCTGTCTGTACTTTTTAGGATTAATTAACTAGCCGTTACAAATGCAATTACTGGACACTTAACAGCTAGTTGAGCACTAAGAACACCCTAGAAGGTGTCTAAAACGTCCCCAAGCATTAGCAAACCACTCCTATAAATAGGACAGCCACATGACGCCTCAAAGCACAACTTGCATATACAATTCACTTGAGATCACATTGCAGGAAGCCATTAGCAAAGCTTTCACTTGCAAAATATTTCCACAAGTTGTGAATTCATGTCCTATAGGATGATATCTCCTATCCACTGTACATTCACGTCCATCCACTTTGGTTAGGAGATCAAACGCTTGATATAGGATTCAAGCCTTATGTTACATTGGTAAAGTTGTACTTTCCTGCTTCTTTCTTTTTCCTTTTTATTGCTTTATTTCTCCTTTACTACTCCTAGGATGGAGGCTACGGAAAGGAGGTTGTTGGAGCTTCTTCGATGGTGAAGGTAGCTCGACGGACTTAGGATTACTTCAAGAAGGTTGTCTCAATGGGAAGCTACTTCAAGAGGAAGGCTACTTCAAGGGGGGGCTTGGAGTTACTTCAAGGAAGACTACTTCAAGGTTGGTGACACTACTTCGAGGTGAAGGCTATCCTAAGCGTGAAGGTATTTGTATGTTATGTAACATCCTTGCGAGGTAATAAAATACAAGTGCTTTCAAAATCCTAATTGGAAACAATTGTGTAATGGACTGACTCCCTTAGTTTTTACTAAGGGTGGAACCACTCTAAACACCATGTCTCCTTCTCCAAATTTCAATTGTGGTTGCTTGGTTGAATTAATTTTAAAATCATTATAAAACCCTATTCACCCCCCTCTAGTGTTTTTCAATTGGTATCAAAGCAGGCTTCAAGGAGCTCTAATCGAGTCTTAAAGAAAACGGGTGATGGGGTACTAAACAACCTAAACTTGAAAGGAACACTCGTAGCTCGGCCTCCACCATTTGATGGCACCAACTACACCTATTGGAAGAGGATGATGCAATTCTACTTTCAAGGGATAAGTTGGGATCTATGGAGACTGGTCTCAAATGCCTACACTCTTCCTCAAACAAAGTATGCTACATGGGATGCTAATACGGTAAAGATAGCCCAATTAAATGTGAAAGTTGTAAGTATCCTTTATTGTTCAATCACCGTAGGTGAGTTCAATAGAATTTCAAATTGTGAAACTGCATATAAAATATGGCATAGACTCTCTATTACTTATGAAGGAACTGTTCAAGTAAGAAAATCCAAAATTGGCATGCTTAAATAAAATTTTGAACAGTTTCGTATGGAACCATATGAGTCTATTAGTGAAATGTATGCAAAGTTTTCCTCTATTATTAATGGTTTGAATGCTTTAGGTAAAAAAATTAGTGAAGAGCATCAAGTGTCAAAAATTCTTAGATCTCTTCCTCCCAAGTACAAGCCTAAAGTGACGGCAATTGAAGAAGTCAATGACCTCACCCGGCTAAGGATGGAACAACTCATTGGCAACTTAGAAGCACATGAGGCGACCTTGGAGGAGGAAGAAAGATGAGAGCGTGAACTTCAACAAGGGAGAAAGAAGGACATTGCATTCAAAGCATCAACCAAGATTAGTCATGACACAAGTGAAGATGATAGTGAAGAAGAAACTCTCATTGTAAATAGTAAGCAGTATAGAAGTTTTATAACTAAAAAAACTTTTAGTATTTATTCTTCCAGGTGCTTTGAATGTGGTAAAAAGGGACACTTAAAAGGTGATTGTCCCAAACTTAAGAAGGGGAAGAAATCATCTCACAAGAAGAAAGAAAGAGCATATAAAGATGCATGGGATGATTCAAGTGATGATAGTGAAGATGGAGATAAAAAACTAGATTGCCTTATTACTACAACAAATGAAGATAAAGAAGAGATAAGCCTTCTTGATTTGCCAAAAGAAGATCTAATTGCTAGTCTTCAAGATACTCATGACAAATATATTGATTGCAAAAAGAAACTAAAGAAAGTTACTAGAACTAATGAGGATTTATATGTTAAATTAAATAATCTTTCTTTTGAAAAGGACAAAATTATTTCTGAAAACTTTACTTTGAAATCATCTTTAAATGATCGCAATATGAAGTTGCTTACTTTAGAAACAAACTATGATCTTCTCTCTCAAGAAAAGGTTGAATTGCTTGCAAAATTGAATGATTTTCAATCACATCCTATCTTGTGTACTCATCTAGATTATGATGCTATTATTAAAGAAAGAGATACTTTATCATCTGATCTAGATAAAGCAAAGTTAGATATCAAATGGAAAATGGATAAGATTTCTAAATTATAAAGAGAAATTAGTAGCTTGAGAAACAATGATGTTCTTGATAAGATTCTGAAAAATTCTTCTAGTTATAATGGAAGGAGAGGTTTAGGATATGTCCCAAAAGAGAAATCCTACCAACTTAAGCCTAGAAGAACACAAACACCCAAGGCCAAGATTATGTATCTTCCCTAGTTGGAGCGCGTAGGAGAAATGGCCTGGAGCAGGGTCGTCGTAGCTCTTCCAAGATACAAGCTTTTCAATTTATCCTGAGGGAAAAAAAATAAAAAAAAATGATTTTAATTAAATTATTGACCAATATAGATGCGTTTTGAATAAATTGATAAGAATAGATGAGTTTGTAGAGAGGAGAGATAGTACAGACACCATTTCTTTCAGCGTGTCCATTTTGATTGGCTAGAGTTTTTTTATACAACGATTCGTGGGGCAGGCGTGCCACATGGCAGCCTCTGAGTGAAGACGCCATTGCATTTGGCATCTTCATTATCAGGCCGCCATATGGCACGCCTACCCCGTGAATCTTTGTATAAAAAGGATTCTAGCCAATCAAAATGAAGACGCCGAAAAAATGGCGTCTCCACTCTCTCTTCCCTCTACAAACTCATCTATCCTTGCCAATTTATTCAAAACACATCTATGTTGGTCAATAATTTAGTTAAATTCATTTATTTTGATTTTTTCCCATATTTTCATACATAGGCTATAATTTAAATTAATATATAATATTATATTTTTTTTATATTTCATACAAACATAAATTGATATTTCAATAACATAATATACATGTGACACATGAATAATGTATAAAATATGGTGTATGTTCATATACATACACCGTATTTAACACATTATATATATATATATATATATATATATATATATAGAGAGAGAGAGAGAGAGAGAGAGAGAGAAAGAGAGATGTATATATGTATAAATTATATATCTATAGTTATATATATACATATTCACAATTATATATGAATTAGACATAATAATATTTGATGAAAAAAATAGAACTTTTAATTTAAATATACCTAATAAATAAAATGTTATACTCAATATATCAAAATTTTACTATATTTATCAAATTAATGACTATGTGTATATATTAAAGAGATATAGTAAATATATAATTATAGTATATATAAATATTTATATATACAATGTTTGTATTTCTTATATTAAAAATGTAGATATTAATCCATTAATGTATATAAATATAGTAATCAATTTATATACACATACATTATATAGATTAATATATAATCATTTGATCAGTCGTGTATAAATTTAAAAAATATATAATTACTAATCCATTAATGCAACATAGATTAAAAATATATAATTATTGATCCATTAATGTAACATAGATTTATACATATATTTATAATATATCTAAAATAGATTTATATATGTACTATGTCTAAAATATGATAAATGCAATATAATATTTTACTTATCATGTATATTTGAATGAAAAGATTTAATTTTTCATTAAATATTATTATATATAGTTCATAAATAATTGCATATATGTATATATATGTATACCAATATGTATATATTTAACTATAGTTATATAATATATACATATATATACATGAATATGATCATACACCACATTTAACACATTATTTATATGTCACATGCATATTATGTTATTAAAATATCATTTTATGCTCTTATCAAATATAAATCAAATTAGAACATTATATATTAATGTAAATTATAAACTATACAAAAAATATGAACATTAATTACATATGTATATAGTACATGGTATCACCATATTATAAAATATTTAAAAAAATTAGTGAGGTGGTCGTGCCACATGGCAGCCTCTGAGTGAAGACGTCAATGCATTTGGCGTCTTCATTCTCAAGCCGCCATGTGGCATGCCTGCCATCTGAATCGTTGTATAAAAAAGATTCTAGCCAATCAAAATGGAGATGCTGAAAGAAATGGCATCTCCACTCTCATTCCCCTCTATAAACTTGTCTATTCTTGCCAATTTATTCAAAACGCATCTATGTTGGTCAATAATTTAGTTAAATTTATTTATTTTGAATTTTCCCCATATTTTTATACATAGTTTATAATTTACATTAATATATAATATTATATTTGTTATATTTCATACGAACATAAAATGATATTTCAATAACATAATATACATGTGACATTTGAATAATGTATAAAATATGGTGTATGTTCATATATATACACCATATTTTTTTGGGAAATACTAGAGATTAAATTTTATTCATACTGCTCTCTAGTGCAGTCCAAAACAAATCTAGATTAACATTCAAGTCTGAGCTAAGCCAAGGTGGCTTGAATAAACTCAAATTACAAGGTAGGAAAGAACTTAGGGTGTGTTTAGCTACTTCATCAGGAACCTTGTTCAGAGTGTGAGGGACATGTAGTATCACAAGCTGAGCACTGGTCCTGATGGGTTGAAATTTCCTCTAGAGTGGTTGGAGATGACGAGCTGGTGGTTCTTCGTTGTTTAGCATGCTTATTTCTAGGTTGGATTCTGAAAGCATAATGACTTTTGACAGCCCAATCTCCTGACAAAATACACCCGCGAGAAGAACAACATAAACCTAAGAAGCAAGAACTGATGATGAGAAGAAAGGAATTCCTCTTCTACTCAAGCACCACCCTGCATTGTCTATGATATGGATACCAGCACCTGCCTTCTTGGATGTGTGGTTATATGCCACATCCACGAATATCACTGCATTATAGGTGTCTAGCTTGGACAACACTGTGTGTTTTGTGCCACCCGAGGAGTGCGGTTTAGACACTGGTAGATTTAAGATGGAATATGTTCTTTGCTTAATAAAATTGACACTCTTCTGTAGATTGAAACGAGAGATTCTTGTGAACTTTATCATTTCTGGTCTTCCATAGATGCCATGCTATCACAATGCTTTGAATATAGGCAGTATCTCGTGCAGCGTCAGATATCATCTTTTGGATCCAGGCTTCCACATTTGCATTAAGGAAGTTTGCTCCCATTCCCAAGCATGTCGAGGTTTGTCTACTAGATTGGCAGTCGTGTAGGTAGTGGAGTAGGTTCTCTGGGCCGTTGCCACAGATGCTACATGTGGTGTCAACATCTAGATGGCATCGTTGCTTCTCTACATTGGTGCGGAGAGAACGATGTTGTAGAAGCCATAAGAAAGTGCACAGGTGTTCCGGAATGTTGAAATGCCAAATGGTGTCCCAATCTCCATGAGTTTCTATGTTCTTTTCTGATCGGAACCATGTGTAAGTAGACTTTGCTGAGAAATCTCTGGTATCTACAAAAGGCCAAACCCAGTTGTCATCATTGGCATCCTCAGTAGCCGGTGGAATGGATTTAATTCTTTCTCCAATCCCTATTGGGAGATAGTTATTAATGAAATCAAGGTCCCATTCTCCGTTGTCCAGACGCATGGAACCGAACTTCAAGTCATTAAGTTCAGGTGGAATGTTCTAGGAAGGGTGTATATCTGAAATAGCTTCTCCATGCATCCATTTGTCGGTCCAATGTTCGTGTTACTGCCTGAGATGATTGTTTTGTGGCTGATTTCTGAAAGGGTGACGATATGCTTTTTGATAAAGGCCCAAGTTGAAGAGCTTTGTTTTTTATTGAAGGTTTCTCCACGCATGTACTTCTCTCACATCACTTTCATCCAGGGTGCTGAGTCATTATTGAGGAAATGCCACACATTCTTAAGCATAAGAGCAGTGTTTTGATCTCGGGCATCCTTGATTCTCAACCCACCCATGTCTTTAGGTGAGGTGATTTTCTTCCAGAAGACTAGTGATAGCTTCTTTTGGTCCCGTCCACTAGACCAAATGAAGTCCTTGACTTGTTTGTTGATGTCATCACAGAGATGAGGAGATAGTTTAAATGTCTGCATAGCATAGGATGGTATAGATTAGAGTGTTGATTTTGCAAGTGTTATGCGCCCAGCCAGAGAGAGGTGTCTCGCTGACCATCCTGTCATGCGTTCCTAGATGGTGGATGTGATTTGCTGATGTGTTGTTCTGTTGATTCTATGATGGAGGATGAATACTCTAAGATATCGACCTAAGTCCTCGGTGTGGCCAATGCCAATATTCCTACTGAAGGACCATTTTTCCTCTTTGCTTGTATTCACAGAGAAGAAGCAACATGATTTTAGTTTTGATATTTCCTAGCCTAAAGCAGCAGCAAAAGAGTTGAGTATATCCATAATATTGGTTGCCTAGATTGAATTTACTTCTGACATCAATAGTATGTCATCTGCAAAGAAAACGTGTGAAAGTGGTGAGCCATGGCGGGTGAGACAGATAAGCTTCCAACAGTCATCTGATACTGCCTGGTTGATAGTTTGAGACAGTCTTTCCATACATAGCACAAACAAATAGGGACTCAGTGGGTCTCCTTGTCTCACACCTTGAGAAGAACAAAAAGGATCAAGTGGGGTGCCTTCCCATAGAATAGAAGTACGCCCTGAGGTGACAATGTTCATATTCAGTTTAATAGTGATGCTAGGAAGTCCAACTTTGGCTAATGTGTCTTCGATGAATGGCCATCTCATTTTATCAAAGGCTTTAGACAAGTAAAGTTTAATGGTAACCCATTTGGTCTTTCCTTTCTTTTATTTCATAGAATGAATAACCTCCTGAACCAGAAGGATATTATCACTAATCCTCCTACCCGGAATAAAACTTGATTGCGTGACTAAAACCCAGTTCTTGAGGTGTCTTTTGAGGCGTTCAACCCGAATTTTGGAAATGAGTTTGAAGCAACTATTGTTTAAAGATATTGGTCAAAATTCTGAGCACTTCAATGGTTGCTTTTTCTTAGGAATGAGGACCATGTATGATTGAACAAGACTGTGATTAATGTTCCCCATTTTGAATGCATCTTGTACAGTTGTAGTAATTGAGGTGTTGAGATTTCCCCAGTTAGATTGCAAGAATTCCATATACACCCCATCGGGGCCATGCGATTTAGATGGTGACATGAGGAAGACGGTTCGTTTGATTTCATCAGGACCCGGCATACGGGCAATTGAGTTTAAGTTCTGAACAGATAGTTGCTCAAAGCAACCAGGAAAGCTGGTGATGGCTGCTCGTTGCCTCAGGGACAGTGGGACGGCTATCATGAGATTGTGAAAATAGTTGTTGATTAGTTCCTTGTGTTCCAGTGGATTGTCCACCCATGCATCTTCATCATTTTGTAGCCTACTGATTTTAGAAAAGTGTCATCTAGCCTTGACATAAGTTTGGAAAAATTTTGTATTTCCATCACTTTCCTAGAGCCAGGTGATATGTGCTTTTTGCTGCCAATCTAGCTCCTCTTGGAGTAGGATGTTATTGTATTGTTCTTCAAGAGAAATGGATAGTAAATCATTTGCATGATTAGGAAAAGTAGCATCGTGTACCTGACATTTGTCGATTTTGGCCATGATGTTCCGCTTTGCCTTGTTTTTAGTACACCTTTGGGAATCATCCCACTTAAGGGCCACTTGTTGGAATATCTTTAGGGCTTCAGGGAAAGGCAGGTGCTCATTCCAAAGTGGAAGAAGCTACGTATGGAACTCAGGTACAGTGGACCAGCTAGCCTTGGTTCTGAAAATTGGTTTCCTGATTAACTGTTGGTTGTTACTAGAAATTAGGATCAGATTGTGGTCGGAATATAGCCATGGGAGAACCGAGGTTTTGTAGCCACCATTAGTCGATAACCAATCATCATTGGCAACGACCCTATCCAGTTTTCCAGCAGCCAGAGATGCTTGAAGGTGTAGAAATGGCCATACATTCTGGTCTCAGAAAGGCCCATTTGAGTGAGTAGTTCTTTGAACAGTCGACTGTTGTGGTGGTCGAAGTGCTTGCCTCTTTTTTTTCTGATATGTCAAGCATGGTATTGAAATCATCGACCACTGCCCAAGCATCACGGATAGTGGTGGCTATTTCCAACAGTCTAGTCCATAAAAGGTGGCATTTAGTAGGGATTGGGTTGCCATAGATGAAAGTAATGTTCCAGGAATCATTGATTATACAATGAATAAACTGTCGGTGGTTGAAGAGGATATCAACTTTACATTGGACATCGTCCCAAAGGACCCAGATGCCTCCTGAGAAGCCAAGAGCTTCTACTCTATGAGATGAGGTGTAGCCAAGTTTCTTGATGATATTGTCCACTGAGATGCCACTACAATGGGTTTCAATCAACACTAGAATATTGAGTTTGTATTGCAATTTGTATTCCTTAATAAGATGAGTTTTGTCCTTGGAGCAAGCTCCTTGGACATTCTAGCACATGATGTTGGTCATAATGTACAAATGGTAGGGAAGAAAGAGGAGGCTATCAGTTGATAGCTGCGTACAGGCCCACTGCCTGGCATGTGTTTGTTATCTCCCCTTCTACTTTGTCTTCAATATTGATGGTGTCCTCCATGGCCTAGTTTTCATCATCAAAATTTTATTGCTTCTTCTTGGGTTGGTAGTTCCCCATGGCGCTGACTGCCTGGGAAATCTTGCCTTTCTTGTGATCCCTTCCCAGACTCACTACCACATTTTGATAGATCACTTTTTGATTCCTTAATAGAATACCATTTCCAGTACCATTGTCTCCCCATGCAAAGGTATCAGGAGGTTGCTCAGAACTGGTAGGGGGCACACTCTTGAATTGGAATGTGCCGCCATCATTGGGAGTTGAGTGTCGGCCCACAGACACTTCATCATCAATGAGTACTACAGCAAAATTGCTGGCGGCACTATTCGTCTTGGATTGTGTGTCTTGGTTCCTCATAATTTTCTTGTTGTTCTTCCTGGACATTATAGTTTTCCAGTCATCTTCCTTATCCACTGTGTTCTCTCTAGGGCCATCTCCAGATTTCGATTTGGTTGATGCAATAGGTTCTTTGGGTGCGTCTTTAATAGTAGATTATTTACATGCAGGCCCTTCCCGTTGTGTCAAGCTTCGCTAGGGTTTTGGAGCATGCATTGACTGAGTGTAGACAAGAGGAGCAGGAGGTATCACCTTCGTTGAGGTGGATGGTTCTATTGGGACGAAGGGCTTGATGAAAGTGCAATCTCCATCCACGTGGCCCATCCTTCCACATCACATGCAGACAACTGGTAAGTTTTCCTATTCAAGACGATATTGTTCTCCGTTGAGGATGATGGCTGGTAGAAGCAATTTGGTGTTGTCAAATTCAGAAGCAAGACGAGAAAATTTCCCATGATCGCCGGTCGTGGTTGTGGAATCAACTTTGATTGTCCTCTCGACCAGATTCCCAATGCTCATCAGAAGTTGATTCTGGTAGAGGAACACCGATAGATCAATGATTCTAAGCCAGACCACTACTTTGCGAGGTATCTGTTCAGAGGGTCGAAAGTTTAGGTTCCATGATTGCACTGATAGATAGTTGTCGAAGATCACCACAGACCACCAGTCATGACCTTCACAAAGTCTTCATTGTTGTCGAGTTGGATGATATAGTATCCCTTCTCTAGATCTATTGCTCTGAAGGAGTCAGTAGGGGACCATAGAATTGATAGCCTGTTGACAAGGGTCTGAAACCCTATGCTTCCGCCCAACATCTTAATGATGACCACATGCTTGTAGGGCTCCAAGAGTTGTGCGAAGGAGTTTGGGTTCACCATGATGGCCGGGCGTGCACCGATGCTATCAATATGTATGTATGCCAGGGTTAAGGTGTCTAGGGAAATGATCTTAACCTAATCAGAAACCTTGCGACATGTTGTGACATCCCTCTATCACACAGACAACGAAATGCCACACAAAAACGTGCAGAACCGTCATAAAAGTTGTATTCCCAAAAACACATATTAATTAAAACCGATTGCGGAAAACAGATAAGAAAGGAACTATTACATACAGATCCATATCCTACAAGGAAACATGTTATATAAATATACATCAACTTAACACATATCCACAGTTTATAGGATCCAGTTGTACTTTATCCATAAAGGATTCATCACCTGTTTATATACAAAACAGACCTAGCCAGGTCAATAATACGATAATAAAAGCCATGCAAGATCATACATCGTGAAACTTTGTCAAAACACCTCCAAGGACCTGAGAGTACATGGATGAATCCAGGACTCTACTACAAAACATCCAACAACAACAACAACACATCCTATATCCAACCTTGCTTTCTACTATTCTTCTTGATTCTCAGCCACAACCTCATGACCACCACATCTAGCTCGATCGCCTAAAAATGTTTTAAACCAATGGGGTGAGACACACAGTCCCATCGAGAAACATAACCCCCTCCGAAACTATAAAACCTCAAAAGGGAGCTATAACAGATAAAACAGGTAACTGATATAAGCAGATCATATATGAGCAGCATACTGAGCAGAACTAACTTGATATAACATCTTACCAAGATATCCGGGAGGTATATAACCAGATATTTCTTATGGAACATGATTGACAAGATGAGTTATATAAGAACTTATCATAAGATATAAGGAACACATAATTAACTTTCAAGATATAACTAGAGAAACTATACAAGAAAGGCCTCGAACAATGTTTCATGTTTTACCCTAAGGAATATATACTATATGACTGGATAACCATTTATTATGCCCTGAGGAAGTGAGTCGTACCACTCAAATCCAACCTTCGGCTGCGAAGCCCAAAACTGGTGCCATACAAGGTCAATGGAAGAGCCAGACTCCATGACCTCACCTCCTCATGGTCAGTGCACGATATCCAAAGCAGGACCGCGGTCTCTTGCTTAAGTGGCCTCAGCCATACATGGTCAGGCTACCCTACGCCTAGCCCATCTTGGTATAGGTATCGACACTAGAAAACCTAGCCACGAGCATGTTCACCGTGCTCCATCATCACTAAGCCATGGGCCTGTTCACCATGCTCTATCACATATCCTGAGTCATTGGCCAGTTCACCATGCTCCAACCACACTGAGCCACTGGCCTGAAACCGTGCTCTAAACATGCACTACTACTTAGGGCATAGGCACACCCTGCATATTCAATAATAAGTGTTCCAGGTTAACCCTTAGGAGAACCTATTTCACCATCACCAACTCCTGACGATGATGGATCTATGGCCAGGGAAAACTACATGAAAGATTCATCTATAATTAATTAACATATTTTAAGTGGATTGCAAGATTCAACCAAGTTATGTAACATGCGACTATATTAAGAATGAATAAACATAGAACTCATTATCTTGTGGTACATTGTCACCAAGGCCTTCAGTACCATTGACATCATCCTGATCCATCACATGGATCCAACGTCACATGTTACCACTTGGCCTCTTGCCAATCATCAAGATCCATCTCAAGGATCAATATCACATGGACTCAATCCCATCATCAAGGCACACATTGCCATTCCATGGGTAACACCCATCATACATCACTACGTTCATCACAACCCTTGATATTCCACATCATATCATTATCATGCCATTGTCATGGCCTCATCTTACAAATGTTACCTGCATGGTTAGTGAAATCACAAAGGAGAAATAATACTTGTACAAGGAACATTTATAACTCCTTACTTTATTATGTGAGTTAACCATGCAACATGGCTGAGTGTATCAAAGCATAGCATTCTTATATATATCAAGCGTAACAGCCGCATATACTAAAGCATAACAAGCATTAGGGTTACTAACAAAACACAAGATACAACCCTCACTAAAGGTATATCGGGTAAGGGACAACCCTCACTAAAGGCACAACGTCTCTCACCAAAGAGTGTGACGCACATCACTATATCGTTTAAGCATTCTACTGTATCGGCCAACATCCATCTAGGGCTACAACCATATCGCCCCCACTATGTCGGGAAGCACCACAAGGCTGATAATGAGCAACACCTTCTGTCGGGCAACACTTCTAAGGACCAACATGCAACGTCCAAGAGTGCAACATCATACCGGGAAGAACCATATCGTGCAATGCCGTGTCGGGCGGCGCCATACCAGGCAGCATGCAACGCCACATAACGGGCAACACCATGCCGGGCAACGCCTCACAACAACGCGTTACAGCAGGCAACACCCATACTGCCCAACCCAACAACACCACAACCACCTACTACACCGCCCTAGGGATAAAACACCCAAACCTCATGCTACTGTCGATCATCAACCAACACCCTAGTCATCACACCATACTGGTAAAGGACATATCGCCCAACATCACATCTTGGGTAAAGGTCCATATCGGTCAAGGAGGTCAACACCCATCTAACATATCGCCCAAGCTTAACCCTAGAAGAGAGATATCAGGCAAGGGTCCAAAGGTCGTGATGGGTTTGTCATCATCAACCTCAAGACTTCCACCAAGAAACCCTAGTAGGTCAAGAGAGTTGGCTCACCTCTCAACAACCAAGTGAGAGGGGTTTTGGACAACTTCTATCACATATCAGGCAGTGAGGTGGGTCATCCCATATCGGCCAACCTTCAAACCACAACTAGGTCAAGACCAACCAAAGGCTCACCTCTCAAGTCCATGGTAAGAGAGGGGTATTGCCCAGGCATCTAGAGCATAGACTCACCTCTCAACGACTAAGGAAGAGAGGGGTTTTGCCTATACCACTAGAGATCAAGCTCACATCTCAACAACCAAGTGAGAGAAAGGGAGTTTTCCCCAAGAACACACCACATGCACCATGGAGTTAGGAAACCCTAGGCTCACCTCTCAACAACTAAGAGAGAGGGGTTTTGCCCAAAGAACCCTAATCCAATGGTTTGGCCAACAAGGTCCAAGAACACATCTAAACTACATAACCATGTCATCATACCCCACAACATCACAGGCACATACTAGAGCAAGGATATCACTTAACAAGATAAGCATGGTCGATCAAGATAGCATATAAACAAGCAACATGAAGAGAAGGTAATATAGCTAGGGTAGCAGTTATGTAACCCGCCTCAAGCACACTCCTCAAGATCTAAGATCCCAGCACCAATCTCCAAGCTCTAAGGCACCACCTTTGGCCACCTCAAGAAGAGAATAACAACTCATAACCACCATGGACGAAAAACAAGCAAGAAGGAGAAGGTGCCAAGGAAAGAGAGAACGATACTCACAACGAGAGAAGGAAAGGAGAAAGGGACACTCTAGGGTTTTGGCCACCACTAGAGGAATAAGAAGACTAGAGTAATGTCACCCTACAAGCTCCACCAAGGAGAGGGTATCGGCCAAGACACCAATTGTATCGGCCACCACTCTGTCTTCTCTTCTCCTAGCTCAGCCACCAAGGGAAAGGAAGAAACTAAGGGAACTAAAGGAGCTGCTAGCAAGCAAGAAGGGTCATATATATAGAAGGGGGTCAAGTGGGCGTCTACTTGAGGGCTACTCCACATGTGCTCGCCCAAACCACCACTTGTCCAAGCTATGCCACCTTGCTAGAAAAAAGCACCAAGTGTCACTAAGGGTGACACAAACGCAGCTAGGTCAAGAAGGGTATTGTGGCGACCGTCTTGTGAAAACATGATTAACTAATGCGGAAGCGAATTATTTACAACGGATTACTGAAAAACACTGAAAATTTAAAACTTTTTTAAGAGATCCAATTACAGGAAAACTATTTAACCAAGGACCAAAGTATTTCAAATTCATCCTGGTTTACAAGTACACAACCTGCACCATTCATTCTCAAAGATTACAACATCAACAATCTTATAAACATTATATACAGACAGTATACGAATCTCGAGGCTTCATGCCAAAACTTTAGATTGATTCATAAGACACTGACTAAAAACTCCGAGGACCTGAGAGTACAGAGACGACACATAGGACTACTATCTGTATGAATAGACAGACAATATCTCCACCTGATATCTTATTGTTGTCCCTGTTGTTGTTGTTGCTCTTTCCTTGTTCTAGGATTTCTGCTTTGCCTCCCATGCATACCTAAAAATGTTTCCCATGGGGGTGAGACAATTGAAAATTGCTCCAGCGAGAGATATAACTCTCCGCCAAAAACATTGTTATTGCAGTTTATTAAATTAAAATTGAGCAGGGGTTACTTTTACATTATCAGGCAGAATTAATCATCATAGAACAGAATAAGATAATCTTCATTCTCAAGGAAGTCATTGCATCTACTCATGGTAGATAAGTATTTCATCTGTCTACCTTGCAGAGAATATAAAGAAACATAATTAATATTTATCTACAAAGGAATGCACAAAGAAATGCAACATCAACCAATGAATCTCCGTATTCAATCCTTAAGCAAACATGCTATACGGCTGATTACATTTTACAATCACACTTATGCCCTGAGGAGGTGAGCCGTACCGCTCAAATCCAACCTTTGGTTGCAAAACCCAAAGCCGGTGCCATACAAGGTCCATGGAAGAGCCAGACTCCATGACCTCCCACATCTCGGTCAGTGCGAGACCACAAGCAGGACCACAGTCTCTTGCTTAAGTGACCTCAGTCACAGGGTTAGCTCCTGTAGGCTACCCTTTCTCTATCCCGCCTTGGTACATGTCTCGACGCTAGTATATCTGAGCCACGGGCCAGTTCACCGTGCTCCCTAAGCCATGAACGCATTCATGCTCTTTCATACTGAGCCATGGGCCTGTTCACCATGCTCTTATACACATTTTGAGTCTACAACCGAAGTTGCACTCTAATCCTCCTATTTTCGGCTAGGAGAAACCCCACATATTCAACAATATACGCTCCAGATTAACCAGTAGGAAAACCCATTTCACCATCACCAGCTACTGACGATGATGGATCTATGGCCAGGGCACTACATGATGAAATTCCACTTGATTAATTAAGTGCATTACCATATCTTTTAGCATCATCCATGTTTCAAACAAGAATTATTATAACAGATTCTACAAAGAAAGATACAATACATCTATCACATACTTTTCAAATCTTTAAAACACATGATACTTGGGATCTCAGTCCTTTATCACATTACTGGGAATTCTCATCCCTTCACATTATCATCATCATGATTACTGGATCTGGGTAGTTAAACCCTTAAATCATAACATTGTTATCTTTGTAATAGATAACCATTACCTCTATGTCCTCAGACTAAGGTATTCATTTTACTTGAGTGCAAGTATTCACATGGCTCACCAGGCCATTACACATCTTGTCACCTCTCACTAGGCAACAACTTATTCACATGGCTCACCAGGACATTACACATCTTGTCACCTCTCACTAGGAAACAACTTATTCACATGGCTTACAAGGCCATTGATCATTATACTTGTTATACAAGTATTTAACATGCCTTACAAGGCTTATGCAATAAAAGAAATACAACCTTCCCATCATTAGGGTTAAGGTTTTCCATTATTAACCATTTAGGTTTTCAAGGTCATATTATCAATGATCAAACCCTAATTCATTGCTCCACACATCTAGGAGCAAAGATTGATATCATAAGTATTCAATCATACTTATTTATTCTCATCATTTTTCATTAAATGAATCATCAATTCAAGGTATGAGTTCATTTCTCATCCTCATCATGGTATGATTACATCATACACATCATTTGGGCTTAAACCCATTCTCAAGGTACATTAATTAACACTCATCAAGGTGCAACAACTCATTACATTTCATTGTAATAGTTGCATAACACACTTTATATGTTTCTTACCCAATTATATTGGATTTGGAGTACATCAAGGCATATAAACCCCGAAGTGTTGAATGTGATAACTATCATATTTTGATGTCACTTTCTCATCACTTCAGACTCTTCTGAATTAGCCATCTTATCTTGTATTAAGGTATTTCCCTTCTTAATACATTCCATCACTAATCACTTACCTATAGCATATAATGAATAGGCCACACATTAGAGTTGTCCAACTATCATTAATGATATGGACTTGTCTAATGGTAAAGACATTGCTTACAATTAGGTTGCATATATTCAACCACATGAGATGTTTCACCTTTATAAGGCCATTCCTTCTATCTCATCATTAGGGTTTCTTTATACCCTTACTTAAGATTAGAATTATGATTTATTGTCATATTATCCAAGATTAGGACTTTATGTATTATGACTCCTCATTAGAGTCTCACATGCCTTCACCCTTCTTAGGGCCTCTTATCACAACATAACATTAGTACGCCATGTGGTGTTAATGCTTAGTTAAGGTTTCTCATGGAATCACCCTCAACTAGGGTTTCCACCATAGTTTCCCTTCTTTTTGGGTCTACTATTCATCTCTATTAGGATTTCATTCAATTATCCATAATTGGAGATTCACTATTCATACCAATTAGGGATTTACATCTCTTTTCCCTAAATTAGAGTTTCACTTATGATTACCCTAGATTAGGGCTACATCCTTACCCTGGATTAGGGTTTCATTTAGAATTGCCCTCAATTAGGGTTAGAATTCAATAACCCTGTCAATTAGGGTTTATGTTCATGATTAGGGTTTCATGATCTCTTTACTTAAGGATCATACCCTTAATCACCACATGAATCATATTCATGTTATGAATTCATGCTAACATCATATCAACTTGATAAGGTCATATCATCCCTTCAATCAAGTACATACAACTATGAATGACATAGTGTACCAAGTCATTGATCCTATAAGAAATTAGGGTTCATCCATTAATTGGCACTAATCACTTAGGTACTGATAGGGTTTCAATATTTGTACCTTCATTGCTTATCATTACTAATCATCATTGGATCAATGAGTCATTCATCATCTCTATTCTCGAGAGATTCAACCACCTTGGACCTCCATTACATAAGGTATCCAATTGAATTTATCAATTGAATCTACAATCAACTTTCACTACTTGACCCCCAAACGGTTTGAAACTATTTGGTAAAGGTGGTGCTTGAGACCGTTTGCCCAAGTAGGTGAAGACCGTTTGCCCAAGTAGGTGAAGACCGTTTGTCCAAGTAGGTGAAGACCGTTTGGACAAGTAGGTGAAGACCGTTTGGCCAAGTAGGTGAAGACCGTTTGGCCAAGTAGGTGAAGAACGTTTGGCCAAGTAGGTGAAGACTGTTTGGCCAAGTAGGTGAAGACCATTTGGCCAAGTAGGTGAAGACCGTTTGCCCAAGTAGGTGAAGACCGTTTGGCCAAGTAGGTGAAGACCGTTTGGCCAAGTAGGTGAAGACCGTTTGGCCAAGTAGGTGAAGACCATTTGCCCATCACATCATCAAAATCCAAGTCAACCAATTAGGATTTGGATCATTGGATTGATCACCAAATCAGCAATTGATTACACTTTAACTTAGTAACATTGGATCATCAATTGCTTAACCATACTCACCCCTAGACCTCCAAACGGTCTTGGGTGACCTAAAAACGGTCTTGAGACCATTTGGATGAGCTCCAAATGGTATTGAGACCGTTTGGCTCATCCAACCCTTGGATTGTAGTGAAAAATCATTTGGGTTTGAGCTATTGAGTTGATCATCAAATCAGCACTTAATTGCAAAGTGATTTGGTACTTTTAGACCTTCAATTGGTCAACCATGCTTAACCCTAGACCTCCAAACGGTATTTGGTGATCCCCAAACGGTCTTAAGACCGTTTGGGTGATTCCCAAACGGTTTTGAAACCATTTGGGTCAATCAACCCAAAACATCAACTCATTCCAATGCAAAATCAGCACTTAGCCGATTAGGGTTAACACCATATCTTTTTTCCTTCAATCACTTAACCATATCCAACCCTAGAACTCCAAACGGTCTTGGGTGACCCCCAAATGGTTTTGAAACCGTTAGGGTTATCCCCAAACGGTTTTTAAACCGTTTGGGCTAATTAACCCAAAAAGTCAAATCAGCCAAGTTGAAAATCAGCACTTAATCCAATTAGGGTTTACCTAATTGATTAGCCTTCAACTCATGATTCCTTTTGGAATTAATCCATAAAATTTGGTGGGTCATGAACCAACATAATTAGGAACAGGATTATCAAACGGTAAACACTTGGTCAACTCTTTAAAATGGTTTTGAAACCGTTTTCCCAAAAAGGCAAATAAATCAAGTTGAAAATCAGCACTTAATTCAATTAGGCTTTGCCTAATTGATTGGCCTTCAACTCATGATTCCTTTGGAACTAATCCATAAATTTTTTTTAGTTATTAACCAACATCATTAGGAACAGTAATATCAAACGGTAAACCCTTGGTCAATCCTCTCAAATGGTTTTGAAACCGTTTTCCCAAAAAGGAAAATAAATCAAGTTGAAAATCAGCACTTAATCCAATTAGGCTTTGCCCAATTGATTGGACTTCAACTCATGATTCCTTAGGAGTTAACCCATCAACTTTGGTGAGTCATTATCCAACATAATTAGGAACAGTAATATCAAACGGTCCACCCTTGGTCAACTCACCCAAATGGTTTTGAAACCGTTTGCTCCCAAACGGTTTCAAACCGTTTGCTCTCAAACGGTTTGGTGAAACCGCATGAGTAATTAACTCAAAACCGTATGAACCATAATTTCTTTGGAAAAAGTATCCAATATGATGTAATCATCATCTACCTTCGTCCCTGAAGTTCTAAAAACTTATGATTTCATGAAATAACCATTTTCAACCAACAATTAAACAAGATAATGAAGGAATCATTGAAATTGTAAGATTAATGGTTGAATAACAATGAAAAAGGGATTAAGTTATAAAACCCACCTAAAATTGATCCCCAAAGCTCCATGTCCACGGCAACAATGGTGGATGCAACTCCTTTCACCATTCCAAGGCTCGTCCTCAATGTTTGAGTGAAAAGGAATGGTTAGAATTGAAGAGGAGATCGAAATAGGAAGAAATCCATAATTTATTTTCGATTTCCACCATGGAATCAAGGTGAAATGGATCAAGAACCTTACCAATAGGTTGGGGACGTGATCCCTGATGTCCTTAGCATTCTTGCTCGGTTTTGCAAGCAAGGGGAAGAAAGGAAATCCGAAAAAGTCCTTAGGTGGGTTGGAAAAGGTACTTTTATAAGAAAAAATGATGAGAGAGAAGATACTTTATAAAAGTCTTTTAATTCCAAAATTGTTGCCACCACTTACCCCTTGGTTTCTTGCATGAAAGTTCATCTCTATCCCCAACTAACTCCCTTCCATTATCCATGAATTAAGGGAAAAGAAATTAAGCACCTTAACCCTTATAATAAGAATATCCATATTTGAGTGGAAATTCTTTTTCTTATAATGATGTCGAGTGGAAATTCACCTCCTTAGGATATGCTCGTGCCTTTGCAAGGCTTTAGGCTTATACAAACACATATGAATCCAACCATTTTAATTTTGTTTGAAGGCCCTTTTATTAATACATTCATTTTTGCCCTAAATCGAATTAGGGTTTCAATTAGGATTAAATCTTGATTATTTTAATATCAAGATTCTCACTCCTCCAACTTAATTCAAATGAGGCGCCCCTCTCATTTTCTTTGCTCTAAATGATGACAAGAAGCATTAAGGACCTTATTGAAGTGGTAATTTGCATATTGAACCCTAGGTTTTGGGTAAATTGCACTTTACACCAAAACTAGGTTTTAATGTACAAATATTGCTTTATCAGCTTTTTCTTGGTATCCAGGATTCCATAAGCCACACCTCAGTATCATCCTCACTCTCATGATGCTTCAAAACATGAGGAACATATTATCATGCACAATTTCACTTAAACCCCTCAAATTGGGTATTTTGCACTTTAGTCCAAAACAAATAAAACATTGATTTCAACAATGTTCAAAAAGAACTAGAATTGCAATATAAGTTCCACTTGAGCCCTAATTACCTTTCACAAGATGAGATTAAGCATTTAATCATCTTTCTTAATAAAAAAACCTAGGGTTAAAGTATAACCCAGGTCAGGGGTGTTACAGGTATGTATCGCCCCACATGGTGCCATGGTCGATACACCACTACCCAACACACCTCTTAGACGACACACCCTGCCCGACACACCTCTTGGCTGACACACCCTGCCCGACACACCAATCAAGGAGGCGGAAATAAGCTCAAAATAGGCCCAAGAAATCCCAACAACAAGCCTAAGCATCAACAAGCTCAAACAAGGCACAAAGAAAACCAAGAAAGGTGCCCAACTGATGTAGCCCTATTTTAGGGCTCCGTCCTGTGGCATTTTGTACTTAAGTTGCATCTAAACATGTTAGATTACAAGTATTTTTCCCTAATATGGTTCTCATTGCAAATATACTTATGGATGTTCTTTGCACTGTCTTTTAGGTACTTGAACCATGCTTAGATGGAAGAGAGAGAGAAAGAAGGAGTTCTAGGGTTCCCACACTCATGGAGGGACCCAAAGAAGGCCCCAAAGTCTCCTTCAACCTACATCCAATGGTCAAGAATCATCCCCAAGCAAATACATCTGAGAATGATGAAGATGAAGTGTAATAAAGTGATGCAGGCCTCGCCACGGCCGTGGCCACAACGCCACGGTCGTGCGTTTATTAGCAATGACGTGCTCTTTCCAACATGGTTTTTCCATAGAATCCCACGAACGTGGCCATTGAAGACACCACGATCGTGGCCATCAACACGGTCGTGGTACAAAGAAGAGAAAATGACCGTGGGCAACCACCACAGTCGTGGGAATTATTGCACTAATTTGGCCAGAGTTACAAGTTGTCACCCCTAGAACACCACGACCGTGGCCACCTGCCACGACCGTGGCCGAAGAAGCTCAAGACGACCGTGATGATTCCCCACGGTCACCTCCTCCTCCTCCAAAACGGCCGTGTTACCCAACACGACCGTGGTGCCCCTAACCCACCACGACCGTGGCATCCCACCACGGTCGTGGATACCACTATACTTGACCTTTTTCCAAATTCCTTCACACCATGACTGTTTCACCACTCCATGACCGTTCTCCACCACCCTCACCATGGTCGTGGCACACCATCACGGCTGTGGTGGTCCACCAACCCTACTCTACTTTCCACTACTTTTCCTAAACTGCCCCTACTTACCCTAGTGCTTCCACCACCACCTATATATACCTAGGTGGAGGCCATAGCATGAGGTTAGACGCCACCTAGCTGTTCTTAGCCTCCACTCTCCACCCTTGAGCTCTTTGTGCAATCTCCTTGCATTTTGGGCTCATCATCCACCATTTCCACCCTCATTCCACCATGGAAACCTAGTTCCCTAGGTTTTCATCCATAATCCCCTACCATTTCATGCACCCCTACACCCTTGGAGGAGGGAGGACATCTACAACAAGCTTGGAGGTGAAGAAGGAGGCTTCTACATCAATCTTCATGGAGTCCCTACTTCTTCTACCCCTTTCTTTTATTGTTTCCTTGATCATGTGTAGCTAAGCCCCTAGTGGTGGGTTGTTTGGGGTTAAAATGTAACTTTGATACCATGTTGGGGGAAAATTTCTTGTAATGAATTCAATTTCTACCTATGATGATTGCCTCTTGCTTCAATCTCATTTCCTATTTTATTACATGTGGTTTGTGCTTATAACATAGATTGCTTGCTTTGAGATGTTTGATGACACTTAGCTTCTAGGAGGAATTGGATTGTATGTGGCAATCTTAGGATTGGCTCCTAGGTCCAATTCGTGGATCCTTAGCTAGCCCCCTTTGTTCCTACATACACATCCCTCCTTCTACAAGTGAGTGTGAGATTTAAGTAGCTAGTGTAAGTGAGAGTGATAAAATTGCCTTGGGCCTTCTAAAGGCTCGAGTGGCTAGTGGCATGAGGTCAAATACCCTCATCTCTATTCCCATCTCTACCCTCAACCCTCAATTGCTCACTATCACTTACCCTAGAAACCTAGATTTGGATAATCCCATTAGAATTACACCTAACCCTAATCTTCTACTAGTAGTATAGGGTATATTCTAATGGCATTGTCCTTGTTTTTTGGTTTGGTAATCTAGATATGAAATGAGAACCTTGCATGGTTAATGATCTCCCCCAACTAATGTCAAAGTTACATCCCCCAAACGGCCCACCTACCCTAATCAACTGCTTAAAACCCATCTTGCTTTGTTTTCTTGTTCATGCTAGTCTAGTTTAATCGCTTTTTCCTAATCTAGTTAATTTCTTAGTTTTTCTCGTTAGTGTTAACTTAGGCCCTTGCTCTTGCTAGTGGTTAGTTTAGTTCTTAATTTCTTCTTGCCTTTCTAGAGTAATGTAGCTCTTCTTGCTCTTGCTTAGTTAGTTTGTTAACTTAGTTGACTAATTTGCTTGCTCTTCCATAACTTAGTTTCCATCTTGCATTTCTTACTTGTTCTATTAGCTTAATCAACAACCCAAACCTTCTAAAATCCTAAAACTCTAAGCTCCACAAAAGGAACGTAGCTCGCAATGTCTAACTCTAGTGCCCCCTCTATCTCCGTGGATCGACCCTGTACTTGTTGCCTCACCTGTACTACGACACGACCCCGTGCGCTTGTAGGCATAGTGTCTTAGTAGACGTAGGTAGTTAGTGTAGGTCTTACAAATTTCGAAAGCATAAGATCCCATATCCCATGCGCGCTCCGACCTCATGGGGTGTAAAAGCACCACTAGCGGGGACGCACCAAGCTTTCTGGCGCCGTTGCCGGGGATAGAAGCGCTCGGCCTAGTTAGATAATGTAGCTTAGCCCTTCCTTTTGCCCTCACCATTGCTATTATTTATTCTTTGTGTTACTTTTGCATCTTGGTTTGCTAACTTGTCCTCTTATGTTTGGTTGTGCCTTGTGCACGTGACAAACAACTCTTTGGAGTCAAGATGGTAGACCGAGATGTGCGAGCCCCTTCAATCCCTCAACCGCCCTACATGATGAAGATGTTGGAAGACATGGTAGATCTCATGAAAATTCATGTGGGAGGTTCTTATAATTACGCCGCCAACTCCATGGTGGCTCTTTGTGGAGACATGGTACTACAACCCTATGGCATCCAGAACAACCAAGGCCCCATGTCAAGCTCATACACTTCAGAATGGAGAAATGGCCCAAACCTTTCATGGGAGGAACAAGGAGTCCAAGAGCAAGAAGAAAGATCCATGTTTGAAGAAGAAGTTCTAGAAAGGTTAAGAAGCCTTGATGAAGTGAAGAGAGAGGTGTCCTTTTATGGACAAACCATTGAGCGGCTTGAGAAAAGGTTGGATGAGATTTCCCTTTCACTTGCCCTTTGTGAGGAGGGAAGACCCCTTTTTCAACCAATGCCCAACCCCAACAATGCTAGTGAAACCATGGGTGCTCCTCAAGGTGCTTATGTCCCATCACATGGCCAAGAACCCACTCTCCAACAACACCAAGGGCCCCCTAACCCCTATGCTCCTCTGCAACCACAACCACCATTCAACTTCCAACACACCTCACAACCACCACCACAATATCAAATACAAAAACCATCCCCATGCCAACCACCTCCACAACAACCAACCTACATCCATCAAAATCCTAATCCACTACACCAAAAACCACCACCACCACCACAACCATCACATGCCTCCCCTCCTCCCTATGAGCAAGTGAAGAAGGTTTTAATGTTGAGGTGTGACAAGGTTGTTGAGGAGCTCAACAAGGGAGGGAAGCAATTAGACGAAGATCATGATGGAGAACCCCTGCCGCAAAGTCCTTGTGAGAGTGCCAAGTGCACTAAAAATGCTGCAGTCCTGGCAGATTTTGAGAGGATAATATCTTGTGTCCCATCTTCCTTTGATATGAAACCACCAACTTCTCCTATTGCTGATCCAAGACATCCCAATGTGAGATTTTTAGGATTGCAAGTGTCCAATAGGATGGAAACCCCTCTCTTTTATGCCTATGAAGACCCATTCCTCAAGGGAAGGCAAAACTGTGGCATGAAAAGTTCGAAGGTCTTAAGATTGACTAAGGCAAACACCTCATTGCTTGCCATCATCAAGAAAAGTCCAACTTATGTAAGGTTCCATAAGGGTGTTTTCACCTTGAAGAATAAGATGAGAGGGAAGATGCCTAAGGAGTCCATCTTAAATGAGCTAAAATGTTTTGTTGATGAGGATTCTTACTTTGGGACCTATGATGATGACCCCGGAGGAGAGTCAAATGAAGAAAGACACTTGAGAAACTCACATAACCCTTGGGAGACAATGAAGGCATTTGAGGGGATTGCGTATGATGAGGAAGAAAACATTTTGCTTTTGGACAATGGTTGATTGATGAAAAAGAGCAATAAGCCCGGCTGAAGGCTAAAAATTTAGCGCTAGTGGGAGGCAACCCACGTGGTTTGAGATTCTCAAACCTTGTTTTACCATACTTTCTTTTGGTTTCCAAGAAACACACACACACACACACACTATACTTGATAGTTTTTCTGTTTGTGAATCATTTTAGCACAGGCACAAGAAAGAAAAGATGATGCTAAAGGGTTTAGCCAAGGCGGAGGTCAATGTGGAAGAAGAGATTGCAAATCAATGGAGGAGCTACATGAAGAAGGCCAGAATGGCCGTGCTGCTCAGCACAGCTGTGGTGGCCCTGTCCTGCTCACCTAAAGTTACATTGACCACTCCAGCTCTTGGCGGTTGCCTTTCGCAACCCCATGCCTTTTACCCTACTAGTCTAAACTTCTATTTCATGATGAGGACATCATGATTTAAAAGTTTGGGGTGGTAGGGAGGTAAGACTTCGTTCGCTGCATTTTTCTCTATGTGCCTTGCACTACATTTTGCAAGATGATCCAATAGTTCGACTAACCTTCATATTTGTCTATCCTGACCTTGTGTGCCTGTTTGCATTCACACATTCATGTAGTTTAATTTCTTGCATTTTTGTGTAATTTTTCAAAATTTTTGCTCTTTTTCTTCTTCAATATCACGCATTGCATTCTCATATAGTTTTTGATAATTTCATATGCACGTTAAGTAGAATTTGCTGCTTTATGCTTTAAATTCCCCTAAAGTAAGTTTAGATGTGATTTAGTGCAAATTGGCACCATTTTGGCCAATTTTGCCCAAATTTGAGATTTCTTGTCTAAAAAGTATGTTTTGACCCAATCTCTACTGTTTTGAGTAAAAATGACGACCTTTGACTAATGCAAGTGAAATGTTATGATTTATTGCTAAGTGGTATCAATGTTTGACTTTTTGCATGTGCATCACCTCTCTTATGATTGTGATTGATTTGGTTGAATTATGAACTTGAGCAAGCTTTGAACGCTTAGTGTTTGTGGAATCACTTATTTGATATATATCAATTTCATCTTGTTCATTCATGTGGTGTGATATCTAGGATGAAGTATTGGATTAACTTTCATGCAGGATGCCTTATGTGGAAAATCATACCAATGACCCCACTTTGACCTGATTCTTCTTCCACCATCTTCATACCCCTCCGCCTCATAAAAAGATGCCCTAGTGCACATAATCAGCCTTGGCCACCTCAAAAAGTTTGGGGTGGCCATATCTTTATCTCCCCGCTTCACTCTATCCACCATTTGCCCTATCTACACCAAAAACAAGAAAGAAAAGAAAAGAAAAAGAAAAAGAAAAGCAAAAAACAAAATAAAATGATGCTCCAGTTTAAGATCATTCAAATAAAGAAAAGATGAGTGTGTAAAAACACTCCAAAAATCTTACCGCAACCCTTTCTTCCACTTTCATACCCATTGAGCTAAGAAGCATCAAAGTTAGCTCATTTTTCCTTTTTCCGCAGCCACGTGGGTCATCTGGTATGATTTGAAATATAAGACTGAATGAATGAATGTGACACAACACTCCTAGTCATCCTCGATTAACACTATCATGAAATGGTTTACCCGGAACTTTATGGAAGAAGTATGGATAACCTGTGTATTCTACGTGCTATATTTGAAGTTCATGTGCTTTGTTCTCTTTTCATGATTGGATTGAGAAAGTAGGAGAGGAGAGAGGTGAAATGCATGCACTCAGTCATCTTTGATACCATTCAACAATAATCTCTTACATTGCATTTGTCATTTCTTGTTTGTGGAAAATTTGTAGAGAGATTGAGTTAGAGCATACTTGAGGACAAGCATGTTTTAAGTTTGGGGTGGGGATGTAGCCCTATTTTAGGGGTCCATCCTATGCCATTTTGTACTTAAGTTGCATCTAAACATGTTAGATTACAAGTCTTTTTCCCTAATATGGTTATCATTGCAAATATGCTTATGAATGTTCTTTGCACTGTCTTTCATGTACTTGAACCATGCTTAGATGGAAGAGAGAGAAAGGAGTTCTAGGGTTCCCCCACTCACAGAGGGACCCAAAGAAGGCCACAAAGTCTCCCTCAACCTACCTCCAATGGTCAAGAATCGTCCCCAAGCAAAGACATCCTAGAATGACGAAGATTGAAGTGTAATAAAGTGATGCAAGCCTTGCCACGGTTGTGGCCACAACGCCACGGTCGTGCGTTTATTAGCAATGACGTGCCCTTTCCAACAAGGTTTTTCCACAGAATCCCACGGCTGTGGCCAGCTGCCACGACCATGGCCATTGAAGACACCACGGCCGTGGCCATCAGCACGGTTGTGGTATGAAGAAGAGAAAACGACCGTGGGCAACCACCACGGTCGTGGGAATTATTGCACCAATTTGGCCAGAGTTACAAGTTGTCACCCCCAGAATGCCACGATCATGGCCACATGCCATGACCGTGGCAGAAGAAGCTCAAGACGACCGTTGTGATTCCCCACAATGACCTCCTCCTCCTCCAAAACGACCGTGTTACCCAACACGGCCGTGGTGCCCCTAACCCACCACGACCGTGGCATCCCACCACGGCCGTGGCTACCACCATACTTGAATTTTTCTAAATTCCTTCACACCACGACTGTTTCACCACTCCACGACCGTTCTCCACCACCCTCACCATAGTCGTGGCACACCACCATGGTCGTGGTGCTCCACCAACCCTACCCTACTTTTCACTGCTTTTCCTAAACTGCCCCTACTTACCCTAGTGCTTCCACCACCACCTATATATACCTGGGTGGCGGCCATAACATGAGGTTAGACGCCCCCTAGCTGTTCTTAGCCTCCACTCTCCACCCTTGAGCTCTTTGTGCAATCTCCTTGCATTTTGGGCTCATCATCCACCATTTCCACCCTCATTCCACCATGGAAACCTAGTTCCCTAGGTTTTCATCCATAATCCCCTACCATTTCATTCACCCCTGCACCCTTGGAGGAGGGAGGACGTCTACAGCAAGCTTGGAGGTGAAGAAGGAGGCTTCTACATCAAGCTTCATGGAGTCCCTACTTCTTCTACCCCTTTCTTTTCTTGTTTCCTTGATCATGTGTAGCTAAGCCCCTAGTGGTGGGTTGTTTGGGGTTAAAATGTAACTTTGATACCATGTTGGGGGAAAATTGCTTATAATGAACTCAATTTCTATCTATGATGATTGCCTCTTGCTTCAATCTCATTTCCTATTTTATTACATGTAGTTTGTGCTTATAACATAGATTGCTTGGTTTGAGATGTTTGATGACACTTAGCTTCTAGGAGGAATTGGAGTGTATGTGGCAATCTTAGGATTGGCTCCTAGGTCCAATTAATGGATCCCTAGCTATCTCCCTTTGTTCCTACATACACATCCCTCCTTCTACAAGTGAGTGTGAGATTTAAGTAGTTGGTGTAAGTGAGAGTGATGAAATTGCCTAGGGCCTTCTAAAGGCTAGAGTGGCTAGTGGCATGAGGTCAAATACCCTCATCTCTACTCCCATATCTACCCTCAACCCTCAATTGCTCACTATCACTTACCCTAGAAACCTAGATTTGGCTAATCCCATTAGAATTACACCTAACCCTAGTCTTCTACTAGCAGTATAGGGTACATTCTAATGGCATTGTCGTTGTTGTTTGGTTTGGTAATCTAGATATGAAATGAGAACCTTACATGTTTAATGATCTCCCCCAACTAATGTCAAAGTTACATGCCCCAAATGGCCCACCTACCCGAATCAACTGCTTAAAACCCATCTTGCTCTGTTTGCTTGTTCATGCTAGTCTAGTTTAGTTGCTTTTGCTTAATCTAGTTAATTTCTTAGTTTTGCTCATTAGTGTTAACTTAGGCCCTTGCTCTTGCTAGTGGTTAGTTTAGTTCTTAATTGTTTCTTTCCTTGCTAGAGTAGTGTATCTCTTCTTGCTCTTGCTTAGTTAGTTTGTTAACTTAGTTTACTAATTTGCTTGCTCTTCCATAACTTAGTTTCCATATTGCATTTCTTACTTGTTCTATTAGCTTAATCAACAACCCAAACCTTTTAAAACCCTAAAACTCTAAGCTCCACAAAAGGAACGTATCTCGCACCGTCTAACTCTAGTGCCCCCTCTATCTTCATCGATTGACCCTATACTTTCTGCCTCACCTATACTATGACGCGACCCCGTGCGATTGCGGGCGTAGTGTCTTAGTTGACGTAAGTAGTTAGTGTAGGTCTTACAAATTTTGAAAGCATAAGATCCCATATCCCGTGTGCTCCGACCTCGTGGGGTGTAAAAGCACCACTAGCGGGGACGCACCACCAACCCATCCTCTCAACCCTAGAGGATGCAAGGAGATGGAAAGATATCTCTCAAGGTGACAAACTTGCAAACCAACCCTAGAACTTGGGTAATTTGCAAGTTGCACCTCAACCTCTCAACAAAGCACAAACAAGCCCTAATCAAAACTCAGGTGATTAGCAAACATCTAAACACAAGGTTTAGACAAGCAAATAGGGTAAGCCCAAAATGGAGGTCAGGGTCCTTACAAGCCATAAACCCCTACAAAAAGATTTCATCCCCGAAATCTGAAGAGAAAAGCGAGGGATACTTCCTCCTCATCTCTTCCTCAAGCTCCCACGTGGCTTCCTCAATGAAACGATGATGCTAAAGAACCTTCACAAGAACCCAGTCCTCCCTCTTCAACTTCTTAACTCTTCGATCAAGGATCAACACTAGACCTTCCTCGTAGGTCACATCTTCATCAAGTTCAACTTCAACTGGATGAATCACTATCTCTGTGCCCGGATGACTTTTCTTTAGCATACTGACATGGAACATTGGATGCAACCTGTGTAACTTTGACGGTAGCTCTAACTTGTAAGCTACTTTGCCAACATGTGATATCACCGAATATGGCCCCATATACCTAGGAGCCAACTTGCCTTTTCAGCCAAACCTCAGCACGTCTTTCCATGGAGAGACCTTGAGATACAACTTGTCTCTCACTTGGAACTCCAGAGGTCGTCGACGATTATCTGCATATGACTTATGTCTATCTTGTGCCGCTTTCAACTGTTGTTGGATCACCTTGATCTTTTCTGTTGTC
This sequence comes from Alisma plantago-aquatica, assembly GCA_963693085.1. Classification (NCBI taxonomy): domain Eukaryota; kingdom Viridiplantae; phylum Streptophyta; class Magnoliopsida; order Alismatales; family Alismataceae; genus Alisma; species Alisma plantago-aquatica. The sequence continues at coordinate 807,600,276 of OY856412.1, read as the reverse complement.
TGCTGCACAAACTCAGGACCTAAAAGTTGATACTCGCCACAGTCATACCAACATAGAGGAGATCTGCACTTCCTTCCATATAAAGCCTCATAAGGTGCCATGTCGATACTCCGTTGGTAACTATTGTTGTAGGTGAACTCTATCAAACTGAGATGCAGATCCCAACTGCCTAGGAACTACAAAACACAAGCTCAGAGAAGATCCTCTAAAGTCTAAATAGTCCTTTCAGACTGTCCATCTGTCTGCGGGTGGAAAGCGGTACTAAACTTTAACTGCGTTCCCAACACTCTGTGCAACTGTTCCCAAAAATGACTCATGAACTGGGGACCTCTATCAGAGACTATCATTGGTGCACACTGTGCAAACACACTATCTCATCCACATACACCTAAGCAAGCTTCTCTATTGTATATGTTGTTTTCATAAGTATGAAATGGGCAGACTTCATCAATCTGTCCACTATTACCCAAATGGAATCGTGATTTCTAGTTGTCTGCGGAAGACCAACTATGAAATCCATTGTTACATGGTCCCACTTCCACTACAATATCAACATGCGTTGCAATGTATCGGCCGACGTCTGGTGTCAGCCTTAACCTACTGGCATATCACACCCTTAGCCATAAACTCGGCCACATCTCTCTTCAAGCCAGGCCACCAATACAGGTCCTTTAGATTATGAAACATCTTGGTGACACATGGATGCATAACATACTTTGATGTGTGTGCTTCCTCGAGCACTAACTTCCTTAGATCATCAACATAGAGAACCATCATCCTGTTATGATAACAAGCTAGACCATCCTCAGACTCATGGAACCTATCACACTTCTCGCTGCCAAACTCTGATCTGATCAACTGAACAATAGCATCTACCTGCTATGCTTCTTTGATCTGCTGCCTCAACATAGGCTTCACTTGCATTTGTGCCATCAGTCCTGCCAACAAAGAGACTTCCAACTGTACATTCATCTGCCGCAAAAAGGCGAACATATTGTGCCTATGCCATATCAAAGAACTCAACTGTGCCTTCTTCGTAGGAAGAGAAGAAGACTTTCTGCTAAGCACATTAGCTACCACATTCACCTTACCAAGATGATACTCAATGGTACAATCATAATAACTGCTCAGCTCCATCTAGCGACGCTGTCGCATGTTCAACTCACTCTGTGAGAAGATATACTTTAGGTTCTTATGATCTTTAAAGATCTGACACAGCTCCCTATAAAGATAATGTCTCCAAATCTTTAACACATGGACCACCGGTTCCAGCTCCAAATCATGCGTCGAATAACTCTCCTCATGTTTCTTAAGCTGTCGTGAAGCAAAAGAAACCACATGATCTTCCTGCATCAGCACACATCCTATGCCCTTCTTGGAAGCATCACAAAAAACAACATAGTCTTTCCCAGGCTCTGGCAGCACCAACACTGGAGCACTAGTCAGCTTCTCCTTCAAGCTCTAAAAAGCTTGCTGACAACGATCATCCCAAATGAAAGGTACACCATTCCTGGTCAACTTCGTCAATGGCAACGCGATTACACTGAAATCCTTTATAAATCTCCGGTAGTATCCTGCTAAACCCAAAAAACTACAAACTTCGGTTGGCATCTTCAGTTGCTCCCACTCTGCAACTAACTCCACCTTCTTAGGATCCACTCTGACTCCTTTCGCTGATATCACATGACCCAAGAAAGTCACTTCCTTCAACCAGAACTCACACTTACTAAACTTGGCATACAACTGATGCTAACGAAGGAGAGTCAACGCTTGTCGAATGATGTTGTTCATGTTGTTGACTGTCCCAACTATAGATCAAGATGTCATCTATGAAGACCATAACAAAGTGATCTAAAAATGGATGAAACATCTTGTTCATTAGATCCATGAAAGAAGTAGGTGCATTGATTAGCCCGAATGGCATAACCACAAACTCAAAGTGACCATACCTCATCCTAAAAGCTGACTTTGGTATGTCATCCTGCTTAATCCTCAACTGATGATATCCAGATCGTAGATCGATCTTTGAGAAAACTGTAGCACCACACAACTGATCAAACAGATCATCTATCCTTGGTAAAGGGTACTTGTTTTTTATCATGACTTTGTTCAACTCCCAGAAATTTATGCACAACTGCATCGATCCATCCTTCTTCTTCACGAATAGAACTGGAGCACCCCACGGCAATGTGCTCGGTCTGATGAAACCTTTATTCAATAAATCTTGTAACTGCTTCTTTAGTTTTTCCATCTCAGCTGGAGCCATCCTATACGGTGTCTAAGCAACTGGTTGTGTCCCTGGCACTAGATTGATCTCAAAGTCAATCTCTCAAGGTGGGGGAATTCCGGGAAACTCATCGGGAAACAGATCCACGAACTCTCTGAAAATAGGCCCACCATTGTTGACACTAAACATGTTGGAAGAATCTTACTATCCCCTTGGAAGATCCACTTCTCACCACCGTCAACAAACACCTCTTGCTTGGAACCACATTCCAACACAACCATATACTTATCTAAGGTATCCATCTCAAGGATCACATCGAATCCATGCATATCAAGTGGTATAAGATCCACTTGTATCTTGTGTCCCAAAAAAGATAGAACACAAGATGGACACACTTCTCGAAGCAACGTGGGTCCAACAAGAGGGGTTTCTAACAACAAGCTATCTTTCTTACAACTAACAGGTAAAAGACAACTATCAAGCATACTACAAGTGATAAAAGAGTATGTAGCACCCAAGTCAACCAGAATAGATACAAAGCAAGAAGAAGACAAATCAAAATGAAATAACTCCATATGACCTACAACTACTCGCGAGTTGACTATCGCCTCTGACTGACTCATAGCATAGAATCAAGTCATTTCTTGTTTTCGTTTACGTCCTCTACTTCCTTGAGTAGATGATCCTTCTTACGACACTTGACCGTGCCCTCACCCTCTGTTACCACTGGACTGCTGTCTATCTGACCCTTGTTGACTCTGTCTTAGTTGTTGCATCACTTCGACATCTCTCCTTGGGCAATTCCTCCTAATATGCCCGACTTGTCCATAGAGAAAGCACGAAGGGTCTCTCGATTGTGGCCTAGACGACCTTGTTACTGCCACTGAAGTTGTGTTGTATGCCTTTGATGGTGAAAAACCATGCCCTCTTCCCTTACTTGGAGACCACTGGAACCCTATATCATAGAAGGTGCAGAAAACCTCAGCTTCTTAAAGACATCAAACCTCTGCTTTTAGAATTGAGTAGGCTTTTTCTTGGACATGTTCTCTCTCTTCTCCTTGACTGACCGTTCAATCCTTCAGACAAACTCCACAAACATGGAAAACCGCTCCTGATTTTCTAAAGCAGCAGTAGGTGTCATCAACTCAACACTCAGACCTTTCTCAAACCGTTTGATTCACTCATCATCTGTCACTACCATGTGAGGACAAAACCTTAGTAGGTCCATAAACTTGGATTCATACTCAGTGATGCTCATAGATCCTTGGTACAGATGCTCAAACTGACTGATCTTCTCTTCTAGATAGGTCTTCGGGAAGTATCGACTCATGAACTCCTGTCAGAAGACATCCCAACAGATCACCTCACCGGTTCGCTTCTCCTCCTCGATGGCCTACTAGTGGCCAACACTACCCTTCAAAAGGTAGACAATGTGCTTGACTTTGTCTGCTTTGGGGATGTAGAGAATCTAGAAGGCCTTCTCAAGACCTTTCAGCCACAGATCAGCATCCGCTGGATCAGCCGTACTAGCATAATACAAAGCTTTGACTCGGCAAAGCTGCTCGAAGGTCTTCCCAATACCTGAAGATTCACCATGGGGAGCCTATGCTCTTGGCGGAGGCACTGCAAATCTTTCCACCATGAAATTCATTGTAGCCATTACCTATCCCATAAGGTGTTGGTAGATAGAATTCTCAAGAATGGCTGGGTCGATTTCGGGGACCTCAGGCACCCGATCGTCATGTGCCTACATACTTGCTCCATCAACTGATGCAGCGACACTGCTATCGGCCGCATGTTCTTCATGATTTCCAGACATATTTAAGCTTTATCTTCTGCTGGGGGCAGAAGGTTATTATAAGAAAATCTGGAGAAAATCACAAGAACAGACACAAACCTAGTCCTATATCCTTGTGGACTCAGCAAACCTAGAGCTCTGATACCAACCTAATATGTGACATCCATCTATCCCACAGACAACGAAATACCACGTGAAAACGTTCCAAACCATCATAAACATTGTATTCCAAAAAAAACGGATTAATTAAAACTGATTACGGAAAGCAAATATGAAAGGAACTATTACATCCAAATCCACATCCTGCAAGAAAACATGTTATATAAATATACATCAACTTAACACATATCCATAGTTCATAGGATCCAATAGTCCTTTATCCATAAAGGATGCATCACTTGTTTATATACAAAACATACCTAGTCAGGTCAACAATAGGACAAGAAAGCCATACAAGATCATACATCGTGAAACTTTGTCAAAACACCTCCAAGGACTTGAGAGTACAAGGATGACTCTAGGACTCTACTACAAAACATCCAACAAAAGTAGCAACATATCCTATATCCAACCTCGCTTTCTACTATTCTTCTTGCTGCCCAGCCACAACCTCACGACCACCACCACATCTATCTCAATCACCTAAAAAGGTTTTAAACCAATGGGGTGAGACACACAGTCCCAATGAGAAACATAACCCCCGTCAAAACTATAAAACCTCAAAAGGGAGCTATCACAGATAAAACAGGTAACTGATATAAGTAGATCGTATATGAGCAACATACTAAGCAGAACTAACTTGTTATAACATCTTACCAAGATATCCGGGAGGTATATAACCAGATATTTCTTATATAGAATATGATTAACAAGATGAGTTATATAAGAACTTATCATAAGATATGAGGAACACGTAATTAAATTTCAAGATATAACTAGAGAAACTATACAAGAAAGGCCTCAACCAATGTTTCGTGTTTTTCCCTAAGCAATATATACTATACGGCTGGATTACCATTTACTGTGCCTTGAGGAAGTGAGTCGTACCACTCAAATCCAACCTTCGGCTACAAAGCCCAAAACAAGTGCCATATAAGGTCAATGGAAGAGCCAGACTCCAGGACGTCACCTCCTCATGGTCAGTGCATGATATTCAAAGTAGGACCGCAATCTCTTGCTTAAGTGGCCTCAGCCACACATGGTCAGGCTACCCTCTGCCTAGCCCACCTTGGTACAGGTATCGGCACTAGAAAGTTGAGCCATGAGCTTATTCACTGTGCTCCATCATCATTGAGCCATGGGCCTATTCACCATGCTCTATCACATATCCTGAGCCATGGGCCATTTCACCATGCTCCAACCACACTGAGCCACGAACCTAAAAATGTGCTCTAAACATGCACTACTACTTAGGGTGTAGGCGCACCCCGCATATTCAACAATATGCGTTGCAAGTTAACCCTTAGGAGAACCTGTTTCACCATCACCAACTCCTGACGATGATGGATCTATGGCCAGGGCAAACTACATGAAATATTCATATGTAATTAATTAACATATTTTAAGTGGATTTCAAAATTCAACCAAGTTATGTAACATGGAACTATATCAAGAATGAATAAACATAGAACTCATTATCTTGTGTTACATTGTCACCAAGGCCTTCAGTGCCATCGACATCATCCTCATCCATCACAAGGATCCAACGTCACATGTTACCACTTGGCCTCTTGCCAATCATCAAGATCTATCTCAAGGATCAAAATCACAGGGACTCAATCCCATCATCAAGGCACACATTGCCATTCCATGGGTAACCCCCATCATACATCACTGGGTTCATCACAACCCTTGATATTCCACATCATATCATTATCATGCCATCATCATGGCCTCATCTTACAAATGTTACCTGCATGGTTAGTGAAATCACAAAGGAGCAATGATACTTGTACAAGGAACATTTACAACTCCTTACTTTATTATGAGAGTTAACCATGCAACATGTATGAGTGTATCAAAGCATAGCATTATTATATATATCAAGCGTAACAACCGCATATACTAAAGCATAACAAGCATTAGGGTTACTAATTGAACACAAGATACAACCCCCACTAAAGGTATATCAGGTAAGGGACAACCCTCACCAAAGGCACATCATCTCTCACCAAAGAGTGTGGCGCCTAGTTTAATATCAGTTAAGCATTCTACTATATTGGACATCATCCATCTAGCGCTACAACCATATCGGCCAAGCCACTATGTCGAGTAGAACCACAAGGTTGATAACGAGTAGCACCTTCTGCCGGGTAACACTTCTAAGGACCAACCTGCAATGCCCAAGTGTGTAGCATCATACCGGGCAGAACCATATCGTGCAACACCGTGTCGAGTGGCACCATACCAGGCAGCATGCAACGCCACATAACGGGAAACACCGTGCTGGGCAACACCTGACAACAACGCATTACAACAGGCAACACCCATACCGCCCAACGCAACAACACCACAACCACCTACTATACCGCCCAAGGGGTAAAACGCCAAAACCTCATGCTACTGTCGATCATCAACCAATACTATGGTCTTTTTTTTTTGATGACCGGGGGAAACCCAACTCCCCAGGAGGACGCCTAGAACCAATACTATGGTCATCACACCATACCGATCAAGGAGATATCACCCAACAACACATCTTGGGTAAAGGTCCATATCAGTCAAGGAGGTCAACACCCATCTAACATATTTCCCAAGCTTAACCCTAGAAGAGAGATATCGGGCAAGGGCCCAAAGGTCGTGATGGGTTGGTCATCTTCAACCTCAAGACTACCACCAAGAAACCCTAGTAGGTCAAGAGAGTTGGCTAACCTCTCAACAACCAAGTGAGAGGGGATTTGCACAACTTCTATCACATATCGGGCAGCAAGGTGGGTCATCCCAGATCGGCCAACCTTCCAACCTCAACTAGGTCAAGACCAACCACTATAGCAAAAATACCCATTAGTGGCTTTTCTAAAAAAATGCCACTATCTATGTAATGCAGTGGCATTTGTAATTTAAATGCCTCTAAACCACATATTATGGAGTTTATAGAAAAGACTTACTAATTAAGGCATTTTTATAATTAATTAGTGGCATTTCAAAATTGCCAAATCAAATGAGCGGGCCACAATTAGTAAAAAAAAATTGTTCCCGCGCGGCTTCCCCCGACATGCAAAATGGTTCCTCTTCTCCACGTGTTAGGGTAGAGACATTTACTCCCGACATTTTCTCTACTCGCAGAACCCACGAAGTCGACCTAGCTAGCCTTTTTGCCGTAATCTGCCAGACCATGGACGCTACCTGTTGGAATGCTCTCTGCTCTTCTCCAAGGCGTCGGCGATGTTGCCAAGGGTTGGAGGGGACTCCGAGGAAGAGATCAATCTCCCAACTTGCCGGCGAGGACTGCGGCGGTTTGCCACCCTAGTGCTTCAACACACGACTTGCCGACGAGGACTGCGGCAGTTCAGTGGCAGAAGTAGGATTTTGCACAAGGTGAGGCACCACACAAACTAATAGCATGTCAATAGAGTCAATAGACCATCCATTGTAAGCAGTGGCGAAGCCACTTGTGGGCTGCATGAGGCACATGCCTCACCCACATTTTAGAAATTTAACGATAGTCTCAAATTAGTTCTGGCATGGTAACATTAAAAAGTAACATATTGGGTCATCATTCCATGTCAATTTTGTTGGGCGGATGCAGAAATAGCAAGATCGTGCCTTCATCCGTGGCTCCGTGCCCTACGTCCCTAGTCTCCTGGTATAAATTTTGGTGATTGACGACGACCTTCAGCATATACGACACCGGCCGTAGTGACAAGTTTGTGCTTTAGGTCATTAAGAAAATCACATACAGAGCATGCTACAAATAGGTTTGATTCTTATATTCTCACATTTGAATCATTCACCCTATTAGAACTAATTTCCTTCTCCCAATTATCCAATGCACATTAACCAAATCTGTTTCGACTTGTTTACATTATATTAAGTGGTGTTTCTTATTTAGGTTCTCCTTTTTCGTAGATATTGCTAGACGATAGTCGAATCCCCATCATTTTTGTGGGATTTGTTGTTGTGTTGATATGGAGGAAGCCTTGTTGTGAAAGGACAACGTGGTGGCAAGTTACTCATTCGTGGAAAGTCTATTAATGTGAATTGTTATTGCAAATCTAATCTTTAGTCGGTGTTTTTGCAAAAGATTTTCCCTTCCGCACAAATTGGTTCACCAAGGGCTATGAACTTATGACCTCCTGTCTAATAAACCACTCTAAGAATTACATTCTGATCTGCAAAGGAATACACTACAATGTCATCTTCTTACACATATAGGTGTCAACAAAATCATTAGGCTTGGATTATATGTAGTTGCCAAATAGAATATGTACAACAGGGTGTATGCTTCTCCATGTTCACACGATATAATTATTTTATGTTGTCTGTTAACCTGGTAAGCTAATTATATGCAGTTCCATATACTATTGTTATATAATATCATTATATATACTTACAATTATTAGTATTAATATTTTGCAGTCTCTGTTCACCCACAATAGTTACTATGGCCTGGGCATCTACCCCCCACTCCTTTTCCCAGAAGCAAAAAAGCTGGACATCACCCTAGACGAGCGTACACTTGTACAACTCACCATTCCCAGACATTGGCGTCATCTGGACGGAAGACGCTACATGGCTGGTCAAATGACCTTAAAGTTTGGGAACTCGACAAATGTAATCAAGGTTCAGTATGATGGTGACGACAATCTGGTATCCACAACCAGTTGGCGTGGGTGGATTGGGAAAATGGGAATTGGCTGTACGGACCAGATTTTGCTTCGTCCGATTGGCGACAATACCATACATGCTTATATACATAACTACAACAACAGTTTTCCTTCTCACCTGAGACGATATATGCACGAGCTATACTATATCTGAGGAGTCTTCATTCGATGAATTTGACATGCATGAGGTGAAATCCTTGCCTGTTGGTAACGCCTTGTACCCCATGACCATCAGTTCAGATTCGTCTACCAATGACTCCATCCTCGACACAACATCATCAAGAAAAGGGACACATCACAGTCATAATGGCTATCACAATTGTTGATGAATTTTTTTAACTTTTAAATTAGGAAATAATCAAAAAATGTAATTTGTGTTGTATTACTTAATGAACATTAGTAATCAATCAAGTACTGTGAATTTAAGGTACCCAATGTGATCTTGATGATGGCTTGTAAATGTTTTTCTCTGGTGTGGTTTTGAGTGATGTTTTTCTTTGAGTAAATACCTTTTATGTTGTTCAATTTTGTTTTAAGTGTCTTCATTTTTGTGTGACTTGATATACTCAGGATGAGAGAACAGTTAAGTGACATCTTCCATAATAAGACAACTACAAGGAATGATCAGAACAACATCATTGACTCTTGTACGGGGACTCATTTACCTATAATTACTCCACAAGGTTGTTGGAAAGCTTTGAACCTGTCATCCAGTAATCGTTCCAAATTTTTTTTAGCTTCCCTTCCACCTAATGTTCAAAATGATAGACCAAGGAAATTCAATAACACTGTTGCTAGATCTGCTGTTACAAGAACACCTTGTGATGGACAAGGTAATCATATCATTGCATTTATAGTGCTACATTTAATGATATATGATTTCTATATATGTTGTATGCTTTATGAATGAATGCTCAGGTCAAAGACATCGACAACGGGTTCCTAATGGCAATGCGTCAGTGTCCAATCATTCAAGAAGAGTAGATAGTAGAGCTGCCAATAGTCAAAATAGCCATGCATTTCATGATTACATGGATCAAAATGGCCTATATGATCACCATGATGAGTTGTTAAATGCTACAACAACACCTTTTGATGGGCTAGGTAATCTGTTAATTCATTGCATATATAGTGCTGCCTTTAGTGATATATAATTTCCATTTATGTTGTATCCTTTATGAATGAATGCTCAGGTCAAAGACATCGACCATGGGTGCCTAATGGCAATGCTTGGGTGTCCAATCATTCTAGAAGAGTAGACAGTGGAGCTGCCAATAGCCAAAACAACCATCCATTTCATGACCACATGGAGCAAAATGACCTCTCTGATCACCATCAAGAGTCGTTGAATGCTACAACAACAACTTCTGATGGGCTAGGTAATTGGTTAATTCATATCATTGCATTCATCTTGCTGCATCTAAAGATATATAATGTCCATTTATGATGGACTAGGTAATTGGTTAATTCATATCATTGCATTCATAGTGCTGCGTCTAAAGATATATAATTTCCATTTATATTGTATCCTTTATGAATGAATGCTCAGGTCAGAGACATCGACCCCCAGTGCCTACTGTCAATGTTCCCATGTCCAATCAATCAAGAAGAGTAGAGAGTAGAGCTGGCAATAGCCAAAATACAAATGTATTTCAAGAAACCAAGGAGCAAAATGACGTCTCTGATCACCATGATGAGTCATTGAATGCTACACCAACACCTACTGATGTGCTAGGTATTCAGTTTATTCATATCATTGCATTTATAGTGTTGCATCTAATGATATATAAATGAATTCTTAGGTCAAAGACATCACACACATGGTCGAACGCAATGTTTGCAAGTTTGGAAAAGAAAGGTCGGCGATTAAATTCCCATTGAGATAAATCAATTTGGACAACCAGTGGGTAAAAACCAATGTCACTTATCAAGTTTTTTGACAACCATTGCAAGAGATCCCAATCTTTGTCCATTAAACTACGAGGACTGGAGACAATTTCCAGCAAATAAAAAAGAATCCATATGGAATTTTGTTAAGGTACAATATTATAATTTATTTTTAAATGGTTAAATGAAGCTTCTAATTGATATTCTTATTGTCGTTAGAGTAAATTCATGATGGACATAGAATTAAAGGAGTGGACAATGAAGAGACTGGGTAACAAATGGAAGGACCACAAGTGGGAGTTACGGAAACTATACTTCGTAGAAGATAGTCCATATGAACAACAATTTGAACAAGTTGTTCCCCGCGTGGAAATGTCTCAATGGGAATTTCTTGTGGATTACTGGAGGAGCAATAAAGGAAAGGTAATTTTTGTATCTATTAATTGATATTTAATTTACCTCACAGATAATTACTATGGACAATACTGCAATTTTTTTTCACAGAGGAAGTGTATAACTAACAAGACAAGCAGAAAATTTCAAAAGGTTAGCCACACAACAGGAACCAAGTCATTTGCTTGTCTAAAACATGATGTAAGTTAGACTATATTGTGATCCAATTGGACAATTTGGCGACATCCATTTAAATGATGTTAGCAATAACCTTGTTTGAATGATACAGTTGGAGAAGGAAACAGGCGGGGAAGTTGATCCCATTGAGTTTTTTGAGAAAGTCATCGTAAAAAAGATGGGAGCATAGTTGATATTGAATCCACCAAAATTTTGGTACAAGGATTCCTATCCTATAGTATTATGTTACATTTACTACATGGAAACATTTATATGTTTGGTATAAAATTCATCTCCTATGTTCTGTTGTGTGTAGGAAAAATTTTCTGAGGTAGGGGACGAGCTGCAAAGAAACCAACCTGATGTTACTTCAACTGAAATTTATAGGCAGGTTATAGGAGAAGAGAGACCAGGATATGTTCGTGGTTATGGACTTGGACCATCACCTTCTGATATCTGGGGCAAGAACCGTAAATCCCGAGAAGCTGATGAAGCACAAAGGAAGCATTTCCAAGATCAGCTTGAACAACAACGGATGGAATTTGAAGCTAAAATTTAAGAACATAATGCAAAAATAGAGCAGATACTAGCCTTGTCTAGAGCAGGAAACAGTCAATCAGCACAACATGTACGCACTGGCCAGGTATGAATACATTTTATATGAGATGTGTGGTATCAATTATTTTCCATGTTGAATTTTGATGGCCTTATGAAAAAGATAAAATAATTGTGCAGATCGGAATGAGAGATTCAACAATTTTTAAGGGACAAGTATGTTTGTATTTGAGTAAATTGCACATCATTGTACGTTTGTCTAAATTTTTTATTTAAATTGTATTTTGTTTATAGGAAGTGTATGTGATGAGTATCACAGATGCAGATGATAAAGTTGCAATCGGTCGAGTATCTGAGGTTGACCCCTTGCAAATGGTGGGAGGTGCAATTTTAGGCTCATCATGTGTTGGTGTTTATGTAGAGGTTGTGGTGATGGCCAACAAACCTCTAGTCAGACCTTCTGAGCAATATCAATATATTGATGAAGTTATTGGCAATGTCATAGCATGGCCGAAATCACATTTACTGCCAAAGTGAGCATATAGTATTGCTTATAATATGACATAATTGAAAACAAAACTAGTATCTAAAGTCATTTCCATTTGTTGCAAGTCATGAAGTGTAAAGATAGATAATTGCATTCTTGGATACTGTGTAGAGAGATGAAAGCTATAGTTGTGTTTCTTTGGTCCACTTTTTTATTAGTACATAATGATCCAGATATTGTTGTTTCATGTCCATTGTCATAGACAATGTTTCCAAATGACAATCCTGTTTTGCTTTTAGATATGAGCAGTGTCTTACCTTCTTGTGTGTGACATTTACACAACATATTTTCTTTTGACCTGCTGAATGCGAATGTCTTTTTTTGCTTCCTAAGTCAATAGTTTTCTATAAATTTTTCTTTCATAACTTGATCACATGTTGCATGATAGCTTACGAAGTCAATATTTCTCTAAAGAATTGTGCATTTTGTGCCTTCCACAACAAACAACATGTCACTGTGTAAAAGGCCAGTAGTATCTAAAATTAGTATCTAAGGTAGTATTGCAGCCTAGCCAAAGTGGTTTTTAGGTATGAGCAGTGTTTTTGGAATCTTGTGTGTGAGATTTACATAACATATTTTGCTGTGGTGATTCGCCTCAAGATGGTTTGTGGTTGAGCTTCTATGATTGCTTAATATTTAGGCTATTAAGATGTCTGAAATGTAATTGAGCTATTTTAGTCGCATGCTTCTATGCATCCTAATTTCTCTGTAGAGGTACAACAAGTCATTTTCAACATTTCCATGGTACAACAAGTCATTTTCAACATTTCCATACTCTGCTTTGGTTAAGAAGTCAAGGAAGAAGCCTCAAGAAATAATGGGTGCTCTTAGTAATATCAGTTCCTCCATGTTCCCTTAATTGTTAAAACAACATCTACAATAATACCCTTTCTGTAACATGTGGTTGTGATACAGGCCCTAAAAGCCAATAACTATGGTAAGGATCCTCTGCTAAGATCATGTACAGAGACTGACCTTAAATATCCAAGTACAGAGCTGCTGTTAGGACTCAAAAAGGCATGTTTTTGGAGATCAAAGGCCACTCTTGAGAGCTAATGTTGTCATTTCATCTCTTGTGAAAGCCTTCAACTTAGCTCTTGTGATTGGCCTTTAATCTCCAAGAACATAGCTGCTGTTAGGACTCAAAGATGGGATTCCTCACCCTGGAACTGGTCTTACATGCAATCCAACAAAATGGTGCATGCTTACATGTTTACAATCTATTCTGGAAACTCTTCTTGCTTATCAGGGAATAGTGAATCTATTCCTGGTGGCCATGTTAGTATACATTTGAAGACCTAAAGCCTCCTGCTGATCTACATAGTCAACTTGCATCTTTTGTTGTTAGTTGTTTATTACATGTGGTGGTTTCCATGACTGGTGATGGTGTCATTGATGCATCTGCTCTGAAAATGGCATACATTGGTATTGCCATGGGAATTGCTGGAACTGAGGTAAGTATGTTCTCTATATTTTAGTTTGTATATCTATCGTCTTGTCTTTTAGTAGTTATTATCGATAATGATTGTTTCTTCTCTTTTTATGTGTCAGTCCAGGTTACCAAGGAGGCTTCAGACATGGTTCTTGCTGATGATAACTTCAGTACAATAGTTATTGCAGTTGGCGAAGGGAGATCTATCTATAAAAACAAGAAGGCTTTCAACAGGTTCTGCTCTTATTAATCATTATATGCTTTCTTACCTTACTAAAAATCTTTCAACTTATTATGTATAGACTATAGTTTTATGAGAACCCTGGACGACATTGAGTTTGATAACCATCTTTCAGTTTATGATAGTGGATCTGTATTCAGCCCTAAGGTCCTTTGATGTATTGCATCCTAGCCAAAGTGGTATCTAAAACTAGTATCTAAAGTAGTATGTTCTGTTTAAATTCTGATGTCCAACTTACTAACAATGATGATCACCTTTTGCCTTGCCTTAATGTAGGTGTATGCAATCAAAGTTTCATTTTTATGCAATCCTCTTCACTAACACTGCTACTAGCTCTGTTGTTACTGATATGTTGACAATGACTTGGTGTACCTCTGTAGTTTTGCATCCTAATTTCTCTACAGATGTACATGAAGTCATTGTCAACATGTCAGAACTATGCTATGGTGGAGAAGTCTACGAAGAAGCCTCAAGGATGAATGGTTTCTCCAAGAGATTAAAGGTTGTAAATGTCTTTTTGCTTCCTACTCTGGAAAGTCTTCTTGCATGTTTTGCAGTTACTTGTTTTTTACATGTGGTGGTTGCCATGACTGGTGATGGTGCCAATGATGCACCTGCTCTGAAAATGGAAGACATTGGTATTGCCATGGGAATTTCTGGAACTGAGGTGATTATATTCGATATGGGAATTTGTATATCTATCTTCTTCTCTTTTAGTAATTATTATCGATAATGATGTTTCTTCTCTTTTATGTGTCAGTCCAGGTTGCCAAGGAGGCTTCAGACATGGTTCTTGCTGATGATAACTTTAATACAATATTTATTGCAGTTGACGAAGGGAGATCTATCTATAACAACATGAAGGCCTTCACCAGGTTCTGCTCTTATTAATCATTTTATGCTTTCTTACCTTACTAATATTCTTTCAACTTATTATGTATAGACTATAGTTTTATGAGAACACTGGACGAGATTGAGTTTGATTATAATCTTTTGCTTTTACATAATTTTTAAGATTGTCAGCTTTGCCCCCTTTCTATAATCTTCTTAGTTGTGTGCTTATCTAAATGTCAAAAGCTTTGCTGCGTGGCAAACTCTATTCAGATGACATAATGTGAATGGTACATTTGAAATTATCACCCATGTCAAACTTAGTAGGAGTGGTGAGAAGGTGGGTTCTTGTGAGACTGCCCTTCTTGCAAAGCTCGACATTAGGCCCTTCTCATATGGACTGGTTGTGATGTCAGTTTATGACAATGGATCTGTATTCAGCCCTGAGGTCCTTGACCTTACTGAAGATGACCTTATTATAAATTTGGCAATGGTTCTATCTTCCCTGATACTATCTTATTGCATGCTAGTGCTGTAAGTTTTTTTGTCTTACATTTTCATGCAAGTGCTCAACTTTTTGCTCACTTCATGGCAGGATCCTATCAAGTTTGTAGTTGTTTCTGCCCCTGCTGCTGCTTCAGGCTATGCAGTTGCACCTGTGGCTTCTGCTGCTAAGGTGGAAGAGAAGAAGGAAGAACCTACTGAGGAATCTGATGACTTTATGTAAGTATATTTGCTATATGACAATTTGTATATCTATCTTCTTGTCTTTTAGTAATTATTATCAATAATGATTGTTTTTCTCTTTTTATGTGTCGGTCCATGTTACCAAGGAGGCTTCAGACATGGTTCTTGTTGATGATAACTTCAGTACAATAGTTATAGCAGTTGGTGAAGGAAGATCTATCTATAACAACATGAAGGCCTTCACCAGGTTATGCTCTTATTAATCATTATATGCTTTCTTACCTTACTAAAAATCTTTCAACTTATTATGTATAGACTATAGTTTTATGATAACCCTGGATGACATTGAGTTTGATAACCATCTTTTGCTTTTTACATAATTGTCAAGATTGTCAGCTTTTCACCCTTTCTATCATGTGCTTAGTTGTGTGCTTAGCTGAATGTCTAAAAATTTGTTGCATGGCAAACTCTATTCAGCTGACATAATGGGAATGGTACAATTGAAATTATCACCACTGTCGAACTTATTAGGAAAGGTGAGAAGGTGGGTTCTTATGAGGCTGCCCTTCTTGCCAAGCTCGGCATTAGGCCCTTCTCATATGGACTGGTTGTGCTGTCAGTTTATGACAGTGGATCTATATTCAGCCCTGAGGTCCTTCACCTTACTGAAGATGACCTTATTGATAAACTTGGCAATGGTGCTATCTTCCCTGATACTATATTAACAACATGCTAGTGTTGTAAGTGTTTTTGTCTTACATTTGCATACAAGTGCTCAACATTTTGCTCACTTCATTGTAAGATCCTAGCAAGTTTGCAGTTGCTACTACCCCTGCTGCTACTTTAGGCTATGCAGATGCACCTTCTACTTCTGCTACCAAGGTGGAAGAGAAGAAGGAAGAACCTGCTGAGGAATCTGATGACCATATGGCCATAATGCTATCACTGCAGCTGAGAAGAAGGATGAACCTTCATTGTAGTGTAGCTGGTCTACTCCTGTAGAAGCTCACAACTACTTGGAATGCTGGAATGGAGCTGTATGTTTTTGTAAGAAAATGAGTTTGTATTCCTTTGGGGGGTCTCCAAGTGCAAAATGAGTTGTTATCCATTTAGTGTTCATGTAACATACTGAACTCCACTATATACCTCTTTGTACCCTTTTCTATAAGTTTTTTCCTTCATTTTTGTTCCATATGTCTTTGGACTTGATTTAGTGGAATTATGATGGTTATTGGATAAATGTTTCCCCTATATTCTTAATATAGGGTTGTATGCACAAATACCTCAGTTAGATTTTAGATAATGGGTCTAAAGTGCTAATTGTACACTAAGCAATAAAAAGAATAAAATACTTCATCCTAGAACTTTCTAGCACTTCCTAGAATAAGAGAAATAAGAGAAAATCCGAATTTTATATAAGGAAGAAGATAAATGCAATAATTAAAGGTAATATGGGAATTAATGGGTAAAGAAGATAATTAAAAAGATTTCGCACCAAAATTATAATTGGAAACCCCTCAGGATAATTTGACACTCAAATTTGTTTTCTTGATCAAAAAGTAACTTAAGGGCCAAGTATCATTTAAAGTGGAACATAAATATAAATATTAATGACATTATCAAAAGAAAATAGGAAATATGCCAATAAAGTGAAATAAAATACTTAATGTTCCCAAATTAGAAAAATAACTCCAAATTCGTATTCTAAACATAAAAATAAGCATTTTGGCAAATTTGCAGCTAATTTGGATAATGTGTGAATAATGAGTAAAATAGGAGAGAGAAATTGTATAGAATAATCTATTTATTTAATAAATAAACAAATAATCTCAACTTGTGAAGATAATTGCAAAATCGTGTTCCAATCCCTTAAGGAGACTTATGGGTGAAGTTACTCAAAAATTAGATAATGTTATCACCTCTTTTGAAGGAGGAAAGAGAAAATGACATTTTAATTATTTTACATATCAAACTTTCTCAAAAGACAAAACTAACTCCATATCTGGATTCTACGCATCAAAATAAGTCAGGATATAAAATTTGGTAATTTTTGGACAATGTTTGAGCCTCCAAATGAAGAGAGAGAAAAATATTTAGGAATTAATTGAATTTTGGTCGAATTTTATTAGGAATCAACTCCTTGTCTCATCCGTGAGATTGGACAGCCCAGGGTTCTTCGTGGACCTGGGTCCACTGATCCGACGACTCACAGTCGTCTTCTACCTCTAGTTGTATAAGGAAACATGCCTTGTTTCTTCGATTTTTCAAATCGAATTATCTAGAGTTTTACTCGACAGTTTTTGCTAAAACTTGCTTCGTTGGATTCCTTGTGCGTTTCCGCATAGGTTTATCCCAAAAACTTTGGGATTTGATGAGTATTGGCGTAACGCCCAACTGGGGCGCCGACCCTCTCTACCTTCCCCTACCTAAACCCTAGTCTAGGGTACATTGCCTATAAATATACCAACTCCAATGACCGCCATCGCCTTAGAAACTCGCTCATGCTCTCAATTTGGTGTTTCGTGGACGTTCTGACCCCCAACCGGCCGCCGAGGACCACGTGTCTTGTGGCGCTCCTCCTTCTCTCGTTTCTTCATCTCTGTTCAATCGAGAGGTACCATCATCTTCGACTCTCCTCCCTCTTTCTTTCGAGTACCTAAGCATAGAATTTGGTCAAGTAACGAGTTTTTTCCCAATTGAGCCGAGCAAGCTGCTCGCTGCTAATGGTGCTCGGGCAAGGGGAGGAAGACGACTCCCCATCGTTTTACCAAAACACCCCTGGTCGTTTGATTCGTTTGTTTTTCACGCGAGGGGCGTTCTCGTCCTTTTCCTTTTTGTTTGCTTTGACCGCGCTGACCCCGGCCCGCTCGCCTACTGCGAGCACTTCTGAGACGCGGGCCACTGCTCTCTCTCGCTCCCGATAGCTCTGCTCTGTGTGCGGTTGCCACGTGGCAAGTCGTGGTTGGGTGATACAAAATAAATCATAGAAAATTATTCCATTGGTCAAAAATAGAAAATAAATAGTGTTTTGAAATCAGGAAGACGAGGTCTATCCATTAAAAATAATTTTGAGTTTTGATTTTGATGTTTGTGAAAACATATTTTTAGAGTCGATTTAATTAACTAAAAATCACTAAAATTAACCCTAAAAGTCCATATCTTCAAAAATACAATATTATATGTTATCTTGATCAGAAAACCCTAACTAAGATGATGTTGATGTTTTTGGAGTCTAATTCAATGGTTTGCGTGAAAAGTTAGTAATATTAGGGTTTTCAATCTTTAATGAGTATATTTAATTCTAATTCATAGATGTAATGATGAGTTAGGGAAAGTGGGTTCTGATTTCGTGTGAAGGGTTGGAAAGAGGGTTCTAGAATACCTGAGACTAAGGTATGTGAAATTCCTATTTATGTATGTGCATCTACTCTTCAGTTGGGAAAACTTTATACCAATACCTATAATTCCTAATGAGGCTTAAACTGACCTAAATTCTTGATTCTTGAAACCTAAATTGTTTATTGCCTCAAAATTAGTTGTAGTATTATCTTGTTTGGGGTTTTCATACCCCGCTGCCATGTTACATAATATTTTGCTTAATCTTGCCATAACTCTTTTGCTAGCATGTAATTAAATGTTCTATTTAATTATAAAGTAGTGGTACTTATGTACAACCACCCATAGAGGGCATGTATATAATCACCCTAGGGGAATGTTTATACTTCTCCCCATTATATTATAGGTGACTGGGAATGTCTTATTCTCCCCTCACCTAAGGTTAGAGGTCCGATAGGTGCCTCAACCCTACTTAGTTAGGTAGACATATTAATTTACATGCAAAACCTTATTTATTTTGTTATTGGCAAGTTTCATTATAAAAAACCTCATACTCTTTGATGTCTCACTTTTCAATAAATCTCTAGCCTATTTTACTTGTTACAACTTTCTTGCCACTTTTACAATAATCTTGTAACACATACTTTTCTCTCTTTTCCTCTTGCTGGGTGTCTTCCCAACCACCCAGGTGCCGGTGTTGTGCAAGGTGAAGGACAAGCTTGAAGGAAGTTTCTCTCAGGAGTTCATCTTTAGCGTTTGGAAAGGATGGCTAGGTTACTATAGCTAGATACTATTTATATTATATTTTCTTTTTGAAATCATTCATGTAGTAAACAATAAAAGCTATGTGAAGGCTTTTTATTTCTTTATTTCCACTGCTATTGACATTTTATTATGTATCTGGAATCATGCTTATTTACTTGGAATATTATGCAATCATCCTCAAAGTCTCTAAATTTTGTTAAAAATTGTGGATGCTTGTATTTCCTTTAGATTTTAGTAAAGAGGTGATCTCACCTCTTTACAGCATGGTATCAGAGCCTTTAGGAAACTATTAGGGCATGCAGTTGAAGCAACGGTGTCTAGAAAGGATCAGGGTTTCGGGGGCTGGAAAAATTTTCCTCTGCACCACTAGCTTGGTATACGAGGACTCCCGTGCCCATATGATCTGGCCTGGCCTACATTGATACGAATTTCCCAAAATAGTATGCTTTTAGGCAATAGCATTCTAGTTATCCTTTTCTCATCTCTATTTGTATTCTCTTCTCATCTATGATTCTATACTCCTGAGAACCTAATATGATATTTTCAGGAGAGGTGACTTGTTTGACAACGTGAACCAGGAGCCGACCCCTAATGATCCCAACACTCCTGCAACTCCTGCGGTCAACCAGATTGCTTCCGGTACTCTTGCCTTCACACCTGAGCAATAACTTGCGATGTTACGACAGTTGTTGTCCTCCACTATGATGGGACAACTCAACACCATTGATGTTGTTGCCAACAAGCCGAGGGAGTTCACCCTCACTGACTTCATCAAGATGCAGCCACCCTACTTCAAGGGTGAAAGTGAGCCTAACATGGTGGACAAAGCCGACGACTGGGTGTTGGCCCTGGATCAGACCTTCGAGGGTATGGTGTGCCCTCCTTACCAGAAGGTTCGGTTTGTGACGTACATGCTGGATGGACCGACACGTGTTTGGTGGAACGGTGTTGCCCGCACTCGGGACACCTCTTCTATGGAGTGGGCCCAGTTTCTGAAGCTGTTTAGGGAGGAGAAGTACATCTGCCCTGCTTTCCTGAGGAAGAAGGAGGCTGAGTTTTACAGCCTCAAGCAAGGAAGCATGAGCATGGCCGACTACATTTAGAAATTTCTACTGCTAGAACGTTACGCCACCGACCTTGGAGCTGATAGAAGAGCAACCTTATTCTTGGAAGGCCTAAACTATCATGTGGGTCGAAGCCTCGTTCCGCAGCTGCCACTCACTTTTCAACAGGTGGTGGACAAGGCTCTCGCCATCGAGTCATATCGAGGGTTTCAAGCTTCTAATGGCTTCAACAACAAAAGGAAGAATATGAACCAACATGAGAACCGTGGATGTGATCACTGCAACATGTGCAATCACCACCATCCTCCTGGCAGATGCCCCACCAACAATGCACCTGCTTGTAATGGCAACCATCCTCCACCAACCTGCCATGAGTGCGGCCAAGTCGGGCACATCCGACCCAACTGCCCCCGTTTCCAGCAAGGGCAAAATAATGCCCCATAGCCACAACAGCCGAGACAGAACCCTCCTCCGCGAAACAACAACAACAAAAACCAAAACCCGAGGTGTCCTCTAGTGGAGAGGCGGAATGGGAGAGTGTTCGCTCTCAATGCTGAAGAAGAGGGTGAAGGTAATGAAGTGATTGAAGGTACACTGCACCTTAATATGCATCCTTTAAAAGCACTATTTGATTCTGGTTCCTCCAATACCTTCATATCTTGTCAGTTTGCCTCTATGCTTGGAATCAAATCTGAGTTTATGGATCATGTGTTAGATGTAAAAACCCCTAGTGGTAAAATCTACTCCTCGTACCTCCAAACTCCTACCTTGGACCTTTGTATATCCAGAATAATGTTTCCCACTGTTTTTGTCTTGCTTGATATGACCGTCTTTGACATCATCTTGGGTATGGATTGGTTAAAGAAGTATAAAGCAGTTTTGTACTGTGAGGAATCCAAGGTTAGACTGGTTCATCCTGATGAAGGAAAAGTGTGTGTCAAGGGCAAGAAGTGAGAAGAGCGACAGTTTGTCATCTTTGCCATTAAAGCTGAAAAGCTTGTCTCACAAGGGTGTATAGCCTTTCTAGCCTCCATATTTCTCGATGCTACACCTCCTGTTCTAGAACATGTTGATGTGGTGAAGGACTTCCCAGATGTCTTTCCTGAGGAGTTTCCCGGGTTGCCGCCAACTCGCGAGGTGGAAATCTCCATCGAGTTCATACCTGGAACTTCACCGATATCGAAGCCACCCTACCGCTTGGCCCCTACTGAGCTGGCTGAGTTGAAGAAGCAACTTGAAGAGCTTCTCGACATGGGCTTCATCCGCCCTAGTGTTTCCCCTTGAGGAGCCCCTGTCATGTTTGTGAAGAAGAAGGATGGATCTTTGCAGATGTGTATGGACTACCACATGCTTAACCAGGTGATAGTGAAGAACCGTTATCCGTTGTCACACATCGATGACCTATTCGATCAGCTGAAGTCAGCCACCGTGTTCTCCAAGATGGACCTGTCAAGTGGTTACTACCAGATGCGTGTGAAGGATGATGATGTCCCGAAGACAGCGTTCAGAACTCGTTATGGGCATTATGAATTCATGGTCATGCCTTTTGGTTTGACTAATGCCCTTGCTGCGTTCATGGACCTGATGAATAGATTATTCCGCCCATATCTCGAGAAGTTCATAGTGGTGTTTATTGATGACGTTTTGGTTTATTCTGAGACGTTGGAACAACATCGCGAGCAACTACAGATTGTACTCAGCACATTGCGAGAAAATCAACTGTATGCAAAATTCTCAAAATGTGAGTTCTGGATAAAGGAAGTTATGTTTCTTGGTCACATGATTTCTATCGGTCATATAGTTGTTGATCCTGTGAAGGTAGAAGCTGTGACAAAGTGGGATGCTCCGAAAAACCCATCTAAAATCCGTAGTTTCCTTGGTCTAGCTGGTTACTATCGAAAGTTTATCAAAGGGTTCTCTGAGTTGCCTTTACCTTTGACCAAGCTGACTCAGAAGGAGGTCAAGTTCTCATGGACCCCTGAATGTGAGGATAGTTTTCAGAAGTTGAAGATGAGCCTGACTTCTGCTCCCGTGCTTGCTTTTCCTGTTCAGGGCATACCCTATGTCATCTACACCGACACATCCCGACAAGGCTTAGGGTGTGTCTTGATGCAAGATAGAAAGGTGATCGCCTATGCTTCTCGACAGTTGAAACCTAATGAAGCAAATTGGCCTACACATGATTTGAATCTTGCTACCATAGTCCATGCTTTGAAGATCTGGCGACACTATCTCTATGGCGAAAAGTTTGAAGTCTTTTCTGATCACAAGAGTCTGAGATATCTGTTGACTCAGAAGGATCTGAACTTGAGACAACGTAGGTGGATGGAATATCTTAAAGATTACAACTTCACCATCACCTATCATCCTGGTAAAGAGAATGTCGTAGCTAATGCTCTAAGTCGCAAGAAGGATGTTGTTTGTGCTTCTGTGAGATGTTCAGTGTGGGAAAACCTTGAACATGTTTCCAGTTGGAGACCTCAACATGTCAATTCAGTGGATGAAGACAAGTTGTGTGTTCATATGGCTAGCTTGACCGTTACACCAACCTAGATCTAAGAAGTCATGACTACACAGTTAGAGAGTTCTGAGCTTGAAGAGATGAAAGCTTTATCTGAGAAACCGCAATCTGACTTCTCTGTCAGAGTGGATGGTGATATCCTCTTTAGACAAAGGTTGTGGATTCCCAATGCTGGTGATATGAGACAGAAGGTTCTGAGTGAAGCTCATGGGTCCAAGTACACTATTCACCCTGGCACAACCAAGATGTACAAGGACTTACTGCGAAGCTTCTGGTGGAAGAACATGAAGAATGATATAGCTCTCTTCGTGGCGAAGTGCTTGACATGTCAGCAAGTCAAGATTGAACATCAACGACCCGGTGGTCTTCTTCATCCTCTCGAGATTCCAGAATGGAAGTGGGAGAAGATCACAATGGACTTTGTTACCGGTTTCCCTAAGTCCAAGAAGGGTTATGATGCTGTTTGGGTGGTGATTGATCGACTTACAAAATCTGCTCATTTCTTGCCTTTCAAAACCACGTATAAAGTTGCTGAGATGGCTCAGTTATATGTGGAGTGGATAGTTCGTCTGCATGGTGTTCGTACTGTGATAGTTTCTAATCGAGACCTGAAATTCACTTCTCGTTTATGGGGTCAGATTCAAGAAGAGATGGGTACTGATCTGCATTTCAGTACTGCATACCACCCGTAAACTGATGGTCAGTCCGAGAGAACAGTTCAGATTCTGGAGGACTTGCTACGTGCTTATGTGATGGATTAGGGTGGTGCCTGGGATCGATATCTACCATTAGCAGAGTTTGCTTACAACAATAGCTACCAAGCAAGTATTGGTATGCCACCTTTTGAAGCTCTCTATGGTAGACCTTGTCGTTCGCCTTTGCACTGGGATGATGTTGGTGAACGTTCCCTAGTGAAGACCGATGACATGCAGGTGATGCTTGAGAAGGTACAGTTGATAAAGAAACGGATGAAAGCTACTTAAGACCGACAGAAGATGTATGCTGATAAAAAGAGGTCTGATGTAAGCTTCTTAGTGAGAGACTATGCTTTTCTAAAGATCAAGCCTATATGTTCTATTGCAAGATCTAAAGTAAAAGGCAAGTTGAGTCCTCGCTTTGTTGGACCATTTGAAATCTTAGATAAGGTGGGAGATTGTGCATATCGCTTAGCCTTACCTCCTGCTTATGATAAGATCCACAATGTGTTCCATGTCTCTATGTTGAGGAAGTACGTAAAGGATCTGTCTCATGTACTCACCATTGAACCTGTGGAGATTCATGGGAATCTGAATTATGAAGAACTACCTGTGAGGATCCTTGACTCCTGAGAAAAGTAGCTGAACAATAAGGAGATAGAGTTAGTAAAGGTTTTGTGGAGATATCATGGTTTAGAAGAAACCACCTGGGAGTTGAAAGACGAGATGTTACGTACTCACCCTTCCCTCTTTGTATGAGATTTCGGGGACGAAATCCTCTTAAGGGGTGGAGTGATGTAACATACTGAACTCTACTATGTACCTCTTTGTACCCTTTTATATAAGTTTTGTCCTTCATTTTCGTTCCATATGTCTTTGGACTTGATTTAGTGGAATTATGATGGTTATTGGATAAATGTTTCCCATATATTCTTAATATAGGGTTGTATGCACAAATACCTCAGTTAGATTTTAGATAATGGGTCTAAAGTGCTAATTGTACACTAAGCAATAAAAAGAATAAAATATTTTGTCCTAGAACTTTCTAGCACTTCCTAGAATAAGAGAAAATCTGAATTTTATATAAGGAAGAAGATAAATGCAATAATTAAAGGTAATATGGGAATTAATGGGTAAAGAAGATAATTAGAAAGATTTTGCACCAAAATTATAATTGGAAACCCCTCAAGATAATTTGACACTCAAATTAGTTTTCTTGATCAAAAAGTAACTTAAGGGCCAAGTATCATTTAAAGTGGAACATAAATATAAATATTAATGACATTATCAAAAGAAAATAGGAAATATGCCAATAAAGTGAAATAAAATACTTAATGTTCTCAAATCAGAAAAATAACTCCAAATTCGTATTCTAAACATAAAAATAAGCCTTTTGGCAAATTTGCAGCTAATTTGGATAATGTGTGAATAATGAGTAAAATAGGAGAGAGAAAGTGTGTAGAATATTCTATTTATTTAATAAATAAACAAATAATCTCAACTTGTGAAGATAATTTCAAAATCATGTTCCAATCCCTTAAGGAGACTTATGGGTGAAGTTACACAAAAATTAGATAATGTTATCACCTCTTTTGAAGGAGGAAAGAGAAAATGACATTTTAATTATTTTACATATCAAACTTTCTCAAAAGGAAAAACTAACTCCATATTTGGATTCTACGCGTCAAAATAAGTCAGGATATTAAATTTGGTAATGTTTGGACAACGTTTAAGTCTCCAAATGAAGAGAGAGAAAAACATTTAGGAATTAATTAAATTTTGGTCGAATTTTATTAGGAATCAACTCCTTGTCTCATCCGTGAGATCGGACGGCCTGGGGTTCTTCGTGGACCCGAGTCCACTGATCTGATGACTCACAGTCGTCTTCTACCTCTAGTCGTATAAGGCAACATGCCTTGTTTCTCCGATTTTTCAAATTGAATTATCCAGAGTTTTACTCGACAGTTTTTGCTAAAACTTGCTTTGTTGGATTCCTAGTGCGTTTCTGCACAGGTTTATCCCAAAAACTTTGGGATTTGACGAGTATTGGAGTAACGCCCAACTGGGGCACCGACCCTCTCTACCTTCCCCTACCTAAACCCTAGTCTAGGGTACCTTGCCTATAAATATACCAACCCCAATGACCGCCATCGCCTTAGCAACTCGCTCATGCTCTCAATTTGGTGTTTCGTGGACGTTCTAACCCCCAACCGGCCACCGAGGACCACCTGGCTTCGGCGCTCCTCCTTCTCTCGTTGCTTCATCTCCGTTCAATCGAGAGGTACCATCATCTTCGGCTCTCCTCCCTCTTTCTTTCGAGCACCTAAGCATAAAATTTGGTCAAGTAACGAGTTTTTGCCCAATTGAGCCGAGCAAGCTGCTCGTTGCTCATGGTGCTCGGGCAAGGGGAGGAAGACGACTCCCCGTCATTTTAGCAAAACACCCCTGGTCGTTTGATTCGTTTGTTTTTCGCGCGAGGGCCATTCTCATCCTTTTGCTTTTTGTTTGCTTTGACTGCGCTGACCCCGGCCTACTCGCCTGCTGCGAGCGCTTTTGAGACGCGGGTCACCGCTCTCTCTCGCTCCCGATCGCTCTGCTCTGTGTGCGGTTGCCACGTGGCAAGTCGTGGTTGGGTGATACAAAATAAATCATAGAAAATTATTCCATTGGTCAAAAATAGAAAATAAATAGTGTTTTGAAATCCGGAAGACCAGATCTATCCATCAAAAATAATTTTGAGTTTTGATTTTTATGTTTGCGAAAATGTATTTTTAGAGTCGATTTAATTAACTAAAAATCACTACAATTAACCCTAAAAGTCCATTCCTTCAAAATATACAATATTATATGTTATCTTGATCAGAAAACCCTAACTAAGATGATGGTGAGATTTTTGGAGTCTAATTCGATGGTTTGCATGAAAAGTTAGTAATATTAGGGTTTTCAATCTTTAATGAGTATATTTAATTCTAATTCATAGATCTAATGATGAATTAGGGAAAGTGGGTTCTGATTTCGTGTGAAGGGTTGGAAAGAGGGTTCTAGAACACCTGAGGCTAAGGTATGTGAAATTCCTATTTATGTATGTGCATCTACTCTTCAGTTGGGAAAACTTTATACCAATACCTATAATTCCTAATGAAGCTTAAACTGACCTAAATTCTTGATTCTTGAGACCTAAATTGTTTATTGCCTCAAAATTAGTTGTAGTATTATCTTGTTTGGGGTTTTTATACCCCACTTCCATGTTACATAATCTTTTGCTTAATCTTGCCATAACTCTTTTGCAAGCATGTAATTAAATGTTCTATTTAATTATAAAGTAGTGGTACTTATGTACAACCACCCATAGAGGGCATGTATATGATTGCCCTAGGGGAATGTTTATAATTCTCCCCATTATATTATAGGTGACTGGGAATGTCTTATTCTCCCTTCACGTAAGGTTAGAGGTCTGGTAGGTGCCTCAACTCTACTTAGTTAGGTAGACATATTAATTTACATGCAAAACCTTATTTATTTTATTATTGGCAAGTTTCACTATAAAAAGCCTCATACTCTTTGATGTCTCACTTTTCAATAAATCTCTAGCCGATTTTACTTGTTACAACTTTCTTGCCACTTTTACAATAATCTTGTAACACATACTTTTCTCTCTTTTCCTCGTGTTGGGTGTCTTCCCAACCACCCAGGTGTCGGTGCTGTGCAAGGTGAAGGACAAGCTTGAAGGAAGTTTCCCTCAGGAGTTGATCTTTAACATTTGGAAAGGAAGTCTAGGTTGCTATAGCTAGATCCTATTTATTGTGGCAACACATCCCACTATCACACAGACATCAAGGTGTTACGTGAAAACGAGCGGAAATCACCATAAACCACAAATTAACAAAGACATGGGTTATGAAAAACCGATTGCGGAAGGTAGGTAAACTGAGAAAACTATTACATTTGAGTCCACGTCCTGCAAGGAAACATGTTATACAAACATTTACAAGCTTTCATTTGAGTCCACAGCTTAGAGGAACAACTGTCTAACCCACACATGAGTTTGTCACCTCTTATATGTACATAATGACCCAAATCCGGCCAGCAGCAGGATATACAAACCATCACGGCTATACATCATGAAACTACGTCAAAACGCTCCAAGGACCTGAGAGTACAGGGATGACTCTAAGACTCTACTACAAAACAACCAAAACAGCAGCATATCCATCTCTTGCCTTCTACTGCTCGTCTTGCTGCTCGGCCGCAACTCCGCGACCACCACCACACCTAGCACGACCACCTAAAAAGGGTGTAAACCAGCGGGGTGAGACACACAGTCCCAGTGAGAAACATAACTCCCCATCGAAACTACAAAACCTCAGAAAGATAAAGAAACATCAACAAATAACTGATAAAGGTATAACAAGAGCAGTTTATAAAATAAAGTTGTTCATACTGTCAAGCTTACCAGATGTACGGAAGGCATATACTCAAGTAATACCAAGAGCGTATAAAATAACTGCAAGTATAACACGATTAACTACGCAAGCAATGCCTCAACCAATGTTTTGTGTTTTTCCTTAAGCAGTAAATACTAAGTGGCTGGATTACGTATTATTATGCCCTGAGGAAGTGAGCCGTACCACTCAAATCTAACCTTCGGTTGCAAAACCCAAGTCGGTGCCATACAAGGTCAATGGAAGAGCCGGACTCCATGACCTCCCACCTCGTGGTCAGTGCACGAGTACAACACAAGCATGACCGCAGTCTCATGCTTAAGTGGCCTCAGCCACAGGGTCAGCTCCATAGGCTACCCATCCTCTAGCCCGCCTTGGTACAGGTCACAACGCTAGTAAATCTGAGCCACGGGCCAGTTCATCGTGCTCTGAGCTATGAACACATTCATGCTCTATCACACTGAGCCATGGGCCTGTTCACCATGCTCATATATATATGTATATCCCGAGTCTATAGTCCTAGTTGCACTCAATTCCCTCTCTATTTAAGGCTAGGAGAAACCACGCATATTCAAAAATATGCGCTTCTAGGTTAACCCCCAGGAGAACTTGTTTCACCATCACCAGCTACTGACGATGATGGATCTATGGCCAGGGAAAACTATATGATATATTCCACTGTGATTAATAAGTGTATTTTATGTGGATTGCAAGATTCAACCAAGTTGTATAACATGCAAACTATAATGGGAACAAACAACATGAAACTTAGTATTATACTTTTATTGTAATCACCATCATCCTGATTCATCACAAGGATCCACCATTACATGTTATCACTTGGCATCTTACAAATCATCTAGATCCATCTCAAGGATCATCACATTACCATGGTATCTCAATCCCTCATCACATAGTGCCACTGCCTCTCAAGACTTACATCATCGTCATGGGATAACAAACCCAGGTATTTTAGCTAAACACATCATACATGTTATCATCATCAAGAGTGACCATCAAAGTAATGTTACTCAACATATATATATATATATATATATATATATATATATATATATATATATATATATATATATATATATATATATATATATATATATATATATATATATATATATATATATATATATATATATATATATATATACGTGATATCCCTTTGCCTGGCTATTCATCACCTGCATGGTTAGTATAGAGAGATCATAATATCAAACATAGGGCAGTACTGATGATTATAAACTTTATCACACATGCCTCAACCTGTGATCATGGACATAGGTCATATCATCATGCAAAGCCTCTTATATGTTTACCATTTCCTTAGCATTATACATAATGTCAATATGATCACATACATGTGTAAATTCATGTTAAGATACATAGATAAACTCTACCATAAAGATTATCATCAAGAATACCAGGGGTCACCATCATGACTAAACGTGATGGCAAGAACAACATTTAACATATCATTTTCCCATAAGGGATGGGACCCTCACTAAAAGCACCCACTACCCTCACCATAGGTGATATCGGGCAGGGCACCCTCATCTATCGTCCAACCCATAACGGTCGACACATATCGGCCAGGCACACCAGTGCCTATCGGCCAGCACAAGGGTGCACCAAGAAACGCTATGTCAGGCATGTCGTGCACTCACCAGTATCGTGCACTGTGGTATTGTGCAACGCTGTGTCAGCACCAAGGGTAACGTCAACCAAGTGTGTAGCTAACCAAAGAAGCATATCGTGCGATGGGGTGTCGTGCTTCATGGTAACGACCACAAGGCTACCTCCTTAGGTCAGGTGTATCGGGCAACAAGGTGTCTTGCAACGCCCAACCAGTGTCGTATTGTTGGCCGACACGCATAGAGCCAAGGCCATGGATGACGCTCATTATAGAACTAGCTAGCAACGTCCATACCTTAAAGCACAATGACACCAAGCTACATCTAAGTCATGTGTGTCGGGCAGGGAACTCCACAAGAGGCAACTCCTAAGGGTGCAACTCAAATAGCCAGTAGGGAACCTGCCGTTCAGCCAACCTATCCATGGCCTATCAGTCATCACAAACAAGGGCTGATAGTGTGACACCCATCACAACGTCAGGGACCAGGGGTATCGTCCATCACGGCCACCACAACATGTCGTCCAAGGCTCTAGGTCAAGAGGTATCGGGAAGCACCTCCCCCAAGATCATAACAGCCAAGATGCAACTCCACAAGATCGTCACCATCCTTAAGCACAAGGGCACCAAACCCTAATGGATCAAGAGGATGGCTCACCTCTCAACTTAAACGAGAGAGGGGTCTTGCACATCTCTTATCACCAATTGGGCAACACAAGGAACAACCCTAACAAGGTCCATAACTATCACCAAGCTCACCCTTCAAGTCCATGGTGAGAGGAGGGTGTTGCTCAAGCTACTAGAACACAAGCTCACCTCTCAACTTAAACGAGAGAGGAGTGTTGCCCATGATACTAGAACTCAAACTCACTCCTCAAGACCTAGGAGAGAAGGGAGTGTTGCTCACCAAGAAACCCTAGAGCATAGGATCGGCCAACAAGGTGCAACTAAATAAGAAACTAACTAACATCAAGCATAGCCGATATGATCATAAGCACATACAAGAACACAAAGGAAGGTAGTATAGTTAGGGTTAGGAGTTATGTAACCTGCCTTAAGCAAGCTCCAAGCTCCTAGCTCCACGTACCACCAAGGAAGAAGGAGAGCAAGGCACTCTAGGGTTCGACCACCACTAGAGGAAGAAGGAGACTCCAAAGAGGATCGGCCACCAAGCTTGCAAGAGAAGAGAGGGTGTCGTGCACCAAGGAGAGGAAGACTAAGGAACTAAAGGGATCTTTAGCAAGGGAAAGGAAACACATATATAGAAGGGGATGGAGGAGAAAACAAGGTAGAGAAAAGCAAGGTGTCACCCACCTAGGGACACTTGTCCATGGGCAATGCCACCACTCTAGCATGTCTTAAACACATGACTAAGGCCATTGCCACATGCAAGCATCAAGCACCAAGTGTCCACTAGTGGTGACAAAAATGAGGTCAAAGATGGTCAAAGGTCCATGGGCGACACAACTCTGGGCGACACACCACCAGGGTGACACAAACCCTGGGCGACACACTAGGCCGACACAAGCAAGCACTTGCCCAACACAAGGCACAAAGAAGCAAAGGTAACACTCAACGAAGCCCAACAAGCTCAACCAAGCCCAAAGGAACTCAAGCAACGGGCCCAAACCTTCCTCTCAATACTAGAGGAAGCAAGGAGAGGGAGGAACACCTCAAAACTTTCCCACAAACCCTAGACTTGGGTTAATTGCAAGTAGCACCTCCAGCTCTGACCAAGGCACCAACAAACCCTAATCACCACCAAAGGTGATTAGCAAGCAACAAAGCATCAAGGTTAAGCAAAACAAATAGGGTAAGCCCTAAACGAAGGTCAGGGTCCTTACAAACTAACCCCCTATAAAAGGATTTCATCCCCGAAATCCGAAGAGAAAAGATAGGGATACTTCCTCATCATCTCTTCCTCAAGCTCCCACGTAGCTTCCTCAACGCCACGATGATGCCAAAGAACCTTTACAAGAACCATGTCCTTCCTTTTTAACTTCTTAACTCTCCTGTCAAGGATCATCACAGGACCTTCCTTGTAGGTCACATCTTCATCAAGCTCAACCTCGTCTAGCTGTATCACTGTCCCTGAATTTGGACGACTTTTCTTTAGCATACTGACATGGAACACTGGATGCAACTTGTGCAACTCTGGCGGAAGCTCTAACTCGTAAGCTACCTTCCCTACACATGTTAATATCAGGTATGGCCCCATATAACTAGGTGCTAGCTTACCCTTCTGGCCAAACCTCAACACACCTTTCCATGGCAAGACTTTAAGATATACTTTTTCTCCTACCTAGAACTCCTAAGGTCGTCGACGATTGTCTGCATAAGACTTCTTCCTGTCCTGTGCCGCTTTCAACTGTTATTGTATCACTTCGATATTTTATGTCATCTACTGTACTAACTCAGGACCCAAAAACTGATATTCACCAGACTCATACCAACACAAAGGAGATTTGTACTTCCTCCCATACAAGGCCTCATAAGGAGCCATATCAATGCTCCGCTGATAACTGTTGTTGTAGGCAAACTCTATCAAACTGAGATGTATGTCGCAACTGCCTAGGAACTGCAAAACACAAGCTCGAAGGAGATCCTATAAAGTCTGAATAGTCCTCTCAGACTGTCCATCTGTCTGCGGGTGAAAGGCGGTACTGAACCTCAACTGTGTTCCCAACGCTTTGTGCAACTTTTCCCAGAAATTGCTCGTGAACTGAGGACCTCTGTCAGAAACTATTGTTATTGGCACACCGTGCAAATGCACTATCTCGTCTACATATACTCGAGCAAGCTTCTCGGCTGAATACGTTGTCTTCACTGGTATGAAATGGGCAGACTTCGTCAATCTGTCCACTATAACCCAAATGGAATCATGATTCCTAGTTGTCCTGGGTAGGCCAACTATGAAATCCATGGTTATATGATCCCATTTCCACTGTGGTATCGGTAGGGGTTGCAACGTACCTGCCGGCTTCTGATGTTCAACATTGACTTGCTGACAAACTGCACACTTGGCCACGAACTTAGCTACATCTCTCTTCAAACCAGGCCACCAGTACAGGTCCTTCAGACTATGATACATCTTGGTGACACCTAGATGTATAGCATATATCTACATGTGTGCTTCCTCGAGCACTAACTTCCTCAGATCATTAGCATCGGGGACCACCATCTTGTCACGATAGAAAACTAGTCTGTCCTCGGACTCATGGAACCCATCATGCTTTTCACTGCCAAACTCTGCTCTGATCAACTATACTACATTGTTTGACTGTTGTGCATCTTTCATTTGTTGCCTCAGTGTAGGCTTGACTTGCATCTATGCTAAAAGTTCAACTAACAAGGAAACTTCCATATGCACATTCATCTGCCGCAAAGAAACAAACATATCCCGTCTGTGGCAACCCAAAGAACTTAACTATGCCTTCTTTGAAGAAAGAGAAGAAGACTTTCGGCTAAGCGCATCAGCTACCACATTTGCCTTACCAGGATGGTACTCGATGGTGCAGTCGTAATCATTGATCAACTCCATCCATCGATGCTATCGCATGTTCAACTCATGCTGTGAAAAGATGTACTTCAGATTCTTATGATCCATAAAGATCTGACACACTTCCCTGTAAAGATAGTGTCTCCAAATTTTAACGCATGAACCACAACTGCCAACTCCAAATCATGAGTCGGATAGTTCTCCTCGTGTTTCTTAAGCTATCGCGAAGCAAAAGAAACCACATGATCCTCCTGCATCAGCACACAACCTAATCCTTTCTTGGAAGCATCACAAAAAACAACATAGCCCTTCCCAGGTTCTGGCAGGATTAACACTGGAGCACTGGTCAGCTTCTCCTTCAAACTTTGGAAAGCTTGTTGGCAACGATCATCCCAGACAAAAGGTACATCCTTTCTAGTCAACTTCGTCATCAACAACGCAATCGCACTGAAGTCCTTGATAAACCTCCGGTAGTATCCTGCTAAACCCAGGAAACTATGAACTTCCGTCAGCGTCTTCGGCTGCTCCCAATCTGCAATGGATTCCACCTTCTTCGGATCTACTTTGACTCCTTCTGCAGATATCACATGACCCAAGAAAGTCACTTCTTCCAACCAAAACTCACACTTACTGAACTTGGCATATAACTTATGTTGGTGAAGAAGAGTCAACGCTAGACAAAGATGTCGCTCATGCTCGTGCTTGTCCCGACTATAGATCAAGATGTCATCTATAAAGACTACAACAAACTAATCTAGGAATGGAAAAAACACTCTGTTCATCAAATCTATGAAAGCAGTAGGTGCATTGGTTAGCCCGAACGACATAACCACAAACTCAAAGTGACCATACCTCATCCTGAAAGCTGACTTTGGTATGTCATCCTCCTTAATTCGCAACTGATGATATCCGGACCGTAGATCGATCTTTGAAAACATTGTCGCACCACGCAACTGATCGAACAAATCGTCTATCCTCGGTAACAGGTACTTGTTCTTGATCGTAACCTTGTTCAACTGCCTTTAATCTATACACAACCGCATCGATCCGTCCTTCTTCTTCACGAACAACACGGGAGCACCCCAAGGTGACGTACTCGATCGGATGAAACCTTTCTCCAACAATTCTTACAACTACTTCTTATGCTCTGCCATCTCTACTGGAGCCATCCTATACGGTGTCTGTGCAACTGGCTGTGTACCTGAAACCAGATTGATCTCAAAATCAATCTCTCGGGGCAGAGGAACACCAGGGAACTCATTAGGAAACACATATGCAAACTCTCAGACAACTGACGCCTCCTCGAGACTAGGACCTTTCGCCTTGCTATCCACAACGGTATCCACAACGTGAGCTAAGAAAGCCTCACATCCTTGTCGCAGCAACTTCTCTGCCACCATAGCTGATATCAAACATGTCGGAAGAATCTTCCTATCTCCTTGGAAGATCCACTTCTCTCCATCAACATCAAACAGAGCCTGTTTGGAACCACAGTCCAGAACAACCTTATACTTCTCTAAGGTATCCATCCCAAGGATAACATCAAAACTATGCATATCAAGTGGTATAAGATCCACTTGTATACTATGTCCCGAAAAAGATAAGACACAAGATGGACACTCTTCTCAAAGCATCAAGGAACCATCAAGAGGGGTTTCTAACAACAAGCTATCCATCTTACGACTAACAGGTAAGCGACAGTTCTCAAGCATACTATAGGCGATAAAAGAGTGGGTAGCACCCGAGTCAACCAGAACAAAAAGAAAGAAAGAAGAAGACATATCAGAATGAAATAACTCCATCTGACCTGTCATTACTCACGGGTTGACTATCACCTCTGGCTGATTCATAGCATAGAATCGAGTCATTGCTTGCTATCCACATCCTCTGCTTCCTTGAGAAGACGATCCCGCTTGCAATGTTTGACCACGTACTCGCCCTCTACTACCACTAGGCTGCTATCTATTTGAACTTTGATGATTCTGCCTCGGCTGTTGCGTCACTTCAACATCTCTGCTTGGGCAATTCGACTTGAAATGCCCCGTCTGACCGCAGATATAGCATGTCTTGACTTCAAACCATGGTCAAGATGGCCCTGTCACTGCCACTGAAGCCGTACTATGTGCCTTTGACGGTGAAGAAACATAACCTCTTCCCTTACCTGTAGCCCACTGTTATGGTAGCTAGAACCTCTCATCACGGAAGGTGCTAAAAACCTTGGCTTCTTGAAGCCACCAAACCTCTGTCCCTGGAACTGAGCAGGCCTCTTCTTAGACATGGATTCTCTTTTCTCCCTGACTGACCGTTCAATCCTCCGGATAGATTCCACAAACGTAGCAAACTGCTCTCGATTCTCCAACACAAAAACGGGAATTATCAGCTCAGCACTCAGACCCTTCTCGAAACGTCTGATCCGCTCCTCATCTGTTGTTGTCATGTGAGGACAAAACCTCAACAGATCCATGAACTTGGCCTCGTACTCGGTGATGTTCATCATTCCTTGTCACAGGCTCTCAAACTGACTGATCTTCTCATCCAGATATGTCTTCGGAAAGTACACGTTGACGAACTCACGCCGGAAAACCTCCCAACTGATCACCTCACCAGGTCGCTTCTCTTCCTCGATGGTCCACCAATGACCAATACTACCCTTCAGAAGGTAGACATCGTGATTTACTTTGTCTTCTTCAGGGATGTCGAGGATCCGAAAAGCCTTCTCAAGACTTGTCAGCCACAGATCTGCATCCGCTGGATCAGCCGTTCCAACATAATCCGAAGCTCCAACTCTACAAAGCCACTCAAAGGTCTTCCCAATACCCGATGTTTCACCATGGGGAGCCTGTGCTCTCAGCGGAGGCACTGGCAATCTCTCTACCATGAGATTCATCGTAGCCATTATCTGCCCCATAAGTTGTTGATAAGCAGGGTTTTCAAGAATGGCTGGGTCAGGTTGGGGGACCTCAGGCACCCGATCTTCATGTGCCTGCCCTATAGCTCCATCAACTAATGCAACATCGCTATTCTCGGCAGCATGTTCTTCATGGTTTCCAGACATCTTGGCTTTTCTTCTGCTAAGGGCAGAAGATGATTGTAAGAAAATCTGGAAAACACACAAGAACAGACACAACCTAGTCCTAAATCTTTGTAGACTCAGCGAACCTAGAGCTCTGATACCAAAACTTGTGGCAACACATCCCACTATCACACAGACAACGAGGTGTTATGCGAAAATGTGCGGAAATCACCATAAACCACATATTAACAAAGACACAGGTTAATTAAAACCAATTGCGGAAGGCAGGTAAACTGAGAAAACTATTACATTTGAGTCCACATCATGCAAGGAAACATGTTATACAAATATTTACAAGCTTTGATTCGAGTCCACAGCTTAGAGGAACAATTGTCTAACCCACACATGAGTTTGTCACCTGTTATATGTATATAAAGGCCCAAATCCGGCCAGCAGCAGGATATACAAACCATCACGGCTATACATCATGAAACAACGTCAAAATGCTCCAAGGACCTCAGAGTACAGGGATGACTCTAAGACTCTACTACAAAACAACCAAAACAACATCATATCCATCTCTTGCCTTCTACTTCTCATCTTGCTGCTCGGCCGCAACTCCGTGACCACCACCACACCTAGCACGACCACCTAAAAAGGGTGTAAACCAGCGGGGTGAGACACACAGTCCCAGCAAGAAACATAACTCCCCGCCGAAACTACAAAACCTTAGAAAGATAAAGCAACAACAACAGATAACTGATAAGAGG
This sequence comes from Alisma plantago-aquatica, assembly GCA_963693085.1. NCBI lineage: Eukaryota > Viridiplantae > Streptophyta > Magnoliopsida > Alismatales > Alismataceae > Alisma > Alisma plantago-aquatica. The sequence goes on along the minus strand of OY856412.1, from coordinate 807,562,925 downwards.
TATAATAAGAGCAGTTTATAAAATAAAGTTGTTCATACCTTCAAGCATACCAGATGTACGGAAGGCATATACTCAAGTAATACCAAGAGCGTATAAAATAACTACAAGTATAACAAGATTAACTACGCAAGCAAGGCCTTAACCAATGTTGCGTGTTTTGCCTTAAGCAATAAATACTAAGCGGCTGGATTACATATTATTATGCCCTGAGGAAGTGAGATGTACTGCTCAAATCCAACCTTCGGTTGCGAAACCCAAGTCGGTGCCATACAAGGTCAATGGAAGAGCCGGACTCCACGACCTCCCAACTCGTGGTCAGTGCACGAGTTCAAAACAAGCAGGACCACAGTCTCATTCTTAAGTGGCCTCAGCCACAGGGTCAGCTCCATAGGCTACCCATCCTCTAGCCCGCCTTGGTACGGGTCACGACGCTAGTACATCTGAGCCACGGGTCAATTCACTGTGCTCTGAGCTATGAACGCATTCATGCTCTATCACACTGAGCCATGGGCCTGTTCACCATGCTCATATATATGTATATCCTGAGTCTGCAGTCGTAGTTGCACTCGATTCCCTCTCTATTTAAGGCTAGGAGAAACCACACATATTCAAAAATATGCGCTTTGAGGTTAACCCACAGGAGAACCTGTTTCACCATCACCAGCTACTGACCGTGATGGATCTATGGCCAGGGCAAAGTACATGATATATTCCACTGTGATTAATTAGTGTATTTTATGTGGAGTGCAAGATTCAACCAAGTTGTATAACATGCAAACTATAACGGGAACAAACAAGATGAAACTCAGTATTATACTTTTATTGTAATCACCAACATCTTAATTCATCACAAGGATCCACATTACATGTAATTATCACTTGGCCTCTTGCAAATCATCTAGATCCTTCTCAAGGATCATCACATTACCATGGGATCTCAATCCCTCATCACATAGTGCCACTGCCTCTAAAGGCTTACATCATTGTCATGGGATAACAATCCCAGGTATTTTAGCTAAACACATCATACATGTTATCATTATCAAGAGTGACCATCAAAGCAATGTTACTCAACATATATATATATATATATATATATATATATATATATATATATATATATATATATATATATATATATATATATATATATATACGTGATAGCCCTTTGATTGGCTATTCATCACCTGCATGGTTAGTACAAAGAGATCATAATATCAAACATAGGGCAGTACTGATGATTATAAACTTTATCACACATGCCACAACCTGTGATCATGGACATAGGTCATATCATCATGCAAAGAATCTTATATGTTTACCATTTCCTTAGAATTATACATAATGTCAAGATGATCACATACATGTGTAAAGTCATGTTAAGATACATAGATAAACTCTACCATAACGATTATCATCAAGCATATCAGGGGTCACCATCATGACGAAACGTGATGGCAAAAACAACATTTAACATATCATTTTCCCATAAGGGACGGGACCCTCATTAAAAGCACCCACTACCCTCACCACAGGTGATATCGGGAAGGGCACCCTCATCTATCGTCCAACCCATAACGGTCGGCACATATCGGCCAGGCACACCAGTGCCTATCGGCCAACACAAGGGTGCACCAAGCAACGCTGTGTCAGGCATGTCGTGCACTCACCAGTGTCGTGCACTGTGGTATCATGCAACGCTGTGTCAGCGCCAAGGGTAATGTCAACCAAGCGTTCAACTAACCAAAGAAGCATATCGTGCAACGGGGTGTCGTGCTTCATGGCAACGACCACAAGGCTACCTCCTTAGGTCAGGTGTATGGGGCAACAAGGTGTCGTGCTGTTGTCCGACAAGCACAGAGCCAAGGCCAAGGATGACGCTCATTACAGAACTAGCTAGCAATGTCCATACCTTAAAGCACAATGACACCAAGCAACATCTAAGTCATGTGTGTCGGGCAGGGCACTCCACAAGAGGCAACTCCTAAGGGTGCAACTCAGATAGCCAACAGGGAACCTGCCGTTCAACCAAACTATCCATGGCCTATCGGCCGTCACAAACAAGGGCTGATAGTGTGACGCCTGTCACAAGGTCAGAGACCAGGGGTATCATCCATCACGGCCACCACAACATGTCATCCAAGGCTCTAGGTCAAGATGTATCGGGCAACACCTCCCCCAAGATCATAATAGCCAAGATGCAACTCCACAAGATCATCACCATCCTTAAGCACAAGGGCACCAAACCCTAATGGATTAAGAGGATGGCTCACCTCTCAACTTAAATGAGAGAGGGGTCTTGCACATCTCTTATCACCAATTGGGAAACACAAGGAACAACCCTAATAAGGTCCATAACTATCACCAATCTCACCCTTCAAGTCCATGGTGAGAGGAGGGTGTTGCTCAAGCTACTAGAACACAAGCTCACCTCTCAACTTAAACGAGAGAGGAGTGTTGCCCATGATACTAGAACTCAAACTCACTCCTCAAGACCTAAGAGAGAAGGGAGTTGATGGAGTTTTGCAACAGTCAATTTTTGATGGAGTTTTGCAACGCCACTAAAAATCCTAGAGATGATGAATCCCTAAGTTTAGCCTTGCTAGTACTATGGTAAGATCTCCACCCACGTATGCTAAGACACGCAGAAGTCTTATCGTAGTATAGTTAAGGGTCGAATCCTCGGGACAACGGTCTTGATGTAATCAAGATGGAAAACATTTTAGTCGTACTTAACTACTTAACAGTTGATATTTAGATCAAAAGTTTGATTTGGTTTTAAGCTAAGTGCAAGGAAAGTAAAGCAAGAAAGTAGAAATTAAGGTTGTAAACAATGGTTTGAAACCACTAGGATGTTGCCGGGTTTCACACCACTACACATGGATCACAAACATGCAACATAATAAAAAGACCTGCAAAGAGAAACTAATCGGCTAGTATCTTTGTAGACTTAGCTTCCTTTCGGATAACCAACTACGAGGAGTGTGGAGTATTGCAATGCCAGCCATCCCCTAACGAATGGTCACTTACTTTGCATTACTCCTTCATGAAGTGTGTTCCTCGACCTTACCAAGGTTGCACTTCCATACGTCAACTGATTCCATTTCATAGTATGAAAGTGCAACGATGGGAGTGAGTTTACTCCACTCGTGAAAGCACTCCTAGATACCCAAACAGACATATGGTGACTACATATATCTAGAACCAACATTCAATTGATATTCAGATCTAAAGGTATAAACGTAGACAATTCATACCAAAAGATAATAAGTAACACAAGTTGGTGATCAAGCAACAAGCATTCATTAAACGATAGATGTTGAGCCAAAAAGGAGAGTATCTCTATTGGAAACGATTGAATTACATTGCATGAAATGAAAGCATGGGTAGCGGGGCTACTCCCCGCATCCTAGTGAAAAGGACTACTCGCTCATCTCAAGAGCAAAGGAGGAGGTGAGAAGAGAGAGAAAGAACGACATCTCCACGGAGGAGGGAAGGTTGAACCCTTGGTGGAGAGAGAAACGATCTTCACACTTCGTGGTTGCTTGAAGATGGATCTTCTCCTCCCACCTTCCTTGTTGATGAGAGAGAAGGTAGCTTGATGATGAGATGTGGACCTCAAACCGGAAGCCTTAGGGCGATGGATGAAGGATGGAATTGCTCTGGAACTGGAGAGGCAGCCTTTGGGCGTCTGAGATTCGATCCCTTTGAAGTGACCCTTGAGGTCCTATTTATAGGCTCAAGTTGAGCCCAAACGGTCTTGAGACCGTTTGCCTTCTCGCGGTCTTGGGACCGTGAGGCCTTCTCGCGGTCTTGGGCCTCACGGTCTTGGGACCGCGAGACCTCCTCGCGGTCTTGGGACCGTGAGGAGTCTTTGTAATTTTTTTGTGTTTTCTTTAATAAAAAAGAAGAAAAGTTAGTTTATTGGTGTATCCGCAATAAAGTAAAAACGTTACAAAATGGGAGGTTATCATCCCCCCTAACTTAGAGTCTAGCTTGTCCTCAAGTTAGATAGAGCTAAGGCATGTAATGGCGAGGCGATTTTATTTGATTAGGGTTTCCATACTCTTGCTTCAATTCTAGGTCAGAGATCTAGCGCGGTCTTATTAGGGCTTCTGCTTACACTAACTCTTTCGAGTATCAAAAGTTGCATGGATCTCAGGTTCCTTTCATATCGTGAATCTCGCATTGGGACCACCTTTCTTATTATGTGCATGTCATCGACTCTAATCAGTTTTATACTTCTTTAGAGAAACCTACCGGTAGCTAGAGTGGGTATGAGGGCTGGCTTAAAAGGCTTATTGTGTAACTCCCCCTTCAAGTGGGGAAGGGTTTTTCTATGCTTTTTAGAGACTCACTACCGGGCACGACACATCTGCCTTCATGAGGGCAGCTAAATGTACCGGCCGGGTGAGCTCTTTTATCAGCCTTTTCATATATTAGGAAAACTTAGGATCTCATTACCGGGCACGACACATCTGCCTTCATGAGGGCAGCTGTATGTACCGGCCGGGTGAGATCTTTGTTGGCTCTTCATATAGGTCCTTATGCGTGGCACAACTCTCATGTTTTTATTCAACACTCTGGCTTTTATTCGAATCTCACAGGTTTAGGAAGTGGGTTTTGTTAGGGTTTTTGATTGGGCGGCCAAGCCTCTTTTATTGAAAGAAGAAAACTGTTCTTAGGGTTCCTGACATGCACTTATTTTTAATTGGTGGTCCGCTCGCGAGATTTCTTGATTTTGGATTTCCCTAATTTCCCTCTTGACTTTGAGAGTTTTCGGTTCGCTTTGGCCCTGAAGTTGACCTGTGAAGAGTCTGAGATAGAATTGAAGTAAAAGTATAGAAACCAATAGTGAATGAAATTTATGAATTCGCCATTTCATGCCTGTGTGCTAATCTTATTATTTATTTTTTTTTTTTTTTTTTGAGGACTACTTTATCTCTAACTTAGCTAAGGGTGATTCTTTCCAGGATGAAAGTTATACTTAAAAGTTATTTTATTGAAAAAAAAAATTACTGGAAAAAGTCTAAATATGGACAGAAAGTTTGAAAATTGATATGCGAAAAAAATAGAAGGGTTGAAGCAGAATGATACCTCGCCCTTGTCCAATGCACTCCCCCCCTAACTTATCACGCACTCTGTCCACAGAGTGTCAAAGTGATAGGTTGAGAAATGCATGGACAAGGACATTCAGGCTTCGGTTAATCCTTTATTTGCCCCATGTGTTTTGAGTAAGTTGCCTGCGAACTTTCCCCGTAGTGCGTGGTAATCCACCTCTGTCATGTCCTCTACTGGCTTGTGAAGGGCCAGAATTGTATACATCCAGTAGAGGACGTGGAAGCCGCAGTCATTTGATTCTCTGATTTGCTGGGGGCACCTGTGGCAGAAGGCTGGTGATTTGAAGTGATCTCTGTCATATGCCCGCGTGTGCTGACCCAAAAGATCATGTAATTTGTTAGCACACTCCTTCAGCACCTCCTCCGTTGGTTTCTTTGGAGTTGTAGTGTATGCTTTCCGTTTTGGATCATACTGGTTGTCGGAACTGTTGTAGATTATTGTTGTTCCTTCGTGAAGATTGGTTGCCAGTAACATCCAGTTCTCTTGATGAAGGAAAGGTAACATGATGAACTTCGGAGTTGTATGTTGGAGATAAGAGATGGTTGACTCCATTGTTCTGAAGTTCTTCAGCCCGAGAAGATCATCCTTCATGTAAGCTGACACCATATAGACCGTGTTGTGATTCCGTGCAAGCAAGTATTGATAAGCAGTCATTACACTGACAGACATGGAACCCTTGAACTGTAAGGTGTCACGGAGGGCATCTTCCATAACCAATATATCTCCGTCAATATATACCATCTCGTCTTTTTTGGCATATAGCCGTGACATTATTAGTCGGAGCTCGTTATCTGAAAGAGTTTTGCAAGCTTCCGGATCGAAATCGGGAAATGAAGGTTCAATGGAAGATTGGGGTACCATATGTGATGAAGATGTCTTGATGGCTACCCATGATATCAGATCAATGTCACCTTTATCTGGAGCCAGATCGAAGATGGAAGGATTCCATTGGCTTTGCTTGGTGACATTGGATGGGTGTTTTTCTTTTGTCAACGCCGCTAGGGTTTGTCTGAAAGGTCTCCTCTGCGGACGTTGGATAGATGAAAAGAGATAACGAGGGACGTCATCTGCTGCCATGGTAGGGTCGTTGAAGAACCTTCTGTCACAGATAAGCTCCATGCGTAACGTCCTCGCAGGGAGTGGAAATCATCATTAATGAGTTCAGTGAAAGGGACCTGCTGGTTTAGTGCTAGGATGTGCCTTATGACGTAAAAAGCACTGTCCCAGGAACCTTCAGTGGCTTGGACTTGTGGGTTAATTATTCTGAACCAGGGAGAGCTCCAGTCCTGGCGGAGAGAAGGGCACGCGGCCCATATGAGCTTTAGAAGCCAGAAAGGGATGCATCTTGCCTCCCCGACTTCAATTCCAAAAAAATTGATTATCCCGACCTTTAAGTCACTGGCACAGAAATTGTACACTTTGGCGTCGCGAGCGACAGTGTCCACAATCATGAGCAACCAGTGTTTACAAACTTGGAAAGGCACGGTTATGTATCTCGCTTTTCTTGCGATCCCCCTGTGCAACCTTGTAATGGATTTGTGCTGTAACTCTTTGTACAGTAAGCACAATCCCAGTGTGGGTGAGTCGTTGAGAACCGGTTGCTGTCGCCGAGAGCTTTTGTAGATCTCGATAGAGTTGGCAAGGAGAGTACGAAACATTGCCATCTTCACCGACGACTGGGATCGAAGTAAGGAACGGAAGTCTTCACGCGTCAGATGGTGTTTGGTCTTCGTGTTTTGATATATGACATCCTCCCCTGCTTTGGCATCATCTACTATAGTGTTGAGGATGAAGATATCCTGTGCGTCTAAGGTAGAGATGGCCGCCATATCTAAATCATGCATTTTGTTAGGTAGAGGTGGTGGTGGAGGTAGCTCTTGCGGTGTGGGGGAAGAAGTTTGTTCTATGTTGTCCATGTACTGCTGCAGATCGTAATCTTTATCAGAATCAGAAGGAGTGTCTAAATCTTCATCAGTGTCTAGGCATACTCTTTCTGATTCTTCAAGTTCAGGCGCTGACGGTTCGGGTGCAGAGATTTGCTGGGATGCTGTGGCTGGTATAGTGCTGCTGGTTCCCTGAATACATTTTTCGAACTCAGCAAAAGCCACTTCTTTGGCAGCCTCCCCCAGAGATCCCGCAGAAAGGTTGAGAAATTGATCCCCGAAGTATATGTTGACGTTCTCTGTATGAGCAGGGGATTTGTGATCTTTATCACCAGTTTGGTGATCTTGCTGATGTTTTGGTTCTGCTCCTTGGTTGGGGCCTGCCCCAGCATCATCTGGCTTGTCAGAGTCATCAGCTGAGGAGGTACTATTGTTTGAGTCAGCGGAGGAGTCTGAATCTTTCTCGTCAACAACATCATCATCATCGTCATCAGTTGTTTTCTTTTGTGCTTTCTTCTTGCACAGACGATGGATGGGTTGGAGCTCATCGTATGCCACGTGCACGTGCTCGTGTGTTTCGAGAAGTGCTTCATGGGTTTCTTTTAAATTAGAGTAATGTTGTTCAGCAGATAGGAGTCGTGATGTGAGGTCGGTTACTTGAGCTCTTAGCTGAATAAGCTCATTATTTGATGACTACTCCTGGTGATTATGTAGTTGCGTGAGGGTGGTGTTGATGTCGTCTAGGCGCGTGCTGAAAGCTTGCTGTTGCTGCTTCAGCTCGCGGAGGGTCTCTGGCAGAGGTAGAGTCTGCGTAGAGATCCTATCGACTTGCTTTGCCAACACTTCATGCTGGCATTGTACTCCATGGATCCACTCGGGCAAGTTTTTACAGTGGTCGTCGATGTGGTTGACTTGCTTGGCCACTGAATCTTGACGTTGCTGGATTCCTTGGAGGATGCCTGGCATGGCGCGGTTCTGCTCGCCAATCTGGGCAACCTGTTGTGTTAGACCCTGCACACATGAAAAAATAGAATTCAAAATGTTAGATGGGTCGGTGAGGAGGTTTCGGATGGTTTCGAATTGACGTCTGAATTCCGCACCGATGTTAGTATAAGGGACCCCAGTAAAGGAAGAGTGAGGTGGCTGGGGTCGGGGTGGAATGGTAGTGTCATGCAGAAAAGACACTGTTGATGGACCCGCAAATTGCGTGGTGACTGTGGATGGGGTCACCAGCGATGTCGGGGTGGTGGTGGGTGGAAAAAGTGGTGGCATACCCGGAGAGAGAAATGGATCCGGGAATGTTGACGGAAAGTCGGTGGATGTGAAGGAGGAGAATTCGGGCATTGTCGTGGAGAATGGGGCGCCCGAAGTGAAGAAGGGTGGGGGTGGTGGTATGGTTGTGGAGAAGGGTGGTGTAGTGAAAAGTGGTGTGGAGGATGATTGAAGGGTGGTTGATGGTGGTGGGGTAGTAGATATTAGGGTGGTGGAAGGTGGAGAGGTAGTAGTGAGCTCAACATTTAGACTCATTATAAAAGAGTCTAGTGATGAGGATGTAATATGTTCTTCTGGGAGGGGGGGCTCAGGTTCGGGATGAGGTTTTGATGTTGGTGTCCCCGACAGCTCATGTGCCTTTACGAGCCTTCTGGAAGGTTGTTTGACTAGAAGTTTTGTTGTTTTGGCTGCTGGGGCATTTATACAGAGTTCTGCATGTCCTGTCGTTGCTTTCTTTGCTTTGGCTTTGACTGAGGCTATGATTTTGGCGATCTCATCTTCTGTGAATAGGATCTTGTCCTTGTCATAGTCAGCAAGCTCTGGAAGTGGAAGCAGGGTTCTGGAAGATTTTGTGGGGCAGAATACGTAGTGCAGCTTTCCATCCTTATCTTTTAAGATATAGGAGTTCTTTAGTGTCTGTTCGTTGGTAAGGATGTCTCCCTTGATTGGGTTGCATTTGGGTAGAAGTCTATCCATCTTAAGATATTTGATGATAGATGTGATATGACCACCCGTGCAAATTTCTTTTCCGAGGGCGAAAGCTGATAGCTTGAGCAGCATATGTCGTCCAATGTTAACGGGTATTCCGTTTAGGACTGACCAGAGGACAAAAAGGTCAGATATAAGAACATTTCCTCCTTCGGATCTGGGGAAAAGTGCGCCAATGATGATTTTGTGGAGCGTGCGCACTAGGCCAGAATGAATGTTGGAGGCCTTGCTTGTCCTTGCATCAAAGGTTGGTAACCCCGTTAGTGTTTTCCAGAAGGTATGCTTGTTGAACTTGGGGTGTTCTGTACCAGCGGCTTTAGCTTTCTTCAGCTGGTCTTGATTATCGATAAAGATTTCATTTAGAAGATTTTCAGTGATGACCACCTCATTTTGAAAGATTCTGGTGGTTATTCTGTGGTCACCACCGTTCCTTTCTTTAACCATGATGTCCACCGCTTCTTTGTGGAAGTAGGTGAAGAATTCTGTTGTTGGCTCAATGTAGGGAATTTCGGATACGAAGCATAGCCAGGAGAGGTTTGAATTGTCAAGAAGAGTGAGGATTCTGTTATAGATCCCCATCTTTATAAGTATGCTGGGGCAGACATACTTGGTTGGTTTAAGGAGTTGGCTGATGGAGGGGATGTTATGGAGATGAAGGTTTTCGGGTGGTGGTGCTGTGGTGGTGATGGGAGGAAAAATAGGAATAGTTATTGTGGCAGGGGTGGTAGTGGTGGTGGTGGATGGTGGGATGTACCCTGCCAGGATTTGTTCCCTTGCAGAGGCGGGGTGAACCTGCTTCCTGGCTCTCTTCTTAGGTGCTGGCTCAGCTGTAGATTCTTGAGCCATTCTCTTCCCCTTAGATTTTGTAGTGGGTGATTCTTTCTCAGGGGAAGGCTGGTATTCTGAGGCCTTGTCGGATGAAATCTCTTCTACCTCCTCTTCAGAAGGTTCTTCATCTAAGCAGCGGTTGATTCGCCTTATGTCTTTCATGACTTCAATCAGGTTCACTTGTGCTGGGACCTGTCTAGTCTTTTTGTACTGGTCAACTATGTTTTGGAGATTTGTTCGTTCAGCTAGTAATTCCTCTTTTTCCAGAAAGGAGCATCTGTTGTTCCTTGCTTCACAGGTGAAGTCATTCTGAAATGATTGACAATAAAACAAAAGTTATAAATCGTAAATTTTGAAATTAGAACAAAGTAATAATATTTGAGTTTTGCAGGTTAATTGATTTCAAACGGTCCTGAGACCGTTTGGTCTCAAACGGTCTTGAGACCGTTTGGTCTCAAACGGTCTTGAGACCGTTTGGTCTCAAACGGTCTTGAGACCGTGTGGTTTCAAACGGTCTTGAGACCGTTTGGTCATTTTCATTTTTTTTTACACGGTCTTGAGACCGCGAGGAAGATGAACCGCACGGGAGATGAACCGCGCGGTCGTTCGTCGGCAAAGAACCATGAAAACGACGACGGCGACAAGGGCAAAGAGGATTTCGAACGCAGGCGATTGTTTATCGGTGGTGTGGAGCGGTGAACCGCGAGGTTGTTAACCTGTTGGCGCGGACAGCGAGGAGCCTGGGTGCGGCGAGCGTCAGAACGGGAGTGACGACGGAGCAGAGTAAGGGTGGCGAAGGTGTGAAGCAGTGTCGCAGAGATGAAGCTCTGAGCGCAGAGAAGGAAAGCGTTCAGAGAAGGAAAGCGCAGAGACAGCGTTGGAGAAGGAAAGCGCATAGAGGAATGAAACAGGAAGGCTCGGGAATTCGGGCTTCTAGAAGAGAAAACGTAGGCGAGGGGGGGTGTATTTATAGGTTTATGGGGGGGGCCTCATACCGAACGGTTTTGAGACCGCGAGGGCCCAAACGGTCTTGAGACCGCGAGGGCTCAAACGGTCTTGAGACCGCGAGGGCCCAAACAGTCTTGAGACTGAGAGAGCTCAAACGGTCTTGAGACCGCGAGGGCTCAAACGGTCTTGAGACCGAGAGAGCTCAAACGGTCTTGAGACCGCGAGGGCCCAAACGGTTTTGAGACCGCGAGGGCCCAAACGGTCTTGAGACCGTTTGGCCCCAAGATTATGTGGATTTTTATGTATTTTTAGATTTAAAGAAGAAAGAAAAACAAAAAACGAAGAAAGTAAAAAAAACAAAATAAAAGGCTAGAAAATTAGGGAAGGTGATACTCAGGTCTTGGGCTGCCTCCCAAGAAGCGCTTTGGTTTAACGTCACTGGCTCAACAAGATTTTGCTCCGGCTATGATGACTTTATAGGATCATGGATCTCTATGGTTTGCCTTGATAATTTGTCTGCCGGAGTGTGGTATTTCTTCAATCTGTGACCATTTACGGTCCTTTCTCCTCCATTATCATCGAGAATAATGACAGCTCCTGTCGGGTATATGTGTTTGATTGTGAACGGCCCCGACCATTTAGTACGCAATTTTCTAGGAAACATTTTTAATCTGGAGTTGAATAGGAGGACTTTGTCTCCGACGGTTATATCCTTTCTTTTTATGTGGCCATCATGCCACATCTTAGTTTGTTCTTTGTAAATTCTTGCGTTGTGGTAGGCTGTCATTCGTAATTCTTCTAGTTCTTGGAGTTGCAGTTGTCTGAATTCACCAGCGCCTTTGAGATCGAAGTTTAGTTGCTTAATGGCCCACCAAGCCTTATGCTCTAATTCAACTGGCAAATGGCAAGACTTCCCATACACTAATCGAAACGATGTTGTTCCGATTGGTGTTTTGAAAGTTGTACGGTAAGCCCATAGAGCGTCAGATAGTTTGGTGGACCAATCGGTGCGGTGCCGATTGACAGTCTTTTCCAGGATAGCTTTAATTTGCCTATTGGAGACTTCAACCTGTCCACATGTCTGTGGATGATACGGTGTAGAAACTTTGTGGTTGACTCCGTATTTTCTTAATAAGGCTTCAAAGCTCCGTTCCAAGAAATGTGATCCGCCGTCAGATATTATCGTTCTTGGGACGCCGAATCTGGGGAATATTATCTCTTTAAACATCTTGATTACCGGTTTTGAATCACAAGAGATGGTCGGTAGAGCTTCTACCCATTTTGACACGTAATCCACAACAACTAAGATGTACATGAATCCGTAGGATGAGGGGAAAGGGCCCATGTAATCTATTCCCCATACATCGAAGAGTTCGATTTCTTACCATATGTTCAATGGCATTTCATTTCTTCTGGTAATTCCCCCAGATAGTTGGCACTTGTCGCATGATCGCACGTATTCATGTGCGTCTTTTGCGATGGTAGGCCAATAAAAGCTAGATTGCAGGACTTTAAGAGCTGTCTTTTTAGAACTCATGTGGCCCCCAGTGGGGCCTGAGTGACAGTGCTCAAGAACCGAAGTGATTTCCATCTCTAGAATGCATCTACGAAAGAGTCCATCTGTGCATAAGCGAAAAAGATAGGGCTCGTCCCAGAAATATTACTTAGCGTCGTGAATGAACTTCTTTTTGTTGTGATAGGATGCAGACTGGTGAATGATTCCTGTTGCCAAATAATTCACAATGTCGGCATACCAGGGGAATCCATTAGCGACTTTCATTAGTTGGTCGTCCGGGAGGGAGTCTCGGATAGGTACTTTGTCTTCATCCTCGACTCTAATACAGCTCAGATGGTCAGCGATGACGTTTTCCACCCCGCTTTTGTCTTTGATTTCCAAATCGAATTCTTGAAGCATTAATACCCAGCGGATAAGTCTAGGTTTTGCATCTTGCTTCTGAATTAGATACCGTATAGCGGAGTGGTCAGTGTAGACAATGACTTTAGCTCCAATCAGGTATGAGCAGAATTTCTCGAAAGCGTAGATGACAGCTAAGAATTCCTTTTCTGTAGTGGTGTAATTTTTCTGTGCTTCATCCAGCGTTTTAGATGCGTAGTATATAACATAGGGTTTCTTGTCGATTCTTTGCCCTAATACGGCCCCTATGGCATAATCACTCGCGTCACACATGATTTCGAATGGTTGTGACCAATCTGGAGCTCTTAGAATGGGTGCGGAAATCAAGGCATTTTTCAGAGTTGTGAAACTTTGCAAACATTCTTGGTTAAAGTTAAATTCCGTGTCCTTGGTCAGCAGTTGTGTCATGGGTTTTGCTATTTTTGAGAAGTCTTTGATAAATCTTCTGTAAAACCCAGCATGACCTAAGAAAGCACGTACCCCTTTTACATCTTTTGGTGGCATCAATTTCGAGATGACGTCAATTTTTGCTTGATCCACCTCGATCCCTCTGTCGCTCACTCTGTGTCCGAGGACAACAGCTTCCGTTACCATAAAATGGCATTTTTCCCAATTTAAGATGAGGTTTGTGTCCTCGCATCTTTGTAAAACTTGAACTAGGTTGAGCAGACAGTTGTCGAAAGAGTTTCCATAAACTGAGAAATCATCCATGAATATCTCCATTATAGATTCTGTTAATCCTGCAAAGATAGCAGACATGCATCTCTGAAAAGTGGCTGGCGCGTTACAAAGCCCGAATGGCATTCTTCTGAAAGCATATGTCCCAAAAGGACAGGTGAAAGTAGTTTTCTCTTGATCTTTCGGGTGTATAGGGATTTGGTAAAACCCAGAATAACCATCGAGCTAACAGAAGAATTTCTGATGAGCTAAGCGCTCGAGGACCTCATCTAGGAAGGGCAAGGGGAAATGATCTTTCCTTGTTGCTTTATTAAGTTTTCTATAATCTATGCACATTCTCCACCCAGTTACTGTTCTAGTAGGTACCAGTTCATTCTTATCATTAAGAACAACAGTAGTCCCCCCTTTTTTAGGGACCACCTGCACGGGGCTTACCCATTGAGAATCCGAGATTGGGTAGATGATACCTGCCTTCAGGAGTTTGAGAACCTCGATGCGAACTACCTCCTTGAGATTAGGGTTCAACTTCCTTTGATGTTCCCTCGATGGTTTGAATTCTTCCACCATAGGCAATCTGTGCATGCATAAGGCTGGGTTTACACCAGTTAAGTCAGTCATTTTATATCCGATAGCTTTCTTGTGTCTCTTTAGCTCATCAAGAAGTTTGTTTTCTTGGTCTTCTTCCAGAGTAGAGCTGATAATCACTGGACAAAGTTTCTCGCTGTCAAGGAAGACATGTTTGAGTCCTTCAGGTAAGGCCTTCAATTCAGGGGCCTTAGGTGGCTCGGTTGCTTCTATAACGGTGACAGCCTTGAGTTCTTCAAAGGTGGCTGTTGGGGCTTCTTCAACTTTTTCTAAATATTGAAGGCATTTTTGAACTAGTTCATTTGCCGAAAATTCTACTTCCGGGTTTGTCAAGGCACTTTCCAACTCATTGGAAGGTTCAGACATTTCTAACTGGGACATTTGATATATAGCATCTAGGAGAAAAACTTCCTCTTGAATGCTTGGTCCTTTCATGTTGTTAAGGACTCTAAATTGGAAAGCTTCCTTCCCAAGTCTTAGTATAATCGTTCCTGCTTCTACATCGATGAGTGCTCGGGCGGTAGCTAGGAAAGGTCTTCCGAAGATTATCGGGTATCTTAGATCTTCTTGTATGTCCATAATATCGAAATCGCACGGGACATAAGAATTTGTTCCTATTCTGACAGGTATATCTTCAATAATTCCAAGGGGAGCAGTTATGGTAGAGTCGGCTAACTGAATTGTCATTGACGTAGGTAACAAATCAGTAAATCCTAATCTTTTACACATAGAATAGGGCATGATGGATATACTTGCTCCTAGATCTGCTAATCCCTTTTTGCTAGAGCCATTTCCAATCGAACACTGAATACCGAAGGAACCTGGGTCCTTCTTTTTCTTTGGCATTTTGTTAAGAAGAATATCTGAAGTGGTCTGAGCTAGTTTCACTATTTCATGCTTTTCTGTCATATATTTTCTCGACAGTAGGGTTTTCAGGTATTTGGCCCAAGTGGGCACTTCAGAAAGGGCATCTAGAAATGGGATATCGATATACAGTTTCTTTATAGCTTCTTTGAACTTCTGGAACCTAGTGTCCATTTTGGTCCCTTTCAGCCTGTCCGAATAAGGAATTCTGGATGGGACTTCTGGCATTGGTTCCTTTTCTTTTTCTTTCTCAGTAAAATTTTCTGTTTCTTTGCTTGAGTTTCCTGTTGGGGAAAGAATGGCTACATCATCATCATCATGGATGATTCTGGTGATATCAGGCAGGACACGACCAGACCGTGTGGTGACAACATTCAGTTGCTCAGGTCTATTTTGGTCATGCCTTGGGTTTGCCTCTGGTTGCCCAGCGAAGTTACCTGCTGGTGGTTTCAACTGAGCAGCAATCTGTGCTAATTGGGCCTCCACCGCCTTTTGTTGAGCTTGTTGATTCGCAAGCATGGTCTGCTGAGATTGCAGCATCTGCCTAATCAAAGATATTTCATCAGATGGTTGGGAAGGAGCACTCTTCTGTTGATACTGAGTGACTTGTTGTCCTTGTGGTTGTTGTGGAGGTGCTGTCAACTGCGGTTGTTGTGGCTGCTGCAACTGAGGTTGTTGCAGCTGCGGGTGCAGTCCTGGGTATTGATAGGAGGGATTCCTAGGATAATTGGATCGTTGGAACCCATTTCTATAATTCCCCTGATTGAAGTTATTCTGAAATCCTGGTGGTTGTCTATTGAAAGATCCACCTCGTGTCTGTTGTTGTGGGTTGGCGGTCCCTGTAGGGTTCCCGTATTGAAAACCGGGATGATTTCTTGGTTTATCTGGATTGTAATACACCTGGCCAGGTATTGAATGGATGGAGTTGACTTGCTCTGGCATTTGGTCCTCGGGATGCTCAATAATGGGCTCATATTGCGGCACGGGTGGTTGTAAATCCATCATGACATTGTACAACAGACCACATGATAATGTGGGATGATCGGATGCATGGCAGGCTTCACAAGCTCCAACAACTGCTTTTACTTGTTGAACTTGAGAGCTTTTCTTCTTGTCATATTCCCCAAAAGAAGTTTCGAGGGCTTGTTGCTTGCTAGCAATAGTCTTCAGGGCCTCTGCAATGGCCTTGAGTTCCATAGATTCTTCAGCTTTGTAGACTTTAAGAACTCCCTTGGGTTGGTTAGATGACCTTCCCCAATTGGATTGGTTCTCGGCCCCTAGCGTAACTATATTCCAAGCATCTTCATAGTTCTTTCTCATAAAATTTCCTCCAGATGAGGAATCTAGAAATTTCTTGATATCATCACTTACTCCTCTGTAGAATGTTTCTATTAGTTGATTTTGAGATATGCCATGGTGAGGACACTTTCTCAGGAGTTCCTTGAATCTTTCCCAAGCTTCCGCAAGTGTTTCTCCAGGTAGTTGGGCGAAGTGATTAATCTGTCCCCTAATCTCATAGGTTAGTGAAGGTGGGAAGAATTTATCAAGAAACTTTTCTTCTAAAGCAGTCCAGGTAGTGATGATGGGGTGTCTATCTAAAGCATTGTACCAGCTTAGCGCTCTTCTAGATAAGGTGAAATGGAAAAGGTGTAACATTATTGCTTCCAGGGCGATTCCTTCTTGAGGTACAAGTCGGCAGAGTGACTTGAATCTCTTAAGGTGATCCATGCAATCGTCTCAGGGTGCTCCAGAGATAGAGATGCCTTGCATGATCTGGATCCATTGCGTCCGGATTTCAAAGTTTAGTATGTTAATAATCGGTGGTCAGACTGGGTGATCATCTTCATAATTCTTCAGGACTGCGTAGTCCCGAAGTTGCTTGTTTCTTAGCGCAAGTTGAGCAGCAGCATGCTCTGCTTGGATGCGAGCTTGTTCCTCAGCTCGAATCTCAGCTTGCACTTGAGCACGAGTGTCTGCAATAAGTTGTGCTCGTTGTGCTGCTATGGCGGCGTTAACTCTTTCTGCAACAAGGCGTTGCTCTTCAGCCGTCTGTCTGGCTCTTTGGCAGTTAAGTCTAATCCTTCAGTGGAAACTTCTTTCTACCTCAGAGTCGTACTCTGGTTCAGGGGAGAATCCGATGCTATGTGGGGGTTGCATACACGTTTTCTACCTGAGTAGAAAGAAAATCACACGTTAAGATAATGGAAGCAAATGAAGAAATCAAGAAGATTTGGAGTAGTTATCAAGAAAAAGTGTAAAATCCTAATCAACCAAGAAGTTGTTAAGTAAAAACTAAAACGTTCCGTTGTCCCCGGCAACGGTGCCAATTTTTGATGGAGTTTTGCAACAGTCAATTTTTGATGGAGTTTTGCAACGCCACTAAAAATCCTAGAGATGATGAATCCCTAAGTTTAGCCTTGCTAGTACTATGGTAAGATCTCCACCCACGTATGCTAAGACACGCGGAAGTCTTATCGTAGTATAGTTAAGGGTCGAATCCTCGGGACAACGATCTTGATGTAATCAAGATGGAAAACGTTTTAGTCGTACTTAACTACTTAACAGTTGATATTTAGATCGAAAGTTTGATTTGGTTTTAAGCTAAGTGCAAGGAAAGTAAAGCAAGAAAGTAGAAATTAAGGTTGTAAACAATGGTTAAAAACCACTAGGATGTTGTCGGGTTTCACACCACTACACATGGATCACAAACATGCAACATAATAAAAAGACCTGCAAAGAGAAACTAATCGGCTAGTATCTTTGTAGACTTAGCTTCCTTTCAGATAACCAACTACGAGGAGTGTGGAGTATTGCAATGCCAGCCATCCCCTAACGAATGGTCACTTACTTTGCATTACTCCTTAATGAAGTGTGTTCCTCGACCTTACCAAGGTTGCACTTCCATACGTCAACTGATTCCATTTCATAGTATGAAAGTGCAACGATGGGAGTGAGTTTACTCCACTCGTGAAAGCACTCCTAGATACCGAAACAGACATATGGTGACTACATATATCTAGAGCCAACATTCAATCGATATTCAGATCTAAAGGTATAAACATAGACAATTCATACCAAAAGATAATAAGTAACACAAGTTGGTGATCAAGCAACAAGCATTCATTAAATGATAGATGTTGAGCCAAAAAGGAGAGTATCTCTATTGCAAACGATTGAGTTACATTGCATGAAATGAAAACATGGGTAGCGGGGCTACTCCCCGCACCCTAGTGAAAAGGACTACTCGCTCATCTCAAGAGCAAATGAGGAGGTGAGAAGAGAGAGAAAGAATGACATCTCCACGGAGGAGGGAAGGTTGAACCCTTGGTGGAGAGAGCAACGATCTTCACACTTCGTGGTTGCTTGATGATGGATCTTCTCCTCCCACCTTCCTTGTTGATGAGAGAGAAGGTAGCTTGATGATGAGATGTGGACCTCAAAACGGAAGCCTTAGGGCGATGGATGAAGGATGGAATTGCTCTGGAACTAGAGAGGCAGCCTTTGGGCGTCTGAGATTCGATCCCTTTGAAGTGACCCTTGAGGTCCTATTTATAGGCTCAAGTTGAGCCCAAACGGTCTTGAGACCGTTTGCCTTCTCGCGGTCTTGGGACCGCGAGGCCTTCTCGCGGTCTTGGGACCGCGAGGCCTTCTCGCGGTCTTGGGACCGTGGGGCCTTCTCGCGGTCTTGGGACCGTGAGGAGTCTTTGTAATTTTTTGTGTTTTCTGTAATAAAAAAGAAGAAAAGTTAGTTTATTGGTGTATCCGCAATAAAGTAAAAAAGTTTAATGATTCTATCTAATTTATCTAAGAAAGAGTATGGAAAATTAAAGATAACTAAATAAGATAACGTCACAAAATGGGAGGTTATCAGGAGTGTTGCTCACCAAGAAACCCTAGAGCATAGGATCGACCAACAAGGTGCAACTAAACAAGAAACTAACTAACATCAAGCATAGCCGATATGATCATAAGCACATACAAGAACACAAAGGAAGGTAGTACAGTTAGGGTTAGGAGTTATGTAACCCGCCTTAAGCAAGCTCCTAGCTCCACGCACCACCAAGGAAGAAGGAGAGCAAGGCACTCTAGGGTTCGGCCACCACTAGAGGAAGAAGGAGACTCCAAGGAGGATCGACCACCAAGCTTGCAAGAGAAGAGTGGGTGTCATGCACTAAGGAGAGGAAGACTAAGGAACTAAAGGGATCCTTAGCAAGGGAAAGGAAACACATATATAGAAGGGGATGGAGGAGAAAACAAGGTAGAGAAAAGCAAGGTGTCGCCCACCTAGGGACACTTGTCCATGGGCAATGCCACCACTCTAGCATGTCCTAAACACATGTCTAAGGCCATTTCCACACGCAAGCATAAAGCACCAAGTGTCCACTAGTGGTGACACAAACGAGGTTAAATATGGTCAAAGGTCCATGGGTGACACAACTCTGGGTGACACACCACCAGGGTGACACAAACCCTGGGCGACACACTAGGCCGACACAAGCAAGCACTTGCCCAACACAAGGCACAAAGAAGCAAAGGTAACACTCAACAAAGCCCAACAAGCTCAACCAAGCCCAAAGGAACTCAAGAAACGGGCCCAAACCTTCCTCTCAATACTAGAGGAAGCAAGGAGAGGGAGGAACACCTCAAAACTTGCCCACAAACACTAGACTTAGGTTAATTGCAAGTAGCACCTCCAGCTCTCACCAAGGCACCAACAAACCCTAATCACCACCAAAGGTGATTAGCAAGCAACAAAGCATCAGGGTTAAGCAAAACCAACAGGGTAAGCCCTAAACGGAGGTCAGGGTCCTTACATTTATCTTATCTTTTCTTTTTGAAATCATTCATGTAGTAAACAATAAAAGCCATGTGAAGGCTTGTTATTTATTTATTTCCGCTGCTATTGACATTTTATTATGTATCTGGAATCATGCTTATTTACTTGGAATATGATGCAATCATCCTCAAAGTCTCTAAATTTTGTTAAAAATTGTGGATGCTTGTATTTCCTTTAAATTTTAGTAAAGAGGTGATCTCGCCTCTTTACAGTTCATGTCTACAATATGAACCATATATAGTCATATGTGATGTTGTTGTATTCAATACAAGGGGCAAGGGAAAATGTCCTCCCCATGTAATTGTCATTTGATTATAAATAAAAAAGTTCAATACTTCTAGAATGTGTTCGGCTTCAATTGGAATTCAATTAGAAAACTTGATCATTAACTACAAATTGACTGACTAAAATCCATAAACAATTAGTAATGCAGAACTAGTATGTCATTAGTGGCTTTTTTCATAAGCCACTACATTCAATCAAAACCGTTTTATACACAACATTATACAAAATAGTGACATTTGTATAAAAGCCAAATGATGGATAGTGGATTTTCTATAAATGCCAAATGATGGTTTAGTGGCCTTTATGTGGCATTTATTCGAAGCCACTAAAGGCAAACCTTTAGTGGCTTTTACAACTTAAGCCACTATCTTCCTAGTGGCATTGGCGCTAGAGGCACTTTTTTAAATGTCAACAAATGCCGCTAAACCTGTTTAGTGGCTTTTTTTCAGTGGCATTTCTGAAAGGCCACTAATGGGTATGTTGTGAACCAAAGGCTCACCTCTCAAGTCCATGGTAAGAGAGGGGTATTGCCCAAGAAACTAGAGCATAGACTCACCTCTCAACAACTAAGGAAGAGAGGGGTTTTTCCTATACCACTAGAGCTCAAGCTCACTTCTCAACAACCAAGTGAGAGAAAGGGAGTTTTCCCCAAGAACACACCACACACACCATGGAGTTAGGAAACCCTAGGCTCACCTCTCAACAACTAAGAGAGAGGGGTTTTGCCCAAAGAACCCTAATCCAATGGTTCAGCCAACAAGGTCTAAGAACACATCTAAACAACATAACCATATCATCATACCCCACAACGTCAAGGGCACATACTAGAGCAAGGATATCACTTAACAAGATAAGCATGGTCGATAAAGATAGCATATAAACAAGAAACATGAAGAGAAGGTAATATAGCTAGGGTAGGAGTTATGTAACCCACCTCAAGCACACTCCTCAAGCTCTAAGTTCCAAGCACCAAGCTCCAAGGCACCACCTTCGACCACCTCAAGAAGATAAGAACAACTCATAACCACCATGGCCGAAAAAAAAGCAAGAAGGAGAAGGTGCCAAGGAAAGAGAGAAGGATACTCACCATGAGAGAAGGAAAGGAGAAAGGGACACTCTAGGGTTTCGGCCACCACTAGAGGAAGAAGAAGACTAGAGCTATGTCACCCTCCCAGATCCACTAAGGAGAGGGTATCGAACAAGACACCAACTGTATCAGCCACCACTCCCTCTTCTCTTCTCCTAGCTCAGCCACCAAGGGAAAGGAAGCAACTAAGGGAACTAAAGGAGCTGCTAGCAAGAAAGAAGGGTTGTATATATACCAGGGGGTCAAATGGACGTCCACTAGAGGGTTGCTCCACATGTGCTCACCCAAACCACCACTTGTCAAAGCTATGCCACCTTGCTAGCAAAAAGCACCAAGTGTCACTAAGGGTGACACAAACGAAGCTAGGTCAAGAAGGGTGTGTATCGCCCAACATAGTGACATGGCCGATACACCACTGCCCGACTCACCTCTTGGCCGACACACCCTACCCGACACACCTCTTGGCCAACACACCCTGCCCGACACACCAAGCAAGGAGGCGGCACCAAGCTCAAACTAGGCCCAAGAAAGCCCAACAACAAGCCTAAGCTTCAACAAGCTCAAACAAGGCTCAAAGAAAATCAAGCAAGGTGCCCAACCCATCCTCTCAACCCTAGAGGATGCAAGGAGAGAGAAAGATATCTATCAAGGTGACAAACTTGCACACCAACCCTAGAACTTGGGAAATTTGCAAGTTGCACCTCAACCTCTCAACAAAGCACAAACAGGCCCTAATCACAACTCAGGTGATTAGCAAATATCTAAACACAAGATTTAGGCAAAGCAAACAGGGTAAGCCCAAAACGGAGGTCAAGGTCCTTACACCTGTCATGGAATCTCTATATGATTTCTCCTGAGTATGCGATATCTCCATGTCCTGCTACAAATCTTCGTTCGAGGGAGGAGGATGACGGTCAAGGTTTTGTTGGTTGTCCTCCCGAGCAGATTCATGACTTCATACCCCTCTCCCTCCAAGTCGGCCTCCTCTTCCTCGGTCGCCGCCGCCCCCTCGCAGGAACACTAGTGGTGGCTCTGCCATCTTCTATATATACATCATATTTAACACATTATATATATAATGTGTTAAATGTGGTGTATGTTCATATATATATATATATATATATATATATATATATATATATATATATATATATATATATATATATATATATAGAGAGAGAGAGAGAGAGAGAGAGAGATGTATATATGTATAAAGTATATATCTATAGTTATATATACATATTCACAATTATATATGAATTAGATATAATAATATTTGTTGAAAAAATATAACTTTTAATTTAAATATACCTAATAAGTAAAATGTTATACTCAATATATCAAAATTTTACTATATTTATCAAATTAATGACTATGTGTATATATTAAAGAGATATAGTAAATATATAATTATAGTATATATAAATATTTATATATACAATGTTTGTATTTCTTATATTAAAAAATGTAGATATAAATCCATTAATGTATATAAATATAGTAATCAATTTATATACACATATAATTAGCGGATGGGTGTAGACGGGAGAACGGGGGGTGGCGGCGGCAAGGGCGACCTTCGGGCAACCCTAGAAGATGACGGGGGAGGATCAACGAGCAAGGGGAAAAATGAACAAAAACGACCGCAAAGGAGCAGTTCTGAGAGCACAACTATGCTCCAGAAAGTCGGACTAAACCTAAATTACAAAGGTATGCGTGGAGACAGCAGATCTGGGGCTACCGAGACCGTAACAGCAATGGAAACTGACAGGGAGGCGACTACCGACGGAGCGGAACATATGGACAGAGAAACACCGGCTGAAGCAGCCGACACAATACCACCATCAACACGATCGTTCAAACAGGTGATCACCGGCGCGGCGGGCGGGGAAGCAGCCGATCCATATTTCATTGATGATGAACCAGAAGAATTGATTAATCCTGAAGATATAGAACTTACGTACGAGAAGGGATACCCGGAAATCTACGTGGGGATGGAGGCAGAAGAGATCATGAGCAAACCGTTCAGATATGCGGTAATAGTGAAACTCATCGATAGACACGTCGGTTTCCTTACCATGGCCGAGAGGCTAAAGCTTCTGTGGAAACCAGGTGGACGATTTGAACTATACCAATTAGAGGAACAGTACTATGTTGCAAAATTCTATAGCAGGATGGACCAAGAACACGTCTTGATGAAAGGACCCTGGTCCCTATTCGGAAGCTGTCTCATGGTATGGCCTTGGGACGGGTACTTTGAACCGTCGAAAGGTTTGCCACAACGCATTGTGACATGGATTAGAGTCATCGGTCTCCCTATACACTATTACAATAAAGAAATGTTCCACACAATCGGGCAGGTTGTAGGACACCTCATACGTGTGGATGATCACTCCATGAATCGCACGAGAAGCAGATTTTCTCGCATTGCTGTTGAGGTGGATACCACAAAGCCTATTCACCCAGCGATTATTATTAACGGTAGGGAGTACAAAATAGAATATGAATCTCTACCCAACATGTGTCTAAGCTGCGGAAAGCTAGGACATGATGCTGCCGACTGCAAAGGACCGAATGAAGAACCTCTGAAACAGATGGAGGAACAACAGAACGACGAGGCGGGGGTCAGATGGATTGAAGAGGAAGAAAAATGGCAGGTCTACTATGGAAAGAAAATGTTCACCAAGAGACAACAGAAACCAAAAGATGCAACAAAGAGAAACAACCAAAAAAACAGTAACAAATTCCAGACGCTACAAGAGGAAACCGATGAAGAGCTGGACACGCACACTGAGGAAGGTGCAACTACTAATGGGGAGATTCCAAATACTGATAGCAGAGGAGCAAAGATATGGAGGAAGAAACAAAGGAGGAATGAGGATACTGATGTCTCAAAAACGACCCACATTACAAAAAAAGTCGACCAACAACTACAGGAGAAGCAGGCACAACCAATTAACAAGGACGATAAGGGGGAAGAAACACACTCAGTGGTCGCACCTGTGGGGGATGAGATCATCCTGGGCAGGTCGAGTATGGAAACTGAAGACCAAAGAAGAGAGGACACGACCATTACAGGCATACCAGAGAACACCACACAGAAGACAAAGGAACAACGTGACACTGAAGTTGCAAATGGGAGGAAGGCAAAGGAGAAGAAGGCCCCTCCTGTGGGCAGTCCACATAAAGGGCAGGGTTCCATCACGAGGAGTAGAACCAAGAGGACAGTCGATGAACATGAGGGGACGATAGGGTCCCAAACCAACTAATTGTTGCGTGCTTATGGTGAATACAATCATCTGGAATATACGAGGGGCTGGTAAGAAGAACGCCAGACATTACCTCAAACACATTATCCGCGATCTTAAAGCCGAGATTGTTTCAATTGTGGAACCACGTCTATCTGGTAATAATGCACTGGAGGTAATAAAAGACATAGGTTTCACGAGTTCACACAGAGTTGAGGCCAGAGGGTACTCGGGAGGGATATGGGTACTCTGGAATGAAGATGCGTGTGATGTACAATTCTTACAAAGCCATAAATACTTTATCCACTGTTGTGTCAACAATAGAATGTATTACACCTTCGTGTATGCTTCTCCTAGGCCTGGGGAACGCCCATGTCTCTGGGAACATCTCAACCTGCTCAGTGCAACGATTGATAAGCCATGGGTTGCCATGGGTGATTTTAACTGCATGATGGACCCCCTCGAGAAGATAGGCAGCAATAGATTCAATATAAACGAAGCCAATAGCTTTAAAAGGGCTATGATGCAAGCGGGGCTGACAGACATTGGAAGCACAGGCTATAAATTTACTTATAAGAAGGGGATTCTCCATGAACGTCTGGATCGCATTCTTGCTAATGAACTATGGATACAAAGCTACCCAAGCTTCATCTGCGCTAACCTTGCCAGAATTGGATCGGACCACAACCCTATAGCCCTGCTTAATACTCATAGCGCAACGCGGAAGAGCAGGTTCAAGTCTAAAGCTAGTTGGCAAAACGATCGCACATTCATTGACGTGTTGAACAATCACTGGAATCAGGATGCTGATTTCCATGAAGCACTCAAGAATGTCAGCCAACCTATTACAGAGTGGGAGCGTCGAAAGAAAAAGAAGGAGACCGCACAAAAGAACATTCTTATGAAAGAGTTGCAACGTCTACAGAAAGAGGTAGAAGTCCGGTATGACGACTGGAAGGACATAAGATGCATTCTGCTAGAAGCAAAGCTGGAGAAATTACAACTCGAAGAGGAGGAAAACTGGAAGCAAAAGAGTCATATAAGTTGGCTTACACAAGGAGACAACAACACAGCCTTCTATCACGCGTACGTTAATAATAGAAGACACATCAACACCATCCGCAGCCTCCAGGACAAGGATGGAAACTGGACTTCCGAGCAGGAAAAGCTAAAGGAACTCGTGCACGACCACTTTAAGGAGTTATTCACAGCTAACTCCAAACCTTCTGCTACGGCCATGGACGCGATTCCCGGAGAATTCAAACACCTCAATGCAAAGCAACAAAGAGAGCTGGGCGCGTCACCGACCGAATACGAGCTCTGGAATATTGTCAAGCACTCCGACCCATACAAAGCTGGAGGTCCCGACGGCACTGATATGCTGTTCATTAAGAAGAATTGGAAAATTGTGCGCACTTCTGTCCTTAAATCTGTCCGCAGCCTGCTTAATGGGGACCCATTTCCTGAGGGAATGGGCGACTCCTGCGTAGTGCTCATTCCTAAAACGAGGAGTCCAGTGAACTGCAATCAACTACGGCCTATATCTCTGAATAATACTTGTATGAAGCTTGCATCAAAGGTGATAGTGCAAAGAATTCAGAAGCACATACCGAATTGGGTGTCCTCGACACAAACCAGCTTCATCCCGGGGAGGAATATAGCGGACAACATCATCGTTGTTCAAGAGATTATCCATAACATGCGGAGCAAAGCTAGTGCACCACAAATGGCAATCAAGGTTGATCTGTCTAAGGCCTATGATCTTATGTCGTGGGACTTCGTTGATAACACGATTAGCAAGCTTGCTCTTCCTCCGAACATCAAGCACTACATCATGAACTCTCTATCCGCGGGGCAGACAAACATACTGCTCAATGGAGAAGCACTCCCGGGGTTCAAAACATCACGGGGTCTGCGACAGGGTGATCCGCTGTCTCCGTACCTCTTTGTGTTGTGCATGGAGAGGTTCACACAGCTTGTTGATAAAACCATTACTGATGGCCAATGGAAACTGGTTAAACTAGCCCAAAAGGGACCGACCATCTCTCACATTGCGTTTGCAGATGACATCGTTGTCTTTGCGAGAGCATCTCTACAACAGATCAACACGATCAACAAGTGTTTCCAAATGTTTGAGGCGGCGTCGGGACAACAAGTCTCCATCGACAAATCGAGAATCTTTTTCTCTGCCTCGGTCACTCGGAACATCAAGGCGAACATCACGTCTGCCTCCGCCATCCCTGAGACAGATGATCTGGGGAAGTATTTGGGCGTACCACTTCTACACAACAAGGTGAACAAATCTACATACTCCTTTCTTATCAACGCCTTAGAGGCGAGAATCAATGGTTGGGCTGCTAGAACTCTCTCTTTAGCGGGACGATTATGCCTTGTCAAGGCAGTCCTCTCTGCGTTACCATCTTATGTCATGCAAACGGCTAGAATCCCGATCAGCATCTGTA
Source organism: Alisma plantago-aquatica (assembly GCA_963693085.1). Taxonomy (NCBI): domain Eukaryota; kingdom Viridiplantae; phylum Streptophyta; class Magnoliopsida; order Alismatales; family Alismataceae; genus Alisma; species Alisma plantago-aquatica. The sequence continues at coordinate 807,536,204 of OY856412.1, read as the reverse complement.
TGAAGATGGACAGGATCATCCGCTACTTCCTATGGGGAGGTGGTCACAATGGCAAACCCTTATCCCTGGTTTCCTGGAAGCTGGTTTGTACTAGAATGGAAGCAGGAGGGTTGGGCGTAAAGTCCATGGCGGACTGGAACAAAGCACTACTGTGGAAGAATTCCTGGAGATTTCTAAACAACAAACACTCTATATGGAGTTCGGGTCTGCATAACAAATATAAGAACTATTCTCTGCATAGCAAAGGGAGATCTACACCGCTCTGGAGAGCGGTTCATTCGGGTATCGATTTTGTCAAACAAAATAGTATCAAAACTATCAACAATGGCGAGACCACCATGGCGTGGGAAGATAGATGGGTTCCTGGGTTCGAGAAACTGGGAGATGTTTGCTTGACAAACATTGATACTAGTATCGCTGACCTCAAGGTGGCTAGTCTTACTAATTTCACTGGAGAATGGGACACTGACTTCCTGGAAACTTACCTGCCCAAGGATTGTGTGGAAAGGATCCTACACTTACCTCTACCGAGGATGGGAGCTGGAAATGATACATGGAGCTGGATGGATGACAGTAAAGGAAGATACTCAGCTGGGTCAGCCTACAACAAGATAAGGGACAGTGCACATGAACCGGATAACAGCTTCTGGAGAAACATATGGTCACTACCTATACCAAGTAAGATCCGTATGTTCATTTGGCTCGTAGCACATGATGCTATCATGACCAATGATAGAAGATCGCAAAGACGACTAACTGAAGATGCTATCTGCCCTAGATGCGAGACAATGGTGGAAACGACCACACATGCTCTGTGGCATTGCCCTTTTGCAAAAGACATCTGGAATGAGCTCAAAATTGGAGAAGATCCACCTGAGACCACCGGAGGAGGTTGTTTAGATTGGCTAAAGAATAACATCTTAGCCAAGACAGCACACCCTATCACTTTCACAACCACTTGTTGGATGATTTGGAAGGCTAGGAACAAATCAGTGTTTGAAAATAATACAGTTTCTACTACTCGGCAAATCACCCAGATTAGAGCACTTCAGGTGATGCTTTCTGATCGCACATCAAACGCTCTGGACCGCACTCCTTGTATCTGGGGCGAGAAGGAGGCATGGACGAACCTAGAACCTGGGGAACAACTTGCCATAGTTGACGCTGCGGTACATAAAGAAAAGGCGGTCATAGCCATTGTTGTTCTGGACCGGAAGGGGAAATGGTTAGGAGGACGAGCCTGCACTATAAAGACATCTTCAGTGGTGGAAGCTGAACTTAGAGCAATCCTGTTCGCCCTTCAAACTTGTGATAGTGGACAAGGTAGAAAGCTTACTATTCACTCGGATAGTAGCATTGCTGTTTCTGTAACCATGCAGATGGGGGAACTCAATCCGGGTCTCACCCCTTGGATATCAAGGATTGAACAGGCTAGAATGAAGTATTCTGACGTGCAGATCCTGAAAGTGCCAAGAGGCAGGACTCACATTAGTGATTCCCTTGCCAAACACCATATCCAAAACAACTGGGAAGAATGTGTCTATACACATCCTCCACTCGACCCTGTGGGTCATCCTCTTTCTTTTCCTCTATGTAATGGTAGTAGTACTACCAAGTTTAAATTTCTAGTAGGAAATAATGTAACTAATTCTTTTATACCTGCAAGAGGAGGGCGGGATGAATAAAACACACCTCCTGACTTTTTTTTTAAAAAAAAAAATTTATATACACATACATTATATAGATTAATATATAATCATTTGATCATTCATGTATAAATTTAAAAAATATCATGTATAAATTTAAAAAATATATAATTACTAATCCATTAATGTAACATAGATTTATACTTATATTTGTACTATATCTAAAATAGATTTATATATGTACTATATCTAAAATATGATATATGTAATATAACATTTTACTTATCATGTATATTTGAATAAAAATATTTTATTTATCATTAAATATTAATATATATAGTTCATAGATAATTGTGTATATGTATATATGTATACCAATATGTACATATTTAAATATAGTTATTTTAAAAAAAACACTATCATTAATTCAAATCCTGGTACAAACTGCTTGCCCTCACCTCTTCTTCTCCTAAACAGTGCTAGGGGGCTTATTGGGGTGACATTCGCTGACATAAAGAGGCAAAAGCTCCTAAGGGCAAGAGGCTAATCTGATGTTGGGGGTAGGTTTCTTGAGGAACCATTTGGCCTGAGCATCGACCAGTCTGTTGAGTTCCAGGGCACAGTGGATCACTCTGTAGCCATGAGTGGTCCTCATCTTCCGCACTCCTTGTTTCAAGCTAGCTAAGTATGTTGGCACCTCTACAACATCCTGAATGAACTTGATTTAGAGCTGGGAGTCAGACAGATACATGGTGACACACATCCACGTTCAATAAGAATATCTAGGCTGAGAAGGATGGCATGCATCTCCCCCTCCAAGGGGTCATTTCCTATGAGGATCTGAGCACCGCCTTCAATCCATGAGCAATGGTAGTTCCGTAGTACCCAGCTAGTGTAGATGATGCCTTTCCTTTTGTCCATCACCACGTCAACGTTGAGGTATTCCTCACTAGTGGGACAGAGCAACCCGCCCACCGGCTTAGTCGTGTGCTTGTCACCCCACTGCAAATGGTCACTTAATGCCTCTGAGAAGGAGTGAATTTCGCTCCGAATTCTAGCGACTAGCACTTCAACCAGTACAGCTTGATCTTTAAAAACGTATTCATTCCTGTGTTTCCACAACATCCAACACGTGGTAAGGAAAGTGTTGCGCCATGGTCCGGCTTCATATATTTAACTATAGTTATATAATATATACATATATATACATAAATATGATCATACACCACATTTAACACATTATTGATAAGTCACATGCATATTTTGATATTAAAATACCATTTTATGCTCTTATAAAATATAAATGAAATTAGAACATTATATATTAATGCAAATTATAAACTATACAAAAAATATGAACATTAATTACATATGTATATAGTACATGGTATCACACTATTATAAAATATTAAAAAAAAATAGTGAGGAGGTTGTGCCACATGGAAGCCTTTGAGTGAAGATGCCATTACATTTGGTGTAACATCCCTGACCTGGGTTATGAGTCAACCCTAGGTGTTTTGCCTAAATACATAATTAAATCTTTGTGATTAACTCTGAGCATGTAATTAAGTTTCTCAGAAATGTATATTTCAGTATTTGCTCCTTTTTATTTAAAGTTGTAGCATTGTTTTGATATACAGGGACCTATGTGCAATTTACCCAGTTAAAAAGGGTTAGCTTGCAATTTGCACATGTTGAGATGTTCCTCTGATGTTGAGACATCATGAGAATCTTTTTGGTAAAGTTGAGGGATTTCCCAAGCTAGGGTACCAAGGTACAGCTGTGGAAGCAATCCCAGTGCTTGAAAACCCTAATTTGGGGTAAAATGCAATTTACCCAAATTAAGGGATGCAAATTGTAAAATATGTCATCTAATGTATCTCTTTAGACTCTTGCCATCATTAAGAGAAGAAATGATGAGGGAGTCACCTCAATTGAATTATCAAGTTATGAGAAATGCCTTGTGATTGAATAATCAGGGTATATGTGCAATATTTCTTTATGTATGTACCTCATTATTAGCTTGCTCTCCTTTACCTTCTTTTCCTAAGACCTTAAGAGAAGGTTTGTCCTTATATTAAAGAGGAAGGGACGATCAAGTAAAGAAGGAGGGACCTAGTTGGAATTATGGACAACTTATGAACTAATGTTGAAAATCCTACCCCATGTATATAAGCTCTCCTTCCCTTAATTGCAAGGGAACTTACCCTTCGTTTCCTTACTGTTTCATTTCACCAAAGACGACCAAGGACTGCCTTGGAGCTAAGGAGGACGACCAAGGGGTGCAAGGTAGGTTTAAACCCCTCTTCTTGCCTAATTCCATGGTTAGAACTCGAATTCAAGGTCATCTTCATGGCTAACTCTTGAAACCCTACCTTTCTAGCCGTCTCTTTTCATCCTTCCTTGGAGTTTTCACCTTGGCCAACCTGTAAGAACTCAAGGACGCCGTTAGAGCTTGGAGCTTGAAAGCTTGGAGCTCAAGAAGCAAGCTGTAGGCGGGTTTTATAACTCTAAACCCATGCTTCATTATGTACATCTTTATATGCGATTTGATGATAGCTCTTAGTATTTCCCTACTTTTCCCTGCTATTTTGCAAGAAAATCCATGGGATATTCGTACTGTTCTTGCGCTAGGAGATTAAGGCGTGATTTACAAGAAAAACCCACCGCTTTTCACTTTCTTAAACGGTCCCAACAGTTTGCTCTCTCGGACTCAAGACCGCGAGGTGAGCAAACGGTCTCGAGACCGCGACAGGGCAAATGGTCTCCAAGACCGTTTGGCCCCGTTGACAGAGCATGTACCGTATAATAAATTTGTTCCGTATTATATAGGTTAATTACCCTCAAAATTTGGGAGTCTAACTCCAAGGGAATCGGGAGATATGACCTTTTTAAGTGACAACTTTAAATGAATTTCTTACTGATTTTCAAACGGTCTGAAATTGCCTTTTTGGGCAAACGGTCTCAAGACCGTGTAAGATCGTTGACTATGCATTGACCGTATGAGATTACTGTTCAAAATAATGTTAATTAACAACTCACCAAGTTTGATGGTCTAATTCCAAACGGCTAAGAGTTGAAGGGTGAATACTAGGGCTAACCCTAGATAAAATCAGTACTGAAATTATGGTGACCTAATTAGGGTTTTTAGGGTTGATTGACCTAAACGGTCTCAAGACCGTTTGGGGGTCACCAAATGGTCTCAAGACCGCGAGGGAAATCAAACAAGACCGTTTGGAGGTCTGGGGTCAAGGATAGTTGACCAATTGAAGGTACAATTACACCAAATTACATTGCAATAAAATATTGACATGATCATCAACTCAATGGGTCAGACCTTGATGAATTTGCACTAGAATCCAAAAATTGGATGGGCAAACGGTCTCAAGACCGTTTGGAACTCATCCAAACGGTCTCAAGACCGAGAGGACAATCACCCAAGACCGTTTGAAGGTCTAGGGTTAAGTATTTTGACCAATTGAGGACCCAATTGCAAATAAATTATCAATTGATTAAAATACTGATTTAGTGACCCAATCATGGTTCAATCTCTATCAAATCACCTTATATTTTAATGAAATCTTGGGCAAACGGTCTTAAGACCATGTGGGGTCCACCCACATGACCTCAAGACCGTTTGGGCCAAGTTTGGGCCCAATTGGAGCTCAATTGGAGGGTTCAACCTTGTGTTGATGCACATTGTTGAGTGTTGATGGGTGAACATTGATAGATCCTAATTGAATCGATTTCAATCATAATTGGTCAACAATTGAGGGACAATTGAATGAACAATTGGTTAAGCATAACCTTAATTGTCCCAATCCATAGGTGGTCAACATAGCTTTGACCTTTTGAGGGCTTCAACATCGTTTGACACTATCAATTGCTTTATTGGTTTTGTTGATGGACCAAACGGTTGAGACCTTGAGAGCCTCGCGGTCTCAAGACCGTGAGAGGGCTCACGGTCTCAAGACCGTGAGTGGGCTCACGGTCTCAAGACCGAGAGGAGGCTCGCGGTCTCAAGACCGCGAAGGGCCTAGCGGTCCTGAGGTCAAACTAACTAAACGGTCTTCATGACCCTCGCGGTCTTAACCTCATATTGGAGTCTTCGCGGTCTTGGATGTATGATGGCTCGCGGTCTTGAATGTATGATGGCTCGTGGTCTTGAAGCCTAAGGGGGCTCTCGGTCTTGGATTTAGAAGGAGTCCCGCGGTCTTGGAAAGTCAAAGTGGGCAAACGGTCAACACTTTCAACCGATCTCAACTCAATTGATGATTAATGATTGAAATCAATCAATGTGATTCAAGGTTGACCTCATTCAATCATTTGATGATGTAAATGGTTCAATGTTGCCCAAATCAAACCCTAATGATAATCTAGGATAGTAAGGGGTTGATTAACTAAGGTTTTGACCATAATGATGATCAATGGGGTGAATTACCAAAATACCCCTGAAGGGTCAATTAAGTTATACCTTGCTCAATTCAAACCCTAATTACATGAGAATGATGTTTTTAGTCATAATGACTCTATCCAACTTGATCTAGTCTAATGTTACCATCAACCATTAGTATGATGAAAGAGAGAGTACTCTAGAGAGAGAAAGTACATTTTTTTAAGTAGAAACTCAACTAAAGCATCTCCAATGCACAGGAATGAGCATAATTAGGGTATGATCCACCTGTGTGAGATCATAGAAACCCTAATTATGATAAATGATGAACCTTTAACTAATACAAGAGTATCAATGAAGATGTTACTCATACATGATGATGTTATGAGTTTAATTCACCTTAATGTGAATAGTAAACCCTAATTCAAGGGTGATGACATGTAATGTGAATAGTAAACCCTAATTCAAGGGTAATGACATGTAATGTGAATAGTAAACCATAATTCAAGGGAAATGGCATGCTTTTGAGTATTAAACTCTATTTGATGTGAATTAGAGATTTAACTCTTATGACAAGAGTAGGAAGTACATTCCTTATTGTTGTATTACCTTTATCAGATGTATTAACCATGCAGGTTCTGATATGAAGGAAATCATATCCAGGTATGGATGTTGACGTTATATTCATTAAAGGCATGTTGTTAGCCTTATGAATAAGTAAAGTAATCTGATGCCTTGCCAGTGGCATCATATGCTGATAATGGGCTATGAGAGCCATCAATACCATCAAGGTCATGCCTTAGAGATGACTTGTGATGAGGATAATGAGAAATGATGATTGATATGAGTTAGGCATGTTACATTTAGTATTCTTCTTTTATAGCTGCTATGCTACTGTTATTGTTTGAAGAACAATGTATGTTGTTAAAGAATACTGAATGTACCTAACTAATCAAGTATAATGTAGCGCCCTGATCATAGATCCATCATTGTCAGAAATTAAGTGATGGTGAAACAGGTTTCCTCAGGGAACTCCTGGAGCACATACTTTTGAGTATGTGGGGTACATGGATGTGTAGAACCTTACATCCTAGTGTAGGAAAGTGATGTAGATGTGTAATCCATCCATCCTTCACTATATTTCAATATCGTATCAGTGGTAGGTAAACATGAAACCTCCTGATGACGAAGAAAGCACAGATATCCATATCAGTGGTAGGTAAACATGAAACCTCCTGATGATGAAGAGAGTACAGAACGCCACTGTGACTCTATAATAGTGAAGGACCAGTTTACCCTGGTGAGCTATAGTAGTAGAGACACGAGATGTCCTACAAGTGATCCTCTTACTGACTGAGGAAGGTGAAGGTCATGAGAATCCGGCTCTCTTAATGACCTATGTATGATACTGATGTGACTTCTCAGCGATCAGTTGGAGTATGAGTGGTAAGCGTCATCTCCACAGGGCATAATGTTGTTTGTAAAACATAATCAACCATGTAGTATAACTTGTTAGAGATGACTCCAAGTTAGTTGATTGATGTTACATTGCAATAATGTTTATATTCTCCATATCTCCTAAATTATAGAGATCTTGTTATACCTGCAACTGTTATAGAATACTTTGAAGGCTTTACTGCTTAAAATATTCTTTGAAGTTATAATAAAGCTTCTGGCGAAGAGTTATAACTCTCGCTGGGACAATTATGTATAATTGTCTCACCCCGTAGGCTTCAACTTTTTAGGTGGACGTCGGAGACGAAGGAACCAGCCTACAGGTGACCAGTCTCAGCAGCAGCAGCACCAGGGGCAGCAGTAATCTCAGGTGGAGATTTATCCTGCCATGTGGTGTAGTTAGAATCAGTCCTATGTGTCCTCTGTACTCTCAGGTCTTGGAGTCTTTTGTTCAGTATTCTTGAGATTTTGTATCTTGATGTATATAATTACTCAAGAAGTAATTATCCTGAAATGTAAACAGTTTATCTCTCTTTATGAAAGAAGTTTTATGGATCCAAGTTCTTATCTCGAAAAGTTTTAATTTCCCGTGATTTTTGTCCTCCGTTGATTACCGATTCGCTTCCGCTAAGTTTTAATCGTGTTTATGTCATGGTTTGGAGATCAGAGCACACAATTAGTGGTATCAGAGCTCCAGGTTCAGTTGAGTCTACAGAGGCATAGGACTTAGGATGTTGAGTCTACCTTTAGTACTCCTTCCTCATCTAATAGAATCTTCTGCTCCTCAGGAGAAGAAGATACATAAGAATGTCAGAACATCACGATGAGCACGTGGCAGAAAGTAGTGCTAGTGCACCTCGAGGCGGTGCAAGAGTTCCGAGAATAGAACAACCTGCACCTGAATTGCCAAGAGAGCCACCCCAGTTCGACCCAGCTGACATGAGTGATCCAGCTGTACAGACGATGTTCGGGCAGTTCATGACTTCCATGACACATATAACCGATAGGATGCCCATTCCTACACCTAGGGCACCTGTCCAGCCTGAAGCACAAGGTATTGGTAAGACATTCGAACGACTTCGTCGTGTCGGAGCTACCGAGTACTTCGGAACTGCCGACCCTACAGATGCTGACTTATGGTTGACAGAGTTGGAGAAGGCTTTCAGGATTCTTATGATTCCGGAAGCTGAGAAGGTTAGACATGCTGTCTATCTTCTCAAAGGCAGTGCTGGTCACTGGTGGAACATGGAAGAGCAGAAGAGACCCGGAGTAGAGTTGTCATGGGAAGAGTTTCGTCGGGAATTTATCAATAGATATTTTCCAAAGACCTTCCTAGATGAGAAGATCTCTCAGTTTGAGAAACTAAGGCAGGGTATGATGAACATTAGTGAGTATGAAGCTAAGTTCATGGAGTTGTTGCGGTTCTGTCCGAACATGGCTGCTACGGATGAGGAAAGAATCAGAAGATTCGAAAAGGGTTTGAATTCTGATATGACAACCCCTGTGTCTTCCTTAGAAAACAGAGAGAGATTCTCTACCTTCATTGAGTCAGTCCGAAGGATAGAGAGATCTGTGGTTGAGAAAATACAAACCCATAAAAGATATCCACAGTTCCAGGGTTCTTCATCTAGGGATTCCAAGAGACCTAGATTCTCTGTACCTAACCCTCCACCACCCAGATCGAGTTTTCAAACTCAATGGACACCAAGCAGAGGTAGAGGACGGAGTCAACCGCTTCAAGGGACGCACAGTTCTGCATGAGTATCAGTTACTGGACCACCCAGACCACAGCAACAGGAGAAGAGTTGCTACAACTGTGGTAAGGTGGGACACTTGACGAAGGATTGCCGTTCTAGGCCTGTCGGTGTAACACAACAACCCCCGAGACAGAATCAACAGGGATCTCAGAATAGACAACATCAAGGAGAAGCTCGAGGATGTGGACAAGCGTCTCAAGCTGGATCATCAGCACCACCTCAACACCAGGCGACTGTGAGGTTCTATGCTATGAACCCACCTGAGGCAGTGGTCAATCCACGGGTAGTGGCAGGTCAGATGAAACTTTTATATTATGATATGTCTACATCCTGTATTATATCCGCTCTGATTGATCCGGGTGCTATGCACTCTTTCATCACTCGTGAAGTGATTCGTAACTACAATATGACTGTTAGTCATAGGACAGATAGTTTGTTGTTAGAGACTCCGATAAGTGGGTCTGCCGTTTTGCAGGAGATATGTTCTCCCTGCATCCTCTTCTTTTCTGACCATCGCATTCAAGTGGATCTTATACCACTTGATATGCAGGGATTTGATATAATCCTCGGGATGGATACCTTAGAAAGGTATAGAGTTGTCTTGGATTGTGAGTCCAAGTTGGCTGTGTTTGCTGATGAAAGCAACACATGGATCTTTCAAGGTGAAAGAAAGATTCTGCCCACGTGTCTTGTGTCAGCTATGGTTGCTGATAAGCTGTTGAGGCAAGGATGTCATGCATTCTTAGCCCATGTGGTATATGTTACCAAGGAAAGGACCAATCCTGCTGAAGTTCCCATAGTCAGGGAATTCGAGGATGTGTTTCCTGAAGAACTTCCTGGTATACCACCACCTCGGGAGATTGATTTTGAAATCAATCTAATCCCAGATACGAAACCCATAGCTCAAACTCCGTATAGGATGGCGCCTGCCGAGATGGCAGAACTCAAGAAACAACTTCAAGAGTTACTTGAGAGAGGTTTTATCCGACTGAGTACTTCACCTTGGGGTGTTCCAGTCTTGTTTGTTAAAAAGAAAGATGGGTCAATGCAGTTATGCATCGACTACAGACAACTCAATAAAGTGACAATAAAGAATAAGTATCCTCTGCCGAGGATTGATGATCTCTTTGACCAGTTGCGTGGTGCAACAGTCTTTTCAAAGATAGACTTCAGGTCTGGATATCATCAACTCCGTATTAAGGATAGTGACATATCCAAGTCCGCCTTTAGGACAAGATATGGTCACTATGAGTTCACGGTTATGTCGTTTGGACTAACCAATGCACCAGCTGCATTCATGGAACTCATGAATAGAGTTTTTCGACCTTTCCTTGATCAGTGTGTTGTCGTCTTCATAGATGACATACTGATTTATAGTAAGGATTCCCAGCAGCATGAGCAACATCTTCGCCAAGTTTTGACCTTGCTAAGAGAACATAAGCTGTACGCCAAGTTTAGCAAGTGTGAGTTCTGGCTGCCGGAGGTATCTTTTCTTGGACATGTAATATCCGCCTCGGGAATTCGTGTTGACCCTACAAAGGTAGAATCTATTCTACAATGGGAACAATCGAAAACACCGACGGAGATTCGAAGTTTCTTGGGGTTAGCTGGCTATTATCGAAGGTTCATTAAGAACTTTAGTTCTATAGCTTTACCTTTGACCAAGTTAACCCAGAAAGATGTTTCTTTTTCTTGGAGTGATAAGTGTCAACAATCTTTCCAGCTGCTGAAGGAGAGGTTGACAAGTGCACCTGTGCTAGTGCTACCTGAACAAGGAAAAGGGTATATAGTTTTCTGTGATGCTTCCAAAAATGGACTAGGATGTGTGTTGATGCAGGATAAACAAGTGATTTCTTTTGCTTCCCGACAGCTTAAGAAACACGAGGAGAATTATCCAACACACGATCTGGAGTTAGCTGCTATGGTCCATGCCTTGAAGATCTGGAGGCATTATCTCTATGAAGAAACATTCCAGATTTTCACAGACCACAAAAACCTTAAATATATCTTCTCTCAGCATGAGCTCAACATGAGGCAACGTCGCTGGATGGAGTTAATCAAGGACTACGACTGTACAATTGATTACCATCCAGGTAAGGCCAATGTTGTTGCAGATTCCTTGAGTAGGAAATCAGCAACATCAACCATGAATAGAGCACAACTAAACTCTTTAGTATGCTCTAGGAGAGATATGCTTATCTCTTTAAGGAAAGACAATGTACAGTTGAAGGTGTCATTGCTAGCCGGTTTGTTAGCTGAGATGCATATTAAACCTACCCTAAGAGAGAAGATTAAAGAAGCACAGCTAGGTGATGCTGCAGTTCAACATATAAGATCTGAGTATGGAAATGAGAAGCAAGATGGTTTTCATGACTCAAAAGATCAAGTAGCTTGTTATAATGGAAGAATGATAGTGCCGGATGTGGACAACTTGAGGAAGTTAGTCCTGGAAGAAGCCCATTCTTCCATGTATGCTATGCATCCAGGGAGCACCAAGATGTATCGGAATTTGAAGGATCTGTATTGGTGGCCTGGGATGAAGAAGGACGTTGCAGAGTTTGTTCTGAGGTGTCCTGTGTGTCAGCATGTTAAAGTTGAACACCAGAAGCCTGCAGGAACAATGCAACCTTTACCCATATCACAGTGGAAGTGGGACCATGTGACCATGGACTTTGTTGTTGGCCTACCCAGGACAAGCAAAGGACATGATTCCATTTGGGTAATTGTTGATAGGTTGACTAAGACAGCACATTTCTTACCTGTCAAAACAACCTATTCTGCTGAAAGGTTATCAGAGTTGTATGTTAAAGAGATAGTGCGTTTGCACGGAGTTCCTGTCACAATAGTTTCTGACAGAGGTCCTCAGTTTACCAGTCATTTTTGGGAACAGTTGCACAGAGCCTTAGGCACTAAGCTGAGGTTTAGTACGACCTTTCATCCACAGACTGATGGACAGTCGGAAAGGACCATACAAACCTTAGAAGACATGTTGCGAGCATGTGTTCTCCAGTTCACCGGAAGTTGGGATCTACACCTAAGCTTGATAGAGTTTGCCTATAACAATAGCTATCAGCATAGTATTGATATGGCACCTTATGAAGCCTTATATGGTAGATGTTGTAGATCACCTTTGTGTTGGTTTGAAACTGGTGAGCATCAGTTGTTAGGTCCTGACCTTGTGCAGCAAACCACAGAAAAGATTAAAGTAATACAACATAAGATTAAGACTACTCAGGATAGGCAGAAATCTTATGATGATAAATGTCGTAGACCTTTAGAGTTCCAGGTAGGAGACAGAGTGTATCTCAAGATCTCACCTTGGAAAGGGGTCCTTCATTTTGGAAGGAAGGGGAAGTTATCTCCTAGATATATGGTGCCTTATCCAATCATTGAACGGATTGGAAAGGTAGCATATAAACTAGAGCTTCCCCCAGAATTACAGAGGTTACATCCTGTGTTTCACATTTCTATGTTGAAGAAATGTCACCCAGACACCGAGTCAGTTCTACAACCTATGGAGGTAGAATTGAATGATGACATATCCTATGAGGAGGGACCGGTGTCAATCCTTGATAAACGAATTAAAAAGTTAAAGAAGAAAGATATAAGTCTTGTGAAAGTCCTCTGGAACCATCGTGGTGTTGAAGAAGCCACTTGGGAGTTAGAGGATGAGATGAGAAGGAAGTATCCTGCCCTTTTCTCGTAGTATGTTTTATCGATTTCAGGGACGAAATCCTTGTAAGGGGTGGATAATTTGTAACATCCCTGACCTGGGTTATGAGTCAACCCTAGGTGTTTTGCCTAAATATGTAATTAAATCTTTGTGATTAACTCTGAGCATGTAATTAAGTTTCTCAGAAACGTATATTTCAGTATTTTCTCCTTTTTATTTAAAGTTGTAGCATTGTTTTGATATACAGGGACCTATGTGCAATTTACCCAGTTAAAAAGGGTTAGCTTGCAATTTGCACATGTTGAGATGTTGCTCTGATGTTGAGACATCATGAGAATCTTTTTGGTAAAGTTGAGGGATTTCCCATGCTAGGGTACCAAGGTACAGCTGTGGAAGCAATCCCAGTGCTTGAAAATCCTAATTTGGGGTAAAATGCAATTTACCCAAATTAAGGGATGCAAATTGTAAAATATGTCATCTAATGTATCTCTTTAGACTCTTTCCATCATTAAGAGAAGAAATGATGAGGGAGTCACCTCAATTGAATTATCAAGTTATGAGAAATGCCTTGTGATTGAATAATCAGGGTATATGTGCAATATTTCTTTATGTATGTACCTCATTATTAGCTTGATCTCCTTTACCTTCTTTTCCTAAGACCTTAAGAGAAGGTTTGTCCTTAGATTAAAGAGGAAGGGACGATCAAGTAAAGAAGGAGGGACCTAGTTGGAATTATGGACAACTTATGAACTAATGTTGAAAATCCTACCCCATGTATATAAGCTCTCCTTCCCTTAATTGCAAGGGAACTTACCCTTCGTTTCCTTACTGTTTCATTTCACCAAAGACGACCAAGGACTTCCTTGGAGCTATGGAGGACGACCAAGGGGTGCAAGGTAGGTTTAAACCCCTCTTCTTGCCTAATTCCATGGTTAGAACTCGAATTCAAGGTCATCTTCATGGCTAACTCTTGAAACCCTACCTTTCTAGCCGTCTCTTTTCATCCTTCCTTGGAGTTTTCACCTTGGACAACCTGTAAGAACTCAAGGACGCCATTAGAGATTGGATCTTGAAAGCTTGGAGCTCAAGAAGCAAGCCTTAGGCGGGTTTTATAACTCTAAACCCATGCTTCATTATGTACATCTTTATATGCGATTTGATGATAGCTCTTAGTATTTCCCTACTTTTCCCTGGTATTTTGCAAGCAAATCCATCGGATATTCGTACTGTTCTTGAGCTAGGAGATTAAGACGTGATTTACAAGAAAAACCCACCACTTTTCACTTTCTTAAACGGTCCCAACAGTTTTCTCTCTCGGACTCAAGACCGCGAGGTGAGCAAACGGTCTCGAGACCGCGACATGGCAAATGGTCTTTAAGACCGTTTGGCCCCGTTGAGCGAGCGTGGACCGTATAAGAAATTTGTTCTTAATTATATAGGTTAATTACCCTCAAATTTTGGGAGGCTAACTCCAAGGGAATCGGGAGATATGACCTTTTTAAGTGACAACTTTAAATGAATTTATTACTGATTTTCAAACGGTCTGAAATTGCCTTTTTGGGAAAACGGTCTCAAGACCGTGTAAGGTCGTTGACTAAGCATTGACCGTATGAGATTACTGTTCAAAATAATGTTAATTAACAACTCACCAAGTTTTATGGTCTAATTCCAAACGGGCTATGAGTTGAAGGGTGAATACTAGGGCTAACCCTAGATAAAATCAGTACTGAAATTATGGTGACCTAATTAGGGTTTTTAGGGTTGATTGACCTAAACGGTCTCAAGACCGTTTGGGGGTCACCAAACGGTCTCAAGACCGCGAGGGAAATCAACCAAGACCGTTTGGATGTCTGGGGTCAAGGATAGTTGACCAATTGAAGGTACAATTACACCAAATTACATTGCAATAAAATATTGACATGATCATCAACTCAATGGGTCAGACCTTGATGAATTTGCACTAGAATCCAAAAATTGGATGGGCAAACGGTCTCAAGACCATTTGGAACTCATCCAAACGGTCTCAAGACCGAGAGGACAATCACCCAAGACCGTTTGAAGGTCTAGGGTTAAGTATTTTGACCAATTGAGGACCCAATTGCAAATAAATTATCAATTGATTAAAATACTGATTAAGTGACCCAATCATGGTTCAATCTCTATCAAATCACCTTAGATTTTAATGAAATCTTGGGAAAACGGTCTTAAGACCATGTGGGGTCCATCCACATGACCTCAAGACCGTTTGGGCCAAGTTTGGGCCCAATTGGAGCTCAATTGGAGGGTTCAACCTTGTGTTGATGCACATTGTTGAGTGTTGATGGGTGAACATTGATAGATCCTAATTGAATCGATTTCAATCATAATTGGTCAACAATTGAGGGACAATTGAATGAACAATTGGTTAAGCATAACCTTAATTGGCCCAATCCATAGGTGGTCAACATAGCTTTGACCTTTTGAGGGCTTCAACATCGTTTGACACTATCAATTGCTTTATTGATTTTGTTGATGGACCAAACGGTTGAGACCTTGAGAGCCTCGCGGTCTCAAGACCGTGAGAGGGCTCGTGGTCTCAAGACCGTGAGGGGGCTCACAGTCTCAAGACCGAGAGGAGGCTCGCGGTCTCAAGACCGTGAAGGGCCTTGCGGTCCTGAGGTCAAACTAGCTAAACGGTCTTCATGACCCTCACGGTCTTAACCTCATATTGGAGTCTTCGCGGTCTTGGATGTATGATGGCTCGCGGTCTTGAATGTATGATGGCTCGCGGTCTTGAAGCCTAAGGGGGCTCACGGTCTTGGAGTTAGAAGGAGGTTCGCGGTCTTGGAAAGTCAAAGTGGGCAAACGGTCAACACTTTCAACCGATCTCAACTCAATTGATGATTAATGATTGAAATCAATCAATGTGATTCAAGGTTGACCTCATTCAATCATTTGATGATGTAAATGGTTCAATGTTGCCCAAATCAAACCCTAATGATAATCTAGGATAGTAAGGGGTTGATTAACTAAGGTTTTGACCATAATGATGATCAATGGGGTGAATTACCAAAATACCCCTGAAGGGTCAATTAAGTTATACCTTGCTCAATTCAAACCCTAATTACATGAGAATGATGTTTTTAGTCATAATGACTCTATCCAACTTGATCTAGTCTAATGTTACCATCAACCATTAGTATGATGAAAGAGAGAGTACTCTAGAGAGAGAAAGTACCTTTTTTTAAGTAGAAACTCAACTAAAGCATCTCCAATGCACAGGAATGAGCATAATTAGGGTATGATCCACCTCTGTGAGATCATAGAAACCCTAATTATGATAAATGATGAACCGTTAACTAATCCAAGAGTATCAATGAAGATGTTACTCATACATGGTGATGTTATGAGTTTAATTCACCTTAATGTGAATAGTAAACCCTAATTCAAGGGTGATGACATGTAATGTGAATAGTAAACCCTAATTCAAGGGTAATGACATGTAATGTGAATAGTAAACCCTAATTCAAGGGAAATGGCATGCTTTTGAGTATTAAACTCTATTTGATGTGAATTAGAGATTTAACTCTTATGACAAGAGTAGGAAGTACATTCCTTATTGTTGTATTACCTTTATCAGATGTATTAACCATGCAAGTTCTGATATGAAGGAAATCATATCCAGGTATGGATGTTGCGTTATATTCATTAAAGGCATGTTGTTAGCCTTATGAATAAGTAAAGTAATCTGATGCCTTGCCAGTGGCATCATATGCTGATAATGGGCTATGAGAGCCATGAATACCATCAAGGTCATGCCTTAGAGATGACTTGTGATGAGGATAATGAGAAATGATGATTGATATGAGTTAGGCATGTTACATTTAGTATTCTTCTTTTATAGCTGCTATGCTACTGTTATTGTTTGAAGAACAATGTATGTTGTTAAAGAATACTGAATGTACCTAACTAATCAAGTATAATGTAGCGCCCTGATCATAGATCCATCATTGTCAGAAATTAAGTGATGGTGAAACAGGTTTCCTCAGGGAACTCCTGGAGCACATACTTTTGAGTATGTGGGGTACATGGATGTGTAGAACCTTACATCCTAGTGTAGAAAAGTGATGTAGATGTGTAATCCATCCATCCTTCACTATATTTCCATATCGTATCAGTGGTAGGTAAACATGAAACCTCCTGATGACGAAGAAAGCACAAATATCCGTATCAGTGGTAGGTAAACATGAAACCTCCTGATGACGAAGAGAGTACAGAACACCACTGTGACTCTAGAATAGCGAAGGACCAGTTTACCCTGGTGAGCTATAGTAGTAGAGACACGAGATGTACTACAAGTGATCCTCTTACTGACTGAGGAAGGTGAAGGTCATGAGAATCCGACTCTCTTAATGACCTATGTATGATACTGATGTGACTTCTCAGCGATCAGTTGGAGTATGAGTGGTAAGCCTCATCTTCACAGGGCATAATGTTGTTTGTAAAACATAATCAACCATGTAGTATAACTTGTTAGAGATGACTCCAAGTTAGTTGATTGATGTTACATTGCAATAATGTTTATATTCTCCATATCTCCTGAATTATAGAGATCTTGTTATACCTGCAACTGTTATAGAATACTTTGAAGGCTTTACTGCTTAAAATATTCTTTGAAGTTATAATAAAGCTTCTGGAGAAGAGTTATAACTCTCGCTGGGACAATTATGTATAATTGTCTCACCCCGTAGGCTTCAACTTTTTAGGTGGACGTCGGAGACAAAGGAACCAGCCTACAGGTGACCAGTCTCAGCAACAGCAGCACCAGGGGCAGCAGTAATCTCAGGTGGAGATTTATCCTGCCATGTGGTGTAGTTAGAATCAGTCCTATGTGTCCTCTGTACTCTCAGGTCTTGGAGTCTTTTGTTCAGTAATCTTGAGATTTTGTATCTTGATGTATATAATTACTCAAGAAGTAATTATCCTGAAATGTAAACAGTTTATCTCTCTTTATGAAAGAAGTTTTATGGATCCAAGTTCTTATCTCGAAAAGTTTTAATTTCCTGTGATTTTTGTCCTCCGCTGATTACCGATTCGCTTCCGCTAAGTTTTAATCGTGTTTATGTCATGGTTTGGAGATCAGAGCCCACATTTGGCGTCTTCATTCTTAGGTCGTCATGTGGCACATCTGCCCCGCGAATCGTTGTATAAAAAGGATTCTAGCCAATCAAAATGGAGACGCCGAAAACGCCAAAAGAAATGACGTCTCCACTCTCTCTCCCCTCTACAAACTCGTCTATTCTTACCAATTTATTCAAAATGTGTCTATGTTGGTCAATAATTTAGTTAAATTCGTTTATTTTGATTTTTTTCCTTCTCCTGGTGTGTTGTTTTTACCCAGCCACACCCCTGGAAGACAAGTGTCACTAGTACAGAAATGGGTTATAGCGTCACTACATGTAGGGTTAGTTTTACCAAATAACCGACTTTATATGTCTAAAAAAAACGCGGGCACCACTTAAGACCTCTTAGGTCGGTTTTTTTAAATAAACCGACCTTGTAATGTAACTCTATAGGGCCGGTTTTCCAAATAACCGACCTTATATGTATATAAAAAATGCGGGCACCACTTAAGACCTCTTGGGTCGCTTTTCTTAAAATAACCGACCTTGTAGTGTATCTCTATAGGGTCGGTTTTCCAAATAACCGACCTTATATGTCTATAAAAAATGCGGGCACCACTTAAGACCTTTTGAGTCGCTGTTTTTAAAATAACTGACCTTGTAGTGCATCTCTATAGGGTTGGTTTTTCTAAAATAAGCGACCTTATAGACAATTTTTACGGCAGCAAATATTTGCTTGGATTTTGGCTTCCCGCATCGAACTATAGGGTTGGTTCTACATTATAACCGACCCTACAGGGATCCTCGGTCGACAAATTCGTCGACCGAATAAGAGTTGAATTTCACGTATACAAGCACATATAGGGTCGGTTTTTTCTTTATAACCGACCTTAGAGTCCTCCTCAGATCGGCACCTTTAAGGTCGGTTATTCCTACAAAACTGACCTTAAAGGCCTCCTCGGTCAACAAATTCGTCGACCAATATCTATTCTGGATCCAGATAGTTCACGCATGTATAAGCACATCTAGCGTCGGATTTGCACTTCTAACTGACCTTAGAGCCTTCCTCGGTCGACCAATATTTCGACCGATTCACTTGGTCGAAAAATTCGTCGACCGATAAGTACCTCTAAGGTCGGTTTTTTCCTTAAAACCGACCCTAGAGGTACTTATGCAAAGGAAATCTGGCTCTTTCTTGATCGAAAAATTCGTCGACCGATATCTATTCTGGATCCAGATAGTTCACGCATTTATAAGCACCTTTAGCATCGGATTTGCACTTATAACTGACCTTATAGCATTTTCGGTTGACACATTTTTCGACCGATAAGGAGTCAGTTTTCATGTGTATAAGTAACTTTTAGGGTCGGTATTTTCTTAATAACCGACCTTAGAAGTCCATTCGATCGACAATATTGTCGACCGAAACATATCGGTCGAAGAATTCGTCGACCGATATCTATTCTAGATCCAGATAGTTCACGCATGTATAAGCACATCTAGTGTCGGATTTGCACTTATAACCGACCTTATAGCATTTTCGGTCGACAAATTTGTCGACCGATAAGGAGTCAGTTTTCATGTGTATAAGTAACTTTTAGGGTCGGTATTTTCTTAATAACCGACCTTAGAAGTCCATTCGGTCGACAATATTATCGACCGAAACATATCGGTCGACGAATTCGTCGACCGATATCTATTCTGGATCCAGATAGTTCACGCATGTATAAGCACATCTAGCGTCGGATTTGGACTTATAACCGACCTTATAGCATTTTCAGTCGACAAATTTTTCGACCGATAAGGAGTCAGTTTTCATGTGTATAAGTAACTTTTAGGGTCGGTATTTTCTTAATAACCGACTTTAGAAGTCCATTCGGTCGACAATATTGTCGACCGAGGAACGACTAGAAAAACCAACTGTTGTAACAGCTAAAAAAATCAACCGTCGTAACAGCTAGAATTTCAACCGTTAACGGCTATAAATACGACCATTGACCGTCGTAACGGCTATTTTTTTGATCGACCGTTGGCCGACCGATAGACGACCGTTGCGGCTGTCGGTCGACAAATTGTCGACCGAAATTGGCTCTGTTTTGCTATAAATAGCACCCAAAATGATCCATTTCTTCACACCTTCACATTCTCACTTCTCTAGCTCCTCTCTAGTGTATTATTGTGAAAATCTTCAGCTTCTCTACATCCAATTCTTGCTTGCTATTTCTCCATTTCAAAGCAACGAAATGGCTTCCTCATCAACGTGTGGAAAGAAGCAAGTTGCAGGTAGGAAAGGAAGGACAGTTGATCCGCTGTCATTCATCAACGACGTCCCCTTCAAAGACGCAGCTGCAGGCGACCGCTACCTCAGGCTCTCCTCAAAGCCTCCTCTTCCACGACGGCCATTCGACGTTATGGACTTCCAGAACATTGTCGATTTGGAGGAACTCTTTAAGGTGCAACATTTGACTGATTTTCTGATCCCCTCCTTCCATTCCTACTCCTCCAAAGCAGTTAATGAATTCTATGCCAATTTAACCCCACATCCTGACCATGATTCCTTCTCCTCTATGGTTGGTGGGTATGGATTCCATTTTACTGAGGAGGGTATTCTTGATATGCTTGACATAAACATAGAAGAATATAAAGATTTTTTTGATCTCACCAGAGGAAATCCACTCAACAAACTCTCCCAAGATGACACTACAACTAGCCTTAGTGATGTCAAAAAATCCATCTTTCAATCAAATATGACTTGCCATGAAGATAGGGGTACCTATTATGCCATAAATTTAAAACCTGAAGCTAGGATCATAAATCTCATTGTTGCCACCAATATCCATCCTAGAGCAAACAAATTTGAATTTCCCACCTTTCGTATGTGCCTTATCTATGCCATTCTCAAAGGTATTCCCATAAACTTTATTCGTATCATCCTTAAGAATATGTTTGAGTTTTCTGGCAATCCACCTTATGCTGACTTTGTATGCCAAATCACTCAACATTTTCTTAAGAAGAATATTGAGGACGACTTAGGTTACACATGGGATAGAAAACCCCAAAAGATAAGTAAAAATACGGTGGAAAAGATGGGAATCGACTTTGGCCACAAAAGGGCTAGGACTGAAGGAGAGACATCCACCCAAGAAATACCTCCACCACCTCCTACCAACCTACCCCATGATCTTATTACAAACACTTTGACATACATTTCTGGATCCCAATATCACCTAAGTAGGCAATTGGATTATAATCACCATGGCATGACTTATTTAAGCCAAAGGATGCAAGCTCTCTCTCCTAACCAACCTGATGAATATCCCTATTCCCTTAATCCTGGCATGATAAATCCATACAATCCTTCCTACAACTACTATCAAATTCCACCTCCACCATCTCCTGATCTCACACATACTCAGTTTTCCCCAATTCAACTTCAAGACATTGCTTCCAACTTTCGCTTTGATCGTGTTCCCACCTTCTTGGAGGCTTATGCCTTAACCAAGACAGGTGCCTTGGAGTGGCAAACACTGGTCAAATATTATGGAGCTGAGCCCTTTCTTGGAAAAGATCCAAACATTGATGTAATCCTTTGGTCTTTTCAATGAGATAATGAGATATGTTTGTAATGATTGTAATGGATATCTTTTTATAAAGCAAGTATGTCATGCTTCATCTTATAAAGTGTATGGGCATTAAATTGTTATGAATAAAAGTGTTTTCCATGGCTTCATTTGGACATATACATGTTATATAAGAATATTGTTATTTCAAATGATTGAAAAATAAATTATGGCTAAATTTGACAAAGCATCACTTGGTTAATCTCATACACACACACTTGGTACTTAATTTAAAACATTGAAACAGGGTTAATCTCGGTCAAAAATATTATCGACCGAGACAAATTTGGTCGACAATATTGTCGATCGAGGATGACTTTAGGGTCGGTTTTTTCCTTATAACCGACCCTAGAGCTCTTTCGTTCGACAAATAGTCGACCGACTGAATTTTTGAATAGAGTTTAGTACTTTTTAAAATTTTATAAAGCATTGGGA
The DNA here is from genome assembly GCA_963693085.1 of Alisma plantago-aquatica. Classification (NCBI taxonomy): domain Eukaryota; kingdom Viridiplantae; phylum Streptophyta; class Magnoliopsida; order Alismatales; family Alismataceae; genus Alisma; species Alisma plantago-aquatica. The sequence continues at coordinate 807,514,123 of OY856412.1, read as the reverse complement.
TCTCAATCTTTTGTCTCATTGTTGGGAATTCACATCCCTCAATACCACCATCATCACATTTGCTGATTCTGGGTATTCAAACCCTTAGTTCATCACTAAACATGGTTATCACTTATCAGGTAACTATTACCTTCAGGTCATCTGACCAAGGTATTCAGGATATTTGTTACACAATCATCTCAATTTCATATCAACCATATCAATTTCATATCAACATCATGCAATACAAAAATAACATCTCTATTCCCTCATTAGGGTTAGAGTTTCCCATCTTTATCAATTAGGGTTCACATATCATCATCCCATATTGAAATTTCACATAACATTATCCCATATTAGGGTTTTTACACAACACCACCCTATATTAAGGTTTCACATAACATTTCCATATTAGGGTTTCACAAAACATCATTCCATATAAGGGTTTCACATAACATTATCCCATATTAGGGTTTCATACGACATCACCATATATTAAAGTTTCACATAACATAATTATTAGGGTTGTGGAAGCACTTTAGAGCTCCTTGGTCGACAAATTTGTCAATCGAGACCCCTTATAGGGTCGGTTATTAAAAAAACTGACCCTAGAGGTGCTTCTAAGAAAGAAATATGGCTTCATTCGGTTGACGAATTTGTCGACCGAATGAAGCCAGATTTCTTTCTTAGAAGCACCTCTAGGGTCGGTTTTTCTAATAACCGACCCTATAGGTTGTCTCGATCGACAATATTGTCGACCGACAATATCCAGTTTAGTTTTTCACACATGTATAAGTACCTTTAGGGTCGGTTATACGAAAAAACCGACCCTAGAGGTGCTTGTACGAAGGAAATTTTGCTCTGTTCGGTCGACAAATCGTCGACCGAAACGAGCCAGATTTCTTCGTATTAGCACTTGTAGCGTCGGTTTAATCAAATAACCGACCCTATAGGTCTTTTCGGTCGACAAATTCGTCGACCGAGTTTGCGTTTGATTTATATTAAACATGTATAAGCACCTTTAGGGTCGGTTATACGAAAAAACCGACCCTAGAGGTGCTTGTACGAAGGAAATTTTGCTCCTATTCAGGCGACAAATCGTCGACCGAAACGAGCCAGATTTCTTCGTATTAGCACTTGTAGCGTCGGTTTTATCAAATAACCGACCCTATAGGTCTTTTCGGTCGACAAATTCATCGACCGAGTTTGCATTTTATTTATATTAAACAACTCGACACGGGCACCGTTTATCTGTAGAGTCAGTTTTTGGTTGTTAACCGACGCTACAGTTTTTCGTTCCATGCAAAAAGCCGAAATTTTAGTCTTTCTTTCCCCCGCGAAACCCTTTTGTCTTTTCTAACCTCTCTCCCATGGCGCCGCGAAACCCCTTTTCACTTTGTCATTCCGCCGTTGCCGTGAACGCTTCTCCGTGAAGCCGTTGCCGCCTCTCCACGCCGCCAAAAGGATCGTGAAGCTCGTCGTCGCCGCGAAGAGGATCGTGAAGCTCGTCGTCACCGCCTTCCACTCTTCCTCCATGAAGCCTGTCGTTGCCGTGAAGCTCTCTTCGTTGTCGTGAAACTTTTCGTTGCCGTGAAGCTCGTCGCCGCCTTCCACTCTTCCACGAAGGTCGCCGCCTCTATGTGAAGTTCGTCTCTTCCTCCACGAAGCTCGCTGCCATTTCCAAGTAAGTTCGAGCTTCCTTCATTCCTTGTTCCCCTTCATTCCCGCCCGCCGCCATTGCTGCTTCTAGGTCCATCTCGGTCGACAATTAGTCGACCGAGAGACCACCTGCGCGCAGCGTCCAGGTCCACTCTCGGTCGACAAATTGTCGACCGAGAGTGGACCTGGACGCTGCACGCAGGTGGTCAATTGTCGACCGAGAGTGGACCTGGACGCTGCACGCAGGTGGTCTCTCGGTCGACTAATTGTTGACCGAGATGGACCTGGAACTTATTTATGTTGGAGATATAAATGTTTTAATCATATTTGCTGTAATGTTCACAAATAGTTCTGAATATTATAATAATTTCAATCATTGGACTGTTGGAAACGGCCTTACTTTGCTAATTTGTACAAGTATTTTCCATTTTATATGATTTGATAACCCAATAATAAAAACATGCATGTATTTTTTCATATGTAATCATTATATAAATTTTAGAAATTAATACTAGATTAGACATGTGTACTCCTACATTGACACTTTAGGGTTGATGCATGATGTTTAACTTAATATATAAATATGAAAATAATGCATTTATATATTAACTTAGAAACCCGTTCAAAATTTACTCATTACGAGTAAACTTTGGATAGTCCCCGGTTTGGGACTGTTTTTGGATATTTTAATCTCACTTAGGATGTACCTGTATAATGTATGTTTGGTTTTGTAGATTATTTCAGTAGGATATCTCCATTTGTTCTCTGGGTACATATGTAAGTGGTTATTTGCCATTTACATCGGTGTACTTGGAGAACTTAGGGGAAATGCTGCTGAAATTTTCTTCAAAACTAAACATACATTATACAGTTACTAGTGAGATAAAATATTCAAAAATGGGATAGGTGGTACACTTTCTATCAATAAAAACTTACATATTATTATAGTATCAATATTAAACTGTTAGTTTTATAATTAATTTTAATGTGATATAGAAAATGGATCGAAGTTGGATGTCTATCAAGAACCGTTGTAGTCCAGAGTTTGCCAAAGGTCTTGATGAATTTATCAGATTTGCTGAGGAACGTAGGAAACTACCTACAGATAGGCTATATTGTCCATGTAGAAATTGTTGTAACAATTTGAAAGTTGATAGTGGTGAGGAAATTAAGAATCATGTCATATGCAATGGGATCATACAAGGTTATAATGAATGGTATTGGCATGGAGAGAAATTGAATTATGGAGCAGAAAATGTCGATACTAATAGTTGTGGCATAGAAGATATAGATAATGATGATAATGTTAATGATGAACTGATTCAAGATGACCAGATTCAGGATGATATGATTGATGAGATTCTACGTAGTTGTCAGGACAATGTCATTGATCCACCTTCTTTATTTGCAAACATTGTCCATGATGCTGGAAAACCATTATATAAGGGTTGTACTAAGTTCACGAGGTTGAGTGTTGTGATGTGATTATACACTCTTAAAGCTCAAAACCGGTGGAGCGATAAGAGTTTCACTTCACTGTTGTCTTTGTTAAAGGAAATTCTTCCTGACGGCAACGAGCTTCCAATTTCAACATATCAAGCAAAGAAAATAATGTGCCCAATGGGAATGGAGGCTAAGAAGATTCATGCATGTCCAAATGATTGTGTGTTATTTCAAAAGGACTATAGTAATTTGATAAATTGTCCAAAATGTGGTGCGTCAAGGTATAAGATTATAAATTCAGCTAAGGCTAAAAATGGCTCTCCTGCCAAGGTGATGTGGTATCTACCAATAATACCACGATTTCAACGCTTATTTGCTAATACAGAAGATGCGCAAAATTTGTCTTGGCATGGGGAGTTAAAGGTCAATGATGATGGCATCCTACGACATGCATCTGATTCACCACAATGAAAGAAAATTGATTTAGTATACCCTCAATTTGGTAAAGAACCAAGAAACCTAAGACTTGGACTCTGTACAGATGGAATGAATCCCTATGATACATTAAGCAGCCAACATAGCACGTGGCCTGTTATGATTGTTATATACAATCTTCCTCCTTGGTTGTGTATGAAAAATAAGTATGTGATGTTGTCAACATTGATATCAGGGCCCAAGCAACCTAGAAATGATATTGATGCTTACCTTCAACCTCTAATTGATGACCTAATGAAACTATGGGAAGAAGGTATTATGACATATGATGCTTCACGTAAAGAGATCTTCAGTTTGCGTGCTATGTTATTTTGCACGATTAATGACTTTCCAGCTTATGGAAATTTGTCTGGATATAGCATAAAAGGATACAAAGCATGTCCTGTTTGTAAGGAAAATACTGATTCAATCAGACTGAAACATGGTGGTAAAATCATATACCTTGGTCATCGGAGATTTCTCCCACCAGTGCATCCTTATCGAAGGCAACGCAAAACCTTTAATGGGTCAACTGAGGAACGAAGTGCTCCTAAACCTATACCAGGACATGTTGTATATGATAGGGTGAAACATATTGTTAATGAATTTGGAAAGAGTTCAAGTAGTCATACACTCGCATGTGACAAATCTCTATACAAGAAGAGGTCAATATTTAGGGATCTTCCTTATTGGAGATCTTTGGCAATTAGACACTGCATTGACGTCATGCATGTTGAAAAAAATATTTGTGATAGCATCATCGGTACGCTATTGAACATACCAGGAAAGACTAAAGATGGCATCAAATCTAGAAAAGATTTAGAATTAATGGGTATTAGAAAAGAATTATCAGTGGAGATTAGGGGTCTCTGCACATATTTGCCACCGGCTTGTTACACTTTGTCAAAGAAAGAGAAAAAGACTTTTTGTGAGTGCTTGTATAATATTAAGGTTCCACAAGGATACTCTTCTAATATTCGTAGATTGGTATCAATGAAGGATCTGAAACTGATAGGTCTCAAATCTCACGATTGTCACACCTTAATGCAACAAATTTTACCTGTGGCTATTCGATCTATATTGCCGAAGCATGTAACAACTCAACCAATACTAAAGGCATGTATTCTTTGAATTATTTATTTTATTATCATGTATACCTTATCACTTGTGCTTTTATTATCACTTATTTTTTTTATCATGTATACTTGCAGGTTCTAAAATGGCGAGTGAAGATGAACATTTTGGGCATGAGCACCATGAAGATGAACATTCTGAGCATGAGCACCATGAGGATGGTAGTGGTGATGCTAAGAACTATAGAAGTCCTACATTGATGCGTAGGGTGCAGGAGCTCAGGGCTAAAGGGGATAAATTGCCAGTCCAGTTTGATATGACAGGAGCACCTGTTGGGGAACATGCTAGTGCTTTCAAGCATTACGTAGGGGCGACCGCACGCACTAAGGTGCCAATAGATATAGAAAATTGGAATGATGTTCCTAATGCCAAAAAAGACCTCATATGGAAAGATATATCTGTGAGTGGAAGTGATATGTTTTTTATCTATTGATTCTAATTTAGTTTGCTTGGAATTAATTCCTTTTCAAAACAACATTATTAATTGCTTCTTTTGTATGTATAGGGTGTTTTTCATCTAAATGAAAAAGATCACAAGAAAAGAGTGCTACAACGTTGTGGTGTACGATGGAGAGGTTTTAAGACATATCTTGTAAGGGAATTTATAAATAATCCTAAACAAAAGAAGAAAGCTACAGATGCATATATTTTTATTGATCATGAGGTGTGGGAAAGATTTGTTGCATCTAGGAGATCGGAAGAGTTTCAGGTAATAAAGATTGTGATGTATTATATGAATATTTAATTTTATACAATTAAGGAGGCGAATCTTTTTATACATGTTTGCCAAGTCTAAATTGCAATACCTCATTTTAAATGATCAGGCTATTCACCAGGCTCAAAAGGAAAGACGGGCTAAAAATGTGCATGACCATCGCTTGGGGCCCGATGGTTATGCCTTCTGCTGCCAACTATAAGAGAATCAATCATCTTCTGGAGAAGAATCTAGTACAACTCAAGTTGAGTGACCACCCCGACACATGACATGGATTGATGCTAGAAAGAATCGAGCCGGTGAAATTGTCAACCCTGCAACTAAGGAGGTGGTACAAACGATGGTAGGTTTATCCCAACTAAGTAAAGAGTAACTTCCACAAACTTAGATTTATTTATATCTAATTGATATTGTAATTTAATATTTATATTAACTATGAATAGATTGATCTCCACGAGCAAAGGAAGGAAGGAAAGTTCATCCCAACTCGCTACATGGATGAACTAGCAGTTGCTCTTGGTACGAAGGAGCATCCTGGCCATGTTAGGGGATTAGGAGCTGGCATAGGATTCAAGTCTTATTTTGGCCCTTCGCAATCTAAAAGAGGTCGTGTAGGAGGTCTTACACAAGAGGATGTTGAAGCATTAGTAGCGCAGAAAGTAAAAGAAATAATGTCTTCATATCAGCCTACTCAACCTTCTCAACATATTCATACTGCACATCTCTCAAGTGATGAGGTACAAGCCCATGCTACAGTTGTAGAAGGTCATGGGAGCACTCCCGATGAACCACCACAACAATCTGCAGTAAGTTTTTGTTCTATATGTTGTGTTATTAGTATGATAAATATATGATAATATATAGTTGTAACATGTATCTGTTCTACTGTTTCTTATATAACTTATATTATTTCAATCTAGGTTGGTATGAACTGTAAACTTGCAGTGGAGGTTCTAGAATATAATGTTGTGGCAGAGGGAAAAGTGTACAACCTTGGTGGTACATTGCATTGCCAACAAATTACTGATGACATCTGCCGTGTGTCCATCCATCTTGTGTATGACGGAATGGGGGACAAACCACTACCCATACCTAATCCTGAATATAGTACAGTTGAAGAAGCTGAGGGTGATATGGTGGGTTGGCCTAGACACTTGGTTATCAATGACAAGGTATACCTTATTTCTACCATATTTTTCATATTTGACTGCATATATGAACTCATGTAATATAAGTATGTAATTTAATTAACAGGTTTGTAAACCAAAAAGTAAAACTTCTTCTAGTTGTCCTCCTATGCCCAAGCCATCTTTCATTCCCGAAACTACATTCGACGAATTGGGAAGCAAATCTAAATGTTTGTGTCGATACTTAGCTAACCAAAGATCGGGATCAAATATGATGGTCAAGTTATCAGAAGATGCAGTTGGGAGGGACTTTGAGAATTTTATTTTTCTTGATGATATTATAGAGTTGTTCCGGTATGATTGGCTGAACACTTCGATAATAGAAGTATGGATAAGGTAATGATCTATCAATATATATAGAAAATTCCAATACAAATTTTTAGCTTATTTCTACATATGAAAATAATTACAAATGTTTAACAACCATTTATATACCGAGGTCACCAACTTTGATATAAAGAATATTGCATTCTTAGTTCCTTCGGTCACTAGTCAGGTGGAGACAAATAATATTGAGGAAGTGAATGAGTACTTCTCTGATGCATTCAAATATTTTGCTAGTGAGGGGAAGGAAATTATCCTAATTCCTTTTAACGTCCAGTAAGTATTATTATTCAATATAATTTTAATAATGAATGAAACTGTTTATTTTAATGTTTGTTTTATTCTTACTTAGAGCTAGACATTGGGAATTACTGGTGATTGTCCCAAAATTGATGACTCTTTATTATCTTGACCCAATGGGTAAAACAACAAGGAGTCACAAACTGAAATTGTCAGCTATGGAGTAAGCATAAATTTAATCAATTGCTTCAACATGATATTTTATTTAGAATTTCTATTTTACCAACTATCGTTTAATTGATAGGGATATAAAGGCTTTTCGTGAAGCTGGAGGACAAATACCCACAAAATTAAAGACATTGACTTTGAAAAATGTCAAGGTAGCTACTTTGACAACTGCTTAGTGTTATATGTATTAATTTTTCAATTCTAATATGTCAACTCTTATAGTCTTATCTCAACTTCTGTTTATAGTAGTTTACTAACATTAAGTATAATTCGTTATTTGTAGTGTCCTATGCAAAATAATGACTGGGCTTGTGGCTACTATGTAATGAAATACATGCAAGCTATTGTCAAACAAGCATCACATGACATTCAGACTATAAGTCAGGTAATAAAGAATAACATCATAAATTTACAAGTGATTGTAGTCATTTTTATAAAATATTAGCATGTGCATTTTCTGTTACAGATCTTTACAACTCAGCCTTACACACATGTGGACTTGAATGAATTCCGAGAAGAGTGGTCAGAGTGTTTTATAAGTGAAGTCGAAATAGCATTGGTTTAAATATGTCGGCTCCAATTATGTATGTGGTTTGAGTACGTACTCTTTCATATTTTTACTTTTGTAATATGTCATCTCAGACTTGCACTCTATCATTTTGTAAATTATGATATTTATTATCATTTTTGTTATGAATTTGTAGTTTTGAATGGTGACGGTTGAGCATCAATGCTCCCCTCTCCCAGAATATATGAATCTTCTTGTTCTTCTGTTCTATATCAATTTCTACATAATTTTTTAAAAAAAAAATCGTAACTTCTAGCGTCGGTTTTTTAAATAACCCACCCTATAGATTGAATTCATTGTACACTCTTCGGTCGAAAAATTTTCGACCGAAATAGAACTTCTAACGTCGGTTTTTGTAAAAAAACCGAGTCTACATGTCCTCTATAAGGTCGGTTTTTTGAAAAAACCGACCCTATAGATTGAATAAAACATTTCAGTGTAAGACTCGGTCGACAAACTTCTCGACCGAAATACGATCGGTCGAGAAGTTTGTCGACCGAGTCTTACACTGAAATGTTTTATTCAATTTTTAGGGTCGGTTTTCTCATAAAACCGACCTTATAGAGAGTTTTCAGTCGACAATTTTCTCGACCGAGAGTTACCATTGAAATGGTATTCAATCTTTAGGGTCGGTTATTTCATAAAAACCGACCCTGTAAACGTTCTCGGTCGACAATTTTCTCGACCGAGAACGTTTACAGGGTCAGTTTTTATGAAATAACCGACCTTACAGGCTCCTTTTTTCTCGCCTAGGTCAGAATTTTTACAACCTCTTGGGTCGGTGTTTACTCTGTAAGGTCGGTTTTATTTGGTTAAATAATCCGACCCTATAGACCAAATTCTGTAGCGACGCCCACCTAGGCGTCGGTTAAAAAGTGACACTGTATGCTTTAAAAAACCGACGCTACATACCCCCATTTCTGTAACTAGTGTGATAATCGATGCATCTTCTAGTTTCGAGTTCTGGAGCACAAGATTCCCCGTGTCTTGAAGAACAGCGAAGCTTGACGCGCGTCTTGGTGTCCTTACTCGAAATATTAGATGAGGGAGCAGACCATACGATCTGCTTGGAGCTGCTTACCTGCAGAACCAGATGCGCTCCGTCGTCTGATATCTTAAATTGACAAGTGGATGAGTCGGAGATGGGTGCTTGTCTATTGGCCACCCATACCACCGTCTGCGGCATGAGATTCTTATACCAGATGCCGACGTAGAACCTGCGGGACTTCCCAGGCCGGAAGAAGCCCAGTTCGAAAACTTCTCCCTTGGATACGATCGTTTGGTCCCCGGAGAGAAACTGGCCAGGGAAAAGCGTGCTCGCGCCTTCATCAAACGGCACGGAGACGGAGACCAGCAGAAGCAGAAGTAAGAACAACAGGCGATCTCGACCTGCTTTTGGAGAACGAACGAAGTAGTAGACTGCCATGACACCTAGGTAGCTAATTCTATCAATATGTGTTGCATGATATCATGATTCTCATGTAAAACTAAAACTCTGCTGCTCAACCTATTCATTCCAGAAAAAGTACTATTTAATATATTCGGCATATCGCAGAATGTGGCGACCACTTCTCTATTGACCAGGCGGTCTAAAAGCGGGAATATACATTTTGTCATATATTGACAAGTTCTTCAACTTTGGCATAATTGAAGTATTGGACTGTGTCTGTAGGATGTACTGAAGACTTTTCGTAATCGAAGTATGGACCATAATAGTGGCGTGTAGTATAGATATATAATGTATCCCATCTATGAGGTTGGTAGCTGTTGAAAAATTAGAGATATACGCGTGGACCGCGTGGTTAATATCTACAAGGAGAAGTCCTCACACCCACACGAGGGGAGAACTATGTTTTTTATTTCTCTCAAGCATGCGTAGGCACATGTCAACTTCGTACGGATGAAAGTTAGGAAAAATACGTCAATAAATTCAATGAGAAACACCCATGTTTACATCACTCATGGGAACATACGAATATTAGTAAACAATCATGTAATGATATAGACATTAATAAATATGTTGACCGATAAAAAAAATCTACTTACACTATAATTGACATTTTTAATGATTGTCCCCTAGTCAATATTTTTCTACTTAAGAGATAAAGATAATACATGATTGGTGTCTTAGGGACAATCACCAACAATTCCCCATGTCTATTACTGAGTACAATGAAGGCAAACAAAAAAAAAATCAAATTCCACAATAAATGTAATTCATAAGTTAAAATTATAAACAAGCAGTCTAAACTTATGAAATATTGAAAGGAGATATAATCATGTCCTATCCCATAGTAGAAATATACTTAAATAAGGTAGAGAATGAATCAACTGTATAACTTTAGTCTTTATATGTACAACTAATCAATGATTGAACTAAAAATGCCACATTGATTAACATGAACTGTGTGCCACCACATACAAGTACCTGTAATATATATGTAATGGATTAATAAGAGAAAACAATTCAACGTATATTTTTACATAGAATTAGTTATTTAGCCATAAGATCTCACCATAAGATCTCACCATAAGAAAAAGTATTTTTTATCTCTATTCACCCCCTCTAGAGCCCATCATTCATCCACCGATAATTAAATAGCTCCAAAATATCTGACAAGGATACATTAGTATCATGATTTTACATGGTAGTGTCCTCCTGAATATGGACAATCATAGTTGACCCTTTTTCTATATTATATAACCATAGTGTCAATCTTACACTTAGGACTCAGTGAGTCAAATAGGTACTACAGAATATAAATGTGTACCAGAGGCTTTGGAGGAGGAACATAGAGGCTTCTTAGGTATTATGGTCTATGTGAATTCTCATATAAGTTGCCAATTATAGAGAATAACCACAAATATAAATGGAATACAAATTTACCATGCATTCTAATAGGTAACTCTAGATTTGGGCCACATAACCATGCCACCTTCTGCATCTCTTACAATTTTGTGCTCGAGGTGGCCAATGAGCAATGGTGTGTTTTTTCATTTTGGATAGGAAACTATGATAGACACATGGACCACATCATTCGGCATGTTAGCAAAATGAATGATTCCACAAAGGTGTGGAAAAATCTTACCCAGTGTCATGATATTAAAGGCAGGGTAATTAACTGCAATGAGACATTGTCTCATCACATACAATTTTACATAGTTTTATTTATATTACAACATTTTCAAACACGACATATAACTTTACTCAAAAGACTACCGTATCATAAAGAAACTTACATCGACTATGCCTGGTGGGTCCTATTGGATCAATGATGGGCTCTAGAGGGGGTGAATAGAGATAAAAAATACTTTTAACCAAATTCATTAGACCTTCAAAGTATATCACAAGATAAGGTTTCTTATATGGAATTTGAGTGCAACTAAACATAAATAGAAAGGGAAAGAGAGATTGAACAAGCACAAGTAACACAAGATATGTATAGTGGTTTCAACATTTAAAATAGGAGATGCACGTCCACTGCCTAGAGAGGTCAACCTATAGGATTTTGAACCATGTCTCACTCCTTATATTCCATTACAAGAGTCACAACATAAGACCCTCATTTTCAAGGTTAAGGATACCTAGCCTTTCCTTTAAGAACAAGGGAGACAATAACCTTACAAAGGACTTACCCACCCATGACCAAGAGTATTCTACTTTACCAAGGACTTACCCCCTTTTGCAATGAGTTTTCCATCTTCTCAGAGGACTTACCCACTCTTACAACAAGTCTTCTAGATTCAAGGATTTACCCAATCTTGACTTGGATCTTATGGCTTTGACTTCAGCTTCACGAAGGAGAAGCTTTCACCAAGAGACTCCTTCACTTCTTCTTTTTCACCTCTCTTAGCCAAGAGAGATACTCAGCTTCTTCATGCTAGAAAGAAATATTGGGAGGTGGAGGAAGTGAGAGCCTCACAAGATATACATGTAGGACTATCTCTACTATAAATATCCTATTCACTCTAATGGGTGTAGAGAGTGATTAAGCTTTACAGAGTGGATGGAGGCTCTTGGAGGCACTCAATTATAATATAGGGACCTTCATAGTGCTTAGCTAACCATGAGATGAAGTTCAAGGGGTCCTATTTATAGTTGAGGTTTCCTACTAGCTAGTAGAGACACTTAGGAACGAATTCTAGCCATTATGGGTATCACAACAAAAATATTTTTGAGTTTTGCAACATTCTAATGGATAGAAACATTTTTCTACACTTTTTCATACACTATTGTCGGCTGAATTGTCTTTTGGGAAACTCAAACAATGGCACTATGAAATAAAACAATTTTGAGTTGTTTGTCGAGTTTATCCTTGATGAAACTCGGCTGGCGGCTTAAGATTGCTTTATAAGTGCAGGGTGTCACTCGAGTTGTCACTAGGATAAACTTGGCCAATACTAGGATTTATGAAGCTCTATACATCTTGTCAGTCGAGTTATCTCTAGGACAAACTTGCCAACAAGGCAGCCTATAATGGAATTTGATAAATTCTATAAACATGTTTAAACATTTGAATTAAGTGCTTTTAATTTTTTCTAAGCTTAATTACAAGTCATACAATAATTACAAGTGATTTACATCAATAATATATGGAGGAAACAATCTATTCTTCAATCTTGATCTTTTTACATGTATGACTTAATTTCTCCAAGTTAGGATGCGTAAATTTAGGCATTTGGAGTATATCTTACCTAATCAGAAATCACTCAAGTAGAAGCATTAGACACAAATCAGTGAAATGGGTTAGTCATCATCAAAACAAGTGTTTAGTCAATTTAGACATTGAGTCAACATTATCCTCCTTTTTGAAGATGACAAACCATTCTATAAATGTATTGATAGAATTTATGTAAAATCATACCTTTAGAGAAACCTAGGAGTTTCAATAGAATATAGATTATTTTCTCCCCCTCAATTGATGATAATTGAGTTCACATACTCCACCTCAATTGATGTTATTCCTCCTGCATGGTTGGCTTTCATAACATTTATAGAAACTATGTCTTCTACTCATATATGTTCTACATATATGTGTTCTCCCCTTTACATAAGACATGTCTTCTCCCCCTTTTTCATTTCAAACAAGAGAGGGGGTTGAAGAGATAAAACACTTGTTAGAAAAGGGAGGATAGAAGAGCAAAAACTAAGGTCTTTTCTAAGCAATGTATATAAAGCAAATTAAGACATGCATTAGAACAACCCTATGTGTAGTTCTAGCAAATAATCAAGGTAAGTCTATGCAAGAACGTAGCTCATGATAGTAGATATACAAGTTAAGTAGCAAGCTTGATTATGTATGAAACAAGATACATGTGACACCTCATCACACTAAATGAGATTACTTAAAACACAAAACATGATCAACTACTAATTTATCACAGTAAAAAATGCGGAATAATTAAAACCAATTTCAACAATATAATTATACTCTAAAGCATTTGAATGAAGGTCCATCATTCCATTCTCATATACTATAACAAGTATTTACATATGGGTCTAAAGGCCTCTGTCATATCCTACATATAAAAGATATTTCACATGTACATGCGATATATTTACAAACATTGGCATACTGCAAAAATCTTGTGTCAATACGAGTATATCATCTAGAAAGTACATCCCATACTCGGACGTGAGAGTACAGGGATGACACTATGACTCTACTACTAACATATACAACTAACCAACCTTCTGCATCTATTGATCACCAGGTTGGTTCTCTTCTACAACACAACCTCGACCTCATTTCTCACGACCACCTAAAAAGATGTGGTGACCCATGGGTGAGACCCAGTCCTAGCGAGATATATAACTATCTCCAACATATATTGATAATAACATATTAATTAACAGTAAATAAATTGAGCAGTTAGGGTATTGAATAAGCAAAATGAACAGATTGAATAGTTTAAGCATACAAAGTAGTTAAGTGAATAAGCTTTAACATCAAGTAGAATTACTCAATTTTCATAAGTCTGCATCATGTAAGAACTGCGTAGTTTAAAGACAAGATAAGGGTTAATCAACCAATGTGATACGTATTAAACACTAGCAATTATACTATACAGATGATATTATATGTTTTATTATGCCCTGGGGAGTTTGAGTCATACCACTTTAAGGGACTGACCACTGAGAAGTGTTATTCAGTTCCGTAGAAGATCTAAGAGTGTTGGTATCCTAAGATGTCTCCTCTACCCAATCAGTACGAGCCAAAAAGGTAGTGACATATCAATCAAGCCACCACTACAGTGAAATATAGTCAAGCTGCTAACAACTAGTCCACCCTTAGTACATGTCACGATACTAGACTCTAGGGTATGCAAGCAAAACCCTTCCATTGAGGTACAAATGTAGTTTTCCTCCAATCACATTCCAAAAATAATGTAGAGACACGACCGTAGCTGTTCTCAAAAAGAGGGCTAGGCATGACCTTAGTAATCCTCCCTAACCATTGAGATCCTAGTGACAAGCACCCCGCATATTCAACAATATGCACTCCTAGTTTCCCTTAGGAATACTTTTTTCACCATCCAGTAAGTGCTAACACAAAGGATGGTTCAATGGCACATGTCACAACATGATTAAGGTTACACTTGATTAATTACTGTGAATTATGTAAATTAAGGCTTCATCATACAAATTGACATAAAAGCCCTAATTCATTTCTAAAAAGAGTATATGTATTGCAACTTCAGAAGATATAAAATGTTTTAGGTATAAATCTTAATGACACTACCGCATGTTATTATTCATTGCAATCGAATGGACCACACTTGTCATCATATTATTACAAAATACCAATATCTTATCACAAGTTCCAAGGTTTTGACCCTTACTGGAACATGAAGAGGATTCCACCTCAATTGGGGCTTCAAACATGCCCAAAGTTCATTAAGACCATCACATTATGCATAGTAAGGTTATCATCATCATTCCGTACCTTAAACAAGGCTCAAAAGATCATTAGCACATATGTGTTCATAGATATTATCATGGCAAGGCACTATGATATTCAAAATAGTACTACATTGTGGTTTGAACATAAGATGAGTGTAATACATTACCACATTAATCATTCAAGAGGTCTGATTATAACCAATCAACATTATGTACTTACATTAAATTTAGGTAAAACAAGCTATATTACATGGGAGTTACACATCCACTTATTACAGTGATTTATCAAATATAACTATACGATGGCAAAGGCAAGACTACAAATTAATTGTATTGAACTATCAAATTATCATCACTAGGACCCACATATAATACCATGGGATTCATTCTAATACATTTGATGTTGAAGCATCCAATATTATTCATTGGATAAGGTTCATTGCTCAAGGTTATCAATTGACATATAGGTCTAACTATTAGATCAATTGAACCAAGGAACATTGGTTTAGGGTTTAATCGAATCTACAATTACATTTTTAACTCACCATATGTGGTGATGACCTGATCCACCATTAATTTTGATCATTAAGTCACCATTGTTTGTTAGATAAGCAATATATTCATTTAACACAATCAAATATTAAGCTAATGTCATCATTGATTGATAGCATCATTAGAATACTTAGTGGTTGATCATTAAACTTCTAATTGAGCCAACCTAACCTAAGGGGGTGACCATAGGTTGTCAACATCAAATTTAAACCCTTGATCACGACCATCAGTTGTCAAAATAGTAGCACCATCGGTTGTTGCATGGTATCACCATCGGTTGTGTGGTAGTGAAAGAAATAGCTTGAAAATCCTAATTTGAACCACTGACTGTTTGGTGCTTAGCGCCATAGGTTGTTGCTATCAACCTGTCTCAGATCATATTTTACCTTATAAAGGTTTTACACATGTTTACAAGTTCATATAGAATTGGAACAGAACAGGGAACACCATAAAAATTTGAAACCCTAAACAAGCATGGTGTCTTTATGCTTAGATCATCACTTTAAAGCATAAACATGAACTAACAAGCTTTTAGCAAGCTATATAACTGACAAATGTTATATAAATCACCTTTAGAGAGTAGGTCAGATCCCAAACAATATGAATATATCAAATAAGGCAAGAAAACCCTTGTTTCATATCTTAACTTGGCCAAGGAGGCCCTTCTCCCCACAAAGAAACAAAACCCTAGAAGAAGAAGAAGAAGCAAGAAAGGTAGATTATTGAGTTCTAGAGCCACTTCCACCATATAAAAGTAAGGTTCTGACCTAGAGAAAGATATGAGGAAGAAGAACAAAGAAATAAATGGAGGAAAGAAGGTGATGCTTTCTCTTTTAGGTCAAGATCACTCGGAAGGAGCTTTAGAAACCCCTAAAGGAAGTCAATTGCAACCCCAGATGCTTTTACTAAGAAGATATCCACTTTCTTATTCCTTGGATAGGAAATTCATAGGAGAATAGAGGGAGAATGAGTTTCATAGAAAGAGGGAAGTGGTAGAGAGGTAAATGGTTCGTTTGGGTGCTTAAGGATAGGTATATAAACCTTTAAGATAAAGAAAAAGAAAAAGTTGAATTCCTAGTATCTTTCTAAGTGCAAGAAGCCACACAAGAAACTACACCACAGAACATTGAGACCTACTTATCCCTCATTTCTTGAATTTCCAAGAAAAACTAATAAACCATTAGTTGATAACTCCTAAAGGTACCTCATCCACAAAGGGGTAAACCCTAAAATACCCTTGAAGAAAACACCTTTAAACCAAGGTTTAACTAGGAGCTCCATGGTTCAAAACGCTCAAAAATGATAATATAACATCTAAGGCACATAATTCATGTGACAAATTGCAAATAAATCCCTTAATTGGGTAAATTACAGAAAAGTCCAAAATGTACATAAAATTGCATGACTTGCTCAAACGATGTCCAAATTTGACCAAATTTAAAATTTAATATTGTCTTATGATTTGAAGAATATCACAATGTTATATTAGGGTACTAAGCACTCCATTATATAAATTAAGCTTATTCAATGCTTTGACTAAGTTCAAGGCCTTATAACTATAAACCCCTAACAAGGATTTCGTCCCAAAATCCTACACAAAAAGATATGGGTACTTTCTACACATCTCATTCTCTAGTTTCCATGTGGATTCCTCTATGCCACGGTGATGCCACAAAACTTTCACTAGTACTATATATTTTCTCTTCAACATTTTCACCCTTCTATCTAGGATCAACACAGGACCCTCAACATAGATGATATCCTCATATAACTCAAACTCTACTGGTTGGATTGTCTGCTAACTATATGGATAGAATTTCATCAACATAGAGATGTGAAAGACATTATGCAATATATGTAGCTCTAGTGGTATCTCCAACTTGTATGCTACTTTTCCAACACAAGCTAGGATAGGGTATGGTCCCATAAATCTAGGAGCCAACTTACCCTTCTTTCCAAACCTCAACACACCTTTCCAAGGAGAAACCTTAAGATATACTCTATCTCCCACTTAGAATTCAAGTGGTCTGCGTTAGTTATCTGCATAAGATTTCTTCCTAACCTGGGCTACTTTCAACTATTGTTGTATCACATTAATCTTTTATGTAGTCTGTTCTACTAGCTCAAGACCTAAAAGTTGATATTCACTTGTCTCATACTAGCAAAGAGGAGACCGACATCATCTCCCATAGAGAGCCTCATAAGGAGCCATATCAATACTTCTCTAATAGCTATTGTTGTACACAAACTCTATTAGAGTTAGATGTACATCCCAACTACCAAGAAATTGCAAGACACATGCCCTCAAGAGATCTTCTAAAGTTTGAATAGTCCTTTCAGACTGGCCATCAGTCTATAGATGAAAAGTTGTGATGAATCTCAGTTGTGTTCCCATTGTTGAATGTAGACGCTCCAAAAAATGACTTCTAAAATGTGGACCTCTGTCAGAAACTATAGTCACTGGAATGCCATGCAGACGGACTACATCATCAATATATACTTGTGCCAATTTCTCTGTTGTAAATGTTGTCTTGACTGGAAGAAAACAAGTTGACTTAGTCAATCTATTTACTATCACCCATATGGAATCATGACCCTTGGTTGTCCTAGAAAAACCAACCACAAAGTCCATAGTAATATGATCTCATTTCCACTATGGTATTGGCAAGGGTTGTAATGTCCTTGCAGGCTTATGGAGCTCAGCCTTCGCCTGCTGACAAATTGGACATCTACAATGAACTCTGCCACATCCCGCTTTAGACCCAGCCACTAATACAAGTCTTTCAAGTTTTGATTCATCTTGGTACTTCCAGGATGCATTGCATACATTGAGGAGTGATCCTCCTCAAGTACCATCTTCCTCAACCCATCAACATCAGGAACTATTATTTTGTTGTGGTAACAAATTGTACCATCATCTGCCTCATGGAAGACATCATACTTTTCACTGTCAATCCCTAATCAGATATTTTATATCATAGTATCATTCTATTGTGCATCATGAATCTGATATCTCAAGGTAAGTTTCACTTGTAACTGTGCCAATAATCCTACCATCAAGGAAACTTCTAGTTGTACATTCATCTGGAAAAGAGAGACTAGCATATATCTATTACGACACAATAAGGAATTTAATTGTGCATTATCTACCATTGATGATGTAGATGACTTCCTAGTCAATGCATCAGATACCACATTCACCTTCACTGGAAGGTAATCTACCATGCAATCATAATCCTTAATCAGCTCCATCCACTGCCTCTTCCTTATATTCAACTCCTTTAAAAAGATATACTACAGATTCTTATGGTCGGTGAAGATCTAGCATTTTTCTCCATAACGATAGTGTCTCCAAATCTTTAATGCATGGACCACAGCTGCAAGCTTCAGATCATGTGTTGGGTAATTCTCCTCATGTTTCTTAAGCTGTCATGAACCAAAAGAAATCACATTTTTATCCTGCATCAACATGCATCCCAACCCATTCTTTGAAGCATCACAAAAGACAATATAGCCTTTCCCTTGCTCTGGCAGCACTAACACTAGTGCACTGGTCAACTTTTCTTTCAAAAACTGGAAAGAACGTTGACACTTGTCATTCCAAGAAAAAGGGACATCCTTCCTAGTTAACCTAGTTAGGGATAACGCTACAGAACTGAAGTCCTTGATGAACATCATGTAGTAACTTGTCAGACCTAGGAAATTGCAGATCTCTATCAGTGTATTTGGTTGTTTCCATTCTATAAAGACTCCACTTTCTTGGGGTCAACACAAATGCCTTTAGCAAATATAACATGGCCTAGAAAGGGCACTTCAGATAAATAGAATTTGCACTAACTGAACTTAGCATATAGTTGATGTTGCGTCAACAAAGTCAGCACCTGGTAAAGATGTTTCTCATGATGATGACTATCCATGGAGTATATCAGGATATCATCTATGAACATGACCACACACTGATCAAGAGAAGGTGTAAACACCCTATTCATCAGACCCATAAAAGTTGCAGGTGCATTGGTTAGCCCAAACAGTATAACCACAAACTGATAATGACCATACCTAGTCTGAAAAGCTGACTTGGGTATGTCATCAGCCTTAATTCTCAATTGATGGTAACCAGACCTTAGTTCTATCTTTAAAAACATGGTGGCACCTCTCAACTGATCAAAAAGTTCATCAATCCTTGGAAAAGGCACTACAACAAAATTACCCATTAGTGGCATTTATTCTAGTGTCATTTATAAAAAAAGCCACTATCTATCTAATGTACAGGCATTTTTAATTAAAATGCCACCAAACCACCTATTATAGAGTTTATAAAAAAGACTTAACATTAAAGGCATTCTTATATTTAATTAGTGGCAATTTTCAATTGCCAAACCAAATGACGCGCACTAAGTATTATCTATCGGAAATTTTCATTTCACTTCTCCCGCTTTTCCTTCGCACTCCAACTTATGTAATAGCTAGTATCGCGGTGACTATGGC
This sequence comes from Alisma plantago-aquatica, assembly GCA_963693085.1. Lineage (NCBI taxonomy): Eukaryota > Viridiplantae > Streptophyta > Magnoliopsida > Alismatales > Alismataceae > Alisma > Alisma plantago-aquatica. The sequence goes on along the minus strand of OY856412.1, from coordinate 807,494,228 downwards.
GATTGATCTCCCCAATCCTCATCGATATTCTTTCAAAACTGACAACACGTGGAGGAGATATATCCTCCTGGTCGATCGTCGCTTGCCCTAGCTAACAACGTCTTGGAGGATCGAGTGCATCGACTGACTGGTAGCGACGCGTTGATCGTAGCATGGAGGATCGCTTTTGACTACTGGCCAATGAAGTGCCACATTGCCGGCACCGAGGAATCCAGGATTCTACTTTGCCGACACCGAGGAAGCCAGTTCAGCCACATTTGCTACATTGGCGCCAGGTGATTACAAATAGATTCTCTTCCCCAACCGTTATCACCATCACAATCGACTGCTCTGTATTGATTCACACTAGTAGAGGAAGAAATGTCTCTGTAAGATATATACCTACCTCTATTATTTTCTTGCCCCTCCCTTAATTTTGCTATATTCTTGCTTTATTTTGGATTGATTTCAGTTTCGAGCAAGATCTGGACTGAAGTTAGAGTTCCTGGTATACTCATTATTCCTATTTCCATGACTGACTTGGTTAATTTCACTAGCAAGGAGAATCATTGTTTTGCAATGTGCATCCTGTACTGGTTATGGAGGGAGAGGATTAATAGAGTTCATGAGAATGTGGAGATGTAATCATGGGTTTGGTGATGGGTATCTAAACACCACTTTCTTTAGTGGTCTAACACTTACTAACAGACTGTCCATCAATGAAGATTTTGATATCAATGAGGAAACGACAAACAAGATAAGGTCATAAATAACTCAAGAATTGTAGCCAGCACCAACTTCAATAGTTATAAACATAAGATAGAAAAGTATTCAAATAATCAAATCTCATTACTTCCATTATTTAGGGGACTAAGACTTAAAGAAGTATAGGATAATGGAAATTGTATCGTGGGCATTACAACTGAATCGATGTTTCAGTTCCAACCAGCACACCTCTAAGACACATGGATTTTAATGAGGCCAAGAATCACTAAGATTTATGCATAACAACTTCCAACGAAGTACAAATTAAGATTTTATAATCTTTGGAATGGTTTTGAGACAAGGAACCTCCCTGATATTAGACTTGGTATGCCATCATGATTCCCATGTTCTAATTAGAAGCTAATTTTAATGAAGTGTAATTATTCATGGCTATGGTATATACATGAAATTAGGTTTGATTAGGCTTAGCTATTTTTAGTATACATCATGATATGTCATTACCCACACCAATTTTCTTTTATGTTTTTATATTAGTGTATATAAATAGGTTACGAAACAATGTCATTTTATTGCTATATGTTTCCCTTTAATATAAGTGAGAAATCTAATATATTCTCAAAAGCACAGAGGCCAAGAATAATTAAGCATCTCATCTTCATCACAGTTAATTTCTATACCAAAATACATGGGTTGATCCACTTATATAGTAGAAACTATACTTCAAACAAAATTTCTAAAAAGTAGGGGCTTATTGAGCACCACTGACTTCTAAAGGGGGGGGGTAGTCTTAAGATGATACAACTAAGAAATAGCAAAGAAAAATACACCATTTCCCTTCACCATGAATTGGTTACATGTGAGCACAATTATATTCTGTTCATTCGATTCCCCTTGTCAAAGGGGGGGGGGGCAGTTGCTCCTCTTATCATATTCTGTTCATTCTGATTATGGACTTTTGGATACTATGCTTCTATTCTTATGCTTGGTCAAGGTTCAGTACTTTTCTCCCACCTCTTGTTAGGCTCTGCTGGTTGAAGCTTCTGTTGGTTTTGATTGGAAGGTCTTGTATGTTGTTTTCTTTTGAATCCTTTTTTCTGATGTGGTTTTGAGTGATGTTCTACTTTTTTCTTCTGTTGGTTATCGTTGGCTGACGGATATGTGATTTGTCCTTGGGTTGGTTTGTCTTTTCCCTATATGATGTCATCCAAGGATGGGATTCTATGCTGGCTCTTGCCTATGGAAGTGCTTGAAATGGCTTCGTATGGTTCTCCTTTTTTAAGGCTCTTTTGGGATTCTTTGAAATGATATTCCTATCCTTTGAAACAGGAGTTTCGGCTGACCAAAAAAGGAATATAGCCATGATCGAGTACCATGTTATGAAGAACATACACCTTGGTGTTCAGCATCATATCAGGGATTGTATCTTTGGTATTTGGTTGTATAGATTCCTACTTTCTGGTTGTATATGTTCTAAAGGTTTCTAGTAGGTGAGCTTGTAGAAGTTGCGGTTGTAGGTTTGGAAACCATGTTGATGGTTTTGAGGTTTACAAATTCTCCTTTGATACTAGCGAATAGGACCCAGGCTCCTGTTCATTTTCTGATTCAGTTCAAAATGATTAGAATGTGCTTGGGTCCTTATTATAAGTATGTTCTTTTATCCTTTTAAAAAGTATTTCAAACATAGTGTCATGTACTCATAAAACTAAAGTGGCAGGAATCTATCCCATTTACATATAGGTCAGAGAATAATAACCTCACATAACTCATTTAGAAAATTTACAATTTTTAGATGAATCCTTCTTGTAACTCATTTTGAAAATTTACAATTTTTAGATGAATCCTTCTTGTCATAAAATTTGTGGTACTATCAAAATAATAAGATGATAAGATATCTTGTAATAGTGTTTTGATAAACACAGAAGTACAAGACTGTAGTAAAATTTTGGAAAGACACCAGTAACCTCTTTAAATAGGTCTCACACCTTCTATAGTAGTGCATCGATACTCCAAATTAAATAGGTCTCACACCTATACAAAATAAGCCAGATACCATTAACCTCTTTGATAATCTAAAATATCAGTGTTGATTCAACAAATAGATAATAAGTGTCACCTCATTGTATGAAATACCAAGATACATCAAATTATAGAAAATACTAGTTACTTCATTGAAAATCTCAAAGAAGGATTAGTGAGCATTGGACCAATTGCAAAGATATAGCCTCTATATAGGACATGATCTCCTCTATTAGATTTCTTTTCAAGCTATCATGTCTACCAAAATAAAGTTGGTTATGACAAGCAATAAAAGGTGAACTGATGTTATACAACTTTTTTTGAAAATATATAACATCGTTATATGTACTTACACTTTGTTAATACTAATATTATGCAGTCTCTGTCCACCCACAACAGTCACTATGAACTGGGCCTCTATGCCAATGTTAACATTCCCTATTGAAGAACAATTGGACATCATCCTAGATGATCATTCCTTAAACCAACTAGCCATACCCAAACATTGGCATTTTCTAAAAGGAAGACACTACAGGCCTGGTGAAGTGACCCTAAATTTTGACAATTATTCACATGTTATCGAGGTTGAGTATGATTTGGCGGGAAATCTTGTATCAAAATCCGGTTGGCGTGATTGGATTAGAAAGATACTAGTGGGCCATAGTGATAGGATTTTTCTCTGTCCAGTTGGCCATAATACCATCAAAGTTTGGATAACCAACATCAACTGCGAGACCCCCGATCATCTACGGCGGTATGAGCGCACGATGGAGGATATCAGCTCGGACGAATATGATTATGAGGCCCCTATCAGTTCAGATTTGTCTAAATATAGTGAGGAGCTCCGCAACACAACACAATCATCAAAAAGGCCACAGTAGGTCCAATTAACAAATATAATTGTCAAGACTAAAAATTTGTGTTTTCACTTTTTGTCTGAAAGCAATCAATCCTTAAAGTTGCTTTCTTTTCTGAACTTCAGGAGAAGATCGCCACAATGATAAGTCCTTGAAGTACTGATGCGGGACCATGTTGGTGTAGTATTTAGTTGTCTATCTATCTAGACTTGTCTGTATTAATAGTTATTTTAATTATGCGCATGTTTAGGGGTACACCAACCCCTTTGTTTAGTTATTGTTTAGGGTACACCCCTGTGTGTGGATGTAAAAAGAGATTAATGAATGGAACTAAAAGTTGCTACATGAATGCTTATAACTGAAGTGTGTGTTCCCATGAATGTTCCGAATTAACAAATCCATCCTATCTAACGACACATTCAAAACCAAACAACAAAAATAAGTATGCATATCCTATTATGTTACAAATTACTGCTAAATTTCATTATAAATGTTCTTTATAGAATGGATAAGTCTTGGATAGCAGAGGATGACTGAACCAGTAGTAACTACTTATGTGGAGTATCAAAATTTTTGGATTTTGCTTTTGAACATTCATCGATTGGAGACAAGATTGTATGCCCATGTAGAAAGTGTGCTAATGTATACCAGGTCACCAGAAAGACTACATTGAGCCATCTACTGTGGCATGGCTTCTTACCAAGCTATATTTCTTGGGGTTTTCATGGTGAAGATGCCGATGTTCAAATGGATGCTCCTACTGATCAGGGAGATTTCCTTAATGCTGAAAATTTACAAGATATGTTGCATGATACTTTTCTGAGTTTCAGTGAAGATGGAAATACAGAAGGAGTGGAGCCATCTAGTGATCAACATTTCAATACTGAAAAATTTTATATCTTTTTAAAGGATTCTGAGATAGAATTATATCCAGGGTGTAAGAAATATAGCAAACTTGCTTGCATCCTAGAATTCTATCACCTGGTTTGTCTTAATGGCTTGAGTAAGAAAGCATCATCTATGTTTCTTACGTTCTTTAAGAAGATGCTACCAGAAGGAGAATAGTTACCTAATTCATTTTATGAGATAAAAAGCTGATTACGGGGTTGGGCTTAGATTATGTGAAGATTCATGTTTCTCCAAATGGTTGCATGTTGTTTTGGAAGGATTCTACTGATAAAGACATCTGTGATACATGTGGAGCATCAAGATGGAAACCGATTACAATCCCAGATGATGATGACGAGCTTGCAAAAAAACCCAAGAGAATACCTATCAAAGTGCTCAGACACTTTCCACTTATACCCCACCTAATGCGGTTATTCATGTCATCCAAAACCTCATCCTTAATGAGGTGGCATGCAGAAGAATATGAAAAAGATGACAAGTTAAGACACCTGGTTGATTCACCTGCATGGAAACCATTTGATGTGATGCATCCAGAATTTGCTGCAGACGCTAGAAACATTCGATAGGGACTTGCAACTGACAAATTTAATCCTTTTGGGACAATGAGTACTTCTTACAGTAAATGGCCTGTTGTGATTATTCCATATAATTTACCTCCTTGGTTGTGCATGAAGCAACCATATTTTATGTTGTCCCTACTCATTCCTGGACCAGCTTCACCCGAAAATATAGATGTGTACTTGCGTCCATTGATTGATGAGTTGAAAGAACTATGGGATACTGGTGTACATACATATGACGTTGGAACCAAGGAATTCTTTCAGATGCGTGCTTCTTTATTATGGACAATTAGTGATTTTCCCGGATATGCACATCTATCTGGTTGGAGTACTAAAGGCTACAAAGCATGTCCCTATTGTAATAAAGATATTGTCTCACATTGGTTGCCACATAGCCGTAAAGTTTGCTACAGAGGACATCGTAAGAATTTATGTAGGTTTTTTCCAACTAGCTACAGATTCTGAAAAGAAGCAAAGGAATTTGACGGTGAGTAAGAATTTAGGTGTCCACCTAAACATCCTTATGGAGCTCAAATCTTCTCACAATTGGAGGACAGAATAACTGTAATTGGTAAGAAAAGGCCAAGAGGTAAGGATTCAACACACAATTGGGAAAGGAAAAGCATATTTTTTGAGCTACCATATTGGAAAACTAACATTGTAAGGCACAATCTCGATGTCATGCACATTGAGAAGAATATATGTGAGAGTGTTGTTGGAACATTGCTAGTTTTGAAGGATAAAAGTAAGGACAACTTGAATGCAAGGAAGGATTTGGAGGATATGGGAATTAGATTTCTACTTCATCCAAAAACTGTTGGTAAATATAACATCCTACCTCCATCTTTCTATACAATGAAAAAAGATTTTTATTTATCAGTAAGAGTGCCACTATATTAACCAGAAAACAAAGTACAACTGAAGAATATGTACAAGTGGGTATAGTTTGCTCAAGTGCAAACCGAATAAAAGGAAAACTATCTATGCATGATACTGAACTATCTATGCAAAAGATTAAAATCAGAAAATGCCTTATTCCACACCATCTTAGGTAGAGGCATCTCTGCTTCAAAATAGGTCCTATTCCTCTGGTTCCACACATGGTAGCAGATGAGTAGGCCTAGTTTTCTATCTTCAGTCGATCTCAAGCTGAGTAAATCAGCCTGGTCCTTTGGGGTTTTTATCAGACTGTTGTCCGCAAGTCTCCAGACTTCAGTAGCGAATTTGCAGGTCCACATGATGTGCAAATCATCCTCTTCTTCACTTCTACACAACTGGCACATCGAGGCTGTTGTAGTCCCTCTAGATTTGAGATATGACTCTATAATTAGTTTGTGTTGCATCATCTTACATCTAAAGATTTTCACTCTATTTGGCAGCTTTAGGGACCACACCCACTTTGCCCACGACAGTTCCTCACTCTTTGATCTGCAGACGTTCCAAGCACCCTTGAGGGAATAGGTTTCCAGTCCGACAAAGTGGCACAGGTTGTCTTGCTATAATTTTATTTTCTTGCAAATCTTTGTAATACTGTCAGCCCCCCTACCTTTAGGAATGCACCAAGATCCGTTTTCTATCAGGGAGTTAAAATGGAGGTCTGAAGTGAACCCATTCCTCATTTTTAGAGATTCTCCAACGTGGTATTAGAGAAAGTCACCTTCGACCCAAGGATCGTTCCAGATGGAGATGGTGGCACCATCACCAATTTTAAAACGAACAATCTTGGCCATTTTATCTCTATGATTGAGAATGTTCCTCCACATCCAGTTGTCACCGGGTTTGGAGTTGCAGTTCCATACAATACATTTCTTGATGTAGACACTATGGAACCATTTCAGCCACAAATTATCCTTGCTGTTTGCAATGTCCCATAACAGTTTTGTACGACCAACTTGGCACCAGTCATCCACTGATCTAATGCCCAAGCCCCCTTCTTTTTTTGGTCTGCAAATTTTCTCCAAAGAGACCATGTGGTATTGTTGTTTTCCTTCAAGATCACCCCAAAGAAAATCTCGGCACAGCCTTTCAATGTCTTCTACAACTCCTCTAGGGAGGGGGAAGGTGCCTGTCCAGAACAAGTGATACGCGGACAAGGTTGATATAATAAGCTCTAATCTGCCCGCCATACTAAGAAGTTGACTTTTACTGGGATTTATATTCAGTCCTGAGCAATTACTAAAGTCATCAAGGCACTCCTTGATACCTTTAATGTCTTTTTCATCTACTTGAGAAAAGATTAGGAGATCATCGGCAAACAAGATATGAGAAATATCTGCTCCTTTGACTCTCAGTGGGGTGAACTTTTGCAACCTTCTAAAATCTGTCAAAGTTCCAGACGGGTATGCGTCTAATATATCTAGATGTGCACGGACGAAGGATCAGAAGATGCTACCAATGAAAAGTCACGATTATCACGTGCTAATGCAACAAATTTTTCCATTAGCTGTCACTGTGTCCTTGCCCAGTAAGAATGCTAAGTCATGTATTATTAATCTTTGTCTCTATTTTCAAAGGTTGTGCACTAAAGTCATAGATCCAAATGATTTTTCTACATTGGAAAATGCAATAGCTATTACATTTTGTGAGATGGAGAAGATATTCCCTCCATGTTGTTTTGACATAATGGTGCATCTATCAGTCCATCTCTCTTATGAAGCTAAGTTGGCCCTGTTCAGTATCATTGGATGTATCCAATTGAATGGTAACATTTCACACATCGTGATGACTTTACCTATTGGAATGTTATTTGTCATAATATTTTCCTCAACTTTGTTTTTAGGTGTCTGATGACCGTAAAAGGATATGTTCATAATAAAAGATATCCAGAAGGATCAATAGCAGAAGGATATATAGCTAAAGAGTGTCTAACTTTTTGTTCAAGATACTTGGATGGAGTTGAAACAAAATTAAATCGGCCAAATAGAAATGATACTGACGAAGCAAATTTGGAAAATGAGCCAACACTTGACAGTGATGATAGGTTTATTTTCTCGACAGTAGGTAATGGTATTGGTAAAATGGTAACATGTGTCTTGGATGAACATACATTAAAACAAGCCCATAAGTATGTACTATTCAATTGTGAAGCAATTGAACCCTACATTAAGTAAGTTAGTGTCAACTGTCTTCTATTAATAAAATGCTATAACATATTCCAATGACATATTGCACATATTTTGTATTCAGGATGCACTATGATATCATTAGGCAAAAACATCCTCAGAAGACCTTAAAGGAGGTTCAGAGAATACATAGTAACTCATTTGATGGATGGTTTAAGGAACATGTAAGTTTAGTTGTGGTAATTAAATTAGTTATGCTTCATGAATAAAGTCTAACAAAATTTTCTTTTGTTAGGTTGAGACACTCCTAAGAACAGATATGGTAGATGATAAAATCAAGTTTCTTTCTCAAGGTCCACATCAACTGGCCATTAAGTACAAGCGCTATGTTGTCAATGGTCACATATTTCATACCAAGGCAAAATATGCAAATCAAACAACACAAAATAGTGGTCTTTCTGGTAGCTAAGACTGATTGTTATTCTAAAACCACTGACCGCAATCCAATTACTAGAGATGTAACCTACTATGGTGTTTTGAAGGATGTTATTGTGCTCAATTATTATGAACACTTTAAGGTGACATTATTTAAGTGTGATTGGGTGGACATCTACTCAACGAGGGGAATCAAGCATGATGAACATGGGCTGACTCTTGTTAATTTGAGACACCTTCAAACTATAGGAGAGCCGTTTGTAGTGGCATCTCAAGTTGGACAAGTATTTTATGTAGAAGATGTCACTGCAAAAGGATGGAATTTTGCTATAAAGATTGCCCCACGGGATATGTTCAACATGGAAGAACAATCTTGTATTGAGAATGTTGAAGCTTATGTGCAAGGTGAAATTGGAGATGGGCCATCAATGACATCAGAGGATGAAGATACTAATTGTGACATAGTTAGATTAGATATGGAAGGAGTTACTGTTGCTAGTTCAACAACTGAAAAGACCAATCTTGAATTTAGCAGGATGATGAAAGTGTATCTCAAAGTTATGATGATGACTATTTTGAATGAGAAGATTACAAAATAGCAGCCAATCTTTCTTTTTGTTTGTCATTAATATTTGACTTAAATAAGCCTTGTTTGGCTCAATGTATCTCTTTAATTTTCTGTCTCACATTGTGCTCTAGCTAGGTGTATCAATTTTGCATGTCTGACATTATTCTTATTCATATTTATCCTTATCTCTACTATTGTTTATAATTATATTTGATAAAATATCTGCGTTTCATTTTTAAATATTATTAATAAAAAATTTATTATGTTGTTCAATATTTTTCTAAATGTGACCATTTTTATGTGACTTGATATACTCAGGATGAGAGAACAGTACAGTGACAATTGCCATAACATGACAGCCGCAAGCAATGATAAGAACAACAACACTGACTCCTGTACGGTGACTCATTTGCCTAGCATTACTCGACATGGTTGTTGGCACTCTTTGAACATGTCATCCTCAAATCGCTCCAAAAAAAATTTAGCTTCCCTTCCAATTGAAATTTGTAACGATAAAGCAAACAAATTCAATAAAACTACTACTAGCTCTGCAAAAAATGCCCAATCAGCCACGTCTCCCCAAGACTATAATATGTTTGGTGGTTCAAAATCCTCTCAAACATGCACAACTGAAAAGGAGATGGGAACAAGGTTCCAAAATCAGCAAAACAAAGAAAGTGGCGATAAAGTTACAAGATCAAGAATTTCACAGCTACCCTGTGTGCCTAATGTCAATGCTTCCGTGTCTATTCATTCAAGAATTGTAGAGAATAGAGCTTCCAGTAACCAAAATAGCAATGTATTTCCCAATAACATGGACCAAAATGACATCTCTGATCACCATGTTGAGTCATTGAATGTTAAAACAACACCTTCTGATGGGCTAGGTAATCATTTCATTCATATCTTTGTATTTATAGTGCTAAATTTAATCATATATAATTTTTCATATATATATTTTATCCTTTATGAATGAATTCTTAGGTCAAAAACATCGAGCAAACAAATTCAATAAAACTGCTGCTAGCTCTGCAAAAATGCCCAATCAGCCACGTCTCCCCAAGACTCTAATATGGTTGGTGGTTCGAAATCCTCTCAAACATGCACAACTGAAAAGGAGATGGGAACAAGGTTCCAAAATCAGCAAAACAAAGAAAGTGGCGATAAAGTTACAAGATCAAGAATTTCACAGCTACCCTGTGTGCCTAATGTCAATGCTTCCGTGTCTGTTCATTCAAGAATTGTAGAGAATAGAGCTGCCAGTAACCATCATAGCAATGTATTTCCTGATAACATGGACCAAAATGACATATCTGATCACCATGTTGAGTCATTGAATGTTACAACAACACCTTCTGATGGGCTAGGAAATCATTTCATTCATATCATTGTATTTATAGTGCTGCATTTAATCATATATAATTATGCATATATATATTTTATCCTTTATGAATGAATGCTTAGGTCAAAAATATCAAGCACGTGGCCGAACACAATGTTTGAAAGTTTGGAAAAGAAAGCCCGATGATCCAATTCCCATTGAGAAAAATCAATTTGGACAACCAGTAGGTGAAAACCAATGTCACTTATCAAGTTTTCTGACAACCATTGCAAGAGATCCCAATATTTGTCCACTAAACTATGAGGACAGGAGACAATTTCTAGCAAATAAAAAAGATTCTATATGGAATTTTGTGAAGGTATATTATTAAATTTTATTTTTAAATGGTTAAATGAAGCATCTAATTGATATCCTTTATGTCGATAGAGTAAATTCACAATGGATTCAGATCTGAAGGAGTGGAAAAAGACTAGGAAAGAAATGTAAGGACCACAAGTGCGAGTTAAGGAGACTATACTTCGTAGAAGATAGTCCATATGAACAACAGCTTGAACAAGTTGTTCCCCGCATGGACAAGTCGCATTGGAAATTTCTTGTCGATTATTGGAGGAGTAATAAAGGAAAGGTAATATTATTTTTCTATTCATTGATACTTACAGTAATGCACAGATAATTACTATGCACAATACTGCAATGTTTTCCATAGAGGAAGTCTATAACTAACAAGACAAGCAAAAAATTTCAAAAGGTTAGCCACACAACAGGAACCAAGTCGTTTGCTTGTCTGAAATATGATGTAAGTTAGTAATTTTTGTGATCCATTTAGATAATTTGATGGCATCCATTAATTTGATGTTTACAATAACCTTGTTTGAATGATAAAGATGGAGAAGGAAATAGGCGGAGTAGTGGATCCCATAATGTTTTTTGAGAAAACTCATCGTAAAAAAAATGGGAGCATAGTTGATGTTGAATCCGCCAAAATTTTGGTACAACACATAATATCCTATAGTATTATGTTACATATACTAATTTCATAGAGGTATATATTTGTTATAAATTGCATCTCATATGATTTGTTGTATGTAGGAAAAATTTTCTGAGGTAGAAGAAGAGCTGTGAAGAAAACAACCTGATGTTACTTCAGATGAAATTTATAGGCATGTTATGGGAGAAGAGAGACCGGGATATGTTCGTGGTTATGGACTTGGACCATCACCTTATGATATCTGGGGCAAGAACCATAAATCCCGAGAAGCTGAAGAAGCACAAAGGAAGCATTTCCAAGATAAGCTTGAAGAACAACAGTTGGAATTTGATGCAAAACTTCAAGAACAAAAGGATGAATTCAACCAAAAATTAGAGGAGTTACTTGCCTTAACTAGAGCATGAAACAGTCAAGCACAGCATGTTGGCACTGGCCAAGTATGAATACATTTTATACAAGATGTGTGGTATCAATTATTTTCCATGTTGACTTTTATGGACTTATGACAAAAATAAAATAATTGTGCAGACAAACTTATCAATGCAAACTCCACTCCATATAAGACATTCATCATTTAAGAAGGGACAAGTATGTTTGTATTACTGTGAATTGCACTTCATTTTACATTTATATAAATTTGTTATGTAAACTGTTTTTTTTTTCTAGGATGTGTATCTGCTGAGTTTTACAGATCCAGATGCTAGAATTGCATTTGGTCGAGTCTCTAAGGTTGACCCCATGAAAAGGGTGGGAGGTGCAATTTTAGGCTCATCATTTGTTGATGTTTTTGTAGAGGTTGCTTTGTTGGGCAACGATCCTCTAGTAAGACCTTATGATCAATATCAATCTGTTGATGATGTTGTTGGCAACGTCATAGCATGTCCGAAAACACATACGTTGCCAAGGTGAGCATAAAGTATTGCTTATATTGTTACATAATTGAAAACAAAAGTAGTATCTAAAGTCGTTTCCATTTTTTGCAAGACATGAAGTTTAAATTTAATTGCATTCTTGGATACTATCTAAAGAGAGGAGAGATATAGTTGTTTTTATTTAATCCAATTTGTTATTTGTACATGCCGATCCAAATTAATGGTGTTTCATGTCCATTGTCGTAGACAATGTTGCCAAATAACAATCCTATTTTGTTTTTTCCTACTTTTAATTTTGTTATGGAGAATATTAGTATTATGGATGATACATGCATTATGATTGGTTTGTGGTTTTTAGCTATGAGCAGTGTTTTAGCTTCTTGTTTTTGGGTACAGATGAAAATTTTAGTTGAAAATGAGTTACTGTTATTTGATCCATTTCTTTCCATTTTGTAATTACTCAGCTAGTAAATGGATTATTATGGTTTTGATTTTCAAAATTTACAACTAATGTGGATGGGTGATGTGGACTGAATAATTCTTTTTTAATGTAAAAACTACTGCAGTAAAAGGGTAATTGTCCCTTTTGTATGGAAACCACACATTGTATACCATGATTTTCTATTTCCCAACCTATGCAGGTTTGATTCTGTTTGATAATATCTTGGAATGCAATTGCTTATATAAGTAGGAATGCATATTGTAGGTGCTTCATATTTGTGGGCTTCATATCCAACTTGCATCATGTTAGATGATGAGGTGCGTTACTTCTACGAGTGTTGTTCTATTTTCTCACTGCGTTGTTTTTGAATGTTTTGTTTTTGGTACAAGTATAATATAGCCTAGTGTTTTTGCATTTTGCAGAGGCACACTAAGTCATTGTCAACATTTCAGAGGTCTGCTCTGGTTGAGAAGTCTAGGCAGAAGCCTCAAGAAAGAATGGGTGTTCTTAGTAATGTGGGTTCCTCCTTGTTCCCTTAATTGTTAAAACCGCATTTGTATATTTGTCTTTTTTCCTTTACCCCCTCCATCTAAAATAATACCCTTTCTGTAACATGTGGTTGTGATGCAGGCCCTAAAATCCAATAACTATGGTAATGATCCTCTACTAACTGCAGCTCTGTACTTGGAGATTAAAGGACAATCTCGAGAGATGACAACCTCTGTATTGATGGCTTGTCCGACTATCCAGGGCTCCCATGGGACACATCCATTCCTAGTATAATAGTAGGCACTTGGGAGATCTTTGGCATGGATGGAGGATGCTCATGGCTGTGGTGAACTTCTCTGCGCAATGTGACACCCGTAGGCATATTCAGGATCTCATTCGCTGTGGAAACATGATGGTGTTGTAAGTAAAATATGTTAATGTATTTTGTTTAAATTAGTTAAATGAAATACATAAAAATATTTTACTAACAACGCACTTCATGTTTCCACAACGAATGAGATCCTGAAAAAGCCTGTGGTTGTCACAGTGTGTAGAGAAGTTCACCACAGCTGAGCATCCTCCATCCATGCCAAAGATCTCCCAAGAGCCAACTATTATACTAGGAATGGATTTGTCCCATGGGAGCCCTGGGCAGTCGGACAAGCCATCAATAGATGTTGTAAGTTTTGAATTTTGACTCCTTAGCATATGTATGGGTTTTTCGTCCCATTATTTTTGTTGGGCTCAAATCTATATGTCGTTGTGTTCATTTTTCTTATCTGGGGTGTTCTATGTTGCTCTGCTTGTGTCTTAGGTGTGGTTGTACAAGGTGTGGAGAGTGGTTGTACAAATGCATAAAAACTATAGTTCACCAGTTATTGGACAGTGGTTGTATAAGGTGTGGTTGTACAAATGCAGAGGATTGAAATATGGATATGGATCAAATGAAGCACAAACTTCCAATGCTCATTTTACTGTATACATGCTATATATTCTACCTTGAAGAAAATAATGAAGGTGAATGAGATTCTCCATCAAGATCAATTATTTTTATCCTACTTAAAGTTCATAAAATTGTTTGATATGGTACCATTAAAGATTGAAACTCTTCTAAACTCACTGCATCATGAATTTTATGAGATATGAAGTTAACCATTTTATCAAATGTGGTAATATTCTCCCTATATCATGAGTGCTACCATTCCATTATGGATGAATTACATATTAGTAACCATTGTATCAAATGTGGTAATATTCTCCCTAATTGTTCGTGTATTTACTCTCCAGGGTTCAGGAAATACAAAGATTATTCAGCAACAATCATTGAAGTGATATTCACTTCCATAGCTTTCCCAAGTTCCTAGATTATTGCTCAAGCTGACCTTCAAGATATGCTCAGTGGCATCTGAAATGTAGTGTCCTTCAGATTCCAAAATGTGATATTTAGATTGGATGCATTCAATTCTGGAAATTGGATTAAATTTTTTTTGAGGACTTTGTGCCCCTCATTTTTAAAGTATTATACCATGCTTGCAAAGGTGAAAGGCTTGGAACATGCACATTATTCAACGAAATTCGATCAGGTTTGTTCTTCCATTCTTTCTCAACACCTTAAAGTCCTACATAACACAATTTACTAGTTACTTACATCTTGGAAGACATATCAAACAACATATGCACATGCCCCATATTTATTACCTAATTCACCGATGTCAGTACATATTTTACAAACTAATTGTTGTATATTGCAGGAACTACAATCATATACTTAGACATTTCAGTTAAGGTGTCTATTTCACACATGTTTTTCTTTAAACTTCCAGGAGGCTACATCTATTTATCCTACCCTCTAGTTTAAGGTTTTTAAACCTATTAGCTTATTGTCAGTAGAGTCTACTCAGAGTTGTCATGGTGTTTCTAAATGTTGTAGTTCCTCACCTCATATCTACCATGACCCAATTGCAAAACTGATGGGCAATTCGACAATCGGACTCCTGAGAACCACAAGGATTGGGAAAAATAATATAGAAAAATGATGTGATTGGCTGTCAAATTCCTTACACCTTCATATATAGGTTGTTGTTTTAATTCCTATTCTAATCTAGTTGTTTGATTGCTAATGCAGTGTATATAAATCTGAATGGTGTGCTTATTATCGACCTTGTTATATTGTTCACTTATACATTGGATAATGAACCAATGACAAAAGAATTATGTTCTACAAGCTAGGAACATGCCAACCAACCATCCAATCTACACATCTGAGTTGTATAGATAGGTAAATCTCTGTTCTGCTATGTCTAGCTTTGATGGTTCATATACTAGAGCTAGAATGTAACATGAACATTGCTTTGATAGAGATGGAATGTAATTTTCTTTTTAATTTGATGAACCAATGTACTGTCATGCTAACTGTAATCATGTACTAGTGAGATTGTTTGATGAACATCACACTTCTATTGCTGCAACTTGCAAGAGGAATTAACAATTCCTGAAAGTTTGTTTTGGTATTGGTTTTTTCTAATTTTAGAGCTAAAACCTGAGAAGAGCATGAAATTGCATTAGGTCCTTGGAGGAAGCTATCAAAGGAAAATTAAATTGCAAAGTAAGAAAGAAAGGTTTGCTTAGCCATTTGTCAATTAGTCTGTTGGTGGATTCGACATGGATATTGAAGCTACTCTGTATTAGGCCACTTGTTGCACCAGAGGTTTAAAATCTATAGCTCTTCCAGTTCTGGAGATCAGTGTATCTATCATCTCTGCCTAGTAGATGAAATTGGAAATCCCACATGTGGTCTTTTTGGGGCTGCTGTTGCAACCATGGGGATGTTGAGTACTGCTACATATGTATTGACTTTGGATATGTTTGGACCTATTGCTGATAATGCAGGTGGCATTGTTGAGATGAGTCAGTAGGTAAATTATTTGCCCTTATTATTTGCTACTTTACACTAAACAAGCCCTTATTATTTGTTGCTTTACACTAAACAAGCACCTTCAGCATGGTTTTTTTGTTTAACCATCTAGAACAAGGATACATGTATTTTTTGTTTAACTTTTTGCTTTGGACTTAGGTTGAGGATTTGGACTTAGCTATCACCTTGCTGCTATGATTCCTAAACACAACAACCAACTACACCTTGCTACATGTATTTTCATAGGCCACTTTCAAGCCATTCAATTGCCGCACCCACCCTGCTTCCTGCATCACTCACCAGAATCAGACACCAATGGAACTACACTCCGCTCAGCTGCCTTCTCTACAAGTTTAAGATGGGCCCATCCGAGTGGAAAGAAAAAGGAAGCTCCAAGTGCAGAACCAAGGAGCATATTCTGCACTCGCCATCTCAAGGAACCAAGCAATATGAGACCAGATACAGCAGCAGTTGTTGAGCCAACTCCATCAATGTTGAAGACATCATGTATGCCACGTTGTTCAGTAAGAAGATTTTGCAAACCATAAAATGCAACAGTAAGCATTGGTGTTGTATTCAATATAAGGGGCAAGGTAAAATGTCCTCCCCATGTAATTCAATATAAGGGGCAAGGTAAAATGTTGAATGAAAGTATAGCATTGGTGTTGTATTCAATATAAGGGGCAAGGTAAAATGTCCTCCCCATGTAATTCTCAATTGATTATAAATAAAAATTATTCATACTTTCAGAAAAGTGAGTTCGTCTACAATTGACATTCATTTAGAAATAATGATAATGAATTGAAAACTGAATGACTAAAAGCCATGAAAATGTAGTAATACAGAACTAGTAGTCATTAGTGGCTTTTTTTATACGCCATTAAACTCAATAAGAACATTTTCATACACCAACATAATACAAAATAGTGGCATTTGTATAAATGCAAATTGATGGATAGTGGCTTTTTTATAAATGCCAAATGATGGTTTAGTGGCCTTTATGTGGCATTTATTCAAAGCCACTAGAGAAAAACCTTTAGTGGCTTTTACAACTTAATCCACTATCTTCCTAGTGGCATTGGCGCTAGAGGCATTTTTTTAAATGTCAAAAAATGCCGCTAAACCTGTTTACTGGGTTTTTTTTAGTGGCATTTCTGAAAGGCCGCTAATGAGTATGTTTGTTGTAGTGAGGATACTTATTCTTTGTTGTCACTTTGTTTAACTGTCGGTAATCTATGAACAACCTCATGGAATTGTCTTTCTTCTTGACAAGCAACACAGGATCACCCCAAGGGGAAGTGCTTAGCCAGATAAAACCCTTCTCTAATAGTTTCTATAACTATTTCTTTAACTCCTACATCTTTGTTGTGCCATTTTGTATGGTGACTGTGCTATGGGTTGTGTTCTAGGAACAAGATTGATCTCAAACTCAATCTCTCTAGGAGGGGGAATGCTAGGAAATTCCTCAGGAAAGACATCCTCAAATTATCACACCACTGGTACCTTATGGATACTAGGACCTCTCACCTTAGTATCCACAACATGAGCTAAGAAAGCCTCACATCCTTGTCTCATCAACTGCTAAGCTATCATAGATGACATAAAACATGTAGGAAGAATCTTCCTATCACCTTGGAAAATCACCTATACATCTCCATCATGGAACGTCTCCACCTTAGTACTACAGTCCAAGACTACCTTGTATTTTTCTAAGGTATACATTCCTACAATTACATCAATACCATGCTTTTCAAGTGGCAAGAGATCAACTTGAATGTTGTGTTCAGAAAAAGAAAGAACGCAAGAAGGGCAGACTTCCCGCAACACAGCGGAACCAACCAAAGGAGTCTCTAGCCATAGGCTATTAGATCTATGACTAATAGGTAGATAACAACTATCTACCAACTCTCTGGTGATAAAAGAGTGCATTGCACCCAGGTCTACTAGCACAGATATGAAATAAGAAGCAGACAAATTAGAATGAAATAACTCCATCTGACTTATCATGAATCATGGATTGATCACTGCTTTTGGCTGGCTCATAGCATTAAACCTAGATGTCGCCAGCTACTGTCCGAGTCCTCTACTTGCTTGTCTAGAGGATCCTTCCTGGGATGCCTGACTGCATCCTCTGCCACTGCCACTACTAAACTGTCATTGTTTTGAACCTTGTTGACTTTGTCTTGGTTGTTGGTTCATGTACTCATTCTTCATAGGAGAATTCCACATCATATGCCCAACTTGTCCGCACCTGTAACAAGCCTTAGTATCATATTGTGCCCTAAATGGCCCTGTCACTAAAACTAATGATGTTGTCACGGAACCGTTCTTACCCCAATACCAATCCTACTGTCAAAACAGTAGAAAAAGGATTGAAGCGCCCGTCCCTGAGTGGCCCCGTAGGATCTAACACACTGGCATATACAATAGGAAATAAATAACTCAAAAAAATGGATAAATAAAGAACAAACTAACCCAATATGGAGATTTCACCAATATATCATTGTCATCAAAGTGTATGAGTGCGGAAGCGAATCTTAGTCAGTATTCCATATACATTGCCTAAAATCAAGAAAAACAAGACACAATCATGCAATTGCACGGTACGCTATCAAAATCAAGTAAAACGATATATAACAAAATAGTATGCTTGGCAGGACTTATATTTCAAAGAATAATATGAAATTTGCAAATACAACATTTATTCAACAAGTTTTTCAAGCAATTTAACTTTTATTACGAGTTCCCATTATGCTGTAATTCGAGAAGCATGCTTATATATTTTGTGTGACTCTATTACCCCAACGCGATGGGGAAGGTCACTAGGCCCCTTCTCACCATAGGAACATAGGAGGCCAATGTACAAGTCCCACCTCCAAATGAGGGGGTTGTTGTACTCAATATCAACATTATCAACATTATCAATATCATCATCATTATCAATATACGGGCAGTCATAATGGGCATGCAATTTATGTTTTCATGTTTTTCAAAATATAATATAGAAAAACAGAAGACTAATCATAGGGAACAATAGCTCATCCAAGTAAATAGCCAAGCATATGGTCAAGAGATACATAAAAGTATCTTCAATACAATCAAGGAGGAGTTATATAAATAGCGTACCTTTCACCGAGGATTTCGAGTATTAATCAACTAGAGTAGAAGATCAGGGTCTCAAGTGGTTCCTAGATCAATCAAGATATGGATTGAGGGTCAAGATCATATTTAGACCAATATTAAGTACACCAAATTAGGGTTTTCCAATCCTATTCATCCCTAAGGTAGATCATTCATATATAGTCAACATTATATCAAGATTTCAATATTTACTCAAGTGTCAGGAATATTCGAGGATGGATGATCTACCTAGGTATTTTAGGAATATATGTCAACCCTAAATATTATCATCATTATTCAAGTCATCATCAAGTTCCTAGATCATCATCATGATACTTAGCGTCATTGGAATTCTAGATCAGGTCGATGGGTCAAAGTATATCAAGTGTTTAGCAAGATTAAGATCAATATCAAGATTACTCATATTCATTATAATCAAGATTGAATCCAGATAGATCAAGATCACTAATGATTCATTTTCAATAGTCAGCTAGATCAGACCTAGATTTGTATTTTAGGATAATCATTAGAGTCAGGTATATGGTTTCAAAATATTAGACATCATTATTGTTCCATTTGATAAACTAAATAAGCAAGATATCAAATATAGGGATATCAACGAACAACATTTGTAATCTGGTCTCAAAAGTATTTTTAAGAGGTTTGTTGGATTTTTCTGATCAAGATAGACTATTTATTTGTAATTTTTGGAGTTCAGATGCATTAGATATGATTTAAGCAAGATCAGGCCGATTTATTCATTTTTGAGTAGAGAGGGAGATAAAAATACCTTAATATGGAAAAATGAGGATCGTTGGATGTGCAAGGAAAGGCCCAGATCGAGCCACATAGGCACAAACAATCGCTGGTTCAAGGGGCTAGTGAACTCGGTTCAGGTCTTCAATTTGGCCGGTTCACTCTCCTTGATTAGCTGGTTCAGTCTGGTTTGTTGGATCGGGTCCTTTCTCATCTGGACCAGCGGTTTGGGATTCCTGTCTCCCATCCGCGCAGAGTCTCCCACAAGTAACGATGGCAGGGCGGAGGGCTCGCCGGAGTGGAGGTGGTCCAGGAGCAGGAGTGGTTGAGGGAGGCTGCGAGCATGCCGTCCCAGTCTGCCACCACCTCGCGGACTCGATGGAAGCCAAAGAAAGGGAGGATGAGGCGAGTTGCAGGGGTGCCCGAGGGTGGCCGTGCAACGGCATTGCTGCTTGGAGCAGCTACAGATCGGAAACAAAAAAAAATGGGGCGTGTGTGTCCACGTGCAAGCACGGAAAGGGTGGGGGATCCGTGCGGAAAGATGTAGGCGGCCATTTGAGAGGGATTTTATAGGGTTTGGTTTAGGTTTAGGGCTAGAGGACTTGGAGCAGCAGTCATGGCCGCCGGGAGGAGAGGCACAAGGAAAAATGTATCATTTTGGCGGCACAAAGGCATACAAAAGGGGTCAAACTAGGGCTCAGTGAGTTCGAATTTGCGAGGGGAGCATTTTGGCTCGCTTAGATTTTCAAAAAGTGGTCAAGACCGGGAAATCGATCATTGTTGTTTCTTAATCACCTCCCCGCTGATTGCGGGAGGTTGAAGATAACGTTTTGGCCGCTTGATCGGACCTGGATCCGCGAGCAGCAGATCCAAGGGCCGTGGCTCGCCCCAGACCCTTTGCCCCGGATTGCTGACTTGGAAAAGCCCAAGAAAAGGCAAATAAAAGGATTTTGAGAAGATAACTTCCAAAATTCATAGAAACTTATAGGAATGTCCAAATGGGATGAAATTTGGACCATATCTTCAAAAAAAGTGGAGAATATTTAGAAAAAGTTTGAGAACCAAAAGACAAAGTTTAATTGACCAATTTGATTCTTTGGACAAAGTGATGAATGAATCCAATTTGTGATGTTATAATGTGTATAAAATCAACATTGGTCACCATATCTTGGATTTGAGTCTTAAAATTTGTTATTAATCCGAGGAAAAATATTGAGGATCATGAGTGAGTATAATGAGGGAAAAAGTGTAATTATTTCATTATAATGCAAAAATCCACTTTATCACATCCTTCCCTCCTTAAAAGGAATTTTGTCCTCAAAATTCAAAACATCCTCAAAATTAGAATTATTAAAATTCAGATCATATCCTCCATTACTAGAACATCCTCAAATATAAAATCAAAATCATGTCCTCAAACTTCAATTAGTCCCAAAAATCATAATTGAGATTCCATGTTCTATATCATAATCAACTTGGTACTAACATTATTTCATCATCGAGCAATTAAGTATCAAGGTCATTGCATATATTGTTCAAGGTCATCATATGAGTCGCAAATATGGAAAAAATCCTATTGTTCAAAAGTTTGGACATGTCATATTTTAGGTCAAACAAATAGAGTTCACGTGTACAAGGTGACTTTCAATCCCAATATCTCAGGGTCCTAGCTTCTCCATTGGTCTAGGTGGGTTATGCGTCCATGATTTGAGATTTCACATTTCAACATTTCAAGACAACATCATACTTTCAATATCATGATTTTTGGGCTCAAAATCACTGGGAGGTCCCACCCTAGTCCTAATGGGAGCCAAACCCTAACTCATAAATCGAGAAGTCAAAATAGTCATCATTTCGAAAATTTCAAATTTTGGGATTTATGAAAGTCATTAGTCATATATCTCAATGTCCAAATAGTGTGATCATAAGATTTGTATCATTATTGAGATCTGATAATCATGAGTCATAGTCCATTAATCAATATCAAGAGTCGAGATTTTAAGCATCAAAAGTTATAGGTCCAAAATTTTGAAGCTAGGGTTTCGATTCCTATTTAGACCTTAGGGGGTATCATTCATCTATATCCAATTTTGAGCAACATTATTCAATATTCAAGCAACATATCATAATTTCATTATCATGCTTCCAAGGTTGATGAATGATCTAGACCTAGGTCTATCTAGGAAATAAACCACAAGCTATAGTCAACATTGTCATATATCAAGATCATTATCAAGTCAATATTCAAGATCGAGTATCAACCATGGGTTCAACCTATTAGGCTTAGATTAACCAGTCTGAATCGGGTGAAAGGGTATACCTTTCCAGACTCTAAATAATCAACAAGGTGAAAATTTAGAGGTAGTCAAAATTGGGATGTGACCTAGGTCAGGGGAGCCATGAGTCAACTACCACATTAGTCATTATCAATCGAGCTTATTCAAATAGGGAGAGTATCCACGATTAAATCGTATATATCAAGGTCATAAGATCAAAATTTAAGATAATAGGTCAATAATGTCAAGATTTGCAATTCCTTCCTTTCATGATCAAGGTAGCCATATAATTTGAAATGTGGTGCAATATTTAGGTCTATGCTCATCATATCAAAATCGAGATTACAAAAGGCATCAATGATCAATAGGAAAACTACTTTTTGCATCATAGTCTTGTATCATGATTTTGGGAGTCTTAGACTTAGTCACTTGATAGCATAGTCATGATGAGCATCAAATAGGTAAAAGTTTGCTTTACTATGTTTGAGGTTTAATCCATAATAGGGCAACATGGACATTAATCAAATAGGGGCCTTATCAAAAATAAGGTATAAGGTATAAGTCATCCTTATTTCACCAAATCATAATTTGTATCATTTACCTCAAACATAGAAAGCATCTAGTCAACTTTTGATTAAATCAAAAGGGAAGGAAAAACAAGTATGTGATTTCAAAATTAATTGATCAAAATCGAGTTTACAAATTTAGGTCAGATCATGGTATCAACTTTCAAGATTTAGCGATATTCATTTTTCCCCATGCATAAGCTACCCATAATCGAGACATCATGTGGTGAAAAGTCACAAGAAAGGACCACATGATGAGATGAGAAGACTACCTAATCTTCATCTACATGGGTGGCTTAGGATAGTCCTTAAAGAAGAGATGAGATGCTAGAAAACTCTCTAGGGTTTCACAAGAGAACCTTTAGATCCAGGTCAGGATCAATTGAGGCCAGGTAGAGCGGGGGATCTCAGCCACCGTGAAGACGGATAGGAGAAATTATGTCAGGACCCCGAGCCTAGACACCTCAACTTTCACCATTATGGACTTTAGGGTTTCTTGGGTGTATGAGACTTGAGAAATTATTTACTTAAAGTATATGAGAGTGTGTAAGCTCTGATACCAACTGTCACGGAACCGTTCTTACCCGAATCCCAATCCTACTGTCGAAACAGTAGAAAAAGGATTGAAGCGCCCATCCCTGAGTGGCCCCGTAGGATCTAACACACTGGCATATACAATAGGAAATAAATAACTCAAAAAAATGGATAAATAAAGAACAAACTAACCCAATATGGAGATTTCACCAATATATCATTGTCATCAAAGTGTATGAGTGCGGAAGCGAATCTTAGTCAGTATTCCATATACATTGCCTAAAATCAAGAAAAACAAGACACAATCATGCAATTGCACGGTACGCTATCAAAATCAAGTAAAACGATATATAACAAAATAGTATGCTTGGCAGGACTTATATTTCAAAGAATAATATGAAATTTGCAAATCCAACATTTATTCAACAAGTTTTTCAAGCAATTTAACTTTTATTACGAGTTCCCATTATGCTGTAATTCGAGAAGCATGCTTATATATTTTGTGTGACTCTATTACCCCAACGCGATGGGGAAGGTCACTAGGCCCCTTCTCACCATAGGAACATAGGAGGCCAATGTACAAGTCCCACCTCCAAATGAGGGGGTTGTTGTACTCAATATCAACATTATCAACATTATCAATATCATCATCATTATCAATATACGGGCAGTCATAATGGGCATGCAATTTATGTTTTCATGTTTTTCAAAATATAATATAGAAAAATAGAAGACTAATCATAGGGAACAATAGCTCATCCAAGTAAATAGCCAAGCATATGGTCAAGAGATACATAAAAGTATCTTCAATACAATCAAGGAGGAGTTATATAAATAGCGTACCTTTCACCGAGGATTTCGAGTATTAATCAACTAGAGTAGAAGATCAGGGTCTCAAGTGGTTCCTAGATCAATCAAGATATGGATTGAGGGTCAAGATCATATTTAGACCAATATTAAGTACACCAAATTAGGGTTTTCCAATCCTATTCATCCCTAAGGTAGATCATTCATATATAGTCAACATTATATCAAGATTTCAATATTTACTCAAGTGTCAGGCATATTCGAGGATGGATGATCTACCTAGGTATTTTAGGAATATATGTCAACCCTAAATATTATCATCATTATTCAAGTCATCATCAAGTTCCTAGATCATCATCATGATACTTAGCATCATTGGAATTCTAGATCAGGTCGATGGGTCAAAGTATATCAAGTGTTTAGCAAGATTAAGATCAATATCAAGATTACTCATATTCATTATAATCAAGATTGAATCCAGATAGATCAAGATCACTAATGATTCATTTTCAATAGTCAGCTAGATCAGACCTAGATTTGTATTTTAGGATAATCATTAGAGTCAGGTATATGGTTTCAAAATATTAGACATCATTATTGTTCCATTTGATAAACTAAATAAGCAAGATATCAAATATAGGGATATCAACGAACAACATTTGTAATCTGGTCTCAAAAGTATTTTTAAGAGGTTCGTTGGATTTTTCTGATCAAGATAGACTATTTATTTGTAATTTTTGGAGTTCAGATGCATTAGATATGATTTAAGCAAGATCAGGCCGATTTATTCATTTTTGAGTAGAGAGGGAGGTAAAAATAACTTAATATGGAAAAACGAGGATCGTTGGATGTGCAAGGAAAGGCCCAGATCGAGCCACATAGGCACAAACAATCGCTGGTTCAAGGAGCTAGTGAACTCGGTTCAGGTCTTCAATTTGGCCGGTTCACTCTCCTTGATTAGCTGGTTCAGTCTGGTTTGTTGGATCGGGTCCTTTCTCATCTGGACCAGCGGTTTGGGATTCCTGTCTCCCATCCGCGCAGAGTCTCCCACAAGTAACGATGGCAGGGCGGAGGGTTCGCCGGAGTGGAGGTGGTCCAGGAGCAGGAGTGGTTGAGGGAGGCTGCGAGCATGCCGTCCCAGTCCGCCACCACCTCGCGGACTCGATGGAAGCCAAAGAAAGGGAGGATGAGGTGAGTTGCAGGGGTGCCCGAGGGTGGCCGTGCAACGACATTGCTGCTTGGAGCAGCTACAGATCGGAAACAAAAAAAAATGGGGCGTGTGTGTCCACGTGCAAGCACGGAAAGGGTGGGGGATCCGTGCGGAAAGATGTAGGCGGCCATTTGAGAGGGATTTTATAGGGTTTGGTTTAGGTTTAGGGCTAGAGGACTTGGAGCAGCAGTCATGGCCGCCGGGAGGAGAGGCACAAGGAAAAATGTATCATTTTGGCGGCACAAAGGCATACAAAAGGGGTCAAACTAGGGCTCAGTGAGTTCGAATTTGCGAGGGGAGTATTTTGGCTCGCTTAGATTTTCAAAAAGTGGTCAAGACCGGGAAATCGATCATTGTTGTTTCTTAATCACCTCCCCGCTGATTGCGGGAGGTTGAAGATAACGTTTTGGCCGCTTGATCGGACCTGGATCTGCGAGCAGCAGATCCAAGGGCCGTGGCTCGCCCCAGACCCTTTGCCCCGGATTGCTGACTTGGAAAAGCCCAAGAAAAGGCAAATAAAAGGATTTTGAGAAGATAACTTCCAAAATTCATAGAAACTTATAGGAATGTCCAAATGGGATGAAATTTGGACCATATCTTCAAAAAAAAGTGGAGAATATTTAGAAAAAGTTTGAGAACCAAAAGACAAAGTTTAATTGACCAATTTGATTCTTTGGACAAAGTGATGAATGAATCCAATTTGTGATGTTATAATGTGTATAAAATCAACATTGGTCACCATATCTTGGATTTGAGTCTTAAAATTTGTTATTAATCCGAGGAAAAATATTGAGGATCATGAGTGAGTATAATGAGGGAAAAAGTGTAATTATTTCATTATAATGCAAAAATCCACTTTATCACAGATGTGCTTCAAGCTCATGTTGATGGAAAACAATGACCTCTACCCCTACTCGGGTTCCACTATGACGTTGTGTGTGATCTTGGTATGGTGAAGGTTGACCTTATTTGTGACTGTGGTAGGAAAAATCCCAGCTTCTTAAATCCCCAGATGATTGCCCTTGAAACTGTACAGGTTTCTTCTTAGCAATAGCTTCACGCTTCTATATGGTAGACCTCTCAATCCGCCTTACCGACTCCACAAAGGTGGAAAACCTTTCCCTATTCTCCAAGGTTGATGTTGTAGTAGTCAGCTCCATACTCAGACCCTTATTGAATCTTCAGATCCTTTCCTTGTCTATTGCTTCCATGTGCGAGAAGAACATCAAAAGTTCCATAAACTTTGATT
Organism: Alisma plantago-aquatica; assembly: GCA_963693085.1. Classification (NCBI taxonomy): domain Eukaryota; kingdom Viridiplantae; phylum Streptophyta; class Magnoliopsida; order Alismatales; family Alismataceae; genus Alisma; species Alisma plantago-aquatica. The sequence goes on along the minus strand of OY856412.1, from coordinate 807,467,551 downwards.
CATACTCATTGATAGTCATAGCTCCCTGAAAAATCTTCTCAAACTGAGAGATTTTCTCATCTAGGTATGTCTCCAAGAAATACCGACTAACAAACTCCCACTGAAATTCCTCCCATCCTAACACAAATCCTGGCATTTTCTCCTCTTTTATGTCCCACAAATATCTATCACAACCCTTCAATAGATAGACAACATTCTTTACTTTGTCTTCTTCAAGAATGTTCAGGATTTTGAATGTCTTTTCTGGCTCAGTCAACCACATGTCAGCATCTACTGGGTCATAAGTAACATCATATTCAATCACCCCAACACGTCTAATACGTTCAAATGTCTTCCCATCACCTTGGGATTCCACATTAGGAATGGATGCCCTAGCTTGAGGTGTCGATGCTTTGTCAGTGATATGAGTAATCGTGGCCATCTTCTATCTAAACATATACGAAAACTCAAGATTGGCCATCATTGTCGATTCTAGCTGAGGCATTGCAGGCTGCTCTGGCCCTACTTCTAGCACTCTCTCATTGTGTGCTTTCCTCCCAACACCTCCTCTTGGTGCAACATAGCTACTCTCAACAAGTTCTTCATGTCCTCCAGACATATTGTCATAAGCATAAACTATGATCAGATATGTTGGATACATAAGAACAGACTTAAACCTAAGTCCTATGTCCCTATAGACTCAGCAAACCTAGAGCTCTGATACCAACTTAACTGTGACACCTCATCATGCTAAACCAGATTACTCAAAACACAAAACACGATCAACTACTAATTTATCACATAGTAAAAAATATGGTATAATTAAAACCAATTTCAAAAATCTAATTAAACTCTAGAACATTTTCATAAAGGTCCATCATTCCATTCTCATATATTGTAACAAGTATTTAAATATGGGTCCAAAGGCCTCAGTCACATCCTGCATACAAAAGATATTTCACATGTATAGGCCATATATTTACAAACATTGGCATACTACCAAAATCTTGTGTCGATATGAGTATATCATCTAGAAAGCACATCACATACCCAGACATGAGAGTACAAGGACGACACTAGGACTCTACTACTAACATCTACAACTAACCAACCTTCTGAATCTATTGATCACCAGGTTGGTTCTCTTCTACAACACGACCTCAACCTCATTGCCCGTGACCACCTAAAAATATGTGGTGACCCACGGGTGAGACCCAATCCTAACGAGAGATATAGCTCTCTCCAACATATATTTATTACAACATATTGCTTAACAGTAAATAAATTGAGCAGTTAGGGTATTGAATAAGAAATATGAATAGATCAAATAGTTTAAGCATACTAAGAAGTTAAGTGAATAAGATTTAGCATCAAGTAGAATTACTCAATTTTCATAAGTTTGCATCATGTAAGAAATATGTATTATAAAGACAAGACAAGGGTTAATCAACCAATTTGATACGTATTAAACCCTAGAAATTATACTACACAACTGGTATCATATCTTTTATTATGCCATGGAGAGTTTGAGTCATACCACTCAAAGTCCAACTGACCACTGTGAAGTGTTATTCAATTCCATATAAGATCTAGGAGTTTCAGTATCCTAAGGTCTCTCCTCTACCTAGCTAGTGCAGGCCAAAAAGGTAGTGACATATCAATCAAGCTACCACTACTATGACATATAGTCAAGTTGCTAACAACTAGTCCACCCTTGGTACAGATCACGACACTAGAATCCAAGTATGCAAGCAAAACCCTACCACTGAGGTACAACTGTAGCTGTCCTCCAATCACATTCCACAAATACTGAGACATGACTGTAGTCATTCTCAAAAAGAGGGCTACGTATGATTTAGTCATCCTCCCTAACCGTTGAGATCAGGGTGACAAGTACCCCGCATATTCAACAATATGCGCTCTGAGTTTCCCTTAGGAATACTTGTTTCACTATGCAGTAAGTTCTGACACAAAATATGGTTCAATGGAACAGGGCACTACATGATTAAGGTTACACTTGATTAATTACTGCCAATTGGGTAAACTAAGGCTTCATCATACAAATGGACATACAAGCCCCAATTCATTTCTAGAAAGAGTATATGTATTGCAACTTTAGAAGATATAAAACATTTGAGGTATAAATGTTAATGACATTAGAACATGCTATTATTCAATGCAATCAAATGGACCACACTTGTCATCATACTATTACAAAATATCAATATCTTATAACAAGTTCTAGGGTTTTAACCCTTATTGGAACATGAAGAGGATTCCACGTTAATTAGGGCTTCAAACATGCCCAAAGGTCATTAAGACCATCACATTATGCATAGTAAGGTTATCATCATCATTCCATACCTTAAACAAGGCTCAAAAGATCATTATCACATATGTGTTCATAGATATTATCATGGCAAGGCACTATGATATTCAAAATAGTACTACATTGTGGTTTCAACATAAGAAGAGTGTAATACATTTCCACATTAATCATTCAAGAGATCTGATTATTACCAATCACATCGTCTAATTACATTAAATTTAGGTATAACAAGCTATATTACATGGGAGTTACGGATCCACTTATTACAATGATTTATCAAATATAACTATACGATGGCAAAGGTAAGACTACAAATTAATGGTATTGAACTATCAAATTATCATCACTAGGACCCACATATAATACCATGGAATTCATTATAATCCATTGGATGTTGAATTATCCAATATTATTCATTGGATCTGGTTCATTGTTTAAGGTTATCAATTGAAGTGTAGGTCTAACCATTAGATCAATTAAACCAAGGAACATTGGTTTAGGGTTTAGTTGAATCTACAATTACATTTTTAACTCACCATATGTGGTGATGACATGATCCACCATTAATTGCGATCATTAAGTCACCATTGGTTCTTAGATCAGCAATATATTCATTTAACACAATCAAATATTAAGCTAATGTCATCATTGATTAATAACATCATTAGAATACTTAGTGGTTGATCATTAAACTTTTAGTTGAGGTGAAACCTGACCTAAGGAGGTAACCATTAGTTGTCACCATCAATTTGACACCCTTGATCACGACCATCATTTGTCAAAATAGCAACACCATTGGTTGTTGCATGGTATCACCATTGGTTGTGTGGTGGTGAAAGAAATAGCTAGAAAACCCTAATTTGAACCATCAATTGTTTGGTGCTTAGTACCATAGGTTGTTTCTATGAACATGTCCCAAATCATATTTACCTTAGAAAGGTCGTACACATGTTTACAAGTTCATATAGAATAGGAAAAGAACAGGGATGTAACATCCCAGGATTTGAGGCCTTGGATAGCATGATCTTGTAAGGAATGATTGGACTACCCATATCACCAAGGTGCACCTCTTTTTAGGGAGCCCATCACTAAAAAACTCCATAGTTAAGCGTGGTAAACTTGGAGTAGTACTAGGATGGGTGATAAGTCAGGAAGTTGATCCTGGCTTGGGCATGAGTGACGAAAAAGTATGCATTTAAGGCGAGAGTTGGTTTGTGGGGCCAGTCATCATTCATGAAACTCTACTAAAGCCTTGGGTAGTGGGCCCGGGTATTACGAATGGTATCAGACTCATAACCCTCCAATAGGTGGGCCCCACATGAGCCAGTGACATGGCAGTCTTTGAGTCGTGCGGTCCATGCATGTTGGAAAGGGCTATCCGTGGTGGTGGAGCTATCCTTGCACTGGTAGATGTGGTCAGGAGTTGGGTGTACATGGCCATGTTGAGTCTACAATGAAATGGGGTAATGTTATGAGGCCACATAGTTGATCCTTGATGAGGACGTCAAGAGTCTAAGTGGGGGAGATTGTAACATCCTAAGATTTGAGGCCTTGGATAAAAGGATCTTATAAGGAATGATTGTACTACCCATATCACCAAGGTGAACCACTTTTTCAGGGAGCCCATCACTAAAGAACTCCATAGTTAAGCATGCTTAACTTGGAGTAGTACTAGGATGGGTGACCAGTCAAGAAGTTGACCCCAACTTGCGCATGAGTGAGGAAAAAGTGCACAGTTAATGCTAGTGGCGGTCTGTGGGGCCAGTCATCATTCCTGAAACTCTACTGGAGCCTTGGGTAGTGGGCCCATGCATTACAAGGGAACACCATAAAAATTTGAAACCCCTAAACAAGCATAGTTTCTTTATGCTTAGATCATCACTTTAAAGCATAAACATGAACTAGCAAGTTTTTAGCAATCAATATAAGTGAAAAATGTTATATAACTCACCTCTAGAGAGTAGGTAAGATCCCAAAAAGCAAGAATCTTGAGCAAATAAGGAAAGAAAACCCTAGTTTTAGATCTGAACTTGGCCAAGTAGACACTTCTCTCCACAGAGAAGTAAAACCCTAGAAGAAGAAGCAATAAAGGTAGATTCTCGAGTTCTAGAGACACTTCCACCATGGAACAGCAAGGTCCTGACCTAGAGAAAGATAGGAGGAAGAAGAACAAAGAAATAAATGGAGTGAAGAAGGGGATACTTACTCTTTTAGGTCAAGATCACTAGTAAGGAGCTTTAGAAACCCCTAAAGGAAGTCAATTGCAACCCTAGATGCTTTTACCAAGAAGATCTCCACTTTCTTCTTCCTTGGACAAGAACTTAAATAAGAATAGAGGGAGAATGAGGTTCATAGAAGGAGGGAAGTGGTAGAGAGAAAATGGTTCGTTTGGGTGCTTAGGGATAGCTATATAAAACTTTAAGATAAAGAAAAAGAAAAATTAGAAGTCCTAGTATCTTTCCAAGTGTCCATGGCCATAAATTATTAAGAATATGCAACGAACCACACAAGAAGATGCCCCATAGAACATAGAGAACTACTTATCCCTCGTTTCTTGAATTTCCAAGAAAAACAAATAAAGCATTAGTTGATAACCCCTAAAGGTAGCTCATCCATAAAGGGGTAAACCCTAAAACACCCTTGAAGAAAACACCTTCAAACCATGGTTTAAATAGGAGACCCATGGATAAAAAAGCTAAAACATGATAAGATAACATCTAAGGCACATAATTCATGTAAAAAAATAACAACCCTCAATTGGGTAAATTGCAGAAAAGTAAAAAATGTACATAAAATTGCATAACTTGCTCAAACGATGTCCAAATTGGAAGAAATTTGAAATTTAAGCTTTTCTTATAATTTCAAAGCATATCACTTGGTTATATTAGGGTTCTAAGAACTCAACTATGGTAGTTAAGATTATTCAAATCTTTAAGCAAGTTTAGGGCCTTATAATACAAGTAGCATATAATTGGATACTAATTCATGTGTTAGATAATAATTGATGAACAAGACTAGAACTACATGTAGATGAGATACTAGTAGATGATATCACAAGTTAGGATTACTAGTACGATCTAGGTCATAGCAAAAGATGCACAAGTTAAAGACCAAGCTATGAGTAGATGTAGATAAATATCCAACCAAAGAGACATGTAATTTCAAAATCATGAAAAGATATTACACACTAGAAAATATGCATCATAACCAAAATATGATTACCAGTTAAGAAACTCAAGGTTGCTTCAAAAGAGATATACAATTATATATATGTATCAATTTAGAGCACAATGGAATCAATTTAGATCACAACCATGAGAGTAAAAGAGATCATAATCAAAACATGCATAACAACTCAAGATAAGTAATTATAGGATATAGAGATAACAATTTAGAGAAACTAGATAGACAGACTTGTATGTAATATAGGAAATTTAAAGCATGGTAAAGTATATATCATAAAAGTGCCAAAGTGAGTGCCATAGAATAAGTCTATTGGTTGAGAAAATCTAGTTGAGAGGGAAATTCTCATCTAAAAAGCCACTTGTATATTATGTGCTTGTTGTTGTCATACAAGATTCTGGGTTGAACTTCTCGACAAACACCCATTGGTGCTTGGCAGTCAAGTTTTCTTAGGACAAACTCAACTGACAACAACTTCTATAAAAAAGCACATATATTTCATATCTAGAGGCATGATAAAATATAAATCATATCCAAACATGTATAAGTAAGTTAATAATGCACTGTGACAACATTAGGGACAGTTTTAGAGAAAGAAAGTGATATGAACGACAATATACCAATTTTAACTCAAAATCACATGCAAAGTGCACAAAAACATGACAAAAACATGCTATGATTGGATATGAGAAAGAATACCATTACCTCTAGTCTTACTATTTTTTTCACATGTTGCCAACCCATACACATCTCACCTTTCTTATTTTATGTAGATTGAGAAACTAATTTGCAAATCAATGTCTCATGTCAATCCATTTGTAAGTGACCTACAAGATGAAAGATGAAATGGCCCCCAATCATATGGGGTTCGAAGGTGTTATCTTAGCAGCCCAAGTCCTATTGCTCTTGAGTGCTTTCCTAAAGGGAAATATGTAGAATAATGATCGATTTCATTGCAATAATTACATGAGTCAATAGCCTTGGAACTACAAGATTCTTCATGGAATATCAAAGAACCTTTGTCTTTGTTGTTCCTTTGGCTATTATCAAGTCCAATGCCATATGTACCCATTTGTTTGGTAGTATGATCTAGGATTTAGTTAGGACTCTTTTTGTCATCTAAGAATCTTTGCATAGAGGATCTAAACTTGTGACAAACTACATTTTTTCATAATTATGAACTAATTCCAATTTTACCCTCATTATGTTCACTCTTAACCCCAATATATTTTTTAGCTACTTGATCACTATGGATACTTAAATTTGAAATATGATGACCAATGTGGTTTTAATACATATTTTGACACCACAAAGTTGATTAATTCATCACTTTGTCCAAAGAAGTAATTTTGTCAATGAAACTTTATCATTTGGTCCTCAAACATTTCCTAAATATTGTACACATTTTTTGAAGCTATGGTCCAAATTTTGTGTCATTTGGACATTCCTACAATTTTCTACGAATTATTGAAGTTAATGCGTAGAAAATTCCCTTATTTGCCTTTTTAATTGACTTTATCCAAGTCAGCGATCTACAGGATGAAGAAAGGGTGAATGATGGCACTTATATCCGACTCCCATAGATCACATCTTGATCTAATGACTATAAAGTCCTCTCCTACCTCCCGCAATCAGCGGGGAGGAGTAAATGAAGACCGAGACTCGCAACCAATCGATCTAGACACCGTTTTGAAATTCTAAGCAAAGTAAAAGCCTCCTCTCACAATTTCATGCCTAGAGATACCCCATTGACCGCCTTCACTTATTAGTTTCACCATAAGAATGTTTCCCTTGACTAGACTTCTCACTCCGACCACCTTGGGTTGCAACAAAGGACCAAGCTCACCCAAAACCTAATCCTAATGCTATATAAACACCTCCAAGGACCACATCCACCATGCCTTGCTAATACTCCCATATTTTTGCTTGCTCTCAGACTCAAACACCCCCTATTCCTTTCTGTTTATTCTACTACACAGACGACTCCATTGCCTGGCCCATTTTGGGCATCCCCTCTCCTCACCTCCTCTCTCCAAACTCAGAACACCTACCAACTCGCAAGGCCCCGACGTGCTTGGACAACACTCTCGTTGCCTCCATTGGAGCCCCCTACTCCTTTCTCACTGAGCACCAGTGAGCCCCTCTCCACTGTGTTTCATGTCTCTTACGGTAGCCTATGCAAGCGATAAAAGGGCCCAAACTGACCGGTCCAGGGAGGAGGTCCACCAGTTCAATAGAACCAAGTAAATCGATGTTGAACCATCAATCAAAGAATTGAACCGTGTTGAACTGGACCAGTAAGTGAGCAAGCCGCACGCCTACGTGGTACAATCTTATCCACCCGATCATGCAATCCAACGATCAACCATTTTCCATATTAAGGTATTTTACCTCCTCTCTACTAAAAAAAATTAATAAATTGACCAAAACTTGCAAAAATTGTATCTTCTGATTCCTAGCTCCAAAATATTATGAATAAATAGTCAATTTTGATTAGAAAAATCCAACGAATCATTTAAAAATACTTTTGAGACCTGATTCCAAATTATTATCACTGATATCCCTAGATATTAAACTCTTTTTTATTTAAAATTTCAAATGACTTAATAATCATGTTTGATCTCTAGAACCCCTATCTTTTGACTCTGATGATTATCTTGAGACACAAAAATGTAGACTTGAATCATTAGTGATCTAGATCTTTTTACTTGATTCCATATTTAATATAAACTCTATCAATAATGAGTAATCTTGATATTAATCTTAATCTTACAAAATCCTTGATCATGTGCATGATCCATGACTCTACTTTTTATCACTCTAAACATGAATTCCAATGATGCTTATTATCATGATGGTGATCTAGAAATTCAATGATGACTTGGATAATGATCATAAAATTATGGTTAACACATATGATCCTAGAAAACCTAGGTTGGTCATTCATGCTTGAGATAATCTTGACACTTGAATAATGTTGGACATGTTAAAATATTATTGATTATAAGTGGATGACCTAACTATAAGGTTGACATAGGAAAAGTGTAACACATATTGAAACATGATCTTGTAAACATCATGATCTTGACCCTTGTTCCAATATTTTTTATTTAGTATCTAACACGAAGGGTTGACTTATTACTTGTTGAGATTTGTACTCTAAATCGTCGATGAATGGTATGCTATTATATCACCTCCTTGTTTGTATTGAAGATACTTTTTATGTATCTCTTGACTATATACTTGGATGTATACTTGGTTGAGCTATTGTTCCCTATTAATTAGGCCTATATTTTTCCTATATTATACTTCAAGACAAATTTGAAAACATAAATGACATTACCCATTATGACTGCCCATATATTGATGATGATAATGTTGATAATGTTGACAATGAGTGAAAGCGACCTCATCATTTGGGGGGTGGAACTTGTACATTTATCGCCTACCTCATATGGAGAGAAGAAGCCTGATGACCTCCCCCTTCTCATTGGGGCAATAGAGCCACACAAATATATAAGCATGCTTCTCAAATCAGCATAATGGGAACTCGTAATAAAAATTGAATTGTTCAAAATAAACATCTTGTCGAATAAATATTGGTTTTGGAAAATCACTTGTTATACTTTTGAATATAAGTCTTGTCAAGTGTACTATTTTTCTATAAATTATTTTACTTGTTTTTGATAGCATGTTGTGCAATTACATTGATTGTGTCTTGATTTTCTTATTTTTAGACAAAACAAATGGAACATTGACTAGATCACTTTTGCACTTGATATACTCTGATGACAAGGATAAATTTCCGAAATATCCTATTTGGATTAGTTTGTTCTTTAAATATCCTATTTTATGAGTTATTATCTCTTATTGTATATGCCAATGTGTGAGATCCTATTGGGCCACTCAAGGACGTGCACTTCAATCCTTTTACTACTGTCTAGGCAATGTGATTGGGATTGGGGTAAGAATGGTTCTGTAGTAGTTGGTATCAGAGCATAAACACTCCCATATACTTCAAGTAAATAATTTCTCAAGGATCTTGAACCCCGAAAACCCTAAAGTCCATAATGGTGAAAATTGAGGTGTCTAGACTCGGGGTTCTGGCATAGTTTTTCCTATCTGTCTTCGTGGTGGTTGAGATTCCCAACTCTACCTGGCCTTAATTGATCCAGAACTGGACCTAAAGGTTCTCCGTTGAAACCCTAGAGAATCTTCTAGAATCTCATCTCTTCTTTAAGGACTACCCTAAGCCACCCAAGTAGATGATGCTTTGGTAGTCTTCTCATCTCCTTATGTGGTCCTTCTCATGTGACCAATTGCCACATGATGTATCGATCATGGGTAACTTATGTATTGGAAAAATACAAACTACTAGAAAATTGTTGATTAAGAAATTGATACCATGATCTGACCTTAGTTTGAAAGCTTGATTTTGATCAATGATAATTTTGAAGTCAAATACTCATGCATATCATGAAATCTTGGTTTATCCAAAACTAGACTACATCCTTTCTATGTTCGACCTAAATCTTGATTTGATGAAATAAGGACTTATACTTTATACCTCATTGTTGATGGGGTCTCTATTTGATCAAGTTCATGTTGCCCTATTGTTGACTGAACCGCAAACATAGTTAAACAAACTCTCACTACTACAGAAACAACATTCAATGTCGTTTTTCTGGGCTTCAGTTATTTGCAAAAACCGCCTCCTATAACATTCCACGTCGGCTATTTAGTAAATCTGATATCTATATTTGAAGACCAGCCAGACACGGGTACCGCTTTGTATTTAGTGTCGGCTAGGTAAACCAAACCGACGCCGAAAATCGCCCGCAAAATCCAAATTTCTAGCGAAAAGAAAAAGTGTCACATACAACGTCAGTTTTTTAGACACAAACTGACGCCTATGTATGATGAGAATTTGCACGAAAAGTGTCACATACAGTGTCGGTTATCCTTTGATAACCGACACTGATAATGGTTCATGCCAAATAATTTTAGGGCAAATATTGTTCAATTGGACGTCAGTTTTTATGATCAACCGACTTTGAAGATGTTTAGGTGTCAGTTTTGTTGACAACCGACGCCTTTTATGAACTTAATACCTCCGCGATCACCTGACTCTTCCCCTTTCTTCTGTTTCATTGTGAGAATTTCTCCCCCGCTGCTGTTGCCGCCCAACTGCAACCCCCACCCGCCGCTGTTGCTGCTTGTGCGCCGCCGCCGCTCCCTACTCCTTCTACGCCGCCATCTCTGGTCCTAGTCGCCGCACCCTACGGCTACCTGCCTGCCCTGCATCGGTGGTCCTGGAGCTCACTGCGCCTGCCCTGTGCTGGTGGTCCTTTGCTCGACCTCACCTCGCAGCCGACTTGTCAACCTCACCTCGTCGTACGCGCCTCGACCTCGCCCTGCTCGCTTGCCCATGTACCTGCCGACCTACCCAGGTGGCACCCAGGCACGCCTAGGCGGCCAGACATTCATCTAGGGTCCCAAACCCAGGCGCCCAGCCTAGTTAGGCCTCTGGGATGCCTGGGCGATGCCTGGGCTGCGCCAAGGCACAATGCTGTTGTGTATTGTTTTTTTAAATTAAGTTAGTTACTGATTTTTGTTTATTTATGTACTAATTTGTATTTATTTATGTATTGTTTCAGGAATTAATTGATCATCTACTGTTGCCCTCTGTCTCCCTGCCCGTCGCCTGCTCACATGCCTGCTTGCCTGCCTACTCGCCTACCCTCCGTCTCGCCCAAACAGAGGTAAACCCTATTTTATTACACTGCTTGATCTTTAATCACATAGACTTAATCAACATTGCTACTTGTATGATCCTAGTGATTAAAAGCACTCTTTCCTGGTCCCTTCAATAACTAATGTTCCCTTGAGATGAGTGATAATTGATCTAGTTTGCTTACTTTCCTTGTAATGCCATCTTTTATGTGTTATGACCTAGTCACCTTTAGAGTATTAAAATGATGGAACTTGTACACTTGTTAAATTTGAATCTATAAATCCTATGAATTGATATCACCCCACCAAATCAGTAGTCACTATTATGTCTTGTACACTCTAGAATCAATATCTAATACTCTTATGCTATTTTAACACCATGAGACATTTTTTGCTCATTCTAGTGGATTATTATGACCTATGATGACCTAACATGAAACCATGCTCTTAATGATATGATTTACATATCTATTATTGTGTTTTTGGCCTAGAAACTCGTCCAAGATTTACTCATTAGGAGTAAATCTTGGATAGTCCCTGGTTTGGGACTGTTCTTGAACACCTAATCTCACTTAGGATGTAAGTGTATAATGTGTATTGGGTTTTCGAGAAAATTTCGGCAGCATTTCCCTGTTTGTTCTCTAAGTACATATGTACTTAGAGAACAGCGGGGAAATGCTGCCGAAATTTTCTTGAAAACCCAATACACATTATACACTTACTAGTGAGATTAGGTGTTCAAGGATGGGATAGGTGGTACACATTTATTATATATCAGAATGACATCACATGTGTTTGTTGGCCTAGAAAGTGAACAATCATTGTTCTTTATATTACTTGTACATTGGTATAAATTAGAATGAACAATCACTAAATTATATAATGTTTGTATGGAGTATAAATTAGAATGAACAATCTTATTCTCCTATACATTGATAAAAGATCACAATTTTAGAGGCATGTATGTTTATATTTTTTTATTGAAGCTAAATGTTTGCTTTTTTAATATCAATATAATTTTCAGATTTGATGGTTCATTATCTTCTAGTTAATACAAATGCTAAATGTTTGCCTTTTTAATGACATTATCAGATGGCTGACCATGATGAGCATGATGTCCATGATGAGCATGAAGTCCATGATGAGCATTTTTTCCATGATGAGCATGGCGAGGATACCAATGTAAGTTCTAAAAACATATCATGTATTTCTATAAAATTCATTATCTTCTAGTTATATCATATATCCCATATTTCTATATTGGGCTAATTCAGTGTGTTTATTTTTGTCAAATTTTAGGTTGATGATGCACATGTACCCACTGAAGCACTGTAGGAACTTGATGTGCATCACCAAAAAGTTAACAAGAAAAAGGGGCATCACTCTGTTGAACAAGTTAATAGCGCTAAGTGGCAGTGGATCCAAATTTGTTGTGGAGTTTGATAATGGAGGAAATGCAATTGGAGTGAACCGCAATAATTTTGTAAACTATCTTGGGGTTGTCACTCGAAGCCATTGTGGTGTTAAGTATGATAATTGGCATAAAGTTCCTTAGGAAAAGAAAGACTTGATATGGAAGGATTTATGCGTGAGTTATTATTATTTACAATTCTATTTTGTAAATTACAAATTCTATTATTTGCAATTCTATTTTTGGATACTAGTTAATAACAATTCTATTTTATGGAATCTGTCTGCATTGGATGAGAAGTTGCATCGTAAAAGCATGATGCAATGCGCTGGAAAGATGCTTAGGAACTATAGGACAAATCTCAACAGAGAATACATAAAAGATGGTGATAAGAAGAAGAAGTCAGCCCAAGAACAGTGGAACTTCTTGGACAAAGAAGATTGGGACAATTTTGTTGCTTCAAGAAAATTTGAAGAATTCAAGGTATTAGGCGTCACTCCCAATTTAATTAATATACATTGTATTCACCTATTCAAGATTAACATTTCGTGCTACTAACCAAATCAGTAATGTGCATACTAACTAGGCACTCAGTGAGGTGCAAAACGCAAGGCGTGCACTGAATGTGCATGACCACACTATGGGTCCAAAGGGCTATGCAAGCGTTCGCCAAAGACTACAGGCGGAGTCTGCTGCTACTCAGGAGTCCTCTACTATAGGTAGCACACCTCTGCCTTGCCATGATGTTTGGATAGCTGGGAGGCAAAATAAGAAGGGAGAAATATGGAAGCCCGCAACTGCTGAGGCGGCTGCAAAAATGGTAAAATACAACTCTTAGAGCAATCATTTGAATATTGATTATTTGTGGTGTTAACTTACCAATTTCTGTTGATGGTGATTAGCGGGAGCTGCACGAGCAGAGGAAACAAGGCACGTTCATCCCTCAGGGCCCAAGGGATGAATTGACAGTTGCTCTGGGTAACCCAGAGCATCCTGGATGTGTTAGGGGTGCAGGCACTGGTGTGGGTATCAAAGCATTCTTTGGGCCATCCCAGCGCAAACCCATAGCGGGACTTTCACAAGAAGAGGTAACCTATTCTTTTTTAAGAATGTTACTGCAAAAGGAAATTCAATAATAAGAAGCTAATGTTTCTTTTATCCATGTATAGGAGAATAAGAGAGTTGAGGATATAGTTGCTAAGAAGGTCAATGATATAGTTGTTGAGAAGGTCAAGGAAGAAATAGTGCGGTGGTAGGCATCTCAGGCTTCCAATCAGCCTACGGCGACCTACTCTTCTCCTGATGTACAGATTGAGAGTAATCCTATAGACCCACCACCGCCTAACACGTCTACTGTAAGTATTGTTTATGACATTGTAGCTAGTCTTTTCAAGATGATATGTTTTCAAGATGATATGTATATATGTATAATATTCTTTACGTAAATTTGTAGGCATTGAAGCCATGCCGCATAAAAATGCAAGACTATGTTGTTGCAGAGGCGCAGGCTTACCCTTCCCTTCCTGGGGCAACATTTCACAGGACTCCAATGCCATAGGGATATGTTTGTGTGAGCCCGATACGTGTATTACCCGATTAGAGGGAAGCTACATTGCCATATCCCCACCCGGATATTGATACACTTGCTGAGGCAGAAGGCGGGGTGATATTGTGGCCCAAAGTAGATTTCATCTACACTACTGAAATTGTAAGATAAATTTACATTACTTTAGATTGTTAATGTGTATATATGAGGTCAACTGATCTGAAATTATATATATAGGTTAAAACGAAGACACCCGGAGCACCTAGGCCTCCACCTCCACTTCCTACATTTCCAAGTTGGGTTCCAACTGACCTAACATACCCGTTAGGTCCTGCTTGTAGGGGAATGGCATGTTGGCTACGGGAACATAATATACATTGCCCTATAATTGTTTCTTTAGAAGCAGATTATGCAGGTCAATCATACGAAATCTCTTTATTTATACAAGATATTATTGAGTTGTTTATGTATGATTGGTTGAATACATCAATGATAGAGACATGGATAAGGTGAGATATTGTTTATACATCCATATACCTTGTGTAAGATCTGGTGATCTGGTTTCTTATATATTAATGCATATGTAATACATGTTTTGCAGCTACTTAGTCAAAGATCAATGCAAACAATTTGCATTTGATCATGTGGGATTTTTGATTCCATCATTGATTATTATGGTAGCTAAAGACCCTGATAGTGTTCAACAATACTGTATAGATGCTTTTACAATTTTCGGTCAGCAAAAGAAGACGATAATAATAGCTCCATTCAATGTCATGTAAGTTTACTTTATTTATAATTTGGACTTAAGAAAATTACATTTTTATTGTGGATTTTGAGTTATTAATTTTTAACTTTTTTACCTCTAGCGGTAGGCATTGGGAGTTACTAGTTATTGTCCCTGGGATGTTCACTATTTATTATCTAGATCCTGCGGGGAGTACATTGAATACTAAAATTGGACACGTAATGAGAATGCCATTATTCTGGTGAGAAATATTTCATTTTTATATCTATTAACATCTATTATTACTATTTAATTACGCAATGTACTGTGTTACATTAACATGTAGGGGTTTAGATGAGTTCAAAAAGGCTGGAGGAATGGTCCCAAGGAGAAAGAACCAGCCAATAATTTGGGAGAACGTAAAAGTAAGTTCCCGACTCCAATGTATATATTATTGATGTGAACTATGCTTAGTTGTATTTTTTAATATTTTGTATGTTTCAATTTATAGTGCGCTACACAAGACAACGTATGGTCATACACATACTATGTGATGCGATTTATGCAGATGATTATCAAGCATGCCGCATTGGACATCAATACCATACATGAGGTATTATATATAGTCTCATTAGTTAGTATGAAATATATCAATCTTATTTTTATATTATTACTTATATATATACATCATTCTCTTTGCAAGTGTTTAAAACTAACCACACTATAGGTAAACGCTTAAAAAATGCACATGATCCATATACACTGGAAATATTAAATAAAGTAAGAGAAGAATGGGCAAAAGCCATACAAGCAGTGGCGATTGTAAAATATAATTGGGGAAGCTGATAGCGATGTTGAATGATATTTTGTAAATGAATATTTCTGAATGTTTATACATGTCTGAATGTTTCTACATGTTTTGAATGTTTCTACATGTGTGAATGTGAGAATTGAATTGATGTCTGAATGTATCTACTTGTGTGAAAAAATATATGTTGATTTTGTAGGTTTGTGGCCTGTTTGTAGGCTGATATCAATGGATGTCGTAAACCTGCAGTTCAGAAAATTGAACTGCACGTTCTCATCCTGCTGACCAGCCACAACAGGCCTGCAAACTGATAAGAAAAATAAAATAAAAGATAGGCGTCGGTTATTTACAGAACACCGTCATCAAAGGCCTACCGCGTTGGTTATTGGATAAAACCGCCGCCTAATGTGACCACGGCCGTGGTGGAAATGGCGTCTCTTATTCGTATACAACCGATTCCTATAGGCTTTATAGGGGCGGTTTTTTAGTTGATAACTGACGCAGAAAGTGTCCTAGATGGCGCCCTTTTTTGTGGCGCGAACCCTTTTGGTGTCGTCTTACTATATACAACGGACACCTATAGGTTATATAGGCGTCGGGTATAAAACTGACGCCGAAGAGTTTGACCTTTAGCGGCGCCCACATAGGCGTCACTTGAAAACCGTCGCTAAAAGGGGTTAAACAGCTGACGCCAAAGGCGTGTTCTGTAGTAGTGTCTTACCCGATTTTGATAGACATCATGATTATGTCATCAAATTATTAAGTATTAGAACTCTCAAAATGATAATGTAAGACTATGACACAAAAGACACTCTCCATGTTTTTTAGTAGTATGAGAATCAACAAAATTACAAAATAATTTTGAAACCATGTATACCTTATAATGTGGTATACTCCTAACTCAACCTATGTGAGTAAAGGACTCACAAATGAATGTACCTTGCAAATTTCCCCACAAACCCATAGTCAAAAAGCAAGATCATCTAGAACCAATAATGATCAAAGAGGGAAGATTGATAAAAGGAAGACTAAAAAGAAAATTCTTGAAGGAAAAGTTGAGGATGATGTATATAAAGGAAAAAGAACTAGGCTTAATGATGATAATAGGGATGATGCTTGGGAAGCACAAAATAATATATTGATGGATGATATGACCAAATGGGTGAGATACACAACATCGATAATTCCTAGAGGAGTCCAAGTCACCATGACTTCCTTTACCCCTACATCCAAGCATGTACTCATGGAGATCAAGACAAAAATAGAGGTTGGAATTGCAAAGGAGGACATGTGCAATCACAACTAATGAAATCACCACTTTATCTATATTATGATATGTTGATTATGTAACCCTTTGTAACTTTTTGAAATAAGCCTTGTACTCTCTATATCTTTGAAAATGGAAATATGATGCCATGTTGTTTTGGCTTGCTACTCTATGATTCAGAACCTATCTTTGAATTTGAAAATTCATATATAATTTGGATTTTGACTCCCCATACTCAAATCTTGAAATTTTGACTCGCTCATGTGACATTGAATTATATTAACCTACAAATAGACCATCCATTATTTAAACTTTGACTCAAAATCTTGAGATCTTGACTAGTTTTTATTTTGAGGATGGTGATATTGAAAATATGTATAGGGTTAACTTCCTAAAATGACCTAGGTCTACATAATTCACCCACCTCAAATATACTTGATAAAAGACATTGATATTGAAATCTCAAAATATTGCTAGATTGTTATTATGGGTGAATGACTACACCGGTGGTCTGGATAGGAATAACACCCTAGACTTGCATGTTTAGAAACCAAAATACAAATATTTGTTTTATGACTCTTGAATCAAAATCTTACCAATACATGACCCTATTTAATTTATGACACATAATCTCGACTGTCGATCTCGATTTGCTCTCAATATGGAGACATAACTTGAAAAGTGAGCTATGATCTTTTGACCTCTGTATAGATCAATGCAAGTTTATGAGAGATTGTTGATGTCGTTATAATGTTGAGGACATGATTATATAGTTGAGGATTTTCCCGTGGTTAAGGATATGAATTGGATTGTATAGTCCCAATTTTGAGGATTTTTTGAATTTTGGGGAGAAAATTCCTTTTTAAGGAGGGAAGGATGTGACAAAGTGCATTTTTGCATAATTATGAAGTAAGTCCAATTTTACCCACATTATGTTCACTCTCAACTCCAATATATTTTTAGCTACTTGATCACTATGTACACTCAAATTTGAAATATGATGACCAATGTGGTTTTTATACATATAATGATACCACAAAGTTGATAAATTCATCACTTTGCCCAAATAAGTAATATTGTCAATGAAAATTTATCATTTGGTACTCAAACTTTTCCTAATTATTCTAAATATTTTTTGAAGCTATGGTCCAAATCTCATGTCATTTGGACATTCCTACAATTTTCTACAAATCTTTGAAGTTAATGTGTTGAAAATCCCCTTATGCCTTTTTAATTGAATTTGTCCAAGTCAGCGATCTGTAAGATGAAGAAAGAGCAAATGACAGCCCTTAGATCTGACCCCCATATATCATGGTGTGATCTGAAAACTATCAAATTGTCTCCTACCTCCCACAATCAGCAGGGAGGAGTAAATGAAGACCGAGACTCGCAATCAATTGATCTAGACCCTATTTTGAAATTCTAAGCAAATGAAAAAGCCTCCTCTTGTTATTCACACTTAGTCATACCCCATTTGACCACCTTTAATGATTAGTTTTTCCATAAGAATGTTTCCCTTGACTAGCCATCTCACTCCAGTGACCTTGGGTTGCAACCAAGGACCAAGCTCGCCCAAAACCTAGTCCTAATGCTATATAAACACCTCTAAGGACCGCATCCACCATCCCTTGCTAACACTCCCAGATTTGTGATCGCTCTTAGACTCGAACACCCCCAATTCCTTGTCGTTTCTTCTAATGCATGGATGGCACTGCCATTGGCCCATTTTGGGCATTCCCTCTCCTCACCTCCTCTCCCCAAACTCTGACCGCCATCCAACTGGAAAGACCCCAACGGGCTTGGACAGAATTCCCACTACCCCCATCAGAGCCCCATGCTCCTTTCTCCCTGAGTGCCAACAAGCCCTTCTCTGCTACATTGCTTGGCTCTCACGAGAGCTTGTGCGAGAGAGAAAAGGGCCCAAACCGACCGGTCTAGGGAGGGGGTTGACGGGTTCAATAGAACTAAGTAAATCGATGTTGAACCACCAATCAAAGAATTGAACCACATTGAACCAGACCAGTAAGTGAGCAAGTAGCATGCCTATGTGGTACAATGTTAGTGGCCTGATTGTGTAATCCAATGATTGGCCATTTTCCATATTAAGGTATTTTACCTCCTCTCTGCTCAAAAAATCAATAAATTGACCAAAACTTTCAAAAATCGTATCTTGTGATTCCTAGTTCCAAAAATTATGAATAAATAGTCAATTTTTTTATCAGAAAAAATCCAATTAATCATTTAATAATACTTTTGAGACCTGATTCCTAATGATTATCACTGATATTACTATATAATAAAATATTTTTATTTAATTTGTCAAATGACTCAATAATCATGTTTGATCTCTAGAAACCCTAACTTTTTGACCCTGATGATTATCATGAGACAAAAAAATGCAGATTTGAATCACTAGTGATCTAGATATTTTTAATTGATTCAATATTGAATATAATCTCTATAAATAATGAGTAATCATGATATTAATCTTAATCTTACAAAATCCTTGATTTTGTGTATGATCCATGACTCTACTTTTTATCTATCTAATCTTGAATTCCAATGATGCTAATTATCATGATGATGATCTAAAAATTTGTTGATGACTTGGATAATGACCATAAAATTATCTCCTCCTTTATTATATTGAAGATACTTTCTATGTATCTCTTAATTGTATAATTGGTTTTATACTTGGTTGAGATATTGTTCCCTATGTATTGGTCTTCTGTGTTTCCTATATTATATTTTGAGACAAACTTGAAAACATAAATGACATTACCCATTATGACTGCATGTATATCGATGATGATAATGTTGATAGCATTGATAATGTTGATATTGAGTACAAGTGACCTCCTAATTCATAGGGTGGAACTTATACATTGACCTCCTACCTCATATGGAGAGAAGGATCCTGGTGACCTCCCCCATCTCATTGGGGTGATGGTTCCACACCAAATATATAAGCATGCTTGTTGAATCAACATAATGGGAACTCATAATAAAGATTGAATTTTTCAAAATAAACATCTTTTCGAATAAATATTGGTTTTAGAAAATCACTTATTATACTTTTGAATATAAGTCCTACCAAGTATACTATTTTGCTATAAACTATTTTACTTATTTGTAATAGCGTACCATGCAATTGTATTGATTGTATCCTAATTTTCTTGATTTTAAGAAAAACAAATGGAACATTCACTCGATTGCTTTCGCACTCGATATACTCTGATGACAAGGATAAATTTGCAAAATCTCCTATTTGGGTCAGTTTGCTTTTTTAAATCTCCTATTTTATGAGTTATTATTTCTTATTGTATATGCCAGTGTTGAGATCCTATTGGGCCACTCAGGTATGGGCGCTTCAATCCTTTTACCACTGCCTAGGTAGTGGGATTAGGATTGGGGTAAGAATGGTTCCATGACAAAACTATATTTGTCATGCAAGAGAAACAATAGTAGAAGACAATTGACAGATATCATCTCTTGCATGCAAAATATCAATATATAAGCAAAGATCTTTTTTCATATAAGAATCTTTTCAATATGAAGAGCATCAACATTATTCTCTCTATTAGTAGAACTAGAACAACATTGAAGGACATTGATTTTAGAAAGCAACAAAGCATTTTCTTTTTCAAGCAAAGCAATCTTAAAAAGATAGATACTATTTTCATATTCTATTCCTTGCATAACAAAGTCATTGTCCTCTTTTCAGTTTTCAGAACATTAATGTCAACCATGAGTTAATTCACAATTTTAATATGCTCTTCATTAGAACTAGTCATAAGAGGTTGAGCTTCTAAAAATATGATCTTATCAAGCAAGTTAGAATTTTCAAATTTAAGAGAGTCTATTTGACTAAGATAAGCATTGTTTTCTATCTCAACACTATCAAATTTCAATTCAAGTTCTAGAAAATACTTATTGAGATCATTAACATCATCTTGCAAGAAAATTATACCATGTTCAAGATCATCCTTTTCTTCATGCAAGTTATCAAAAATCTTATCAAGCTTTTTCTTTTTATGCTTAGTAGACTTAAGAGATGCACGAGTAGCATCAATCATGGTAATTAAGGAATCTTTATCTAAAGAGTTTAAATTTACCTCATTTGAATCTTCATTTTAACTTGCCATGAGAGTGAAATGGCATTCTCTGTCTTCACTAGAGCTTGAGCTAGATCCTCCACTTGAATCTTCACTTGAGCTTGAGTTGGAGGAGTCATTAGAGATGTTGTGCCATTTCTCCTTCTTCTTTTTCCTTATCTTATGATGAGGGGTCTTTTTCTTGAGGGAAATCATCCTTGAAGTGACCCTTCTATCCACATTTGAAGAACCACGTAGAGGAGGAAGACTTACCTTTATATAATCTACCTTTGGAGTACATGGCATCTTCTTCCACTTGTGAGGATGGAAAATCATGACTAACAATAACTTCTATTTGGGCTTTAATTTCATCCTTCTTCTTTCTCTTGAACTCTTTCTCTTCTTCCCTTTCTTCTTCCTCTTGCTTGTCAAGTCTCACTTCAAAAGCTTCTAGGTTTCCTATGAGCTCTTCAATAGGAACTTCACCAAGAGACCTTGTTTCTTCAATGTTGGTCACCTTTGCTTGACACCACTTGGGAAGACACCTAAGGATATTCAAGTTAATCTTTCCTTGATCCATAGGATGACCTAGGATAGAGAGACCATTTACAATGGTGTTGATCATTGAGTACATCTTGGTTACCCTCTCCTCCTTTCCCATCTTGAAGTTTTCAAGGAGACCGTTGAGCATGTATAGTCTACTTTCCTTCACTTACTTTCCCCCTCTAACTAACACAAAGCCTTCTCTAAACCTCATAGATCATCTCACAAGAAGAAATCTGGTTGAACTCACATGGGGGGAAGAGAGGCATAGAGAATGTTGACGGATTTAGCATTCAATGTTGCTTTTTTTTAAAGTAGCTTCTACCCATTCTTCTACCTTTATCTCTAATAGCTTGTATGGAAGATCCACCATTCTCCATAGCTCAAGACTTGATTCTTGGATGTAGAACTATAGTATTCTCTTCTAATAGAGTAAGTTTCTCCCATCAAAGATTGGAATGTAGATGGAGTATCTCCCACTTGATAATTGTCCATCTTCTTCTACTTATGGAAATATTGATTGGAGAAGACCCGCTCTGATACCACTTGTTGGATCAATGATAGGCTCTAGAGGGGGGTGAATATAGCTATGAAACACTTAAAACAAATTCATTATACCATCAAAGTATATCACAAGATAAGGTTGCTTATATGGAATTTGAGTGCGACTGAACATACACACAAAGGGAGAGAGAGATTGAACAAGCACAAATATCACAATCAATGTATAGTGGTTCCAAACTCCAAAATAGGAGATGTACATCCACTACCTAGAGAGGTCAATCTCTAGGATTTTCAACAATGTATCACTTTTTATTTTCCATTATAAGAGTTACAACATAAGACCTTCCTTTTCAATGACAAGGATACTGAACCTTCCCTTTGAGGATAAGGAAGCCAATAACCTTATAAAGGACTTACCCATCCATGAACAAGATTATTATACCTTACTAAGGACTTACCCACTTTTGCAACGAGTCTTCCACCTTCTCGAAAGACTTACCTACTCTTACAAAAAGTCTTCCTCCTTCAAAGATTTATCCATTCTTGACTTGGATTTTCTGCCTTTAACTTCACCTTCACTAAGGAGAAGCTTTCACTAAGGGACTCCTTCCCTTATTATTCTTCATTTCACTTAGCCAAGAGAGAGAATCATCATCTTCATGGTAGAAAGAGAGATTGGGAGGTAGAGGAAGTGAGAGCCTCACAAGATATACTTGTAGGACTAACTCTCTTACGAATCTCCTATTCACTCAAATGGATGTAGCAAGTGATTAAGCTTAGGAGAGTGGATGGAGGATCTTGGAGGAAGTCAACTATAATATAGGGACCTTCACAATGCTTGGATAACCATGGGATGGAGCCCAAGGGGTACTATTTATAGTTGAGGTTTCCTACTAGCTAGTAGAGACACTTAGGAACAAATTCTAGTAGTTTTGGGTGTTGAACAGATATATTTTCGAGTTTTACAACACTCCAATGGCTAGAAGAACCTTTTTGCACTTTTTCATACATTGTTGTTGGTGAGTTGACTTTTGGGAAACTCGATTGACAACACTATGTGACAAAACAATTTTTTAATTATAGGTTGAGTTTATCCTTGATGAAACTCCGTCAATAGCTTAAGATTGTTTTGCAAGTGAAGGGTGTCAATCGAGTTGTCACCAAGACAAACTCGACTGACACTAGGATTTATGAAGCTCCACATAACTTGTTGGTCGAGTTATCTCCAAGATAAACTCAGCTGACAAGGCATCCTATAATGGAATTTGATAAATGCTATAAAAGTGTTTAAACATTTGAATTAAAAGCTCTTGATTTTTTTAAGCTTAATTACAAGACATACAATCAGTATAAGTGATTTACATCAAAGATATATGGAGGAAACTATATGTTCTTAAATCATGATCTTTATGCATGTATGACTTAATTCCTCAAAATTAGGATGTGAAAGTTTAGGCATTTGGAGTGTGTCTTCTATAATCTGAAATCACTCAAGTAGAAGCATTAGACACAAATTAGTGGAATGGTTAGTCATCATCCAAACAAGGGTTTAGTCAATTAGACCTTGATTCAATAGGTCCATGGGAGTACTTCCAGTCACCATGATAGAAGAGCGATGCAACACATGTTTTGTATGGGAAGGATGAGACTGAGAAGTCTAAAAGTGGCTCATTGCTTTTTCTATTCTCTTTCCTATCATGTACTCTATCTCATTGTGTGAAAACCCATCTTTCTTGATAGATATGTACTTTTACTTTGATGGGACAAAATAGGATTTATCTTAACACTAACTCTAACACCCTAACACAGTCAAGATGTTCTTGAATACCCAGAGCTACCATCTATTCATTCTATTGGCCCTCAAGGATGAGCTTACCTTGTTTTCTTTTCTCATGGAGTTACTAAAAATCATCATAGGTAGTAACTAGTCAGTAAAACATGCATTAGGAGAGTTGAGTTTTACCATTTTTGTAGCCACCTCAACTATTACAGGGTTAGTTATTTCTCCACAATAGTTTATCCTTACATCTATCCTCTCCTTGTGGCAAGGTAGAGGTCTAGGAGTAGTAGAAGACTGAGAAGAAGACACTTTCTCTCACTGTTGTCGGCTCCATGCGTAACCACCTGAAACAAATTAATGGTCATACACATGTTGGTATGTATTCCTAGAGAACCAATCATATGATGACAGTAATGGAATATCTTGCAAATAATTTGATTAATAATAAAGACAATCTTCCAATTTATTATGTTTTATTCACTTATGAGATAATTATGTAACATAATAAATGTCTAAAGAATGATATTACTCAATGACGTATGTCTTTAGGTTGAGGAGTTGAACATTGAGATCATACAAATGTTAAGAGTATATACAATCTTGTTATGTCCCTAGTCGAATGTTATTGGGAAGGCTGATAGAAAGCAATAACACATAAGACTAGAGTGTGTGTTGTTTGATGATAGTATCTCATTAGTCATTATATGTGATATCAAACCAAAGACATAGATACTTGTTAGAGAATATTGTATGTGTCAGACCCACCTTGAGAGTGAGCATGGAAACCATGATTGATAGTCATAATCATATCTCATAGTGATGGTTGTGATTTTGGTTCTTAGACCTGAAATCACTACAATCATTACATATCTTTCACTGTGCTTTGACATCATCCACCGTGACATTGAATAAGGGTTGCCATAAAGGTGGTGCTTGGGTGCATTGTGATATATGGGGATGACTGCAAGTGATGTAGATGGGATTTTTCCCTCCTATAGATATTGATATCATGTCAACTTGATGAGAAAGACTGAGAAATTCATGGACATGCTCATGTGAGTCAATATGTGATATTGAGCTTATATATATCTAAGACAATGTGCTATAGTTCAAGGAACATGGATTGAACTTTGAATAGGATGATGATTCCATGCCTCCAGTTCAATCAGGATATTAGAGACAAAGGAAATATACAATCACTATAACACCAATGACATATTGTTGGTTGAAGTTGTTTTCCAAATTTCCAATTACTTGTGCATCAATGATGTCTTGCTACATACCACTCATTTCTTGTGATGTCATCAATTAATTACAAACATTCACTGCCAACATAATTTGGAACCTATAGGGTCAGACACATAGGATACACTTGGAATTGAAGTTTATTCATGAATGTAGTTTAAACTTGAATACTAAAGTGTTCGGTATTAAATTTAATCAACAGTAGATGAAAGTTGACTGACTGAATTGTGAACTGACAAGTTCAAGTGTTGAACTAATTGATTCAAGTGTTAGGTCAATTGAGTCAACATTAGTAATTGGATCAATGAGACGACTAATTCAGCAAGTGAACCGACCGGCTCAGGTATGTGAGCCGACTGATTTAGGTTGTGAAGCAATCGTTTGGTTGATCAATTTGGTTGAATTAAGGATTAATTCAAATGTCATGTTGTGCATTAACCAAATATTATTTTCCAATACAATTGCAATTGGGAAACATAGTGAAGCGATCAGTTCAAGGGTTGAACTGATCGACTTACATGTGAACCGACCAGTTCAATGCTCACAGGTTCCGAAAAATACATGAAGTTCCATCCCTTCAACTCCCGCTCAGATTGGAAACCCTGACCCTAGCCCTCTATTAAGTAAAGGTATACTTGGGGCCTTCCAGAGACAACAATAAGCTCTGACAATTTTTGTCATCTCATAGTTGAGGTAATGTGAGAACTTGAGCAAGCTCTACCCATCAAAGGGATGAACAACAAGGGAGAGACGGTTGCAGGAGAGCAAACTGATGCTAGCATGTCAACTAGGAGAGACAACTCCTCCCTATCTGTTCATCTAGAATGATAGGAGTTCATAGTGGTCCATGTGCACTACTACATAGGTGAGGAGGTCATTTCCATCTACTAGGAGAACACAAGCAACCTTGTCTATGGTAATCAACAAGGAAGCCATTGTTATCTATGTCCAAGTGCAACTTAAAGAAAGTCACACACTACTTCAAGGATTGTCGCTAGACTTACTCTAAGACCAGGTATAAGCCTTACAAACCTCCTTCCCATTACATAGTTATTGACACAATCTATTGTCTAAAGGGGAATATGGTAGTTAGATTTTTGTTTCTACTGCGTTATCTGATTTCATATTTCCCTATAGTAGAATCAGAGCCATGTCAATTTACTATGCTTTGATATTTAACTGATATGATCGAATTTTCATTTTATCATTTATTGCATATGATGTGAATACTTAAAAGGATTAATGTGCATATCTGACTAAATATCACATGTGTGGTCTATATATGATATGATATATATGCAATTTACATGTGTGGTCTAAAATCAGTTTTAATGGTGGATGTTTAGCATGGTTATTCCCAATAACCCCTAGATCTTAGTGTGTGGTTGGAAGTTTGTATTCATGTTTTATCACAATTTGCATACCAAGCCTCAACATTTTCTTCCATATGTAAAAGTATTAATTCTCTCCTTCCTATTCTCCTCTCGAGTGTAACTCAAAGTTTCCGTATTACATGTAATATGTGAAGTAGGATTAGGATAGTTTTAATTCTTATTATGGCAAAGAAGATGATCAACACCAAATGAGTTGCTCGCTTCAGAAGACCAATCGATCGGTTGGAGGACCAAGGAGGCCAGACAACAAGAGGAGCTCAACCAATTGGTTGGGACCCAACCAAGAAATTGGAGTTGTCCATACATCATTTGGACCAATGATCAACTGACCGACCAGGAGGCGAGCCGATCGGTTCATGAGTTGAGTCGATTGACCTGGATTGGTTCAAGCACATATCTTCATCAATATGTGGTAGTAATTCCTTGTGGCTCCAAGGTATTATAGTAGATATGGCCATAACCATCACTCATGTTTTATAATTTCATGTTTTTGTCTGTGGGATGTAGCATGTATATGACACATACTATAAGTATGTGGTCATTGGATATGCATATGCATATAAATATAAAATCCCTCAATATTATATTAAGTCTTAAATGCTTTCAATAAGAAATACACATTAAAACTTGATCCACAAAGTGTAGGTCACACCAAAGAGTGGTGTGTTATCCATCTCGTGGAAGTGTGAATGGTAAATATGTATATTTTCCAAAGAATGGTGCATATTCTATTGTGTTGGCTTTTGGATCGGGCTTAACTAGGTGATCTTAATGATATTAAGTACATAGAAGCATGCAGATGGATTGTGACAAAGAGTTGTGCACACCATCTATCCAAGAGTTGCATTTAGATGGAATTCACAAAAGTTGCCTACCTATATAATCAAGTTGTGGGCAATCAGCCAAAGCTGACTCATGATTTGATGAAATATCAATCTTGGTGATGCGATGATTTTGAGTCGCATTTACAGACTTGTTTTACTCGCGTTTTATGCATTTATTGGTCACTTTGGTGATTAATATTGCATAATTCACTTATTTTAGTCTATGATCCTTCTCAGTGTCAAATCTCTCTTATTTTATCATTTTGAACATAAATGATTATAATTATAGGTTTTATCTCGGCTGATGTGGTTTTGTTTTGTAATTTCAAGAAAAACACATACCTGCTGTTGTCGATACCATCGACAGCAGTCGATACTATCAAAACAGCCACAGGCAGGCAACCGCAAGGAGCAGCGTAGAGTCGATACCATCGACTGGGAAGTCGATGGTAGTGACTTACCATCAGGTTGCCAGTGACCAGCCAGTTGATATTATCGACCAAAAAGTTGATACTATCGACACGTGTAGCTTCAACGACGAAAAAGGGATGAACCCAACGCTAAAGGAACTCGATACCATCGACCCGCATCGATGGTATCGAGCCAGCATCAGGCACAATGAAAGAAAAGAAAGAAGGCTTGCCGATATCGCGAGGGGTCGTTACCATCGAACCGCGTCGGTCAGATTAAAGTTTGTTTCAGATCGACTCTAATCCAACGGTTGTGATATTTTTGCAACCTAACTCAGTGATTATACCTAATGACGGCGGGCACGAGCAGGGCATCACGTCATTAGTCACTGCACACGTCCCGAGAAGGTGTGGAGAGAAGAATAGAGCCCAGAAGCACGCCCCAACTGTTTCGGAAGCCGAGGAAGACGTTCTCCACCTCTGAAAGGTTGTAGATCGCGCACTCTACGTCGAGGAACGATTGGATCTTCTCCGTTCAGGAGTTTCATCACTTATTCACATTTTTCTCCATGTTTCCCCTTTCTTCAACCATGTCTTGCTCTGAGATGAACATGCGGGGCTAATCCCCTTTATCTTTAGGACTGGGAGTAGCCCGGGGAAGCATTGTATGGCATTTTTATCATAGTAATTCATAATTTGTCTCATAAATCCGTGGTATGATTTCGTTTTCTCAATTATATTGTTATGCTTGATCACCATAATGATAATCTAATGCCTTTAATTGCTTTGAAAGAAGAATTAACGATTGAAAAGAGACAAAATTCACACTAATTAACAAATCCCTTGAACAAGGTGATGTGTGGTTAATGGTGGAAACCCAGAGATCGATTCTAATACACCTAGTTAGGGTATACATTTCTACAATGGTGGAACCGACCTAGACTTAGGTAGTGAATTGTACCACGACAGTGGACAGTTCTGACTACAGGCCACTACCCGGATTGAGAGATGAACCTGAGTAACTATATGGAAATTCATACAATGAAAACCCGTGGTGAAACCGCAATCCTAAAGATATCCATTTGAATTGATTAAACTAAACACTTAATCGATTGCTTTGTTTTATTTTATTTTCTTTATTTCACAACAACTCTCATAACCTTTTTATTGGTCTAGCTGATTGCGAGTAGTTAGTAGTAGTCTAGTGATAATTTAGTGTCCCTGAGTTTGACTCGAGCCTCACAAGGGCCTATACTACATTGACGCGTGCACTTGCGTTATACGCATGGTAATATCGTGTCAAGTTTTTGGCGTCGTTGCCGGGGACACGACAATTGTCGGCACTACGAGTGCTGCAAGCGGCCACTCTAGGCCACCTTTTATTTTTTTTATTAATTTTGAAATTCAACATTTTTTTATTCATATTTAGAAATCGTTTAGCACGGTATTGACCCTAAATTTTTATTTTGCAGGTACTAGTGCATGGTGAGGACGCGTAGCACAGACTACACACAGCTATTACCAGAGGTTCCACTACCAGGACCAGACGACGAGGAGAACAACATTCAAAACCAACCTGAAGATATAGATTCAGACTCTAAACCTGAAGCTATGGTTGAGGAACAGACAATCTGGGAGAAGATAAAGGCGTCTTCTGCATTTGCATCTAATGGGACGATCAAGAAGCATGCAGTCAATATTCCAACTTATAAAATTGATCCCGCATTAATAAATTTGGTCAAATCTAATGCATTTCATGGGCTTAAAAATGAAGATCTGGTCACTCATATAAGCTAGTTCATGGAGAACTGTGATATGATCAAGATAGACAGGTTTCAACAGGAGACGTTGTACTTGAAGCTGTTCCCTAGCTCTCTGGAGGGAAATGCACGAGAATGGCTCCATAATCTCGATGATGAGTATGTGGAATCATGGGATCACATGGTTGAGGTGTTTTTTGAGAGATTCTTCCTGCCCGAGAATACCAATGATCTTGTATAAAAGATCCACAACTTCAGCCAGAAAGTCGGCGAGACGTATTCCGAAACGTGGGAACATTTCCAAATAATGCTGAGGAGGTGCCCACACCATGGTTTGGACAAGGAAAAACAAGTCAAGATTTTCTATTTTGCTCTTTCTGAGCATGATAGAAGCAATCTGGATTCCGCAGTATCCAGGTTTTTCTTGAACAACATTGGCACTAGGTGTTGGGAGATTCTGAAAAATATGGCAAAGAAGCAATCTTGGGGTGACAGGGATGCACCAGAACAAGTGAAAGTCATAGGTGAATCCAGGGCCATTAAGGATCTGAATGACAAATTAGACCTTCTAGCCAAGAAATTGCTTTCCAAAGAAGATGTGAAATCTGATGAGGAAGCCTAGGTCAAATTTATGCAACAACAGGGCTACAGAAACAATGATTATGCTTGGAGGAAGGATAGGAAATTCTCATGGAAGGATCCGAACAACTTCCTACAAGACCCAGATGCAAAGCCACAACCAAGGGCTGAAGACAAAATTACAGAGTTGCTTAATCAAGTGGTGCAGCAAAATCAAGAGATGATGAGTATGTTCAGTAAGCAGTTGTAGTCCCAAGGTGACATTTTGACTAAATTTGGGAAAACATTGCAAAGTCATGGAGCACAGATGAGGACACTAGAGGCGACGGTAACTCAAATCGCCAATGAAGTGGTGGCCATGAAGCAGACAAATCAACACAGACCAGCTGGTAATGCAGAGCTTGCCCAAGCACATCATCAAGTGAAATATATATATGTAACTAAGGAGGCAGAGCCCCCGGTGGTGGAAGTCCAAGAAAAAGGCAAACCGATCTTTGACACAGAGGCTACACCGAGAATACCATATCCTTGCAGTCATTATGGACTACCTGGCAGATATCTCCCATTCAGATAACCCGACAAGAACACATAGCGGTCGTGCCCGCACCTAGGCAAGAAGAGCAGGTGAAGGCCATGCGTCATGGTGAGGCTACACTCACTGAGAGAGCGGAGCCGCCACAAATTACACCTGTTGTAAATGATGTACCAAAGTCTATGCCAGGGGGTGACTTTGAAGCAAGCTTAGGGGAGGAGACCCCGAAAAGCCCATATGTTCCACCTCATAAGCATTTAGATGAGGCAGTGGTGTCTTTTGCGGATAATCAGAGGTCAAAGAATGAGCATCGACACTACTGAAAGTTCTTACAGATGTTTAGGAAACTCCATATCAATATTCCGTTAGTGGAAATGATAGAGCAGATTCCCACATATGGGAGGTTCATCAAGGATATCATCACCAAGAAGAGGTAGATAAAAGACACCGATGTTTGCCAGGTGAATGAGATGGTGAGCTCAATTATCCATGGGAGTTTACCAACAATGAGGAACGATCCAGGATGCTTTTAAATTCCATGTTCCATAGGCAGCCAACATTTTCCTCAAGCACAGTGTGATTCAAGCGCTAGCATAAATCTTATGTCATTATCCACATTTCAAAAGCTTGGGTTGAAGAAACTAAAGAAATTTGCTATGACTATTGAGTTGGCAGATGGGTCGACTGTGAAGCCATATGGAGTGTGTGTGGATGTGCTTGTCAAAGTCGACAAGTTTATCTTTTTGATCGATTTCATTGATATGGACATGTCGCAGCTAAAGGGTTGTGAGATGCTATTAGGTTGGTCGTTTCAAGCGACGGCTGATGTTATCACAACTATCGGGAGAGGTACATTGACTTTAGGGATTGGTCAGGATCGAGTTGAGTTCAAACTACCGAGTGATCCCCTAGGAACACTCTCTAAAGCTCCACGTTGATGAGATTGATTTCGTCTAGCCTAAGATGTTAAATAAGGGTGCTTGTTAGGAGGCAACCCAACCATTGGTAGTTTCGTTTAGTTTCTTTCACATTTCTCTGAGTTGATACCATCGACGGCCTCGTCGATGGTATCGACCTACCATCAGTGGAGTTAAAGAAATCGCCAGAACGGGGTCAATAGTATCGACATGGGTATCAATACTAGAGAGATCCCTGAAGATATTCAGACGAAATTTGTCTCAGTGAAGTCGATACCATCGACGGGCCCGTCGATGGTATTGACCCGATTTAGGCAGAAAGTGACGGTCGGGCCTCGCGAGGGTGTTTGCCCTAAGAAGAGTCGATACTATCGATTTGAGTCGATGGTATCGACACGACATGTCACCGATCCGCGAGAGGGAATCAACGGCGATCGCTATGTCAAGAGAGTCGATCCATGGGATGGGTCGATACCATCGACTCCCGTCGATGGTACTAATGTATCATCGATACGGGCCCCCACATCAAGCTATCGACAGCCGTCGATACTAGAGGAAGACCGGATTGTGCTACATGTGTCAATACCATCGACCGATGTCGATGGTATCGACAGGTGCACAACAACGACGGCCACAGTTATAAAAGGGAGGGATGGTTGTCATATGATGTCACACCTTCAGAGTCTTTTCCCCCTACTTGTGCTTTGCGATGTGCTGTGCGACCGGAGGCCTGCCACGAGCATCCAAGGAGTGCGATCTTCACCGAGTCTTCACTGAGCGGAGATTGTCTTCTCCGAGATCATCTTTACCGAGCTTCGTCTTCTATTCCTTCTTCCTCAATGACAATGGTGCATACCGGAGGAGCATCTTCTTCATGGGCGGTACCCAATGAGATTCCCGAGTTCATTCCTCCATGACCCCCATCGATTCCTTGTCTGAGGATAGTCCACCCTTCCCCAGAGATGTGAAAGGTCTACGAGGATCTTTTGAAGAGAAAGATTGATCCCACGCTCTATGTCGATCGGGACATGGTTCGTTACCTCGGGTTTGAGCCAAATCTCGCTTACGCCTTGAAGGGGCAGGCGAGACACACAACCAGGAGGCCCAACAAGCTGGAGTTCCACGCCGACGACCAGCCATTCTTCAGTGAGTGGTCGACTTACAAGGAACTCGTGGCGGAGTTCATGGCATCATTGGACATCAATGTGTTGCCCAATGACTTGATCGCCACCGACAAAGAATGGAAGAAAGGGTGGGTGTCGTTTAGACTCTTCAACAACAACTACATCATTACCCTTGCCCAGTTCAATTCGGTGTACAACTGGTGTCATGATGCTTACCAGCACCGGAGGCCAGACAACAGGACGGACTACAATGATATCTTCGCCCAGCTCGTGACTACGCCTCCAGGAAAATCTGTCAGCTACCACAACACTGCAGTTGATGATTTCGAGCATTTGTTTGTGTGGATTCTGCACCGCATGCTCTGCACCATGCTTTTTGCTCGCGGTGACTTGTCTCTTAGCAAATTCCAAGAGACGGATTTGTTCTTCCTGCACAAACTGCTGAAGCACAAGGAGTGCAATTGGGGTGCGTTCTTCTTGACGCGTGTGGTGGCCGTGAAAAGGAGTACGAGGAAAGCTCCTATCCATTTTGGAGGGCTAATCACACCATTGGCCGTCTATCCTGGGTTGGGTCTCTCCCAGCTTACTCCCCTTTCCAGCAGGAGCAAGGTCAACCTGCAGCATCTGCACCGCTCCAACCTCATCCTACTTCATGATGGCTTGGCATATGCACATTGCCATGTAAATCATGTATATCAAGAGTGTTTGCTTCCAGAACCCGTCTTCAACATCGAGGGCGCTCAGCATTTTAGGTGGCCCGTCATAGCCATTGATGACTCAGATGAAGACGGCGGCGATGAAAACAATGATAATGATGGCGACGAGCATGAAGAGGAAGAGAAGGCTTTCACTCCTCTTCGTGCACGAGTGGCACCCCAGAAGCGTCCCCGCATGCATCCGGGTGCATCTTCATCTTCACAGCCTCTGCCACCTCCGCCCTCTCATCAAGGAGAGGATGCCTACTCCATGCAAGGGATGTACTCGATGCTGCATGAGATTCATCAGACCGAGCAGCAACATACAACTTCATACGCCGGTATTCAGGATACCACGAACCGGCTGTTAGATAACTAGAGGGCCATTTTCGAGAATGAGTGCCTCTTCCTCGACAACCAACAAAACATCCACGATAGGTTGCACAGGATGGAGATGTAGCAGCAACCCTTCTACGACAATTACTGGAGCCAAAATTATTTTGGGGGATATCCACAACCTCCGCCAATGCCCCAGTATGATTCGAGCTTCCAAGGGCAGTACCCATCTTGGGACCCCTCGTCCCCTTAGTACTCGCTTCCTCCTGTAGAATGATCGGTATCATTGTTCCACCTTTTAAGGTTGTTTTTGACTATGAGGCCATAGTCGGATTCAAGCTTAGGGGGGGAGTTGGAACAGTTTCTATCCTTTAGTTTTTAGTTTTTAGTTTTTATTTCTTTATGTTTTGTCATTTATTTCTCTTAGTTATCTCATTGTTCATAGGATCAACACTCTATCTAGTGTAATTGTGGATGTCTAATGGCATGTGTCATCTC
The DNA here is from genome assembly GCA_963693085.1 of Alisma plantago-aquatica. Classification (NCBI taxonomy): domain Eukaryota; kingdom Viridiplantae; phylum Streptophyta; class Magnoliopsida; order Alismatales; family Alismataceae; genus Alisma; species Alisma plantago-aquatica. Next base: position 807,433,333 of record OY856412.1, on the reverse strand, counting down.
GTTGCTTGTACATGGAAATTAGGCGTAAATTTGAAAATTTTTAGTTCTTTTGCAAGCTTGGGATGTTTAACTTTGAGCACATAACTTAAGGAAATTATTGGGTTTGTCAGCTCTAAAATAGGAAATCACAACTGTACATTCATATGATTCATGAAAAGTGGACGGAACTGGTTGTTTGAGGCTAAACTGACCAAATGATAATGAGACTTTAATTTGAAATAAGAGAGAGAAACCTCTTAATTACTACACAGGTCAGTAAGGAGGGACACGTAATAATTTCCAAAGATTGAGTCAATTAATCTTGTGATCTATCCACCACTTTGTTTTCATATTCCACCATAAGAACTGGAAGCACATTACGGTTTTCATCTCTTTGATTGCATCCCATGTAGATAGGTCTTGCATTACAACTATTTTTACATATTTTTGCATGAAAAAAAAGATAGAATAGCAATACATGCACATTATCCTTAGGTGTGTGTCATTTAGTTGCATAACTATCATTTTGTAGCTTCATTCACATCTTTTGTGCATATAGTACATTATGTATCTTATGTCTTCTGAACATAAAAGGTGATGAACTTGTTCCATACCTTCTGAATGTTTCAAATGTATAAGTTATGCAGCAATAAGTGAGCCCAAAATATGATTCATGGTCATCTATGAAAACTTGTCTCTTAAAAAAAGTTTAAAAAAAAAGAAGAAGAAAAAAAGTATTGAGAAGTAAGTAGGAATGAGAGGGAGAAAGGAACCTGTTCTCACTTGCATACTAAGAAGAATAAGCACATGGTGTAGTTTCTTTGATATTCCATCTCACCTTGAGACGGAATGAAAGTACACGCATCATTTCACCCAAATGTAGGCATTAGGGAATTTTCACGTGCATATGCATCATTTAGGTCATTATGGTTTTTGTGTATTTTAAAACCGTATAATTCTTCCATTTCTTCCACGAGCCACCCATTCCATCCACCCATTGCTCGAATTGGTAGGCCACCGTGATTTTCTCCTCACTTGTTAATACCAAGAGAGATGCTTCCATGTACATGGTAGTTAGGGTGAGCAACGTAGATAGGAGATCACAAGTTGCACCGAGTCTGGATTGGAGTATTTTATTATGTTAACTGCCTTATGTGATAGTGTTCATCAATTTTGAGGTAGATATCTTTTATGTATGATTATTGTCGCCTTTAGGGTAATTATCGTTCTGTGGTTAGTGAGGCCGGAATTTGAATGTCTGGAGGGGATCATATGGCGTAGCCTGTTGTGATAATTTGTTCTTTAGTTGACCCTCGCAATTCTATTCTAGAGTTTTGTTGCTCGAGGATGAGCAATGTTCAAGCTTAGGGGAGTTTGATGCGATGATTTTGAGTCCCATTTATAGACTTGTTTTACTCACATTTTATGCATTTATTGGTCACTTTGGTGAGTAATATTGCATAATTCACTTATTTTAGTCTATGATCCTTCTCAGTGTCAAATCTCTCTTATTTTATCATTTTGAGCATAAATGATTATAATTATTGGTTTTATCTCGACTGATGTGGTTTTGTTTTGGAATTTCAGGAAAAACACATATCTTTTGTTGTCAATACCATCGACAACAGTCGATACTATCGACACAGCCACAGGCAGGCAGCCGCAAGGAGCAGCGCAGAGTTGATACCATCGACTGGGAAGTCGATGGTAGCGACTTACCATCAGGTTGCCAGCGACCAGCCAGTCGATACTATCGACCACAAAGTCGATACTATCGACACGTGTAGCTTCAACGATGAAAAAGGGATGAACCCAACGCTAAAGGAACTCGATACCATCGGCCCATGTCAATGGTATCAAGCCAGCATCAGGCACAATGAAAGAAAAGAAAGAAGGCTTGTCGATATCGCGAAGGGTCGATACCATCGACCCGCGTCGATGGTATCGACGCCGTCAGATTAAAGTTTGTTTCAGATCGACTCTAATCCAATAGTTGTGATATTTTTGCAACCTAACTCAGTGATTATACCTAATGACGGCGGGCAAGAGCAGGGCATCACGTCATTAGCCGTTGCACATGTCCTTAGAAGGTGTGGAGAGAAGAACTGAGCCCAGAAGCATGCCCCAGTCATTCCGGAAGCCGAGGAAAACGTTCTCCACCACCGAAAGGCTGTAGATTGCACACTCTACACCGAGGAACGATTGGATCTTCTCCGTTCAGGGGTTTCATCACTTATTCACGTTTTTCTTCATGTTTCCCCTTTCTTCAACCATGTCTTGCTCTGAGATGAACATGCGGGGCTAATCCCCTTTATCTTTAGGACCGAGAGTAGCCCGGGGAAGCATTGTATGACCTTTTTATCATAGTAATTTATAATTTGTCTCTTAAATCTGTGGTATGATTTCATTTTCTCAATTATATTGTTATGCTTGATCACCATAATGATAATCTAATGCCTTTAATTGCTTTGAAAGAAGAATTAACGGTTGAAAAGAGATGAAATTCACATTAATTAACAAATCCCTTGAACAAGGTGATGTACGGTTAATGGTGGAAACCCAGAGGTTGATTCTAATGCAACTAGTTAGGGTATAGGTTTCTACGATGGTGGAACCGACCTAGACATAGGTAGTGAATTGTACCACGACAGTGGACAGTTCTGACTACAGGCCACTACCCGGATTGAGAGATGAACCTGAGTAACTATATGGAAATTCATACAATGAAAACCCGCGGTGAAACCGCAATCCTAAAGATTTCCATTTGAATTGATTAAACTAAACACTTAATCGATTGCTTTGTTTTATTTTATTTTCTTTATTTCACAAAAACTCTCATAACCTTTTTATTGGTCTAGCTGATTGCGAGTAGTTAGTAGTAGTCTACCGATAATTTAGTGTCCCTGAGTTTGACTCGGGCCTCACAAGGGCCTATACTACATTGACGCGTGCACTTGCATTATACGCACGGTAAAATCGTGTCACTTGTCTCACTAGAAGATTTTACAATGCAATCTGCCAAATTGATAAGTGAGGGTTATCAATTTGAACATTTTAGTGGGAGTGATAATTAATTAAAGGCCAAATTAAATATTGTTGAATTTTATTTTAATCAAATCAAAACAAAGTGTTTTGACAAACTATAATTTTCTCCTATAGAATCAAATGATGACAAATAACACTTTCTCCTTTTGATTGGTCCTTGAGAAGGACAAGTTGAATAGGAATATTTTCCATGACTGATTCAAGATGCTGAGAATTATTCTCACACAAAATCGCAAGTTCTATGTCCTGGAAACACCAAATCTAGATGAATCTTCTCCCACTGTGCCTAAGGCTAACAAGGATGCTTACACAAAGTACTTTTAAGATGTTGTGGATGGGAAGTACCTGATCCTATGCTAATTGAACTATGAGTTGTAGAGACAACATGAGAACATGTACCAATATCTAAATAGACAAGAGAGATATGATATCTCCAAGGCACTTCTCAAGTGAGACAAGGCAGAAGTAGATTTAGTAGGTCCTCTTATGCTCAAGCTTATTGGGTATGTGGAGAACTTTGCTAGACTAGAATTTTCCTTGGGTCAAGAGTTGGTCATAAATGTGATTCTACAGTCACTTCTAGAGTCATATAGCCAGTCTATCATGAACTACAACATGAACAATTTTGACAAGCCATTGTCAAAATTGCTTGGCATGTTGAGAACTACTAAAGCGCAAATGAAGAAAGACAAACCCAAATCCGTGATGATGATCGATAAAGTAAAGGGGAAGTCTAATGGAAAATTCAAAGCTAAGGAGAGTTCTAAAGCTGGCTATAAACCCAAGTATTCTTCACTTAAAGCAAAGGGAGGGATGAACAAAGTAGGCAATTGTCACCAACATGGACATGGAAGAGGAATTTCCCTCTCTACATGGAGAAACTGAGGAATAAGGAGGGTATTGAGATCTCCACTTTAGGCATATATGTTCATCATCATCATCATCTAAGCCTCAATTCCAACTATGTTGGGGTCGGCTACATGGATCCGTTGTTTCCATTCAGCTCTTTCATGGGCCATATTCTGGTTGAGATGTAGAGATTCAAAATATCTCTTTATAAGATCATCCCATGTTAATTTAGGTCTTCCTCTTCTTCTATTTATTATGCTTGACTCAATGGATATACTTCATATAGGCTCATTTGTCGGTCTGCGTTGCACATGTTTGTACCATTTGAGTCAGCCCCCGCGCAACCTATCATCAATGCTTGCCACCCCCACTTTATTCCTGATATAATCATTTCTCAAATGATATTTTCTTGTTTTCCCACACATCCATCTCAGCATACACATTTCAGCCACATTCATCTTCTTGAGACCTTGTTTCTTCACTGCCCAACATTCACTCCCATAGAGCTTGGTTGGCCGTATAGCTGTTCTATAAAACTTACTTTTTAACCTGAGAGGGATCTTATAATCACATAAAACTCCAGTTGCACTCCTCCATTTCAACCATCCTACAGTGATCCTATGACAAATGTCATTTTGGACATCCCCATCTATTTGAATAATAGAACCCAAATAATGAAATTTATCACATTTTGGTATATCTACTCCGTCCAACTTGGATCCATCATTCACACTATGGGATTGGCTGAATTTGCAATGCATATACTTAGTTTTTCTCCTGCCAATCATCAATCCATCTGATTCCAATGCCTCTCTCCCCCGTTCAACTATATCATTTAATCCATCTTTAATTTTTTCAATCAAAACAATATCATCAGCAACATACACCAAGGAATATCATCTTGAACATTCTTTGTCAGCTCATCCATAACAAGAATGAACATATATGGGCTGAATTAGGATCCTTGGTGTAACCCAACTGTGATGGGAAAAGTTGGTGTCTCTCCTGCAATAGTCTTCACCCTTGCAGTAGAGTTATCATACATGTCTTTGATCAAGTCAACGTATTGGATTGGCGCACCCTTTTTCTTCAAAACCATCCACAACATTTCTTTGGGTACTCGATCATAAGCCTTTTCCAAATCCATAAACACCATATAGAGATCTCTTTTGCTTTCTCTATACTTCTCCATAAACCTCCTTATTAGAAAAATAACATCTATTTTTTATCTTCCAAGCATGAAACCAAATTGGTTGTTTGATGTCAACATTATAGATCTTAGTCTCTACTCAATAATCCTCTCCTAAAGCTTCATTGTGTGACTCATCAACTTGATACCTCTGCAGTTTGTGCAGCTCTAAACATCACCTTTGTTCTTGTAGATGGGGACTATAGTACTATTTCTCCACTCATCCAACATCTTCATGGTCTTCATGATTTTGTTAAAGAGCTTTGTTAACCACATAACTCCTTCATCCCTCGTACTCTTCCATACATCAATGGGAATATTGTATGTTCTAAATGCCTTTCTCATTTTTCATCTTCTTCAAATCATTCTTGACCTCAAATGGTGAAAATCGTCCTGTATAAATGATATCTCTTGTATTCATGTCAGACGAGTCTCTAACATTATTTGTAGTATCTCCATTGAAAAGCTTATGGAAGTAATTTCGCCACTGGTTCTTGATATCAACATCCTTCACCAACACCCTGCCATCTTCATTCTTGATGCATTTCACTTGACTCAAGTCTCTTCCTTTCCTTTCTCTTATATGAGCTATTATATATATATATATATATATATATATATATATATATATATATATATATATATATATATATATATATATATATATATATATATATATATCTTTTTCCCTTTATCTTGTGTCCAATTTCTTATAAATATCATCAAAATATCTAGACCTTGCCTCATGAACAACCTTTTTAGCTTCTTTCTTTTCTTTCTTGTGTCTTTGGAATGTTGCATCATCTCAAGATTTGGGCAAGCTCCTATAAATCTCCCTTTTCAGTTTAATTTCCTACTTCATCATTCCACCACCAAGTATCTTTTTGTGGAGGCCCACAACCTTTAGACTCCCCCAAAACCTATTTGGAAATTTTTGTTATGCAGAAGCTCATGTTATGCCACATACAGTTAACATCAGACTCCAAGTTCCAAGTTCCCTCCCTGTTGAGTTTATCATGAAACGCCAATTTCTTTTCTCCTTTAAGATTCCACCACTTGATCTTGCTATCTTGGTTTCTATTTTTCTTGCCTTTATTCATCTTCATGTTAATATCTAGAACCACCAACCTATTTTGGGTTGTGAGTTCTTCGCCAGGAATCACTTTACAATGCTTGCATATATTACAATCCACCTGCCTCGTAAGGAGATAATCAATTTGGCTACAATTGTGCCCACTCTTGAAAGTAATCTTGTGAGATTCTCTTTTTTTGAAATGGGTGTTTGCCAAAATCATATCAAATGCAACTGCAAAATCTAAAACCATCTCTCCTTCTCCATTTCTACTGCCATATCCAAAACCACCATGATCTCTCTCATATCCAGCATTGCTACTCCCCACATGGCCATTTAAATCACACCCAATAATAATCTTCTCCTCTGTCAGTATTCCATGCATCAATTCATCCATGTCATCCCAAAAATCCGTCTTAGCCTCCTTATTAAGGCCAACTTGGGGGGCATAAGCGCTAATCATGTTAAAAATATTTTCCCCAAGAACAACCTTGATAGCTATGATTCTATCACCCATCCTTGTGATATTAACAACATAATCCTTCAACATCTTATCAACAATAATACCTATTCCATTTCCATGTTTATCAATACCTGTATACCAGAGTTTGTAACTTGTGTCTCCAATCTCTCTACAACGTTCCTCTGTCCACTTGGTTTCCTACAAGAAAGCTATATTGACTTTTCTTCTCATCATGGTATCCACTATCTCCTAAGATTTCCCCATCAGAGTGCCAATATTCCAAGATCCAACTCTAATCCTTCTATGTTGAACTTTCTTCTTTACCTGCCTTCTTCGAAAATGTTGCCCTGTTAAATTTTTCACTACATTCAGGCAATGATGCGGTGGGACTAGCTTTTTTACCCACACCCATCTAAGATGTGGGAACCCTTACAAATTTTTCACTACAGTCAGACGATGATGCAGCGGGACTAGCTTCTTTACCCACACCCATCCAAGATGTGGAAACCCTTGTCTGTCCTTCAATACAACCTGGCACCATTGTGTCGAAACCCCTTGTATATTTTTTTTATTATGAAGTGAACCGCCCCCGAAATGTCGACTCCGAAATGGTACCTGTCATACAGGTTGGCCAACTATGTGCTTTAATAAGCTCCTGAGTGTACGGGGTGCTCGAGGCTCGAGAGTTTTATGCTGTCTGGGGGGGTCACCCCTTGCATATTTATCACTACACCGGGGTGTCGATGCAATGTGTTTCTTGGTAGGGATGCTCCAATGAAATTTTTGTAAGGATCCATGTCATTGAAAGAGTAACAAAATTTTTATGACTGGTTGTCAACCTACCACCAACCCTCCACCTTTACCCAGGCTTGGGACTGACTATATTTGCACAAAATGTATGAACACATAGGTAGAGTTTTCAGGTATATATGTTAATGAGATAAATTTTTCTACTTCTTCATCTCAGGGACTGTGACGCCTGAGGTTCCACAAACAATATTACTCAAAACCAAACTATGGAATTAATACTAAACATCCAAGTTCTTATAAAACACATGAAATTAAAACCGATTTCATATGACTCTAATGTTGCAACATATTGCACATGAGTCCACAAAATCCACATGTATTACATATCACCTACCCTAAACATTATGCAAAATACTATTCACTGGCTTGATAACATGTTCATATACGCATCCCATTTCTATACAACAATGGGCATAAAGCCAAAAACTCATATCGATACATACAACAAAAACCTCCCCAAGGACCTGATTGTATAGGGATGACACATATGAATCTACTTCTATACATAAGTAACATGTCCAACCTTTTGGCAACAACTAGTCCTCTTGCTACTCAACCTCAACAACACAATCTCTACTCTCTTGTGCTCGACCACCAAAAATATGTGGAAACCCATGGGGTGAGACCAAATGTCCCAAAGAGATATATAACTCTCTGCCAACGTCGATTAAAAGCACAGATAACTAAGCATGTAGATATCATTGAAGCAGGTAGAGTAGATTCAACTAAACAATATGAAATCCACAAATAAAGCAGATCAAGCAAGACTAGGCAAATACCATTGAGTAATAGAACAATTAATATTATAAGAAGGAATATGAAGAACATATATATAAGTTGACTTCTCTTATCATCTTATAATTCAAGAAATTAGTAAAATGATAAGGCAAAGGGATGAACCAATGTTATTCATATTTGACCCTAAGAAAGATACACTACATGGATGGGTTACATATTTTGTTATTGCCCCAAGTATGAGTCATACCACCCAAATCCAACCGACCACTACTAAGTCAAAATTAGTGTCATACAAAGTCACTAGAAGAGTCAGAATCCACGACCTCTCCACACCTCTTGGTCAACACAAGAGAAAACACCACAAAGACATATCAGTCAACTACAACAATGACATATAGTTAAGCACATGTATTGACTCACGCATGGCCATCCACATATACAATACCTAGGCCACCTTGGTACATGTACCCCCGCATATTAAAAAATATGTGCTCTGAGTTGTACTCATTTCACCAATGTAGCAATTAAAGTTGACACTGGAAAGGATGTATGGCACATGGAACCTTCATGATTAGGGTTTCACTTGACTAATTAAGCCAATTAGGTATCTTTTAGCATCAATCAAGTTATAACGTATAAATTCACAACAAACTCTACCAGAATTAGGGTATAGTACAAGCTCAAAAGATATAAAACATATAATGTGTGAACTTGTCACACTATCACCACATGAATCATGTAGCATTTCCATTCACAAGGCCACCATCACTATCACTTCATTGTGGGATTCAATCCCTCAATCACAACACTGGAGGTTACCACCTCACAATAGGCATCAAGCCTTCACTAAGTTGTAGGACCCAAACACATAATTCATGTATGTCAACATAACAACATGCATCAACAATTACAATGTACATGACAATCTCCCTGTATCACATATAGGTTACCATAGCATTCACTTAGCCATGGTATCAATCAACCTGCAATGTTATATGCACACAAGTAGGAGAGAGGAATCATATAATCGCATGCTATATATCTCTACACATTCATTAAGAATAACATACCCCAGGATTCGAGTTAGGGTTCACAGACTTAGTCGATTAGGGTTTACATCTTGAGCATAGCACAAAACCCTAATTGAGTCACCTTCCACATTAATGGAACTAATTTAGGGTTGCACATCATTGGTTGAGTTATGATTAGATTATCACATCAGAACACTAAGAATCACTATCATTATATGTGTATGTGTGTCACCTCATGGTGTTATGTAAGTGTCATGACCATGTAACATAGCAGGTATCGTGACCAGCTCCATGGCAAGTGTCGTGCCCGTGACAGGGCCTAGTATCGACTGCAAAAGACCATGGTCTCAACCATCCTAGGATTTTGACATAAAATAAAAAAAAATAGGTGCATGCTCAAGAGTGAACCCACAACCCATCATGGTCGTGACTGTGACAAAATCAAGCATATGTATCTAGCCCCAAAGCCAAAATAGGTCATGACCGCAACACATCAAGGTGTCTCAACCCAAAAAAATCATAAGTGTCTCGATCCCAAGCCACATAGGGGTGTATAGACCCCAAAACAACAAGAAACACATAAGTCTTGATCATAACAAGGTCAAACAGCAACAACAAACCCAACATCACAAGGTCAAAACTCATGAATCCAAGATCATCAACTCTAGAACAAACTCCATGAAGACCCTCAAGAAAAATCACTTAGGGGAGAGAAAACCAAACCACAACACATGTGAGAAAAAATCCAAAACTCCAAGGAAAACATGATGGCCGAACATAGATCATGGTGACAAAACCTATTATAACCTCGATTTTTCCAAAATATGTAATGAAATTATAAATGTTCTTTTTAAAGATAAATGAAACCCATCGTTGATGTGATGAATTGTTTGAATGGATTGAATGCATTTTGTGTTTGATAGCTTGTATGTGTTCTTATTGGGCCTTTGTGGCCATTGAGCCCAATTAAAGGATTAAAAGAGAAACAAAAAGAAATGAAAAAGGAATTTCATTTAATAAAGGAATATATGAGGAAAATAAAAAGAAATGATTTTAAGGCTAAACGTTATTTTCCCAAATAAGATTTCGAGTTAAAAGGGTTCCTTGGGGTTCAAGGAACTCAGGATAATTAGATAATAGCAAAAGAAATAAGGAATATGTGGAAAATACAATTAAATAAGGGATAACTTGAAACTGAAATAAAGGGCTCGTTTCCTTTGGATAATGACTCCAATTTTTGTACAAGGAAAAATAAAGGTATAAACGAGTTTTCCTCAAAATTTGAGATAAATCGGATTTAAGGATTAAGAGTTATTAAATTTTCAAGTTATCATCAAAATAGACTTTTCCTTGAATAATTAGGAATTGATTTTCCTTTTTGGTTTAAACGCGGACAACGCTGACCGTTGGATTTTAATCCAACGGATCACGATCATCGTCTAGAGTCCCAACAGGACTCGGACAGTAGCGCGATACAGGGGTTTTTCCCCTCGATTTTCCAATCGATACAGTGCATGTGCACTCATGTTTCGTGTCCCGTTGAGTTCGGGAGACCCGAGCGAAGGATCTAGATCTAGGTTTTGATGGATTTCGTGGTGTGTACTCAAAACGCCCAATCGGGCTGAGGACTGGGACGGAGGCAGGGTTGGGAAACCCTAGAAAGGCCCTCGCACCCTATAAATCGGGGTCCTCCTATTCCAGTGCACCTTCGCGAACTTAGGCGGTGTGTTCCCAGAACCCAACTCCCTCTCCTGCTCCTGATTGACTTAGCTCTGGAGAGGGATTGACGCGACATCGCCGTGTCCTAGAGTGAAGAAGAAGAACAACAGTCTTCGTCCGATTGTGATCTAACGGTCGGGCCAATCGAGGCGGGAGCCCTTGATCCTGATTCCACCGTGGACCCAGGGAGATCCGACGATCCAGGCTTCGAGGCACGCGAGTCAGGGGCCGAGTGGAGGCGCTTTGCGCGGACCGCTGGATCAGGAGACCACCGTGGACCGCGGCACATCTGACGGTCCAAATTATTGGTAATTTCGCCTCTATGCTAGAAATTCTGGAAAAAGGATTTATCTTGCAAAATTAATAGAAATTGCTAGGATTATCTAACGAGAAAACTTTATATATGAAAATTGTATATAAAAATACACGAAATCTGTTAAAAATGATAGTATAACCTGATTCCAGTTCGTTTTGCAAAAGTACCTTAAATTGTTAATAAAGTGTATTAAGAATTGATGAGAAACCCTAATTGCATGATTAAAGTGTATTTTGGTAAATCAATAGATCAAATTGATAAGTTTAACTTTGTTAATGATAAAGGTGATATGATTATCAGTTTGAATGCAAAAGTGTGAGATTTAGAATTATAATACCTAAAAGGAAGTTAATTTACATGGAAACCCTGATTTGGGATAAAAGGAGATAAAAAGAATGTTTTTGTAGAATAAGATAATTAGATGCTTAATAAAGGAAATTTACTGAGAAATTAGGGGTTTTATGTAGTTTAATAAATTAAGGATGATAATAAGGAAAGAAGAAGTGAAAACCCTAATTTCTAAAGGAACCCTAAAATAGGAACTGAAACCCCAAGTAATATGATGAAAATTGGATAAATATTAATAAAAGGAAAATTGTCCTTTTATTTCAGGATTTGCTTGTTGATTGGATTTCTCTACATAGTAATTCTATCTTGAAATCTGCAATCAAAGGTATGTGGTTACTTATGATTAACCACTTATGTTTCCCGATGGTTTCTCGGACGTTTAATCGCATTGAATGCAACTAAACTGTTTGGATGTTCATATTGCAATTATAAAGTGACTATGACTATCACTTCATGTATATACCTATAAACTCAGATCATGGTTCTCTCTGCGGCATAATAGCTAACCTAGTACATGGCTGCCTACGGGTAGGTCCATCAGGTTAGAGAAAGGCCTAGTACATGGCTACCTATTGGGTAGGTCCATCAGGTCTATGGATGACCTAGTACATGGCTACCTATTGGGTAGGTCCATCAGGTCTATGGTTGACTTAGTACATGGCTACCATGGAGGTAGGACCATCAAGTCATAATGAGTTAGATATTGGGCTGTCTTCGGATAGTGCCATGCGACTCTATTACCTAAAAGAGAGGTGATATCCATGTCCACTGTAGGGACAACCCAGAGTTCGAGAATATGTATGGATTGAGTTATATGGTTTAAAATGTAAACTTGTTTGTTAAATGATTAATTGAGTGATTATCTTGTTAACCTAGTTGAACATTATCTGTTTCCCCCACATACCAGCTTCGGCTGATCGTCGTTTTGTTTTTCGGCATTTTAGGTACAAATTTCAAAAGCACAAACAGTAAAGCAACATATTGTGAATTCAAGAATTAAAGAACAAGGAGGAATTAGATAGAATAGTTCAGTTGAGGTTAGAAGATAGTTCCTAACTTTTCAAGGTATGCAAAGAAAAATTTTATTACCATTTTTCAGTAAGTCTGTTAGAATTTAATAATTGTTTATGGTTATATGTCGAACCTTTGATCCGGAATTAATGGGTGCGGCTTTATCCTCTTGGTCTCCCTTAATTGGGGGTTACTAAAAGGTGTGGTCATAACATTTGGTATCAGAGCCTAGGTTCTTCATGTAACCATTAGTAATTATTAAATTTTACAAACTCCATAGAACCCAAGGGAGTTATTAGAGGAGTATCCGAAAGACGGAGGTGTCTAGAAAGGGATCACGACCGGGGGCTGGCAAGATTTTCCTCCGCACCGCTAGTCGGAATACGAGGACTCCTGGACCCGTGTGACCGCCTGGCCAAAGTCTTAGGGTATGAATCGAAATAAGATACCTTTAGGACTCTCTCATCTTATTCATCCCTTCTCATCACATATTCTATTAAGGCTTTAAGAGTAGGATTCTCTCTCACCTCCACACTCATGTGGTATGGGCAAATAAGTTAAGGGTTTAAGAGTCCTTCAACAAATTAATAAAAGGTATGTAATGAGATATCACTGAACATAAGTATAACTAGTTTAAATGATAAACTAAAGGTTTGTTTGTTATGCTTATGTAGATGGCACGAACCAAGACCGTTGCTATTCCAGAGGGCTCTGGGAATCCGGCTAGGAGCGTTTGGCCTCCCCGTAAAGTAAAGGAGTCTTCTGAAAAGAGGAATAGGAACCATGATGGTGGATCCTATAAGAAGAGGAAGAGGCCTGAAGAAGTCACTCAAAAGGACCCTAACCCTAACTCGGTACCATTTAGTAACCTGAACCAAGAAGAAGATCAAGGATATGAAGAGTAGCATGTGTATGAGGAAGAAGCCAAGATGGATGAGGACCCAGTCGATGATTCAGAACCCACCATGTTGATCCATACCCCTGATACCTTGTGGTTAGAGCAACAGAGGAAGTTGATAGAGGCTATTAATGCTTTGGCCCTTCGAGACATAGTTAGAGCTGAGAATGGTGAACCACACCATGTTCGTCCACGTGTGGGAGACACCATCCTAGACTTTGTCAAGTTGAACATAGAAGAGTTCTGGGGAGAGGATAAGACTGAAGTGGTTGATAAAGCAGAGGCCTGGATACTTGCAATAGAGAATGGTTTCTGCATGCTTGAAGTACAGCCGAGCAAGAAGGTGCTCTTTGCTGCTCACCTTCTGGAAGGAGCAGCTAAGATATGGTGGGAGACTCACATCACAGGCCGAGATCTGACTGAGGAACCAATGGCATGGGCTGATTTCAAAACCATCTTCACTTCCAGATTCGTCCCGGTTGCAGCTAAGAAAGAGAAGGAAAGGGAATTCACTAACATGACTCAAGGAAATTCCTCTGTGGCTGACTTTGAGCACAAGTTTTGGATCCTGGAATGCTTTGGGTACAAGATGGATGAGGAAAGGAGGGTGGATCACTTCATAGAGCATCTTCACCCTACCATCAGGCCTCATGTGATGGCAAGCAAACCTAAAACCTTCGTAGAAGCTTACAACACTGCCTTAGACATGGAAAGAACTGTGATGCCTGCACAGCTTCCACCCAAGGGGTATTTGGGTTTCACTGAAGGAACCCGAGGTCAGATGAATCATCATAAGAAGGGTCCAGGTCGTCATCAAGCCAAGGGGAGACAGGGAGGAAAAGGAAGACCCCATCCAGAACACAACCGAACGCGATGCCGCTCTTGTGGAAAATGGCATCCTGGGGAGTGTCGCCACAAGAAGAAGGTATGTTTTCGTTGTCAGTAAGAGGGGCATATTCTGTCTGCTTGTCCTCTACTAGCACCAAAAGGACCAGGTCCAGAGGCAGCCCCACCAGTAGCAGCCCCACCGGTAGCTGTGGCCCCACCTACTGGAGAAAGAAGACAAGCTCGAGTGTTCGCTATTGACAATGATGAAGCCCAAGCTAATGATAATCGGTTGATTGAGGGTAATAACCCTTAGAGTTTTTCTTTATGTTTTTAAAGTTAAGCATGTAATGGTCTAATGTATGGTGAACAATAATGTAGGCATGCTTAAAGTCATGGGACATAATGTAAAAGCATTATTTGATTCTGGATCTACTAATACTTTCATTTCAAGGAATCTTGCAACTATGCTTTATTTGGATATCAAGGATTTAGGATATGTCTTAGATGTTACAACCCCGAGTGGTCGAATCTTTACCTCTCTTTTGAAAACTCCGGTGATACCTGTGAAATATCGAGATCATGAGTTTCCTTCAGACTTTATCCTTCTTGACATGAATGATTTTGATTTGATCATTGGAATGGATTGGCTTTATACCTATAGGGCCCAAATCGATTGTAGGGAAAAGAAAGTGATCATTAGGGAACCAGGTCACCCACCCTTTGTCATTAGAGGTAGGAAAGATGCCACCACCAGTTTGTATGTATCATCCCTAAAGGCAGAAAGAATGATGAGTAAGGGTTGTCAAGCTTTCCTAGCAATTGTTACCGAGCCCGAACCCAAGGTGCAACCCTTAGAGGAAATAGAGGTAGTCAAGAGCTATGCAGCTGTTTTTCCAGATGATCTACCTAGGATTCCTCCCAAAAGAGAGGCGGATTTTTCCATAGAGCTAGCTCCAGGAATAAGCCCTATTTCACGTGCACCTTATAGAATGGCCCCTGCAGAGTTGCTCGAGTTGAAGAAACAATTGCAGGAATTGCTAGACAAGGGTTTTATCCATCCTAGCACATCGCCATGGGGAGCTCCAGTCCTTTTTTAAAAGAAAAAGGATGGCTCGCTCCGTATGTGTATAGACTATCGGATGATCAACCAAGCTACCATTAAGAACAAATACCCTTTACCCCGAATAGATGACCTGTTTGACTAGTTGAAATCTGCTCGAGTCTTTTCCAAAATCGACTTAAGATCGGGTTACCACCAGTTGAGAGTCAAGAGTGAGGACATTCCAAAAACAGCTTTTCGAACACGATATGGCCATTATGAGTTTGTGGTTATGCCTTTTGGGTTGTCTAATGCACCCAGTGTGTTCATGAACCTTATGAACAGTGTGTTCCAACCCTTCCTTGACTCGTTTGTCATAGTGTTCATAGATGAAATATTGGTTTATTCCAATGATTTAGAGAAACACCGAGACCACCTAAGTAAAGTCTTTGATATCCTGAGAAAGTAGAAGTTATGTGGGAAATTCTCAAAATGTGAGTTTTGGATAGACTGAGTCATGTTCCTTGGACATATCATCTCAGGAGGAACGATCGCCGTGGATCCAGCCAAGGTGTCAGCAGTTCGAGACTAGCCTACACCGAAGAATCCCTCCGAGATCCGAAGATTCTTGGGGTTAGCAAGATATTATCGGTGTTTCATTTCAGATTTCTCAAAGACAGCCTTGCCCTTGACCATGTTGACTCGTAAGGATGTGACGTTTGTGTGGTCCGATGTTTGTGAGGCTCGTTTTCAAGAATTCAAAGAAACGTTGACCACTGCACCAGTTTTGACTCTACCATCAGGCAATGAGGGTTTCATGATCTTCACCGATGCATCCAAAATGGGTCTTGGCTGTGTTTTGGAGCAGAATCGACATGTGGTTGCTTATGCTTCCCGGCAACTCAAGCCTAATGAGGTGAATTACTCGACACATGACTTAGAGTTGGCTGCTATCATTCATGCCTTGAAGATTTGACGGCATTACCTGTATGGTGCTACTTTTGAGATCTTCACTGACCATAAGAGCTTAAAGTACCTTCTGACACAAAAAGACTTAAACCTACGACAACAAAGATGGATGGAATACATGAAGGATTACGACTTTACCATTGCATATCATCTAGGGAAGGCAAATGTTGTGGCAGATGCGTTGAGTCGGAAACAGCTCAGGTGCGCAGCTGTTTTGTCCAGTCAGTGGAAGAGCTTGGAAGAGCTGGTGAAATGGTCTCCTCAACCATTAGGTGATCGAGTTCGATTGGCCAACATTCAGATACAGTCAGATTTGTTGAGTGAAATTGTGGCAGCACAGTTGGTCAGTAGTGAACTTGACAAGATGAGAGGCTTGATGAAGAAGCCTCAGACCCGCCTTTCTTTGGGAGTAGATGGAGGAATCAGATTCGAGAATCGTATATGGATTCCTGAAGACTCACCACTGAAGGAATGTATCTTAAAATAAGCTCATGGTTCTAAGTACACAGTACACCCAGGGACTACTAAGATGTTTAAGGACATGCAGAGGTTTTTCTGGTGGCCAGGAATGAAGAGAGACATTGCATCTTATGTGGCTAGTTGTCTTACGTGCCAGATGGTGAAGGCTGAACATCAACGACCTAGTGGACTTTTACAGTCTATAGAGATTTCGGAATGGAAATGGGATCAGATCACCATGGATTTTGTGGTGGGCTTACCCTGAACCAAGAGAGGTCATGATGCGATATGGGTTGTGGTGGATCACCTTACCAAGTCATCACACTTCCTTGCACTGAAAACCACTTCCAAAGTGTCAGACTTAGCTGAGTTGTATATTCGAGAAATAGTGTGTTTGCATGGCGTGCCCAGTTCCATCATATCTGATAGAGATCTGAAGTTTACTTCCAAACTGTGGAAGCAGGTTCAAGAGGAACTTGGTACAAGGTTAAAGTTCAGTACCTCTTATCACCCCCACACTGATGGACAGTCATAAAGGACAATCCAGACTTTAGAGGATCTTTTGAGAGCTTGTGTGCTCGATGGGGGTGGATCATGGGAGCAGTACTTACCTCTAGTAGAGTTTGCATACAACAATAGTTACCAAGCCAGTATCGGGATGCCTCCATATGAAGCTCTATATGGGAGACCGTGTCGGTCACCACTTCACTGGGATGATGTTGGTGAGTGGACCTTGTTGAGGTCAGAGGAACTCCAAGTGTATGCTGATAAAGTCGCTTTGATCAGGAAAAGGCTAAAGAGAGCCCAGGATCGACAGAAGTCGTATGCTGATGCGAAGAGGACTGATGTGCATTTCACTGTGGGAGAGCATGTTTTTCTGAAAATCCGACTGCTCCGAGCTATAGCTAAAAATAGAGGAAAGTTGAGTCCCCGATATGTGGGTCCATTTGAGGTTTTAGAACTGATTGGTGAGGTGGCTTATCGTTTGGAGTTACCCCCTCAATATAGTATGATGCATGATGTGTTTCACGTGTCCAATCTGAAGCGATATGTGTAAGACCTGAGCCATGTGTTGAGCATTGAACCTATTGAGCTTCAAGGAAAGCTGTCTTATCCTGAGTTACCTTTGCGTATTATAGATACTAAGGTAAAAGAGCTCAGGAATAAGAATATAGAGATGGTAAAGGTTCTTTGGAAACACCATGGAGAGGATGAGGCCACATGGGAGCTGAAGACGGACATGGAAAACGCATATCCTGATTTGTTTGCTTGATTGATGAATTTTGAGGGCAAAATTCCTATAAGGAGGGGAGGATGTTATAACCTCGATTTTTCCAAAATATGTAGTGAAATTATAAATGTTCTTTTTAAAGATAAATGAAATACATAGTTGATGTGATGAATTGTTTGAATGCATTGAATGGATTTTGTGTTTGATAGCTTGTATGTGTTCTTATTGGGCCTTTGTGGCCATTGAGCCCAATAAAAGGATTAAAAGAAAAACAAAAAGAAATGAAAAAGGAATTTCATTTAATAAAGGAATATATGAGGAAAATAAAAAGAAATGATTTTAAGGCTAAAAGATATTTTCCCAAATAAGATTTCGATTTAAAAGGGTTCCTTGGGGTTCAAGGAACTCAGGATAATTAGATAATGGCAAAAGAAATAAGGAATCTGTGGAAAATACAATTAAATAAGGGATAACTTGAAACTGAAGTAAAGGGCTCGTTTCCTTTGGATAATGACTCCAATTTTTGTACAAGGAAAGGTAAAGGTATAAATGAGTTTTCCTCAAAATTTGAGCTAAAACAGAGTTAAGGATTAAGAGTTATTAAATTTTCAATTTATCATCAAAATAGACTTTTCCTTGAATAATTAGGAATTGATTTTCCTTTTTGGTTTAAACGCGGACAACGCTGACCGTTGGATTTTAATCCAACGGATCACGGTCATCGTCTAGAGTCCCAACAGGACTCGGATAGTAGCACGATACAGGGGTTTTTCCCCTCGATTTTCCAATCGATACAGTGCATGTGCACTCATGTTTCGTGTCCCGTTGAGATCGGGAGACCCGGGCGAAGGATCTAGATCTAGGTTTTGATGGATTTCGTGGTGTGTACACAAAACACCCAATCGGGCTGAGGACTAGGACGGCGACAGGGTTGGGAAACCCTAGAAAGGCCCTTGCACCCTATAAATAGGGGTCCTCCTAGTCCAGTGCACCTTCGCGAACTTAGGCGGTGTGTTCCCAGAACCCAACTCCCTCTCCTACTCCTGATTGACTTAGCTCTGGTGAGGGATTGACGTGGCACCGCCGTGTCCTAGAGTGAAGAAGACGAACAACAGTCTTCATCTAATTATGATCTAACGGCTGGGCCAATCGAGGCGGGAGCCCCTGATCCTGATTCCACCATGGACCCGGGGAGATCTGACGATCCAGGCTTCGAGGCGCACGAGTCAGGGGCCAAGTGGAGGCGTTTGCGCGGACCGCTAGATCAGGAGACCACCATGGACTGCGGCACATCCGATGGTCCAAATAATTGGTAATTTCGCCTCTATGCTAGAAATTCAGGAAAAAGGATTTATCTTGTGAAATTAATAGAAATTGCTAGGATTATCTAATGAGAAAACTTTATATATGAAAATTGTATAGAAAAATACAAGGAATCTGTTAAAAATGATAGTATAACCTGATTCCAGTTCGTTTTGCAAAAGTACCTTAAATTGTTAATAAAGTGTATTAAGAATTGATGAGAAACCCTAATTGCATGATTAAAGTGTATTTTGGTAAATCAATAGATCAAATTGATAAGTTTAACTTTGTTAATGATAAAGGTGATATGATTATCAGTTTGAATGCAAAAGTGTGATATTTAGAGTTATAATACCTAAAAAGGAAGCTAATTTACATGGAAACCCTGATTTGGGATAAAAGGAGATAAAAAGCATGTTTTTGTAGAATAAGATAATTAGATGCTTAATAAAGGAAATTTACTGAGAAATTAGGGGTTTTATGTAGTTTAATAAATTAAGGATGATAATAAGGAAAGAAGAAGTGAAAACCCTTATTTCTAAAGGAACCCTAAAATAGGAACTGAAACCCTAAGTAATATGATGAAAATTGGATAAATATTAATAAAAGGAAAATTGTCCTTTTATTTCAGGATTTTCTTGTTGATTGGATTTCTCTACATAGTAATTCTATCTTGAAATCTACAATCAAAGGTATGTGGTTACTTATTATTAACCGCTTATGTTTCCCGATGGTTTCTTGGACGTTTAATCGCATTGAATGCAACTAAACTGCTTGGATGTTCATATTGCAATTATAAAGTGACTATGACTATCACTTAATGTATATACCTATAAACTCAGATCATGGTTCTCTTTGTGGCATAATAGCTAACCTAGTACATGGATGCCTATGGGTAGGTCCATCAGGTTAGAGAAAGGCCCAGTACATGGCTACCTATTGGGTAGGTCCATTAGGTCTATGGATGACCTAGTACACGGCTACCTATTGGGTAGGTCCATTAGGTCTATGGTTGACTTAGTACAAGGCTACCATGGAGGTAGGACCATCAAGTCATAATGAGTTAGATATTGGGATGTCTTCGGATAGTGCCATGCGACTCTATTACCTAAAAGAGAGGTGATATCCATGTCCACTGTAGGGACATCCCAGAGTTTGAGAATATGTATGGATTGAGTTATATGGTTTAAAACGTAAACTTGTTTGTTAAATGATTAATTGAGTGATTATCTTGTTAACCTAGTTGAACATTATCTGTTTCCCCCACATACCAGCTTCGGCTGATCGTCGTTTTGTTTGTCGGCATTTTAGGTACAAATTTCAAAAGCACAAAAAGTAAAGCGACATATTGTAAATTCAAGAATTAAAGAAAAAGGAGGAATTAGATAGAATAGTTCAGTTGAGGTTAGAAGATAGTTCCTAACTTTTCAAGGTATGCAAAGAAAAACTTTATTACCATTTTTCAGTATAGTCTATTAGAATTTAATAATTGTTTATGGTTATATGTCGAACCTTTGATCTGGAATTAATGGGTGTGCCTTTATCCTCTTGGTCTCCCTTAATTGGGGGTTACTGAAAGGTGAGGTCGTAACAAAACCAAAACTCAAGATGCATGCAAGATCACCCACTCAAGATTTCTGAGAAAATGGGCTCATAGAAATTAGGGTTTTTGAAAAAGAGTTATCTTCTTAAGAAAGCTATAAAATCATAGACCCTAGATTACAGGATCATAGTCTACCATCTTAACATCATCTTAGATATGTAAACAAGAACATGAAAGAATAAAAGTAAGGTGCTAAATGGTAGAATGTGGTAGAGAGTTATATAACCCATCTGATTTGAAGATAAATCAAGCTCCAAGCTCAAGATCTAAAGAGAAGCAAAGAAGCTCTAACAAGATCACCACTTTAGCCACAAGGTCACCTCCAAAAAGAAGAAAACCTTGGTCAAAAGGTATGTCAAGAAAAAGGGCAATGAAACCCTAGGCGGAACCAAAGAAGAAAGGGGGAAAAGAGAAGAAAACATCCTCCCATTAGTTACCACCATGGATAGTCCATAGCCTACGCTCTTTGTGAAGAGGAGTTTCTCTCAAGGAGACCACTAGGGTAGAACCCTAGTCTACGACCAAGGGAAGAGGAAGAAGAAGATGATGGTTTCCAAAGGATAATGTAATCAATGATCAAATTACTTACCAAGGGAAGAAACCACCTCAAGGAGGAAGATCTAGCTTCAAGGAACCACATGCACGGATGATCCACCTCCAAAGCACCAAGAACAACACATACTTTGCTCCACCAAGCTCCAAGGACGAGCACAAGGGATGGGAGGAGAAGGATGGCCAAAAATGATTACTTGCATGGAGAGAAAAGGGGTTATATACCCAAATTAAAGGAGGATGGAAGTAAGCTAGAGATGATGTGTCAACACCAAAAGGCACCAAAGGAACACTTGTCCACCAAATAAACCAACATGCAACCACTTAAAACATGTATGCACAAGATGGTGATATAACCTCAGTTGGGTCTCGATCTATTAAGGTCCCCAACACATATGTCATGGTCAATACAAACCATGGGTGGTCGAAACACGAACAAAGCAACTTGTATCGGTTGAGACAAAAAGGATCTCTAACCCTAGGTCGAGACACACCTCAAGGAGACCACTATCTCAACCCAAGGCACACCTAAAACCATCACGGTTGAGACAAAAGAAACTAAGGGAAGTTTCTCAGTCAAGACACACCAAAACACCCACTAGGTCACGAAATAGGTCACTACAACCACCAATGGTACTCATGGTCGACACACTCAAAACCCTAGAAAACCTAATTACCCCTAAGGGGCCACCACTCATCCAAGGCTCAACCAGGGTGCCCTTATGCATATTCCACTCTCTAAATATGCTAAAACACTAAGGGAACACTCTATATGTGACAAATTGCAAGATAACCCCTCGAATTTGGTACATTGCAATTTGGTCCAAAACAAGCAAACATAGCTCAAACAACATCTAAATAGGACCAAACTTGAAACATAAGCATGTCACATGATAACAAAACATCTCTTAAGATTAGATTAGGGATATGAACATCATTATTAAGCAAATCAAGCGTACCCAAGCACTAAGATAGGTTAGGGGAATTACAACCATAAACACCTAATAAGGATTTTGCCCCCCAAATCCTACGCGAAAAGAGATAGGTACTTCCTCTACATCTCTTCCCCAAGCTCCCATGTGGCTTCCTCAATGCCACACTGATGCCACAAAACTTTCACTAAAGTGATGTCCTTCTTCTTCAACTTCTTGATCCTCCTATCTAGGAGCAACACGTCCTTCTACATAGGACACATCCTCATCAAGTTCCACATCTACTAGCTACAAGACTTGTTCAGTGTCAGGGTGATACTTCCTCAGCATGCTAACATGAAACACTAGAAGAAACCAGTGCAACTCAGGTGACAACTCCAACTTGTAAGCCACCCTCCCAGCATGAGCCACCATAGGGTAAGGTCCCATAAACCTGGGAGAAAACTTACCCTTCCTCCTAAACCTCAAAACACCCTTCCAAGGATAGACCTTAAGATACACTCTGTCTCCCACTTGGAACTCCAAGGGTCTATGTCGGTAATCTGCATATGACTTTTGTCTGTCCTGTGCTACCTTAAACTATTGTTGAATCACTTTGATCTTTTCTATCATCTTGTGTACAAGCTCAGGACCTAGAAGATGATACTCACCCATCTCATATCAACACAACAGTGACCTACAACGTCTCCCATACAACGCCTCATAGGGTGCCATGTCAATTCTCCTCTGATAACTATTATTGTAGGCAAACTTTATCAGACTGAGGTGCACATCCCAACTACCCAAAAACTATAACACATAGGCTCTCAATAGATCCTCTAATGTATGTATCTTCCTATCAAACTGGCCATTTTTCTGAGGATGAAATGCCATCCTAAATATCAAGTGAGTTCCCAAAGTTGTGTCCAAGCACTCCCAAAAATGACTTGTAAACTAAGGTCCTCTATCTGACACAATAATAGTTGGTATATTGTGCAAATGAACAATTTTATCAACATATATTTCAGCAAGCCTCTCTATTGTATATGTTATCTTCAAAGGAAAAAAGTGCATTGACTTGGTCAACCTGTCAACAATCACCCAAATGGAATTATGACCTTTGGTTGTTCTAGGTAGACCAACCACAAAGTCCATAGTCCAATGATCCCATTTCCACTGTGGTATAGGCAACAGTTGTAACATTCCTGCATTGCAGGCTTCTAATGCTCTTCCTTGACCTACTGACACACTGGACACCTTACAACAAACTCCACCATGTCATACCTCAAGCCAGGCCACCAATACATATCTTTAAGGTTATGGTACATCTTGGTGATACCTAGGTGCATAGAGTACATTTAAGAGTGAGACTGTTCTAGAACCATCCTCCTCATATTATCTGCATCAGGAACCACAACTTTGTTGTGGAAGAAAACTGTCCCATCTTTTGCTTTGTGGAAGACATCATGCTTCTTGCTGCCAAACTCTGATCAAATCTATTGTGTCATAGCATCACCCTATTTTGCATCATGAATATGCTGCCTCAATGTAGGCTTCACCTATAACTGTGCCAACAGACCTACCAACATAGACATTTAACTAGATGTTCATCTGACGTAAGGAAACCAACATGTATCACTTATGTCACACCAAAGAACACAATTGGGTCTACTCCATAGATGATGATGAAGAAGACTTCCTACTTAAAGCATATGCCATGAAATTTGCCTTTCCTGGATGGTAATCATTCTTGTAGTCGTAGTCTTTTATTAACTCCATCCAACATCTTTGGCACGTGTTCAGCTCCTGTTGCAAAAAGATGTACTTCAAGTTCTTGTGATTTGTTAAGATCTGACACTTCTCACCATAAAGGTAATGCATCTAGATCTTCGAGGCATGGAAAACTATAGCTAGCTCCAGATCATAGGTTGGGTAGTTCTCCTCGTGTTTCTTAATTTGTCACGAAGCAAAAGAAATCACATTCTTGTCCTGCATCAACACACAACCCAAACCATTCCTCGATGCATTATAGAAGACTATGAATCCTTTCCCTTGCTCGTGTAGAAATAAAACTAGCACAATAGTCAGGTTTTCCTTTAAAAACTAGAAGGCACACTAAAACTTGTCATACTAGACAAAAGGAACATCTTTTCTTGTCAGTTTTGTTAGGGGTAACGCCACTGAACTGAAGTTCTTGATGAACCTCATGTAGTATCCTACCAAACCTATAAAACTATGAACTTCTGTCAGCATCTTCTGCTGCTCCCATTTTGTCACATATTCCACCTTCTTGGAAGGACACCTCCGTCAACCAACATCACATGTCCTAGGAAGGACACCTCTATCATCCAAAACTCACACTTGTTGAACTTTGCATACAACTGGTGTTGTCTCAACGTGGTCAATGACTGATGCATATATTTCTCATGCTACTAGATGTCCCTAGAGTAGATCAAGATATCATCTATAAACACTGCCATGAACTAGTCTAGATAGGGCCTAAACACCCTTTTTATCAGATCCATAAATGATGTAGGTGCATTGGTTAGCCCAAACGGCATAAACACAAACTTGTAATGACCATATCGAGTCCCAAACACTAACTTAGGTATGTCACCCACCTTGATCCACAACTAGTGATACTGATCACAGATCTATCTTGGAGAACGTTGTGGCTCCTCACAACTGATCAAATAGGTCATCAATCTGTGACAAGGGATATTTGTTCTTTATTGTCACTTTGTTCAACTTCATGTAGTTGATGCACAACCTCATAGATCTGTCCTTCTTCTATACAAATAGCACTAGAGCACCCCATGGTGAGGTGCTAGGCATGATGAAATGTTTCTCAAGTAGCTCTTGAAACTATTTCTTCAACTCTACCATTTTAGTTGGTGTCATCCTATATGGTGCCTGAGCTATGGGTTGGGTACCTAAGGCTATATTGATCTCAAAATCAATCTCTCGATGTGAAGGAACACCTGGAAAATCCTCTAGAATAACATCATCCAACTCACAGACCATTGGCACCTCCTGATTACTAGGACTCCTCACCTTAGTATAGATCATATGTGCCAAAAACACCTGGCAACCTTGCCTCATCGCTTCTCCTCCACCATCAGTGACACTAGACATGTCGGGAGAATCTTCCTATCTCCTTGGAAGATCCATGTTTCATCGCCATCCTGAAGCATCACCACCTTGGCACTACAGTCCAAGACCACACGATACTTCTCCAAGGTATCTATTCTAAGGATCACATCGAATCCATGCATGTCAAGTGGTAGGATATCCTCTTGAATGCTATGCCCTAAAAAATAAATGACACAGGAAGAACACACCTCCCGCAACTCTGCGAAACTGACCAATGGGTTTTCTAAATGAAGGATATTTCATCTACGTCTAACAGGAAAAAAGATACTAGCAATCACTTCATGAGTGATAAAAGAGTGTGTCACACTCGGATCAACTGAAATAGATATAAAGCAAGAAGAATATATGTCATATGAAATAACTCCATCTGTCATGTCATTACTCGCGAGTTAACCACTCTATCTCGATGACTCATTACATAGAATCTAGTCATCATCTGCTAACATCCTTGTCCTCTATTGGCCTATCCTAAAGAACCAGGCGATGATGCATGTCCACATCCTCACCCTCCTCCAATGCTATACTGTTGTCTCTATGAGCCCTACTGAACCTGCCTCGGCTACTGGGTCACCTCATCATCCTTCATGGAACAAAACTGCTTGGTATGCCCGACCTCGTCACACTTGTAGCACATTCTTCTCTCATACCATGGACTTGATGGCCATGTCACTGATATTGATGATGTTTTGGGGGATCCTGGCGATGAAAAGTTATGACATCTACCTTTACTTGGTGACCACCATGTCGGTGCACTGGACCTCTATTGTGTTGGCGATGTCGGGAACCTAATATTCTTAAAGACTCCAGATGAGTGCCCCTGGTATTGTGTAGCCCTCTTCTTGGCCATTGTCTCTCTCTTCTCCATCACAGACTATTAAATCCTCCTAATAGATTCCATGAATGTCACTGACTTCTCACAATTTTCATGTGCTACCACAGTTGTCATCAGTTCATTGTTTAGACCCTTCTCAAAACATCTAATCCTCTCCTCATCTCTCGTCGCTATGTGAGGACATAACCTAAACAACTCCATGAATCTTGCCTTATACTCATTGATCATCATGGGTTCTTGCCTAATATTCTTGAACTAAGAGATCTTCTCATCAAGATAGGTACATGGGAAATACCCATTGACAAACTCTTATCTAAACTCCTCCCAACTGATATCAACACCTGGTCATTTCTTATCCTCAATGGCCCACCAATGGCCAGCACTTCCCTTTAGAAGGTACACTGCATCCTTCACCTTGTCAGCCTCAGGGATGCTAAGTATCTTGAAGGCCTTTTCCAGCTCTAACAACCAAAGATTTGCATCCGCTGGATCCATTATACAAACATACACCACGGCTCCAACATGCCTCAACCTATCAAATGTCTTCCCAGTGCCTGATAATTCTACATGGGGAACAACTGCCCTAGAGTGGGGGATAGGTATTCTGTCCACCATATGCGTCATCGCCACCACGACTTATCCAAAGATGGACTACAATGCTAGATTTTCCATCATGGCCAAATCAAACTGGGGCACTTCATCTACCCTATCATCAACAACCTGCCTCCTTGCACCTCCACTTGGTGCAACAACACCACTCTCAGCAATGTGTTCTTCATGTTCTCCAACCATCTTTGTAACTCTTCCTCTTATTCTGCATAAGCAAAAGTGACCATAAGATAAACTAGAGGACACTAGAACAGACACAACCCTAGCCCTATGCCCCTGTAGACTCAATGAACCAAAAACTTTGATACTAACCAAACTGTGATGCCCCGACTCACCACAAATGATATTACTCAAAACCAAACTACACAATTAAAACTAAATATCTAGGTTACCATAAATCACATGAAATTAAAACCAAATTCATATGACTATAAAGTTTCAACATATTGCACATGAGTCCACAAAATCCACCTATAATACATATCACCTGCCTAAAACATTATGCAAGATATTGTTCACTAGAACTCTAGCCAAATCCTATCAACATATAACATGTTCATATACATATATGTCAACTCTATACAATAGTGAGAATAAAGCCAAAACCTCATATTGGTACATATAAAAAAAACCTCCCCAAGGACAAGAGTAAATAGGGATGACAAATAGGATTCTAATTATATACATAAGTAGTATGTCCAACCTTTCAGCAACTATTGGTCCTCTTGTTGCTCAGCCCCAACAACACGATCTCTACTCCCTCATGTTCGATAACCGAAAAGATGTGGAAACCCACGAGGTGAGACCAAACGTCCCAACGAGAGATATAACTATCCGCCAACATCTATTAAAAGCACAAAGAACTAAGTAGGTAGGTATCATACTAAGAAGGTAGAGCAGATTCAACTAAATGATATGAAATCAACAGATAAAATAGATTAAGAAAGACTAGGCAGATACCATTGAGTAGTAGAACAATTAATATTCTAAGAAGGAATATGAAGAACATGTACAACAGTTGACTTCTCTTACCATCTTATAATTCAAGAAATCAGTAAAAGGTAAGGCAAAGGGTTCAACCAATGTTATTCGTATTTGAACCTAAAAAAGATACACTACATGGCTGGGTTACATCTTTTATTATTGGCCTGGGGATTTGATTCATACCTCCCAAATCCAACCGACCACTGCTAAGCCGAAATTGGTGCCATACAAGGTCAATGGAAGAGTCAGAATCTATGAACTCCCCACACCTCTTGGTGAGCACAAGAGAAAGCATCACAGAGACATATCAGTCAACTACAACAATGACATATAGTCCATCATAGGGATTGGCTCATGCATAGCCATCCACATATATAACACCTAGCCCACCTTGTGTAGCTATGGTGCTAGAAGAACAGGCTCACACATGACCATTCTAAAAAAAGGAGTGGTTCATGCATGGCCATCCATATCATAAGGAGATCAGCTCACGCTTGGTCATCTCATACAACCTTTAATTCTAGATGCAAGGAGATACTCAACTTGCACCCACACATATTCACAAATATGTGCTTTGTGCTGTACTCATTTCACCAATCCATAAATTAAAGCTGACACTGGAAAGGATCTATGGCACATGGCACATACATGATTAGGGTTTCACTTGATTAATTAAGTAAATTGGGTATCTTTTAGCATTAATCAAGTTACAATGTGTAAAGCCATAACAAACTCTACCAGAATAAGGGTATAGCACAACCTCAGAAGATATAAAATGCATAAGGTGTGAACTTGTCACACAATCACCACATGATTCATGTATCATTGCCATTCACAAGACCACCATCAATATCACTTCACTGTGGGATTTAATCCCTCAATGACATCACTAGAGGTTACCATATCACAATAGGCATCAAGCCTTCAACAAGTCATAGGACCCAAACACATAATTCTTATATGTCAACATAACGTCATGCCAACGCCATGCCTCAACAATTACAATGTGCATGACCATCTCCATGTATCACATATAGGTTAGCACAACATTCACTTAGCCATGGTATCAATCAACCTGCAATGTTAGATGCATAAAAGTAGGAGATATGAATAATATAATCACATGCTATATATCTCTACACATTCATCAGGTATAAAATACTCCAAGATTAAGGTTAGGGTTCACACACTTAGCTGATTGGGGTTTACATCATGAGCATAGCACCAAACCCTAATTGAGTCACCTCACACATTTGCAGAATTGATTTAGGGTTGTACATCATTGATTGACTTGTGATTTGATTATCACATCACAAAACCAAGAATCACCATCATTATATGTGTGTGTGTCATCTCATGGTGTTATGTAAGTGTCACGACCATGTAACATGGTAGGTGTCATGACAAACTCTTGGCAAATACCATGCCTGCGACGGGACCTGGTCTCGACCGCAATACATCATGGTCTCAACCATCCTAGGGTTTTGACCAAAAACTAAGAAAAATAGGTGTATGGTCATGACTAAACCCACAACCTATCACGGTCACAACTGCGACAAATCCAATCACAGGTGTCTCGATCCAAAGACAAAATAGGTCGGGACCACAACGCATCAAGGTGTCTTGACCCAAAGCATCACAAGTGTCTCAACCCAAAGCAACATATGGGTGTTTTGACCCCAAAAAAGTAAAAACCACATATGTCTCGACCATAACAAGGTCAAATAGCATCAAGAAACCCAATATCACAAGATCAAAACTCATGAATCCAAGATCATAAACCCTAGAACAAACTCCATGAAGATCCTTAAGCAAAGCCACTTAGGAGAGAGAAAACCAAACCATAACACATGTGAGAAAAACATCCAAAAATCCAAGGAAAACATGATGGCCATACAGAGATCATGGTGACAAAACCAAAGCTCAAGATGCATGCAAGATCGCCCTCTCAAGATTTCTTAGAAAACATGCTTATAGCAATTAGGGTTTTTGAAAGAGAGTTATCTTCATGAGAAAACTACAAAATCACAAACCCTAGATTACAAAATCATAGTATACCATCTTAATATCATCTTAGATATGGAAACAAGAACACATAAGCATAAAAGTAAGGTGCTAATGATATAAGGAGGTAGAGAGTTATATAGCCCTCCTGATTTGAAGAGAAATCAAGATCCAAGCTTAAGCTCTAAAGACAAGGAAAGGAGCTCCAACAAGATCACCACTTCATCCATAAGGTCACCTCCAAAAAGAAGAACACCTTGGTCAAAAGGTATCTCAAGAAAAAGGGCAAGGAACCCTACGCCAAACCGAAGAAGAAAGGGGGAAAAGATAAGAAAACATCCTCCCACTAGTTACCACCATGGATTGTCCATAGTATAAGGCCTTTGTGAAGAGGAGCTTTTCTCAAGGAGACCACTAGAGTAGAACCCTATTCTACGTCCAAGGGAAGAGGAAGAAGAATATGGGGGTTCCCAAAGGAAAACGTGATCAATATGATAAAACTACTTACAAAGGGAAGAAATCACCCCAAGGAGGAAGAACTAGCTTCAAGGCATCACATGCAAGGATGATCCACCTCCATAGCACCAAGAACATCACCTTCTTTTCTCCACCAAGCTCCAAGGACGATCAAAGGGAAGGGAGAAGAAGTATGGATGAAAAGGATTACTTGCATGGAGAGAAAAGGGGTTATCTACCCAAAGGAGGAGGGAAGTAAGGTAGAGATGTTGTGCCAACACCAAAAGGCACCAAAGGAACACTTTTCCACCCAAGAAACCAACATAGAACCACTTAAAATATGCATGCACAAGATGGTGATATAACTTATATTGGGTCTCAACCTCTTAAGGTCTCCAACACATAGGTCACAATTGAGACAAACTAAGGGAGGTCGAAACAAGCACAAAGCAAGTTTTCTTGGTCGAGACAAAAAAGATCTCCAACCCTTGGTCGAGACACACCTCAAGGAGACCATTGTCTCGAACCAAGGCACACCCAAGACCATTAAGGATGAGATAAAAGCAACCAAGGGAAGTGTCTTGGTCGATACACACCAAAACACCCAGTAGGTCACGAAATAGGTCGCTACAACCACCAAGGGTACTCATGGTCAAGACACTCAAAACCCTAGAAACCCTAATCACCCCTAAGGGTGACAGCACTCATCCAAGGCTCAACTAGGGTGCCCCTAAACATTTTCATCTCTCTGAAGATACCAAAGCACTAAGGGCACACTCTACATGTAAAAAATTGTAAGATAACCCCTCAAATTGGGTAAATTGTAATTTGGTCTAAAATAAGAAAACATGGCTCAAACGACATCCTAACAGGACCAAACTTGAAACATAATCATGTCACATGATTAAAAAACATCTCCCATGATTAGATCAAGGTTCTAAACATCATTATTAAGAAAATCAAGCATACCCAAACACTAAGATAGGTTAGGAGCCTTACAACCACAAACCCCTAACTAGGATTTCACCCCTGAAATTCTATATAAAAATAGATCAGTGCTTCCTCCACATCTCTTCATCAAGCTCCCACATGGCTTCCTCAATGCCATGGTGATGCCACAGAACTTTAACCAAAACAATGTCCTTCTTCAACTTCTTGATCCTCCTATCTAGGATCAACACATGTCCTTCTACATAGGACACATCCTCATCAAGCTCCACCTCTACTGGCTGTAAAACTTATTTGGTGTCAGGGTAACACTTCCTTAGCATGCTAACATGAAACACTGGATGAAACCTATGCAACTTAGGTGGCAACTCCAACTTGTAAGCCACCCTCCCAACACGAGCCAGCACAAGGTAAGGTCCCATAAACTTGGGAGCCAATTTACCCTTCCCCCCAAATCTCAAAACACCCTTCGAAGGAGTGACCTTGAGATACACTCTATCTCCCACTTGGAACTCCAAGGGACTATGCCAGTTATCTACATATGACTTATGTCTGTCACGTGCTGCCTTCAAATGTTGTTGAGTCACTTTGATCTTTTTTGTCATCTGTTGTACACCAGTCTCATACCAACGCAACGGTCACTTGTAACATCTCCCATAAAATTCCTCATAGGGTGCCATGCTTATGCTCCTTTGATAATTGTTATTGTAGGAAAACTCTATCAAATTGAGATGCACATCCCAATAGTCCAAAAACTATAACACTCATGCTTTCAACAGATCATCTAATGTCTCCATTGTCCTCTCAGACTAGTTGTCTATTGAGGATGAAACATTGTGATGAATTTCAATTAAGTTTCCATAGTTGTGTGTAAGTGCTCCCAAAAATGACTTGTAAACTAAAATCCTCTATCTAACATGATAGTAGCTGGGTTACCGTGTAAACGAATGATCTCAAAAACATATTTTTGATAAATTCTATCTATTGTATATGTTGTCTTCATAGGAACAAAGTGCACCAAAAGGAATCATGACCTTTAGATGTCCTAGGAACACCAACCACAAAGTCCATAGTCACATGATCCCATTTCCATTATGGAATAGGTAATGGTTGCAATGTCCATGTAGGCTTTTGATGCTCTACCTTGACCTATTGACACACTGCACACCTTGCAACAAACTCTGCCACATCATGCTTCAAGCCAGACCACCAATACAAATCATTAATGTTATGGTACATCTTGGAGCAACCTGGGTGCATAGCATACATTGAAGAGTGAGCCACTTCCAGAACCATCCTCCTCAAATTATCAGCATCAAGAACCACAACTCTGTTGTGGTAGCAAACTATCCCATCTTCTACCTCATGGAATCCATCACGCTTCTCGCTTCCAAACCCTAATCATACTCGTTGTGTTACAGCATCACCCTTCTGTGCATCACGGATCTGCTACCTCAACGCAGGATTCACCTGTAATTGTGCCAACAGACCTTCCAACATAGACATCTCCAACTAGATGCTCATCTAACGTAAGGAAACCAACATGTCTTGCTTATGGCACACCAAAGAACACAACTAGGCCTGCTCCATAGATGATGATGAAGAAGACTTCCTGATCAAAGCATCTTCCATGACATTCACCTTTCCTGGATGGTAATCAATTGTGCGGTCGTAGTCTTTGATTAACTACATCCAGTGTCTCTGCCGTGTTTTCAGATCTTGTTGTGAGAAGATGTACTTCAGGTTCTTATGATCTGTGAAGATATGACACTTCTCATCATAAAGGTAGTGCCTCTAGATCTTCAAGGCATGGACCACTACAGCTAGATCCAGATCTCCTCACATTTCTTAAGTTGTCACAAAGCAAAAGAAATCACGTTCTTGTCCTGCATCAACATGCACCCAAATCATTCCTCAACGCATCACAGAAGACTCTATATCCTTTCCCTTGCTTAGGTAGAACTAACATTGGTGTCTTTCCCAACTAGTCATCTTCTCATTTGATACTGGAAGGCACGCTAACACTTGTCATCCCAAACAAAAGTCACATCTTTTCTTATCAACTTTGTTAGGAGTAATGCCACTGAACTGAAGTTCTTGATGAACCTCCTGTAGTATCCTATCATACCCAAAAAACTACAAACTTATGTCGGTGTCTTTCACTGCTCCCATTTTGTCACAGATTCCACCTTCCTGGGGTCCACACGAACACCTTCAGCTGATATCACATGTCCTAGGAAGGACACCTTCATCCAAAACTCACACTTGTTGAAATTTGCATACAACCAGTGCTATCTAAACATGGTCAACGCCTGACGCAGATGCTACTTGTACTGTTGGTTGTCCCTGATACATGGACTCCACCTGGAACATAGTAGCAAAATGGTGTATCAAAAAGAAGGAATCACACATTACTAGATATGGTGCAATCAATGATGAGTTTTGTTGATCTTCCTACTTCCTTCTAGGGTTATGTTCAAGAAACCACAACATTTACACTTAACTGTGTGCCATCTAAATTGGTTGAAAAGACACCATAAGAGATATGGACTAGGAAGCATCCCAAAAAGTCTTTTATGAGGGTTTGGGGATGTGAAGTGTTGTCAAGAAAATGTTTCCCAAAAATATTGGCCCTAGATCAGATAAATGTTACTTTGTTGGATATCCCAAACAAACCTAGGGATACTACTTGTATAACCCAACCAACAACAAAGTTTTTGTTGCCAGGGATGTTGCATTCCTAGAGAAGTAATTTATTTCCAAAGGAATCAGTGGGAAGAAATAAGAACTCAAAATTTTTTGAGACCAACAAGAAAGCATTGAACCTACAGAGGTACAAGAGGCACATAGAGAGTCACAATTTGTTGTGGAATGTCAAATTCCTCATGTAACATAGAAACCTTAGAGTTTTAGTAGGATACACCTTGAGCCATATAGAGTTGGTTATCTACAGACACAAGAAGGCAATGAGTCAGCAACTGATGATGAGCCAACTACCTACCTAGAAGCTATTAAGGGACCAGATATAAGAAATGGCTTGAGGCCATTAGATCTGAGATGGAATCCATGTACACCAACAAGGTATGGACCTTAATGGATCCACTTCAAGGGGTAAAACCCATAGGGTGCAAGTGGGTCTTTAAGAAGAAAACTGACATGGATGGAAATGTACAAACCTATAAAGGCATATTGGTTGCAAAAGGTCTCAAACAAGTTCAACGTGTTGACTATAATGAAATTTTTTCTCCAGTTGTCATGGTTAAGTCCATCAAGTTCATGTTTGCCATTGCAGCTTATCATGACTATGAAATTTAGTAGATGGATGTTAAAATCACATTTCTTAATGGGAATCTTCTTGAGGATTTGTACATGAAGGGTTTTATAAATCCAAAGGATGATAGTAAAGTTTGTAAGCTACAAAGATCAAATCTATGGATTGAATCAAGTATCTCGGAGTTGGAATCATGGATTTGACAAAATAGACAAAGAGTTTGGCTTTAGTCAAAATGAAGATGTACCATGTGTTTGCAAGAAGGTTAGTGGGAGCATGATTGTATTCCTCATATTGTATGTGGATGACATACTATTTATGGGGAATGACATTCCTATTTTACAAATAGTAATGGCATGTCTAGGAAATACATTCTCTATGACGGACTTAGGTGAAGCGTCCTACATCCTAGGAATCAAGATCTATAGAGATAGATCTAGAAGGCTTCTTGGACTAAGTCATAGAACATATGTTGACAAAATTTTGAAGAGGTTTACCATGGAGAACTCAAAGAGAGGAAACCTACCCATGTCTCATGTTGTTACTATCTCTGGATCTCAATATCAAAATTCTTGTGAAGAAAGGGAGCGCATGGATAAGATTCCATATGCATCAACAATTATTCTATTGTGTACGCAATGTTATGTGCTTGTCCATATGTCTTTTATATCTTGAGCATGATGAGTAGATATCACTTAGATCTCGATGAAGCTCACTGGACTACCATGAAGAAAATCCTTAAGTGCTTGAGAGGAACTAAGGATTAGTTCCTTGTCTATGGCGGAGAGGAAAAGTTGGTTGTAAAAGGTTACACTGATGCGGGCTTCAAACTAAAAACGATCACTATGGTTTGCAGTTTGGATTTGTGTTTTTCCTAAACAATAGAGCTATAAGCTGGAGGAATTCCAAGAAAGAGACAATTGCATATTCTACAACAAAGGCCGAGTATATTGTTGCATCCAATACAACAAACGAGGTTGTTTGGATCAAGAAGTTTATCTTAGAACTTGGGGTGTTTCCAAGGATCAACGATCCAATTGAGATATGTTGTGACAACAATAGATCTATTACACAAGTTAAGGAACGGAGATTGCATCAATGTTCCAAGAATATAAAAAGGTGATTCCATCTCATACAAGAAATTGTACAACAAGGAGATGTGATGATTTGCATAGTACCAACTAAGAGAAATGTAGCGGACCCCATCGAAAAGCAATTTCACATTAGAAGTATGAAGGCCATGTTATATCACTTGGGATTAAGTTCATGGGTGATTGTCTCTAAGTTCAAGTGGAATTCTATAAGTATGTATGCCTAAAGATCCAATCATATGATGATTGTAATGGCATAACTTGTAAACAATTTGATCAACAATAAAGGCAATTTTCCAATTTATTATGTTTTATTCGGTTATGATATAATTATGTAAGATAATAAATGTCTAAAGAATGATATTACCCAATGATGTATGTCTTGCAGTTGAGGACCTAAACAATGAGATTTTAATAACCTAGATTTCCTCTCATTCAATTTGTGTATCTCTTGACTCATTAAATGTTCTATTGTACTCAATAACCTTCCTCACCCTCAATTTGATGACATTGAGTCACCCTATGCTCAATGGTTGAGTTGGATGTGATTAAATATCACCTTGTACATTTATATGACTTTATTTTGAGTTTTGAACTAAGTATCATGCATTTTATGTGTCATCAACTTTTAATCAAAGTTAAACGCATTCAATAAACTCTCTTTGCTATAAAATGTATTTCATGTTGTAGAGGATTCAATTTTGAATCAAATGGTTCACAAATCACCTCAATCGGATCATCATAGCCTAAGTTATGGTCATTTGAAATTCTTCAATTTAATCACATTTTAAACTTGATTTTGATGCTTCTTTAGCCTTAGTGGGCCAAAACTGGGAACGTGGTCCAATTTCTCCCCCCCCTTTTGTTTTGGCAATCCAGCTATCTTTTTTTGGACCAATCGTGTGCCTTAGATCCAAAAGCAACACACCTTGGCCCTTGGATCTTATCCCTTGAATTCCTCCCTCCATCCAACAGTTGTGTGTCTTCCTCAACCTTCAGCCATATACAACACAAAGCAACTGTAACAACCACTTTACAACCACCAATCTCATTTCTATCATTTTTTTGCCCTTTAACTCTAGTTTTTCTTCTTCTTCTACCTCTAGAAGCCATGGTGCCACCCAACTCTGGGGAGGTCTCACACCCTCCATACACCTTCTAGGAAAGGTCCAAGAGTAGCACCAACTTCAGGAGGCAAGCTCACAGCTGTACGGCAACTTGTCCAGGCGCCGTGAGGCCATATGCTCCCTTGACCTTCCTCCCCCATCACTAGCCACGGTCGCGACTATGGAGGATGGACATTGCAATCTACAAAATGAAACATTCAGTCGTCATTGGATTGTTGAACCTCAGGTGGACAAGAGATTGACATGTTCTCACACCAACCCTAACCTCACTTGACCCACATAACATGCACTCAGTTGCGGGGCGGTTTCCATCTACTAGGACCGCCCATGAGTGGTGAGCAGTGATCAATGGTCACTGAGTGGTGATGAGTGGTGGCTATCCACAGGCCAAGGAGTCTAGCTCCTTCATATCAACCGTTCAGATCCAATCCAACGGTCCAGAAGGACCTAAATGAGGTATTTTCTTTGGAAAATCAAATAAATCACCTCTTGGGCCATTGTGGGCATGCAATATATGATTTTGCACCTAAAAATGAGATCTATCCATTTTAATTGGTTTAAAACCCTAAATGTACTCATAGCTCCTATTATGTTGAATATGGCATCACTTAATCTCTTTTATTACATTCAATGGTGATTAATGCCAAACTATGATCATATAAAAACCCCACTTGCTTTTGTTGGTCCTAATCAGTAATATCATATCTTGTGGTCTTTGGTTTGAATGTTATCATGTTTTGACCTATTAATGACCCTTATAAATGGAAGGAACCATGAAACATGTGTAACACATACTTTGATGATAAATGATCTTTTGATTGATACTCAACTCGATTATATGCATCCAAATCATTTTATTTCTCTAAATGAGTAATCTTTCTTATGGTAAGTGCCATGTTTAACTAAAGTCTTATGCTCTGTTTTCCTTTAGTAACTCATATGACTTAAGGGCCCACCATTGTGCACTATTATTCCCTAATTATGATGTTCAAGTACTTAAATGTTTGGAACTTTAATCCTAGTGCTAATATAGATCTCTAAATGATCCAATCCCTATGTGTTCCTTACATTTAGACCCTATTATGACTTCTGATTCAAAACACCATGTAACACACTCATGTGTTGCATGGACTCATGTAACACCTTTTGTGATCTAGATGCATATGTTGATTATTGGACTCTAATCTTGCATATGATGCTCTAATGTCATCCATGCTATCTTAATGACTTCAAATTAATAGAATCATAATGTTTTATCTCTACATCCTAACTTGGTGTACTGAATGCTTCTATGACTTGGAATTTAAGACCCTGATGCACGAGATTGATCTAGTATACCTAGTTATAATCGTACATGGTTGAACATTGATGGAAATCAAAATATAATGCTTCCTCTACTTCTAATCATAGTTAATCATCATCTTGTAGTACTCATAATGTGGATGGTTCACCTAGACATAAGGTTTAGTGTTAATGACTAGATTATTTTGAATCAATGTTTGCATGTTTGACAAGATGGGACCCCATTTGAACTATTTGATACCTAGGTTTAGGAGAACATCCACATGACATGTTCCATGTTTATATTAACTAAACCCCTTTGAAATAAGACACCATGGTATATATTTTCCTTGCGAGGTTCCCTTGGTTCGGATCATCTTTAGGAATCCTACTCATGAAACATAACTTGTACGATACTCGGAAGGTATGCTTAATGTCTTAACCGTATTATATTATTGGCTTGCTTATATGTATGCTCGTACGCATGAATGGCTAGGCAATTACTTATTTGGCTACTTGTTCCCTACGATTTGTACGTTCATTTTTCTAGTGATATGTTGAACAAACCTCAAACATAATTGAACATGTCCATTATACTGACCTTGTGTAACAACCTGCATTCTTGGGGTAAGGGCACAACATTGGGTGTCTTACTAGGAGGACCATGTTGATAAAAGGGTTGGCTAATCTTGAGCACCCTTACGAACCCTTCTAATGGGAAGTTGATCAATGACCATGATATGTTGTTAAGTATAATGGAAATACACTTAAAGCATGCATTGTATAAAACAACATCCTTAATTGTTCCCATCTTGTATATTTTTCTTGCTTATTATGATGTTTATAACCAAACAACTTTTACATTTCTCTTAAACTGTGGTTACATATTTTTCATAATGTACTTAGTGCTTTAGCATTAATATGTTTTGTTTATAAAATTTTTAGTTCCCAAATGAAGATTCGCTGCACTCAAGACTCTAAGCTCTGAAATGTAATACAAATGGG
Source organism: Alisma plantago-aquatica (assembly GCA_963693085.1). Taxonomy (NCBI): domain Eukaryota; kingdom Viridiplantae; phylum Streptophyta; class Magnoliopsida; order Alismatales; family Alismataceae; genus Alisma; species Alisma plantago-aquatica. The sequence goes on along the minus strand of OY856412.1, from coordinate 807,394,210 downwards.
TATACACAAATCTAGAAATGGATACATATATATTATATCTAGGTTTAGTATATTGTTATATCTTGTTGTTAATTCTTTTACATATATACTTCCTGTGAGAATTATTTGTGCCATTCTTCAAAAGGGCTCCCAAGTCCACTCGGCTTTGGCTTTGTAGCCATTAGGTGTATGGACTTAGGGTAACAAATAGTTCTGTGACAGAGATCATACAAAAGTTAAGAGTATATGCATTTTTGTTATGTCCCTAGTCAGATGCTATTGTGTAAGAATGATAGACAACAATAATACATAAGACTAGAATGTGTGTTGTTTGATGATAGAATCTCATTAGTCATGATATGTGTTATCAATCTCCAAACACATAGATACTTGTTAGTGAAAAGTGTATCAGACAGGCCCACATTGAGAGTAATGCATTGAAACCATGATTGGTAGTCAGAATCATCTCTCACAATGATGGTTGTGATTGTGGTTCTTAGACCTCAAAATCACTACACTCATCACATGTCGTTCAATGTGCTTCAACATCATCCACTATGACCTTGAATAAGGGTTTCCATAAAGGTGGTGTTTGGGTGCATTGTGACACATGGGGATGACTATGAGTGATATAGATGGGATTTATCCCTCCTAAAGAAGTTTGATATCATGGACACTTGATAAGCGTGTCTGAGAAATGCATGGCCATGCTCATGTGAGTCAATATGTGATGATGAGCTTACATATATCTTAGATAGTCTTCTCTAGTTCAAGGAAAATGGATTGAACGTTGAAGAGGATGACGATTCCATGCCTCGAGTTAAATCTGGATATCAGATACAAAGGAAGTATATGATCACTATAACACCAAAAACAAATTGTAGGTCAAAATTGTTCTCCAACTTTCTGATTATTTGGATAGAAATTATGTCTTTCTAGATACCACTCATTGCTTGTGATGTCATAAATTAGTTATGGACATTCACTGGTAATGTAATTTCGAACCTATAGGTTCACACACACATGATATACTTGGAATAGGAGTTTATTGAAGAATGTATTTTAAACTTAAATTCTAAAGTGTTAGGTATTCAATTTAAAGAACAACAACTAAAAGTTAATTGATTGAACTGTGAACAGACCAATTCAAGTCTTGAACCAATCGATTCAAGTTTTATGTCAATTGAACCAATATTGGCAATCACATCCATGAGACAAACATTTCAGCAAGTGAACCGGTCAGATCATGCCTATGAATCAACCGGTTAGGTTGTGAACTGAACATTTGGTTGATCAATTTGATTGGATAATGGATTGATGTTGACATCATGTTGTGCATTAACTGAATATGAATTGCCAATACAATTGTGATAAGGAAAAATAGTGAAATGAATGGTTCAAGGGCAGAACCGATAGGCTCACATGTGAACTGACCAGTTCAATAGTGAACCGACCGGTTCGATGCTCATAGTTTTCAAAAAATTCATAACATTCCATCTCTTCAACTCCCGCCAGACTGGAAACCCTGACTCTGGCCTCCTATAAATAGAGGGATACAATGGGCCTTCGAAAGACATGACAATATGCTCTGACAATTATTGTTCACATCTGTGGTAATGAGAGCACCCAAGCAAGTTTTACCCGTCAAAGGGAGGAACAACGAGGGAGAGACAATTGTGGGAGGGCAAGTTGATGCTAGCACGTCAACTATGAGGGATAACTTTCTATCTATTCATCTAGAATGATAGGAGTTCATGGTGGTCAATGTGGACTACTACAGAGGCGAGGAGGTCATTGCAATCCTCTAGGAGGACATAGACAACCACAGTCCATGGTAATCAACCAGGAAACTGATGTTGTTGATGTCCAGGTGCAACTTGAAGAAAGTCATACACTGCTACATGGATTGTCACTGGACATGCTCTAGGACCAAGTGTAAACCTTGCAACCCTCCTTCCCATTACATAGTTATTGACGCAATCTACTATCTAAAGGGGAATATGCTAGTTAAATTTTTGTTGTCACTACCTTATCTAATGCCATATTTCTCTGTAGTGTTATCAGAGCCACATCAATTTACTATGCTTTGGGATTTAATTGATATGGTCCAATTTTTATTTTATCATTTATTGCATACAATTCTAATACTTGACAGGATTAATGTGCATATCTCTAAATACCACATACGAATCCAACTAATATATATATGATATGATATCTATGCAATTTGCATGCATCGCCCTAGAATTAGTTTTGATTGTGGATGTTTGGCATGGCTATGGCCAATAACCCCTAGATCTTTGTGCATGGTTGGATGGTTGTTATTCCTATTTTATCTCAGCTTGCATATCGAACCTCAATCTTCTCTTCTATATCATCATCATCATCATCATCATCATCATCATAATCATCATCATCTAAGCCTCAGTCCCAACTATGTTGGGGTCGTCTACATGGATTCTTTGTTTCCATTCAGCTCTATCATGGGCCATATTCTGGTTGATATGTAGAGATTCATAATCTCTCTTTATAAGCTCATCCCATATTAATTTAGGTCTTCCTCTTCTTCTATTTATTGTGCTAGACTCAATAGCATAATCTTCTCTTCTATATGAAAAAGTATTAATTCTCTCCTGCCTATGATCCTATCGAATGTAACTCAAGGTCTCCCTATTACCATGTAATATGTTAAATAGGATTACAATAGTTTTAATTCTTGTTATGGTAAAGAAGACGCTCAACACCAAATGAGCCATCCATTTCTGAAGACGAACTGATCGACTGAAGGAACAAGGAGGCATGACAATAGGAGGAGCCAAACCGATCAGTTGGGATCCAACCGAGCAACTAGAGGTGTCCATAAGTCATTTGGACCAATGACCAAGAGGTGAGTCAACTAGTTCAAGAGTTGAGTCAATCGACCCAGATTAGTTCAAGCACATATCTTCATCAACAATAGGTTAGTGCATATGATGTAAACCTTATGTAGTAGTAATTCCTTGTGGCTCCAAGGAATTACAATAGATATGGCCATAACCATCACTCATGTTTTATAATTGCATGTTTTTGTTTGTGGGATATAGCATGTATATGATATGTACGATAAATATGTGGTGATTGGATACGTATATTGATGCAACCCTATTTTAGGGCTCCATCTTGTGTCATATTACATTACATCTATAGCTGTTAGATTACAAGTTATTTCCCTCAATATGTTTTTACTATCAAATGCACTTAGAATGGTTCTTGCATTTTTATAGGTACTTTGGCCACTACTTGATGGAATGGAGAGAAGATGGTTGAATCTAAGGTTTCCTTAAGCTTGAAGGAGCCCAAAATGAGGCCAAAACCACACCCAACCTACCCCAAGTGGTCAAAGAATGTACTAAAGCAATAACCTTCATGCATGGCCAAGTTCAAGACCCAAATGTAGGGGAGGACATACTACCATGGAATGGCCGTTTTGGGACATGCCCCAATTAGAAAAACATTCAAAATATCACCCAAAATCCCAGCAGGCCTGTGCTAGCCAACAGGCCCATGCTGGCCAGAGCTTAGCATGGCATGCTGGATCGAACAGCCGTGCTGGCAGATTAAGAAGCCCATAAATTCCCATGTTTACTCCATTCTTCCACCACGGCCATTCCCATACACCACAACCACTCTCATTCACCCCCAAAATGAACGTGCTTCCATCACGACCGTGCTACCACCAAAACACTACAATTTTCTGCACTGCATTACCCATATTGCCCCCACTTAACCTAGTACTTCCCGACAACCAATATATGCATGGGTGGTGGATCTAACATGATGTTGGACACCACTAGATCATTCCTAGCACTCCATTTTCACCTCTTAGCCATACCACTTCATTTCCACCTCCATTCCACTCCATTTCACCATTTCCACCATCAAAACTCTAGTTTCCTAGTGTTTTGACCCTATTACACCATCATTCCATGCCCCTTGCACCTTGGAGGAGGGAGGAGCATATTGCAGTAGCTGAAGAGGAGGATTACTCCATCTACACCGAGCTCCATGACTTCTTCTAACTCTTTCTCCTTTCTTTTTGTATTTTGCATTTCCATGAGTAGAAAGGCCCCTCAGGTGGGCTGTTTGGGGCTCAAAATGTTACTTTGATACCATGTTGGGGAAAAATGATATGTAAATATTATAATTTCATTTGGTAATGATTATTTTCTAGTTCTATATCAGTATTCATGAATTGCTTGTTGGTTTGTGTTTGGAATCACCTAGCAATTTAGGGAAATTGCTTATATGTGTGAATTTTAGGATTTGCTCCTAGGTCCAATTCATGGATCCCTAGCTAGCTACCCATCCTCCTATATGTTAATCAATTCTCCTAACCCAAGTTGAGAGATATAAGTAGCTAGTTAAGATGAATTTAGTGTGCTTAGCATGGAACTGTCTCAAGGTTAGAATGTGGGTGATGTGAGGCCTAAAACCTCACTTCCATTCCTATTACTACCCTCAGCCCCTAATCACCCTAATATACTCTAATCTAGAGACCTAGTCTTGTTTAGACTCTAATTGAATTACACCTAGAACCTAACCCAATTTAGCTTCATAAGGGTAGTAGGCGGTGTTAGGGACTAGTTCCCCTATACACAACCTATCATATCCATGGTCAGTTAACAATCTAGGGCAAATTACTAGACTCTAGCTTGTTTTTTGGTTTAATAATCTAAATGAAAGGACAATGTTCACATGTCACCCCCCAACCTAATTGATAAGTGCATCCTCAAAACAGCCCACACATCCCTTTATTAGATTAAAACCCTAATTGCATTCTTGATTAGTTAGTGTTAGTGTAGTTAGCTCTTTACTTGCTTAGTTAGCTCTTTCCTTGTTCTTGCTTTGCACTTGCTAGTTTAGGTCTTTAATTGCTCTTTTTCCATATTTTATAGCTTAGTGTAGTGTATATTTCTTCTTTCCTGCCTTAGCATAACTTGTTCACTTTCCTTGCCTTGCTTTGCCTTATCTTTTTTGCTCAGTAGAATTAACTGTCTAGGGTAAACTTATGTTTTAATCTTGATTGTCTCCCTTTACTTGCCTATTTGCTCAACCCTTAGTGTAATCAACAAAACTAACCTTTAAACCCTTCAACTCTAGACTCCGTTGTAGGAACCTATCCCAAACACTAACCTATCCCTAGTGCCCCCTTTTCTACCTATGGATCAACCCTAAACTTGACACCCTCCTATACTACGACATTGATGTAGTGTTTTAGTAGAAGTAGGTGTGTCCATGTAGGTCTTTATAAATTTTGAAAGTTATCCCCCGTGTGTTCTCGTGGGGTGCATCTAGTCAGATCTAATTGATTAGTGTGTGCACCTCTAGAGGGACGCACCAAGCTTTCTGGCGCCATTTCTGGGGAGAAAGTCACTCGGCCTAGCTAGTCAGTTTTGTTTTGATCTTTTCCTACTACCCTTGTCATCCCTATTCTTTATTCTTTATTCTTTGCATTCTTTGTGCATATTGGTTTACTAACTTGCCCTCTTTTGTTTGGTTGTTCTTTGTACATGTAACAAGCCACTCGGGGAATACAATATGCAAGGCCAAAATGCACCTCACAAGGTACTTCAAGATTACTTCATGCCTAGCAACTACAAATCACTAATTGCTAGCAGCGTTGATCAAATTTAGGGGAGGAATTCTCCATCCCTCCAAGTCTTCTTTGGATCTTACCTTCCTTCTATGGCTCAGAGGATGAAGAGCCCTAGAAGCACTTGGACTCCTTCCTTAAAGTATGATCAACCTTTAGGACGTTGATGGCTAGTGATGAAACAATCTGGTTGACCTTGTTCTCTTTCTCCCTTAAAGATAAAGCCAAAGATTGGTATTATTCAAGAAAAGACATCACGAGTTGGTAAGAGAGGAAGAATGCCTTCTTAAGGCAATTCTACTCTATAGCAAGGTTGAAACAAATGTGGCATGCCATAGTAAGTTTCAGTCAACTGAGCAGTGAGCTATTTCACAATGCTTGGGAGAGATTTAAGAAGATGTTGAGAGAATTTCTACACCATGAGATCCCTTTGTTGATGCTACTTTAGTCCTTTTACCCCAATATATATCCAAAGGGTCAAGCTATAATAGATTCTTCTTGTAGAGGAGTTTTCATGGCTAGGCCACCTGAGGAGATTTTGCCTTTGTTTGAGCAATTGGCAGAAGGTTCAAGAATCTAAGCTTCTAGCATGATGAATGATGGTAGTTGTGTCTTTGATGTGACATGTCCAACTCATAGTGATTCAAGCCCACAAGTGATGAAGATTCTTGGTGACATGGTGAACTTCATGAATAGCCAAGTGAAAAATGTTCCTTTCCACTCAGTCAATTGAATTGACTTCTATGGTGAAGAAAAGAAGACACCTCACTCCTATAGCTACTAGGAACCACAAAGTTCAAGATATAGCTTAAGGTTTGAGGAAGAGATTATATATAGGCTGAAAAGCTTTGATGATGTCCAAAATAATGTTACAAGGATTGAGGATAGGATAGAGCATCTATCTTCCGTACTTTCTCTCCAAGAAAAAAATTCCTTCAAAGCTTGTCTTAAGTTTCAATAAAGCAAGTGGACCAATGCCTTCTTCAAAAGTTTTCTATCCACCTCCCATGCAAGTGTAGTGAATATACCACTTCCAAGGCCATACAAAGCCTTACACTCATCCTCCTCCTCCATCACCACAACTTTCTCAACAATTCACCTTCCAACCTCAATTCCCCCCTCCATCTCAATTTTAATACCAAGTGCCACAACCACAACTAGCTCCCCCTCTCCACCATGAGCAAAGAAGTGTTTTGATAGTTATCAAGAGTGGGGAGTCTCTTGAGCAGCCTACATGTCAAAGAAAGGTTGATAAAATCAAAGCAAAGGCAGTCAAGTGGTTATATTGTGATTTAGATTTCCGAAGATGATGATGTGATACCTCCTATTGAGTTTGTGATACCATGTGCTCCACCTCACACTCCATTTGTAGGTCCTACGGTCCCCAATGTTCCACTTCATTACATGGTACATGAGAATCATGTTGATGCAAGAAAGCATAAAGAAAGTGGGCCACCATTCATTGAAGCATTATATCAGCCACTGGATGTAAGGATGAGATAAAAGAACAATGTTGACATTCTTGAGGTCTTTCGCCAAGTGAAGGTCAACATTTCATTGTTGGATGCTATGGAGCAGATTCCATCATATGCCAAGTTTCTTAAGAACTTATGCATTGTGAAGAGAAGTTCAACATGGAGAATACCAAAGAGAGTCAAGTCAATCGAACAAGTGAGCTCAATCCTCCAACACTCACTTCCCATAAAGAGGAAAGACCTAGGAGCCCCACTCATACCTAGCTACATTAGGGGATATTGCATAGACAAATCACTACTTGATTAGAGACCTAGTGTGAATTTGATGCCTTATATTGTCTATGTTGAGTTGGGCTTAGGCAAGTTGAAATTGGCTCATTGCACTCTCCAATTAGTGGAGTGTTCCATCAAAGTTCCTAGAGGCAGAGTGGCTGATGTTTTTCTGATGATTGACAAGGAAAGAGGAGTAGTATTCTCGACTGATTTCATTATTCTTGACACGGAGTCGGATGATTGGAAGATTCCCATCATCTTGACAAGACCATTCTTATCTACAACTAATGTTGAGATACATGGACATGAAGATAAACATCAACATATACAACTCCTCAATGTGACAAGTTTGAGATGAGGATATTGGAAATGGTTACTTCAAGAGTATGATTGGTCATTTGAGAGAAAGAGATGTGGATGAAAGACTTGAGGATATTTTTAGTGATCAAAGGGATGAGGAGCATAGGTTGAGTGCAAATGAGAGATGCATTTATTGCAAGAATGGACACATGAGAACTCCAAATAGATGAATGATGCAAGAATCTCGAAGAAGCCCAGCTAAAAGCATAAACCTTAGTGCTTGTGGGAGGAAATCCACCTACGTTTGGGGAATTTTTCACCCAACCTTCCATTTTTGAAAACTATTTATTATTTTTACACTTTTACAAGAAAATGCACATGCACTATACTTGATGGTTGTGTTGTTTATGAATCATTTTAGAACAGGTACAATTGAGGAAAGATTATGCATGGAAGAGCCAAGAAAGGAGAAGATTATAATTGAATAGAAGATTGCAAAATGATAGAAAAGCTACAGGAAGGAGACCAGCATGGTCATTCTTCACAGCACAGCCTTGTTGTTGGCAAGCAGAACGGCTATTTTGTGCAGAACGGTTGTTGTGGCTTGGTCATTCATAGGAACCTTGAAATCTCCCTCCCCCACTTGGTGTTTGTCTACCTCGACTCCATATCCTCTACCCTATCATTCTAAACTTCTATTTCATGTTGAGGACAACATGGTTTAAGAGTTTGGGGTGGTAGGGCGGTAAGCCCTTGCTTTACCAAACTTTCCTCTGTGTTCCTTGTTCTAAATTTTTGCTCAAGATGATCAAATAGTATAACCATCGCTCGCACTTGTGTATCCATACTTTGTGTGCTTGCTTTTCATACATGCATGACATATAGTTTACTTTCTTACAATTTTTGCATAATTTTCAATTTTTTTGCTCTTTTTGCCATGCATTTCATATCATGTAGATTTTTATAATTTTTGCAAGTTTTGCTAGGATTTGCTTGTTTACTGTTTTATTTTCCATAATGAAGGCTTAGATGTGATTGAAGGCGATTTGACACCATTTTGGCCAATTTTGCCCAAGTTTAGAACTTCTTGCCTAAAAAGTGTGTTTTGACCCACTTTCTACTTTTTGGATTGAAAATGATGATCTTTGACAAATGCAAGTGAATTATCATTGTTTCTTGCTAAATGGCCTCATCTTGACTTTTTACATTTGCATCACCTCTCTCATGCTTATGAAATGTTTGGTTAAACTGTGATTGAAGCAAGCCACACACGTTTAGAGTTTTGTAGAATCTCATGATAGAAATGTGGTTTTAATATGGCTTGTTCATGTGGTGTGTCATTGCTTAATGAAATTGTTGGAGTAACTTTCATGCAAGAGATCTCATGTTGATGTCCACACTAGTAACCCCTATTTGACTCACCTTTATTCTACCATCTTCGTGCATCTCCGCCTCATGAAAGGATGCCAAAGTGCACACATTCATCCTTGGCCACCTCCAAAAGTTTGGGTCGGCCATATCCATACCCCCCACTTCACTCTCATAATCATGTGCCCTATCCACATAAAGGGCAGAGAAAAAGAAAAAAGTTGCTAAAAGAAAATAAAATATGCTCTTCTTTAAGATCATCTAAATAAATAAAAGATTTGTGTGTAAATTTCCTCCAAAGTCTTAACACAACCCTTTCTTCCTTTTGCATGGCCATGGAGCCAGGAAATATCAAACCTAGCTCATTTTTCCCTTTTTTGCAGCCATATGGGTTACTTAGTGTGGATGGAGATATGAAATTGAATGCATGAATGTAAAACAACACAATTAGTCATATTTCACCTTGGATACCATAAAATGGTTTACCCAGAGTGATAAGACAACCATATGGATTGATTATGCTTTCTATGATCTATATTTGAAGTTTGCAGGCTCATTGCCTTAATCATGATTGGTTTGTGAAAGAGGAGAGGAGAGAGGTGTAATGCATGTACCTAGTCATCTTTGAGACCATTTAGTCAATATTCATGTATTACAATGCATTTGTCATTTCTTGATTGTGGAAAAATTGTAGAGAGATTGAGTTGGAGCATACTTGAGGACAAGTTTGTTTTAAGTTTGGGGTGGTGATGTAGCCCTATTTTAGGGCTCCATTTTGTGTCATATTGTGCGTCAATCACATCTACAACTATTAGATCACATGTTATTTCCCTCAATATGTGTTTTACTATGAAATACACTTAAGAATGGTTTTTGCATGTTTTATAGGTACTTTGACCACTACTTGATGGAATGGAGAGAAGATGGTTGAATCTAGGGTTTCCTAATGCTTGGAGGAGTCCAAAATGAGGCCAAAACCACTCCCAACCTACCCCAAGTGGTCAAAGAATATACTGAAGCAATAACCTTCATGGATGGCCAAGTTCAAGACCCAAATGCAGGGGAGGGACCCAGGAACGGCTGTGCTACCATGGAATGGTCGTTCTGGGACATTACCAATCAGTAGAACATTCAAAATGTCACCCAGAATCCCAACAGGCCTATGCTTTTTAGTAGGCCCGTGCTGGACAAAGCCCCTCACGACCGTGCTAGAAAACATAGAAGCCCAAAATCCCCATGGTCACTCCATTCTTTCACCATGGCCATTCCCATCCACCATGACCATTCTCATTCACCCCAAAATGGTCGTGCTGCCCAGCACGGCTGTGCTACCATTAAAACCCTACAATTTTCTGCACTACATTACTCATACTTCCACCACTTAACCTAGTGCTTGCCCACCACCTATATATACTTGGGTGGCAGCTCTAGCATGAGGTTAGATACATTATACCCCCTCTTAGATCCCCATTTTCTCATTCCACCATTTCCACTTCATTTCCACCTCCATTCCACTCCATTTCCACCACCAAAACCCTAGTTTCTTAGTGTTTTGGCCACTTTCCACCTTCATTCCATGCCCTTGCACCTAGTAAGAAGGAGGACGACCTTGCAACTTTTGGAGAGGAATAGTCTTCCATCTACATCGAGCTACATGGCTTTTTCTACCTCTTTTTCCTTTCTTTTTGTATTTTGTGTTTCCATGAGTAGCTAGGCCCCTTAAGTGTGTTGTTTGGGGCTCAAAATGTTACTTTGATACCATGTTGTGTGAAAATTATATGTAAACATTGTAATATAGTTTTCTAATGATTATGTCCTAGTTCTATCACACTCTTCATGAATTGCTTATTGGTTTCTACTTGAAATCTCCTAGGAATTTAGGGAAATTTCTTATATGTGTGAATTTTGGGATTTGCTCCTAGGTCCAATTCATGGATCCCTAGCAAGCTACCCATCCTCCTACATGCTAATCAATTCCCCTAACCCTAGTTGAGAGATATAAGTAGCTAGTTTAGATGAATTCAGTGTACTTAGCATGGAGCTTTCTCAAGGTTAGAATGTGGGTAATGTGAGGCCTAAAACCTCACTTCCACTCCTATTACTACCCTCAGCCCCTAATCACCCTAAGATCCTATAATCTAGAGACCTAGGCTTATTTAGATTATAATTGAATTACACTTAGACCCTAACCCAAATGAGCTTCGTAAGGGTATTAGGAGGTGATAGGGACTAGTTCCCCTATACACAACCTATCCTATCCATGGCCAGTTAATAGTCTAGGGCAATTCATTAGAGTCTAGCTTGTTGTTTGGTTTGATAATCTAAATGAAAGCACAATGTTCACACCTCAACCCCAAACCGAATTGATAAGTGCATCCCCCAAACATCTCACACATCTCTTTATTGCATTAAAACCCTAATTGCCTTCTTGATTAGTTAGTGTTAGCGTAGTTATTTACTTGCTTAGTTAGCTTTTGCCTTGTTCTTGCTTTGCTTTTTCTAGCTTAGGTCTTTAATTACTCTTTTGCCATGTTTCCAAGCTTAGCATAGTGTAGATTTCTTCTTCCCTGCCTTAGCATAACTTGTTCTCTTTCCTTGCCTTGCCTTGCCTTTTGTTCCTCAGTAGAATTAACCGTTTAGGGTTAACTTTGGTTTTAATCTTTCTTGTCTCCCTTTACTTGCTATTTTACTCAACCCTTAGTGTAATCAAAAAACCAACCTTTAAACCCTTCAACCCTAGATTCTACAATAGAAACCTAGCTCTAGTGCTATTACAACCCCAATTTTTGGGTTCATATGGTAGGAAATGTAATTTTTCCAATAAATGTATGATTATGGGAAGTGTATGAATTATATGTATTGAATGGATTCCCTTTGCAATATTTTCTATGTGCATTTGCTTTCGTGGATCATAATATGTTAATGAGTCCAATATGATTAAAGGAAAATTGAAGGAAATCAAATAATGCATAAATAGGAAAAGAAATTGAGATAATAACAAAAATATGAGAAATAAATGTGGAAAGATGTATGATTGAATCATCTTGGATGAGATTTCGAATCCACAAGGTTTCTAATGGTAAACGGAATCCAAATAAAGAGAATAAAAGAATAGGAGAGAGAAAATATGCATAAAATATGACTTAATAACTGAGAACTTGCTTACAAAGAAAGGTCCCTCATACTTTCAAAATTGAGTCCCAAAATTGCCACACAAGTAGCTAAAGTCATTAAGGACTTTACTTTAAAATTTGGTATTAATTGGATAATCTATTTGAGAGTTATGATTTTTACAAAATTTTCTAAAGTGGAAAGGATAAAGGGAATACATTAAATGTTGCTTTTTATATCGGGATTGGAACTTAGGGCCCAGTCCATTTAAGTGTCATGTGATTTCTTGGCCATCCGATCCCGATCTGATGACCCTCGTTCTGTCTCCTACCTTGCGATGCACTGGGAAAGTCCAGGGAACAAAGTCCCATTTCTTTCACGCACCCTCCCTCCCTCATCGATCCTTAAAAGCACTTAGGAATATCACCCTCAGATTTGAGAGACGAAGATGATTCTTTCTTGCCCTATTTTTCCTTGGTTCCATACTGGGTCGGGACTTTCCCCAAAACCATGGATCTCTATTCGCAAGGGGAAGGCCCACCCTGATGTTCCCTGCACCCGATGTCTATATAAGATGACCTATGGCATCCTTGCCAAGGGCTGAGCACCGTGGCTTGGCCAATTCTTCACGAGAAAGCCTTGTAAGACCTCTTCGATCTGTGCCTACCTGGCTAAGAAATCTTCTAGCCATTCCGGCGACTCTGGCTGTTTCTAGCAAAGTTGTGACCACCGTCAGGTTCGGTGGGTTGTGGCGAAGGAGGGGAGACCTTCACCGACTGATGGGGAGAAAGGATTTACGAAGTCAACCAGTGGGTTGACTGCCCAGACCACCAGTTTGTGAACTGCTGACGGCTAGCAAGGTTGAAGAAGACAAACTACCAAATTACCTATCTACCCCCGCATGGTTGTTGAGAGGGATGGGGCAGAAGAGGGTTTCTTTCGCATCTGTGAGTAAGTGGGCAGCGCCCAGCATGGCACTAGGTGGCGGACACCCATTGGGTTGCAGTAGAACCGCATGGAAAAGGGGGAATGAAAGATCAAAAGGATGACGTGGTGCTTTGCTATTGATCCAAAGGTATTTTATCTTACAAAATTCTTAACTAATTATTGGTAACTCAGATGACAATTAATAATATATGGAAATTTCTCAAAAAATATGAGGAATCTAATAAAAATACAATTGAAGCCTAATTCCTCTTATAGTTCGAATAATATATAAAGTTGTCACCTTTAATGGTGTTATTAATGAAAAACCCTAAGTTGTGATGATTAGTGGATTTATTGATGTTCTTTGGATAATCTAAGCCGATATTAACCTGTTATTAATAAAAGGAAGATTTAGATCTAAAAATATGATCTTTATGCATAGTTGTCTTAATTTAGGGTTCCATGTACATGAACATGCATTAATGGGCCTAAAAACCCTAATTTTGATAATGATGAGTTTTATTGGTTTTAATTATGCAAATCCATGAATAAAATAGAGATATGATGATCCTAAGTCAGTTTGAGTATAAAATATCCTTAATGTGGATAATTTGAGTAATTAGGGTTTTTATCAGTAGAAAAGCTATTTTAGGGTTTGTTGACCTAAAAAGGATAAAGTTTGAGAAATTGATCTAAAAATCCCTAATGAATCCTAATGAGACTTAGAAACCTTGGAAAGGTGTCCCAAGTCAATAAGGAGTTGTTTGGGATATGTTTGTGGCAATTAGACATTATATATGTTTTTAGGATCAATGTTTGCTTTATTGATTGATTGGCTAGCTTGATTGGAAATCTTGACTGGATTGGACATCTTGTTTACATTTGAAGCAAGGCTTCAAATTAGGTATATGGTTACGCTTATGGTTAAATCGCTCTATTTTCACAGCGATTTCCAAGGTTTTATTGGTTTCTTGGAAATAGTTGCTTGGTTGACTTTTATTTCATGCAACTGTAAAGTGACTATGACTATCACCATAAGTATATGTGCATGACTAGATCAAATCCTAGTCCTCCTATGTAGATTTGATGATGATGAGATGGATGACCTAGTACATGGTCTACCCGTGGGGTAGGATCATTAGGTTATCCTAAGTCAATATGTTGGTCTACCCTTGGGTAGGACAATCTGACTACACAACCCTATGTAGTGATCTACCTATAAGGTAGGATCATGGGGGTTAGTTGAGATCTACAATATGAGAGAGGTAGTATCCATATCCACTACAGGGATAGCAAAGAGGCAAGGATATGTAAGGATTGAGTAGTTATGTTTATAACATAAAGTTTGTTTTGTTAAATCATAATTGCTTGCAATATGTTGTTAAAATTAAATGCAAGATTATTAGTTCCCCCACATACCAGTATAATTCATTATACTGACCGACATTTTTTTTCCGGCATTTTAGGTAATATATAAAATTGGACAAACAGTAAAGTGGAACATGTAAAGATTAAAGTTAAAATAATAAAGGAGGATTTAGGTAGATAGAATTCTATTTCGGGTACAAATCCTAGTTACCTAATTTTGAAGGTATGTTAAAAGAAAAAAAAATCTAGTTTTTAGTTTAGTATTTAGTAAAAAAATTTATTAATTATTTTTTATTATTTACAAATCCATTGATCGTGTTTTGGGATAACACCTCTAACTTCTTGGTCTCCCTTAATTGGGGGTTACCGGGAAGCGGGGTTGTTACATTTGGTATCAAAGTGATGGTTTTCCATTTAATCTCTAATAATTATTTAATTTAACAAACTCTTTAGAACCCAACGGAGTTATTAGAGGATTTTCCAATGATGGAGGTGTCTAGAAAAGGATCACAATTTGGGGACTGGCAAGATTTTCCTCCGCCCTACTAGTTGGTCTATGAGGACTCCCAGATTCTATGTGACTGCCTGGCCGAAATCAGAGGAAATGACTCAAAATAAGATACCTCTAGGACTCTCTCATCTATCTTCTTCCTTTCTCAACGCTAATTCAAGTATAACTCTAAGTGCTTAGGGTTTCTCTCTATACACACCCCTCATGTGTTTGGGATAAGGGTAATAAGGATTCAGGAATCCTCCACCAAATAATGAAAAGCATGTAAACAAGATGTCATAGACATAAGTTTTAATAGTTTAAGCGTAAACTAAAGATTAGTTACATGCTTAGGTTCCATGGAGTTTGTTGCCATGCCCTTAGGAGAGATATGATGTAAAGACCAAGTCTCTACTATTAAACATGATAAACAAAAACACCAATGGTGTGGCAGCGGAAGAATTAAATCTTGACATTATTCAAAATGTATAAAGAGTACATTATAAAATTTTCCCAATTGGGAGTACAACTTTATACAAACAACTAGGATCTAGGTAGAGGAAGACTTAACTAATACCACATTGTCTCCAAACCAAACAACTATATAAAAGCAACTATGATCAAGCCAACTATATGATTCTTTTCTTCTTATCCTATCCTTAGCCTTAGGTTCACCAAGCTTCCATGCGCACTCTGATCCTAACCTGGATGGTTGGGGTCATCCAGCAAGAGAAAGATAAAAGGTATGTGTTAATAAAAAGGAATAGGACCAATAATAATAAAAAGCTTTACAATATAAAAGATTCTCTACGATAAGAGATTTCAAAAGAAATGAGGCAAATATATGAATATGAGAGAGAGAAACTGCCACATTTAAATATCAACAATTATCACATTTGCATGAATATAAATTACGACTCAACATCCTCTCAATGTAGGGTGAGGCACCTACCGGACCTCACCAATGGCAGGGGGACTAAAACCCCAGTGCCTAAAAAGTGGCAGGGGGGAATAAAACCCCAGTGCCTAATATATAAAATGGCAGGGGGACTAAAACCCCAGTGCCCGGCAGGAGGACTAAAACCTCAGTGCCCTGTGGGTGGTTTGTACTCATGTACACTACATTGTCAATTGGCCAATAACTATATCATGCATAAACATTCACTTGGCAGCATAGTGGAAAGTATAACAAGGTGCAACATAAACATTGGGAATAAAACCCAAATAAATAATCTCAATCAGCAAGCCATCATAGGCAACATCATTATACAAGTACTTCAAGAGATGAGCCAACATAGGCAACAACAAGATTCAAGAGTTACAATTAAATGAGTCACAAAGACATCCACAATATATAACATTTCCAAGTATTTCAAAAGATGAGCCACATAGTCAATAATAAGATTAAATCATTTCCAAGTCAAGGAGGCAACATATAACAAGTTTCACATTATCCAAATGAATGAGCCACAATGGCATTAGAAGCATACAATAAGTAAAGAGCCAATAAATGCAATTAGAGGGATAATGAGGCTAGCACAATAATGATAGTGGGGTTGGAAAAGACCCAACTGAGAGTAGGTGTATTGCACATTATCATCACATATATGAATAGGGTCCACATAATAGGAGTCACATACAAAATAGGTTGCACATACAAAATATGTTTCACATACATAATAGGGCTCACATACTGAAATAAGTTTCACATACTGAAATAGGTCTCACATACCTTAGATATATACATTACCATCATATCCACCAAACAGATAGTATCACCATCCCATAATATCCTAGTTATAAACATAACACATGTATTAATATATATAAAGATATAAGCATAGGAAAAACCCTAATTTTACAAAACTACGATTTAGAGTTAAAAACCAAGTCCAAACGATTACTCATAATCTCCTGATTAACAAAACATATTTTATTATATAAAACAGAGTTAAAATGAATTAATTATGTATTTTAAAACATTTACATACTAAAATGCCAATCAAAGCAAACTTCGGAAAACCCTTGAGAATCAGGTCTCAAAAATCATAAAATCCGATTCTACGTTAAAAATCCTTTCCATCGACTATTTATTCATATTTTTCTGATAAAGGATCGATTTACTATGAATTAAGTAAACCTGACCAATCAGAAATTAGGAAAAACATAGTGTGACATATATCTAACTAAAAATAGGATTCGATGTAAATAACAGAGTAAAGGACCAAAATACCCTTGCTTGTTAAATCAAATAAATTAAACCGATGAGGGAAATAAGGTCATTTGCACTTGTCGATTGTTTGCACATGGAGGAAGAACACAGGGTAGAAATGACGAGATTGCCCCCTGTGTTTGCAAAATGTTCCCTTGCCTGTGGATGACCCTCTTGGTCATTCCACGACCTGGCTTCATCCAGCCAAGGTCAGGGCACGAGCAGGCGAGCAGCAGCTCGAGCTCCTTTGCCACAGCTCCCCCTCAGGGCGCACAACGACTGACGAAACGAGGAGCAAATTCCCGAAGTCCGCACGATCCCACAGAGCTAAAGAACGGCAACTCGCGTGCCAAAAGCCACTGGAAACAGGCCGCGGAATGGCCAGAACAGAGGAGGAGGACCAACGATCAAGATCACTGAAAACCAGGGGAAAGCGGCCCCTGATAGGCCACCAACACGCTCGCGGACACGAGGCGAGGTGAATGCAGGTAGCGGTGAGGTCGGAGGAGCTCAGAAGCTCTACAACAGGTGGCGGCGGCTGAACTCACCGGCGGTCTATAGGACCCGGTGACCTAGAGCACCACGAGGAAAACAGGGAGTAGGAGAAGGTAGAGCCCAGGTCCAAGGTGCTTACCGCGTGAGGAATTGACCCGAGGAGGCCAGGGGTGAGAGAAGCAAGCCACCATTGCCAGAGAAGAAGAGCGGCTAGGTCCAGGTGACTGAGGGTAGATTAGGGTAAATTGAGTGTGGAGGAGCGATGAGCGGGGGCTGAGGATTATTTTCTAGGTCTCAGGTAGGCAAGGGAGGCGGAGAGCCCAGTTGGGCGTTTCGCATTTAGGGAGACTTAGGTAGAGAGCTATGGCTCGTTGGAACCGGCTCGTCAAGACGAAGCCAACGGACGAGGAATCGCGTGAAACGGTGGAGGAGGGAGTGAGAACGGTCCGGGGGAGTTAGCTGTCGTGAAGCGACTGTTGGACCGCGTGAGAGCGGGAGGTAAGGGACGAGCTCCGCATCGTCCGATCAAAGCGGAGATCTAAACCGGGCCGTCGGATGGCTCGCAGGTGGAGGGGGCGCGTGACAGCCAAATAAATGATCCAACTTTAGGCGTTACAGAGGATATTAATGAAATCGATTAAAGCACTATAGTTATACTATATTGAAAGCTAATAAAAAGGATTTGAAGGGTCACATCAACTCCAAATAACGCCAAATTTGAACCATAGGCTGATAATAAAGTCTAGAACAATGCTATGCAATCATTTTCTCGTTTAATGCATAATATGGCCATTAATAAATATATGGCTCATAAAAGAGTATAATAATATATTAAAATCAAGGAATTATATGAAAAAGCTTATTAATGAGAAACATGTGAGTAATCTCGAGATATAAAACACATGAGGGTACAAATACTAATTACTCAACAAAATAACATATTATTATGAATTAAAATCATATTTTGAGGAGAGAGAAATAATAAAGGTTAATATACACATATATGAACTCAAATACACATTATTAATAATATATTTATCCAAAAAGCTCCAAATAAATATAATCTAATATATTATCCCATAAATGACCAAATTACATAATTAACCCTAACTTATCTCCTAATGTGGGTTATTTGTGCAAACACCCCTTCATTATCATAAATGAGGGTAAATAGTGATTTCAACCTCAGATTGTGCTCAAATTGCACAAGGAGTCCAAGAATGATCCAAAAGGATGGGAAATTTATGGAAAAGGTCCAAATGGACTAAAAGGCAAAGAAAAGCTCAAGAATGGGTAAATTGCATGGAACACCCTGAGATTCAGTATGTTACAGCACACCACCCCTTAAAGAGGATTTCGTCCCCGAAATCACAACAAGAGGAAAGAGAGGGTGAGTGTGTAACATCCCAACCATAAACAACTAGGTTATAACCCTTAATCTAGGGTACCACATAAAACCAACATAAGTTAGGTATTACTAAGATTTCCACAAAACCTATAGCCTTTTATCAAACTCAAACTAACATCTTGTTGTATAAACTCTATCATGAAAAGGCAGCATATCTATTATACTAACACTTGTGTCATATTTTATTACATCTTAACATTATATCATGGGTATCTCCCTCATTAAGGGTTTTAAGCACAATTAGGGTTTACTATGCCATTACAACCTATACTAAACCAATCCCAACAACAATTAATGTATTAGGTCAAAACCTAAATAACTCAACATTATTACCCAATAACTACATCATGTGGGATTATGCCATATAATTTTGGGTGAGAGCCACATAATATTATCCAACAAATTATTAATCTAATCACAAGTCTAAGGGTGTATGGCTTATCACAACATCTAACATACTCATATCCATGTCATCACTAATCATATTCTCTCACAACACTAATTACTATGAATTAACCTCACATTATATGAATCTAATTACTCATCATCTCATTACTGATTTTATCCATAAACCAATAAGATGATCAATGAGATGTATTTTAGTCAACAAGGTGCTATGCCTAACATGTGTTGATAATTAGGTCACAAATATGATTAAGTGATTATAATCCATTTACATGCATTAAGGTATATCATGAGATGACACCTAATGTCACTAGAGTATCAAGAAAGGCATTAAGGGTTTATATATACATATGTTGTCAAGGCTAGATGATTACATCCTAGGGTTTAGGTCAACATGACCATTACATATCAAGGCATCCTAAGGGTGTATTTTACCATATACATTTTACCATTAGGGTGACATATTCAAAACTATGTATATTCACTTATTAATAATTAATGATTATGTGCATCAAGAGTATATTAAGGTTCAAGCATATGGATTACATGACTTATCCATTAGTTATAAAACAAGATGAATTACAATCATATTAGGTTTATTAAACTCTAAACACATAAGCTCTCTATTCCCATATCTAAGGAGTTATGGTTACTTGATTTCAAGGCATTGAGGGACTCCAACCCCCTAAAGAGGATTTCGTCCTCGAAATCAACAACTCCAAAATCTATCAAGGTACTAACACTACCTTTCCACTCAAAGGGTGACTAAGTCAAACTATTTTAAGGGTATAAAGCCCAACATATAAAAGTCTTACTAAAATCTATCTTCCAACCCAAGGTATAGCCTAGGGTACACTTAACCCTAACATGGTAATCTAAGGCTCATACAAGATACTTAGGGATTACGAGATGATTTTTGTTTGAGAAAAGAAATCAAATCATCATATAAGGGTTATAAAGGTTACTTAACAATAAGGCAATATGTCTAAGGGTAGACTATTTCGAGCTGTCCGTTTCAGATCAGGCCAGGCCAGGTCATAAGAGCTCAGGATTCCTCATTACCAATCTAGTGGGGTGGAGGAAAATATTGCCAGCCCCCAAGCTCTGACCCTTTCTAGACACCATCACTTCAACTTCTTGCTCTAATAGCTACTCAATTAGACAATTCACCAAAAAGTTGACAAATTTTATTTCTAATAAGAAATTATTATGATCCTAAATCAAACATTATAGGTCAACTCTAAGGTGAAAGACTAACTAAAGGGAAACTATATAAGATAAGGGTTCTATCTAGGAGACAATTTTGAACTAGTCAAGAATTCGACTACCTTGATGCTCTGATACCATGCTGTAAAGACCAAGTCTCTACTATTAAACATGATAAACAAAAACACCAATGGTGTGGCAGCGGAAGAATTAAATCTTGACATTATTCAAAATGTATAAAGAGTACATTATAAAATTTTCCCAATTGGGAGTACAACTTTATACAAACAACTAGGATCTAGGTAGAGGGAGACTTAACTAATACCACATTGTCTCCAAACCAAACAACTATATAAAAGCAACTATGATCAAGCCAACTATATGATTCTTTTCTTCTTATCCTATCCTTAGCCTTAGGTTCACCAAGCTTCCATGCGCACTCTGATACTAACCTGGATGGTTGGGGTCATCCAGCAAGAGAAAGATAAAAGGTATGTGTTAATAAAAAGGAATAGGACCAATAATAATAAAAAGCTTTGCAATATAAAAGATTCTCTACGATAAGAGATTTCAAAAGAAATGAGGCAAATATATGAATATGAGAGAGAGAAACTGCCACATTTAAATATCAACAATTATCACATTTGCATGAATATAAATTACGACTCAACATCCTCTCAATGTAGGGTGAGGCACCTACCGGACCTCACCAATGGCAGGGGGACTAAAACCCCAGTGCCTAAAAAGTGGCAGGGGGAATAAAACCCCAGTGCCTAATATATAAAATGGCAGGGGGACTAAAACCCCAGTGCCCGACAGGAGGACTAAAACCTCAGTGCCCTGTGGGTGGTTTGTACTCATGTACACTACATTGTCAATTGGCCAATAACTATATCATGCATAAACATTCACTTGGCAGCATAGTGGAAAGTATAACAAGGTGCAACATAAACATTGGGAATAAAACCCAAATAAATAATCTCAATCAACAAGCCATCATAGGCAACATCATTATACAAGTACTTCAAGAGATGAGCCAACATAGGCAACAACAAGATTCAAGAGTTACAATTAAATGAGTCACAAAGACATCCACAATATATAACATTTCCAAGTATTTCAAAAGATGAGCCACATAGTCAATAACAAGATTAAATCATTTCCAAGTCAAGGAGGCAACATATAACAAGTTTCACATTATCCAAATGAATGAGCCACAATGGCATTAGAAGCATACAATAAGTAAAGAGCCAATAAATGCAATTAGAGGGATAATGAGGCTAGCACAATAATGATAGTGGGGTTGGAAAAGACCCAACTGAGAGTAGGTGTATTGCACATTATCATCACATATATGAATAGGGTCCACATAATAGGAGTCACATACAAAATAGGTTGCACATACAAAATATGTTTCACATACATAATAGGGCTCACATACTGAAATAAGTTTCACATACTGCAATAGGTCTCACATACCTTAGATATATACATTACCATCATATCCACCAAACAGATAGTATCACCATCCCATAATATCCTAGTTATAAACATAACACATGTATTAATATATATAAAGACATAAGCATAGGAAAAACCCTAATTTTACAAAACTACGATTTAGAGTTCAAAACCAAGTCCAAACAATTACTCATAATCTCCTGATTAACAAAACATATTTTATTATATAAAACAGAGTTAAAATGAATTAATTATGTATTTTAAAACATTTACATACTAAAATGCCAATCAAAGCAAACTTCGGAAAACCCTTGAGAATCAGGTCTCAAAAATCATAAAATCAGATTCTACGTTAAAAATCCTTTCCATCGACTATTTATTCATATTTTTCTGATAAAGGATCGATTTACTATGAATTAAGTAAACCTGACCAATCAGAAATTAAGAAAAACATAGTGTGACATATATCTAACTAAAAATAGGATTCGATGTAAATAACAGAGTAAAGGACCAAAATACCCTTGCTTGTTAAATCAAATAAATTAAACCAATGAGGGCAATAAGGTCATTTGCACTTGTCGATTGTTTGCACAGGGAGGAAGAACACAGGGGAGAAATGACGAGATTGCCCCCTGTGTTTGCAAAATGTTCCCTTGCCTGTGGATGACCCTCTTGGTCATTCCACGACCTGGCTTCATCCAGCCAAGGTCAGGGCACGAGCAGGCGAGCAGCAGCTCGAGCTCCTTTACCACAGCTCGCCCTCAGGGCGCACAACGACTGACGAAACGAGGAGCAAATTCCCGAAGTCCGCACGATCCCACGGAGCTAAAGAACGGCAACTCGCGTGCCAAAAGCCACTGGAAATAGGCCGCGGAATGGCCAGAACAGAGGAGGAGGACCAACGATCAAGATCACCGAAAACCAGGGGAAAGCGGCCCCTGATAGGCCACCAAAACGCTCGCGGACACGAGGCGAGGTGAATGCAGGTAGCGGTGAGGTCGGAGGAGCTCAGAAGCTCTACAACAGGTGGCGGCGGCGGAACTCACCGGTGGTCTATAGGACCCGGTGACCTAGAGCACCACGAGGAAAACAGGGAGTAGGAGAAGGTAGAGCCCAGGTCCAAGGTGCTTACCGCGTGAGGAATCGACCCGAGGAGGCCAGGGGTGAGAGCAGCAAGCCACCATTGCCGGAGAAGAAGAGCGGCTAGGTCCAGGTGACTGAGGGTAGATTAGGGTAAATTGAGTGTGGAGGAGCGATGAGCGGGGGCTGAGGATTGTTTTCTAGGTCTCAGGTAGGCAAGGGGGGTATAGCAACCCCACTCTGTAACTCCTCCGCGAAGAGGAGGCGGAGAGCCCAGTTGGGCGTTTCGCATTTAGGGAGACTTAGGTAGAGAGCTATGGCTCGTTGGAACTGGCTCGTCAAGACGAAGCCAACGGACGAGGAATCGCGTGAAACGGTGGAGGAGGGAGTGAGAACGGTCCGGGGGAGTTAGCTGTCGTGAAGCGACTGTTGGACCGCGTGAGAGCGGGAGGTAAGGGATGAGCTCCACATCGTCCGATCAAAGCGGAGATCTAAACCGGGCCGTCGGATGGCTCGCAGGTGGAGGGGGCGCGTGACAGCCAAATAAATGATCCAACTTTAGGCGTTACAGAGGATATTAATGAAATCGATTAAAGCACTATAGTTATACTATATTGAAAGCTAATAAAAAGGATTTGAAGGGTCAAATCAACTCCAAATAACGCCAAATTTGAACCATAGGCTGATAATAAAGTCTAGAACAATGCTATGCAATCACTTTCTCGTTTAATGCATAATATGGACATTAATAAATATATGGCTCATAAAAGAGTATAATAATATATTAAAATCAAGGAATTATATGAAAAAGCTTATTAATGAGAAACATGTGAGTAATCTCGAGATATAAAACACATTAGGGTACAAATACTCATTACTCAACAAAATAACATATTATTATGAATTAAAATCATATTTCGAGGAGAGAGAAACAATAAAGGTTAATATACACATATATGAACTCAAATACACATTATTAATAATATATTTATCCAAAAAGATCCAAATAAATATAATCTAATATATTATCCCATAAATGACCAAATTACATAATTAACCCTAACTTATCTCCTAATGTGGGTTATTTGTGCAAACACCCCTTCATTATCATAAATGAGGGTAAATAGTGATTTCAACCTCAGATTGTGCTCAAATTGCACAAGGAGTCCAAGAATGATCCAAAAGGATGGGAAATTTATGGAATAGGTCCAAATGGACTAAAAGGCAAAGAAAAGCTCAAGAATGGGTAAATTGCAGGGAACACCCTGAGATTCAGTATGTTACATATGAGGTTAGATCATCTCGTAGGATGAGGAGGAGAGCAATAGTCTTGGGGGAAAAAGCCTCCAAGAAAAGGAAGATTCCTGACACATCCCCTGAGGACAATGCTCAACCCAAACTCTAAGTGGTAGTTAGAGAAAGAGATGACAAGAAGAGTTGGATGCCTTAGTCTCCCATACATTCAAGTATGTAGGTTAGTCATGCATTCTTTACATGAAGGTTTTGAGTACCAATGGGAAACATAGATTATGAGTGTTTTCTTGACCTCTAGTGCCTTGTGACGACCCGACCTTGGGTGGTTCGTGCCTGTTAGGTTGAGGGATAGCTGCCTCATTAAGAGGGTTGATGGTGATCGTATAGGAACCCTAACGGGCATATATGGATAGGAAGAGGCACGTACCTACATAGAAGAGAGTGAAAGCAAGGCTGGCAGTGGGTGTTAGACCTAAGCCAGATAGGTTATGCCTGATGTTCATGAGATGAGCATGCAGAGCTTTGGATGAATTTGGCCCGACATAGGTCTTGATAGTATGTTTCACCCAAGTAAGGATAAATGTGTATCCTTAAGAGCTTGACCCATTGGTAGGACTAGTTGTAGGGTTAGCTCTAGAGAGAGAGTGAGGCCCGGTGAGGAAGGTTGGAGACCTTGACTACGAGACATGAGGAAACATGAGAAGTTGGGTATAGTATGACTCAGAATAGACGACCCTGAGTAGATATATGTGGTTGCCTCATGCATGATCGTTGGAGGATTATCACACCTTGGATGCCTTTAGAGGAACCAAACCCTAGAAAGAGAAATAGGCTTCTTGAATCGATGTACATATGTTATGGGTGCCTACCTTTTAGGTATAGGAAGGAGAGTTCCTTAGACCCTGAAGAGGTATGGTAACAAGTTGTGAGGTCTCACATTGTCCTTGTGTAGGACTCTAAAGGTTGTTCACGTGAAAGGGTGATGGGATGTTTATTCCTTGTCTGGTATAGATTCGGTTCATGGTGGAACAATTAAGCATGTTGTTAGACAGTTGAAGCATAAGAAGTGAATCTGGGGTTCCTGGACCAAAGAGGGGAAGTAACAATACCTTGTGTACATGATGCTCATGAGGCTGTATGAGTTCAAGGAAATCAAGCATAGCACCCCCTATGTTTCAGAGAAAAGGAAACCCCACTAGAAATGTGGTATATGTTTGATGTACCCCTCACATGTTAGTGACATATGTATGACATTGGCCAACTTCAAGGAATAATGAACAATTATGTCATACCAAGTAACTCAGAATGGTTTAGTAGGTTGTCTTCTTGCTAGATATGTGCATAAGTATCATGTTAGGTGCTAAGCATATACATGATGATGTAAACCCTAGATGAAAGAATGTTTGGTGACCTTTGTTACTATTAAGAGAAAGTTTTCTCCCATCCTAGTAAGGAACCTGTCACGAAGGGTGAGTACCAGTTTTTGATTAGGTTTGAGGTAACTTGAAGAGGTCAATTATAAGAGCTTGATGAGCTAAGTGTAAGAGCACATAGTATTATCACGAATCTATAGACCCATGTGTGACCATCTCTTAAGGGCATGAGGATATGTTGCCATGGAGGTAGCTTGTATGGGGCCAGACCAATTTAGGTAGATCGCAATGATTCCTATGAGGGATGCAAGGTTAACCATGAATGCCTATAGAGAGGATGGAGATTCGGGTGAGGATTCAAGGATTATATGTGATTGAGTATCAACACAAGAACCTACAGTAGAATCCTAAGTCAACACTAAGGTCAAGAAGGGATAAGACTGATGGGAGTAGGAGTTGTCTGTTCCCTGAATGCACAAGACCATAGTTTCGAGAGGTAACAACTACCTTTGTCTGAGGACCATGGGTTATGAGGTTGTCCACCTCCATGATTTCATGGGGCCTAAGGGGTAAATGTGAGAGGCACTCCCTAGATGCATAAGGGTCAGATCACCCCAAAAGTATTGGCACCTTAGAGACCTTGAGGTAATGACTAAGGATTTTACATAAGAGAGATGTTAAGATTCATAGGTGATGAGAAAAGTCTTCCCATTGGTGTAGACCCATAATGGAGATGTTCATGGTGAGGAGTCATGTGAAGTATGTTTCAACTTAGATTGGAAAGAGTGATGGCGATGTGTGATGCACCATATCTACTCTTGGAATGGGATGAACTCTGTATTTAAGAGTGATAGAGATGTGTGATGCACCATCTCTACTCTTAGAATGGGATGAACTTTGTATTTGGACTACAGCCAAATGCTTATTTCATCTTGTTATGGGGGTGAGAGACAGGACAAAACACATGTCATATACTAAGGATGAAGGTGAAATGAGTTGAAACCCTTTTATGACGTTTGAGGAAGTACCACACCCTTTGGAGTATATATATTTGATAGGTTATTTGAGAGCATAAGAAGAACAAGGGTAATATGAGAATTTACCTATCCAGAGTAGTTTGGAATCTATGAGTTATAAGTTTGGATTTGACAACCAAGATGATGAGCTCGAAGTTCTCTTGATACATATAGGCCTAGACCCAAGACAAGGATATGTTTTCATCATCACCTAGTACATAAAGGAATTAATGTGGTAACGAATGCTCTTAACCAAGATACAACTCAGGTGTACCGTTGTCTTACCAGTGGAGAGAGCTGAAAGAGGTTGCTAGGTGGACCTTGTGACCATTAGAGGACTAGACCTATGTGGCTAACACCCAGATACAACCAGACCCCTCGGTTAAGTTGGTGGTTGCCTAGTTAGCCAGCTCATAGCTTAATGGGATGAAAGGATTGACATAAGAACCTCAGATACACCTATCAGGAAAGAAGGTGGTGAAACCCACTACTAGAGCATTTTAGGGTTTCTAAGGAGTCAACCTTGAGGAATACTGTCATGCAAGGATCTCACAATGTTAAGTACACCATACCCCGTAGTACTACCATGATGGTTAAGGTTTGCAGTGGTACCTAGAAGAAGGATGTAGATGTGCATGTGACCAGTTTCCATAAATACCAGAGGGTTAAGGCCTAACACCAATAGCCTAGTGAGTTGCTTTAGATATGAGGATTCCATGAGAGGGAATGGGAGTAGATCACCATGGACAGTTTGGTGGGTCTCCCCTGGACCAAGAGAGGGCATGATGCAATGTGGGTTATGGTAGATCACCTTACCAAATTGACCTAATCCCTATCCTAAGAGAGAGCACTGTCAATGTGATAGATCTGGTTGAACTATATATATATATATATATATATATATATATATATATATATATATATATTTATATATATATATATATATATATGAGAGAGAGATAGTTCAACTACATCGTGATTCGAGTTCAAAGGTTCTTGATTATGACCTCAAGTTCACTTCCATGTTTTGGAAGTAGGTACAAGAAGAACTCGATGCTAGATTAAAGTTTAGTACAACATATCACCCTTAACTGATGGATAGTCAAAAGAGTATGATCTAGACTTTAGAGGGTCTGATGAGAGAATGTGTTCTCATTCAGGGTGATACTCATGGTTTTGTGGTTCGACCTCTCCTTCCAAGGCTAACACAGGTAGAAGGGATCCAATGTTTTACATGACCATAACATCGTGCTACTTGTGGATCTTCAAGTCCAACTAAAGTCAGTGAAATGACTAAGATTTCCCAGGATTGAAGGAGGTCAGGTTCATGGATGTTACCCATTGATTTTGTGGTCTTGAGATAAATGAATATCATGAGTTTGAAGGTTGTGAGGAACCATTTCTGAGGTTCTTCTTTAGTACCGCTTTCTTCCCTTTGTTGCTTTGTTTTCTTTTAGGGGTACTGTGGTCTTTTTTCTGTTGAACTGTATACCATGAAACGTGGGCAGAAGATCTAGGCGTCCAAGTTCTGTCAGCCCACCTCAGAAAAACTCACCCAATTTTCAAGTTTATTAAGTGATGTGATTTTGTCGGATTTCTCTTTGGTTAGGAATTTAAAAATTCATAATAAATCATGTATAGCTCAGAAAAAAAAAAGTTGTTTCTGAATCATGAAGCCATTCTTTATCCATTGGTATTAGTTTAGTCACCTAATTCCAAATTAATAATTATATGGTTTTTATGGATTTATCTAATTGGCTAGATTTTCTAAAATTCATAACTAATAATGACGTCAAAAAAATATAATCTACAATATGGAAAGATTTTTCTAACCTAATTCACTAATAATAAAATGGTGAATTTTAGGGTTTGTGTAATTAATGTGAAACTAACCCTAATTGTATATAACATGTTTAATAGGTGTCTGAAGACCATGGATTAAACCTAGGGTTGACCTTGGACACATTTGACTTTATATGAGGTATGATTGCATTGCCTATTTTTCTATACTGAGTAGTTAACCCAAATTATCTCGCTCTTGATAGCCTACACAATCTCTCTCTCTCTCTTTTGAGAATTTATTTCATGTGAAATATTCTACTTGATTTTGATCTTATGATGAACCTACTTTGTTGGACTTTCTATTAACTCTAACTTGTACTTCTATTCTTGATGAAACCCTAACTCTTACCCACTTTTGTGGCGGATGGTTATATTGTCCATTTATGTGATGGCAATCTCTTTATTTCTATTTATATGACTAAACTTTTTCTTGCCTTCACATTTTGCATGCTTTGTGATTCAGTAGACCTAGAGTAGTGCAAGTAATTTGGTTTTTGGATTGTGTGCCATGCTATATTTTTTGGATGGAGGTTGTGTGCCCCATACTCGGGTTGTCTTCCCACTTTTATATATATTGGGAGTTTGGCAGCACGTCATTCTCTATCAGGTTTTAAGGTTGTGAGCTTTGGAAACCATTGTTATTAATATTTTTCTAGTGCTACATATATCTTACATGCATGCATGTTGATATTATTGTGATGGGCTTTGTGCCCAAAATTTATATGTGCTTTTGTGGTACAACTTTTATGTTTTATTTATGGCAAGTATTCTTCTTGCATATCATATTTTAAGAATTCATATTCTTTTGGTACCCACTTGGGTGATACTTTCCTCTTCTATGGGAAGCCTTTTTATATAATATCCTTTATTCCTTATACTACTCAATCCATATTTAACATACACATACCACCCTTTATGCTGATATCTTCTACTTTTTTTCCTTTTGCTGGGGTATGCTTCCAACCCCATATGTAGGAAATGGAAGACTGGAGATGGTGACATGGACATGCTAGGTGGAGCTCTTGGGGAGATAGAGTTAAGATAGATAGATATCCCTCTACTTAGATCCTTATGTTGTAACTTTCATATAAGCACTTATTGGTAGAATATTTTGTAATTATGTTTACATTGAATATTGTCATGAAATTTTATTCTACTACTATGCCTTGATCTCTTTTTGAATACCATCACTTGAGAAAAAATGTACACCTATTCCAACATGCATGTTAGTATGTTTGGAATAGATGGGTTTATTCTTGAATTTAGTAGGGAGTGGATCCCCTCTTGGGCCCACTCCTTACAGATGATTTGTTTGTGATAGAATTCTTAGGAGATAGAAGAAATTGTTGGGTTATGGATGGCTAAAAATACCATAGAAACAACTAAAATTTCATCCATATTTTGGATAGAAGATCTCATCTACAATGACACATGTAGAAGGAGAGACGCGAAATATCCCTTATTGTGGATCAAGTCCAATGATGTTCCTCATGTGAGCAGGGGCTTCATTTGTAGTAGTACATAGTGGTTGATGATATCCTCCTCACAGAGTCACTTGGCCTTTGTCTCTACATAGCCCACACTGATCACCAAGAAATCCACATCCCACTCCTAAAGCCAGCAAGGAGCAACCTCTTTTGCAATGTTCTAGCATTGCTCTCTATCCTTCTCTTTCTCCCTTCTGGGTAGTGACATCTTGGGTATCTCATGTGTTAAGACTTGCAACATGAATCCTATCCCATCATATCCTTTTAAATAGCGAGGCGGAGAATATGGTTCCTAAGTATGAAATTCAGAAATAAAAAGCCACCGATTAAGTTTATGTGATCATTCACGAACCTATAATCGACTAAGTATGAAATTTTAGAAATAAAAACCACCTACTAAGTTTATGAAATTCAAAAATATTGTGAGCATTCTATTAGTGCACGAAAAAGAGGATTCACTTTGATGAACAAGATAATAGTGCAAAGGAGCAAAGGTTCAAATTTGGATGTTGACTTTTATATAGTTGGAAATCCTATTGGGAAAATAAAGCTACATTCATGTAGTATTTAGGGGTTACTATTTGTAGCAAAGTGCCAATAATATAGAATCTTGGCATAAGTATATGTTGTCCTGGAAAACCTCATATAGAAGGGCATAGTTGTGAGATATATAAATTTATGATATACTTATAAAGTCTTTCATGTTCTTTCATACCCATTTCTATAAGTAGTATATGATCTTTTGTAGGGCATATTTCACCTTGATGAAAAATTATATTGTGAAAATGTGTTGCAATATTGTGGTAGGATTTGAGGAATTTTAGGACAAATATGACAAGAGATCAAACAATTAGCAACAAGAGGAAGAAGCCTTCTACTGAGCAGTGGCCTTGTGTTGATGTGTGGCAAAAGTTTGTTGGTATGAGGAAAACTAATGACTTCAAGGTATTAAGTCTCCTTTAATTAGATGAATTCAATGTATTATGTAATTAACTTATATTTTGGATTAACCAAGCTATATATGATGGAAGAAAAATAGGCATGTAAAGAGTGTGTTGTAGGGAAATATGGCATTAGATAAGGTAATAGAAATAAAACTTAACTACCATATTCCCATTTAAATAGTAGATCATGTCAATAATTATGTAATGGGAAGGTGGATTGCAAGATTCATACTTGATCATAGAGCAAGTCTAAAAATAATCCTTGCAACATTATGCAACTTTCTTCAAGTTGCACCTGGACATAAACAACAACAGTTTCCTAGTTGATTACCATGGACAACGATTGTCTTTGTCCTCATAGTAGGTGGCAACGGTCTCCTCATCTCTGTAGCATTCCACACAGACCACTACAACTCCTGTCATTCTACATGAATGGACAACAAGGAATTGTCTCTCTTAGTTGACGTGCTAGCATCAACTTGCTCTCCTACAATTGTCTTTCCCTCATTCCTCCCTTTGACGAGCAAAACGTGCCTAGGTTTTCATGTTACAACAACTATGAGAAGACAACAATTGTCAAAGCTTATTGTTGTGTCTCTCGAAGGCCCCCATGATACCTTTATTTATAGGAGGGCCATGGTAGGGTTTCCAGTTTGAGCGGGAGTTGAAGAGACGGAATTTCATGAATTTTCTAGAACCTACAAGTATTGAACCGGTTGGTTCACATGTGAGTTGATCGGTTCAACCCTTGAATTGGTCGTTTCACTATATTTACCAATTGCAATTGTAATGGTAGTTGATATTTGACTAATGCACAACAAGATATCAGCATCAGTTCTTGATCTAATCGAATTTATCAACAAAGTGGTTGGTTCACAACCTAAATTGGTCTGTTTACAGACCTGAGATGATTAGTTCACTTGTTGAACTGGTCGTCTCATGGATCTAACTTCTAGTGTTGGCTCAATTGACCTGAGACTTGAATCGATCAGTTTAACACTTGAACCGATCGGTTCATAGTTCATTCAGTCAACTTTAAGATATTGTTGTTTAAATTGTAGACCTAGCTCTTTAGTATTCAAATTTAAAATACATTCATGAATGAACTCTTATTTCAAGTGTATCTTATGTGTGTGACCCTATAGGTTCCAAATTATGTTGGCAGTGAATGTCATAACTAATGTATGACATCATAAGAAATGAATGGCATCTAGAAAAACATTATTGCTACCCAAGTAATCAGAAAATTGGAGAACAACTTCAACCTACAATCTGTGATTGGTGTTATAGTGATCGCATAGTTCTTTTGTCTCTAATATCCAAATTGAACTCGAGGCATGGAATCGTCATCCTCTTCTACATTCAATCCATGTTATTTGAACTAGAGCAGATTGTCTTAGATATATGTAAGCTCAATACCACATATTGACTCACATGATCATGGTCATGCATTTCTCAGTCTCACTTATCAAGTGCCCAGGATATCAAACTCCTACATCACTCACACTCATCCCCATGTGTCACAATGCACCTAGGCACCACCTTTATGGAAAATCTTATTAAAGGTCATGATGGATGATGTCAAAGGACATTGAATGATATGTGATGAGTGTAGTGATTTTAGGTCTTAGAACAATAATCACAACCATCACTATGAGAGATGATTCTGACTACCAATCATGGTTTCCAAGCTTCACTCTCAAGGTTGGCCTATCTGATACACTATTCTCTAACAAGTAACTATGTGTTTGGTTTGATATCACATATCATGACTAATGAGATTCTGTTATCAACCAACACACACTCTAGTCTTATGTATTATTGCTATCTATCAACCTTCCACAATAACATTCGACTAGGGATATAACAAGAATACATATAGTCTTAACATTTGTATGATCTCATTGTTTAGGTCCTCAACCCAAAGACATACGTCATTGAGTAATATATTATTTAGATTCATATTTTGTTACATCTTTATCTCATAACTGAATAAAATAGAATAAATTGGAAGATTTCCTTTATTATTGATGAAATCATTTACAAGAGATACCATTATAATAATCATATGATTGTCTCTCTGGGAATACATACCAACAAACTCCCTCTTGCACTTAGGTCCAATCACCCATGAACTTAATCCCAAGTGATATAACATGGCCTTCATGCTTCTGCTATGAAAGTGCTTTTGTCAAGGAGTCAACTACATTGCTCTTAGTTGGTACTCTACAAATCTTCACATCTCCTTGATGTACAATTTCTTGTATGAGATGGAATCTCCTTTTAATATGCTTGGAACATTGATGCAATATCGATTCCTTAGCTTGAGTAATAGCTCCATTATTGTCAAAATATAGGTCAATTGCATCGATGATGCTTGGAACCACCCCAAGTTTTGAGATGAACTTCTTGATCCAAACAACCTCCTTTTCTGCATTAGATGCAATAATGTACTCGATCTCTATTGTAGAATCAGCAATTGTCTCTTGATTGGAACTCTTCAAGCTTAAAATTCATTGTTCAGGAAAAACACAAATCCAAATTGTTGTCCATAGTCATCTTTGTCAATTTGGAAGCCTGCATCGGTTTAACCTTGTACCACCAACTCATCCTCTCTGCCATAGACAATGAACTAATCCTTAGTTTTTCTCAAGTACTTAAGGATGTTCTTCACGAAAGTCCAGTAAGCTTCACTAGGATCTAAATGGTTTTTCCTCATCATGCTCAAGGCATACGAGACATCTAGATGAGTACATAACATTTCATACATGATACATCAATTGTTGATGCATATATAATCTTATTCATGTGCTCCCTTTCTTCACAAGAATTGGGACATTGAGCTCTACAGATAGTAACTCAATGAGACATGGGTAGGTATCCTCACCTAAGAGTTCTCCATGTTCAACATCTTCAACACTTTGTCAATGTATGTTATCTGACTTAGTCCAAGAATCCTTCTAGATCTATGTCTATGGATCTTGATTCCTAGGATGATGGACGCTTCACCTAAGTCCGTCATAGGTTCCTAGCCAGGACTTTACAATATATAAAGTAGGAATTTCATTCCCCGTCAACAGTATGTCATCCGCATACAATATGAGGAATACAATCATTCTCCCACTAACCTTCTTTGAAACACATGATACATCTTCATTTTGACTAAAGCCATACTATTTTCCTATTTTGTCAAATTTAAGATTCCAACTCTGAGATGCTTGATTTAATATATAGATTGATCTTTGTAACTTACAAAATTTACTTTCAACCTTTGGATTTATAAAACCCTCAGGTTTTGTCATGTACACATCCTCAAGAAGATTCACATTATGGAATGTGGTTTTATCATACATTTCCCAAATCTCAGAGTCATGATAAGTTGTCATGGAAAGCATATCTTGATGGACGTAACCATGGAAAGTGGAGAAAAAGTTTCATAATAGTCAACACCCTGAACTTGTTTGAAACCTTTTGCAACCAATTTGCCAGCTTAGGTTTGTACATTACCATCTGTGTCGGTCTTCTTCTTGAAGACCCACTTGCACCCTATGGGTTTTACCCCTTCAGGTGGATCCATCCAGGTCCATTACTTGTTGGAGTACATGGATTCCATCTCATATCTCATGGCCTCCAGCCATTTTTTAAACTCTGGTCCCTTAACAACTTCTAGGTAGGAGGTTGGGCCATCATCAATTACCAACTCATCACCTTCTTGAGTCAGTAGATAACAAAATCTATATGTCTCAAGGTGTGTCCTACTAGATCTGTGAGGTTCATGTGTTACATGAGAAATTAAATTCAACAACAATTTGTGGCTTTCTATGTTCCTCTTGTACCTCTATAGGTTCAATGTTTTCTTGTGGGTCTCAAAATTCTTTGAGTCATAATTTCTTCCCACGGATTCCTTTGGAAATAAATTTCTTTTCTAGGATTGCAACATCCCTGGAAACAAAAACTTTGTTGTCAGTTGGGTTATACAAGTAGTATCCCTAGGTTTCTTTTGAGATATCCAACAAAGTAACATTTATCTAATTTAGGGACAAGCTTTTTAGGAAACATTTTCTTAGAATAAGCTTCACATCCCCAAACCCTCATAAAAGACATTTTAGGATGCTTCATAGTCCATATCTCATATGATATATTTTGAACCAATTTAGATGGTATGCGATGAAGTGTAAACACTGTAGTTTCTAGAGCATAACCCCAGAAGGAAGTCAGAAGATCGACAAAACTCATCATTGATCACACCATATCTAGTAATGTGTGATTCCTTATTTATGGTACACCATTGTGTTGTGGTGTTTGATGCAATTTTACTGTGTGCTGAAACGCAAGAGAACGCGTCGAGTAGTACAGGCCTTTGTGAGGCCCGAGTCGAACTCAGGGATATGTGCAATCGTCGGGGACTCCTACTAACTACTCGCGATCAACTAAGCCGATTAACAAGTTGAGAGTTGTTGTTAAAATTAAAAGAAAATAAAAACAAAACAAAACAAACGATCGATTAAATGTTGATTTAATCAATTCAAAAGGGTATCTTTAGGGTTGCGGTTTCACCGCGAGTTTTCATTGTATTAGATTTTATATAATGCCTCAATTTTATCTCTCTATCCGGGTAGTGGTCTGAAAATAGAATTGCCCACTATCGTGGTGCAATTCACTACCTGAGTCTAGGTCGGTTCCACCGTCGTAGTAACCTATACCCTAAACTAAGTGCATTATGAATGATCTCTCAGTATCCACCATTAATTTTACACCACCTTGTTCAAGGGATTTGTCGATTAATGTGAATTATGTCTCTTTTCAGTCGTTAATCCCTCTTTCAAAGTGATTAAGGGCATTAGGTTATTATTATGGTGATCAAGCATAACAATATATTGAGAAAACGAAATCATACCACGGATTTAGGAGATAAAATATGAATTACTATTATAAAATTGTCATACAATGAATTCCCGGGCTACTCCCCGTCCTAAAGACGGAGGGGATTAGCCCCGCATGTTCATATCAAGCAAGTACATGGTAGTGATAGGGGAAATCATATGAAAAACGTGAAATGAGAGGTGAAACTCCTGAACGGAGAAGAATCGGTTGATCCTCCGCGTAGAACATGTGCTCTCCCGCCTTCCGGTGGTGGAATCCATCTTCTTCGGTGTCCGGATCAACTGGTATGAGCTTCTGGCCTCCGTTCTCCTCTCTACTGCTCCTCGGCACTCGTGCAATGGCTAATGCGATCCCCCTCACGTCCTGGCGGCCGTCATTCTGTATATCTCCCTCATTAGGTCGCTAATTAACCACGGCCGTACGATTAAGATCATTCCAAAGCAAACGCATATCTTACGGTGTCGATACCATCGACGCGAGTCGATGGTATCGACTCAGTGTAGTAGTGGCAACCCTTCTCTCCTTTCGTCTGAGCGCCTGATGAAATCCCGATACCATCGACGCAAGTCGATGGTATCGACGAACCTGTAGCGATGGTTTTGTCATTTTGCGTCGTTGTAGCCTCTGTGCGTCGATGGTATCGACTTGGTGTCGATACTATCGACTGCTTTCTCGCCAGCAACCTGATGGTAGCTCGATACCATCGACATCACTGTCGATAGTATCGACTCTTTGCTGATACTCGCGGCTGGCAACCTGTGGTCCGGTCGATGGTATCGACTTCCGTCGATGGTATCGACGGAAGCAGATACTTGTTTTCTCTGAAATTCAAACACGAAACCACATAAATTCACACAAATAATAATATTTCAACAATTAATGCTCAAAACAATGAAATAAAGGGAATTTGACATAAAATAGTAGCAAAGACCAAAGTAGATGAATTATGCAACATTAACCATAAAAATGACTAATAAAAGCATAAAACACATATCAAACAGGTCTATAAATGCGACTCAAAATCATCGCATCAAACTCCCCTAAGCTTAAATGTTGCTCGCCCTCGAGCAACTAATCCTTAGAAAAGAATTGCTAATATCAACTGAAGAACAACACATCACAACCATCATCCCACATGAATCCCACCGGACATTCACATACCGGCCCTTTCTAACCACGGAACGGTAATTACCCTGAAGGCGACAGTAATCATCTGTAAAAGAAATTGATCTCAAAACTGATGAACACTATCACATAAGGCAGTTAACATAATAAAACTTTCCGGTTCAGACTTGGTGCATCTGGTGACCTTCTATACTATGTTGCTCGTCCTAACTACCATCTACATGGAAGCAGTTCTCCTGATATTCATTAGTGAGGAGAAATTCACGGTGGCCTACCAATCCGAGCAACAGGTGGATGAAATGGGTGGCTCATGGAAGAAGTGGAAGTATCGTACAGTTTCAACATGCATAAAACAAAAATGTCCTAAATGATGCAAATGCACATGAAAAATGCCCTAATGCCTAAAATTGGGTGGAATCATGCATGTACTAACCATCCATCTCAAAATGAGATGGACATCTAATTAAGCTACATCATGTACTCAATTATCTTGAATTGTAGGTGATATTACGTTCCTTTCTCCTTCTTATTCTTGTTGCTTTTACATAACTCTTTTTCTTCTCTTTTTTTTTCTTCAACCCTTCTATCCATAATTGATAATGAATATTTTATTGGGCTTATTTCTCTTCATACTCAGAAATTTGCACTATTTAGAAGGTATGGAACAATTTAATTCACCATTGGAGAAAGATTGAGATACATGATATACTTTATACATGAAAATTATGAATGCAACTAAATGGCATGCACCTAAGGGTAATGTGCATGTATCACTATTCTAATTTTTTTCTTTCTTTTTATGCAAAACATATGGAAATAAATTCAATGCAGGACCTATCTATATGCAATGCTGTCAAAGAAGTTAAAACTGTAAAGTACTTCCAATTCTTGTGGTCAATTGTGAAAAGTAAAGAGGTGGAAAGATCACAAGACTAGATGACTGAACCTTAGAAAGATATTATGTGTCCCTCCTTACTGATCTATGTAGTAGTTAAGAGGTTTCTCTCTCTTACATCCAATTAGAGTCTCATTACCATTTGGTCATCTTAGGCTCAAACAACCATTTCCGTCCACTTTCATGAATCATTAGGAGTACAGTTGTGAAATATTGTTTTAAAGTTGACAAAACCAATCATTTCCGTAGGATATGTGCCCAAGGTTAAATAAGACAAGCTTTCCAAACACACAAAAATTTTAAATTTCCCTTGATTTTCCCATGCACAATTAATGAGATGACACAAACTTTATGACATCCATGATTACACTAGATAGCATGTGGATCCTACAAAAACTAAAATTGCAAGAAACAAATAACAAGAACAAAAACAATAAAGTTAAAAACTAAAAACAATAAAAGATAAAGTTGTTCCAACTACCCCCCTAAGCTTGAATTTGACTATGGCCTCATAGTCAAAAACAAACTTAAAGATTGGAACAGTGATATCGGATCACTCCTGTGGTGGTGGAGGCGGGTACTGCGGCGTCGTGGGGTCCCAAGAAGGGTACTGCCCCTGGAATGTCAGATCGTACTGGGGCATCGGCGGAGGCTGTGGATACCCGCCAAAATAATTCTGGCTCTAGTAATGATCGAAGAACGGCTGCTGTTGCACCTCCATCCTGTGCAACCTATCATGGATGTTCTGCTGATTCTCGAAAAGAAGGTGCTCATTCTCAAACATTGCCTGCCGATTGACAAAGAGCCGGTTGGTAGTATCTTCAATACCGGCATAGGTGGTTGTGTGGCTATGCTGGGTCTGCTGGATGTCTTGTAGCATCGCGTACATGCCCTGCATAGAATAGGCATCCTCGCTTGGCTGCGAGGGCGGTGGTGGTGGTGGCGTAGGCTGTGATGATGAAGATGCACCTGGATGCATCTGAGGACGCTTCCACGGTACCACTCGTGCCCGAAGAGGTGTAAATGCCTCTTCTTCCTCCTCAGCCTCGTCATCATACGCACAAGAGAAGGAGTTTGCTCTGAAAGCATGACGTCAACTGACGCAATCACTCCCCTTAAATAGATGTGTCCGACGCTACTGTTGACCCGTCGATACCATCGACGCGAGTCGATGGTATCGACACTTGTCGATGCTATCCGCCCCCTCACTGGTATCGACGGTCGTCGATGGCTGAATCTTGAAACCCGGATCGCTGACGTGTCGATACCATCGACATGGGTCGATGGTATCGACACTGCACTCGGATCGACCGTCTGGATGCCGCAACCACCGTTGATTTGTTCGCGTGGATCGGTGACGTGGATGGTTGATACCATCGACGTGAGTCGATAGTATCGACCCTCTGATTAGGGCAAATCCTCGCGAGGCCCGGCCACCACCTTTTTCACTTGAATGTGTCGATACCATCGACACACCCGTTGATGGTATCGACTTTCCTGAGTCGATTTCTTCTGTAAACCTTCAGAGATCTCAATGGTATCGACAGGTATCTCAATACCATCGACCTTGATTTTACGATCTGCCTGTAGGTCTGTCGATACCATCGACGAGGCCGTCGATAGTATCGACGCAGTGCAAAATCTGCAGTCGTCAACCTGTTCCATGGTCGATACCATCGACCAGTATGTCGATGGTATCGACTCTGCCTCAGCCTGCACAAAGAACAAACCGATCACGGTATCTTTTTTACACTAAAAATTAAACCAAAACAAATCAACCTACGAACGTACATGAACTAAACTAAGGTACCAATGGTTGGGTTGCCTCCCAACAAGCGCCCTTATTTAACGTCTTAGGCTAGACGACTTTTGGGCACCTCATGCATCCGAAAGTGAAATGAGTTTGACCTCATTCACCTTCCTCTTGTAATTTTCACCAAAGTAGAGCTTCAATCTTTGTCCATTCACTAAGAACGTGGTCTCACCATCACGCACCAAGATTGCGCTGTGTGGTTTGACCTCTTCTACCACGAACGGCCCACTCCACCGGGATTTGAGCTTCCCGGGATGCAACTTCAGTCGTGAATTGAACAACAATACACTATCTCCTTTCTTGAACGTGCGCAACTGGATGTGGCGATCGTGGATTAACTTGGTGCGCTCCTTGTATATCAGCGAGTTCTCATATGCCGTCATCCGCAGCTCATCCAACTCATTCAATTCAAGCAATCTCTTCCTCCCTGCTCCCTCGTAACTCAAGTTGAGCCTTCTAAGCACCCAATGTGCTTTGTGCTCTAACTCTACCAGTAAGTGACAAGCCCGACCATATGCTAACCTAAAAGGTGTGGTGCCTATAGGTGTTTTGTATGCCGTCCTGTGCCCCCACAATGCATCCGGTAGTAAGGCACTCCAACTCTTCCTCGTGGACGCCACCGTACGCTCCAAAATCTTCTTAATTTTGCAATTGGAGACCTCCACCTGTCCTTGAGTCTGCGGGTGATATGGGGTACCTATGTTGTGTTTGACCCCATATTTCTTCAATAATGCCGAGAACTTCTGATTCTGAAAATGCGTACCCCCATCACTGATGATCATTCGGGGCACTCCAAACCTGCAGAAAATGTTTTCTTTCATGAACCTACACACTACAGTGGAATCGTTAGTCCTTGTGGGTATTGCTTCTACCCACTTCGACATGTAATCAACTGCGAAAAGAATATATAAATTTGAATTTGAGGACACAAAGGGTCCCATGAAATCTATGCCCCACAGATCAAATACCTCCACTTCTTGGAACACATTTAGGGGCATCTCCTGTCTCTTTGAAATATTACCTACTCGTTGGCAGGAGTCACATTGCCTTACAAACTCGTAGGCGTCTCGGAACAAGGTTGGCTAATAAAGGCCACTCTCCAGAACTTTAGTTGTCGTACGAGAGCTCACATGGTGTCCTCCTATAGGTAGTGTGTGGCAATGACGGAGAACGCTCTCGTACTCCACCTCAGGCACACACCTGCGTAGGATACCATCCCTGCATTGCTTAAGAAGAATCGGGTCATCCCAAAAATAATATCGTAAAGAATGGAAAAATCTTTTCTTCTCTTGATATGACCAATCTTCCGGGATGATCCCGCAAGCCAAATAATTCACAATCTCAGCAAACCAAGGGTCTTTAGAATTAATTTTCAAAATCTGTTCATCCGGAAATGTCTCAGTTATGGGTATATGTAAATCTTTTTCATCCACCCTCTCTAACCTAGACAGATGATCCGCCACAACATTTTCAATCCCAACTTTATCCTTGATTTTGATGTCAAATTCTTGTAAAAGCAAAATCCACCTAATTAATCTAGGCTTTGCGTCTTTTTTCTCCATTAAATATTTAATTGCGGCATGGTCAGTCCAAACGACTACTTTAGATCCAACTAAATATTGCCGAAATTTTTCAAAAGCAAAAACAACAACTAGTAATTCTTTTTCAGTAGTTGTATAATTTAATTGGGCATCATTCAAAGTCTTTGAAGCGTAGAAAATCACGGTGGGTTTATTGTCCACCCGCTGCCCCAACACGGCTCCTACCGCAAAATCAGAAGCGTCACACATGAGTTCGAACGGTTTAGTCCAATCAAGCATTTGAACAACCGGCGCAGAAATTAGTTTCTCCTTCAACACGTCGAACGCATGTAGACATTTGTCATTGAAATCAAATACAGCGTCTTTCTCAAGTAGTTCGGATAGAGGTTTCGCGATTTTTGAAAAGTCTTTTATAAACCGACGATAAAATCTGGCATGTCCCAAGAAAAACCTTACCCCTTTAACAGAATTTGGTGGGGGTAACTTGGAAATAACTTCAATTTTTATCGGATCCACCTCTAAACCTTTGCTAGACACCTTGTGTCCTAGCACTATCCCCTCAGTCACCATCATGTGACATTTTTCCCAGTTGAGGACCAAATGTGTGTCCTCGCAGCGCTGTAAAACTTTATCCAGATTATAGAGACATTCGTCAAATGATGCACCATACACTGAAAAGTCATCCATAAACACCTCAAGACAGCGTTCTACCATGTTAGAAAAGATAGCGAGCATACAACGCTGAAAAGTCGCAGGTGCATTGCATAAACCAAAAGGCATTCGGCGATACGCGAAAGTCCCGTAGGGACAAGTGAAAGTATATTTGTCTTGGTCCAAAGGATCAATTGAAATCTGGTTGTACCCCGAGTACCCGTCAAGAAAATAGAAGTGCGATCGGCCGGCGAGACGCTCTAGAATTTGATCGATAAACGGTAAAGGAAAATGATCCTTTAGCGTGGCGGCATTCATACGGTGGTAGTCAATACAAACTCACCACCCGGTTACCAATCGAGTGGTGATAGGTTCATTTAAAATATTTTGGGTGACAGTGATTCCCCCCTTTTTAGGGACTACCTGTGTGGGACTCACCCATGTCGAGTATGATATTGCGTAAATGATACCTGCAACAAGAAGTTTAATAACCTCCTTCTTTACAACCTCCATCATGCTTGGATTGAGACGTCGTTGAAGTTGGATCACAGGCTTGGCTCCCTCTTCGAGCCG
Organism: Alisma plantago-aquatica; assembly: GCA_963693085.1. Classification (NCBI taxonomy): domain Eukaryota; kingdom Viridiplantae; phylum Streptophyta; class Magnoliopsida; order Alismatales; family Alismataceae; genus Alisma; species Alisma plantago-aquatica. The sequence continues at coordinate 807,351,622 of OY856412.1, read as the reverse complement.
AATCTTATGCTGACATAATGTAGGGGAAATCCCCTGGATATCTGCAACGGACCAACCAAAAGCTCCCCGGTGGTTCTTCAGCACTATCAACAATTGTTCCTCCTCATCCGCACTCAAATAAGCAGCTTTAATTGTCCCCGGTGGATATCTGTAACTTGTCTTCCTCAGCTAGAAAGACATATTTGAGATGTGGTGGCAGCAGCTTTAATTCTAACTCTGGCGGGCTGATCAGAGATGATTGAAGCAGCGGGGGAAGTTCACCTAAATCTTCATAATGCCTCGCATAGAAGCATGGAAGCATCTGAAGCATTTTGGCACACTCCTTGAGTGATTTGCTTCACATCCAATCATGTGTAATATTTACCAAACAAGCCTCCAATGGTAATTCAGGATATGCATCAAAAACAGAAATTCCAATAACATCATCTTCCGTAGAAGGTGGAATGTCCTCATCCTCATCATTAGGGAACCCTACAGCTTTACACAGAGATACTACCTTGGTCTGTTCCATGATGTCCACAGCCAAAGTTCCATTGTCCACTTTTCTCATCACATGAGCCATGTCCAGAAATGGCTTCCCAAGACAGAGTGACATATTATTATCCAGATGTTTTACCACACGGTATTGTTCCTGTGCTTTAGACGACACAGTACTAGAGGGCATGACCATCTCAAATCGGTCATCGGCTATACCCAAGGTCAAACGACCTCTCCCCATCTCTAAAATCATGTCGGCTGTAGCTTGGAAAGGATGTCCAAGTAATAGCTCGTTGCCATGTTCATCCTGCATCTCCATGACTACAAAATCTGTTGGAAAAACAAATATGTCCACTTTCACTAACACATCTTCACGGATTCCATATGGCTTTACCACCGAATTGTCTGCCAATTGAATAGTCATGTTGCTTGGCCGTGACTCCTTCAATCCCAACTTTTTGAATGTAGAAAGGGGCATCAAGTTGATGCTTGCCCCTGAGTCACATAATGCTTCACCAAATTTGACTTTTCCAATATAACAAGAAATGTTAAAACATCCTGGATCTTGCCTCTTTGGCGGCAAAGTGCCCATGATGAAGGCACTCACTTGCTCTTTGAGCATGACAACCTCTGTATCCGGAATTTTCCTCTTCTTGGTAATGATGTCCTTTAGAAATTTCCCGTAAGACAGGATTTGCTCAATGGCCTCCAATAGAGGAATATTGAGTGAAAGCTTCCTGAAACTGTCTAAGAACTTCTTAAATTGTACATCTACCTTCCTTGCCTTGGCACTGTTTGGATACGGGACCGGGACCGCTTGTGCCCTTTGATGCGGTGGCACATAGGGTGTCGTTTTCTGAGATCCTTCCTCCTCTGCAATCGGGTCTTCAGTAGAATCCACAACTGTGTCATTGACTGGATCTATGACCGGTGCGGGCTTCTCCTCATTGGCTTCACCTTCTACTTCAGCTTGTGGTGTGCTTGTCTCCTCGGCCCTTGGATTTAACAATTTCTTGCCGCTTCTTAGTAAGATGGCCTTTGCCTGTTGGTTGCCCCCTGGAACATTGGTGTTTCCCGGAAAACCTGGATGTGCCAGTTTCTTTAAACTGGCTATCTCTGCTGCCATCTGTGTCATAGATGTCTTAATGGTCCTCATTTGCGCCCCATGGCTCTGTAGTGTTTGCCCAAACTGATTCATAAACTCCCCTTGCTGTTTAATTTGCTGGCCAAACGTAGTCATGAGTTCTTGATTTTGCTTTATCACCTGATTGAGCAGCTTTGTGCTCTTATCCTCTGCTACTGGCTGGGGTTTGGCATCCGGATCCTGCAGAAAATTGTTTGGATCTTTCCACAAGAACTTCTTGTCTTTTCTCCATGCATAGTCGTTATTCCTGTAACCTTGCTGCTGTCTCATAAATTTCACTTGAGCCTCGTCCTCAGACTCAGTATCCTCCTTTGTGAGCAATTTCTTTGCGAGAAGATCCATCTTCTCATTCAGTTCTTTTATGGCCTTAGATTCTCCTACTGCTCGGACCTGCTCCACGGCGCCTCTTTCGCCCCATGATTGTTTCCTAGCCATATTCTTTAATATCTCCCAACACCCGGTGTCCATGTTGTTCAAAAAGAATCCTGACCCAGTTGAATCAAGGTTGCTCCTATCGTGCTAGGAGAGAGCAAAATAGAAGATCTTTACCAGTGTTTCTTTATCCAGCCCGTGATGCGGGCACCGTCTCAGCATGACCTAAAACCTCTCCCAGGTCTCAGAATATGTTTCACCTGCCTGTTGGGTAAAGTTATGGATCTTCCTGATCATGTCGTTGGTCTTCTCCAGAGGAAAGAACCTCTCAAAGAAAACCTCCACCATATGGTCCCAGGACTCCACAAACTCATCATCTAAATTGTGTAGCCATTCTCGCGCGGATCCTGCCAATGAACTCGGGAAAAGCTTAAGATAAAGTGCATCCTGTGGAAACCTGTCGATTTTAACCATGTCACAGTTCTCAACAAACTGACTTATGTGCGTGACGGGGTCCTCATTCTTGAGCCCATGAAAAGCATTGTACTTCACCAGATTAATCAAAGCTGGATCAATCTTATAGGTAGGTATGTTGATTGCTTGCTTCTTTATAGGCCCTTTTGACGCGGATGCAGAAGAAGCCTTGATCTTCTCCCATATTGTTTGTGGCTCGTCCATCTCTTCTTGTTCAGGTTCTGACTCTGTTTCCTCAAGATGGTCCTGATTATAACCGTCCTCGTCTTCTGGTCCCGTAAGTGGACCCTCTGGTGTGTGTCGCGTGTAGTCAGTACTACGCGTCTGCACCATGCACAGTACCTGAAAATGGAAAATTTAACTTAGCATTGTTCCTGACGATTACAAATACTCAGAAAATAGATTATGAATTTTTGGAATGATAAAAAATAATAATAAAAATAAAAAGGTGGCCTAGAATGGCCGCTCACAGCACTCAAAGTGCCAACAAATTGTCGTATCCCCGACAACGGCGCCAAAAACTTGACGCAATTTTACTGTGCGCTAAAACGCAAGAGAACGCGTCGAGTAGTACAGGCCTTTGTGAGGCCCGAGTCGAACTCCGGGATACGTGCAATCGTCGGGGACTCCTACTAACTACTCGCGATTAGCTAAGCCGATTAACAAGTTGAGAGTTGTTGTTAAAATTAAAAGAAAATAAAAACAAAACAAAACAAAACAAATGATCGATTAAATGTTGATTTAATCAATTCAAAAGGGTATCTTTAGGGTTGCAGTTTCACCGTGAGTTTTCATTGTATTAGATTTTATATAATGCCTCAATTTTATCTCTCTATCTAGGTAGTGGCCTGAAAACAGAATTGCCCACTGTCGTGGTGCAATTCACTACCTGAGTCTAGGTCGGTTCCACCGTCGTAGTAACCTATACCCTAAACTAAGTGCATTATGAACGATCTCTCAGTATCCACCATTAATTTTACACCACCTTGTTCAAGGTATTTGTCGATTAATGTGAATTCCGTCTCTTTTCAGCCGTTAATCGCTCTTTCAAAGTGATTAATGGCATTAGGTTATTATTATGGTGATCAAGCATAACAATATATTGAGAAAATGAAATCATACCACGAATTTAGGAGATAAAATATGAATTACTATTATAAAATTGTCATACAATGAATTCTCGGGCTACTCCCGGTCCTAAAGACGGAGGGGATTAGCCCCACATGTTCATCTCAAGCAAGTACATGGTAGAGATAGGGGAAATCATATGAAAAACGTGAAATTAAAGGTGAAATCCCTGAATGGAGAAGAAATGGTTGATCCTCCGCGTAGAATACGTGCTCTCCCGCCTTTCGGTGGTGGAATCTGTCTTCTTCGGTGTCCATATCAACTGGTATGAGCTTCTGGCCTCCGTTCTCCTCTCTACTACTCCTCGGCACTCGTGCAATGGCTAATGTGATCCCCCTCACGTCCTGGCGGCCGTCATTCTGTATATCTCCCTCATTAGGTCGCTAATTAACCACGGCCGTCCGATTAAGATTATTCCAAAGCAAACGCATATCTTACGGTGTCGATACCATCGACGCGAGTCGATGGTATCGACTCAGTGTGGTAGCGGAAACCCTTCTCTCCTTTTGTCTGAGCGCCTGATGAAATCTCGATACCATCGACGCAAGTCGATGGTATCGACGAACCTGTAGCGACAGTTTTGTCATTTTGCGTCGTTGTAGCCTCCGTGCGTCGATGGTATCGAATTGGTGTCGATACTATCGACTGCTTTCTCACCAGCCACCTGATGGTAGCTCGATACCATCGACATCACTGTCGATAGTATCGACTCTTTGCTGATACTCGCGGCTGGAAACCTGTGGTCCGGTCGATGGTATCGACTTCCGTCGATGGTATCGACGGAAGCAGATACTTCTTTTCTCTAAATTTCAAACATGAAACCACATAAATTCACACAAATAATAATATTTCTCAATTAATTCTCAAAACAATGAAATAAAGGGAATTTGACATAAAATAGTAGCAAAGACCAAAGTAGATGAATTATGCAACATTAACCATAAAAATGACTAATAAAAGCATAAAACACATATCAAACAGGTCTATAAATGCGACTCAAAATCATCGCATCAGTGTTCCAGGTGTAGTCCATTGTGATACTATACTACAGGCTCACAGAAGGTCCTCAAAATCTTTACTTAAGTATTCTCTACCTTGATTAGAATGAAGTACCTTAATACTTTTGCCAATTTGCACTGTACTTCATTTATGAAATCCTTGAACTTTCAAAGATTTTTTTACTTATGTTTCATCAAGTAAACATAACAATACCTATTGAAGTATTCAATGAAGGTAATGAAGTATTGATAAGAACCACTAGCATTTGTTCTAAAAGGGCCAAATACATCAGTTTGTATGAGTGCTAATAGATCACTATCCCTCTCACTATTTCCAATGAAGGGAGTCTTTGTCATCTTGCCCAACAAATAAGACTCACATATCTCTACTGATTCAAAAATAAAAGAGTCTAGATAACCATCTGTATGGAGTCTAGAGATGTGATTCTCATTGATGTTCCCTAGATGACAATGGGAAATATATGTTTTGTTTGAGTTATCAATTTTAACCTTTTGATATTTAGGTTGTAAATTTTTTTCTTAAGATATAACAAATAAAAACAATAGAACATCGAGGTAGTACCATAAAAGATCTCATCTTTTGCAATACAACATTTACCATTCTTTATATGAAATTCATATCCATCATTGTCTATGCAAGATATAGAAATAGTGTTTCTATTTATGGTAGGTAAAAATAGTGGTTCTTTAACTATGTTACAGGCCATGTGGGTAGATATAAATAATAGGTTCCAATAGCAGTGGCAATAACTCTTGCTCCATTTGCAACTCATAGTTCATCCTCACCCTTTCATAAAGACTTACTTCTTTTTTGATCCTTCATATTCGAGCATATGTGAGATCCACATTCAGTATCTGGTACCCAAAATGAAGAAGTAGATAAACATATCTCAATAACATATATACTTCAAGTGGAGATCTATAAACCCCTAACCAGGATTTCATCCCCAAAATCCCAGATAAAGGAAGACAGATATTATTCATTCATCATACTATCTAGCCTCCACATAACATTTCATTGTTATGGAGACACCATAAAGCATTGATCAACACAAAGTTATTCCACACAAGATTCCAATAGAATCAATTCCATATGACACATACTCCACTATCCTTTTATTATTGACTGTGGAATTAATTTTGTGTCAGGTAACACTTTTTCTTAATTTACAATTTCATGTGACAGATTCTTGTTTCTGAGGAGTCTCCCATGCTCCTTATTTAATTCAGCATTTCACTTTCATGATCATAATTATGTTCTGTCACCCATTTGGGACTATAAAGTTTTCCATACCTTGATTGTGCCATTTCCCTTGGTGACACAATACTAGATTTCCTTATTACCTATAGTAATTATATTATTAGTTGTACATTCTCTTATCATAAGGAAAGTTTACTTATCAATTAAGAACTTATCTTAAAGATATCTTCAATTGTTATGTTTATGCAAAGCATAAACCCCTAACATGTGATGTTTATACTATTAAACTGATTTCATGGTTGACCATTCCATGTAGACAACATAAATCATCTGGTATTTCTCAGATACCAGAATCTCTTACCTTGGTATCTATCACATTTGTTGAAAACACATCACATATTTATCTTCCTTTCATCTTGAGACATTATTTGTTACATATGTCTTTACCTTGGAACTAAAGTCCAAGATAAATTGATACTTTTCAAAGTATCCATCACATTAACATTTTTATCTTATTCACGTCAAGTGCCCTAAGACCCACTTGATTACCATGTCCCCGAAAGGAAAGAAAACATGGAATCATATTCCTCATTATTATTTCATGAGTTCTATTCATGAATCATTTACTCTTTGTCTCATCCTAGGTTCCTTGCCCTCTACACAGGAATTTTTAAGTATGATCACATGACATTATTCATTTCTTTGTTATTATCTAACATGTTCATGAGCATCTTATGATCTCATCACATTTCCCATTTCCTCATTATGGGAGAAGATCTTTATTATGCACACAAACTTTATCGAACAGGGATCACCTCCCTTGTTCTCATTCTTATCTTATGAGGAGTATACTTTTTACTTCCTCATACATATATATTTATCAGGGATTATTTCATATTTCTCTTTCTTATTCTTAGGATATGACACATTTTTCCATTCCATATTTCTAATTTCATGATATTCAGTGGATTATCTCAAAATGATTGCTTAATTAGAGCAATCAAAAAGATAACAATCTAAGAGTTTCCATACTCACTTTATCATCAATATTTGTATACCTGGACAGGGTATATAATTACTGAGATTAAGTAGTATGCACTTTGTATACTATCATATTCCTTCCTTTTCATATTATTACAAGCATAAGATTTAACATTCCTGGATTTTATCCAGGCATCTCTTCCATACCTCATCTTCCTTCATAGAGGTAAGAACAATATGAAACATCTATATTGTTACTGCAAAAAATGTAAATCCTCGTAGGACTATTCAAGGAAAACTCAATCAATTACTTTCTCAAATTAACTCAGGAAACCATAAAAGGACATATTAGAATGGTATTATTTTGTCTGACTTGTTTCATTTTGCAGTTATTTGCTGCCTGAGGCTGATTCTTTTCATAGAACCTTGCCTGGGACGTCTGTCTACATCCTCGAATGCTAATGCTAGACCACTTCTTATGAGAGTCCAGCTGACCCTACCTCTACAACAAAGTTGCCAGTATACCCTGGTAAGTTATATAGTAGAGACACAAGATGTCCTGCATGTGATCTCGCACTGACCAAGATGTGGGAGGTCTTGGAAGCTGGCTCTTCCATTGACCTTGTATGGTACTAATTTTGACTTCGCAATGGTCGGTTGGAGTATGAGCAGTATACATCATCTCCTCAGGGCATAAGTGTGATTGTAAAATGTAATCAACCGTTTAGCATGTTTGCTTAAGGATTGAATACGGAAATTTACTGGCTGATGTTACATTTCTTTTATGCATCTTTAGTTGATAGATGGTATTTATATCTCTTTACATTCATTGCAAGTAGATGGATGAATTTCGACTCTACCATGGGTAGATGTAATGTTCTCCTTAGGAAATGAGATTACTCCACTCTGTTCACACAGTGATTTATCTACTGTTAAATATATACAAAATCTTTCTACTCAGTTTTATTCTAATAAACTGCAATAATAATGTTTTGGCGGAGAGTTATATCTCTCACTGGGGTAATTTACAATTGTCTCACCCCTGTGGGATCCAATGTTTTTAGGTGGACGTGGACAAAGAAATAGAAATCCCTACAGCTAAGGAAGGACAACAACAGCAAGGACAGCAGTGAGATCTCAGGTGGAGATATTGTCTGTCAAGTCATGTAGATAGTAGTCCTATGTGTCGTCTCTGTACTCTCATATCCTCGGAGTTAGTAGTTAGTGCTTTTAATGAATTGATCTGAGATTTTGGCTTGATGTCTCGAGGTTCTTATGTTGTCTATATATAATGTTAATAGGGTAGTTGATGTTTGTAATCCTCAAGAAGAGATGGTACAAGTTATGTACTTATGAACCAGGATGTAAATGTTATACATTGGTTCTTGATGAAAGAGTTTTCCTATGTTTGGATCTCTTTGTAAAAAGTTTTAATTTTTAGTGATTTTCAGTAATTCCATTGTTAACGAATGCTTCCTCTTAAGTAAATAATATTTTTGTAAGTTGGATCTCCAAATGGTCTTGAGACCGTTTGCCCCATCCTATCATTGAAATTTGTGAAATTCCATTAGGGTTTTGATCATTGAATTGATCATCAAATCATCTATTAATTGCATTTCAATTTGGTATCTCTAGACCTTGAATTACTCAACCATACTCAACCCTAGACCTCCAAACGGTCTTGGTTGACCTCCAAATGGTCTTGATACCGTTTGGGTGACCTCCAAACGGTCTTGAGACCGTTTGGGTTAATCAACCCAAAAAAATCTAAATTAATCAATTGGAAATTCAGCACTTCACCTGATTAGGGTTTGGTAATTGATAAACCTTCAACTAATGAACCCTTTGGAATTAATCAATTAAATTTGATGGGTCATCAACCATAATCATTAGCATCAAACCTCCATATGGTCAACTGTGGTCAACTCTTCCAAACGGTTTGAAACCGTTTAGTTCCTAACGGTTTGATGAAACCATTTAATTCCAAATGGTTTTGTTAAAACCGAATGGACAACTTGTTAAAACTGTATGGAATAGGAATTCCTTGGGAAAAGTATCCAAGATGATGTCATCATCATATACCTTCATCCCTGTAACTTATAGTACTTATGATTTCATTAATTTACCAATTACAACAAACAATTAATCAAGAAGATGAAGGAATCAACGAAATTGCAAGATTGATGGTTGAATAACAATGTAGAAGGGTTCAAGTTATAAAACCCGCCTCCAATTGAGCTTCAAAGCTTCAAGTTCACGTCAAAAATGGTGGATGAAACTCCATTCACTATCCCAAGGCTCGTCCTCAAGCTTTGAGTAAAAAGAATTGGTTAGAATTAAAGATGGGATCGAGATAAGAAGAAATCATGCATTGATTTTTTATTTCCACCATGGAATTGAGGTGAAAGGAGGTCAAGATGCTTACCAACAGGTTGGGGGTCGTCCTCCTGATCCACCAAGCTCCCTTGGTCATTTTGAAAGGAAGAGAGAAGAAGTGGATTCGAAATTACCCCTTTACCTCATGGATAAAGGAGCATATATATGAATTTTATTGAAAATTCATTTAAGAGAGAGAAAGTAGGAATTATCTCCTCAATTTCCTTGCCACTTGCCCCCTTATCTTCCTTATGGACGAGGCTATCCTCTTTGCCTCTTATTCCTCTCAATTATCCATGATTTAAAGAAAAGAAAATTAAGCACCTTAACCCTTATAATAATAATATCCTAAAGTTCGTGGATATTTCTTTTTCTTTTCTTAATGTGAATGGGTTCTCCACTCACGTAGATATTTCCTTTGCATTTGCAAGGCACAAGGACGTCCACACTTGCTGATTTTCAACCAACACAATTTTGGTTGAAGGGAAATCCAATTAATATAATTATTTTTGCATTAAATTGAATTAGGGTTTCAATTATGCTTAAATCTTGATTATTTTAAAATCAGGATCCTCTCTCCTTCAAAGAGGTACAAATGAGATTCCCCTCTCATTTTATTTGCTCTAAATGATTCCAAGAAGCATTATGGACTATTTTGAAGTAGTAATTTGCATATTAACCCTAGGTTTTGGGTAAATTACATATTATACCAAAACTAGGGTTTTATGCACTAACATTGTTTTATCAGCTCTTTCTTGGTACTCAGGCTTTTCCCAAGCCATACCTCTGCATCATCTTCATTCTCATTATGCTTCAACATGTGAGGAACATTTAATCATGTAACATTTTCAAGTTAACCCCTCAACATGGGTAATTTGCACTTTAGTCCAAAATAAGCAAGCATTGCTTCAATATTATTCAAACGGGACCAAAATTGAAACATAGATTTCTTTTGGGCCTTAATTACTTTTCAAAATATTAAATTAAGGATCTAATTAACTTTCTTAAGAAAAACTCCCAGGGTTAAAGCATAACCCTAGTCAGGGATGTTACAAATTATAAACCCCTAACAAGGATTTCATCCCCGAAATCCCAGATAAAGAAAGACAGATATTATTCATTCATCATACTATCTAGCCTCCACATAACATTTCATTGTTATGGAGACACCATAAATCTTTGATCAACACAAAGTTATTCCACACAAGATTCCAATAGAATCAATTTCATATGACACATACTCCACTGTCCTTTTATTATTGACTGTGGAATTAATTCTGTGTCAGGTAACACTTTTCTTAATTTACAGTTTCATGTGACAAATTCTTGTTTCTAAGGAGTCCCCCATGTTCATTTAATTCAGCATTTCACTTTCATGATCACAATTATGTTCTGTCACCCATTTGGGACTATAAATTTTTCCATACCTTGATTGTGCCATTTCCCTTGGTGACACAATACTAGATTTCCTTATTACCTGTACTAAATATCTTCTTAGTTGTACATTCTCTTATCATAAGGAAATGTTACTTATCAATTAAGAACTTATCTTAAAGATATCTTCAATTGTTATGTTTATGCAAAGCATAAACCCCTAACATGTGATGTTTATACTATTAAACTAATTTCATGGTTGACCATTCCAGGTAGCCAACATAAATCATCTGGTATATCTCATATACCAAAATCTCTTACCTTTGTATCTATCACGTGTTGAAAACACATCACATATTTATCTTCCTTTCATCTTGAGACATTATTCGTTACATATGTCTTTACCTTGGAACTAAAGTCCAAGATAAATTGATACTTTTCAAATTATCCATCACATTAACATTTTTATCCTATGCACATCAAGTGTCCTAAGACCCACTTGATTACCATGTCCCCGAAAGGAAAGAAAACAATGAATCATATTCCTCATTATTATTTCATGTGTTTTCAATTATTCATGAATCATTTACTCTTTGTCTCATCCTAGGTTCCTTGCCCTCTGCATAGGAATTTTTAAGGATGATCACATGACATTATTCCTTTCTTTGTTATTATCTAACATGTTCATGAGCATATTATGATCTCATCACATTTCCCATTTCCTCATTATGGGAGAAGATCTTTATTATACACACAAACTTTATCGAACAGGGATCACCTCCCTTTTTCTCATTCTTATCTTATGAGGAGTATACTTTTTACTTCCTCATACACATATACTGATCAGGGATTATTTCAGATTTCTCTTTCTTATTCTTAGGATATGACACATTTTTCCATTCCATATTTCTAATTTCATGATACTCATTGGATTGTCTCAAAATGACTGCTTGATCAGAGCTATAAAAAAGATAACAATCTAAGAGTTTCCATACTCACTTTATCATCAATAGTTGTATACCTGGACAGGGTATATAATTACTGAGATTAAGTAGTATGCACTTTGTATACTATCATATTCCTTCCTTTTCATATTATTACAAGAATAAGATTTAACATTCCTAGATTTTATCCAGGCATCTCTTCTATACATCATCTTCCTTCATAGAGGTAAGAAAAATATGAAACATCTATAATGTTACTGTATAAAATGTAAATCCTCGTAGGACTATTCAAGGAAAACTCAATCAATTACTTTCTCAATTTAATTCAGGAAACCATAAAAGGACATATTAGAATGACATTATTTTGTCTGACATGTTTCATTTCACAGTTATTTGCTGCCTCAGGATGATTCTTTTCATAGAACCTTGCATGGGACATCGGTCCACATCCTCGAATGCTAATGCTAGACCACTGCTTATGAGAGTCATGCTGACTCTGCCTCAGGGGTTGATTCACCATAACATTTCTGGCTGAGCAATTTCTTGCCAGATGTCCTACCTATCTACATTGATAACAAGTTTTTTTCTCCCACTAAGGCCTAGATGGTTATTTACCCCTTATGGGTAGCCCTTGCCTTGGTGCACTAGTCCCTGGTTGTATCGGTGGTACCAAAAACTTCTTCTTTTTGGAACTACTAGGCCTCCGTTCCTGAGTTTGGATAGACCTTTTCTTAATTCTTTCTTCCTTATTCTTTATTGGACAATTCTTTATGATATGTCTAGGCTTCCTACACCTATAGCAAATTTTGCTTTTGGGCTGTAACCTATTCCTTCCCACATTTTCTATTGCTTCATCATGTTGATGTTGATTAGGAATCCTGTTGGAGCCTATAACTTCAGCATTGGGGGTTGGTAATCTGGGTTGTATTGCTAATGCATGGTCCACTACATGCATCACAGCTACCCTAAATTGCCCATACAGAGCTTGGAAGGTTGGGCTCTCTATCATTGCTTGATTCAACTGAGGATATTCAGATACAAGTTCCTTCCTAGTCCAGTCCCTTGCACCACTTCTTGGTGCAGCATTGCTGTTTTCTGCACCACTTTCCTCATGTGACCCAGCCATCTTCAAATTCTTCTTCTCCTATATGAGCAGAAGACATTATCACATATACTAGAAGACACTAGAACAGACTCTACTACCTTAATCATATGTCTCTATAGACTCAGTGAACCTAGAGCTATGATACCAACAATTGTGGCATCCAACTTACAAAAATAGGATTTACTTAAGCGGAAGCATTCGTTAATAGCGGAATTACTGAAAATCACTAAAAATTAAAACTTTTTACAAAGATATCCAAACATAGGAAAACTCTTTCATCAAGAACCAATGTATAATATTTACATCCTAGTTCATAAGTACATAACTTGTACCATCTCTTCTCGAGGATTACAAACATCAACTGCCCTATTAACATTATATAGAGATAGCATAAGAACCTCGAGGCATCAAGCCAAAATCTCAGATCGATTCGTTAAAAGCACTAACTACTAACTCTGAGGACCTGAGAGTACAGAGACAACACATAGGACTACTATCTATATGACTTGAAAGACAGTATCTCCACCTGAGATCTCACTGTTGTCCTTGTTGTTGATGTCCGTCCTCAGCTATAGGGATTTCTATTTCTTTGTTCGCTGATGCGATGATTTTGAGTCGCATTTATAGACTTGTTTTACTTGCGATTTATGCATTTATTGGTCATTTTGGTGGTTAATATTGCATAATTCACTTACTTTATTCTATGATCCTTCTCAGTGTCAAATCTCTCTTATTTTATTGTTTTGAGCATAAATGATTACAATAATAGGTTTTATCTCGGATGATGTGGTTTTGTTTTGCAATTTCAGGAAAAACACATATCTGCAGTTGTCGATACCATCGACATCAGTCGATACTATCGACACAGTCACAGGCAGGCAGCCGCAAGGAGCAGCGCAGAGTCGATACCATCGACTAGGAAGTCGATGGTAGCGACGCACCATCAGGTTGCTGGCGACCACTCAGTCGATACTATCGACACCATAGTCGATACTATCAACATTTTCAGCTTCAGCGACGGAAAAGGGATAAAACTGACGCCTAAGGGTGTCGATACCATCGACCCGCGTCGATGGTATCAAGCCAGAATCAGGCACAACGACGGAAAAGAAAGAAGTTATGTCGATATCGTGAGGGGTTGATACCATCGACCCACGTCAATGGTATCGACACTGTCAGATCAGAGTTTGCTTCAGATCGGCTCTAATCCAACGGTTGTGATATTTTTGCAACCTAACTTGGTGATTATACCTAATGACGACGGCCAAGAGCAGGGTATCACGTCATTAGCCACTACACACGTCCCGAGAAGGTGTGGAGCGGAGCCCAGAAGCATGCCCCGACCGTTCCAGAAGCCGAAGAAGATGTTTTCCACCGCCGAAAAGCTATAGATCGCGCACTCTACGCCGAGGAACGATTGGATCTTCTCTGTTCAGGGGTTTCATTACTTTATCCACGGTTTTCTCCATGTTTCCCCTTTCTTCAACCATGTCTTGCTCTGAGATGAACATGCGGGGCTAATCCCCTTTATCTTAGGACCGGGAGTAGCCTGGGGAAGCATTGTATGACATTTTTATCATAGTAATTCATCATTTGTCTCTTAAATCCGTGGTATGATTTTGTTTTCTCAATTATATTATTATGCTTGATCATCATAATGATAATCTAATGCCTTTAATTACTTTGAAAGAAGAATTAATGGTTGAAAAGAGATGAAATTCACATTAATTAACCCATCCCTTAAATAAGGTGATGCAAGGTTAATGGTGGAAACCCAGAGGTCAATTCTAATGCGCCTAGTTAAGGGTATAGGTTACTACGACAGTGGAACCGACCTAGACTTAGGTAGTGAATTGTACCACGACAGTGGACAATTCTGGCTACAGGCCACTACCCGGATTGAGAGATAAACCTGAGTAACTATATGGAAATTCATACAATGAAAACCCGCGGTGAAACCGCAATCCTAAAGATCTCCATTTGAATTGATTAAACTAAGCACTTAATCGATTGTTTTGTTTTGTTTTTATTTTATTTTTCTTTTTAAACAACTCTCATAACCTTTTTATCGGTCTAGCTGATTGTGAGTAGTTAGTAGTAGTCTACCGATAATTTAGTGTCCCTGAGTTCGACTCGGGCCTCACAAGGGCCTATACTACATTGACGTGTGCACTTGCATTTTACGCATGGTAAATTCGTGTCAAGTTTTTGATGTTGTTGTCAAGGACACGGCAATTGTCGGAACTACGAGTACTGCAAGCGGCCACTCTAGGCCACTTTTTATTTTATTATTAATTTTGAAATTCAACATTTTTATTCATATTTAGAAATCGTCTAGCACGGTACTGAACCTAAATTATTATTTTGCAGGTACTAGTGCATGGTGAGGACGCGTAGCACAAACTACACACAGCTATCACCAGAGGTTCCACTGTTGAGACTAGACGACAAAGAGAACAACATTCAAAACCGACCTGAAGATATAGATTCAGACTTTGAACCAGAAGCTATGGCTGAGGAACAGACAATCTGGGAGAAGATAAAGGCGTCTTCTACATCTGCATCTAAAGGGTCGATCAAAAGGCAGGCTATCAACATTCCCAACTATAAGATCGATCCAGGCATAATAAATTTGGTCAAATCAAATGCATTTCACGGGCTTAAAAACAAAGACTCGGTGACTCACATTAGCCAGTTTGTGGAGAACTGTGACCTGATCAAGATAGACAGGTTTCCACAGGAGACATTGTACTTGAAGTTGTTCCCCAACTCTCTGGCGGGAAATGCACGAGAATGGCTACATAATCTTGATGATGAGTATGTGTAATTGTGGGATCATATGGTCGAGGTGTTCTTCGAGAGATTCTTTCCTCTTGAGAAGACCAACAATTTGGTCCAAAAAATCCATAATTTCAGCCAGAAGGCAGGGGAGACTTATTCCGAGACCTGGGAACAGTTTCAGATCATGTTGAGGAGGTGCCCACATCATTGGCTTGACAAGGAGAAACAAGTTAAAATCTTCTATTTTGCTCTTTCCGAGCATGATAGAAGTAATCTGGATTCAGTAGGTTCAGGTTTCTTCTTAAACAACACATGCATAAGGTGTTGGGAAATTTTAAAGAACATGGCCAAAAAGCAATCTTGGGGCGACAGAGACGCCGTAGAGCATGTTCGGGCTATAGGAGAGTCAAAGGCCATTAAAGAGCTAAATGAAAAGATGGACCTTCTAGCAAAGAAACTGCTTGCAAAAGAAGACGCGGAATCTGATGACGAAGCTCAAGTAAAATTCATGCGCCAGCAGCAGGGGTACAGAAACAACAACTATTCTTGGAGGAAAGACAAGAAATTTTCATGGAAGGACCCAAATAATTTCTTACAGGACCCTGACGCAAAACCCCAACCGGCGGCGGAGGATAAGAGCAATGAGTTGCTCAACCAAGTAATCAAGCAGAATCAAGAACTCATGAGCATGTTTGGCCAGCATATTAAGCAACAAGGGGAATTTATGAATCAATTTGGACAGACCTTACAAAGTCATGGGGCTCAGATGAGGACTATAGAGACATCTTTGGCGCAGATGGCAGTTGAAATAGCAAACTTGAAAAAGCCAGCGCAGCAAGATTTTCCGGGAAATACAAACATTCCAGGAGGAAACCAACAAGCTAAGGCAATTCTGCTATGGAGCGGTAAGAAGATTTTAAACCCCAAGGCCAATGAACCAAGCAAACCCCAGTCAGAAACCACAGGTGAGGCCACAGAGGAGGTTCTGAATCCAATCACAGAGCCGATAGAGGATGTGGCAGAGGATGTCGCAATAGAACCCATCATTACTGAGGAGGAGACATTGAAGAAGACACCATATCTTCCACCACATCAAAGGGCACAGACTGTCTCGGTCCCATATCCAAATAGCATGAAAACCAAAAAAGTGGATGCTCAGTTCAAGAAGTTTCTAGATAGCTTTAGAAAGCTTTCTGTCAACATTCCATTGTTAGAGGCAATAGAGCAGATTCCCTCTTACGGCAAGTTTCTGAAAGACATAATCACAAAGAAGAGGAAAATCCCAGATACCGAGGTCGTGGTTCTTAAGGAATGGGTGAGTGTTTTCATCATGGGCACATTGCCACCTAAAAGGCAGGATCTGGGTTGATTCAACATTTCATGTTACATTGGTAAAGTGAAATTCGGTGAAGCATTGTGTGATTCTGGGGCAAGTATAAATCTGATGCCTCTCTCTACGTTCAAGAAGTTGGGACTGAAGGAATCAAGGCCAAGCAATATGACAATTCAGCTAGCAGACAATTCCGTGGTGAAGCAATATGGCATTTGTGAGGACGTGTTGGTGAAAGTTGATCGGTTTGTATTTCCAGCAGACTTTGTTGTAATGGAAATGCAGGACGAGAAAGGAAATGAGTTACTCCTTGGGCGACCCTTCCAAGCCACTGCAGATATGATACTTGATATGGGAAGAGGCCGTTTGACCTTGGGTATTGCTGATGATCGATTTGAAATGGTTATGTCCTCAAGCACAACGCAATAAAAAACAAAGGAGCAATGCCGCATGGTGAAGCACTTTGATCATAATATTTCTCTATGTCTAGGGAAGCTGTTTCTAGATATGGCTCATGTAATGACTAAGGTGGAGAAGGGCACACTGGTTGTAGACATTATGGAGCAGACCAAAGTTGTTTCTCTTAGCAAGGCTGTGGGTTTTCCGAATGATGAAGAGGAGGACATTCCTCCTTCTACTGAAGATGATGCCATAGTGAGTTCTTTTCTCGATGCATATCCAGAATTGCCTCTTGAAGCTTGTTTGGTCAATATAACACATGATTGGATGAGAAGCAAATCACTACAAGAATGCATCAAGATGCTTCAAATGCTGCCTTGCTTTTATGCTAGGTACTATGAAGATCTTTGAGAACTCCCACCACCGCTTCAGTCATCCTTGATCAGTCCTCCAGAGTTAGACTTGAAGCCACTGCCGCCTCACTTGAAATAAGCATTTCTAGCTGAGAGTGAAAAGTTACCAGTGATTATCTCGGCATATCTGAGTGTCGAGGAGGAGGATCAACTGCTGATCGTGCTGAAGAACCACCGAGGTGCATTCGGGTGGTCAGTTGTGGACATCAAGGGGATCTCCCCTACACTGCGCCAGCACAAGATCTGGCTCGAGGAGGGAGCCAAACCTGTAATTCAGCCACAGTGCCGACTAAATCCAAGCATGATGGAGTTCGTCCAGAAGGAGGTGATCAAGCTCCTTTCTGTAGGCATCATCTACACTATCTCTGACTCGACGTGGGTAAGCCCCACACAGGTAGTCCCTACAAAGGGGGGAATTACTGTGAGTCATAATTTTTTAAATGAGCCAGTCACGACCTGTCTGGTAACCGGGTGGCGTGTGTGTATTGATTACTGTAGATTGAATGCTGCTATGTTGAATGATCATTTTCCGCTTCCATTCATTGATTAGATTTTGGAGCGATTAGCATGTCGATCTCATTTTTTTTAGATGGTTATTCGGGCTACAATCAGATTTCCATTGATCCTAAGGACCAAGAGAAGTCCACCTTCACTTGTCCTTATGGAACATTTGCATACCGTTGTATGCCCTTTGGTTTGTGTAATGCACCAGCAACCTTTCAGCGTTGCATGCTTGCCATTTTCTCCGATATGGTTGAGCGCTGTTTGGAAGTCTTTATGGACGATTTCTCCATCTATGGTGCGTCTTTCGATGAATGTTTATATAATTTGGATAAAGTTTTACAACGATGTGAGGACACACACTTAGTTCTCAATTGTAAGAAATGTCATATGATGGTTAGTGAAGGGATTGTGCTTGGACATAAAGTGTCTAGCAAAGGGTTGGAGGTAGATCTGGTTAAAATTGAGGTTATTTCCAAATTACCCCCACCGAACTCGGTTAAAGGGGTACGGAGTTTTCTCAATCACGCAGGATTTTATCGCCGCTTTATCAAAGATTTTTCAAAAATTGCTAAACCATTATCTGAGCTGCTGGAGAAAGATGCGGTCTTTGATTTTAATGAAAAACGTTTGCATGCATTTAATGTGCTTAAAGAGAAATTAATTTCTGCACCGATTGTGCAAACAACATACTGGACAAAGCCATTTGAATTGATGTGCGATGCTTCGGATTTCGCAGTTGGGGCAGTTTTAGGACAACGTGTGGACAACAAACCCGCTGTGATTTTCTATGCGCCCAAAACTTTAAATGAAGCACAACTCAATTACACGACTACTGAAAAAGAGCTTCTTCCCGTTGTTTTTTCTTTTGAAAAATTTCGGCAATATCTTGTAGGATCTAATGTTGTGGTATGGACGGACCACGCCGCCATAAAGTATTTGATGGAAAAGAAAGATGCCAAACCTAGATTGATTAGGTGGATCTTATTGTTACAAGAATTTGACCTTGAAATCAAAGATAATGCGGGAATAGAAAATGTGGTTGCAGACCATTTGTCTAGGTTGGAACGGGTAGATGAGAAGGACATAAATATACCCATTACCGAGACATTCCCTGATGAACAACTTCTTTCTATAAAATCTAAAGATCCATGGTTTTCTTATATTGTCAATTATCTTTCCTGCAAAATTATCCCAGATGATTGGACATATCAAGAGAAAAAGAAAATTTTCCATTCTTTGCGATATTATTTCTGGGATGACCCCATTTTGTTGAAGCAATGCAGGGATGGAGTTTTGCGCAAGTGTGTACTGGAGGTTGAGTATGAAAGTGTACTTCATCATTGTCATGCTCTACCCACGGGAGGTCATCATGCCAGTTCTAGAACTGCGGACAAGGTACTTGAGAGCGTCCTTTACTGGCCTACATTGTTCCGGGACGCATATGATTATGTGCGGTGATGTAATTCCTGCCAACGGGCAGGTAACATTTCAAAGCAACAGGAGATGCCCCTCAATGTATTTTAAGAGGTTGAGGTGTTTGATTTGTGGGGTATTGATTTCATGGGACCCTTTGTGTCCTCAAACTCTAACTTGTACATTTTATTAGCTATTGACTATGTTTCGAAGTGGGTAGAGGCAATACCCACTAGGACTAATGATGCTACTGTAGTGTGCAGGTTCATAAAAGATTATATTTTCTGCAAGTTTGGCTTACCAAGGATGATTATCAGTTATGGAGGTACCCACTTCCGAAATCAAAAGTTCGCTGCATTGTTGAGAAAGTATGGGGTAAGGCACAACATTGGTACCCTGTACTACCCACAGACAGAGGGGCAAGTCGAAGTCTCCAATAGAGAGATTAAGAAAATCTTGGAGCGCACAGTGGCTTTGACACGGAAGAACTGGAGTACTCTGCTACCGGACGCTTTATGGGCATATAGGATGACGTTTAAGACACCTATAGGCACTACGCCTTTTCAGTTGGCTTATGGGCGGGCCTGCCATTTGCTGATAGAGTTGGAGCATAAGGCGCACTGGGCGCTACGGAAGCTAAACTTGAATTATGATGAAGCAGGAAAGAAACGCTTGCTAGAGCTGAATGAACTTGATGAGCTGAGGATGAATGCATATGAAAGCTCACAGATTTACAAAGAGCAAACAAAGCTGATTCACGATCGACACATTCAGATACGTGTCTTCAAGAAGGGAGATCGTGTGATCTTGTTCAACTCAAGGTTGAAGATGCATCCCGGGAAATTGAAATCCCGATGGAGTGGACCTTTCACTGTAGAGGAGGTCAGGCCACATGGAGCAATAATGGTGTGTGATGGCGAGACAACATTTTTGGTTAATGGACAGCGATTGAAGTTGTACTTCGGTGAGGATTACACAAGGAAAGTGCATGAGGTCAAACTCATTGCACTTATAGATGCGTGAGGAGCTTGATTTCGTCTAGCCTAAGACGTTAAATAAGGACGCTTGTTGGGAGGCAACCCATCCATTGGTAGTTTCATTTAGTTTCTTTTACATTTGTAAGCTAGTTTGATTTGATTTTGTTTTCAGTGTAAAAATGATACCATGATCATTTGTTTAGTGTGTAGGCCTGAGGCAGGGTCGATACCATCGACCATTGTGTCAATGGTATCGACATGGGCACAGTTAGGTGCCTATCAAAATTTATCTGAGTCAATACTATCGACGGACTTGTCGATGGTATCGACCTACCATCAGTGAATCTCCAGAACGGGGTCGATAGTATCGACATGGGTGTCGATACTCGTGAGATCCCTGAAGATTTTCAAACGAAATTTGTCTCAGTGAAGTCGATACCATCGACGGGCCTGTCGATGGCATCGACCCGGTTACAGGAAGAAAGCGGCAGCTGGGCCTCGTGAGGGTGTTTTCCCTAACAAGAGTCGATACTATCGACTTACGTCGATGGTAATGAAGCGACATGTCACTGATCCGCGAGAAGGAATAAACGGTGATCGGTACATCAAGAGAATCGATCTGTGAGATGGGTCGATACCATCGACACCCGTCGATGGTATCAATGTGTCATCGATCTGGGCCCCCACATCAAGCTATCGACAACCGTCGATACTAGCAGAAGACCGAATTGTGCTACAGGTGTCGATACCATCGACATGCGTCGATGGTATCGATGGGTCCACAGCAGCGACGGTCACAGTTATAAAAGAGAGGTTTTGTTGTCAAATTGATTCACACCTTCAGAGCCTTTTTCATCCACTTGTGCCTTGCACATTGTTGTGTGACCGAAGCCCAGCTACGAGCATTCAAGGAGCGCAATCTTCACCGAGTCTTCACCGAGCGGAGATTGTCTTCTCTGAGATCGTCTTCACCGAGCTCCATCTCCTATCCTTTTCTTTCTTGGCTACAATGGTGCGTACAGTCGGTGCATCTTCTTCACGTGCGGCCCCAATGGAGATCCCTGAATTCATTCCTCCACCACCCGCGTCGATTCCTCATCCGAGGATTGTCCACCCTTCCGTGGAGATCCGTAAGGTATACGAGGAGCTGATGAAGAGAAAGATTGAGGCCACCCGCTACGTCGACCGAGACATGGTTCATTACCTTGGGTTTGAGCCCAATCTTGCCTACGTCCTGAAGGGGCAGGCGAGACACACGACCAAGAGGCCCGACGAGTTGGAGTACCACGCCGACGGCCAACCATTCTTTGGCGAGTGGCTGACTTACAAGGAACTCGTAGCGGAGTTCATGGCATCATTGGATATCAATGTGGTGCCCAATGATTTGATCGCCACTGACAGAGAGTGGAGGAAAGGGTGGGTGTCGTTCAGACTCTACAACAACAATTACACCCTCACTCTTGCCCAGTTTAATTCTGTGTATAACTGGTATCATGACAATTACCAGCACCGGAGGCCAGACAACCGGATGGACTACGACGCTATCTTCGCCCAGCTGATGATTCCGCCTCTAGGAAAATCCGTCAGCTACCACAACGTTGCAGTTGCTGACTTCGAGCATCCGTTTGTGTGGATTCTGCACCGCATGCTCTGCACCACGCTCTTCGCTCGCGGTGACTTGTCTCTTAGCAAATTCCAAGAGACGTATCTTTTCTTTCTACACAAACTGCTGAAGCGCGAGGAGTGCAACTGGGGTGTGTTCTTCTTCACGCACGTGTTGGCCATGAGGAGGAGTACGCGGAAGGCTCCTATCCATATTGGGGGGATGATCACACCATTGGCCCTCTACCATGGTTTGCATTTTTCCCAGCTTACTCCACTTTCCAACAGGCATAAGGTCAACCTCCATCATCTGCACCGCTCCAACCTCCTCCTGCTCCATGATGGCTTGGCTTATGCACATTGCCACGTCAATCACGCATATCAAGAATGTGCGCTTCCCGACCCCGTCTTCAACATTGAGGGCGCTCAGCATTTCTGAAGGCATGTCATCGCCATCTACGACTCTGATGAAGACGGCGGTGATGATGACAACAATGATGAAGGCGACGAGCATGAAGAGGAAGAGGAGGCTTTCACTCCTTTGTGGGCACGAGTAGCACCCCGGAAGCGTCCCCACATGCATCCGGGTGAATCTTCATTTTCGCAGCCTCCGCCACGTCAGCCCTCTCATCAAGGAGAGAATGCCTACTCCATGCAAGGGATGTACTCGATGCTGTAGGAGATTCATCAGACGCAACAGCAGCATACAACTTCATTTGCCGATATTCAGGATACCACGAACCAGCTGTTAGAGAACTAGAGGGCTATTTACGAGAACGAGCGCCTCCTCCTCGATAACCAACAGAACATCCATGACATGTTGCATAGGATGGAGATGCAGCAACAGCCCTTCTACAACAACTACTGCAGCCAGAATTATTTTGGGGGGTATCCACAACCTCCACCAATGCCCCAGTTTGATCCGAGCTTCCAGGGGCAGTACCCATCATGGTACCCCACAGCCCCGCAGTACCCGCCTCCACCTGTAGAATGATCGGTATCACTGTTCCACCCTTTAAGGTTGTTTTTTACTATGAGGCCATAGTCGAATTCAAGCTTGGTGGGGGGAGTTGGAACAGTTTCTATCCTTTATTTTTCCTAGTTTTTAGTTTTTAGTGCTTTGTCTTTTGTCATTTATTTCTTGTAGTTATTAGTTTGTTTTTAGGATCCACACTCTATCTAGTGTAATTGTGGATGTCAAATGTCATATGTCATCTCGTTGTTGTACATGCGAATCAGGGGCAATTTTGAAAAATTTTAATGCTTTTGCAAGCTTGTGTTGTTAACTTTGAGCACATAACTTAAGGAAATAATTGGGGTTGTCAACTCTAAAATAGGAAACCACAACTGTACATTCATGTGATTCATGAAAGTGGACGGAATTGGTTGTTTGAGCCCAAACTGACCAAATGATAATGAGACCTTAATTTGAAATAAGAGAGAGAAACCTCTTAATCACTACACAGGTCAGTAAGGAGGGACACATAATAATTTCCAAAGGTTCAGTCAATTAATCTTTTGATCGATCCACCCCATTGTTTTCATACCCCACCATAAGAACTGGAAGTACGTTACGATTTTCATATCTTTGATTGCATCCCACGTAGATAGGTCTTGTATTGCAACTGTTTTCACATATTTTTGCATGAAAATGAAAAAAGATAGAATAGTTATACATGCACATTATCTTTAGGTGTGTGTCATTTAGTTGCATAACTATCATTTTGTAGCTGCACTCACATTTTTGTGCATATAGTACATCATGCATCTTATGTCTTCTGAAACATTAAGGGTGATGAACTTGTTCCATACCTTCTGAATGCTTCAAATGTATAAGTTATGCAGCAATAAGTGATCCTGACTAATAATTCCTTGTCATCTATGAAAATAAGGGCTTGAAAAAAATAAAAGTTGAAGAAAAAAAGAGAAAAAAAATTAAAGAAAAAAATTGATAAGTAGGAATGAGAGGGAGAAAGGAACATGTTCACACTACATTTTAATAAGAATAAGTACATGATGTAGTTCCCTTAGATACTCCATCTCACCTTGAGACGGAATGATAGTGCACACATCATTCCACCCAAATGTAGGCATTAGGGCATTTTCATTTGCATATGCATCATTTAGGTCATTATTTTTTTATGCATTTTAAAATCGTATAATGCTTCCATTTCTTCCACTAGCCACCCATTCCATCCACCCGTTGCTCGAATTGGTAGGCCACCATGATTTTCTCCTCACTTGTTAATACTAGGAGAGATGCTTCCATGTAGATGGTATTAGGGTGAGCAACGTAGATAGGAGATCACAAGATGCACCGAGTCTGGACCGGTGGATTTTATTATGTTAACTGCCTTATGTGATTGTGTTCATCAATTTTGAGGTAGATATCTTTTATGGATGATTATTGTCGCCTTTAGGGTAATTATCATTCCGTGGTTAATGAGGGCCGGAATGTGAATGTCTGGCGGGGATCATATGGCGCAGTCCGTTGTGATAATCTGTTCTTTAGTTGATCCTCGCAATTCTATTCTAGAGTTTTATTGCTCAAGGACGAGCAATGTTCAAGCTTAGGGGAGTTTGATGCGATGATTTTGAGTCGCATTTATAGACTTGTTTTACTTGTGATTTATGTGTTTATTGGTCATTTTGGTGGTTAATATTGCATAATTCACTTACTTTAGTCTATGATCCTTCTCAGTGTCAAATCTCTCTTATTTTATTGTTTTGAGCATAAATGATTACAATAATAAGTTTTATCTCTGATGATGTGGTTTTATTTTGCAATTTCAAGAAAAACACATATTTGCAGCAGTCGATACCATCGACATCAGTCGATACTATCGACACAGCCACAGGCAGGCATCCGCAAGGAGCAGCGCAAAGTCGATACCATCGACTGGGAAGTCGATGGTAGCGATGTACCATCAGGTTGTTGGTGACCAGTCAGTCGATACTATCGACACCATAGTCGATACAATCGACGTTTTCAGCTTCAGCGATGGAAAAAGGATAAAACTGATGCCTAAGGGTGTCGATACCATCGACCCGCGTCGATGGTATCGAGCCAGGATCAGGCGCAACGATAGAAAAGAAAGAAGGTATGTTGATATCATGAGGGGTCGATACCATCGACCCGCGTCGATGGTATCGACACCATCAGATCAGAGTTTGCTTCAGATCGGCTCTAATCCAACGGTTGTGATATTTTTGCAACCTAACTCAGTGATTATACCTAATGACGGCGGCCAAGAGCAGGGTATCACGTCATTAGCCGCTATACACATCCTGAGAAGGTGTGGAGAGAAGAACGGAGCCCAGAAGCACGCCCCGACCATTCTGGAAGCCGAAGAAGACGTTTTCCACCGCCGAAAAGTTTTAGATCATGCACTCTATGCCAAGGAACGATTGGATCTTCTCCATTCAGGGGTTTCATTACTTTATCCACATTTTTCTCCATGTTTCCCCTTTCTTCAACCATGTCTTGCTCTGAGATGAACATGCGGGGCTAATCCCCTTTATCTTTAGGACCGGGATAGCTCGGGGAAGCATTGTATGACGTTTTTATCATAGTAATTCATCATTTGTCTCTTAAATCCGTGGTATGATTTTGTTTTCTCAATTATATTATTATGCTTGATCATCATAATGATAATCTAATGCCTTTAATTACTTTGAAAGAAGAATTAACGGTTGAAAAGAGATGAAATTCACATTAATTAACAAATCCCTTGAACAAGGCGATGTACGATTAATGGTGGAAACCCAGAGGTCGATTCTAATGTGCCTAGTTTAGGGTATAGGTTACTACGACGGTGGAACTAACCTAGACTTAGGTAGTGAATTGTACCACGACAGTGGACAATTCTGGCTACAGGCCACTGCCCGGATTGAGAGATAAACCTGAGTAACTATATGGAAATTCATACAATGAAAACCCGCGATGAAACCACAATCCTAAAGATCTCCATTTGAATTGATTAAACTAAACACTTAATCGATTTCTTTGTTTTATTTTTATTTTATTTTTCTTTTTAAACAACTCTCATAACCTTTTTATTGGTCTAGCTGATTGTGAGTAGTTAGTAGTAGTCTACCGATAATTTAGTGTCCCTGAGTTCGACTCGGGCCTCACAAGGGCCTATACTACATTGACGTGTGCACTTGCATTTTACGCATGGTAAATTCATGTCATCCGCGTCCACCTAAAAACATTGTATCCCACGGGGGTGAAACAATTGTAAATTGCCCCAACGAGAGATATAACTCTCCGCCAAAACATTATTATTGTAGTTTATTAGAATAAAACTGAGCAGAAGGATTTTATATATACTTAACAGCAGATAAATCAATGTGTGAATAGAGTGGATTAATCTCCTTTCCTAAGGAGAACATTACATCTACCCATGGTAGAGTCGAAATTCATCCATCTACTTGCAATGAATGTAAAGAGATATAAATAACATCTATCAACTAAAGATGCATAAAAGAAATGTAACATCAACCAGTAAATTTCTGTATTCAATCCTTAAGCAAACATGCTAAACAACTGATTACATTTTACAATCACACTTATGCCCTGAGGAGATGAGGTATACCGCTCATACTCCAACCGACCATTGCGAAGTCGAAATCGGTACCATACAAGGTCAATGGAAGAATCGGTTTCCAAGACCTCCCACATCTCGGTCAGTGTGAGATCACATGTAGGAAATCTTGTGTCTCTACTATATAGCTTTTCAGGGTATACTGGCAACTTCGCTATAGAGGCAGAGTCAGCTACACTCTCTTCGCGATCGAGAGATTTCATTTTTACCTCCATCGATCCGGTATTAATATTATTGGGGGATGTGTACTGCTTCTATCCCAATCATCGGGAGATTCGTGATACATCCATCCCAGTACAAACAATGAAGGATTGAGAGGTTTAATGTTTACCTTCCATCAATTCCCCCATTAGGACGTAAGGATATGTTCGCCCATCAACCCCCGCATATTCAAAGATATGCGAACTCCAGGTTATGCCATGAAGCAACCTGTTTCACCATCACCAAATTACTAACAGTGATGGATCTATGGTCAGGGCTCTACATGATATGATTTCACTTGATTAATTAAGTACATTAGTATACTCTTTTAGCATCAGTCAAGTTCTCAAATAGGAATTATTATGACAATTTCTACAAAGAAACATGTACTATTATCATCAATTACTTCTCAGTCTTTATAAGACATTGGGATCTCAGTCCCTCATTTCATTACTTGAAAGTTCACATCTCTCAACAACATCATTACCATATTTATCAGATCTGGGTATTCATACCCTCAGTTCATCATTAATCATTGTTACCAACTATTAGGTAACTATTACCTCTAGGTCCTCAGACCGAGGTATACATGATACTTGTTACACAAGCATCTCACATGGCTCACAAGGCCATAAAGTGTCTTTTCACCTTTCACTAGGCAATAGCTTGTTCATATGGCTCACAAGGCCAATCAACATCTATATCCAATAATCATCATAGCTCACACTTGGCTATGCTTATCATATAATGTTACCTGTATGGTTAATACACATAACAACAGCCATAAAAATCACTTATCACATCTTGTGATATAATAGTAACACCACCATTCCTTTATCATGATTAGGGTTTACTATCAAATAGTATTTTCCATTCCATTACCCAATTTAGGGTTAGGATTTCCCATTTCACATTAATTAGGGTTTCATGTTTATATTATCTGTCCAACCCTAATTTATTATTCCATTCCTCTAGGAGCATTCAATAATATCATAAGTATTTACTCATGATCATTACTTTCATCATATATGATTAATAATTATCAATTCAAGGTATGAGTTCATCTCTCAACCTTACCATGGTATCTTTATATCATACCCATTATCTTAGCTTAACCCATTTCTCATAGTATGTTAGTCAACACTTATCAAAGTGCATTGAGTTCATTACATCTTCATTGCACTTCTTGCGGTTCTTATCCAAGTATATTGGATTTGAGGTGCATCAAGGTATATCAACCTTGAAATGATAAATGGGATATCTATCATGTCTTGATGTATCACTTTTCTCCTCATTTCCATCTTACTTAAGTTAATCAAGTGACCTTATATTAATATATTTCTATCTTAATACTTTAACCAGTAACCTATCACCTTTATCATGTAGTGCATAGGTCACCCATTTGAATTTGTATAACTATCTTTAATTATATAGACTTATCTCAAGTTAAGGCATTGCTTGCTATAAGGTTACCTATAATCAATCACTTTAGGTACTTCCCTTATCAGTGTAATAATCACTATTCCATTATTAGGATTAGGTCTCCCATACCATCACCCTTTATTAGAGTTTAGGGTTTCACACACTATCATACTTCATTAGGGTTAGAGTTGCATATAGCATCACCCTTCATTAGGCTTTCTCATCACATTGCCCATAATTAGGATTTATTATTAATACCAACTAGGGTTTCTCATGGCATCACCCTCAATTAGGGTTTCTCATGGAATCACCCTCAATTAGGGTTTCTCATATGACTTTACCCAAAATTAGGGTTTCATGAAGTATCTTCTCAAATTAGGGTTTTTCATGATGTTACCCTGAAATTAGGGTTTCCCATATTATCATCCTAGTTTAGAGTTACCCCATTACCATAGATTAGGGTTTCATCTGATATTTCCCTCAATTAGGGTTAGGGCTCAACAACCTTCTTGATTAGGGTTTCATAATCTCTTTATTAAGGATCATAACCTAATTGCATAATTATTCAAATTGAAGGTGATAAGGCTTGACCTTTACATGACTATTATACATGTATGAATTCCTTTCTCTTTCATCCTCTCTAGGATGTCTACTACTCGAACCTTGATTAGATTGAGTCTACTCTTTATTCAAATTCATGCATTTAGAGATAGCATGATGTATTGAATTGTTGCATCATTATACATCAATGATTAATCCCATTAAGGGTACCAATCATTTAGGTACATTAGGTGTCCAAATGGTTTGATCAATTGAATCCTTCATTTACATGAGGTATCCAATTGGATTGACTAAGTTGTACCTCAAATGATTTTGATTACTTAGACCCCATATGGTCTTGGTTTCTTAGAACTCAAATGGTTTGAAACTGTTTGGGAAAATTTCCCTTGAAATCGATTGGTCAAGAAAGGTGTTGAAACCGATTGAACTTTGGGTCTCCAAACAGTTTGAGACCATTTGGACCCAAACGGTCTTGAGACCATTTGGACCCAAATCCTCTCAAAACCGAATGGACCAAAAAGTTCTTTTAACACTTAAACAATTCAAGGTTTCAATAGATGAACCGATTAACAATTGAATCCTTAATTTCTTCATCAATTGAACTATTGAATCATCCTTCAATTGGACCATAAATTAGGGTTTTGAACCCAATTGATGTAGGATTTCAACTCAAGAAACCTTCAATTATAGTTTTGAAATCAAGGAACCATCAATGATCAACATTGTGGAACCGATTCAATTGAAATTAATCAATCATCATCAAATTTTTTATATGACCTGACCCCAAACGGTCTTGGGGTCATTTGGATGATCTCCAAAAGGTCTTGATATCATTTGCCCCATCCTATCATTGAAATTTGTGAAATTCCATTAGGGTTTTGATCATTGAATTGATCATCAAATCAGCTATTAATTGCATCAAAAGTTCAAGTTATAAAACCTGCCTCCAATTGAGCTGAAAAGCTTCAAGTTCACGTCAACAATGGTGTATGAAACTCCTTTCACTATCCCAAGGCTCGTCCTTAAGCTTTGAGTGAAAGGAAATGGTTAGAATTGAAGATGGGATCGAGATAAGAAGAAATCATGCATTGATTTTCGATTTCCACCATGGAATTGAGGTGAAAGGAGGTCAAGAAGCTTACCAACAGGTTGAGAGTCGTCCTCCTGATCCACCAAGCTCCCTTGGTCGTTTTGCAAGCAAGAGAGAAGAGGTGGATTCGAAATTACCCCTTTACCACATGGATAAAAAAGCATATATATGAATTTTATTGAAAATTCATTTAAGAGAGAGAAAGTAGGAATTATCTCCTCAATTTCCTTGCCACTTGCCCCCTTCTATTCCTTAGGGACGAGGCTATCCTATGTGCCTCTTATTACTCTCAATTATCCATGATTTAAAGAAAAGCAAATTAAGCACCTTAACCCTTATAATAATAATATCCTAAAGTTAGTGGATATTTCTTTTTCTTTTCTTAATGTGAGTGGGTTCTCCACTCACGTAGATATTTCCTTTGCCTTTGCAAGGCACAAGGACGTACACACTTGTTTATTTTCAACCAACACAATTTTGGTTGAAGTGCAATCCAATTAATATAATTATTTTTGCATTAAATTGAATTAGGGTTTCAATTATGCTTAGATCTTGATTATTTTTATATCAGGATTCTCTCTCCTTCAAAGAGGTACAAATGAGATGCCCCTCTCATTTTATTTGCTCTACATGATGCCAAGAAGCATTATGGACTATTTTGAAGTGGTAATTTGCATATGGAACTCTAGGTTTTGGGTAAATTGCATATTATACTAAAACTAGGTTTTAATGCACAAACATTGCTTTATCAGCTCTTTCTTGGTACTCATGCTTTTCCCAATCCATACCTCTGCATCATCGTCATTCTCATGATGCTTCAACACATGAGGAAAATTTAATCATGTAACATTTGCAAGTTAACCCCTCAACTTGGGTAATTTGCACTTTAGTCCAAAATAAGCAAACATTGCTTCAATATTATTCAAACGGGACCAAAATTGAAACATAGGTTTCTCCTGGGCCTTAATTACTTTTCACAAGATTAAATCAAGGATCTAATTAACTTGCTTAAGAAAAACTCCCAGGGTTAAAGCATTACCCTAGTCAGGGATGTTACAAGATCGCTATCCCCTACTTCTTCCTCATTTCCTCTAGGTAGAGAGGGAAATTCCTCTTCCAATGTCTAGGCTGGTAATAGTTGTGACAATTTCCTCCTTGTTCACCCATCCCTTTTCTTTGAGTGTAGAAGACTTGGGTTTCTAACCAACTTTAGAATTGTTCTTATATTTGCATGTTCCCTTGGACTTCCTCTTTCCTTTGTTGATCATCATCATGGATTTGGATATGTCCTTCTTCATTTGCACTTCAGTAGTTCTCAACATGCCAAGCAATTCTGACAACGGCTTGTAAAAATTGTTCATGTTGTAGTTCATCAGAAACTGACTATATGACTCTGGAAGTGAATGCAGAATCACATTTGTGGCCAACTCTTCACCCAAGGGAAATCCCAGTCTAGCAAGGTTCTTCGAATACCCAATAATCTTGAGCACATGGGGATCTACTAAATCTCCTTCTTCCATGTTGCACATGAACAATGCCTTGGAGACATAATGTCTCTCTTGTCTTGCCTGAACTTGGTACATGTTCTTAAGATGTGTGAGCATCTCAATAACATCCATGTTGTCATTGTCTTTGCAACTCATAATAAATTAAGCATAGCATCAGTCACTTGACATCCATGACATCTTTAGAGTGCTTCTTATAAGCATCCATGTCAGCCTTAGGCGCAATGGGAGCATATTCATCTAGCTCTGGTGCTTCCAAGACATAGAGCTTGTGCTCTTGTGTGAGAACAATTCTCAGCATCCTGAACCAGTCATGGAAATCATTCTAATATAAATTGTCCTTCTCAAGAACCAATCACAAGGAAACATGTTATTTGTTTTCATTTTATTCTATAAGAAAAAATTTACAATTTGTCAAAACACTTTTGATTTGATTTGACTAAAATAAAATTTAACGATATTTAATTAGGCCTTTAATTAATTATCTATCTAACCATTTTGTTCAAATTGATAATCCTCAATTGTCAATTCATAATATTGCATCATACAATCTTTTAGTGATCCAAGATCCATATTTCATAAAATTATGAGTCAACTTTGGTTGATCACCCACATCTTAACTATTTAGGTAGGTAACTTTTGCCAATTGCATCAAAATGCAACTCTTGGATAGATGGTGTGCACAACTCTTTGTCACAATCCGTCTCCATGATTCTAGGTACTTAATCTTATTAATATCACCTAGTTAAGCCTGACCAAAAAGCCAACACAATAGAATATGCACCCTGGTTTGGTAGATCTACATATCTACCATCACACTTCCATGAGATGGACATTGTACCACACTTTGGTATAGCCTATGGTTTGTCGATCAAGATTTTTACGTGTGTTTCTTATGGAAAGCATCTAAGACTTAATATTATTTATATGCATATATGGTGAGTCCCTCCAGAGGTGCACACACTAATCAATTAGATATGAGTAGATACGCCCCATGAGATTGAAACACATGGGGAATAACTTTCAAAATTTACAAAGACCTACATGAACATACCTACTTCTACTAAAACACCACACCCACAAGAGCACTAGGTCGTGTCGTAGTATAAGAGGGAGGCAATTATAGGGTTGATCTGTAGGGAGAAAAGGGGGCACCCCTCTTCCCGGTAACCCCCAATTAAGGGAGACCAAGAAGTCAAAGGCGTTGTCCCAAAACAAGATCAGTGGTTTTGCAAATAATCAAAAATATTTAATAAAATTTACTAAAGACTAAACTGAAAACTGGAATAATTTTTTTCTGTTAACATACCTTCAAAATTAGGTAAATGGGACTTCTACCCGAAATAGAATTCTATCTACCTAAATCCTTCTTTATTATTTTAACTTTAATCTTCATAGGTGCCACTTTACTATTTGTCCAATTTTAGATATTACCTAAAACACCGGCAAACATAATGGCAGTCAGTATAATGAATTATACTGGTATGTGGGGGAACTAATAATCTTGCATTTAATTGTAACAACCTATTGCAAGAAATTATGATTAAAAAACAAACTTTACGTTTTAAACATAACTACTCAATCCTTACATATCCTTACCTCTATGCTATCCCTACAGTGGATATGGATACTACCTCTCTCATATGGTAGATCCCAACTAACCCCCATGATCCTACCTTACAGGTACATCACTACATAGGGTTGTGTAGTCAGATGGTCCTACCCAAGGGTAGACCAACATATCGACTTAGGATAACCTGATGATCCTACCCCACGGGTAGACCATGTACTAGGTTATCCATCTCATCATCATCAAATCTAAAGAGGAGGACTAGGATCTGAGCTAGTCATGCACATATACTTATGGTGATAGTCATAGTCACTCTATAGTTGCATGAAATAAAAGTCAACCAAGCAACTATTTCTAAGAAACCGATAAAACCTCATAAATCATCATGAAACAAGAGCGATTTAACCATAAGAGTAACCACATACCTGATTTGAAGCCTCAACTGTAAACAAGATATCCAATCAAGCAAGCCAATCAATCAATCAAACAAACATTGATCCTAAAAACATGTATAATGTCTAATTGTCACAAACATATCCCAAACAACTCCTTATTGATTGGGGACATCTTTCCAAGGTTTCTAAGTCTCATTAGGATACATTAGGGTTTTTTAGATCAATTTCTCAATCTTTATCCTTTTTAGGTCAACAAACCCTAAAATAGCTTTTCTACTCATAAAAACCCTAATTACTCAAATTATCCACATTAAGGATATTTTATACTCAAATTGTCTTAGGATCATCATATCTCTATTTTATTCATGGATTTGCACAATTAAAACCATTGAAAGTCATCATTATTAAAATTAGGGTTTTTAGGCCCATTAATGCATATTCATGTACATGGAACCCTAAATTAAGCCAACTATGCATAAAGATCATCTTTTTAGATCTAAATCTTCCTTTTATTAATAATAGGTTAATATTGGCTCAGATTATCCAAAGAACATCATTAAATCCACTAATCATCACAACTTAGGGTTTTTCATTAATAGCACCATTAGTGGTGACAACTTTATATACTTTTTGAATTTCAAGAGGATTGGGAGTCAATTATATTTTTATTAGATTCCTCATATTTGTTTGAGAAATATCCATATATTATTTATTGTCATCTAAGTTACCAATAATTAGTTACAAATTTTATAAGATAAAATACCTTTGGACCAATAGCAAAGCGTCATATCATCCTTTTGATCTTTTATTCCCCCTTTTCCATGCGGGTCCGCTGCAACCCAATGGGTGATTGCCACCTAGCGCCATGCTGGGCACGGCCCACTTACTCACAGATGCGACATAAAGTCTCTTCTGCCCCTTCCCTCTCAATAGCCAGGCGGGGGTAGATAGGTAATTTGGCACTTAGTCTTCTTCAACCTCGCAAGCTGTCGGTCGTTCGTGAACTGGTGGTCTGGGCGGTCAACCCACTGGTTGACTTTGCAAATCCTACCTCCCCAACAACCGGTGAAGGTCTCCCCTCCTTTTCCACAACCCACCGAACCTGATGGTGGTCGCAACTCTGCTAGAAACGGCTGGAGTCATCGGGACAGCTAGAAGATTTCTCAGCCAGGTAGACATAGATCAGAGAGGTCTCATAGGGGTTTCTTGTGGAGAATTGGCCAAGACATAGTGCTCAGCCCTTGGCAAGGATACCATAGATCCTCTTATATAGACACCGTGTGCAGGGAACATCAGATAGGGCCTTTCCCTTGCAAACAAAGATCCATGGTTTTGGGGAAAGTCTGACCCAGTATGGAACTAAGGAAAAATAGGGAGAGAAAGAATCATCTTTGTCTCCCGAATCTGAGGGTGATATTCCTAAGTTCTTTTAAGGATCGATGAGGGAGGGAGGGAGGGTGCGTGAAAGGAAGGGGACTCTATTCCCTAGACTTTCCCAGTCTGTCACAAGGTAGGAGACAGAACAAGGGTCATCAGATTGAGATCGGATGGCTAGGAAATCACACGACACCTAAATGGACCGGGCTCTAAGTTTCAATCCAGATATAAAAAGTGACATTTAATGTATTCCCTTTATCCTTTCCACTTTAGGAAATTTTGTAAAAATCATAACTCTCAAACAGATTATCCAATTGATACCAAATTTTAAAGCAAAGTCCTTGATGACTTTAGCTACTTGTCTACCATGTTTGGGGCTCAATTTCAAAAGTATGTGAGACCTTTATTCATAAGCAAGTTATCACTTATTAAGTCATATTTTATGCATATTTTCTCTCTCTTATTCTTTTATTCTCTTTATTTGGATTCCTTTTACCATTAGAAACCTTGTAGATTCGAAATCTCATCCAAGATTATTCAGTCATACATCTTTCCACATTTATTTCTCATATTTTCATTATTATCTCAATTTCTTTTCCTATTTATGCATTATTTGATTTCCTTCAATTTCTTTTAATCATATTGGACTCATTAACATATTATGATCCACGAAATTACATGCACAAAGAAAATATTGCAAACAGAATCCATTCAATACATATAATTCATACAATTCCCATAATCATACATTTATTGGGAAAATTACATTTCCAACCATATGAACCCAAAAATTGGGGTTGTAACATCCTTCCCCTCTTATAGGAGTTTTTCCCTTAAAATTCTACCAAACATACAAACAATTCAGGATAAGACTTTTCCATGTCCATCATTGGCTCCCATGTGGCTTCATCCTCTCCATGGTGCTTCCAAAGAACCTTTATCATCTTCTATTCTTTACTCCTGAGCTCTCTCTCTCACCTTGGTATCTCGTACCCTCATAGGTGTCTCAGGGTAAGTTATCCTCCCTTGGAGTTCAATAGGTTTGATTCCCAACACATGGCTCGGGTAACTCACATAGTGCTCTAGATCAGACACATGGAACACATCATACATCATATTATCCTAAGGGGTAAGGCTAAACATAAGCAACTCCACCAATCCATCTCAAATGGACCCATGTTTTGGGGACTCAGCTTTCTTAGCTATAACTCAGAGGGGTCAAGTTTTCAAAACACAAATTCACCCACAGTGAACTGCATGTTAGTCTGCTTCGCATCAACACGCGACTCCTATCGATCCTTGGCTTCCACAGCCATTGCTTGATCAAAGTGACATCATCTACATAACTTGTGGTTTCTCTGACCTTCACAAGGTCCTCTCAACAACCTCATCCTAGTGAAGCGGTGACCGACACAGCCTCTGTTATGACCTCACCTTTCAGTAACCCCAATTAAGGGAGACCAAGAGGTTGAAGCCGCACCCATTAATCCCAGATCAAAGGTTCGACATATAACCATAAACAATTATTAAATTCTAATAGACTATACTGAAAATGGTAATAAATTTTTTTTCTTTGCATACCTTTGAAAAGTTTGGAACAAACTAAACTTCTAACCTCAGCTGAACTATTCTAACTAGTTCCTCCTTGTTCTTTAATTCTTGAATTCACAAGGTGTCGCTTTACTATTTGTTCCTTTCATTGTACCTAAAACGCCGACAAACAAAATGTCGGTCAGCCGTAGCTGGTATGTGGGGGAAACCAATAAACATGCAACTATGGTAACAATGTAATCACTCAATTAATCATTTAACAATCAAGATTTCATTTAAAGCCAAACTACTCAATCCATACCTATCCACAACTTTGTGTTGTCCTTGTAAGGACTTATATGGTACCTCTATAAAGGTGACTTGATGGACCTACCCTCTAGGCAGCCAAAGTCTTTCATGACCTGATGGACCTACCCTCTAGGTATCCATGTACTAGGTCATCCATCACGACACAGAGGGGACCAGGATCTGAGCTAGTAGGCACATATCTTATATGATAATCGTAGTCACTTTATAGTTGCAAGAAATAAATAAACATCCAACAGTTTAGCGGCATTCAATGCGATTAAACATCCGAGAATCCATCGGGAAACTAAAGCGGTTATTCATAATCGTAACCACATACCTGATCCAGAGCAACTTGGGGTCCAAGCAATAAGGATAAAGAACAAGCAACAAGCAATCAACCATATCCTGAAATAATCATGTAATTCCCTTTCATTACTCATGTCATTAAGATCTATTAAATCTAGCTCGCTTCCTAGGGTTTCTAGTCCACTTTTAGGGTTTCTTGTACAATTAGGGTTTCCCTTTATCTTTCACTAATTTAAACCCTAATTTAACGCATTTGATCACAAACCCTTATTATTCCAACATCTAATTCTCAGTTTCGGATTAAAGGCATAATTAACCATTAAATACATCCATTAAGCCTCTTCTACATTAAAGCTACTTTATTTTTATCCTTTTAATCTATGATAAGATCATTATATGCATTTATCATCAATTCATAGTTCATTATGATCCAAATCACATATGAACTCGATGTGTCATAATTCCATCCTTTATTCATCAGAAAACCCTAACTACTACCTTTAGGGTATTTATCCACCAATTAAGAACTTTAATGCTCGAAATAACTTAGAAT
Source organism: Alisma plantago-aquatica (assembly GCA_963693085.1). Lineage (NCBI taxonomy): Eukaryota > Viridiplantae > Streptophyta > Magnoliopsida > Alismatales > Alismataceae > Alisma > Alisma plantago-aquatica. Next base: position 807,314,182 of record OY856412.1, on the reverse strand, counting down.
TAGCATATTCCAATTTTACTCATGAAATTAATCAATTACAGCCGTTAAGAGTCAAATTTACTAACATTAGGGTTTCAAGGCCCATTAAAGAATTATTCATGCACATTAAACTCGAAATTAAACTAATTACATGCAAATTCATCCTTTTCCAATCTTAATGATCCTTTTTATCATTAACAGGCTAATATCAACTTTATATACTCATTTAACCCATTCTAACTCATTAATCATCAAAGGTTAGGGTTTTTCATCAATTAAACTATTAAAGATAGTATCTCTATATACTTTTCGAATTGCATAAGAAATCAGGCTCCAATTATATTTTATTTAGATTCCTCTCGATTTTCTGAGCAAGTTTCATGTATAATGCGCGTCTATCCGAGCTACGATTCATTAGATACGAATTTCGTAAAAATACTTACTTTTGGGCCAATGAGGAGCTACCACGTAGGTTCCTTCCATGCAATGAACTCGGCTGGGTTTGCAAACATTTTGAAAAGTCCATTTTGGCCCCGCTTGAGTTATTTGTTTGTACAGCCCACGGAGGGGCATCCCTATCCACGCGCCTCCTCCCTTCTCCTTCCTCGTGCTAACCTAGCGCTTGCTTCCCTGTTCACGTTGGCACGATTCTCCACTCCTTTCTCGACCCTACCGGCTTCCAAGGAGTTTCCCCCTGCCTTCGTTGTGCTCCCGCGCAGGCAAGGAAGCTACACCCATGCAGTTGGTCACCCAGGGTCAGGGTAAGCATGCCGGCCGCCATGGACGCCCTGCCACCAAACGTAGCCCTCTGTAGGGTTACTCCTCCTTGCCCGAGGCACGAGGGTCACCGTCGACCCTTCCTCAAGCTCCGCCGCACACCCAGGAACACAAGGTGGCACCTTGCTCGTGCCCATGGTGCTCGTTTCAGGCATATTCATCCCACAAGAAACGGCTGTCATGCAGCCACGTCACCGCTATTGTGCGTGACCTAGAGCATTAGAACGATGGCCGCACCCCTCTCTGAACTCGAGCGACTTCACTCCTCCACTGAGATGAGTCCCCAGTTCCTTGTTGCTCCAGGGTTTGCGTTATCCTCTAACCCAGGGTTTGCTTGCAACGTCCAAGAAGAAGAAGAAGAAGATTAGGAGAGAGGGGTGCATGGGGTCCTTCTTGAACTCGCCCCTGTGCTCTATCCCTTTATAAAGGGTTGGGCAACGAAGCCCTAGGTTATCCTATTCACAACTCATAGAGTTATTTCCAAAAAGAAACATATTCCTTTAGGGATAAGTAATCCTTTTCTCTCTTCTTAAACCTTTTGATATCCTCTAATATTTGATTATTTAGGAATTTTGAAAACATTTTCCTTTATTCTTTTTATTCTTGGCTTTTAGTCCATTAGCCACGAACTTAAGTTTTCCTTAAGTAGAAAATACCACTTTATTAACAAAACCACAACCTTCATTAATTGTATAATCACATTATCTTCTTATTCGATATTATCGGTATTTCCTCTTTCCTCTTTCTTCCTTGGGGTTCCTTGGACCCCAAGAAACTCTAATAATTCGAAATTTCGTGTTAAGGAATACTCATTATCCTTAAATGCATCAATATGCACTCTTTCTCATTATTATGTTGATTTCTTATTAAAATATCCCTTTTGAGGATTTCTTTTTATTTCTCTTTTATTTTCCTCATTGGCATTCCTTTTATTATTAGGAATCCTTGGAATACAAAATTTCACTAAGGATAACTCAATTATACCTCTTTTCACATATTTTCCCTATTTCATCAATGTTTTCAATTTCTTTATTAACAAGGAAATACTTAATCGATATTTTCTTTTCTTATTGCCTTTTCTTTGCAACTTTGGACTCCTTGGAACCCAAGGAATCTAAGAAACACGAAATCTCCCTTGGATTTGCCTTCTAGAGGTTTCCACACCTTTCTTATCTCAAATTCTCAATTATTCATTAATTAATTGAATATCCTTGTTATTGGGCCCAATAGCCAATAAAGCCCGCAAATAAATCAACAAGGCTATTTTAAATGAAAATCATGCATCCAATAATTATTTGTTAATTTATCTTTAATATGACAAATTACATTTCTCAGCAAATGAACCCAAAATTTGGGTTTGTAACATCCTTCCCCTCTTATAGTAATTTTGTCCTCAAAATTCAAACAAGCAAACAAACAATTCAGGATAAGATTTTGTTTTCCTTCCATATCCATCATTGGCCCCTATGTGGCTTTACCCTACCCATGGCACTTCCAAAGAACCTTTATCATCACTTATTCTTTTCTCTGAGTCCTTTCACTCTGGCGTCTATAAACTACACAGGTGACTCAAGTCATTTCTGCCTCCCTTGGGGCTCACTAGGTTCATTGCTCAGCACATGGTCGGGGTACCTCACATAGTGATCTAAATTGGACACATGGAAAACATCTCCCATTACTCTATCTTGAGGGGTAGGGTCAAACCTAACCATCTCCACCCATCTATCTCTAATGGACCCATGTATCGGGGACTTAGCTTTCTCAGGTGCAGCTCAGAGGGGTCGGATCCTCATTATATTCTCCCACAGTAACTTGTATGTCAGTCTACTTTGCATCTGCTCACGACTCTCATCGTCTCTAAGCTCCTTTCAGCCCTTGCACAATCAAAGTGACTTCATCTACACGCACTGTGGTCCCTTTTCTAACCATCATGTGGTCCTTTTCTAACCATCATGTGGCCCTTTTCTAACCATCACGTGGTCCTTTTCTAACCATCATGTGGCCCTTTCACCAACATCACCTTACTGAAGTGGTGACCGACACAACCTCCCTTACAGAGCTTCTTATAAAACCCGATACTGGCTATGGTGGTCATTGTCACATCTTTCATAGGACAAGAACTGTCTCTAGATATCACCCTGAACGAGCACATGCCCTCATCAGGCCCTTTAGTCTGGATCATACTAACCATAGTTAGGGGTGATAAACTATACTAACATTTAGTTCTTCATGTACCTACTTCCACTTTATGGAGGTGAATTTTAGGTCAAACTCAAGAACCTTTGAACTCGCTTCATGGTGTAGTTGAACCATCTCTCTCATGGGTAGTTCAACTAGATCTGTCCCTTAATAGAACTCTCTCTTTCTCATGTTATCTAGGTAAGGAGACCTACCATAACCCATATTGCATTTCGACCTTCCTTGGCCCAGGGAAGACCTATCACAACATCCATAGTGTTGAGCTCCCATTCCCTCTCAGGGACTCTTTTGTCCTCTATATCGATACACTGGGTTACGGGGGTTCGTCCTTTACCTCCTAGCTTGCATGGCCACATGCTACATGCAACTTTGTTTTAAGCATCCAGAATGCTACCATCACTTACTATCTTTGTAGTATCAAGGTGTATTATGACTCCCTGTATTGTTATGATTTCCTCAAGCTTGATACCTCAGAAACCACTCTCAAAAGGGTTTCATTACCTTCCTATCCAAAGAAGTGTATCTGAGGTTCTATCACCATCCTTTTACTACATCAAGGACTAAACTGGCTAACCAAACAACCTTTAACTTTTCAACGTATCTTGTTACATATGAGTGTTATCCAAACACCTCTCCTTTTTCAAACTTAGGGTTAGCCAAACAGCCTCTTCTAGCTTCTAGTCAAACAAATACATCTTAACCAGATCATTCATTACCACCTCACATCCTTAGGTATTAAAGACATACGTTTCCATGTATTTCATTTATCATCTCACTTCAAACTCTATGTCTATCTTCATTAAGAACACTCTCTAATTTCCTCATCATGGTGCTCAAACTCAACCTGATATAACTTGTAAGTTCTACATAGCCCATGATAAAAACATTGTCATAAGGTGACTACCTCATTCCTCTTAGTGTTTACAAACCATCCATGTATCATTCACTTTACCAGGGTAGGTTATCTTCTCTATCCCCATTCCTTTTGGCAACGTTCCAACCTACATCATCTCTTATCTTTGGTGTATGGCATGCGTAATGTCCTATCTCTCACCCTCATAACAAGAGGAAATAAGCATTTGGTTGCAGTGCAAATACAGAGTTCTTCTTGTTCCAAGCGTAGAGATGGTACACCCCATCTTGCCAATACACCTTTAAATCTAAGTTGCAACGTGCCGCGTATGTCTCTACATCACATTCATCTTGATATCAAAGTTTCTTCCATGAAAAACTAGTCTTGAACCTACTGAGGTTTATATCCTTTGTCATCTCCTCGAGGTCTATAGGGTACCGACTCCTTTGGGGTCATCCCTCTTCCCTCATGCATCAAGAGAGTGCCCTACTCATCTGTCCTTTGGGTCCCATGAGTTCATGAAGGTGATCAATCTCCTAACCCATGTCCCTCAAACAATGATAGTTGTTACCTCCCGACCCTATGGTCATGTGCAACTGGGGAATTAGGCAACTCCTACTTTCATCGGTCTTATCCCTACCTGACCCTAGGATAGACTTAGGATTCTCCATTGTAGTACATGTTCACTTAGAACCCTACCCAAGACTCCGTCATCTCTCTTTCTGCATTCATGGGCTGGCTTTCATCCTTTCATAGGGATCATGGCAACCTGCCTACCTTGGTCAAGCCCCATACCGGTTACCTCCATGGTAACACATTCATATGCAATTAGAGATGGATATCTGTGGGTCTACAGGTTCATGCTCATACCATGTACCTTTCACTTAGCTTCTCAAGATCCTATGAGACCTCTTTAGGTTACCTTGAACCACCAAAACTGACATACACCCTTCCAAAGGGGTCCCTCTCCAAGGATGGGAGGAAAACTATCTCTAAGGTCACAAAAGCTCTTTGGTCTAGGGTTTACATCCACATGAGCCTACTTAACCCTAGCAAGCCATTAAGGCACAAGCAGATTACTTACCGAACCATGCTAGGTCATACTTGTCCTCTTTCCTCGACGTTGGATCAAGATCATACCTTTCTTTATCATCAACCTAGCTGTGAGGGGTTCATCAAACACACCTTAAACTTCAGGGGCTCTCCTTTTCCTCTATACATGAGGATTACCATGCTTGCTTCTATAGGAACTCAACTTCTCATCATGAGCATTAGGTATACCACTTCCCCTCTTAGGCCTAGGAACCCTAGGTTCACTTTTAGGTGTCAAACTGCATGCTCTATCTCTTAACTACGAACCAAGCATGCAAAAGGCATGACATGCACTTATTGTCATCCTTCAACTCGAGCAACACTAAGGATTGGGCCTCCTTAAGGACAACCATCAAGGTACAAGGCCTCATAACCTGCTACTAAACCTTTCTAGGTCTAAGGAACTCTTCTTCCTACCTCGGAAGGTAAACATCTATACCATAGGCACGTAGGTACCCGAAACTTCATCCTTCCTCTAGGTTTGGTCCCTCTAAAGACAACCAAGGTATCATCAACTTTCAGGGATCGATCATGAGGCAACCACTATCATCCATTGTTTAGGGTTTTAGGCTTCCAACCTTCTTGCTGGGTTTCCTGCTCTTTCTAGGGCTAACCCCACATCCAACCTCACCATTAGAGGTCCTTTCTTCATGAAGGATCATCCTCAAAGAATGCTCTACGTGGGTGAAGCCTAGGTTCGAACTTATGGTTGCTCAAGATCATCCATAACCCTTTATGCTCCATCATAATTCCTTATCTAGGGTTTCATCCTACTGTCAGCACTATGACGTGCCCTAGGTGCCAACTATACCCTACTTGCACAAGCCCATAGGGTTTCTAAGGTCCTTCACTAACATCATCATCTAAGGAGCTATGCTTTACCCTAACATGCACGACCCTTCCCAGGGTTGGGTCGCCAGAGGTGCTAGGTCACCCATGGATCATATGACATCCCAAAGGCATGTCCTTTCAAACACCTAGTCCAACTCATCTCTCTCTAACCTTCACTTAGGGTTAGGGTTAGCATCATCCTCAGAGGATGTGCCAGGTCTCTACTTGTAATGGAGATCTCTATCTCCAGGATTAACTTATCCTCCTGACAAGAAGGTCTAGCCTCAGGTCTCTTCTGAGGACAGGACAACTTATGTCATACGACCTAAGCATGTATCTATTCTTTAATTTGCACTTAATCTATTAAGCTTATGTCCATGACATCTTATTTACATGCTTTTCATTAATTTGGTGGAGGATTCCTTAAACCTTATTAACCTTACCCATACCGCAAGAGGGTGAGGAGAAGAAAGAAAACCCTAATCATTCAGGTCCTTAACAGAATTTTGTGATGAGAAGGGATGAATAAGATGAGAAGGTCCTAAAGGTATCTTATTTCGATTCATACCCTAAGACTTTGGCCAGGTAGTCACACGGATCCGGGAGTCCTCGTATTCCGACTAGCGGTGCAGAGGAAAATCTTGCCAGCCCCCGGGCGTGATCCTTTTCTAGACACCTCTGTCTTTCGGATAATCCTCTAATAACTCCCTTGGGTTCTATGGAGTTTGTCAAATTTAATAATTATTAATGGTTAATTGAGGAACCTAAGCTCTGATACCAAATGTTACGACCTCACCTTTCAGTAACCCCCAATTAAGGGAGACCAAGAGGTGAAGCCGCACCCATTAATCCCGGATCAAAGGTTCGACATATAACAATAAACAATTATTAAATTCTAACAGACTATACTGAAAATGGTAATAAATTTTTTTTCTTTGCATACCTTTGAAAAGTTTGGAACAAACTAAACTTCTAACCTCAGCTGAACTATTCTAACTAGTTCCTCCTTGTTCTTTAATTCTTGAATTCACAAGGTGTCGCTTTACTGTTTGTTCCTTTCATTGTACCTAAAACACCGACAAACAAAACGTCGGTCAGCCATAGCTGGTATGTGGGGGAAACAAATAAACATGCAACTATAGTAACAATGTAATCACTCAATTAATCATTTAACAATCAAGATTTTGTTTAAAGCCAAACTACTCAATCCATACCTATCCACAACTCTGTGTTGTCCCTGTAAGGACTTATATGGTACCTCTATAAAGGTGACTTGATGGACCTACCCTCTAGGTAGCCAAAGTCTTTCATGACCTGATGGACCTACCCTCTAGGTAGCCATGTACTAGGTCAGCCATCACGACACAGAGGGGACCAGGATCTGAGCTAGTAGGCACATATCTTATATGATAATCCTAGTCACTTTATAGTTGCAAGAAATAAATAAACATCCAACAGTTTAGTTGCATTCAATGTGATTAAACATCCGAGAATCCATCAGGAAACTAAAGCGGTTATTCATAATCATAACCACATACCTGATCTAGAGCAACTTGGGGTCCAAGCAATAAGGATAAAGAACAAGCAACAAGCAATCAACCATATCCTGAAATAATCATGTAATTCCCTTTCATTACTCATGTCATTAAGATCTATTAAATCTATCTCTCTTCCTAGGGTTTCTAGTCCACTTTTAGGGTTTCTTGTACAATTAGGGTTTCCCTTTATCTTTCACTATTTTAAACCCTAATTTAATGCATTTGATCACAAACCCTTATTATTCCAACATCTAATTCTCAGTTTCGGATTAAAGGCATAATTAACCATTAAATACATCCATTAAGCCTCTTCTACATTAAAGATACTTTATTTTTATCCTTTTAATCTATGATAAGATCATTATATGCATTTATCATCAATTCATAGTTCATTATGATCCAAATCACATATGAACTCGATGTGTCATAATTCCATCCTTTATTCATCAGAAAACCCTAATTACTACCTTTAGGGTATTTATCCACCAATTAAGAACTTTAATGCTCGAAATAACTTAGACTTAGCATATTCCAATTTTACTCATCAAATTAATCAATTACAGCCATTAAGATTCGAATTTACCAACATTAGGGTTTCAAGGCCCATTAAAGAATTATTCATGCACATTAAACTCGAAATTAAACTAATTACATGCAAATTCATCCTTTTCCAATCTTAATGATCCTTTTTATCATTAACAGGCTAATATCAACTTTATATACTCATTTAACCCTTTCTAACTCATTAATCAACAAAGGTTAGGGTTTTTCATCGATTAAACTATTAAAGATAGTATCTCTATATACTTTTCGAATTGCATAAGGAATCAGGCTCCAATTATATTTTATTTAGATTCCTCTCGATTTTCTGAGCAAGTTTCATGTATAATGCACGTCTATCCGAGCTATGTTTCATTAGATACGAATTTTGTAAAAATACTTACTTTTGGGCCAATGAGGAGCTGCCACGTAGGCGCCTTCCATGCAATGAACTCGGTTGGGTTTGCAAACATTTTGAAAATTCTGTTTTGCCCCCGCTTGAGTTATTTGTTTGTACAGTCCACGGAGGGGCATCCCTGTCCACGCGCCTCCTCCCTTATCCTTCCTCGTGCTAACCTAGCGCTTGCTTCCCTATTTGCGTTGGCACGATTCTCCACTCCTTTCTCGACCCTACCGGCTTCCAAGGAGTTGCCCCCTGCCTTCGCTGTGCTCCCGCGCAGGCAAGGAAGCTACACCCATGCAGCTGGTTGCCCAGGGTCAGGGTAAGCATGTCGGCCGCCATGGACGCCCTGCCGCCAAACGTAGCCCTCTGCAGGGTTACTCCTCCTTGCCTGAGGCACGAGGGTCACCGCCGACCCTTCCTCAAGCTCCGCCGCACACCCAGGAACACAAGGTGCCACCTTGCTCGTGCCCAAGGTGCTCGTTTCAGGCATATTCATCCCACACGAAACGGCCATCATGCAGCCACGTCGCCGCTGATGTGCATGACCTAGAGCATTAGAACGATGGCCGCGCCCCTCTCTGAACTCGAGCAACTTCACTCCTCCACTAAGATGAGTCCCCAGTTCCTTGTTGCTCCAGGGTTGCGTTATCCTCTAACCCAGGGTTTGCTTGCAACGTCCAAGAAGAAGAAGAAGAAGATTAGGAGAGAGGGGTGCATGGGGTCCTTCTTGAACTCGCCCCTGTGCTCTAGCCCTTTATAAAGGGTTGGGCAATGAAGCCCTAGGTTATCCTATTCACAACTCATAGAGTTATTTCCAAAAAGAAACATATTCCTTTAAGGATAAGTAATCCTTTTCTCTCTTCTTAAACCTTTTTATATCCTCTAATATTTGATTATTTAGGAATTTCGAAAACATTTTCCTTTATTCTTTTTATTCTTGGCTTTTAGTCCATTAGCCATGAACTTAAGTTTTCCTTAAGTAGAAAATACCACTTTATTAACAAAACCACAACCTTCATTAATTGTATAATCACATTATCTTCTTATTCGATATTATCGGTATTTCCTCTTTCCTCTTTCTTCCTTGGGGTTCCTTGGACCCCAAGAAACTCTAATAATTCGAAATTCCTTGTTAAGGAATACTCATTATCCTTAAATGCATCAATATGCACTCTTTCTCATTATTATGTTGATTTCTTATTAAAATATCCCTTTTGAGGATTTCTCTTTATTTCTCTTTTATTTTCCTCATTGGCATTCCTTTTATTATTAGGAATCCTTGGAATACGAAATTCCACTAAGGATAACTCAATTATACCTCTTTTCATATATTTTCCCTATTTCATCAATGTTTTCAATTTCTTTATTAACAAGGAAATACTTAATCGATATTTTCTTTTCTTATTGCCTTTTCTTTGCAACTTTGGACTCCTAGGAACCCAAGGAATCTAAGAGACACGAAATCTTCCTTGGATTTTCCTTCTAGAGGTTTCCACACCTTTCTTATCTCAAATTCTCAATTATTCATTAATTAATTGAATATCCTTGTTATTGGGCCCAATAGCCAATAAAGCCCGCAAAAAATCAACAAGGCTATTTTAAACGAAAATCATGCATCCATTCATTATTTGTTAATTTATCTTTAATATGATAAATTACATTTCTCAGCAAATGAACCCAAAATTTGGGGTTGTAACAGCCTCCCTTATAGAGCTTCATACATCCCGATACTGGTTTTGGTAGGTTGAGGAGGGTGTAACTTAAACCATGTTTGGGGGATTACTCGTGAACTAAACCCAAAGACATACAATCCTCGTGTTAGGGTCTCTAGGACTAGAAGGTCAGGTTTCGGTATGTTACGTCATTCCCTTGCCATGCCACTATTAGGTCGACTGAATATGGAAGTAGTAGTTGAGGGATAAGCTACAAATTGTTTGTTTTTACTAGAATTTTGTCTTCCTTTCTTGGTAGCCTCCTCATTTGTAATTTTATATAAAGTTTCTTCCTAACTATCCCATCTCATACATCTCAATATATTGTCTCTTGTCGTTTCCTAGCTCTATGTATGCTTACTTGTATTGATTTGTATCAATTATTAGTCTTTTTCATTTTTAAATTCTATATTTAGGAAACATATTTTCCTCATATTATGGAACAAATCGAGGTTGACTTTGGTCCTTTCTCTTTATTATTTATTTTAATTTTGGTTTCCTATTCCTTCCCTCACTAGTGCCTTTGTATAGTATCCACATAGATGTTCTCCAAATATTCTACCCGAGCGATCGCAAATTCAACTATTTTTGTGTTTTTCTATTTGTCCAAAGATTTCCGTAAACAAACAATCTTTTTTCTTGATAATCCACCTTCCCAAGACATAGTAGATATGTGGTAAGCGTTTGTATTTAGCATTGTACATATTATTATTGCAATCAAATTGGGTCGTACATGATCTTCGACATCAAATTTTACAATAATTTAAGCATGCATACCCCTGAGTTGTTGCCCTTACATCTTAAGAACCTAATGACTTATAGAATGCAAGGGTTAGGCAATCCAAGTAAAAAAAATTAAAGCATTTAATCCACAAGACGATGTCTTCATCTAAATTGTCAACAATTTAATTCCTTTCATGATGGTTGGACCATGGCATACCATCCAAACAAGGTTTGTGGCCCTTTCTTTACAACTTTTCCATAATCCGCCCAATTCATTAATGGGATTGTGTACTCATCTTCCTCATGATTAATGATTAATAAGACACATAAGTCTCCATTTAAGTTTAATTTCATACAACATGTCAAATTAATTGATCTTTATTTTGAGTAATTCACTACATCACATCTTCATTGAAAGATAATGATCTAAATTCCTTGGTCAAATATATAAATTACACAATTTGCCACACTTCAGTGACAATTATCATCTAACAGATGTGTGTGTTTATGTACTGTAAGCATTAGGGAAACTTTCATTAATTCTTCATCCACTATATCAACATCATCGTCAAATCATCTTCTCCCCCACAGGCAGCCACACCACCATGGTGATTATGTTGCCCTCACAGTCCCCTAGCAACATTAAAGCCAAATTTAAATGGGTTGGATCCTTAATGTGGTACCTTTTTCTATCTCTAGGACTTTTAATTAACTTTGTGGAATGTATGTTGGACTAGATTATTGGCAAGCGTTCATTCAGGAAGGTGGGGAAATATAAAAGCACCATTTCAATCAACTAATACCAGAATTGCTCACTTCCAGAAATAATTCTTAAACTACCACCATTCGGAGTAGATGCATCCAGAATTCGGTTGCTTACACTCAGGAATAAGTGCATACAATTTTTAGACATACTGAACCGAGAAGGTTGAATTTTCCTAATTTTGGTCGTCTTCAGCTCAGTGCTTCCAAAATTGGACGTTACGGAATGATCACTCCGTGTTTAAAACACAATCTGAACACATTTAGCCTGGACTATTGTTTGATCACCATGTGATACATACCATTTCTAGAGAAGGGCATACATTTACTTTGGTCGCATTCATCCGTAAACTTTTGGAGTTGTGCTGTTCTACATATTAATTAATAGATATATGCTATGCTTGATTTTTGTTCCTTTCAACTACTTACCCGGCCGTGCCGCACAACACCATAATCAATTACATATCTTAGCTTAATGCTATGTTACAAATTACCATCTATTGGAGCCTGACTATATGCCACTACAACTCGGGTACATGTTGGAGATCTTAGAAGAGCATTCAGTGAAGAACTTGGTAGTCTTCGGCACATCAGTGAACTGCAAAAGAGATCTAGGGATAGGTGGAACATCCAAGTCTGCGACCCCCCAGAAAGGACCTGAACTATCACCTTCATGGAAGGCCAATCATCTTCGTGATCTTGGATGCACCAACAGGCGGTCCTGCATGCCCTATCCATCTCCTCCGGATTGAAGTTGCCGTTCAGCATCGGGTCGACCACGTCGGACACCTGCCCTTCGCTTATTCTAGTCGCGGCCCACAAGGGCCGGAAAACATCGTCGTCCCCGACACTGAAATTGGAGCTGTTGCGCTTCCCGGACACCAGCTCGAGACTCGAGTAGCATCATGCCATAGCTGTAAACATCCACCTTGGTCGTGATAGGAAGACCGGCGATCCACTCCGGCGCAAGGTAGCCTCTGGTGCCACGCATTGTTGTAAGCGCGCGGCTGAAGTCGCGGCCGATCAGCTTGGCCATGCCGAAGTCAGCCACCTTGGGGCTGAAATCGGCGTCGAGCAATATGTTCTCAGGCTTGACGTCGCAGTGCACGATCTGCTCCTTGCAATCCTCGTGCAAGTAGGCCAACCCACGTGCAACTCCGAGCATGATGTCATATCTTGTTTGCCAAGTGAGGGCCCTTTCAGGACATTAGTCGAACAGATGGCGGTCGAGGGAGCCATTGGACATGAAATCATAAACAAGCAGACGGTCAGACTCGCTGCAGCAAAATCCACGGAGCCCGACAAGATTCACGTGCTGGACCTTGCCGAGCGTGCTGACCTCAGTGCGGATCGATTGCTTCTCGCCTTGCTGGAGCTGGGCCAGCTTCTTCACGGCTACGGCCGTTGCATCAGGGAGCATGCCCCTGAATACCGAGCCAAACCCGCCGGTTCCGAGCTTCTCAGAGAAGTTTTTAGTCGCAGAATGAAGTTGGCGGTAGGTGAATATGATCAAGGAACCGTCACCCAGACGTTCGGGAGCTCTACCGTCTCTTCGATATCTGTACCACCATAATAAAACGAGGGCAAGAAAGAGCAGTATCCCTGCAGCAGCCGATCCCGAAAAAACCACAACTTTGGTAATCTTTCGGTGCCTACTCTTGTTGGGCATCTCCTCGTCTCCGACGCGGAGGTAGAGAGTTCCACTTCCTGCATCTCCGTCAGCCAGTTTCTGGAGATTTAATAGATCACCGACCCAAATTGAGCAAACTCTGTTTTCGAAAGAATAGGCAGTCCATGAGCAATCATCAATGGTGTTGCCAATACGGTACTTCAGGCAAGCCCATCTGCAGTCTTCTTCGCTGGAAACATTGCGATCAGAGATCCTCCGTGGGTTAACTGGCAATCTCATGTTGGGTACGGTCTTGAACTTGTCTTCCTTGATCTCGACGCCCAAAGTAGTTGCGTTGTGGGCACCACTACCGTTTATGGCGCCGCAATTCAGTGACGCCGTCCTCGTACACCCGTCAGACCAGTCACAAGAATTCCAAGCGAGGGATGACGACGGCTTGAACCCGTCCAGACAGCGACAGTAATCGCTATTTTCAACGCAAACACCGAAGCGGCCGCACAGGTTGTACACCTGGCAGTTGCGCTTTGGAATGAAGAAGAAGAGAATCCACTTGCCGGAATTTTCCATCCACTGGTATTGTTGTATCTGTCCCGTCGTCGCCCGGTCCAGAAGCTGACGGGTGGTTCCCAGCGATGTTGCGTAGCAAAAAGAGGTCCTGCTGTCGTCGTCAATGAAGGTGAAGTTGTAGAACATAGCGCCCTGAGCCATCTCGGGTACGTTCTTGAACCACCGCCCGTTCCAGCGGCCACTGGCCCAGTAGATCTGGGACCCGTTCCATGTGAGGACGAATTGCGGTGTGCCTCCAGGGTCGAGGGAGTAGGAGAAGCGGCCTGGAGCAGGGTCGTCGTAGCTCTTCCAAGAAACCAGCTTTTGCGATTCGCCTGTTGTTTTGTTCCTTCCAAGCCACGCCCCAGGGAGCCAAGTGTCAGTAGGGTGGTCGAAGCTTTGCCAGATGATTGACCCAGTGATAGGATCACATGTGCTTAGCACCTGAGCTAGATAAGGCCTTCGGCCATCTTTTCTCTTTTAGATGTAAGGCCAATGGCCGTTAGCTTTATGTTGTTTTCTTTCAATTACAATAGTACATTGCGAGCACCAACCTCGCCTATTGTTCTCAGGTGTTACAGATACAGCTGGCACCTTATATCTTTTCGCCTATCAATAGTAACGACGACCACAGTAAAAGGCGTCGAGTGTTTAGCCATTGTGCTCTGTTACACGTTTTTCCCCTGTTCTGACATAGGGACCCGCCTCTGAGCGGGAGCAGGTCCTCACCATAGGTCGAAGGAGGTTCTCTCCTCGACTCTCCACCGTTGATAGCGGCTCCGAGGCTATCACCCAGCTGGTTCTTTTGAACTCTTTAGCACCAGATTCTCGTTGTTCTGGAGAATTGCTAAGCTAGTAGTAGTAGTGCCGTTGGCGGTCGATGTAGACTTGTTAGACGGGGAAGACGACCACACGAACTCGTTGGTGCGCTTTAGAAGCAGAACGAGACTGGCACCGTCGTCGGATATCTTGAACTCGCATGCCGACGGGTCAGAGACCGGCGCTGCCCTGTTGGCCACCCAAACCACCGTCTGCGGTCTGATCTTCGTGTACCAGATGCCCACGTAGAACCGAGTAGAGTTTCCCGGCCGAAAGAAGCCTAACTCGAACACCTCTCCCTTGGACACGATATATAGTCTGGTTTCCGGAGAGAGACTGGCCACTAACCAACGTGTTTGCTGCTCCATCAGCCAGCACGGAAGCGAGGAGCAACAGAAGAAGCAAAAACAGTGTTCGTCTTTGATTAACTACTAAAATAGAGTTCAAATCATCAGTTGCACACCCAGCCATAGCTCCGCTTGATAGCTAATCTCTGGAGAAAAAAACAAAACGATACAATCAGATTTAGCTTGGGCTAGAAAAACAATATTTCCAGGTCCGACATACTGCGCCCTTCCAAGAATATGGCAGACTTGTGTTACGGCGCATGCACCTATCTTGTTTGCTGATATTCTATGTTGCAAGCTTGCTAGCCCTAGCTGCTTTCCGGGTTATATAGTGAAGCCAAGTCGGTATCGTATGCATCATCATTACGCTTTTCTCAGAAACGTCTATTGACTAACTAGCATCTGCGTGCAAAGTTTTTCTTCATGTACGGCAACAACGGAAGTTAAATATAAATGTCGTCGAGAGCAGTGCATTGACTAACGACTTGACGATTTACTTGGTCAAACCACTGTTTCTAAGATGAGATTTGCACTTCAATTGCATCTAACATTGGAGCTGTAAACGGGTAGATGCTATTTGAGTACTAGGGGAGAAAGTATAAGGAGTAAGTAAAGAAGGTCTATGATCAAGCTGTAGTTCATTCACAATTTAATTATGAATATGAAAGTATCCCAGCTGTCGCAAGTTCTTTGTAGGTGATGTCGGGATTAATTTGACTCACGTTTGACTTTGCAAGCTTTAGTCTTTTTCTTTTTTTATGTGTGAGTCCATAAACTCCCCACTGAACAAAAGTGAGCAATTCCCGAAAGTGAAAGGGAGGAGGAAGAAAGACTAAATCAATGGATGCAGGGAGACTCCAACATCTCTCTAGAAAGGCTACAACATCCTTTAGTTTGTAGCATGAGATAACACTGATCTCATGGAACTGTTCCTCACTCGCACAATGGTTATAGACATTTCAAATCTCTAATATGTTGTCGACGATAATACAACATCGTCTTCCCCCTTACTCGACAGAATCAATTTTCTCTTGTCAGGCATCAACAACTATCCTACAATAATAGTTTTTTTTCATCTTTGATAGTTAGATACTGCGAGGAAACTACTGCGAACACACTCTAGACACAAGACACATGCGAACACCTTATGAGATCGGCTCACTATCTCCGGTCTAAGAGCTACGCTACCGACACCCGCTCCTACCCCGGGCTCTCACCCGGTTCTTAGATGTTGCGTCTCACTGCCTCCAATAACAGTCGGCAGCAATTAAAGCAATAAAATATGAGGGAAGTAGAAGAGAGAGAAAATGTTTTTGTCCATAACTTTCAATCCGGAATGTATTTTTCGACGAAATAAATTGCATTAGAATTATTGTAAAACATACTTTCCAACGAGACTAGTGTTGATATATTTTGAAATAAATATATTACGCAAGAAATATAGTATCATATATTAGGATACCATACACATGTTCTGGGTACAGACGTACAATACTCGTGAGTACTGTACTTTTGAATGAAGGAGGATCAACAATATTCAAAAGTAATGTACTTATGAATCCATAAGTATTGTATCCACTTGTTAATACTCAAGCATAAGTACAGTAACTACCAAATTACAAAACCAAGCATAATCATATAACTGATGTAGAAGTATAAGTACAGTACCTTCAGAATCGCATAGCAACATTAGTCATTTGGAAAATTTCTTTTACAGAATGCAAACATAAGTTGAGTACCTACTTGTTAATGACCTCAAAAGTATAATACACATCAGATCAAAAATCACCTATAAAATGCAACCATAAGTATTATACCCACATGTTAATTTCAACTCAGTTACTGACGCGTAAGTACAGTAACTAACAAATTATAAATCAAGCATAATTGTATAACTGGTCTAGAAGCATAAGTACAGTACCTACGAATTGCCATAGCAACACTTGTCATCTGGACAATTTTTTTACAAAATGCAGACATAAGTTGAGTACCCACTTGTTAATGATCTCAAAAATACAATGTACATCAGATCATAAATTAGCTATAAAATGCAACCACAAGTATTGTACCCACTTGTTAATTTTAACTCATTTACTCAAACATAAGTATAGTATCTAATAAATTACAAAATTAAGCATTATTGTATAACTAGTCCAGAAGCATAAGCACAATACCTACAAAATCTCATAGAAACATTGGTCATGTAGACAAATATTTATTTCAAAATGCAGACATAAGTTGAACACCTACTTGTTAATGATATCAAAAGTACAATGCACATCAGCTAGAAAGATTAGCTATAAGATGCATCCATAAGTACAATACTCACGAGTACTACTGATCCTCCTTCATTCAAAAGTACAGTACTCATGAGTATTGTACGTCTGTACCCAGAACATGTGTATGGTATCCTAATATATTGTACTATATTTCTCGTGTATTATCATTATTTCAAAATATGTCAACACTAGTCTCGTTGGAAATTATTTTCTTCAAAGATTCTAATGCAATTTATTTCATCAAAAAATACGCTCCAAATTGAAAATTATGGACAAAAACATTTTCTCTCTCTTCTACTTCCCTCATCCTGTATTGTTTTAATTGTTGCTGACAGCTAGCGCAATAGGTAGTTGGCGCAGCAGGAGGCCAGTCCCGAGCACCGGGTAGGCTCCTGGGGATGTGGCCCGTTATACATAGAATGTCCCCAGTTTAACAACATCGGTGGTATTGCAACAGCAGTTAATATTCACAACATTTACTACTCAACTACCCACCATCCGGGTCTATATACCCCCCCCCAAACTTACACTAACTCATTCTACATACCACAGACTGGAAGGTTTTTACTTCAACAAACTTCCATTCTTCTCACCTGTACCCCAAGTACTTCCCACAACCTCGCTTGCTACTAGCCTCACAGTTCTCCTCGCCTCCCAACCCGCCTGAACATGACACACTTAGATATATATCTAGATAATAGAATGACTAGATTCATCCGCTTGTCAAGAGCATGGAGATATCTCAACATAGAGATTGCAGACGGCATCATCGACTTCTACGTTGAATCCAGGTCTTCCCAATCAACTTCTATCTGACCAAAAAAAGTTTGCTCCAATCTACCTGAGGATGGAGAGATAAGTTGGTTACCCTCAACTTATGCTTTGGCTGGCACCTCATTCTCCACCTAAAAGGAGATATGAAGATTGACTTATGGCTCACAGACATCAACAACCATATCCCCTGTAACATCCGTCATCTTCTCTGCATTGAGCGAAACAACTACTCCTCATCGAAAGTGGTTACAGACAACACAGGTGTCAAGGATCACATGATGGCAGAACAAATGTCTGCCAACGATCAAGAGAACATAGCCGAGACGGACGAACTGGCAGATATTACATCTTCTCTGACACCAACTCGTCACGGACTGCCAGGGTTTGTAGATATTTTACCACTGAGATTTGGGTATATTGTCACCTCGACCTGATCATCACACTCCTTACCCCCCATCAACGTGATGACCTCTGATATCACGGATCATGTCAATGATCCTTCAGTAGATACATGATCACACCCTCTCAACACTAATCAATCATAGATACTAGTATCTAGGAAAAAACCCTACCAAAAACCAAAGACCTGATGTGGAGAATGCCTAGGATTAGGACATAACAGGCAGCATTGCTGGAACCAAGTGCAATGTTTTGCTTGCTCCCGAGAAGGACATATCTATAGATCTTGCTATTATCCACGATTGAGATGGTCTCACCGTATCCATATCACAACTGTCAAACCATTCAAATATCCACTTTACCCACTTGTGCATACACCAGCCACCTTTACACCGCCTCTAACCTACCAACAACCACTCTCTTGACAATAAAAATTATTTTGCTAAAATTCTTATTTCCCCCTTATAGATGATTCTATGACCTATGACACTACCATTATCATCACCCCTACACGCACCACAGAACCTATTCTTATGTGACTAGTAAATCTCCACCATTCTAAACTAACCATCTTCAATTCTCACTCCCGGCAACGACACACAACCCATAAACTTGATCTTGACACTTTTGCATCACCCTCCATGGATCCTACCATCCTTGAATGCTCCATTGATCTTACTACTCAGAGCATGCGTATGCTCAAAGCTCTAACTACTCGTACCATTCAGATGACATTTTACAATGCCTTGCACCTATGGACATTGAATGCATCAAGATCACTAAAGCTTTGGATCTCTTGATACCTAAATGCACTATCATGAAACCAAATATCCTTTTACCCACTAAACTCATCTACGCTCTCATGGAGAACTCCGTCTTTGAACATGTCCTAGGACAGATGTTGACCTCTGCATGCAGAAATGATTTTCCCCAAGCTCGTATAACCAGATGACCTATTGACAAGGAGCCACCCCATCATCCTCTGGTGTTTTTGGGTGGATATCCATATATGACATCCCACGACACATATGGAATGAGGATGTCTTTTTTGCCATTACTCACTCTGTGGTTGCAACCCTACAACACATAAACCCTGACTCGCTATATCCTACTGATTACAACAAAGCTTTCTGCATTTCTGCGGTAATGAAGGACACCACCATCCCAGGCAACATCAATATCATATGTAGAGGGATGATTTACAATAGTAAGCTTTGTGCCGAGCACACATCCACATATACTTCCTATTTCAAGGATCATTCCATTCATCCTACAACCTGGTTTGAGCCTAACCACCTCATAAACAACCATAGACCTCCTCCACTGACCCACACCACTCTATCTCTCAACAACACCAACTATAATCACTCCAGTCATTCTCAGAGACCCCACGACGATTCAAGAAGGCACACACCCACTACAACAACATCCCACACATATCTCCATCATCCTCCGTGGGATCCCATCCACCTACCATTTCCACGAGTAAGACACAAGTGAACATCCATGACATGAACCCGAAAAAATTCCAAAAACTAAAGACTACCATCATCGAAGACCTTCGATCTTCGCCTAGTCCGCAACTGATAAAAAAAAGCCTAGAGAAGAAAGAACATGAAGTTGCATGGTCATACGCTGCATTGCTATGCACACCAAAATCCCAAAAGTAAAAGAACTTTTTTTCCATTGATGATACATGTATGAACATGGCTCTTATTCTTTCTCATCTATCGTGTGTGCACAATGATCCTTCTGATATTAACATTTCACCCAAAAATCTTAGCTCTGCACCCAACTATAAGGCTCTGACTGATTGCATCGTCACCCTATCACCTTAGACCACCACCAAAGATTTCACCACTTTCTGCCAACACATTAGCATTATTTTTCCAGATTACATTGTTGTTGACACCTTCCTTGGGGATTTTCTTATACAAAACAATTGGACTGGCATACAAATCCAGTCATGATAACCATCTGAGTTTGTTATATGACAACAACAACTTCTATCCTATTATACATGGCACTACACAAAATGGCTATCTCCACCTGGAATGATTGTGGGGCGGCTTCACCCAGCAAATGTGTACCATTCGAAACACCATTCATCAGAAACATGTTGACCTCATCACCATAAAGGACATGAAAACTACCTTAACGTCCTTTCAGCTTCAACAACTCAGAGGATAACACATTAATAGATGGATACAACTTCCCCCTACTGGCTTTAGTGGTGGCATCCTGGTTGGATGGAATGACAACACACACCATGCCACACACTCTTTCATGCTCAACCATAGCATCACCATTCAGTTCATGAATGCTAGAACCAACACCATATAGCACTTCACATGTGTCTATGGACCCCATGATTAACATAAGGACCCTTTCACTATAGAATTAGGTTCTCTTGCCGACCTTATGATGTCCAGTCGATGGATCATTGGAGGTGATTTCAACATGGTCACTTGCACACAAGAGAGATATCAAACCTATCCTCTGGACCACGTAACGGCTCCACGATATGCTAACATATTCCAAAACTTCATTACGACTCATCATTTTAGAGACCTCCACACTAGCAATGGATGTTGGAAATGGCACATAGGTCTACACAAAGCCAGGTTAGAGTATTTTTTGTGAAATAACAAATGTACCGATATACATCCCATGACTCACACATATATTATTACATCTAGCCTATCTGATCATTTTCCCATTCTACTCCAAACCAACAACCCTAACTGGGGAAAATTTCATTTCTTCTTTGAGAGATTTTAGACATGTCATTCTAGTTTCATTACCATGATCACCAATTTATGAAACTCCCACCCTACCTCTGACAATCTAGGATATGACATCCAACACAAGCTAAAACTTCTTCGACCTGTCCTCAAGCTATGGAACCAGACACAGTTTGGTTCCATATCAGACTATCAAGGCCAAGGAAAACCAACTTCTCCTTGCTATGAAACACAACTTACCTATGTACACACACACCTATTGTGAAAGACATCTGGGTCCTCAAGTCTCATGAAGAAACCCTGTGAAAACAATGATACAAAATCAAATGGCTTAAGGAGGGAGATAAGAGCACTAAATTATTCCATGCGACATGCAACAACAAGCACAATCATCTATAGATTACCAATATTGATGGCATAGACACCACCTCATAGCCCAGAGGGACCCTCATGAACCACATCATCAACTACTTCAGCGGTCTTTACAATAATGATTACATCTCCTATACCCAGGTTTATTTTGATTGGAATAATATTTTCCCACACAAGATACCCCACACCAACAACCTCCTCGAACCATTCCTTGAACCTGAAATCCAATGTGCTATGACACATCTTAGACTGGATAAACCACCTGGGCCAGATGGTTTTGATATGTCCTTTTACTGAGCAACATGGCACATCATCAAAGGAGACTTTAGCCAGCTATGTCTAGACATACACAAACAACACAACATTAGCCACCTCCTCCGGCCTATGAATCACACACATATCACTCTCATTCCTAAAATATAAACTTAAAATTCCATCTGGGACTACAGACCTATTAACCTCATAAACTCTTCATACAAGATCATCGCCAAGATACTCAATAGTCGCATGAAATCGCTCCTATAGGACATCATTAACCTCCATAAATGTGCTTTCCTACCACATAGAAGCATCCAAGATGCTTTCATTATGGTACAGGAAACACTACACACTTGCCATAGGAACAAAGAATTGACTCTTACACTCAAATTGGACTTCGAGAAAGCTTTTGACAATGTCAATTGTGTTTTCCTCATACAGCGTATGCATGGTCTTAACTTCCCTGCTAAATGGTGCTCATGGATACACTCATGCATCAACACTAGCACTTTTACAACCCTTATTAATGTTCACCACATGGTTTCTTTCGAAACTCTAATGGACTTAAACAAGGAGATCCATTATCGCCATACCTATTCATCATCATCACATCCATCCTCCACCCCTCATTTGAAATGCCACAGATCAGGGTTACCTTGACATGCCTAGAGGGACTACAGACAATTTCATCTAATATATTGATGATACCATCATCATCATCAAACCAAATGACGATGATGTCATCAATCTTATCTGAATTCTAGAAAATTTCTCCAAAAATTTCAGGTCTTAAGATCAAATTCAATAAGTCTACCCTAATTAGAAACCATGTGAGTTAAAATGAGATGGACCGATACATACGCATGCTTGGCTACCAACACAAAGCATTCCTATTCTCATACCTTGGCCTTCCACTCACCCTTGCATGACTACCAAGTGCGGCATGGAATCTGGTCATATACAAAATAAACCAACATGTTAATTCCTGGAAAAACAACTACCTCTCCCTGGCTGGTCAAATATCCCTACTTAACGCCGCCCTTACACCCATTATCACATATCATTTGTCATGTATCCCACTCCCATCCATTGTTATCATGACCATTGATAAGATCTGACGTGAATTTCTATGGGAACACCAGGGCAAGAAGCTCCATTTGGTCAACTAGGATACCATATGCAGCCCCGAAGAAGATGGTGGATGGGGCATCATCAATATTTAACTCCATAACTGATGTCTCATACATAAAATCACAACATCCATTTGAAATAGAGGGAACAAGCTATGGAAGAACATCTTCATAGACAAAAATACCTTTGAGACATGCACCTTGGTCTTTCAATGCCTCCAAAATAACATCACCTCTATGGAAACATTAAGCCAACACCCTACACATCATCTCTGACAGTATCCAAACCACACCACACCTTTAAATCAACAAATCTTTAGCTAGATCCATGGTGGCATGGCCAAAAGCTCATCAATCTCCACCTTCCATCCAACACAATTCCATGATCCATCCTCCAATATAACAATATCCAGGCCCTGACAAAAATAGGATCCAATCAAAAGAACATCCCCAAGACCTTCCTTAGAGGTTGGACTGATCAAACCACATATGCAGATATTCTACAAAAACTTGAATACAACACATCTAGCCACAACACATGGACATGGGGTAATAGATATACTATCAAAAAATGCTTACAAATTCTACTCATTTAGAGGATAGATAACACGATGGAAGATTATATGGAAGATTAAATGTCCACCTAAAATTCACATCCTCATTTGGCTCATATGCCATGATTGAGTACCAACTAATATGATGTTGATAAATAAAGGAATACAAGGACCATCTAGATGCATTCTGTGCAAAAATTATGAGGAAACTACACAACATCTTTTCTACGGATGCCACACATCCAGACAGATCTGGACTCGCTACACCACTACCACCACCACACTTGAAAACACTAGTATCAACACCATTCACATACTTCAAAACACTCAAAGTAGAACTAATACATACCAAATAAATGATACTTTGATAGTTGTAATCATATGGTCCATTTGGTCATCTCGTAATAGGATTCTATTTGATAACCACAACATATATATACTAAAAATTTCACAGCGGGTGAACACAAACTATCACGACTTCCTACATGGAAGGTTTCTTAGGAGATAGAATTCATAAGGAGCAATAAGCCAGATCACAGAACCTAGCAATGTTAGAGCCCAAAATGAATGACAGATCGACGGAGGAGGGGAAAATTGAAGATTTGTCTCATTTTTCTACGTAAATAGTCATACATGTAGTAGAATGTAACTTTTAACACATGATCCAAGCATTTTGGAGGAATGTAATATTATAACACTACTCTACACTAGGGATATACCCTTGGTGATCATATCCCATTTGTACTTTCAACAGTTTGTGTTCATTTTCAACAATTGTAGAATTTTGAAATCATTCCTTTTATGTGGTTCACATGAGCCATAGAATCAATACAAGGAACTTAATTATCTAAGAAAAATGAACAATTCAAGCACAACATCATTACATGCCCAAAGACAAAAAATAGTCCAATTAATAACATTTTAATTTTTAAAATTTTGCAACATGACCAAAGTCTAAAATGAAACTCTGATTCCAATCAACTTTGTTAAGGGAATAACATAGGAGGGATACCTAGTATGTGATCCAATTTGAGTCCAAAATATATTGGCAATGTGTTGAAAATTATAACAGTATATACAATGGCTGATCCATAAAATACCATAGAGGGGGGTGA
The DNA here is from genome assembly GCA_963693085.1 of Alisma plantago-aquatica. NCBI lineage: Eukaryota > Viridiplantae > Streptophyta > Magnoliopsida > Alismatales > Alismataceae > Alisma > Alisma plantago-aquatica. The sequence continues at coordinate 807,289,806 of OY856412.1, read as the reverse complement.
ATTAGATGACTCATTACCAATATGGATTTTTGGTTTCAAGAAGTAGTGAATTGATACATAATATATTGAAATGATACATATGAAAATTGTGTGTGTAAATCAACCAATTCATGTTCACTTTGTAGTCTACATCCAAAACAACATCTAGTAACAAAAGAAAAGAAGCACACCATTAACTACAATCAAAGTGTTGAATTCTATAATGTTTCACGTATGATAATGTTATGGCATAAATGACTTGATTTTTACATATGTTTTCTCCAAATTGTGACACTACTACAGAAGTGCCTTTTAGTGTCGGTTGTTTAACCCCCTTTGGCGTCGGTTTTTGAACGACGCCTATGTGGGCGCCGCTAAAAGGTTGGACACTTCAGCGTCGGTTAAAAAACCGACGCCTATTTAACATAAAGGCGTCGGTTTATTATAAAACACCGACGCCAAAAGGGTTCGCGCCACAGAAAACAGCGTCATCTAGGACGCTTTATGCGTCGGTTATATACTAAACAACCGACGCAGAAAAGTGTCCTAGATGACTCCCATTTCCTGTAGCGCGAACACTTTTGGCGTCGGTGTTCAACAAAACACCGACGATGTAAGTCTGTGCTGACGGTTATCGGTAAATAACCGACGCCTATATCTATTTTTTTTTTTATAAATCTGTTTGCAGGCCTGCTGTGGCTGGTCAGCAGGATGAGAACCTGCAGTTCAGTTTTCTGAACTACAGGTTTACGACATCCATTGATATCAGCCTACAAACAGGCCACAAACCTGCAAATTTAACATAAAAAGATTCACACAAGTAGATACATTCAGACATCAATTCAATTGTCACGTTCACACATATAGAATCATTCAAATACATGTTTTAACATTCAGAAACATTCATTTACAAAGTATCATTCATCATCACTATCAACATCCCAATTATATCTTACAGTTGCCACTGTTTGTACAGCTATTGCCCATTCTTCTCTTACTTCATTTAATGATTCCCTCGTATATGGAGCATGTACATTTTTTAAGCGTTTGCCTATAGTGTGGTCAGTTTTAAACACATGCAAAGAGAATGATGTATATATATAAGTAATAATATAAAAATAAGATTGATATATTTCATACTAACTAATGAGACTATATATAATACCTCATGTATGGTATCGATGTCCAATGCGGCATGTTTGATAATCATCTGCATAAATCGCATCACATAGTATGCGCATGCCCAGCCATTGTCTTGTGTAGCGCACTATAAATTGAAACATACAAATTAATACAACTAAGCACAATTCACATCAATAATATATACATTGGAGTCGGGGAGTCGGGAACTTACTTTTACGTTCTCCCAAGACAATGGCTGGTTCTTTTTCCTTGGGACCTTTCCTCCAGCATTTTTGAATGCATCTAAACCCCTACATGTTAATATAACACACTAAGTTGCATAAGTAAATAGTAATGTAATAAAAGATGTTAACGGATATAAAAAATGAAATATTTCTCACCAGAATAATGCCATTCTCATTACGTGTCCAATTTTAGTGTTTAATGTACTTCCTGCGGGATCTAGATAATAAACAGTGAACGTCCCGGGGACAATAACTAGTAACTCCCAATGTCTACCACTAGAGGTAAAAAGTTAACAATTAATAACTCAAAATGCAAAATAATAATGGAATTTTCTTAAGTCCAAATTATAAATAAAGCAAACTTACTTGACATTGAATGGAGCTATTATTATCGTCTTCATTTGATGACCAAAAATTGTAAAAGCATCTATACAGTATTGTTGAACACTATCAGGGTCTTTAGCTACCATACTAATCAATGATGGAATCAAAAATCCCACATGATCATATGCAAATTGTTTGCAATGATCTTCGATTAAGTAGCTGCAAAACATATAGACGTATGCATTAATATATAAGAAACTAGATCACCGGATCTTACACAAGGTATATGGATGTATAAACAAGATCTCACCTTATCCATGTCTCTATCATTGATGTATTCAACCAATCATACATAAACAACTCAATAATATCTTGTATAAATAAAGAGCTGTCGTATGATTGACCTGCATAATCTGCATCTAAAGAAACAATTATAGGGCAAAGTATATTATGTGCCCGTAGACAACATGCCATTCCCCTACAAGCAGGACCTAACGGGTATTGTAGGTCAGTTGGAACCCAAGTTGGTAATGCGGGAATTGGAGGTGGAGGCCTAGGTGCTCCTGGTGTCTTCTTTTTAACCTGTATATATAATTTCAGATCAGTTGACATCATATATACACATTAACAGTCTAAATCAATGTAAATTTATCTTACAATTTCAGTCGTGTAGAGGACATCTGCTTTGGGCCACAATATGACCCCGCTTTCTGCCTCACCAAGTGTATCAATATCTGGGTGGGCATATGGCAACTCAACTTCCCTCCAATCGGGTAATACATGTATCGGGCTCACACGAATGTAGCCCCGCGGCATTGGAGTCCCATGAAACGTTGCCCCAGGAAGGGACTGGTAAGCTTGCGCCTCTGCAACAACATAGTTTTCCATTCTTAAGCGGCATGGCTTCAATGCCTACAAATTTACGTAAAGAATGTTATACATATATACATATCATCTTGAAAACATATCATCTTGAAAAGACTAGCTACAATGTCATAAACAATACTTACAGCAGACGTGTTAGGCGATCGGTCTCCAGGATTACTTGCAGTCTGTGCACCAGGAGAAGAGTGGGTCGGCATAGGCTGATTGGAAGCCTGAGATGCCTGCCACCGCAGCAATTCTTCCTTGACCTTCTCAGCAACCACATCGTTGAGCTTCTTAGCAACTATATCCTCGACTCTCTTATTCTCCTATACATGGATAAAACAAATATTAGCTTTTTATTAATGAATTTCCTTTTGCAGTAACATTATAAAAATAGAATATGTTACCTCTTCTTGAGAAAGTCCCGCTCTGGGTTTGCGCTGGGATGGCCCAAAGAATGCTTTGATGCCCACACCAGCGCCGGCACCTCTAACACGTCCAGGATGCTCTGGGTTACCCAGAGCAACTGTCAATTCATCCCTTGTGCCCTGAGGGATGAACGTGCCTTGTTTTCTCTGCTCGTGCAGCTCCCGCTAATCACCATAAACAAAAATTGGTAAGTTAACACCACAAATAATCAATATTCAAATGATTGCTCTAAGAGTTGTATTTTACCATTTTTGCAGCCGCCTCAGCAGTTTCGGGCTTCTTTATTTCACCCTTCTTGTTTTTCCTGCCAGCTATCCAGATATCATGGCGAGGGAAGGGTGTGGCCGTAGACTCCTGAGTAGTCGCAGACTCCTGAGTAGCCGCAGACTCCGCCTGTAGTCTTTGGCGAACGCTTGCATAGCCTTTTGGACCCATAGTATGGTCATGTACATTCAGTGCACGCCTTGCTTTTTGTGCGTCACTGAGGGCCTAGTTAGTATGCACATTTATAATTAGGTTAGTAGCACTAAATGTTAATCTTGAATAGGTGAATACAATGTATATTAATTAAAATGGGAGTGACGCCTAATACCTTGAATTCTTCAGATTTTCTTGAAGCAACAAAATTGTCCCAATCTTCTTTGTCCAAGAAGTTCCATTGTTCAAGGGCTGACTTCTTCTTCTTATTACCCTGTCTTATGTATTCTCTATTCAGATTTGTCCTGTAATTCCTAAGCATCTTTCCAGCGCGTTGCATCACACTTTTACGATGCAACATCTCATCCAATGCAAACAGATTCTGTAAAATAGAAATGTTCTTAACTAGTACCAAAAATATAATTGCAAATAATAGAATTTGTAATCTACAAAATAGAATTGCAAATAATAATAACTCACGCATAAATCTTTCCATATCAAGTCTTTCTTCGCCTGAGGAACTTTATGCCAATTATCATATTTAACACCACAATGGCTTCGAGTGACAACCCCAAGATAGTTTATAAAATTATTGCGGTTCACTCCAATTGCATTCCCTCCATTATCAAACTCCACAACCAATTTGGATCCACTGCCACTCAACGCAAGTAACTTTTTCAACAGAGTGATACCCCTTTTCTTGTTAAGTTTTTGTTGCTGCGCATCAAGTTGCTCAATTGCTTCAGTGGGTAGTTGTGCATCATCAACCTAAAATTTGACAAAAATAAACACACCGAATTAAGCCAATATAGAAATACAGGATATATGACATAACTAGAAGATAATGAATTTTATAGAAATACGGGATATGTTTTTAGAACTTACGTTGGTATCCTCGTCATGCTCGTCATGGACAGCATGCTCATCATGGACTTCATGCTCATCATGGACATCATTCTCATCATGGTGAGCCATCTGAAAATTTCATTAAAAAGGAAAACATTTAGCATTTGTATCAACTAGAATAAGGAAAACATTTAGCATTTGTATAAACATACATGTCTCTAAAATTGTGATCTTTTATCAATTAGCAATCCTTCAATGTACAAGTAATATAAAAAACAATGATTGTTCACATTCTAGGCCAACAAACACATGTGATGTCATTCTTATATATAATAAATGTGTACCACCTATCCCATCCTTGAACACCTAATCTCACTAGTAAGTGTATAATGTGTATTGGGTTTTCAAGAAAATTTCGGCAGCATTTCCCCGCTGTTCTCTAAGTACATATGTACTTAGAGAACAAACGGGGAAATGCTACCAAAATTTTCTCGAAAACTCAATACACATTATACACTTACATCCTAAGTGAGATTAGGTGTTCAAGAACAGTCCCAAACCGGGGACTATCCAAGATTTACTCCTAATGAGTAAATCTTGGACGGGTTTCTAGGCCAACAAACACAATAATAGATATCTACAATGAAGCCGGACTCCATACAAACAGTATATAATTTAGTGATTGTTCATTCTAATTTATATCAATGTACAAGTAATATAAAAAACAATGATTGTTCACATTCTAGGCCAACAAACACATGTGATGTCATTCTTATATATAATAAATGTGTACCACCTATCCCATCCTTGAACACCTAATCTCACTAGTAAGTTTATAATGTGTATTGGGTTTTCAAGAAAATTTCGGCAGCATTTCCCCGTTGTTCTCTAAGTACATATGTACTTAGAGAACAAACGGGGAAATGCTACCAAAATTTTCTCGAAAACTCAATACACATTATACACTTACATCCTAAGTGAGATTAGGTGTTCAAGAACAGTCCCAAACCGGGGACTATCCAAGATTTACTCCTAATGAGTAAATCTTGGACGGGTTTCTAGGCCAACAAACACAATAATAGATATCTACAATGAAGCCGGACTCCATACAAACAGTATATAATTTAGTGATTGTTCATTCTAATTTATATCAATGTACAAGTAATATAAAAAACAATGATTGTTCACATTCTAGGCCAACAAACACATGTGATGTCATTCTTATATATAATAAATGTGTACCACCGATCCCATCCTTGAACACCTAATCTCACTAGTAAGTGTATAATGTGTATTGGGTTTTCAAGAAAATTTCGGCAGCATTTCCCCGCTGTTCTCTAAGTACATATGTACTTAGAGAACAAACGGGGAAATGCTACCAAAATTTTCTCGAAAACTCAATACACATTATACACTTACATCCTAAGTGAGATTAGGTGTTCAAGAACAGTCCCAAACCGGGGACTATCCAATATTTACTCCTAATGAGTAAATCTTGGACGGGTTTCTAGGCCACCAAACACAATAATAGATATCTACAATGAAGCCAGACTCCATACAAACAGTATATAATTTAGTGATTGTTCATTCTAATTTATATCAATGTACAAGTAATATAAAAAACAATGATTGTTCACATTCTAGGCCAACAAACACATGTGATGTCATTCTTATATATAATAAATGTGTACCACCTATCCCATCCTTGAACACCTAATCTCACTAGTAAGTGTATAATGTGTATTGGGTTTTCAAGAAAATTTCGGCAGCATTTCCCCGCTGTTCTCTAAGTACATATGTACTTAGAGAACAAACGGGGAAATGCTACCAAAATTTTCTCGAAAACTCAATACACATTATACACTTACATCCTAAGTGAGATTAGGTGTTCAAGAACAGTCCCAAACCGGGGACTATCCAAGATTTACTCCTAATGAGTAAATCTTGGACGGGTTTCTAGGCCAACAAATAATGTGTTGTCATTCTTATACCTAAAATCCTAGTTCTTCAAATTAGGGTGATTATTGATGTCTTTAAAAGCATGATTGGCAATTTAGGGAAAAGTTCATCATTTAAATTCCAAGCATTCATATGTGTGCATTACAGTTCATCATTAAGCAAGAAGGGTGATTAGGATTCTCAATATACTCAACAATAAAATAAGTTAAACATGTGTGCATTACAGTTCATCATTTACATTCCAAACATGTCACATGTGTGCATTACAGTTCATCATCAAGATATCTATAACTTACTTAAACATTCAATTATGAAGTAAATATACACTTAATTAAGAATAGCATGACACACAAAGTTGCAGTCAACATCATTATGTTTTGTTCTATCATGGACTATCAGATTGGTATATCACATATGTATCAGTACATTATTAAATAAACACAATCAGTAAATAACTTTTAGCAAAAAATCCACTAGACGTGCAGCCTAGACGTGCCCTGGCGCCGCCCAAGCATCTGCCCAGAGGCCTATCTAGGCAGGGCACCTGGGCTTGGGACCCTAGGCGTGCCCTGGCACCTACTTAGGCGCTGCCTGCGTGAGTTCTAGGTTGGCGGCGGCAGAGAAAAGCAAGGCAGAGGACAAAAAAGGTGGTGAGGGTTTGTGGGTTACCTTGCACGAGGACAGCACGAGTAAAGCTGCTTCTACCGGCGGGGGCGGAGGTGACGACGACAGCACCGTAGCTGCTTCTACTGGCGGCGACGACTAGAGGAGAGCAGGGGCGGTGGGCAACGACCGGCGGCGACGAGCGGACAGCAGCAGTAGCAGGGGCGGCGGAGAAGAAGGGCGCCGGAGAAGAAGGACGTCGGAGATGGGGCGCCGGAGAGAAGCGCCGGAGAGCAGCAGCAGCAGAGAAGCGCCGGAAAGTCGCCGCAACAGGGAAAATCGCCGCAATAGGGTAGCAATGAAACAGAAGAAAGGGGAAGAGTCGGGCGATCGCGGGGGGTTATAAGTTCCCAAATAGCGTCGGTTGTTTACAACCACCGACGCCTACACAGCTTTAGCGTCGGTTGGTTGAAACAACCGACGTCCAATTGGACGATATTTTCATGGAAATTTTTGGCGGGAACCACCTTCAGCGTCGGTTAGAGAGGGATAACTGACGCTGAAAATGACACTATTTTTTTTATCGAAAAATGGATTTCGCGGGCGACTTTAAGCGTCGGTTGTTTATAAAAAACCGACGCTTAATACAAAGCGGTACCCGTGTCTGACTGGTCTTCGAATATAGACGTCGGTTTTATTAAACAACCGACGCCTTATATGTTAGGCGTCGGTTTTCCTTAATAACCGACGCCCAGAAAAGCGACACTGAATGCTATTTCTGTAGTAGTGTGACTAGAAATATAGTACAACTATTGATAAAAAAATATCAAAATTGAGACTCAAACCTAGGATAGCGCCAAACATAGTACAACTATCTATTAGATGAGCTAGAGATTTACTTGATTAATGTTCATACATCTATTGTAATATTTCAAAATGAGCTTGAGTGAGCAAGATAAATGTAGGGCCCAGGAATCAAACTTGGGTCAAAGGATAAGCAGCAAACAATTTCTAGCACCCGAGCTAATAGTTCTTCTATGTCAAGTAGCGGCACATATTATTATTATTCTATTTTTTGGTATTAAATGTATATCATTATGTTAGATTATTTGGTATTATATTCTTTGGTAATATCAAATTACATTTCAAAGAATCGTATTTAACATGATTCATATACATATCTAGGGTTAATATGCTCTAATCATCACTTAATCATGTATTAGCGTTACTTTTGAAATAGGAAGAATATTTAGCTCCTGGAAGTATTTTCTTTGGATTCTACACATTTTCCTAATCAAGTAGATGTATAGTTCTATTATTATCAGAGCTATCATTTATTTTCTACATTATTTCCAAAATTGCAATCAATCTGACCAATAGTAGCTAGACACGTCAGCAAGTAAACTCATTTTGATTACCTTTCTTTTCTTCAAACTCATGGATATGGGATGTGAGTCTGTTATTCTAAGAGCTTGGGTCTAGGTGCCCCTCTCCTCTCTTCACAGTTCCTGATGTGAAGACTCTATCTCCTTGAGGAAATAGAGCATCGCTGTAAGGAAAGGCTCTGGTGGACCTTCCCCACCCACCAGGTCCAAGAAAACTTCCACTGAGGATTTCCACACGTTTGTGGAGAATCCACGCACCTCGATGCTCTGGAACTTTGAGTTCCCTTTTTACACTGTCGCAACTTCTAGGTCCATGCTTCCTTTTATCTGTGGCCTCTCCCTTCTCTCTTCGGATCATCTTGGCATTGCCCAAAATTATAGGGATCCTCAATGAATCTTAGAGGATACAAAGGGGGTCCTTATATAGGATGATGGGGGTGATCCTAGGTTTTTGAAAGAGGGGTGAGAAGGGAAGTTGATGGAGGGGAAAACTTGGCCATCAAGCAATGTTTCCCCCTCTAATAAGAGGGTTTGTAGTTTGATTTTGCAAGGGTAAGTGATACGTGCTATTATTTCATCGTGAGACTGAGTGTGGAGGGAAATCTAGAAGTAGGTTTGTATGAACAGCACCCCTCCCCTTTCCTAAAAGAGATAAAGCTAGGGGTAAAATGGTATACCATAGATCCTCCATCACACAACTTCCAAATAGCATGACAAAAAGGAGAGATAGAACTAAGTGTCCATGTCTCATTAAATGTGACAAATAATATCCATTAAGCATGCACTTTAGGAAATCCTTAAAAAACATAATTCTCTCCTCCTTTACTCAATTAATCCCAAATTTTAAAGGAATGCTTTTAATGATTAAATCTCAGTTTGTGCAAGATTTGGTGGCAAAAGGATATTTTTATATGCCCCCTTTCTCTCCAATTCTAGAATTCTCTTCTTTTCCTTATTATTTTGAAGTATACCAAAAGTCAGACCAATTTTTTCTTATTTTATTCCACAAACATTGTGTTTTCATTCTTGGTAATTAATCTTTTAACTATCTAAACACTGTATATCTTATTTTCTTTTTGAAACTTGCATATTATCTTATAATTCAGTTTTCTAATAATTAATAAACTCAATATCCTTTATTTATGCACAAAATCTCTTATTTATTTGTCTTGTGATCTAAGGACCTATTTGCAAATCAAATAGTCTCATGGGTCTCATGGTTTGCACCCATGCCACAAAGCATTATTATTTCATCAAATATAATTTGGGAATTTGATTATTCAATCAAGTCTTGTATTTATGTATTTCAAATTTATCAAAATTTAAGTATATAACATTCACCCCTCCTTGAAAGGGATTTTTTCCCCAATTTTCACACCTTGAAAGGTCAAATGAAAGAGTACTCAACTTAGCTTCCAAACTTTAAGGTTAACAACCTTTCTTAAGTTAATTAACAACTTTTGTTGATATGCAAAATCCTCATATTATTACTAAGATCGGTACTTGAATTCAATTCAAGGTACATCCATATCTTTAGTATTTATATCTTTAACAACTTTTACCCCTTGATTTTGTTAATAATCATGGACATTACAAAGGAAATAGAAACAATAAAAAGTATCTCCTTTTTTCCTACAAGCATATCTCATCATTTATAGTCTATCCAGAAGGAGGGTGCGCAAGGTATGGCTTGTCATGGAGAAAGTTTAATGACATTCTTCTCATGTGGTGGTGTGTGTCACTAATCGCGTGCATGGACTATCCTCAAAGGTGTCCTCCAAATGCAGTCTTGTAGTGCATGAGTCTATGTGTAGTTCACGTAGATGGATAGGAACTCCTCATTTCTCTGCTTTAACCGATGGGAGGGAGTAGCCCCTTGCTTGGTGATGTGCTAGCGTCACAATCATTATCCTTCTCTCTCTCTCTCTCTCCCCCAGATAATGATGGCTAGGGTTTGTGTGCAAGAACATGTAAATTTGACCCATCCACCATGCCTCTTTATATAGGATAGGAATGGAAGCAGGGTTTCTAATACTTGGGAAATAAAAAGGCAGTGGCAACCTTTCAAGTAGGCTGCTCATTGATAGACAAACAGTCAGTTAGAACATTATGTATGCCATGAATTCATTGATTGATTAATCAAATTAATTGATTTCTTAGTTAATTGATTGATTAATTGTATAAATTGATTATTGGATTTTCAGTCACCTTATTTGCAAGTCCAACCAATCGCTCGACGTTACACCATCAACTCATCACATGAGTTGATAACTTTAAATCCAACCAATTAGCTTGGATCTTATAGAAAACTATCTAAAGTTTCATTCTAGTATCATTCTAGTTGGTTACCTGATTATTTAGTAGTTGGTATGACTTGGAACATTTCCAATCATGTCTACAATTATAATCCTATTTTCGTGCATCCTATGTGTGTGACCCTATAGGCCCCACGTTATGTTGGTAGTGATGTCCATACTCAAATTATTACTTCACAAGAAATGATTAGTATATAGCAAGACTTCATTGGCACCCAAGTAATTGGAGAAGTTGGGGAACAACTTTAACCTAATATCATGACCAGTTTACATTCATTGTATGATCCCTTTGTCTCTAATATACAGAATTTGAGGCATGGAAACGTCATCCTTTTATTATCCAATCTTTGTTTCTTGATCTAGAATAGAATATTTAAGTTACATGTTATATCAATATAATATATTGAATCACATGAGCATAGCCATATATCTCACAATCTCACTCATCTAATGGCCAGGATACCACTCCAATGGGAGGGAAGAATTCCATCTATGTCACTCATAGTGATCCTCATGTGTCACAGTATACCCAAACACTACTTATACAGTAACCCTTATTCAAAGTCACGTGAGTAGTGTTAAATCACATCGAATAACATGTGATCAGTATAGTGACTTCAAGTCTAAGGACCAAAACCACCAATGTCAGATTAAGGTATGTTGACTGTCCTTATTGGCTTCCATGTACCACACTCAAAATGGGTCTTCCCATTACAGTTGTACATAACAAGTACATATGTGTTTGACTCAATATCTAGTATCATGGCTAATGAGACTAACTCATCAATCAACGCACGTACTAGTCTTAATATATAATCATCATCCTAATATCCACAATAATGACCAACTAGGGACTAATACAAGAATGAGTACTCTTAACATACACATGATCTCATATTCAAGTCCTCATCCTAAATTTACATGTATTTGAGCCATAAATTCTTAGGACATTATTATATTTATTCCTTGTCTCATAATAATTAAAATTGTCTTTATTAATATTCAAATAATTACAAGATGTACCATTACAATCATCATATGATTGGCTCTTAGGGCATAAAATCAACATATTTGACTTAGTTAAGCTAAATTTTAAGGTCCAAAATAGCTTGTTGCCCCGTGTCCCTGTGTTTGATCTTGTTTACTACTCCGGACCTTGTATTGTCATTTTGGGCATCACAAGGTATTGAGTTATAAATTGAAGTCAAAACGTAAGATTTTTATCCATTATCTTTGTATTTTGGACATGATATCGAGAGGCGATCAAGGCCCTTTTGAGAGACTATGTTGTATCACAGTTGGCTCCACTTGGAACACCACAAAATAATAGTGTGTTAGGAGGAAGGAATAACACCTTGGTGGATGTGGTACGATCATTGATGACTTTCATTCATTTTTAAATTCTTTATGGGAATATGTTATTGAAACATCCACATTTACTCTTGACCTTGTACCTTCTAAATTGGATTAAAAAACACTATGATATATTGGAATGGGATATTACCTACTATGTCTTTATTGAATAGTTGAGGATGTGAAGATTATGTCAAGAAATATTTCTCTAAAAATCTTGGACCCGAATCAGATAAATGTTTCTTCATTGCACATCCTAAGGAAACTAAGGATTTCTACTTCTATATTTCATCCAACAAAAAGTGTTTGTTTCTAGATCTATTATATTCCTTATAAATAAATTGCTTTCCAAAGGAACTAGTAGGAGGAAAATAGATCTCAAAGAAGTTCAAGTTCAACAAAATAACAATGAGTCTAGAGGTACATGATGAAAAGAGAAAATCACAAACTATTTTGGGATCTCAACATCCTCATATAGTAGAAGAACCTCAAAGTCTAGTAGGACACATCTAGAACTAGAGGGATTTCAATTTCTCAAGACTCAATCAGATGATTTTTTCGTCATTTGTGATGATGATCCAACAATCTACAATGATATTATTGAGGGACCAAATTGTAGTAAATGGCTTGGGGCATGAGATTTGAGATGAACTTTATGTCTACCAACAAAGTATGGACTTTTCTAGATACACCTAAAGGGATAAAATCCATAGATTGAAAAAGTATCTTCAATAAGAAGACTAATATGGATGATAATGTACAAACCCATAAAGTACAATTGGTTGTAAAAGATTTCAGACAAGTTCAAGGTGTTGACTATGACGAATCTTTTTCACCAGTTGTCTTGGTTAAGTCCATTAGGATCATGTTTGTCATTGCTACATATCATGACTAGCATATTTGAAAAGTGGATGCTAAATTTGTTTTTCTTAATGAAATCTTCTTAATGGGTGTGTACATGAAATATCTCAAAGGTTTTATTGCTCCAACAAAATTCAGTAAATTTTATAAGCTACAAAGGTCAATCTATGTATTAAAGTAAGCATCTAGAAGCTAAAATCTTTTGTTGAAATAGCCAAAAAGTTAGTCTTTATACAAAATGAAGATGGACCTTGTGTTAACAAGAATGTTTGTGAGAGAGTAATTATGTTCCTTATATTACAAGTAGATGGCATATTACTGATGGGAAATGACATAATTATTCTACAATGATTAGGAATTGGCTAGAAAATTCCTTCTCCATGAAGGATTTAGGTGAAGAATCATATATATTAGGAATCAAGATCTATGGAGTTAGAACTAGATGGTTTCTTAGCCTAAGCTAATGTACATATATTGAAAAGGTCCAGCATACATGACTCTCAGAGAGGAAACTTCTCAAGTCACATTAAATAATTATCTCTAAATCCCAATGTCCTAGATCTTTGGAATAGTGGATGATGCACATCAGTTAGCACAATAATTCAATAGGGGGTTGATTCCTAGAGTTTAACATTTGCTAATGACAAAACAACCAATTAAGTTAATTTATTACTATAGAAAGGGCCAATCACACAGGACAACATGATTAAGATTGAGTTTAAACTAGCTTTCTTTGAAAAATTACTTGAACACAAAATTATAGGTCCATTGGTGGAAGGTTTGATTATGTTAGAACAAGTAAAGAAAGATAAAAGGTTACACTAAGAGAAAAATAACATAGAGTTACACTAAGAAAAAGTAAGATAGAGTTATACCAAGAATAGGTAAGAAAGATTATTTATGAGCATAATAAAATTGGAAAAGTAAGAGCAATTGGAAAACTGAGATTGATTCTATGATAAAGGTATCAGGGTTATGGGTTTTGCAACCATAGCCAATGTAAAACTAGATCAATAAAATCAATAAAAGGAAAACTAGTTAGATGAAGGCATGTGAAAACATTATCAAGCACATTTACAAAAGTCAAACTTCTCGTAAACCCATTGATCCTTGTGTTTGTGGATCATTTTTCAATCATCCCAATAAAGCTTGATATCTCTTTCAGAGATTTATGAACTTGTTTGGTTGTTTTGAGCCTTGGGGTATGAGATCTCATCACCCAAGACAAATATTTAACAAAAACAAGAGATTTAGACATTTAAGTCATTCAATAATCTAGACAAACACTCAGCCAACTTACTTTTATCCTCTCCTCTATAGCAGGAAGTTTGTATTGGATGTAAGAAATAGGGGGTAGGAAAGGTCCACTTATTTGTGATTTTCAATCCCCTCAAAGGGCATGGTTAAACCTATTCGATTGATGAAAATGGTCAAATGACAACTCAGGGCAGGCTCATTTCCATTTGTATGTGTGCTTGGTATGTCCTTTGCCTGCGAGTGCTTTCTTTGCAGTTAGGTTAGTAGCTAGTCCACTCTTTCCTATTATGCCTTTGAAAGCCCGATTCGGGTGTTGTTTCCCTCTTCAATCTAGGGGAATAGATCATGATTCTATGTCCTTTCTTCTACTGATTAGGGTGCATTTTCCTAGAAAGTGTGAAATAAGAGTAAGTAGGAATCATTGGAAAGCCAGTGCAAGTTCATGAATGAATGGAAAAGGCTGTAAAGATAGATTCCCTACCTGTGTATGATGCCCATGGGGATCTGGTTGTTTCTGCTTATGCTTTCCCAAATGGTTTAGGAATCAAGAACTAGTCTAGCTGTGAATTTGAAACATCAAGACAATTTCAGGAAAGTTTAGCAAAGATGTCCCAGTGATATACGTTAAGGCATATATCATATGAAATCAATCTAATAAACTATGGCCATGGGGATATTCCCCATGCCCCAATATAAAGAACTACTCAGCATCCATGGAAATTAAAGAAGGAACTAAGGAAGGAAGAAAGGGAGCCATAGACTAGTAAAGAGGAAAGGATCTAGAAGGGGCCCTAGTCTACTGATAATAAAATGGTTTCCTTTCTTAATTCCTTGTCTGAAGAAAGAAGAACAAGAACAAGAATTAAACTAGAAATTTTATTGAAGTAAGAAGAATACAAGATGTAAGAATTTCATAGGAAGAAATTAAACAAGAGCTAAAAACAAATAGCAAGATACAAAAATTTGGATCCCTTTATTTGTGGAATATCCTCTCCTTTTATAGGGAGAAGGAGGGGTGGAAACCCTAAGGACTGTGTAAAAACAATTGACTGGTAGTTGTTGTAATATTTGCCCTACGGACAACGAGTTGATCGACTAGGGTATTGAGTCACTCGACTCAAGTTCATGAATGTGCAGGTCCAGGGAAGTAAGTTAAAAACCATCAAAAGGGGTGGCGGCACGTTTTTGGTCAAGACTTGGTCTCTAAAAAAGTGAGTTGATCGCTTGAAATTTTGAGTCGCCCAGTTTGGACGCTTAGTTGGCCAGTTTGAGTTATGGATGGAGTGGTTGACTGGAGACCCATGCCTTCTAGGGACGGAATGACTCGATGGATTGGCATCATGAGACAGTCAACTAGGGTTCTAAATGGAGTTCTTTGGGCATGTGAGTCGATCAACACATGGGATGAGTCGACCGATTGAAGTATTGAAATCTTTGGAAATATGTAATTGAATCCCTTAGTCATTTGATCTCTAAGTACTGAAGAAGGCTCTTGACATTTGCAGTTGAGAGAATGTGAATAAGTGTGGAATCTGAAAAAATATGGGAAATAGTGATATCTAATTAATGGGTGAAGAGCAAGTGAATTGTAATTGTTTCCAAAAATTATGTAAAGGCAAGATAGAATCCTGCATAGAGACCTAAAAGACATAATTAGAAAAGGGATGAATATACATTTTTCAAAATACCCCAGACTTGAACGTTTGGTTGTCTGTAAGCAACAAAGAAGCATAAATTATTCCAATTTGTACTAACAGCATGTCCTTCTTCACCCCTCATAGCATTACTTTGTTCCTTACCTCCTTTCTTGGCCAAACAAACCAATCTCCTAGCATCACAAAACATAAAATATTCCACATTCCCTAGTAAAACATGGTTTGTAGCTTGTTTGTATATCAAGACTTTGCAAGAAGTAGGTTTTATCTCCCTTTTACTTTGACACTCCCACATTTTATTATAAGTTTTTCATAGGAACATGGGTTAAGTGAGAAATGGGGTGAATGATGTATGGAAGAAGATGATCCCTCCTCTATTAGACTTTGGATCTTTTTATTTATGTATTACAATTACATTGATTGCATTTTTTGGGTGCACACTTTGGCATCTTTTGATGATATGCCCCTATTAGATTTATGAGGGGTATGGAAGAAATAGTGAGAGGAGAAAAATCATGCCACCCCAGACTTGGGTTTGGCATAGGGTTATTTTGATTTTTCTTTTACAAGACAAGGGGATGAAGATGGTAGAAGAAGGTGCAAAAAAGTTGGTCTTGTGCACTTATTTTTTTTTTTGGGAGTGTCAATGTATGTGTTTGACTCTTCCTACCAGTGCATTATACAATAGATATGGCAAGTTACTCGATAGTTAAAAATAGAGAAAACTTGTGTTTGATTCCTATCAATGCAATAATGCTTGCCAATGTTTCCAAGGAGTAATGCAATTTTGGGATCCTATGTGACATGGTGTTTTTTAATCATGGCAATTTGTAAAATAATTTTCAACGAAAGGTTCACTACATGCAAAAGGGGTATATTGATATAATAAGTGTATTATTTTGGACAACTAGATAAGAGCTAAATTACATAATTAAGTAACAAAAGCAAATTAAACTTTTAATAAAGCAAACTTCATGTAAGAAAAATATGACATAATGGATAAGTTAGGAAAGGAAGATAGGGGGTAGAATTGGAACGTACCAACCACCTCCACCTTGTACATAGAATTTTGCTTCTTCAAAGAAAATTCCAAACCCAAAATGGTGGGAAGAGAATCACTACAATGGTGGATATCGAGGTAGTAGAGAGAATGAAGAGGAAGGAAACTCATAGTAGTAATGGCCCCAGTATTAGGAGTTGGGGTCAGTATATGCTTGGTGAGCATTGTACTCTATGTAGGATGCTTTGGTGGGGGCATCATGGCCGCAATCAACATCCTTGGACTCTTAAGAATGTTTCATAAGGTAGATATGGTTAGGCTGATGTCCCTAGTGTTGTTGCTCGTGTTGAATCTAGTCTAGCTATTCTTGGACCATAGAATCCATAAGGCTCGTCAGCTCCTGTATCATCTATAGTGCACCTCATGGTGTGGCGTCTAGGTTGAGTAGGAGAGTGGGACTCATCATCATTTACCTTCATGGCGGCACTCCATTGATGGGAATATCGGCTTGGGATGGCACCTTCTAGAATGGGGTTCTCAAGCAGGAACCATTAGATAAGTGGCAGTACGTTTGATAGATCATAAGTGAGATTTACTGTTGCAACCTGACATGGCAGGGAAGCTCAAGGTGGACATTGGGTCCTTGAATACAAGATAATATATTGTGGCACTGGAACAAATAACATGTCTCACCTTCATGTATAGAATGTCAATCAGGTGTTGAGTCCCCTTAAGCTAGATTGTCGAGAAGGGGATATGAATGAATCCTAAGAAAATGGCAGTGGTCAGTGGTGGTCACTAGATGGTCGATGCTCAAGGCTGAGGTAGTGTTGCAACTTGCCTAAGTGTTGATACGATCCAAGAGGGTATTCCCCCCATTTTATTGGCTCATCATGAAGAAGGAACCACAACGTGTAGAGATCTATCTAGGTGACAGTGCCCTGGGTGCCCAACCTGCTGATGCGTTTCGATTAACACAACAATTCCCTAGGGGGTGATTCCTAGAGTTTAACCTTTTCTAACGACAATTTAACCAATTGAGATTAATTTATTAGTATAGAAAGGGTCGGTCCCATAGGATAATGTGGTTAAGATTGAGTTTGAACAAATTTCTTTGAACAATTACTTGAACATGAAATTAAAGGTCTGTTGGTGGAAGGTGTGATTATTCTAGAAAAAGTAAGAAAATTTATTTATGAAAGATAAAAAGTTACACTAGGAGAGAGTTACACTAAAAACAAGATAAGAGAGAGTTACACTAAGAACAAGTAAGAGAGAGTTATACTAAGAACAAGTAAGAAAAATTATCTATGAGTAGAATTAAATTACAAAAGTAAGAGTGATTGAAAATTTGAGATTGATTCGATGATAAATATTATCAGGGTTTATGCATTTTGCAACCATGGCCCGTGTAAAACTAGATTGGGAAACTTTGTTAAAAGAAAACTTGTTAGATGAAGGCATGTGTAAATATTCTCAAATGCCTTTATAGAAGTTGAGCTTCTCGCAAACCCATTGATCCTAGTGTTTGTGGATCCTTGCTTGATCGTCTCAATAAAGCTCCTTCTGAGATCTCATCTGGAGTTTCGTACATTTGTTTGGTTGTTTGGAGCCTTGTGGTCTGAGATCTCATCACCTAAGACTAATATTTGATAAAAACAAGAGATCAAGGTGTTTAAGTTGTGTGATAATCAAAACAAACACCACCTAGCAAGTTATAGAATATAGAAACCGATCTAATCAACTATGGTCATTCCCCATTCCCTGATATAAAGAATTACTCACAATCCATGGTAATTAAAGAAAGAACGAAGGAAGGAATAAAGAGAGCCATAGACTAGTAAAGAGGAAAGAAGCCCGAAGGGATTCTGGTCTAATGACAATAATTTGGTTGCCTTTCTTAATTCCTTGTCCAAAGGAATAAGACTTGAACTAGAAATTTTATTTAATAAAGAAGAATACAAGATGTAAGAATTCCATATAAAGAAAGTAAACAAGAGTTAAAAACTAATAGCAAGATGCAAAATTTTGGATCCCCTTCTTTGTGGTGTCACACATCCTTTTTTAGGGAGAAGGAGGGGTGAAAACCAAAAGGACTGTGTAAAAAACATTGGTTGGCGCTGCAGTAATATCTTTCCCGCAGACTGCCAATCAATCGACTAGGGTATTGAGTTGCCTAACTCAAGTTTGTAAATGTAAGGACCTAGGGAAGAAAGTCAAAAACCCAAAAAAGGGGTGTTGGTGTGTTTTTGACCAAGATTTGGTCTCTAAGGAAGTGAGTCAGCTGCTTGGAACTTTGAATCACCCAGTTCAGATGCTGAGTCAACTAGTTTGAGTCATGGATGGAGCAGCTGATTGGAGAGCTGTGCGTTCTTGGGATGAAATGAATCGATGGATTGGCCTCATGAGATAGTCCACTGGGGTTCTGAATGGAGTTTTTTAGGAATGTGAGTCAATTGAGTCATGGAATGAGTTGACCAATTGAAGTTTTGAAATGTTGGAAATTATGTGATTGAAGTTCTTAGTCATTTTACCTCTAAGTAGTGAAGCAGGATCTTGACTTTTGGAACAGAGAGAATGTGAATAAGTGTGGAATCTTCAAATATATGAACAACAGTGATAAGAATTCTAACTAATAGGTAAATAGAATGTAAATTGTAATTATTTCCTAAATTTGGGTAAAAGTAAGATAAAATCTTGGATAGAGACCTAAAAGATGCAACTAGAAAAGGAATGGCACTAGTTCTGAAATATCAACATGATACTTAAAGCTTTCTCTGATGTTTCAAGCCAAATTGTCTCTAAGGAGAAATCTAAATGCTATTTCTCTAGCAATGTCACTAGTTCTGAACGCAGGCTGGTGAGTGACAAACTAGGACTCCCTTGGACATCTGACCTTGGGAAATATCTTGGGATTCCTATCCTTCACCATAGATTAAACAAGCAGACGCACAGACACATCACGACACTGGTAAAATATCGACTCAATGGATGGACGATGCATCACCTTTCTATGGTTGGGTGCATCACGCTATCCAAAAGCACCCTCCAGGAACTACTACATACACTATGCAAACTGTGAAGATATCGTCGGCATTATGTGATGACATCAATAGACATGTCTGTACCTTCATCTAGTCAGGCTCAGGCAATAGGAAGACTTCTTTGGTCGTGTGGAGAAAGCTCACGGTAGCCAAAGATAAGGTAGGCCTGGGTATCAAGGATGCCCGAGATCAGAACATTTTGTTAATGATGAAGAATGTATGGTCTTACCTAAATGAACCTGACAGGCTTTGGGTTAAGATCCTCAAGGAAAAATACACTGTCAATGGCAGATTCCTAAAGAAACCTTGCTCACCTACCTGGAGTTTCATCAAGAACAAGTTATTTGATATCCATCCTCTATGAGGAAAAATTATCAACAATGGCCAATCTACTAATATGTGGTATGACAAGTGGTTAAACAATCATTCGATCATAAACATTGTTCCCACGTGGACCTTTCCTTCTTCCCTGGACACACTACAAACATGTTCCATGGTCCTAGACAATGGTGAATGGGACTAGGGTTTGATCAAAGCTTTCCTCCCAAGATCGACTTGGCAGATGATAGAGACTATCCTACCACCATGCCCTACTGGTGGTCAGGATCAATGGTCGTGGCCCCTGGAAACCTCAGGGGTGTTGAGTAGCCGCTCTGCTTATCAATGAATACAATCTGATACTGAATGCAATAAACATGGCAACTGGAATCTCATCTGGAAAGCTAGGATTCTGGAACATATCCATGTCTTCCTTTGGCTTTTACAACACAAAGCCCTACTTACAAATGTTGAACGAGCCCGTCGACACATGGAAGTGGATCTCCTCTGCCCCGTGTGTAGTAATGAAAATGAAACTCTTCTACATGCCCTCTGAGACTACCCAAAGTGCAAGAAGACCTGGAAGGAGCTCACCATGGATAATTCACATTTTGACCTGTCTAAGGATGATTGGATCGCTTTCTGTCTATCTTCTTCATCGAGAGATACACCGGATACAAACCTTATTGTGGTCACCTATTGGTACAACTGGAATCTGAGAAACAAATTCATCCATGAGAACCTTGTTGTTCCTCTTTCCTGTCAAGTTAAGTTCATCTAGGAACAATCCTGATCAATTCAGAAATCTTGGACCATCACACACCCGCCAAAACAATCACAAGAGAGTCTTGTTATTCCACCACACAAACACCTTGTTATGGTAGATGTTGCCTTCCAAATGCATTCTGGTCATGCAGGCATGGGTATTTTCATCTGCAACAATATGGGATACAACACTCTTTTTGTAGGTCTTCCTTCTGTAACCTGCTCTAGCTTGGAAGCCAAGATCCATCGGATCATTCAAGCCACGCTCATGTGTGCCTTGAAGGATATATGCAACTACATTATTCTGTCAGATTCCAAGAAGGCCATGGAATGCTTGACAGGAAGAGCTGATGGTGCTAGAAGATTTAAACCTCTGCTCAACAGGTACGAGGACCTCATAGGAAACAATAGGGGCATGCTCCAATATATTCCTAGAAACAAAAATGTCATTGAAGATGGCATAGAAAAGAATGTATTAAGATCTAGGCATCCCTTTTCTACTTCTCTGCAGCATGCCTGGCTCAGTTGTAATGTCCAAGCGACAATTACTTTGCTTTCTTCCCATTATAGGGCACATGATCAATAAAGTATATCCTTAGTTGGAAACAAAAAAAGGAATGAATATACATTCATCAGTGAACAGACATTACTAAAATAACATATGCAACTACAGTTGAATCTATCATGTATGTAATGTTATATACATGTCTAGATGTCTCATATGCTTTGAGTATGACAAGAAAGTACCCATCATATGTTGGTCAAGGTCACTGGATTGTTGTGAAGAATATCCTAAAGTATTTGAGAATCACAAAAGATCATTTTCATATATGAAGGTAAAAAAAATATTTAGTTGTAAAGGGTTATACTGATGCAAGCTTCTAAACAACAAGGCCAATTATGAATACAATCGAGATTGGTGTTTTGCATGAAATATCTAAGATCTACTTTGGAAAACTTCCAATCAAGAGACAGTGGAAGATTCTACAACAAAAGATAAGTACATTGTTCCATCCAATGCAGAAAAAGAAACAATATGCATCAAAATGTTCATTAGTGAACTTGGGGTGATTCCAACCATTAAGGATGTCATAGATATTTATTGGGGAAATAATGGATCTATTGCATAGGATAAGGAACCCAAATCCCAATAGCATTTCCAAGCATATACTATGGTGATAGCATCTCATAAGAGAGATTGTGCCATGAGGAGATGTAAAGATTTGTAGAGTACCAACTAAAAGCAATATTGTTGATCCCTTGACAGAATAAGTTTCACAGTTGAAGTATGATGATCATGTTAGATCACTTGGTATTTGGTTCATGAGTTATTGACTCTGATGCAAGTGGGAGATTGCTACTTTCATGCCATGAGATCCATCATGTGGTGATTATAATAGAGAAACATTGTATATGATTTATTATTCATAAATGAAAATCAAGTTATTATGTTTGCTTCAATATTTAGATAATACACAATTGTAAATAATATCCTAATAATGTTTCTTGATGACATGTGGTTTAGGTGAGGACCTAAATATATATGTATATATATATATATATAGAGAGAGAGAGAGTATTCACTCTTATTATGTCCCTAGTCATTTATTGATGTGGATATTATAAGACAACAATACTATATACGACTAGTGTGTATGTTGATTGATGGCCATGTCATTTTATTTTTGATATTAGATATCAATTTGGATACATGGGTGTTTATTAGAAAACAAGTTGTACTGGAAAGACCCACTTTGAGAATGAAATGTGGAAGCCATGTAATGGCAGCAAGAGCCATATCTCAATGTGATAATGATAATTGTGATCCTTTGTGAAGTCAATGCAATGATCACATGTTGTTATATGTATTGTAACACAATTTAGAATTACTCTAAATAAGGATTTTCATACATGTAGTGCATGGGTGCATTGTGAAACTTGTGGATTATTTTGTGTGATGTATATGGAATTTTTCCCTCCATTGAGTGATATTATGGTCACTTGATAAGTGGGATGTATGGACATGCTCATGTGAGTTGATATATGATGTTGAGATCACACAATCTCAATACTATGCTTTGATTCAAGAAACATAGATTGAATGTTAAGAGTATGGCAACTCTGTGCCTCGATGACAATTTGGATATCTATGATGAAGATATAATACAATTATGGTGACATTGGTCACTTACAGGTTAAAGTTCTTCAAACTTATTCCAATTACTTATGTAGCAATGATGTGTTACTGGATATCACACTTTTCTTATAAAGACTATGAAATCCCTATCATCATAATGTGGAATCTATAGGGTCATGTGCATAAGGATGTATTAGGGAATTAAAGGTCACAATAAAACTCATGATTAGAATGGTTCTAAGTCATGTGCAGACTACCTCTCTACCCAATCAATCTACTAGATTATCCAGTCAGTCGACTAGCTAGTTCAGAACAATGGGTTAGCTAATAGTCAGTTATATTGATTACCATTTGGAAAATGGAGCAATTGGTTGACTAGATAACCCAATCACTTGATTGGATATAATTTAGAAAACAATAAGGAAAACAAATACTTGTTCAATTCTAGAATCAAATTGGTCAATTGAATCTATTTCTAGCAATTTCTAGATGATCCATTGGATATACCAATTAGTCCATTGACTGACTCAACTAGCAGAATGGATAACAAATTGGTCTTGGAAAGTTTATCTGAGTTTTTCTAGTTTGAATATGTTTTGAGTTACAATTAGAAACAGAATTGGATTTTGAGAAATCCAATCTCATCACTCTCCTATATAAAGAGGTGTACGTTCAAAGGGGGAACACACATTGAGACACAAGTTTTAAGAGTTCTTCCTATTCGATAGATAAAAACTAATCCCAAAGACAACATACCATAATAGGAGGAGAAGGAGAGTGTGTGTCGCTAGCACTTTGATGACTCTGAGTTTTCCTTCCTATTAGTTGTCAAGGTGGTTCACCAAAAGTTCTCGCATATACGTGGATGATGTAGATGCCAATACCAAGGTCCTTAGGTGTAGGTAGTAGGCTTAAGGACATGGTAGTTTTTTTAGGATAAGACAAGGTGTTTCAACAATGACAAGGAAATGATAACAACAATGACTTCGTATCTATATCCAAAAGTACAAATTCTACCCTAACATAAGATGTGTCTAGTTGTTGGATAACTATGTTGACCTAATAGTTATACATTGTCCATATTTTGATGGTGACTTAACCATTCCATTCACATGTATCTACTATTTCCATCTAAGATTGATTTCAAGTATTAGGTACATGAAAAGGATGAATCCAATCAAGCCCTATCTTGACCAAAAACAAGCTGAAGTCAATGCAAATGCACTTTATGGAATATGCCCTAAAACCCTTAGGACAACTTTTGAAATAATTTGTATTGGTGTTATGACTTCCAATTAAGATGAGAAAAAATATTGAGCACTTAAAATGAATGTTTAAGCACTCTAATGACAATTTCTAAAATTCATTACATGGTTTTTTTCTCGATTGAGTTTCATCTTGATAAACTTGACTGACACACTTGATGGATTTTGGGTATTTCTAGGGTTGACTTTGTTTCCTTAGGTCAAACTCCACCAACACCTTACACTGGCCAAAACAAATTTAATTCATCGGCTAAGTTTTATATAGGGTAAAATTCAAATGACACTTCAAATTTGCTTTGTCGCATAGTGTTGTCAATCGAGTTTGATTTATTGAAAGTCGACTGATCGCACTATATGGAAAGTGCATAAAAACTGTTTCTAAGTGTAGAAAAAGTGTTTCTAAGGGCAGAAAAAATGTTTGTAGACATTAGAGTGTTGCAAACATCAAAAATAGATCTGTTGCAACACCCCAAATGACTAGAATTCATTCCCAAGTACTTATACTAGCTAGTATACATCCCCAACTATAAATAGGGACCCTTTGAGCTTTATCCCAAGTTTGCTTCTTATGATCCTAGCTATAATTGAGTGGATTTGTCTACTAAGAGCCCCTTTCTCTCTCTTTATTAATAATCAAAACGTTAATCAGAGTGAGATAGGTTATTTGTGAGAGAGCTACTTCCTTGTAATCATTGTGATGCTCTCAAATCTTCCCTTTCTTAATCCCTTTCTTATATCAAATTTGGTGAAAGCATCTCCTTGGGGAAGGAGAAGGTGAAGGTTGGAGATCCTTGATAAGAGTGTGTAATTCCTTCAATATGGAAGAATAGTTGCAAGAGGGGAGCTCCTTGGTGAAGGTGTCCAGCTCCTTGCAAAAGTGGGTAAGCCCTTGCAGAGGTTTAAGACTCTTGCTCAATGGATAGGTAAGACCTTGTAAGGTTTATTGACTCCTTTTAATTGTTATAAAGGAAGATTGGGTATCCTTTCCTTGTAAAAGAAAGGTCTTATTATATGTATAATAATGGAATACAAGTATGCAATGGTTGCAAAATCCTAGAGGTTGACCTTTCTAGGTAGTGGATGTACACTCTCCGAGTTTAGAGTTTGGAGCCACTATACATAGCTTGTTCATGATCTCATTCAATCTCTCTCATCCTTGCTATGTATGCTTAGTTTCACATCAAATTTGATATTTTCAAATTATCCCTTGGAAGTAATTTGAAGGTCTAATGAATCTTTTTTAAGAGTTTAAGATCAATTTGACCCCCTCCCCCGATCTAGAGCCCATTGATCCAACAAGTGGTATGAGAGCCACGATCTTCTCCAATAAGATTTCCCATGAGATGAGAAGATGGGTGACAACCTTCTAGGGTCTCTCAACTTGGAGGGTAGATTCTCGAAGAGACCTCCAATCTTTGATGGCACAAACTTCCTCTATTAGAAGCAAAGGATGTAGTTCTACTTGCAAAGGATGAACTATGACATGTGGAAAGTGGTCATCCTTCTCTAGAAGGAGACAGTAGGAGATGTGGCTCCTTGGGATGAAGCTACATTAAAGAAGGTCTAGCTGAATGCAAAGGCTATTAGCATCATTTATAAAGCCCTCACTCCTTCTGAATTCAACCATATCTCTGCTTGGGACACAGCCCATGCGATATGTAACAAACTTTGCATCACCTATGAAGGGACCAAGAAAGTCAACGAGTCCAAAGTATATATGATCAAAGATCTCCTTGAGAACTTCAAAATGGGCAATACGGAGTGAGTGGTTGAGATGTACTCAAGACTCAACATCATTGTGAATGGACTTTCTTCTTTGGGCTAACCCATGGATCAAGGCACCATCAACTCCAAGATTCTTAGGTATCTTCCTAAGAGGTGGCAACCCAATGTGACCTCCATTAAAGAAATAAGAAGCCTTGGTGAGATTTTTACCGAAGAGCTCAATGAGGATCTTCAAGTTTTTGAGCCTAGACTTGACAAGCAAGAAGAAGAAGGAAAACATGAAGAGAAGGAATCATAGAATATGAAGGAAAATACCTTCAAATCTCAAGTGGAGGCCATTGTTCTTCAACAACAACTTGCTTTCTGGGCTACTCCCTCCTCAAGTGAAGATGAATCCCCTAGTGATCATGAAGCTAAATACTCCAAGGAGAAGCACCTCAAAGGAAATCCCTCCTCTTCTACTCCAAAGTTCTACAAGTGTGTCCAAAAAGGACACTATAAGAATGATTGCCCCAAGGAAAAGAAGTCCTACCACAAGAGAAGCTCCAAGAAGAAGTAGGACTACAAGAAAGAAAGCAAGTTCAAGAGGAAAGACAAGAAGAAAAGAAGAAGAAGAAAAGATGTAGTCCATGCCGCATGAGATGAGTCTTCTTCTAGTAATTCCAGCTCCATTGAGGGATAATGTCACCTTGATATCATGGCCTCAAGTAGTGAAGGCATATATGAGGTAAGTGAGGTAAGTGAGGTAAGCCTAAATGAATTATCTAAAGAATCCCTCATTGACATGCCTAATGTTTCCCATTCTTCTTATTCCAAATTCATATAAAAGAACAAATGGTTAGGGAAAATTATTGATTACTTGTATGCTAAAATTGATTTCCTTGAGAAAAATGAAAAAGTCCATCTTGATAGTGTAGATTCTTTCCAAGGTCAAATTCTTGAACTCGAGTTGCAATATAATGGAGTTGAGGTAGAAAAAGGTATATATCTTAAGAATATAAATATTCTTAAATATGAAAACCAAACTCGCCTTAATGAGCTTGTCTTAATTAGAACTGGAAATGATATGTTTGAAAGGTTTTGTGAGGAATCGGGTTATTCACACAACTTTTCTTTCCCTCATACACCTCAATAAAATGAGATTGTAGAGAGAAAGAATATATCTTTATAGGAAATGTCTAGGACCATGCTTCTAGAGTATGACACTCTAAAGAAGTTTTGGGCCGAAGCAATTAGCACTTCAGGTTTTGTGCAAAACTATGTTTTCACTCATCCTTTATTAAAGAAAACTCCCTATGAATTATTGTGATGGGTTAACAATCTAACCACAAATAACACTTAGACCCAAAAGGAAATGGTGTACAAAGGGGTCATAATTGCACGTCCCTGAGTGGATCAAACACACAAGTATATACATGCACCAAATAACAAATCTTCCTTAAATAAACCAAGTGTTAATTACATATGGGCCTGAAGGCATATGAGTACTATAGAAGAAAATCTTAATACATGATAAAACTACTTGCAGAAGAAAAGAGCTTAAACTAGGAGTCCCATTTAAATTTAGCATCCCCATAAAAGATCTAATTTTGTTGAGCCATAACATTATGTTGCATCATCATCATCATAAGCAAGAGTACCTAAAAAGCATTTGAAATTAGTACACGTCGGCATAATATAATAATATATTGTTCTGAGTATGCCTACATGTCTTTAAATATACATCTAATTACAAGACTTGGAAATAAGATAACACTAGTACTTGGCAGTAATGTGAATAACAAAAGTATTTTAAAAGAAATGTTCATTAACAAAAAGGAACTCATATTTTAAATATATTCTCCATTATATCATCCATGCATTTACTATCTGAGAGTTGAATGAATTAAGGCATGATGATCTACTACTAAAGAGTTGGATCATTTTACAATGTGATCTACTACCAAAGAGTCGCATCACTTTCAAGTACTTTCTACCAAAGATTTGAAGTACTTTATTTTCCAGCACTTTACTACCAAAGAGTTGAAGTGCTTTTGATATAATGGATGAGATAATTTTTGGTCAGGTTTAGCAATATACATATAGAAGAATATCACTGAAATTGATCATACATAGATGTTTATTTCAAACAATATCATATGCCAAGTATCTTACATGTATAATACAACCATACTCTTTAGTAAGCCAAGTAAGAGGTAAAGCGTACCTTTTACTCAGAATTGGGGAGTCCAGAGATGCTCCTTAGTGGTACCTTTGTATTCTTGAAATTATGAATGATTGGGTACTAATTAGATATATTGGCAAAATCATTATTTAATTCTAAAAGAGTAGAAATGTGGCCTTATCCCTTGGCTATGGTCATGAGAGTATAGTATGAGTCACGTAGTTTGGATTTCACTCCATATTTGAAAGTATCATGTCAGAGTAGGATTTCTAGATGATTTTGGTGGTCTTTAGATCATGATAGATGATGATAATAATTTTGGTTTGCAAAAGTAGGGAACAAGAGTAACAAATCATCTTTGATGATATTTGAGTCACATAAATTGGAATTTAGTGTATCATAATTATCTAGGCACAAAAATAAGACAACTAGAGGAATCTAGTGATTTATTCATGCTCAAGTATTTTTTGAATAATTAAACAAGGTAGAACCATTTGAACATGAGTATTATACAAGTTATACTTAGGGTTAACTGATATAATAATTGTGACCCTCATAACTTTTTGATCAAAATCAAGTATCAGTTTGTATTTTTTCGATAATCCTACTATTTATAGTGAATTTTCCAAGATTAGGGTATTATCTGGAGATTAATTAAAATAGAGGATAAATAAAGGAAAAAGGGAATTAAAAAGGGTCATTGATGCTAAGATCCAATAGTGGCAAGGTTTAGCACAATCATATATTAGAGAGTTGACTTGGATTTACATTACTGGTCCAAGTCGGATCTAGTCAACGAGGTGGGGTCCACTCTTCTTTGCCTTCTATGAAGCTAGTTAGCTCGGTTGTCAACTCCGGTGAGCTCAGGAGGCCAGCAGAGGATGGCTTGATGCACTTTGTTTGCGACGTAACCTTCGTGAAGGTCTCTCGGGTTGGGGTAGTGAGATTTCGGTTCATGGATCCCTCTAGAGCGATGTGCCACCAAGGTAATTGGATCATATGGCCGTTTACAGAGAAGAAGGGGGAGACAAGCTAGGTTCATGAGGTTCTGAGCATCCCTAATGTGTCATGGTGATAAGTGGGGGCACCTTGAAGATGAAGGATGGGTTGAATTGGATAGATGGAGGCAGTGGTGGCTTGAGTAGGAGCTATACCGAAGAGGGGGTGATCAAAGAGGGCTCAGTTGAGGGTAGAGCCATCAGGGCTTGTTTTTAGTAAATTGAAGGTGGCAGCAAACTAAATTGATCCATGCAGAGGTGTGAGGGAGGTAAAATAGGTGAGAGGAGAGTAGAGCGTGAGAAGCCCAATTTTTAGTTGGGAACGTAGGAGAAGGAAGTTGACAGAGATGGTCATGGGGGTGGCTCTAGTCATCTATGGGAGTTGTGTGAGGGGTTTATGAGTTTGTGGAGATGAGGTGGAGGCAGTGCCTTGGTCGGTTTTCTATGAGAAGGGTCAGAGAGGGGAGTGTTGGTCTGAGTTCTTCTCCCCCTACTATAGCTACAATCTCACAGACTTGCAAGAGTTTGAGGATAACTCCTCAACCATCCAATCCACCCTGGATGCATGGCTACACTATCAGACAATTGTGAAGAGGCCCTGGGGGAGATCCATGGATCATTGAGTCATACCACTGCATGTAGGGTCAAATGATCAATGCGACATTCAAGACTAAAGTGATGAATCAAATGAATGTGATTAAAGCGGGGCCATTATATGAATCTTTGAAAAATCATAGAGAGAGCTAGGAGTATCAAATTGACGTGAAATTTAAACCATAGCTTTATCATAGAAAACCCTAGATGTTGGTAAAGTTTGAGCTTGAGAATCAAATATTTGATTGCTCAAGTTATTATTCTTTGAAATTAGGGTTTAGGGTTAAGGTATTATTAAAGAAAAGATATAAAAAAATAGAAAATTCACCTTATCACAGTTATGGCATGGTAGAAATCCCTCTATCAATTTCTTTCATATTTTCAGTTGTCCTTGTTTTGTATAAACACCAAGGATTCTCTCGAAAAGTTTGATGTGAAATCTTACAAGGCATTCTTTCTTGGCTACAACACTACTAGTAGAGCATATAGAGTGTTCAACATTGAATTGTCTTTAAGTAGAAGAATCTATTAATGTTAAATTTGTTGTAACTAACCCCTATATTTCAAACAATATTGTGAATGATGATGTTGTAGATGAGGTGATTACTAGATTAAAAGAGCTCAACATAACTAACAAAGGAAAAGAGGTGATAATAGATGAAGAAGAGAAAGAAGAAGAAAAGAAGGATCCAATGCCCTGGTTTGCTAAAGATCATCCTAAAGAGATCATCATAGGAAATCCTTTTGAAATGGTAAAAATGTAGGGTTGCATTCAACAAATAACTAGACAAGAGTTCCTTCATCTCACAACTTGAGACAAAGAATGTTTAATAAGCTTTTAAAGATGATGAATGGAACCTAGATATGCCAGAGGAGGTAGAGGAGGTAGAGCAGTTTGAGAAGAACAAAATGTGGACCTTAGTACCAAGACCAAATGATAGGAAGATCATTGGCACCAAGTGGTTCTATTGCAACAAGCTAGATGAAAGCGGCAAAGTGGTAAGGAACAAAGAAAGGTTAGCTTCTCAAGGCTACAATCAATAGGAAGGTATTGACTTTAATGAAACTTATGCACTTGTTTCTAGACTTGAATCTATTAGAATGTTACTTGTCTTTGCTAGCTATAAAAAAAATCTTGCTTTACCAAATGGATGTTAGAAGTGTATTTTTAAATATTAGAATAGAGGAAGAAGTCTATGTGGCTCAACCTCCAAACTTTGAACATGAAAAGCTTCCTAACCATGTTTGTTTTCTATAAAAAGCTCTATATGGACTCAAACAAGCCCCTAGAGCTTGGTATAAAAAATTAAAGAACTTTTTTCTAGACAATGGCTATGTCATGGGAAAAGTTGATTCGACCCTCTTTCTCAAACACACTACTAGCAACTTTTTTATTATTCAAATATATGTTTATGATATCATATTTAGTGGAATTGATATTGATCTTTGCAGGGAGTTTACTTCTCTTATGTAGAGTGAATTTGAGATGAGTGTAATGAGAAGACTTACTTTCTTCCCTGGATCCCAAATCAAACAAACAAAGGAAGGAAACTTCATCAACCAAGGCAAGTATACAAGTGAACTCTTGAAGCGCTCTGGGATGGAGAACACCAAGCCGATGGATACTCCCATATCAAACACCACCAAACTTGATAGAGATGAGGATGGTGAGAAGGTAGATGAGAATCTGTGTGATAACCTAGATTTTTGAGTTTTAATAACTAATACCACAATTGAGAGACTTGCATTCTATGTAAGATGTCAAATACCAATTGAGGAATTGGTAATGCAATCATGGATTTCCTTCACCCAAATTAGGTGATTTGAGATATGATAGAGGACTATAATGCCTAATTGAATTAAATTAGTGATGAATACCCTTACTAATTGTTTAAGTCCTCATGAGACAAATCATTCATTTAGTGATCCAGTGAGTAGTGAACTAATTTCTTTTGAAGAATCATATACATATGAACCAATGTTGAAGTTTTGGAGTCAACTTTGATTAAATGGCATATCATTTTCACATAATGTAAAACCCTAAGTGTCACATGAAGGTGAACTTTAGGTATTAATGTTCTTAGTCAATAACCATGTGTAACCTTCGAATTTCATTCCCAAACTTATGCCACAGCTACATCATGACATTATAAAGCTGCTCCTAAATTTTCATTGCAATTGGATTATCCAATTGAGAGATATAAGCAAATTAATTCAATGTACATAATGCCCTTTTAACCCTAAATGGATCCTGACCTGAACACAGATCCGATGGGAGGGACGACTGAGTCATCCTCCTCACCCGCTTCCTGCGGATGCACAGCCAGACTGTTGTGCCTATTCTCAAACTCACACCTCTCACTCGTATCTTGCTCAAACCTCATCAAAGTTGGTTCCTCAGATCCGGCTTGACCTCCTCTTTCCAACAAGCCCCAAAAATATCCCTAAGAGTCAGGGATTAGAAAATGCCCAAATGGCGGTGCCATGGACCCGTCAGCCACATTAGGGGAGGCAATGCTCGACCTCATGGTTCCTATTTAAGGATCTCAGTAGCTTCGCGACCCTTCTTTTAGCTAAAAAGAGCCCTCAATTCCTCGACATCCCTCCCCCTCTTCTCCACCCAACTCCATCGACGCCGGCCTAAGTTGTTGCCACCTGCTCACACCTCAAGGACCCTCACTCCAATTGGTTCTTCCTGGAGCATCCTTGCACCGAGGCGGAGACATCCCAACACTCGCGGAAGAGTGCGATGGCCCAGGGGTTGGTATCGACTAGCACAGCCGCCGACGTCACCAGACCAAGCTCCAATCGGTCGAACAGACCGTCCATCACAGCTGCGCTGCACTCGGGCACTACGTGGGACTCCAGGAAGGATCCTAGATCATCGTGGGGACCCTAGAGGGATCGAGACCATGAGGTCTGTCTGAGGAGTCAGGTGACGGTGGCGCTCCTACCCAGATGGAAACCTGGAGTCGTGGCCAAGAGCTGAAGGAGCCGAGGAAGTGTACAAGTCCATGGAAAAGATGATGGTGGGTCTATTGGCTGATGAGGAGATCAGGGCAGTGAGGTAGTGCTCACCGGAGGAGAGCCCGTGCGGCGGTGTTCTGTTTCACAGAGGAAACAGAGACCGCGGGTTGGATCGCTGAACGAAAGAGAAGATGAAATAGATCGGGTCTAGCCGCGTCAACCGCTAGAGAACCAGGCCCACACCAAGTGAACCGACCGCAGCAAGCAAAGGAGCTGCGCCAGACCTAGTGGCCACGTGGCGAGCTCCCATTGGCTGATTAAGGTAAAATCTTCAGTAAATCCGCAAATCTTCAATAAATCATAGAAAATAGCCTACTCATCAGAAAAATGTAAATAAGGTATCGAAATTCTCAGAAAAATATGTAGAACAATATGAAAGCTTAATATCATACTTTTTATGCTTTAATATTAGCAATATCATATAAGACATGTAATACTTGTTTAATGGAAAATAAATATCAAAGGATGATATAAAGTCATGGAAAAATATCAGTAAGTCCACAATTATGTATAGAATGCATATGATGTCAGATATCATCATGTTGATGCACAAAATTCTGTAATTTGATTAATATGGCTAATTAAGGCTAATAACCCTAATAAAATACAATAAATACATACATGCTCTATAAAT
Organism: Alisma plantago-aquatica; assembly: GCA_963693085.1. NCBI lineage: Eukaryota > Viridiplantae > Streptophyta > Magnoliopsida > Alismatales > Alismataceae > Alisma > Alisma plantago-aquatica. The sequence goes on along the minus strand of OY856412.1, from coordinate 807,256,518 downwards.
GATGAAATTTACAGAAAATTCTCATATCAGTATATTGAACCTCAGATTTAATTATGAGATCATCATGATGAACAGAATCTGTGTTATATGAAGATGAATCTTAATACATGTTATGAAACCCTAATTTAGGTTAATGATGTAACCTAGGGTTAATTAATGTTCACAAAAATGTTATGGAAGATAATATTCAGATAATGAATCATAATCTGGAAAATGACATCAGTAAGATAAATATAAGACAATAATGCAAGTAAACGTTGGAATATCCTAATGAGATAATATAAACCCTAATGAACATGACTAGGGTTAAGATGATCAGAATCTGATGCTAGTATATGATTTTGTTATTAATCAGGTGATGACCAGATATGTAGGTGGTCTAGGAAAAATTAGGAATCTCTGAACTCAGGTACGTGGGTTTTATTTAATTATATGACTATGTTTTGCTTGCTTGCAATCATGATATGTATGTATGCTCTCTTCTATTTGCAAATATTGGATGTAGTATTACTATGTAGTACTCGTTGTTTTGTCACTTGAAAACATAAATTATGAGTAGATGTTTTGTAGTTATTTAAGGTGTTCATTATCCCCCTTACGAGGGAATGGATTAATGTTGGCTAGTACACCTCCCTAGAGCACACGGTGTACGGGGAGTTTCCCTAGAGTACTTGGTACACGGGGATGGGCCCAATATTTATGTTTTGGTACTAGTCCACCTTGATAATGCAATTCATCTAGGAAAATGTATTAAATTGGAGTATTTTGCTTAATAAAGAAGTGTTTTCTATGATTTTCTTTCCTTCTGCAAATCTTTTTCAAAAATTATGAAAGCCATAAATATATGTATCTTTCTTCCCATGTACACAACACCTTGTGTGTTGATTTGTTGTTTCACGTATGTTTTAGGTTCAGAGATAGCATGGGAGGAAAAGTACAGGATGTGAGCAAGTTGTACAGGTTGTACCTATTGTCTAAGATCCTGTTAGCATACATGTTCAGACTTGTAGAATTTCCATTCAATATGTAATTGTAAATCATTGTGTAATAATTCATGTTGTATAAATTTACATGTTGAATGCTGAGAATGTTATGGTTGTATGTTCATGTATGCGTATTATGCTTCCGCATCGCTTTCTGATATGATTGGATGATGTTTTCGGATTTTGACATCTCATTCCCAATAGGGTTTGGAGAAATCAAAATTCGGGGACGTCACAGTTGGTATCAGAGCATGAACAATAGCTACACCTAACAATTGTTCACCATGAAACATTAAACCTAAATCTCACTTTTCACTTTAAACCCTAGAAACTTAGTAAGTTGTTTTATAGGAATAAGTTCTGACTTAGCCTCTAGGTTAGAACCTAAATGTTCGAGAACTAGGTTTAGACAAGTGTCTGAAACCCTTTCCATATAGAGCTCATATGTATTGGGTAGCTACACTAGTCTACACTATGTTCTCACCATTTCACTAGGTGACACGACACTAGACTATCTTCTGTGTGTTGGACACTCGAGTTTGCTGGTTTGGTTTTATTTCCCAATCGGCTCGCACCTCGACAGTTTTCTCTGACACCTTCTTTCTCGGAGAAAAACTATATAATATTTTATTAGATATATGTAAATATAAAAATGTGTCCCTCACACAGGAGAGTAGTGGGTGTTCATGCAATCTAAGTGAAAGGAAGTGACATCAGTCTAGAAGAGAGAATAGATCTAGATTAGAAGTCTAGAGCCTCATAAGGTTATGTGATAGATAGATAGACAAAAGAAAGATGAAGGAAATAAATATATAAAATCTTACCTAAGTTGATCTATGATGGTATAAGTTTCCTTATTAAGATTTGAGTTGATATGAACCGAATCCACTCTTAGAGAATCTATGATACGTTGTGATGACGAAAGTACATTCCCTTTTCCCTACTTAAGATAAGCTAAGTTAAGATAGAGATGAGTGTGCATGAGCCTCAAGCTCTTATACAAGGGGGATGTCTAGTGGTAGGATGAGATATGTGGTGAACTCCAGAGAGAGTAAGACCCACAGGGAGAAGGTCATAGGACCTAGCCTCCAATATATGAGATATGTGTTTAAAAAAAATGTCTACACTAGATTACTCTCGAGTGTTGAGTTGAGTCTTTATGCATGATTCAAATCTATATGCGAGAATTGGGTAAAAAGAAAAGTATGGGTAGATGACTCATATGATAAAGTCAATCCTTTGGCTGAGTTAGGTCCTAGCTAGAGTGACATATTTTATGAATCTCATCATTAGTTGCAAGTGAGGTAATATATGAACTGTAGTTATGAGAGTATGATGCTTTGTGCAAAAGATACTCAAAATACATGTTCTCCCTTCTTCTTCTCTTTCTTAATATATGATGATATAAACCTCACTTGATCTATATAGATGATTAAGATATGAGGAGTCACTCGTATAAGCTTGACCTATTCTATATTTCCCCCTATATCGTACATGTAGCACCCAAGATTGAAATCATGATAAGTTTGACTTTAAAATATTGTCTTCCCCTCATATGAAACATGAAAGATATGATGCTGAGATCATGGGATAAACTTAGCATATTCTCTTTTTCCCCTTCACATAATACATGCAAGACATAAAAAGTTGAACTCATGAACTTGATATAAAGATATTTTTGGATCATGGGATATATGATCATATATATAGTTCGTCACTTTGATCCTTCTCAATATATACTTCTAAGTTGAGTATGAATATCACACCATAGGGTGAAACCCTAATGGTCAAGCATGTTACGTAAGCCCTTCTTATGTAGAAAAATCCTAATATCAAGGATGAAGATAAATCTTCTCTAATACTGAAATCATTGTAAGAAGTTGATCATAAAACATATTAATGCTGTTAGATTTGAACGATCTGAATATCATGGCCTATGAACGAATTCCTCCTGAACATTAAAAGCATGAACAAAACATGTACCCTTAGAGGTGATGTAACCCTAAGAATCACAATGTCATGTTATGACTAAGACTTTAAATGATGCTTGCACATATATATGGTGGGGTGGACACACCCAAGAATCTCTAGACCCTAAGCTGACAACTTAGAGTGCATATAACTATGGTGGTCTTAGAACCTAAGCAATGATGATGTATATGAACTTGAACTCCTAAATAGCCTCTTAAGGATGTGATTAGTTGAATTTCGAGATCGAAATTCCAAATAAGGTGGGGTGAATGTGATAACCTAGATTTTTGAGTTTTAATAACTAATACCATAATTGAGAGACTTGCATTCTATGTAAGATGTCAAATACCAATTGAGGAATTGGTAATGCAATCATGGATTTCCTTCACCCAAATTAGGTGATTTGAGATATGATAGACGACTATAATGCCTAATTGAATTAAATTAGTGATGAATACCCTTACTAATTGTTTAAGTCCTCATGAGACAAATCATTCATTTAGTGATCTAGTGAGTAGTGAACTAATTTCTTTTGAAGAATCATATACATATGAACCAATGTTGAAGTTTTGGAGTCAACTTTGATTAAATGGCATATCATTTTCACATAATGTAAAACCCTAAGTGTCACATGAAGGTGAACTTTAGGTATTAATGTTCTTAGTCAATAACCATGTGTAACCTTCGAATTTTATTCCCAAACTTATGCCACAGCTACATCATGACATTATAAAGTTGCTCCTAAATTTTCATTGCAATTGGATTATCCAATTGAGAGATATAAGCAAATTAATTCAATGTACATAATGCCCTTTTAACCCTAAATGGATCCTGACCTGAATCCGGATCCGATGGGAGGGACGACTGAGTCATCCTTCTCACCCGCTTCCCACGGATGCACAGCCAGACTGTTGTGCCTATTCTCAAACTCACACCTCTCACTCGTATCTTGCTCAAACCTCGTCAAAGTTGGTTCCTCAGATCCGGCTTGACCTTCTCTTTCCAACAAGCCCCAAAAATATCCCTAACAGTCAGGGATTAGAAAATGCCCAAATGGCGGTGCCATGGACCCGTCGGCCACATTAGGGGAGGCAATGCTCGACCTCATGGTGCCTATTTAAGGATCTCAGTAGCTCCGCGACCCTTCTTTTAGCTAAAAAGAGCCCTCAATTCCTCAACATCACTCCCCCTCTTGTCCACCCAACCCCATCGACGCCGGCCTAAGTTGTGGCCACCTGCTCACACCTCAAGGACCCTCACTCCAATTGGTTCTTCCTGGAGCATCCTTGCACCGAGGTGGAGACATCCCAACACTCGCGAAAGAGTGTGATGGCCCAGGGGTTGGTATCGACTAGCGCAGCCGCCGACGTCACCGGACCAAGCTCCAACCAGTCGAACGGACCATCCATCACAGCTGCGCTGCACTCGGGCACTGCACGGGACTCCAGGAAGGATCCCAGATCGTCGCGGGACCCTAGAGGGATCGAGACCATAAGGTCTGTCTGAGGAGGTAGGTGACGGCGGCGCTCCTACCCGGATGGAAACCTGGAGCCGTGGCCAAGAGCTGAAGGAGCCGAGGAAGTGTACAAGTCCATGGAAAAGATGATGGTGGGTCTATTGGCTGATGAGGAGATTAGGGCAGCGAGGTAGTGCTCACCGGAGGAGAGCCCGTGCGGCGGTGCTCTATTTCACAGAGGAAAAAGAGACCACGGGTTGGATCGCTGAACGAAAGAGAAGATGAAATAGACTGGGTCCAGCCGCGTGAACCGCTAGAGAACCTGGCCCAGACCAAGTGAACCGGTCGCAGCAAGCAAAGGAGCTGCGCCAGACCTAGTAGCCACGTGGCGAGCTCCCATTGGCTGATTAAGGTAAAATCTTCAGTAAATCTGCAAATCTTCAATAAATCATAGAAAATAGCCTACTAATCAGAAAAATGTAAATAAGGTATCGAAATTCTCATAAAAATATGTAGAACAATATGAAAGCTTAATATCAGACTTTTTACGCTTTAATATTAGCAATATCATATAAGACATGTAATACTTGTTTAATGGAAAATAAATATCAAAGGATGATATAACGTCATGGAAAAATATCAGTAAGTCCACAATTATGTATAGAATGCATATGATGTCAGATATCGTCATGTTGATGCACAAAATTCTGTAATTTGATTAATATGGATAATTAAGGCTAATAACCCTAATAAAATACAATAAATACATACGTGCTCTATAAATGATGAAATTTACAAAAAAAGCTCATATCAGTATATTGAACCTCAGATTTAATTATGAGATCATCATGATGAACAGAATTTGTGTTATATGAAGATGAATCTTAATACATGTTATGAAACCCTAATTTAGGTTAATGATGTAACCTAGGGTTAATTAATGTTCACAAAAATGTTATGGAAGATAATATTCAGATAATGAATAATAATCTGGAAAATGACATTAGTAAGATAAATATAAGACAATAATGCAAGTAAACGTTGGAATATCCTAATGAGATAATATAAACCCTAATGAACACGAGTAGGGTTAAGATGATCAGAATCTGATGCTAGTATATGATTTTGTTATTAATCAGGTGATGACCAGATATGTAGGTGGTATAGGAAAAATTAGGAATCTCTGAACTTAGGTACGTGGGTTTTATTTAATTATATGACTATGGTTTTCTTGCTTGCAATCATGATATGTATGTATGCTCTCTTCTATTTGCAAATATTGGATGTAGTATTGCTATGTAGTACTCGTTGTTTTGTCACTTGAAAACATAAATTATGAGTAGATGTTTTGTAGTTATTTAAGGTGTTCATTATCCCCCTTACGAGGGAATGGATTAATGTTGGCTTGTACACCTCCCTAGAGCACACGGTGTACGGGGAGTTTCCCTAGAGTACTTGGTACACGGGGATGGGCCCAATATTTATGTTTTGGTACTAGTCCACCTTGATAATGCAATTCATCTAGGAAAATGGATTAAATTGGAGTATTTCACTTAATAAAGAAGTGTTTTCTATGATTTTCTTTCCTTCTGCAAATCTTTTTCAAAAATTATGAAAGCCATAAATATATGTATCTTTCTTCCCATGTACACAACACCTTGTGTGTTGATTTGTTGTTTCACGTATGTTTTAGGTTCAGAGATAGCATGGGAGGAAAAGTACAGGATGTGAGCAAGTTGTACAGGTTGTACCTATTGTCTAAGATCATGTTAGCATACATGTTCAGACTTGTAGAATTTCCATTCAATATGTAATTGTAAATCATTGTGTAATAATTAATGTTGTATAAATTTACATGTTGAATGTTGAGAATGTTATGGTTGTATGTTCATGTATGCGTATTATGCTTCTGCATCGCTTTCTGATATGATTGGATGGTGTTTTCGGATTCTGACATCTCATTCCCAATAGGGTTTGGAGAAATCAAAATCCGGGGACGTCACAATCTGTATAGAGGTATGATTGGTATATTGTTATATTTAACTACCTCTAAGCTGATTTATGTTCAGTGTTGTCTTGTGTGATATATTTCAATCAAGCCTTAGAAAATCCCAAATTATAGAGGTTAAGAGGATTCTAAGGTACCTAGCAAAAACCTAAAATTTTGGACTATGGTATCCCAATTTAAGGGACTTTACTCTTACTACTTATAGTGTTGTAGATTAATGATGAGTGCTTAATTGATAAAAAGTGCACAAGTGGCACTTGCTTCCTCCTAGGACCATGCTTAGTTTCTTGGTTCTCTAAGAAACAAGGCACCGTGGATCTTTCAACTGAAAAACACTAGAGGGGGTGAATAGGTTTTTATGATTATTTTAAAAATTATCTAAGAAAACAACCACAAAAAGATTGGAGAAGGAGACACATGCATTTAGAGTGGTTCCACCCTTAGCAAAAACTAAGGGAGTCAATCCACTACCCAATTGTTTCCAATTAGGATTTTGAAAACACTTGTATTTTATTACCTTTTTGAGGATGTTACATAAAATACAACTACCTTCACAAACCCTTTGGACAACCTTCACCCTGAAGTCGTCTCACCAACTTTGAAGCAGCCTTCACTTGAAGTAACTTCAAGCTCCCCCTTGAAGTAGCTTCCCTTTGAGACCTTCTAGAAGTAGTCCAAAGTCCGCCGAGCTACCTTCTCTACCTGAAGAAGCTCCTACAACCTCCTTTCCGTAGCCTCCAACCTAGGAGTAGCAAAGGAGAAAACAAGCAATAAAAGGAACAAGAAAGGAAGAAGGAAAAATACACTTTACCACTTTAGCACAAGGCTTGAATCCTATATCAAGTGTTTTGATCTCCTATCCAATGTGTATGAACATGAAATTGTAGTGGTTAGGAGATTCTAGCCTATAGGACACGAAATCTCAACTTATGGAAATGATCTGCAAGTGAAGGATTGCTCAATTGCTCACAAGAGTTGATTCTCAATTGCAAGTATGTGTACTCAAGTGAGTTTAGGTTTACTAAGGCATGTCCTATTTATAGGAATGGCCTACTAGTGTTTAGGGACGTTCTAGGCACTTTCTAGGATGTTCTTAGTGCTCAACTTGCCATTAGGTATCCACTAATTACATTTGTAACGACTAGTTAATTAATTCTAAAAAGTGTAGACAGAACCTTTCTCGGTCAAGAAGTTTGTCAACTGAGTGTCTCTCGGTCAAGAACTTCGTCGACCGAGGGAAAGTCTGGGAAAGTGTATTTCAACATTCAACTCAACTCCCAACTACTTTTTCCCACCAAGTCTAATGGCTATAGAACCTACTCGAGGAATAGACTTTGGTAATTCTTGGTCAAGAAGATAGTCGACAAAGAGTGTCTCGATCGAGAAGTAGTTTGACTGAGGGAGTCCCTATTTTAGTGTATCTAAACATGTACTAAGTGTATGCATCAAAGTTCCATTATGATTCTATCATAGGGGATGACCTATCTAAGTGTTGTGAGTGGATAGGGAAGATCTAAACGCTTGATTTACATGATATCTAAGTACTTGTACATTATATATTTTTACAAGTTTACATTTGATTACAATCATGAAAACATAAGGCAATTTGAACATATAGATCTTCCAAGCTTAGCTATCCACCACCTTGAATTCTTATTCCTGAAATACTCAAGTAGCATGTTAGATCCATAAGAATGAAATGTTTGTCATTTTCAAAACAAAGGGATTTTAATGATGTCCATTTATCCAACAATCTCCCCCTTTTTGAAGATGACAAACATTTCTAAAGGGATTTTACTGATGGGTTTTCTTGAATGTTGGTTGAAATGGGTTTCTTCTTGTTTTGAGTCTGCATCGTTTTAGGTGATTATCAATGGTTCGCTTCTAATTCCTTTAGAGCTAGCAATGGGGTAAGGCAAGGGGACCCTCTGGCCCCGTACTTGTTTGTTTTGGCTATGCAGGGACTCTCTTCTCTTGTTAAGAGCTATGTGAAGGTTGGTAGTATCACTCCTCTGATGGCGTTGCCTGAGTTTGGAGTTTCTCATATCTTATTTGCGGACGACTTGCTTCTTTTCTCTAAAGCTAACCTAACCAATGTGGAGATGATTGCTGAGCTATTTGAGAATTTTGAATTCATGTTGGGGCTTAGGTTGAATAAACTTAAGAGTCAGGTGTTCTTCAGTAAGGGGGTTTCTACGAAGGAGATGCTCGCTGAGAAGTTGATGATCCCCTGTTGTTCGTTACCAGTTCGCTACCTTGTCCTTCCTATGTTCACATGTAGGTTGACTAAGGACCTATGTAGACCTATAGTGGATAAACTGAGGAACAAGTTTGATGCATGGAAGGGTAAACTTCTCTCCTTCTCTAGCAGCATCGAACTGATCCTTTACACTCTGTCTTCTTACCATATGTTCTAGACTGCGACTTTTCCTCTCCCTAAGGGGGTGATTTTAGAAATGGAGAAGGTGATGAGGGACTTCCTTTGGAATTATAAGGATGATAAGAGGCATTTGCACACTATCTCTTGGGAATACATTTGCCTACCTCGGAAGGAAGGAGGGTTAGGCATTAGACGCATTGAAGATTGGTCCAAGGCTGGTATGCTTAAAAATTTATGGGATGTGGCGAGGAGGAAAGAATTTATGTGGGTGAAATGGGTGCATGAGAGGTGTATTGTGGATAGTTCGATTTGGGCTGTGGAGAGAAAAGCTTCATCTCCATGGCTTTGGAGGAGGATTCTAAAATGTAGAGATCTTCTAAAGTACAAAGTTAAGTTCAGTGTTGGAGATGGTAACTCCTTTCTTCTCTGGAAGGATCCATGGCTACCTAATAAGAGGATGTTGTTGGATCTGTGTGACACTCAACATGTGATGAGGTTTGGCAAGGGTATCAACTGCAAGGTGAATGAATGCTTAAAAGGAGGCAGGTGGGTCTACCCCGACATCAGGGGAAGTGACAAAGTTAGGGACATTCTGTACATGATTCCTGTGTTGGAGGGTGAAGAAAAGGATAGAATCTCGTATAACGATGGTGATGTTTTCAAATGCAGGGATGGCTGGGAGTTGGTCAGGAAGTCGAAAGGAAAATTTCTTTGGTCCAAGTGGGTGTGGGACAATAAGCTGCCTAGAAGTTAATCTTGCTTTCTTTGGAAGTTGTTGCTCAACCGTCTACCTAGTAATGAACATATGAGGAGGGTTGGCTACCAGCTTGCTTCTAGGTGTCTGCTGTGCAAGAATAATGAAGACACTGTGGCTCATCTGTTGTTTGAATGCCATTTCAGTTCTGAGGTGTGGGTTCTTTCCAGAGGAGCTCATGGAAAGCCCCCCGTGATGATTGAGGATCTGCCCAAGTTTAGGGGCGACAGTAAATTCCTATTGGCTGCCATCCTCTATCACCTCTGGATGGAGAGGAATGGTCGTATTTTTGAGGGACGTTGCTCCTCTGTTGAGATGTTGTGGAGTAGAGCACGCAGGGACACTGAATGCCTCGCTTAAGTTGAGATGGGTCTTGAAAGTTTGTAGTTTTGGCTGTGTTTTCTATATATGCTTTATAGATAGTTGCTAGTTTACATAGCTGCCTTTTTCATGCTCGTTTGTGAGCTTTTTTGTTTCCTTCTCTTATAGTCTCTGGTCACCTTGGCCAGAGCCCATCCTGTACAGTCTTTATTTAGCTTAATAGAAAAGAGTAACACGTAGGGTTCATCAAAAAAAATATAAATCAAATAAGCTTAAATTATATTGAGTTTCATACCTGAAGTTTACCTTGTGTATTCCTTCTCTTGTTTATGGAATGTGTGCTTATTATTCCCAAAGAAGTGTGGAACATAAAATCCAACTCTTTAGGGAATATAGCAACATTTGATGTGAAGCCAAGAGAGTATTATGAAACTCATAGATTTGAGTATTTAAGATTTATATTATTTCTCCCCCTATGTCATTTCAAAAAGATAAACATTAAAAACATGTTTTAAGACTCCCCTTTAATTAGTGCCCCCCTACAATATGATGACTAAAGAGCTACAAGATGTCCATTTCAGCCAAAATGTAAGTGTCAGGGAAACAAATCGATTTTAAGAAGAAGAAGAACAAATGTCAAAGAAAACATCTTCTAAAGGAGTGATAAGTAATTTCTTTCTTATGTAATTAAATTTATCCAATGGAAGTGGTTTTGTGAAAATATCAGCCAATTGATCTTCCGTATCAACATGATGAAGTGGTATATTTTTTTTGGAAATATGATCCCTTAGAAAATGATGACGGATTTCAATATGTTTGGCACGGCTGTGTAAAATAGGATTATGTGCCAAGTTTATAGCACTAGTATTATCACAATAGATAGGCGTAGCTGAAAATGTGAAACCATAATCATTTAAAACTTGTTGCATATAAAGCACTTGATCACAACAAGACTCGGTTGCCATATATTCAGCTTCAGTGGTAGAAAGGGCAACTATGTTTTTTTTCTTGATAAACCATGATAATAAGGCTTGTCCTAATAAGAAACAACTTCCGCTTGTGCTCTTTTGATCAATTTGACAGCTAGCGCAGTCAGCATCAGTATAAGCTATCAAATCTAAAGATTGTCTTTTAGGATACCATAAGTCATAGTTTGAAGTGTCAGCTAAGTATCTTAGAATCCTTTTGACAGCTTGAAAATGAGTTTTCATGGGATTTTATTGAAATATAGCACAAAGTCCAACGGAAAACATGATATCTGGTCTAGAAGTGGTTAAGTAAAGCAAACTACCAATCATGGCCCTGTACAAAGAATTATCAATGGGTTCCCCATTTTCATCTTTGTCAATTTTAGTAGAAGTGGACATTGGTGTGGTAGCATGTTTGCAATGATCCATTCCAAAATGTTTTAAAAGTTCATTTGTATACTTCTCTTGGATTATAAAAATCCCAGCAGGCATTTGCTTTATTTGAAAACCAATAAAGAAAGTCAATTCTCTCATGAGACTCATTTAAAATTCTTTTTGCATAATATCACTAAATTGTTTACATAAGAATTCATTTGATGCACCAAAGATAATATCATCAACATAAATTTGAACAACTAGAAATTTGGATTCATATGTTTTGAAAAATAAAGTCGAATCTGAATTTCCAATTGAAAAACTATTATCAAAGAGATAATTGTTTAGCCTTTCATACCAATTTCTAGGTGCTTGTTTTAACCCATAAAGCACTTTCTTAAGTTTATATACATGATCATCTTTACCAAGCATTTCAAAACTAGGCGGTTGGGCAACATATACTTCCTCTTGTATTGTTCCATTTATAAATGCACTTTTTACATCCATTTGGAATAGTTTGATGTCTTTGTGGGCAGCTATAGCTAGTAGCATTCTAATGGCTTCAAGTATTGCTACAGGTGCATAAGTATCATCAAAGTCTATTCCTTATTGTTGATTATACCCTTGTGCTGCCAACCTGGCTTTATTTCTCACTACTTCTCTGACTTCATTCAATTTGTTACGAAAAACCCACTTAGTTCCAATAATGGTTTTATCTTGAGGTTTAGGAACTAAGTCCCATACATAATTCTTAGTTAATTGATTTAATTCTTCTTGAATGGTCATTATCCAATAATCATATTTTAGAGATTTAGTTACCTTTTTGGGTTCAATTATAGATACAAATGCCATATTTGCAACATATCTAAAAGAGGAACGAGTTGTTACTTTATCATTAGGATTCCCAATGATTAGTTCTTGAGGATGATCTTTAATTAGTCTAGGAATGGGTTGTTGTGTCTCAATTTGTTGATTATTTTCAGCATTTTGATCATCTTTAGTTGATATGTTAAGATCTTCAATTTGATGAGTAATATCAACTATGTCATTATCTTTGGTATTTTGTTTTAGTTTTTCATGAAAAGTAATTTGAATTGATTCTTCAACTTTTCTAGAGATGGTGTTGTATATTCTAAATGCTTTGCTAGAAGTTGAATATCCCAAGAAAAAGGCTTTTTGTGATTTTGATTCAAATTTTTCTCTATTATCCTTTGTGTTTAAGATATAGCAAGTTGAGCCAAAAGTGTGAAAATAATCAACCCTTGGTTTCTTATTAAAAATGAGTTCATATGGTGTTTTCTTCAAATAAGAGTTTATGGTTACTCTATTTAGCACATAACAAGCTGTGTTTACAGCTTCAGCCCAAAATTTTTTAGATGTATTATGTTCAAGCATCATAGTCCTAGCCATTTCTTGTAAAGATCTATTCTTTCTTTCAACTATGCCATTGTGTTGTGGAGTGTGTGGAGTTGAACATTTGTGTGTAACCTTGAGATGTGCAGAATTCTTCAAATGTATGATTCTCAAATTCTCCACCATGATCACTAATAATTGTACATATTTTATTTTGTAGTTGATTTTCAATCTTTAAGAAAAATTGTATGAAAACTTGAATAGTATCATATTTATTTGCAAGAAAATGAACCCATGTATATCTACTAAAGTCATCAACAATAACAAAGCAATATATTTTTCCACCAATAGGTTGAGTTCTCATAGGACCAAACAAATCCATGTGAATAAGTTGTAATGATCTAGTAGTGCTAAGCATTGTTTTTGTTTTGAAAGAAGTTTTGCTTTGTTTTCCTAAGTACAAGGTTCACAATTTTCAGGTTTATCAAATGATATTTTAGGTAAACCACATATAAGATCATATTTAATCAACTTTTGATAACATGGGAACTTGCATGACCTAATTTTCTATTCCATAGTTGTAGAGATTCGTATTTTGCAAGAAGGCACTTTCCAATAATAGCTTGCATAGAATTAGGCCTAAGTATATATAAATTTCCTATTCTTTTTCCTTCATAAATGATTTCATTAGTGTTTTCAATCAATAGTTTACAATAATTTTTATTGAATAAGACATCATAACCACTATCACATAGTTGACTAACACTAATTAAATTATGATGCAGGCCATCAACAAGTAAAACATTTTTATTTGAAGGTTTGTACCAATGTTACCCATTCCAACAATCTTTCCTTTTCCATTATCTCCAAAAGTGATTGTTCTGCTTTTCTTTTCTTCAAATGTTTGAAAGGCATTTTTGTTGTCAGTCATTTGCTTAGAACATCCACTATCAACCACCCAATCCTACAAAAGAGATAGATTTTGGTACCCATGTGATGGTCCTCTATGGTTAGAGTCATTTAATAACAAAACTGAATATGATTACATAATTGAAAAATTGAATGTTTTAAGCTGTTCAGAACTTCATTCGGTCGACAAATATTTCGACAAAAGAGTGTATCGGTCGAACATTTTGTCGACCGAGAGTGTTGCTATTTTACTGGTTTAAATAGGAGATTTTAGATTTGATACAGGTATTCCCTCGGTCGAATACTTTATCGACCAAGAATTGTCTCAGTCGAACTATTTGTTGACCGAGGTTGTTACTGTTTGCTTTCAGTAATTTGTTTATGTCAGTTTGATCTTAAATCATTGTACTATGCTGAGGTACCATTCTATTTAGTTGAGATAAGACATTAAGATATTCAAATGAGGTTTTAGGTCAAATCTCAACTTAATCATATTAAATTTGCTAAGTTTGGGGTCTTGGAATCCATACTAACTCAACATCCTTTTTCTTGTAAGGACATGAGAAGGAATAATGTCCAAGACGCAAGCAATAGTGACAACAAATGGAGTCAATTTCATTTCTCTTTCTAGTATTTTGAGTTGTGTTCTTGGGTACAAATATGATATTGGTCTTGGGTTCTTGAGTTCTCCTAGGTTTAGGTTGATAAGAGTTTTCTTTTGGAACATATCCTAAACCTCTTCTTCCACTATAAACAGAAGAATTCTCTAGGATCTTATCAAGAATACCATTATTTCTAAAGCTATTAACTTCTTTTTGTAACTTAGCAATCTCATCCATTTTCCTTTTGATATCTAACTTTTCTTGATCTAGATCATATGATAAAGCATCCCTTTCTTTAACAATAGCATCATAATCTAGATGAGTACATAGGACAGGTTGAGTCTGAAAATTATTTAGTTTTGCAAGCAATTCAACCTTTTCTTGAGAAAGAAGATCATAGTTTGTTTCTAAAGTAAGCAACTTCATATTGCAATCATTTAAAGATGTTTTCAAGGTAAAGTTTTTAGAAATAATATTGTCCTTTTCAAAAGAAAGATTATTTAATTTAGCATACAAATCCTCATTAGTTTTAGTAACTTTCTTTAGTTTCTTTTTGCAATCAACATATTTGTCATGTGTATCTTGAAGACTAGCAATTAGATCTTGTTTTGGTAAATCAAGAAGGCTTACCTCTTGAGAATCATCACTATCATCTTCTTTGGCCATGAGATACTCCACATTCTCCTCTCCACTCTCACTATCACTTGACTCATCCCATGCAGCTTTGTATACTTTTTCTCCCTTCTTCTTAGATGAGATTTTCTTCCCTTTCTTTGCTTTAGGACATTCATTATTAAGATGTCCCTTCTTTCCACATTCAAAACACCTAGGAGAGGAAGAAGATGAGGAACCAATAACTTTGTTAGATTTAAATCTTCTATATTTCTTACCATTTACAATTAGAGCTTCTTCTCCCTCATCTCCATCACTTGTCTCATCAATTTCTTGAGTGATGACCTTTGTAGCCTTTAGAGGTACGTCTTTCTTTCTTCCTTGTTGAAGTTCATGCTCCCATCTTTGTTCCTCCTCCAAGGTTGCTTCATGTGCTTCTAAGTTGCCAATGAGTTGCTCCATCCTTAGTCGGGTGAGGTCATTGGCTTCTTCAATTGCAGTCACCTTAGGCTTGTACTTAGGAGGAAGAGACCTAAGAATTTTAGACACTTGATCTTCTTCACTAATGGCTTTACCTAATGCATTCAAACCATTAACAATAGAAGAAAACTTTGCATGCATTTCACTAATAGACTCATTAGGTTCCATACGAAACTGTTCAAACATTTGTTTAAACATACCAATTTTGGAGTTCTTTCCTTGAACAGTTCCTTCATAAGTGATAGAAAGTCTATGCCATATTTTGTATGCAGTTTCACAATTTGATATTCTATTGAACTCACCTATGGAAATTGAATAATTAAGGATACTTACAGCTTTTGCATTTAATTGGGCTAATTTTACCGTGTTAGCATCCCATGTAGCATACTCCATTTGAGGAAGAGTGTAGGCATTTGAAACCATCCTCTAGAGATCCCAGTTGATCCCTTGAAAGTAGAATTGCATCCTCCTCTTCCAATAGTTGTAGTTGGTGCCATCAAATGGTGGAGGTCAAGCTACAAGTGTTCCTTCCAAATTGAGGTTGTTTAGTACTCCATCACCCATCTTCTTCAAGAATTGATTAGAGTTCCTTGAATCCTTCTCTGATACCAATTGAAAAACACTAGAGGGGGTGAATATGGTTTTATGATTATTTTAAAAATTATCTAAGCAAACAACCACAAAAAGATTGGAGAAGGAGACACAGGCATTTAGAGTGGTTCCACCCTTAGCAAAAACTAAGGGAGTCAGTCCACTACCCAATTGTTTCCTATTGGGATTTTGAAAGCTCTTGTATTTTATTACCTTTTTGAGGATGTTACATAAAATACAACTACCTTCACAAACCCTTTGGACAACCTTCACCCCGAAGTTGTCTCACCAACTTTGAAGCAGCCTTCACTTGAAGTAACTTCAAGCTCCCCCTTGAAGTAACCTTCCTCCTTGAAGTAGCATCCCGTTGAGACCTTCTAGAAGTAGTCCAAAGTCCTCCGAGCTACCTTCTCCACCTGAAGAAGCTCCTAAAACCTCCTTTCCATATCCTCCATCCTAGGAGTAGCAAAGGAGAAAATAAGCAATAAAAGGAACAAGAAAGGAAGAAGGAAAAATACACTTTACCACTTTAGCACAAGGCTTGAATCCTATATCAAGCGTTTTGATCTCCTATCCAATGTGTATGAACATGAAAGTGTAGTGGGTAGGAGATGCTAGCCTATAGGACACCAAATCTCTACTTATGGAAATGATCTACAAGTGAAGGATTGCTCAATTGCTCACAAGAGTTGATTCTCAATTGCAAGTATGTGTACTCAAGTGAGTTTAGGTGTCCTAAGGCATGTCCTATTTTTAGGAATGACCTACTAGTGTTTAGGGAAGTTCAAGGCACTTTCTAGGATGTTCTTAGTGCTCAACTAGCCGTTAGGTATCCACTAATTACGTTTGTAATGGCTAGGTAATTAAATCTGAAAAGTGCAGACAGAACCTTTCTCGGTCAAGAAGTTTGTCGACCGAGTGTCTCTCGATCGAGAACTTCATAGACCGAGGGGAAGTCTGGGGAAAGTGTATTGCAACGTTCAACTCAACTCCCAACTACTTTTTCCCACCAAGTCTAACGACTATAGAACCTACTCGAGGAATAGACTCTGGTAATTCTCGATCGAGAAGATAGTCGACCGAGAGTGTCTCGGTCAAGAAGTAGTTCAACCAAGGGAGTCCCTATTTTAATGTATCTAAACATGTACTAAGTGTATGTATCAAAATGCCATTGTGATGCTATCATAGGGGATGACCTATCTAAGTGTTGTGAGTGGATAGGGAAGATCTAAATGCTTGATTTACATGATATCTAAGTACTTGTACATTATATATTTGTACAAGTTTACATTTGATTACAATCATGAAAACATAAGGCAATTTGAACATATAGATTTTCCAAGCTTAGCTATCCACCACCTTTAATATTTGTTCCTGAAATACTCAAGTAGCACGTTAGATCCATAAGAATGAAATGTTTTTCATTTTCAAAACAAAGGGATTTTAATGATGTCCATTTAGCCAACATCAACTACAGACGCTAAATACATTGCAGTTGGGAGTTATTATCCCCAACTCCTATGGATGAAGCAAATGCTCCAAGACTTTAATGTTCATTATGATGCTTCTCCTATCTTTTGTGATGATACTAGTGAATCAATATTTCTTACAATCCTATATTTCATAATGAGGCAAACATATAGAGGTCTATTGTCACTTCCTCCATGACCACATCACCAAGAAATATATCTATATCACTCATGTGGATACGAAAAACCAACTTGTAGACATTTTCACAAAACCTCTAGCTAGGCAGTAATTTACTTTCATTAGATCAAAATTAATTATTACTGCTCTTGATGATAATGGAATGCCTTCTAGCTAGATGCTCTGTTACATATATGTTCTTTCTTACAAATTGTTCACCTTATTCTTGCTAGTGCTACATATGCCTCATTTTAATGTCTTATTTTGCTTATTTTTGGCATTTTTTGCAAACACTTATTGTATTGTAAAAAAGTAGTAATGAGTGGAAGGTGTCTTAACATGCTCAAAATGCATGATAGGCTAGAAAAATAATTTTATATAGCACTCTAGTGGCCTAGAATTAAATTCCATATCTTTTGGACAAACTATCTTTTTAGCCAAGTTTGCTCTAGAAAATTTGATCGACAATAGACCCAAGGACTGAACACACAGCAGTGTCGGTCAAGTTTCTTAAATCTCAAACTCAACCTGAAACATTGTTGTGTGGAAATATATAAAGACTGTCAGCCAATTTCCCCATCTCAACTAGAGAAAATTTGACCGATTTGTCACCCCTTCCATTCATCATTGAACCCTAGGTCACCAAATTCCCTTTCCTAGCCTTATACAACCTGTTTTGACCTTCCACAACCTCTAAACCTAGCTTGGGTGGCCTTTTGTTTGAGTTATCTTCCTTGTTTGATGCCATCTTCATTTGATTTCCTCTCTATGGTGTCTAATAGGCGAAAGAGAAGTGTTCCTTCAGGTGTACCATCATCTTCTACATCCATTAGGCATATCTCATACAATGGTACCTCCTTTTTCTCCAATCAAGAAGTAAATCGATATAGGGAGCTTTTTCCTAGCAGCCCTTATCTTTTTCATCCCTTGTTGATTCCTAGCAATGAGCTACTAAAAGAGGTTAAGACACTCTTTTCTAACCAATGTCTTAATGCTCTTTGCGATGAATATTGGATCTATGACAACTCCCTCTTGAGAAAGAAGGTGGTGAATGAGTTCACAGAAGTCTAGCATGGAGTTACACCACCTAGGTTCCTCCTCATAACACCCAAGTTGTTTTGGCATCCATGATAGGGGGATTCAAGTTTAATATCTTCAAGAAATCTTTAAATAACTGTCTATCTTTCTCCTCGCCTAGTTGGATGACTCCCTAACCTACCTATAGAGACCTCCATGACCCAGAAGCCTTCTACAAGAGCTTTGACCCTTAGTTATCTCTTTTTGATATCCACAAAACTCTTAAGAAGACTAAGGTCCCATATAGGAAGAAACCATCCTTTTGTCTTCTCGTCTGGATATTAAGGAGTGCTTGGTTTCTCTCCTAGTTAATTGCAACATCCATCCAAAAAAGAATCAAACATATTTTATAGAAAACTCAGCTGTGATCATGTATTATCTTCTACAAAGTATATGAGTTAAATGGGCAAGATACATTCTCCACCACATGACTTGCTTTGACACAGAGAAGAATACTAGGGACTTCCACCTGCCCTACCTTAATATGATTTATGGTGTCTTTAAAAATCACACTGATCAATCCCTTGTCAAAGACCTTTTCTACAAAGTTAGTCAAAAAGGAGTTTATTACAATGACACCACAGTCAAGAAATCCTTTCGCCCCACCTCCTCTACCCTGGTTCTTTGACCTCCACCCAGTCTCCTCCTAGACCTGATCATGCCTCTTTTTTTATGTCAAATGAAACCCTTTGGGATACATGATGCACCAACATGCATACAACCTGTAGGTCCAGGAGAACCTATATCAGGATATTGTTTAGATAATGTCAAACATGAACTTTTCCTTCACCCAACACTACCCCACCTACCAGCCCTAACCAGCTACTGACTATGCCTCTTATGCATATAGTCAGTTCCACCCAGCTTACCAGCCTACTGCTTCTATTGTACCACCTACCTCTAATGGTGTAATTACTCTTGTTGCCTTTTAGCCGCTTACCCTTCCTATTGGTCTTTCTATTGCCATTCGTTCTGACTTCGTTTTTGTCTTCTATACACAATTATGAGCAAGCTAAGGCACTGCATGAGCATGGCATCTCTTGGGAGGAGTGAAACAACAGATGTCTCAGTCCTTTCTCTTTCATTTCTGAGGAGGACATAGAGATGGTTGATGAGGATGTTGAGGATAATAATGTTGGTGATGGGGACAACGATGAGGATGATGAAGAGGATGGTGATGATCGATCTGATGATGATGAAGATGGTGGTGAGGATACACATGTTGCCCCTAATGCACTATATGATGATGATGAAGACTACCATCCCGATGATGATGAGGCCCTTGACATAGATGCCCTCTATGTTTAGTTCTTAGGTAATAGAGTGTGCATATCTATATCTTTTAGTAGACTTTCACATACTGAACATTTGGGCATTGTAATAGAGGTTTGTATTTTCATATCGTGTTGCTTTTCTTCATTGATTTGTAGTTTTCATCTAGAGAGGATGTATCTGTTGTTGTAGGCTGATTATATGTACCTTAAATCTATGTTTGGTTATATCTCATGAGTTTTGGGTATGTGCTTCCATATTTTGATTATGATTGTAGTATGTTTGTTCTCTATGGTTTGTCAGTTGTTAATTATATATGGTGGTTTCTTGTGTCATTTTCTCCTTGGAAAATACTTGTTTTTTAGCTCTTCTACTGCCTACCATTTTGATATGACAAATGGGGATAAATTAGCTTAGTACATATTGAATTGTGATCCTTTTCTAGTTATTTCTATGGAATATCATGTGACTATGTAAGAGGACTCAATATTATAAATGTGATATGGTTATGATTTATGGAGAAACTAACCATACAGGCAAAGGTAAGCATGAATTGAGGGGGATAAATTGCTATTGTTTATTCATGTTTTGCCTTACAATTCACAAGGTAAAAGTTTAAGTTTCATGTCTTTTTCATTATGTTGAGGAATGGTTTGTCATCTTCAAAAAGGGGAGAATGTTTACCTAACAGTTATACAATGTCCATATTTTGATTATGACTTACCTATTCCATTTGTATGTATCTGATATGTCTATTTTAGATTGATTTTAGGCACTAGGTACATGAAAAGGATCAATTCAATCAAGACCTAGCTTGACCAAATACAAGCCAAAGTCAATGCAAATGCACTTTTGTGGAATATGCTCTAAAAACTTTAGGAAAATTTTGTAATTGCTTATATTAATGCTATAACTTGTAATTAAGATGACAAAAAATTAGCAGCACTTAAAATGAATCTTTAAGCACACTAATGAAAATTTCTAAAATTCATTACTGGGTATTTTTTCGCTGAGTTTCATCCTTGATAAACTTAACTGACACCCTTGATGGATTTTGGGAATTGCTAGGGTGTCTGAGTTTCCTCAAGACAAACTTGATCGACACCTTGCACTAACTAAAACAAATTCATGTCATCGGCCAAGTTTCATCTTAGGTAAACTCGACCGAAACTTTAAATTTTCTTTGATGCATAGTGTTATCGGTCGAGTATGTTTTATTCAAACTCAACCAATCGCACTATACGAAAATTGCAAAAATAGTGTTTCTAGCTGTTGGAGTGTTGAAAACATAAAAATAGATCTGTTGCAACACTTCAAATGACTAGGATATGTTCCCAAGTGCCTATATTGTCTAGTAGACTTCCCCAAATATAAATAGGGACCCTTGGGCTTCATCCCAAGTTTGCTTCTTGTGCTCCTAGTTATACTTGAGTGGATTTGTCTACTAAGAGCCCCTTTCTCTCTCTTGCTTACTAATCAAAATGTCAATTTGAGTGATATAGGTTATTTATGAGAGAACTGCTTCCTTGTAATCATTGTGAAGCTCTCAAATCTTCCCTTTTCCAATCCCTTTCTTCAAGCAAAGCTGGCGAAAGCATCTCCTTGGTGAAGGAGAAGGTGAAGGTTGAATATCCATCAGAAGAGTGGGTAATTCCTTCAAGATGGAAGACTTGTTTCAAGAGGGAAGCTCCTTAGTGAAGGTACCCAGCTCCTTGCAAAAGTGGGTAAGCCCTTGTAGATTTTGAAGACTCTAGCTCAAAGGATATGTAAGACCTTGTAAGGTTTATTGGATCCTTTTGATCCTTAAAAAGTAGGGCTAGGTATCCTTTCCCTGGAAAAGGAAGGTATCATTGTATGTATTATAATGGATTACAAGTATGCAATGGTTGCAATATCCTAGAGGTTGACCTCTCTAGGTAGTGGATCTACACTCGCCTAGTTTGGAGTTTAGAACCACTATACATAGCTTGTTCTTGATCTCATTCAATATCTCTCATCTTTGCTAAGTCTGCTTAGTTTCATATTAAATTCCATATTTACATTTTATCCCTTGAAGTGTTTGGAAGGTCTAACGGATCTTGTTTAAGTGTTTAAGCTCTATTCAACCCCCCTTCTAGATCCCATTGATCCAGCAAACTAGTGCGCACCAAGGTATATTTGATATCCCGTCTATATTTTTAAGATACAAATACTTATGAGTACCACAGATCCATTTATTAAGAGCTTTCTTGGAAAACTTTTATATTTTTTATATACCCCCTTCCTTAAAACCCGACAATTTTGGTAAACCTTGCATCTGTGTGGCCTAACTCTTCCCCTAGAGTACTAATGGGATTTTATAATAAGACCCCTGACCTAGCTTTCTGGTTGATCTTGCTTTCTTAACATAATAAGATTCTTAAAACCTTAATCTAAAAAATGATGCACTTTGATAACATGTGACATGCTTATGTTTTTAGTTTGGTCCAGTTTGGATGTTGTTTGAGCTAGATATGCCTTTATGTGCTTGTTTTGGACTTAATTGCAATTTACCCATATTTAGGGATTATCTTGAAATTTATCATGTGCTTGTTATGCCTCACATGTTTTGGTATCATGTTGGAAAGAGTGGTTCTTTAGGTCACTTTGTTGTACCTTGTTTCGATGAGGTGGTATCATGTGTTGATGTTCTAGGGTTTGTTTGGATGCCCTAGTTTGATGTGGACCTTGAGTATTGACCGATGGTTTCCCTTGGTTTTCACTGATGATCATGTTGTTTCTTCAATCGTGGTTTCCTCAGTCGATGATGTTTGAAGTGCACCTAGTGATATTGGTGGTCAAAGAGACAAGATACCCTAGGATGCATTATATGCGACCGGTGGCTTTTGGATGTTATGCGGTCGTTGAGTTTTGAACATGTTTTAGTCACAGAGAATCCCTTCGACCAATGAGGTTTCTAGACCAAGTGAGGTCTTTGGTTTTCCTTGGTTTTTTCACCCATGTTTCATGCATGATCTTAGTTCTTGCATGGATGAGTTTTGGTGGATAAGTCGCACATGTTTGCATGACACCTAACCCCCCTTTCTCTCTCTCTCTCTCTAACCCTTGGATATATAAACCCCTTCCTTTTCATACAAGTGACCCTGTTCATTCTCTCTTCTTCTTGGGGCTCATCCTCCTTGTGTTCCTAGTGGTGAAGGATGAATCTTGACCTTGGAGTAGGTGGTCAAACCCCATGCATGTTGATCTAGGGTTTGGAACAACTTTTCTTTGGTGATCGTTTGGTGTTCCTTGGTCTTGGTAAGTGATCCACCCTTCTTAATATCTATTTTCATGCTACCCTACATTCCTTTGGTTGCTATGTGTTGACCTAAGTGGTCTCTTTGATTCACCTCTTTGACCAATGATAATGTGTGACCTAGGTTTCTCTTCGATCGATGACACCCATGATTTTATGCGACCGATGAAGGTTTTTGGCCAATGTAGATTATCATGCTTTTTTGGCATTATGTTGACAATGTTTGACTAATCACTTCCAAGATTGTTGGAGATAGTGATAATTAGGATATAGTGTTAGAAGCTGATTTGGAAATCATAATTTAGTTATATTGTTAAACCTAGCCCTAATTCAAGTACACGATGATGTTTCTTAGCTTGCTTGAGTAATTAGCATGATGATAAAGTATTTTCTCTCTCCTAATTTTTTAACCCTAATTTATTGTTGAATGAGAATCATAGCTAATGACTAACTGTGATATCTCTTATGAGAGTGATACAATAAAACCACATGTTGAACGCAAGTATATGTATCAATGTAATATAGGCCCAAAGAGGCTCAAATGTCGAACTCAAGAAAACGCTCTCCAGAGAATACCACTAATTGTAATGCGATCAGCTAAGCCGGTGAAAACTTTGAGTGAAGGTTTAATTATCTAAGATGCAAAAAATAAATCTAAGATTACTATTTTTTATCTCAAGTGTAGTGAATTCTTTAGGATTACAGTTTGACCTCAGTTAACATTGCAATTAACATCATGTCATTAATATAAATCTCTCCTATCCCTGGACAAAGAGACTTGTAGAAAGAATTACCCATTCTCATGGTGTAATTCACTGCCTATCCTAATACTTATCCCATTCTTGTAGCAATTGTGTTATTAGTTAGGTGATTTACCAAAATATTTGTGTTAGTCTCTTCACATTGTAAAACCCTTTCTCAAGGTGTGATATAAAATATGTAATTCTATGAGTTTTCCAACCACCAATCCCTCTCTCGAAGAAATTCATGATCAAAATAATTACCTATGGTGATCAAGCATGGATAATTAGTGGCACTCTCATATAAGTAAGTCCACAAATTAAGAGACAAAGATATATTAACGCATAATAGTCTATTACAATGCATAAACGGGCTACTCATGGGTCCTAGGGAACAAGTGGATTAGCCCTGCATGATTTCCATTGTCAAGTACGTAAGAGAGAAGAACAAAATTGTGGGAAACATTAGAGAAATAAAGGAACACCTGAAGAAGATGGTCTGGATGACTTACTTACATAAACATGTCAATTCTCTAACCTCGAGATGTAAATCCGTCCACCAGAGGTACCCTGTCATACCCATATTTTTGGGACTATCAAATGCATGATTAAGTTATTGATGAAATCAATATTTCATAGTTTTATGGTCACAATAAGGTTCCATCTAATTTCATGATATTTAATTTAATCATACGAGGAGACAACCAAAGTAGAATATTGAAAGAAAGGTGATGACTCTAGTTAACGGTTTGAGCCCCTGACCTAGTTAGGATATTAACATTTATTAAGAAATAAAACACTAATAATGTATCATAAAGAAGCTTCAATTGAGGAATTACTTCAGTTCACACTTTGATTTTTGTAGTCTAGAATAGGATCAATCTTTTGGACCCATTGCAAGACCAAGGAATGAGGCAGGTTCCCTAGAAACAATTTCAAGCTCATTTGGGTCAATCATAGTTTACATATGGGTCGTTGGAGTAAAATTTTGGGTATTTAGTGTTTCATGCTCATGATAAATACTCAAGATATTTTAGTAGATGGGGAATTTAAATGTAAGATTATCGATGAAATTTTGGATGATTTTGGATAATCTAGAGACCTAGGTAATTAATTTAGTATTTATATTATATTTATTTAAAGAACATGTTTAGAGTCTCTATCCATTTGGTTTTTACCTAAACTATTTCTTTGTAATGATGATGATAATTTACTATTTACCCTAAAATTTGAGGTCAAACAGAGCTATAGGGTGGGCTATATAATTATTTTGTTGATTTGGGATTTAACGTGAAAGAAAATTAAAAAAGGGGTGACTCCCGTCTGCACGGACTAAAGAGATGACCCCTATTTTACATACCTGAATAGAGTCTAAATAAGAAGGAGCTCTACCTGAGATCCTTTGGGCAAGAGTCCATAAAAGCCTCATGGATTCATAGCATAGATCCTCACGCACCTAGATCTAGCGTTTTGCCTAACACCGAGGAAGAGAGAAGGAGAATGAAGGAGCCATGGTCTCGGTGGCTGGGAGTGTTATGAAGCCAAAAACCATCAGTCTGACCACCTTGTAGGTAGAGACAGTGCCGCCTGGACCAGAGGGGGGCGTCAGAGTTATTGGTCATACCATTGTGCACATATATGGCCTAGAATCAAGCTTGTGGCGGTCGAGAAGGAGGTGTTCCATCTTGCTTTATTTTGTGCATGAAATTGGGGATATGACATCCCCTTTGTGTTGATGTGTGGAAGGGAAGAGAGGAATTTCCGGCCCAAAGCCTATTATGCACGTGAGTTAATAGCCATCAGATCAGATCTTGATGGCTGAGATTGACCAAGGTTAGGTAAATTTCTAAAATTCATATCTTGAGATTAGAAACTCAAAATTTATCAAACAAGCCACCTATGGAAAGTTCTTCAAATGTAATATATTCTAAAAATATATCTAGAATATAATTTGATGTCTTCTATTTTTTATATGTTGGGAATTCTAAACTATATGATTTTGATTATATGTCAATTAAAATAGAAAATGAGTTTAGAAATTCATGAAAATTTTAGGGAATGTGTATTTTGATATGTTAAATACTATTATTAAGCTTGATTATTCTAATTTTAAGTTTTAGGGTTTAGGGTTTTTGATGTAAATCCTAATAAGGGCATTATGGGTATTTCATCCTTTATTTCACCATGAAATTATTTGAGATTTTTATCTAGACCTCAAAATACATAGCTCCTTTTGTTCCTTAAGTTTTAATGGAGTTTCATGTATCATTGTATTAGTATTTTGATTTTGGGCCTAACTGGCTATTATACAAGACAAATGATAATTATTTATGAGACAATATGAAATATGTATGCATATTTTGTGTGGAAGAGGATTTGAAATTGTATTTTCCTATGATGTCATAATTTAATCAGTAAGATTAGTATATGTGACTACATTCCAGATTTATTCTATTTATATGACGTGTATGCTCATATTAGTGCACATAAAAAATTTTACTTATTTGAGTATAGAGATTATATTAGCTCTATAATGTAAGTTTTTGTATATGTGCAATACTAAGACTTTGTCATGCTATTATGTTGGACTCATACTTAATCTAAACTAGAATCCAAATTTGGTGTATAACGTGGGGATGAAGGGGTTTGAGATTTTAGAATGGAAAAGGAGAAATGTGCTTGGACTTATAGAACTTTGATGGTATCCAGGTGATTAGGTTATGGAACAAGGAGTCAAAAATTATTTAAGGATGTCATCAGCACAAAAAGTAATTGGGCCATGTCCGTTGAATTTCATTATTATCATGATTCAGCCTAACCATAAGCAAAGTAACTTGGAGATTGAGTTACTTCAGACATTTAGTTATTAATGTTCATCTCATATCCAATAATGTTTTATTAGCCAGACATTGATCAGATGAAGTAATTTAATGAGGAAATCCGATTATAGATTTTACATATTTAAACTACGTTCAGATACTTGGAATTTATTTATTTAGTTTAGTTTATTGCTCAAGACTTTAGACACCTAAGTGATATATTTGATGTTAGTATTTAACAAAGCAATCTATTAAATATGAGTTTCAGATGAAGACTTATTTGGACAATAAGACCCTAAATTTCAGATTTTAGATTACTCGTTTTGATTCATAGACCCATATACCTAGTACGAGTCTCAGATCCAATCTCAATTATTTAGTAATCAAGATACATATTCAGATTTATATTCAGAGTTTAGATTTAGATTTAGTTTAGAATTTAAGAGTAAAGATTAAGAATTCAATTTAGTTTAATAAGATTTTAGTTCTTATTAAGATAATTTCAAGGCAATCACTACTACAGAAACAACATTTGGCGTCGGTTGTTTAACCCCCTTTGGCGTCGGTTTCTGAGCGACGCCTATGTGGGCGCCGCTAAAGGTCGAACACTTCGGCGTCGGTTTTTTAACCGACGCCTATTTAACATATAGGCGTCGGTCTTTTAGTAGATAACTGACGCCAAAAGGGTTTGCGCCACAGAAAATGGCGTCATCTAGGACACATTCTGCATCGGTTATCTACTAAAAGACCGAAGCCTATATGGACTATAGCGTCGGTGTTTACTTGGTAACCGACGCAGAAAGAGTCCTAGATGACGCTATTTTCTGTGGCGTGAACCCTTTTGGCATCGGTTTTCTATAAAAAATCGACGCCATACTTCAAGATGACACGGCCGTGCTTCCCTGCACGGCCGTGTTTAGTACTATAGCCGTTGGTTTTATATGAATAACCGACGCCTTTTCCACCACGGTCGGGTTGTTTGTACTATTAGGCGTCAGTTTTTATCCAATAACCGACGCTGTAGGTCTTTGCTGACGGTGTTCTGTAAATAACCGACACCTATATCTATTTTTTTTTCATATCAGTTTGCAAGCCTGCTGTGGCTGGTCAGCAGGATGAGAACCTGTAGTTCAGTTTTTTGAACTGTAGGTTTACGACATCCATTCATATCAGCCTACAAACAGGCCACAAACCTGCAAAAGTCCCAAGGAAAATTTCACACAAGTAGATACATTCAGACATCAATTCAATTCTCACATTCACACATATCGAAACATTCAAATACATGTATTAACATTCAGAAATATTCATTTACAAAGTATCATTCATTATCGCTATCAACATCCCAATTATATCTTACAGTTGCCACTGCTTGTATGGCTTTTGCCCATTCTTCTCTTATTTCATTTAATGCTTCCATCGTATATGGAGCATGTATATTTTTTAAGCGTTTACCTATAGTGTTGTCAGTTTTAAACACCTGCAAAGAGAATGATGTATATATATAAGTAATAATATAAAAATAAGATTGATATATTTCATACTAACTAATGAGACTATATATAATACCTCATGTATGGTATCGATGTCCAATGCGGCATGTTTGATAATCATCTGCATAAATCGCATCACATAGTATGTGCATGCCCAGCCATTGTCTTGTGTAGCGCACTATAAATTGAAACATACAAAATAATACAACTAAGCACAATTCACATCAATAATATATACATTGGAGTCGGGAACTTACTTGTACGTTCTGCCAATTTATTGGCTGGTTCTTTTTCCTTGGGACCGTTCCTCCAGCCTTTTTGAATGCATCTAAACCCCTACATGTTAATATAACACAGTAAATTACATAAGTAAATAGTAATGTAATAACAGATGTTAACAGATACAAAAATGAAATATTTCTCACCAGAATAATGGCATTCTCATTACATGTCCAATTTTAGTGTTTAATGTACTTCCCGCGGGATCTAGATAATAAACAGTGAACGTCCCGGGGACAATAACTAGTAACTCCCAATGTTTACCGCTAGAGGTAAAAAGTTAACAATTAATAACTCAAAATGCATAATAAAAATGGAATTTTCTTAAGTCCAAATTATAAATAAAGTAAACTTACTTGACATTGAATGGAGCTATTATTATCGTCTTCTTTTGCTGACCAAAAATTGTAAAAGCATCTATACAGTATTGTTGAACATTATCAGGGTCTTTAGCTACCATACTAATCAATGATGGAATCAAAAATCCCACATGATCAAATGCAAATTGTTTGCAATGATCTTCGACTAAGTAGCTGCAAAACATGTATTACGTATGCATTAATATATAAGAGACCAGATCACCGGATCTTACACAAGGTATTTGGATGTATAAACAAGATCTCACCTTATACATGTCCCTATCATTGATGTATTCAGCCAATCATACATAAACAGCTCAATAATATCTTGTATAAATAAAGAGCTATCGTATGATTGACCTGCATAATCTGCATCTAAAGAAACAATTATCGGGCAATGTATATTATGTGCTCGTAGCCAACATGCCATTCCCCTACAAGCAAGACCTAACGGGTATGTTAGGTCAGTTGGAACCCAAGTTGGTAATGCGGGAAGTGGAGGTGGAGGCCTAGGTGCTCCTGGTGTCTTCTTTTTAACCTGTATATATAATTTCAGATCAGTTGACATCATATATACACATTAACAGTTTAAATCAATGTAAATTTATCTTACAATTTCAGTAGTGTAGACGACATCTGCTTTGGGCTACAATATGACCCCGCCTTCTGCCTCAGCAAGTGTATCAATATCCGGGTGGGGATATGGCAATGTAGCTTCCCTCCAATCGGGTAACACACGTAATGGGCCCACACGAACGTAGCCCTGTGGCATTGGAGTCCTGTGAAACCTTTCCCCAGGAAGGGACGGGTAAGCATGTGCCTCTGCAACAACATAGTCTTGTATTCTTAAGCAGCATGGCTTCAATGCCTACAAATTTACGTAAAGAATGTTATACATATATACATATCATCTTAAAAACATATCATCTTGAAAAGACTACCTACAATGTCATAAACAATACTTACAGCAGACGTGTTAGGCGATGGGTCTCCAGGATTACTCGCAGTCTGTGCATTAGGAGAAGAGTGGGTCGCCATAGGCTGATTGGAAGCCTGAGATGCCTGCCACCGCAGCAATTCTTCCTTGACCTTCTCAGCAACTACATCGTTGACCTTCTTAGCAACTATATCCTCGACTATCTTATTCTCCTATACATGGATAAAAGAAACATTAGCTTATTATTATTGAATTTCCTTTTGCAGTAACATTCTATAAAAAGAATAGGTTACCTATTCTTGAGAAAGTCCCGCTCTGGGTTTGCGCTGGGATGACCCAAAGAATGCTTTGATGCCCACACCAGCGCCTGCACCCCTAACACGTCCAGGATGCTCTAGGTTACCCAGAGCAACTGTCAATTCATCCCTTGTGCCCTGAGGGATGAACATGCCTTGTTTCCTCTGCTCGTGCAGCTCCCGCTAATCACCATCAACAGAAATTGGTAAGTTAACACCACAAATAATCAATATTCAAATGATTGCTCTAAGAGTTGTATTTTACCATTTTCACAGCCGCCTCAGCAGTTACGGGCTTCTTTATTTCACCCTTCTTGTTTTGCCTCCCAGCTATCCAGATATCATGGCGAGGCATGGGTGTGGCAGACTCCTGAGTAGGAACAGACTCCTGAGTAGCCGTAGACTCCGCATGTAGTCTTTGGCGAATGCTTGCATAGCCTTTTGGACCCATAGTGTGGTCATGCACATTCAGTGCATGCCTTGCTTTTTGTGCGTCACTGAGGGCCTAGTTAGTATTCACATTAATGATTTGGTTAGTATCACTAAATGTTAATCTTGACTAGGTGAATACAATGTATATTAATTAAATTGGGAGTGACACCTAATACCTTGAATTCTTTAGATTTTCTTGAAGCAACAAAATTGTCCCAATCTTCTTTGTCCAAGAAGTTCCATTGTTCAAGGGCTGACTTCTTTTTCTTATCACCCTCTTTTATGTATTCTCTATTCAGATTTGTCCTATAATTCCTAAGCATCTTTCCAGCGTGTTGCATCACACTTTTACGATGCAACTTCTCATCCAATGCAAACAGATTCTGTAAAATAGAAATGTTATTAACTAGTATCCAAAATAGAATTGCAAATAATAGAATTTGTAATCTACAAAATAGAATTGCAAATAATAATAACTCACGCATAAATCCTTCCATATCAAGTCTTTTTTCCCCTGAGGAACTTTATGCCAATTATCATACTTAACACCACAATGGCTCCGAGTGGTACACCCAAGATAGTTTACAAAATTATTGCGGTTCACTCCAATTGCATTTCCTCCATTATCAAACTCCACAACCAATTTGGATCCACTGCCACTAAGCGCTATTAACTTCTTCAACAGAGTGATGCCCCTTTTCTTATTAAGTGTTTGGTGCTGCGCATCAAGTTGCTCCAGTGCTTTAGTGGGTACATGTGCATCATCAACCTAAAATTTGACAAAAATAAACACACTGAATTAGCCCAATATAGAAGTATAAGATATACGACATAACTAGAAGATAATGAATTTTATAGAAATACATGATATGTTTTTAGAACTTACATTGGTATCCTCGCCATGCTCGTCATGGACAGCATGCTCATCATGGACTTCATGCTCATCATGGACATCATGCTCATCATGGTCAACCATCTGAAAATATCATTAAAAAGGCAAACATTTAGCATTTGTATTAACTAGAAAAAGGCAAACATTTAGCATTTGTATTAACTAGAAAAAGGCAAACATTTAGCATTTGTATAAACATGCATGTCTCTAAAATTGTGATCTTTTATCAATTAACAATCCTTCATTGTGATCTCCGCGCACATATAAGTCATCATTAGCTTCAATATTTTGTGGAGTTGGCAACCCAACTGAGAATGGACTGGAGTCATCATACTTATCGTAGTACTCTTCTTCATCTATAGGATCTTCAATGAACTGTCTTTTACCATGAAGAACAACCGACCATTTATCATTTGCAGGATCATCGATATAGAATATTTGTTTCGCATGTGATGCCAATATGAATGGTTCACCCTTCTCGCCAATCTTTTCAAAGTTCACCAAAGTGAAACCCAATTCATCCACTATAACTCCTTTGGTGTTATCAACCCAATTACATTTAAAGAGTGGAATTTTGAAATCTATGTAGTCAAACTCCCAAATGTCTTCAATGACACCGTAATATGACATTTTAGCTTCATGTGGACTCTTATCCTTTGCACTTGCAAAGTACATAGTCGACGCTTGAAGAGTGACCCCACTATTTTTTACTACACTCTTATCATCTTGGCGCTTTGTGTAATATGTGAATCCATTAATGTCAAACCCTTCATAAGACATAACATTCGGTTTTGGTTTAAAGGCGAGGCATTTGATAGTTTCTGTAATATCATTTGGTGTTTGAGATAGTTGATGTAAGACTTTATCTTCAAATCACTTAGTAAAAGTCTTATTATGCTCTCTAGCAAGCCACATTGAACTTGCTCGAGGATGTTGTCTCTTTATGAAATTGGTATGTTCCTCGATATAAACACTCACTTCGTCCATATTGTGTAAAATATACAAGTGAGCTTGTTCCAACTGCTCACGGCTGATTACTTTCACCCGTGATCCCAAAATTCCTTTGCCCTCCTCAATATTCTTGTCATTATCAGGAGTATCATTACCACTGAGAAAGTCATTGCAAAAATCCATAACCTCTCTTGCCACATAACCTTCAATAATACTCCCTTCAGGCCGATAACGGTTTCGAACATCACCTTTAAAAACGCTCATGTATCGTTCAAAGGGATACATCCAATGCAAGAAAACTGGTCCCAACATTTTCACTTCCCTAGTCAAGTGGACAACAAGATGTACCATGATATCAAAGAATGAAGGAGGGAAATACATCTCAAGCTGACATAGGGTAACAACCACTTCTCTTTGCAAATTATTGAGAGTATCAGGGTCAATAACTTTGCTGCATAGACTGTTGAAAAAGAAACAAAGTCTGGTAATTGCAAACCTTACATGCTTCGGCAATATAGATCGAATTGCCACGGGCAATATTTGTTGCATTAGAGTGTGATAATCATGAGATTTAAGACCTATCAACTTCAGATCTTTCATTGATACCAATCTACGGATGTTGGATGAGTAACCATGTGGCACCTTAACATTTACCAAGCATTCAAAAAAAGTTTTCTTCTCCTTTCTAGACAACGTGTAACAAGCGGGAGGTAAGTATGTTCTTTTATTACCCATTTCACGTAATTCTGTTAATTCTGACCTTATTCCCATTTCACGTAGGTCCAGTCTAGATTTTATCCCATCTTTAGTCTTACCTGGTATATTTAACAGAGTACCAATGATGCTATCACATACATTTTTCTCAACGTGCATTACATCGATACAATGCCTGACTGTCAAAGAACTCCAATAAAGAAGATCCCAAAATATTGACTTCTTCTTGAATGAAGAATTTTCACTCCGTGTGGCCATACTACATTGTGATTTCTTACCAAATTCATTGACAATGTCTTTTACTCTTGCATAAACAACATCCCCTGGTATAGGTTTAGGTGCACTCCGTTCATCATTCCATCCATTGAATGCTTTGCGCTTCCTACGATACGGATGGAATTTTGAAAGAAACCTTCGATGACCAAGATATACAGTCTTGCCGCCATGTTTTAGTCTTATTGAATCAGTGTTTTCTTCACATATAGGACACGCTTTAGCTCCTTTGACACTATATCCAGACAAATTCCCATATGCTGGAAAGTCATTAACAGTGCAAAACAACATAGCGTGCAAACGAAATGTCTCTCTTGCTGAAGCATCATAGGTCATCACACCTTCAGCCCAAAGTTTCTTTAAGTCATCAATCAAAGGTTCAAGATAAACATCGATATCATTTCCGGGTTGTTTAGGGCCCGATATCAACAACGAAAACATAACGTACTTATTTTTCATACACATCCAGGGAGGAAGATTGTATATAACAAGCATGACTGGCCAAGTGCTATGTTGGCTGCTCAATGTCCCGTACGGATTCATCCCATCTGTACAAAGCCCAAGTCTTAGATTCCTATCTTCTTCACCAAATTTGGGGTACAATAGATCAATCTTCTTCCACTGTGGGGAATCAGACGCATGTCGTAGGATCCCATCATTATTTTTCTTAACATCTGCATGCCACCTCAAATTCTTCGCATCTTTCAGATTTGCAAACAAGCGTTGAAACTGTGATATTATAGGTAGATACCACAACACCTTGGCAGGAGAACCAGTTTTGGACTCCCCCGAAGTCGTCAATTTATACCTTGACGCACCACATTTTGGAAAATCTTTCAAATCTACATAGTCCTTTTGAAATAATACACAATCATTCGGGCATGCGTGTATCTTCTTGGCCTCCATTCCCATTGGGCACAACATTTTCTTTACCTGGTATGTTGAGATTGGCAGCTCGTTTCCTTCAGGAAGCATTTCTTTCAACAAAGTCAACAATGAAGTGAAGCTTTTGTCGCTCCATCTATTGTTAGCTTTCAACTTATACAATCTCAACACAGCGCTAAGCTTCGTAAACTTAGCACAGCCTGTGTATAACGGTATCTCAGCATCATGCACAATGTTTCTAAAGATAGGAGGTGGATCGGTGTGCTCTACCCCACAACTATCCAGCATCGCATCAACGATGTCTGCTGGAACTGGTCCGTTCACATTTACGTCATCGGAGGCAATTTCTTCTTCCACCCAAGCACTGCTATCGACATCTACTGGTTTCGATTTTGAAATCTCTCCATGCCAGTGCCGTTCTGTATAGCCTTGTACAATCCCGTTGCACATGACATGACTTTTGATTTCCTCACCAGTGTTGACTTTCAAGTTGTTACCACAATGCCTACATGGACAGTAGAACCTATCTGTAGGTTTTTTCCTATGTTCCTCGGAAAATCTAATAAACTGATCAAGACCAGATATAAACTCTGGGGTGCAACGATTACGAATGGACATCCATGATCTATCCATTCTATGATCACAGAAAACAAGTATATATTAGGAAACAAGTATATATTAGGAAAAGATTAGGGTATACACTTACATCCTAAGTGTATAATGCGATGTCATTCTTATATATAATAAATGTGTACCACCTATCCCATCCTTGAACACCTAATCTCACTAGTAAGTGTATAATGTGTATTGGGTTTTCAAGAAAATTTTGGCAGCATTTCCCCGTTGTTCTCTAAGTACATATGTACTTAGAGAACAAATGGGGAAATGCTGCCGAAATTTTCTCGAAAACCCAATACACATTATACACTTACATCCTAAGTGAGATTAGGTGTTCAAGAACAGTCCCAAACCGGGGACTATCCAAGATTTACTCCTAATGAGTCAATCTTGGACGGGTTTCTAGGCCAACAAACACATTTGATGTCATTCTTATATATAATAAATGTGTACCACCTATCCCATCCTTGAACGCCTAATCTCACTAGTAAGTGTATAATATGTATTGGGTTTTCGAGAAAATTTTGGCAGCATTTCCCCGTTGTTCTCTAAGTACATATGTACTTAGAGAACAAACGGCAAAATGCTACAAAAATTTTCTCAAAAACCCAATACACATTATACACTTACATCCTAAGTGAGATTAGGTGTTCAAGAACAGTCCCAAACCGGGGACTATCCAAGATTTACTCCTAATGAGTCAATCTTGGACGGGTTTCTAGGTCAACAAACACAATAATAGATATGTACATGTTAGGGTTTCATCACAATTAATGTTAGGGTTTCATTAATGTTAGGGTTTAATCAAATCAAATTAGGATGCTAGAATGGATTTAAATCAAATTAGGGTTTAAATCAAATCAAACATGGCCGTGGCTGTGTTGGCCTACCACGACCGTGTTGGGCAGCACGGCCGTGCTGTCCAGAACGACCGTGCTTCCCAGCACGGCCGTGGTAGGCCATTCTTCTCAATTCTTAGTGAAAGAAGTGGTGAAACCAAGATTTAGATGCAATATTAGGCGAGCAACAACAACTGACCTCCCAGCAGTGGTGGCGGTGACCGGCGAGCTCCAGGCGGCAGGGCAGGCAGGTGCAGCGGTGGCCGGTGAGCTCCAGGCGGTAGGGCAGACAGACCAAGGAGCAGCGGCGTCGGCGGCAAGGAGCAGCGGCGTCGGCGGGCGGCGGCAAGGAGGAAGGCGGCGCGGCGGCAAGCTCCAGGCGGCAGGGAAGGCAGACCAAGGAGCAGCAGTGGCTGCGGAGAAGGGGGTGCGGCGGAGAAGGGGGCACGGAGAAGGGGAAGAAGGCAGTAACAGTGACGGCGGAGAAGGGGGTGCGCCGGTGGCGCGGCGGCGCTGTCGTGGAGGAAGAAGGAGCTTTCGTGGAGGAGAAATTAGCGGCGTGGTCGGGCGACAGCAAAGAAGAAAAGGGAAATTGGCTCACAATGAAACAGAAGAAAGGGGAAGAGTCGGGCGATCGCGGGATATTAAGTTCCAAAATAGCGTCGGTTGTTTCAAACAACCGACGCCTAAACCTCTTTAGCGTCGGTTGTTTGAACCAACCGACGTCCAATTGGACGATATTTTCACGAAATGGTTTGGCGGGAACCACTTTTAGCATCGGTTATAAAAGGTTAACCGACGCTGAAAGTGACACTTTTTGCGCAAATTTTCATTGCGCATAGGCGTCGGTTTCTATCTACATAACCGACGCTGAAAGTGACACTATTTTTTTTGCTCGAAAATTGGATTTCACGGGCAACTTTAGGCGTCAGTTTGTTATTAACAACTGACGTTGTATTCAAAGTGGTACACGTGTCTGGCTGGTCTTCGAATATAGATGTCAGTTTGCCTAAATAACTGACGTCTAATAGTGTAGGCGTCGGTTTTCCTAAAGAACCGAAGCCCAGAAAAGCGACACTGGATGTTGTTTCTGTAGTAGTGAATATATAAGTAAGACAATTCTTCTAAGATATTCAGATTATGTTCAAATTTATATTTACATTCAAAATTCAATTATCAGTATTCAGTTTCAGCATAAGATAAGTTCAAATTCAAAATTCAGTAAACGTTCAGTTATTAGTATTCAGTTTCAGTTCAGATTAAGAATTAAGTAAATATAGACTTAAGATAATTATGTCAAAACCTTCACATAAGACATTATATGAAAAGTCCTCATTCAGTAGTCTCAAGACAATTCAGAGGCATTTGTTGCCAATTCAGAGGAGTGTTTACTCCAATTCATAGGTACTTTGGTACCAAGTAGGGTGTAGTTATGCCAATTTAGAGATACCTCAGTGTCATTCAGAGACATGTAGTGCCAATTCAGGGTACTTCGATACAAATTCAGGGTGTAGATACACCAATTCAGGAGGACTTATCGTATAACAGTGTCCACAAGAAGATAAAAGATGTAAATAAAAGAGACATCAATTCAGTATAAGTTTACAACTTTCATATATCAATTTGGTTTTCAATTCTATAACATTGATGTTTATCATATTAGAAATTTAACGCCACTTACTCTAACATAGGTTTCCCTTTCATGCATGGATGGGGATGAGATATCCGTAGGTACAAAACTCCAGGAGATAGTCATGTCAAGATGATGCAACTACCACTTTAGGAGGTTTTCTTGGTGGGGCGCCATCTACACGGCCCCAGATTTGACATGAGATTCACATACGGTAGTATCATGGTATGAAGTTTCTTTTGTAATAAAGTTTCTTTTCTAAGAATTTATGAGAATGCATTTTTACACTAGTCTATATTGGTTTTTATCTATCATTATTGCAATGCATATCATGTTAGTAACAATCCCCAGTTGAAAGAAAAAAAATTGCTTCCGCTCATGGGATATGAAAATCAGGGTGTTACATGCCTGAATCTCCTGGAATGTGGCTTTCTTCTCTACTTTCTCCTCTCCTTACTCCCAGCCATCATATAATGGAATAGAACAAGATACCTAGGTTTGGCCTAAATCCCCCTAAGTCATAGAAGTGATTCAAGGCATCATTAGTTGTCAACTTTCAGATTAAAAACAATTTTCATATCTTCCCAATCCCACTGTATTGGTACTATCGACTGGTTGTCAGAACTATTGATTCCTTCGATAGTTGTTGTCATCTCTGCAATTGTCAGTACTACCGAGTTGAGTGTCGGTAGTACCAAGATTTCTCTATCTCACATGTTACTTGTTGTGAGGTTGTCGGTAGTATCGACTTCCTTGGTCGGTACTATCGAGTTGTCTCAATTTTACATGTTCCTTTCTGGGTAAGTGTCGGTACCACCAATAATCAAGTCGGTAGTACCAAGATATGTAGTTTTGTGTAGATTCACCTAAAATACAAAAAAAAAACATAAGCTCCCAAATAACAATGAATCTAATAGGAACATTAAAAACACATTTATTTGATGCAATTAAGTATCACGGGCTAATGATGATAAATTATGCACAAATCAATATGAACACGAACAATAAGTGCACAAAAAACCATAATAAAAAGAATGTGAAAATGATAGTTATGTGGTGCATCAAACTCCCCTAAGCTTAATTGTTTCTCATCCTCAAGAAACACACCCTCGAATCTATTTGAGACAAGTCAGCAAAAGGACATAAAATATGAATTTCCTTTCTCAACTATCCCGCATGGCGGTCCCAAACTGGCCTTTACTGACCACTGAACAATCATCTACTCTCAAGAAACCCAAAATATCCATAAAATATTGTCCACCCTTAGATCAGTAAACACTATCAATAGAGCAGTTAATATCATAGTCAATCATGCATTCGTTTGGTGCATCATGTGATTCCCTATCTACATTGATCTTTCCTAACTACCGACTACTTGGAAGTAGTTTTGCTTATAAGAATGAATGAGGAGATCAATCATATATGTGGCCAACCAATAAGAGCAATGGATGAAATTAAATAGGTGGCTTATGAAGAATAACAAGTAACTTCCAAATTATTTATGCAAAAATTAAACATGATGAACCTATATGGTGAAGATAGTGAGAAATGCATGAATCCTAATGCCTAATATTATGGTTGAAATGGTGCATGTATTGAAAACCTCATCAAATAGATAAGAATGAAGTAATGAAGAGAATACATCATGTGAATGTTTCAATTTCTTTGTGAAGAGTTTCGGTCATTATTTCTTCCACTTTATTTCAAAACATTAAAAACTTTCTTTTTTTCTTATTGGTCCAATATTTTAGTAAGATGGAAAGCTATGCAAGGGCTTCACTAACATGTCTCTTTCATTTTTTTCTTTTCATCTTTTTTCTTTCTACGGGTATAGATGTGTATCCATGCACTCTTATTTCAGAGGAAAACAATATAATCACATGATGTGAAAATGAATGATGAAAATGCATGCAATATACATGTAATTGTTATGCAACTAGATGATATGCACAAACATTGTTTATACACAAACTTTTCATTAGCTAATGCAATAGAAGAGAAACTAGAAACTAACTATCATGTCACCTATTATGCCATGCAATGCAATCAAAAGTAAATATTTTGGGCTACCTGATTATCTTAAAGTGGTGATTAAAAATGAGTGGAAAATGGATGGAATCGCATAATTAAGAGACAATGCCTTTCTTGAACTATGGTATGTCACTCTCTATTGACCTGTGTACAAGGTAACCTTAAGATTTCTTTCTAAAATTTCAACTTAAGGTCTAGTT
This sequence comes from Alisma plantago-aquatica, assembly GCA_963693085.1. Taxonomy (NCBI): domain Eukaryota; kingdom Viridiplantae; phylum Streptophyta; class Magnoliopsida; order Alismatales; family Alismataceae; genus Alisma; species Alisma plantago-aquatica. The sequence goes on along the minus strand of OY856412.1, from coordinate 807,217,094 downwards.
AGTTATTTGATCAACTCAAGCTCAAACCCTATCTTCATCCACATTACATGAATAATAGAGATTTCCATTCATATTAAATGTCCTTAATCAGACTTACCCATGCACCTCCTCTAGGTGGTGTTACTCACAAATTGCAACTAAGCATGATTAAAAGAACACATTTTTTTTCTTTTAAATTTTCATTGCAAACACATGGAAGCACATGACAATGACAAGAATCATGAATTATGCTCCACTATTACACTAGATAGATTGTGGATCCTACAACTTGAAAAAATAAAAGCTAAAAAGAAAATATAGACTAAAAAATAAGAACTAAAGGATATAGTTATTCCAACACCCCACTAAGCTTGAACACAATTGTTTCCTCATAGTCAAAATCCAACTCAACAGGTGGAATAGTGGTATCGATCAGTATGGTGGTGGTGGAGGTTGTGGCATGGTAGGATCGTGCAGGTAGAAGGTGTCGTAAAATGATAGGGGGTGTTGCGGCATTTGTGGAGGTTGTGGATATCCACCAAAGTAGCCCTGACTCTAATAGTTGTCGAAGAACAGTTGTTGATAGTTCTTCATCCATTGTAGGGATGTGTGCATGGTCTCTTACTTGACCAAGAGAAGTCACTCGTTTGCTAAGATCACCTATTGGTTTTTATAGATCCATCCTTGGACATCATGGATGCCCGCCAGTGTATCCATCTGTTGATGTTGCCCCTGTTGAATCTCTTAAAACATTTTGTACATACCTAACATTGAGTATGGATCACTCTCTAGGGTAGGTGGTGGAGCAGAAGAACTAGAGGCACCATGTACTCTAGGGTGCTTGCGGGGGACCTACCTCCTTGTGATTGGTATGGTGTCCTCCTCCTCTTCTTCTTCATTTTTGTCCTACTTTTTCTCTTGCTTGGCATCATCTTCTTCTTCAACATCCTCTGAGTCATCCTTAATAGACCACCTCATATGATACAAGCCTTTCCAGTTGAAGATAGAATTAGGGAGCTCCCTCTCCTTGTACTGGCCATCCATTATATAATGCACATACACTGTCCTCTGATGTAGGTTGAGAAGGTTCGCTCTATTAAAACATTTCAAGTCTAACTTGGGAGAAGCCTTCAAAGATTTGTAGGTGGAGAGATCAAGGTTAAGATGCATCACTATTGGAGTGATAAGTCCTCCAAAATGGATACAAGGAGTCCTATGCACCATTCGCTTCACCGACTCATGTGTTTGAGGAAGAAGGAACAAATGTCCACATTCTTCCCTCCTAATTATAGCTAGTTGTAGAGGAATAAGAGATCCATCTATTGAACCTTCCCCTACCCCTAAATTGACTTGGTAAAAATGGTGTTGGTTAGGAAGCAATGCAGGATGTGACCAAATGGGTTCTCAATGTCGGTGACAGAGTTGGTATGCCATCTGATGTGGTAGCCCTCTGGCACCTCTTCCAAAAGTTGTCATGCACCATTGTAGTAAAACTTGCTGGTGGTGAAGCATACTTCACCCAGCAGCCACCCATAGATGGTGTTGAATTGTCACAGCATCAATTGATATTTGGTGTTGAAGCGACAAAATATGACATGAACTTCCCTCCATTCATCCCCATGCTCGGGGATGCAGAAAATCTTCGACTAGGACAAGAACTCATAAACAAGCTCTGGGAAGGTGAGCCATCCACTGAAGAATGGGTGATCACCCACCAAATCCTGAAACGCATAGACACGACAGAGAATGTTGGTGAAGCCCAAGGATGCAAGGAATGCACGGTCTCCATGCCATGTCAAAGTGATCTCTATCATCATCAGATCGTCATATATCTTCTTCACATTGGCATTAGGATGAGTGATGTGTGTTGGTTTGGGAACCAACTCGGTATGCCCTGCCAATGAAGAAGCACCTCTTCTGGAGCCATCATGATGGTACAAGAAGGTTATGTAGAAAAAGAAGATCGGAGAAGACTCTGATCACCCGGGGTTTCTTGCACTATCCTACTTGAGAGAGGTGTGGTGGAGGTGTGAATGATACACCACCCACACCCCTCCTTATATAGGTATCGAACACTCACCTGTTTTCATGTCGATAGTACCAACCTGGGTGTTGGTACTACCGAATATTTCTCCATGATCCATGTGAATTGATACAAGCCGTTGAAAACGACGCTCCTGATTTGTCGATGTCGATAGACACATATCGCCATGTATTCGTAGTACCAATGGATTTCGATAGTACTGACTTCAAGGTATGCACAACGGATCAGAACTATCGACCATCAAATGTGAAAAATCTCGATCTTCATTAGTGACCACACATATTCTATCTTTAGGTATTGGTACTACTGACTTTGTGTCGGTAGTATCAAGTCTTTGAATTTTCTTGATAATTATAAGAATTATCTCAGTATTTTGAACCAAGACCATCATAGGACGTCAGTACTACCATGTTGGGGTCAGTAGTACCAAGTCCTTATCAGTTAACACGGCCCCTATTCATCAAAATGTCAGTGCTACCGAGCTTATAGTCGGTACCACTGAGAAATTTCTTGGGCTCCATGTGATGTCGTCGGTACTATCGACACTATTGTAGGTACTACTAAGATATTGTGAAAATTGATCCAGCACCCATGTGATTGTGTTGGTACTACCAACTTATGCTCAGCATGCACACCAAATAAAAATGATGAAGGAACCTTTTTTATATGGACTAATAAAATGCAAACAAAAATTAAGAAAACTAAAAACTAGAATAAGATCAAAATCTCGAGGAAGTAAGAGATGGTTGGGTTGCCTCCCAACAAGTGCCCTTATTTTACATCCTAGGCTTGTCAATCAAAGCAATAATGATCAATAAAGCTCAAAGAGCTCCAACTCCTCTTCTTTACTTGGCAATTCTCCCCTAAAGTAGTGCTTTAGTCTTTGTCCATTTACAAGGAATGGTTCAGATCCATTACAAATCTCAACTGCCCCATGGGGAAAAGCCTTGATTACCACAAAAGGGCCACTCCACCTAGACCTCAATTTCCCTAGGTGCAATTTCATCCTAGAGTTAAACAGAAGAACCTTCTATCCTGGAGTGAAAATGTGACACCCTTTCCCATACAAAGTGATATTACATAGAACAAAACACAGAATTATTACTAATAGCAATATTACCACAAAATAGGGTAAACTAAAACCGATCTCATGATAGGATCTCAAATTGAAAAAATTCTCAGTTAAATCCATAGACCATTGCCACTATATTTCATTCATATTGAAAAGGTATTACACATCATTGCTCATTGGCTATTTAGCCACAACATGTTACATATAATCATTTGTTCTCATATACAAACCATATCTATACCACCATGGTAATAAGCCAAAACTCAAACTGATGTACAACATACACAAAACACCCCCAAGGACCTGAGTGTATAGGGGAAACACATAATACTCTATTACTAGATACTAATTGTATGTCCATGAACCGACAACTACAACTCCTCACACTGTGAGTCTCAACTACACAATCTCTATCTTAGCTTGCACATCCATGTGATAAAAAAATGGATCACATGGGGTGAGACCAAAGTCTTAGCGAGAGATATAACTCTCCAGCAACATCTATTATAAGCACATTTAAGTTAAACAACAATTTATACTATTAAGAGATAAGAATATTTAGCTAAATGGTATAATCAAGGAAATTATCACTGTTTAAGCAGTTCAAGTATCTACAACTGAGAAGTAGATCATATTATACTTTAAGATGGAATATGAAGAACATGTATAACTATTATAAAATAAATAGTATAAGAAACATAGCAAGGGGGGTCATCCACTATTATTCATTTATGACCCTAAGCAATAACACTACACGGCTGTGTTACATCTTTAATTATTATGCCCTGAGAATTTGAGGCGTACCACTCAAATCCAACTGACCACTTCTAAGTTGAAATCAGTACCATATAAGACCAATGGAAGTGTCAGACTCCATGATCATCACCAGCACTACTCGATCATCTTGAGTCTGCAACGCAGTAACATAGAGTCATACTGCAAAGAGAGCAACTTATAATCAAAGTTTGAGTCTTGTAAAGATAGCAGCTCATAGTCAAAGTTATGGTCCTATAAAACAACTATTCTATCTTGGTACATGGCACAACACTAGTGAATAGGGTCATGCATAGTTGTTCTATAATAAAACATCATACCACTATTTCAACAATTTAAGGATACAGGTAGTTATCTCCACTTGTACCCCCCAAATTCAACAATATGTGCTCTGAGTTTCCCGTAGGAGTTACTTGTTTCACCATCTAGCTAGATACTAATGTTGAAGATGGATATATGGTATTGGGAAACTACATGATTAAGGTTTCACTTTATAAGTTTTGTCAATTGGGTGAATTAAGGCTCCATCATACAAGTAGACATACAAAACCCTAATTCAATCTAGCAATCATAGCTATGAAACAACTTCAGAAGATATAAAATGTATAAGGTGTGAACTTGTCACATCCTCTCAAGGCAACCCTATCTCACTGCCTTAAACAAGTCCATCAACATCACCACCTATTAACACTGCCATATTAGGCTAATCATTATTATCACATCATTGGGGATAATAATCCCTTATCACATCACTGGAGGATATAATCTCACACTAGGCATCAAGCCTTCACTAGGTCATAAGACCAATCGCATCATTCTTGTAACTCAGTATTATCTCATAATGACTCATCAAGCATATAAGCATCACATGTATTGCATCACATATATACCATAGAAATCATTAGCTATGCTAACAATCACATTATGTCTCATCAGACATATAAGCATCATTTGTGTCACATCTCATATACACCATAGTAATTGTTATCTATGATAATCATCTCATCTTCTAAATCAATGTTATACAAATAAAGAGAAAATAATCATTGTTATTCCACCATATTAAACACTTTAGGCAATGTAAGCAATGCATAATATGTCCCCTCAATTTAGGGTTAGGGATTCATGATTAACCACATAGGGTTCCATGACATTATTTATTTATCAATCTCTAGTTTCATTACCTTCCACAAGTTTGGAATGTATTAGGGTTAAACACTATAGATTATAACTAGGTGTGCACATTCACATATTTACAATTCTAGTGCACCTCATCAAGGCTCATGGACATCCTCTAGTATCATTTAATCATATTCATATCATTCACAAGCTATCACACTTAATTAACCTACAAGGTTAGAACCATACCAGTAGAAGAGAGAGAGATAACATCATAATATGATAACCACTTCAAGAGATAGAAGCAAACACATCATATAACCCAATATTAGGGTTAGGGTTCCTTATTTGTCTGATTAGGGTTTTATAATTTTATTCAATCACCAAAACCTAGGTACACCATTTTCCACTTTCTTGGAGCATATTACGCTTAAGGGACATGATTAGGTTCAACCAAACAATCATTCCAAATAGCAATATACATGAATAGTTACTTTCTTACTCATTCACATGGTATGACTATATGTTCATGCATGTGTCTCAACCATCCATCATTAGGTGTCTTAAACACTCATGAAACAAGTGTCTCGACCACCCTCAAGAAAAGCGTCTCGACCACCTTCATGCAAGGTGTCTCAACCACCTTCATGCAAGGTGTCTCCACCGCAACATGGCTAGGTGTCTCAACCTACCATCAACATGGTGTCTCGACCACCAACTCACATGGTGTCTCAACCATTGTCTCAACCACCAACAAGACCATATGTTACAACCGCTAAACTTCATGAATCACAACCAACCTAATATTAGGGTTTTGACCTTCAATAAAAGTACATGTTGCAACTAAGATCAAACTATGTGTCTCGACCAAACAAGATCATGTCTCAACCAAGGTCAATCAAAGGTGTCTCGACCATAACTCAAGATAAGATGTCTGAAACATATCATGATAAAGCATGTCTCGACCCAAATCTAAGTATGATGTCTCGACCCAAAATTGAAATCTGAATAGAAAGAATACTAAGAGTTACTATGTTCAAAACTTAGGAATCAATATATTTCAAACCCTAGAACAAGTCACCATGAAGGCTATCAATACAAACCTCTTAGGAGAAGAAAGTTGAACTTTAACATATATGAGAAACCATCCATAACTCAATGGACAACATGATGATCAAAACTTAGCATGTGGTAATTAAACCAAAGCTTATGATGCATATAAGGTCATCCTCTCAAGAACACTTTAGGATTCGAGTATATGGATTTAAGGTTTAGAAAGAGAGAAACTGTAATGACCCCACCTCCCGGTAACCCCCAATTAAGGGAGACCAAGAGGTCAGAGCCATTATCTCAATTAACAGGATCAAAGGATCGACAAATAATCAATAAAAATTATCAAATTTTACCAACTAAACTGAAAACTGGTATAAAAAAACTTTGCATACCTTTTCTAAAAACAAGGATATCTACTTCTATCTGCATCAGGAGTCCATTCTAACTAATCCTCCTTTGTAATTTATTTCGTATTTAACTCCACATGTGCCACTTTACTGTTTGTTCTTTTCAATCTTGTACCTAAAATGCCGACAAACAAAACGTCGATCAGCATACTGGAATATGTTGGTATGTGGGGACAACCAAAATTTCACAAATATGTCTAACAACTTAATTATCACAATCAGGGTAATTAGGAAACCAATTTACATTTTCAATGTGTCATTCTCCACAGCTTTTTCCCTATCCCTGGAATACCCCTCTAGGGTTTCTCTTTTACCATTGACTTAAGGCCACCTTCTTAATCCCGAGCTTGGTGCCTAGGGGTCACCTCTCATGGTGCACCATAGTCATGCAACATAGACCACCTTCTCATTCCCGAGCTTGGTGTCTGGGGTCATCTCTTATGGTGCCCAATGGTCTACCCTCTTGGGCCTGACCTTTATGGCATCTTCCATCAGGGTGGCATGTAGGTGCGAGAATACACATGTATTTATAATTGTGATAACCATAGTGACTTTATAATTGCAGTATGAACATCCAAACTGGTAGGTTGCATTCAATACGATGAATCATTTAGGAAGCCTTCGGGAAACTAATGTGATTAACCATAATTAACCACATACATGTTAGGCTAAATTGAGATAGAATAGTCCAATCAATCAAGATATCCAATCAAGTAAGTACGAGAGTCCTAAAATTACATCCAATTCCTTTTATCAAAAACTATTCAAACCATCTTGCTACTTAAGGTTTCTATTCCTTTTTAGGATTTCTACCACTTTTAGGGTTTACTTTGCAATTAGGGTTTTTACTTCATTTTACTCTTTTAAACCCTAATTTCTCATCTATCCTTCATGAAAGTTATTAAGGTTACCTTTTAACAACATATAACCTTAATTTTAGAAATAACACAATTAAACATCAATTAAGTCCATTAAGCCTCTTTTACATTAAAGCTACCATTTTATCCCTTTTATTGCATGACAAGATCATTATGCTCATTTATCATCAATTGATAGTTCGTTATGGTCTAATTCACATATGAATTCTAATTTTCATTAATTCTACCTTTATTCATTAGAAAACCCTAATTTCTACATTAAAGGTATTTATCCACAATTAGAAACCTTTATACTCAAAATATCTTAGAATCATCAAATCTTAACTTTATTCATGATTTTTAATAATTAAAGCCATTAAGAGTCACATTTGCCAACATTAGGGTTTCAAGGACCATTAAAGTATATTCATGCACATGAAACTCTAAATTAAACCAATTATGTGCAAAGTTCATCCTTTTTGTTCCTAATGTTCCTTTTTATCATTAATAGGTTAATACCAACTTTAATCATCCATTAAACCCTACTAAATACATTAATCATCTCAAAATAGGGTTTCTTAATCTTTAATTCATTAAATTTGCTAAATTACACTACTTTTCGAATATCAAGAGGAATTAGACTCTATAAGCATTTTTATTGGATTCATCTCGTTTTTTTGAGAAATTTTCATATTTTATACGTACTAATATGAGCTACGAATAATTAACTATGAATTTTGCAAAATCAACTTACTTTGGGAGAATCATAAGCCGCCACGTCGCCCGATTCCCATGCAACGCCCATTGGTTTGAAAACATAGTTGATTGATCGTTTTTCCCTTGGTAAGTTAAATGGGTCTTCAGCCCACAGAGGGGAAACTCTATCCAATCGGTCATGTCTTCTTCTTCCTCGTATTTTCCAGCTGTGGATGCCTTAGCGGCCGAAGGAGTGGCTCCTCCTCCTCCTTCCTAACCTCGTCGGCTACCAGGAAGGATTCCCTCACCTCCAACGCCCTCCTCCACGCCCGTCCATGCCTCAGTCGGCGACCTGGATGGCCGGGTGCAGGAGCACTGGACCTGCGACCCGCGGCCATGCTACAGGTCTGCCACAGATAAACGCGAGGGGTCGAGCATTCAAAGAGGATAGTTAGTCGTTCATGGCTGTCGTGGAAGCTTCCCGCCTCCAACATGATGACTCCACAGCCCCCTATTTGCTCCAAGGTCATTCTACCCTCTCGGTTAGGGTTTTGGATAGAAACAAAGAATATAAAGAGAGAGTTGTGTGGGATCTCTCTCCTGGACTCGGCCCAGGGCTCTCTCTCCTTTTATAGATGAGGGTAACAATGGCCTATGATGCTTGCTCACGAAGTAATAAGGTCCTTTCCTACTAGGAATATGGTTCCTTCATGAAAAAGCAAGCTTCTCTCTCTTAATCATCCTTTTGATATTCTTTATTATTTGGATAATTAGGAATTCGGAATTCCTCTCACTTATTCTCTTTATTCTTGCTTTTTAATCCATTGGCACGAATTTCTATTTTGTTTTAATAGAAATTACTTCCTTTTAAACAATACTACAAAAATCATTCATTATGCATCATATTATTCTCTTATTTTCTATTTTTGGTATTTTCTCTTTCTTTTTCTCCGTTAGGGATCCTTGGACCCCATTAAACTCAAATATTTTGAAATTCCTTTTTAAGGATATTTATTATCCTTCTAGATGCATCAATATTCATTATTTCACAATATCTTGTTTATTTTTTATTAAAATATCTCTTTTTGAGGATTCCTCCTTTTCTTTCTTTTTATTTTCCTCATTGGTATTCCTTTTAATGTTAGGAATCCTTTGGATACGAAAATCCACCAAGGATAACTCCATTATACCTCTTTTCACTTATTTCCCACATTTTATCATTGTTTTCAATTTCTCTCTTAATAAAGAAATATTTAATTGATCTTTTCTTTTCTTATTGCTTTCTTTTAGCAACTTTGGACTCCATGGGACTCAAGGAACCCAAGAGGCACGAAATCCACCTTTGGATTATATATATATATATATATATATATATATATGCCTTCTAGAGGTTTCTACATTTTTATTTTCTCCATTTCTTATTAATAACGAAGTTTCTTTTGTCTTTTCCTTGTTATTGGGCCCAATAGCCAATAAAGCCCACAAGTAAATCCACAAGGCTATTTTAAACGAAATTCATGCATTCAATCGAAAGACGTCATTATTTGTTCATTTATCTTTATTATGAGAAATTACATTTCTCACCACATGAACCCAAAAATTGGGGTTGTAACAGAAACCTACATGATAATGCTACAAAGTCATAACCCTAAAATCATAAGGACCACATTTACCATCTTATCCATCATCTTAATAAAACCAAGTATTATGGTACTTGTAGGATCATCACATCCACCCTTTCTAAACAAAACATGGTTGTTGACCACTAACCAAACATAGAAGACTAAAACATTGGTGTAATGACCACCAAGGTCAAACGACCACAAGAACATATTACCATCATCAAGTTAGGGATGAACCATAACCAAAATAGTAGGTTATCACAAAGGGAAACTCATCAAGACCAAGGAGGATGATTCTATACAAAGATGATCACCAAGAGTCCTTAAACATATTTAATAAAATCTCCATACAAGAACCTTATTAAGGGAGGTGAAATTCTTATGTTCAACATGTGCAAAACAACATCAAAACCCATGTTACACTAAGGTACCTAAATCCCCATTCATAATAGTAGAAATCATAAATCAAGGCTAGAAAACTATCCATCTTGTATTTATTTCAAAATCGGGTACAAGAGAAATTAGGGTTTGGGAAAGTAGAAGCAAATCTCATAGGACTATCATCACGGTTCAAACACTAAATCATGATAATACATTTTAGCATGTTAAGATCATATTTTAGAGGTATAAGTAGCATCAAATGAGCAAGATTATGGTGCCAAAATATTAGAGGGAAAAGTTAAATAAACCAACTGATTTGTAGAGTGTAAAGCTCCAAAGCACAAACTCCAAGAGAGGGAAAGAAGCCCCCACTTGATTAGCACTTCAGTCGCAAAATCACCTCAAAATAAAATAGAACCATGATTAAGAGATAGCTCAAGAAAAGAGGGCAAGAAACCCTTGGCCAAACCAAAGAATAAAGGAGAAAGAAAAGGAATCATCCTTCCACTCGGGTTCACCATGTCAAAACATAGTCTATGACCGCTTATGATGAGGAGTTGCTCTCAAACGGAAACCATGGATGATCAACAGTCCATGACTAAGGAAGAAGAATAAGATGATGGATATTTTAGAAAAGGGAAAATGTGATTAGGTTTCAGGATCACTTACTAATAAGAAATCTCCAAGAATCACCACCATAAAGTTGATCTAGCACAAATCCTTCCTCAAGGAAAGTTGATCGACCATCATAGCTTTAGTATCAGATCTCCTTTGCTCCCAAAGTTGCAAGGTCAGTTACAATGGAGAGGGGAGAGAGAAGTGCTGAAAATGTTGCTTGCCTTTGAAGAGAATGGGTTATATACCCAAAGGAGGAGGGAAGTAGGGTATATGTGAGGTGTCAACGTAATAGAACACCAAAGGTACACTTGTCCTCAAAGGAAACCAACATGCAACCAATATATACACACATGCACGAGATGGTGATACAACCTATGTTGAGTCTCGACCTCTTTAGATCCCCAAACCCTTTGGTTTTAGCTGAGACACATCAAGACACTTGTCTTGGTTGAGAGAAAAGGGTCATCAACACACTGGGTTGAGACATACCACCGAAAGGAAACTGTCTCGACCCCAAAACACAAACAAGACCATCAAGATCGAGACACATCACAAGTAGAGGATGTCTCAGTAGATACACTCCCAAAACACACCATAAGGTCGAGACAAGGGTTGCTACACCCAAGCAATACAACAAGGTCGACACCAACAAAACCTTAGAAACTCTAACATACTGCATGATGTCACCTCATCAATCAAGGTCCCACAAGGTGCCCCATACCATCATTCTCTCTCTTATTATGCTAAAGCACTAAGGGCACACTCAACATGTGACAAATTTCAAGATAACCCCTCAACTTGGGTAAATTGCAGTTTGGTCCAAAATATGCAAACATAGGTTAACCAGGATTCAAATAGAACCAAACTTGAAACATGTGTGTCTCATGATAACAATACACCTCAAAGGGTTAGATTAAAGTTATAAGTATCTTATTAAGAAAAGGTAAGAACAAATTAGAATTAAGCTAGGTCAGGGGCCTTACACAAAACTCTATGTAAAATGTAGCAATCATGGATCTTCTTTGTTCTCTCTTTGTAGATCCTAGAGCTTTCATATGCATCAAACCTCAGCTCATCGAACTCATTCAGTTCTAACATTCTCTTTTTCCCTACATTATCCAAATTATAATTCAATTTCCTCAAAGCCCATTTGGCTTTATCCTCTAGTTGAATGGGTAAGTGACAAGATCTCCCATAAACCAACCTAGTGGTTCATGTAGGTGTCTTATAGGCTGTCCTATATGCCCAAAGAGCATCATTAAGTAGCATACTCCAATTTTTCCTATTGGTTGAGATTGTCTTCTCTAAGATTTTCTTTATCTCCCAATCAGACACCTCAACCTGTCCTTGGGTCAAGGGGTGATATGGAGTTCCTACCCTCTGTTTCACTTCATATTTTTTGAACAAAGAACCAAACTTCCTATCACCATCACTTATGATCAATCTTGGCACCCCAAACCTACAAAATATGTGGTCTTTTACAAACGTGCATACAACTTGGGCATTGTTGGTGTGGGTTGGAATTTCTTCCACCAACTTAGACACATAATCAACGACAAGAAATATGTATAAATTAGAATTAGACGACACAAAAGGGCCCATGAAATCAATTCCCCATAAATCAAAAACTTCAATTTCCTAAAAAACATTTAACGGCATTTCATGTCTCTTGGAGATATTCCATGCATGTTGACAAGCATCACAATGAAGCAAAAAATTATATGCATCCTTAAAAAGTGTTGACCAATAAAATCCACCCTCTAAAACTTTAGACTCGGTCCTAGAACTATCATGGTGAGCCCCAGTAGGTAGAGAATGATAGTGTGTCAAAATACTCTCATATTCATAGTCAGGCACGGACTTCCTTAAAATACCATCCCTACACTGCTTGAGCAAGATAGGGTCATCCCACGTGTAATACCTCAAAGAATGGAAGAATTTATTTTTCTCATGATATCCCTAGTCTTCAGGTAGCTCGTCACAAGCAAAGTAGTTCACAACATTCGCAAACAACATATCTTTGCTTTTCATGGAAAAGAGCTACTCATCTGGGAATTCTTCCACTATTAATATGTTTATATTTTTTCATTCACTCTTTCAAGCCTAGACAAGTGATCTGCAACTACATTTTGAGTGCCTACCTTATCCTTGATTTCAATTTCAAACTCCCATAGTAGAAAATCCACCTAATTATTCTAGGTTTGGCATCCTTCTTTTGCAGTAAATATTTAATTGTTGTGTGATTCATTTAAACAATGACCCACGCCCCTATCAAATATTGACAAAAATTTTCAAAAGCAAAAACAACCTCCAATATTTCTTTCTCAGTTGTTGTGTCATTTAATTGGGTATCATTTAGGGTCTTAGACACATAATAAATGACAGTGGGAACTTTGTCTTGACATTGGCCTAAAATAGCCCCAACTGCATAATTTAATGTGTCACACATCATCTCAAAAGGTTGGCTCCAGTCTGGAGCCTGAACAACCGGTGTGGAGACCATCTTCTCCTTCAACACCTAAAATGCCTTCAAACACCTCTCGTCAAAATTAAATTCAGCATCCTTTTCCAACAACTCAGAGAGCAGTTTGGTGATTTTTGAAAATTCTTTTATAAAAAGTCAAAAAATCTAGCATGTCCTAGAAAGCTCCTCACTCCCTTCACCGATGATGGTGGAGATAACTTGAAGATGACTTCAATTTTTACTGGGTCAACCTCCATTTTCTTACTGGACACCTTATGTCCCAAAACTATCCCCTCACTCACCATCATATGATATTTTTCCCTCAAAACTAGGTGAGTGTCCTTGCATCTTTAAAAAACCTTATCAAGACTATCAAGGCAGTCAACAAATGATTCCCTATAAACCAAAAAATCAACCATGAATACCTCCAGACATTGCTCTACCATATCAAAAAAATGGTGAGCATGCACCTTTGAAAGGTAGTTGGTGCATTGCAAAGACCAAAAGGCATCTGATGATACACGAAAGTGTCATAAGGACAAGTGAAGGTGAACTTCTCTTGGCCTTGTGGCTCGATAGAAATTTGGTTGTATTCAGAATACCCATTGAGAAAACAAAAGTGAGAGTTTTCGGCAAGCCGCTCAAGAATCTGATCGATAAAAGGGAGTGAAAAATGGTCTTTCAAAGTGGCAGTGTTCAAACATCATTAATTAATACATACTCACCACCCAGTCACCAACCTAGTAGAAATCAACTCACTAGCAGAATTAGCTATGACTATTATCCCTCCTCTCTTAGGAACCACCTGGGTTGGGCTAACCCAGATAGAGTCAGATATAACATAAAGTATACCTGCAAATAAAAATTTTACTACCTCCTTCTTTACTACCTCAGTCACGATGGGATTAAGACACTGTTGAGGTTGAACTATTAGTTTGTATCCTTCTTCCAATCTGATCTTATGCTGGCAAAAACTAGGGAGATACCATTTATGTCTGTAATAGATCATCCAAATGTTGCTCGGTGATTTTTCAAAACCACTAGTACTTGCTCCTCTTCTCAAATGCTCAATGAAGCTGATATGATGATCGGAAGCTTCTCTTCTACTTCCAAGAAAACATACTTCAAGTGCGGTGGCAATGCTTCAATTCTAGCTACAGGGGGCTCTGTAGAGATGGGATCAATGGTAGAGGAGGTAGTCCTAGATCCTCAAATTGCATGGTGTTGTAACACGATAATTCCTTAAGTAAGAAGACACACTCCTCCAAAGAATAGCATCGGGTATAGTCATCCACAAAATTCATTAGAGACTCCTCTAAAGGCAACTGTGGATATGCTTGAACAAGAGTGCAAGAAGTTGCCTCGTCAATTGTTGTTGGGCAATATTTCTCATCTTTATCATCAGGATATTGAACTCTCTTGGTCAATGAAACTTCCTTTGTGTTCTCCAAGATGTCCACTACCACTGTGCCTTTATGAACATGTGTCATCACATGATCCATGTCTATGAATGTCTTCCCAAGAAGTAAAGACACCTTTCCTTGGACTTGCTGCAGCATGTGGCACTGTGTCTTCTCCTCATTCATCTTTGTAGAGTCAGGTATCTTGATTTCAAAGTAGTCTTCTTTTATCCCCGGTGTTAGTCTTCCTATGCCCATCTCCAAGATCATGTATGGTGTGGCCTAAAACGGTCTACCTAGGAGTAGTTCATTGTCATGATCATCCTACATTTCCATAACCACAAATTTTGCTGGAAACACAAATATTTCCACCTTGATAAGAACATCCTCACATATGTCATATGGCCTAACCATTGAGTTGTCTACCAACTGTATGGTCATATTGTTATTTATGGATTCCTTGAGACCTAAATGTTTTAAGGTAGTCAAGGGCATAAGGCTGATACTCACCCCTGAGTCACATAAAGCTTCCCCAAACCTTGTCTTCCTGATGTAACATGATATGTTGAACTAGCCTGGATCTTGCCTTTTTGGTGGCAGTGTTCCCAAAATGAAGGCACTAACTTTCTCCTTCAACACCAATACATAAGAATTGTCTATCCTCCTCTTTTTATTTATTATATACTTCAAAATTTTGTGGCAAGAAGGATTATGTTCAATTGCATCGATTACAGCAATGTTGAAATGTAGCTTCCTAAAACTGTCTAGAAATTTCTAAAATTGTTGGTCCATTTTCTTCACCTTCAAGCTATTTGGGAAGGGAACTAGAGTCACCACCTTCCTTTCATGAGGTGGTACATATCATTCCTTCATTTCCTCCCTTGATTCGCTAATTTCCTCTTCAGATGCTTTGTCCTAAATTGTAGTGTCCAACTCAACTGGCTTAGGAGTCACTATTAGCCCTGAGTCACCTATGTCATCCTTTGCTTTTAGGAAAGTCTTCTTTTGATTTAGTATATACGTCCCATTGTGTAGCAAAGATGGAAGAGATAAGAGGGACCTATGGAGAATGTGGTCAGAAATCCATAATAGAAATCCTTTGTTTCGGTATTTCTAGAATATGAGTGTGTGACTGACCTGATGATTGCTAAATATGTTGGTGTTTCCTAGGAACCCCTATTGAATAGGTTTCTTTAAGGAGGATACTTCTGTTACTATCTATGAAATCTAATTTTCAATGTTGTGGATTTGTGCTACCTGATTATTCAGTTCCCTCTATGTCTGACCAATGATCGCTTCATTTTGACTCACCATCTTGCCTAGCATGTCCTCAATGCAGTCTATCTTACTAGGGCCTCTTTCATGTTGTTGTGAATTTCCTTGATTTTGTGCTTGGGAGGGGTCCTACTAAAAAATTTTGGGATCCTTCCTTTAGGAATAATAATTTCTCCTATAGTTCTGCTTCTGCACAAACTTGCACTCTTCTTCTTCTCCTCCAAAAGAGCTTCCATCCTTCTAACATAATTTCTTGGCAATCAAGTCCAATTTCTCATTCAATGTTGTAATCAACATGGACTCTCCAACACTTTTATTAGTTGTTGTACGTTCTCTTTCCTCTCCCCATGACTGCTTCTTAGCCATGTTCCTTAGAATTTCATGACACCTGGACAGCTTTGTTGAGGAAGAAGCATATTCCTGCACTATCTAGTGTGGTCCTTTCTCCCTGACGCAGCCCCTAATAGAAAATCTTTGCCTGCCCATACAGATCGATCCCATGATGAGGGACCTTCATAAACACATTCTGAAACTTCTCCCATGCTTTAGAATAAGACTCTTCTACTTGTTTCTTGAAGTTGTAAATCTTCTTAACCAACTCATTCTTCTTCTGGGGTGGAAAGTAATGCTCAAAGAAAGTGTCTATCATCTCTTCCCAGGTCTCAATGGATTCTGATGATAGGTTGTAGAACCAAGACTTATAATTGTCTACCAGTGACAATGGGAAAAGCTTTGAATAAATCACTACCACCAGCACTATGTCAATCTTTACCATATCATAGCTTTCAATAGAATTATTGATGTGCGTCATCAGGTCCTCAATGTCATGGCCATGGAAATCATGTGACTTGACCAATGCCACCAATCCAGGATCTATCTTGTAGCTTCCCTCATTTATGGCTTGTCGTTTGATTGTCCCTAACTAAATTGTTGAGGAATATGCCTTGATCTTTTCACAAATAGTTCGTTCCTCTATTGCGTTCGCCATGTGATCTAGTTCTAGTTCCTCTGGTTGAGGTGTTGGAGTAGTCAGTGGTAAGGTTTGAATTAGTCCTTCCACTGAGTCATCATACTCTCTCCCTTTGTGTAAGATCTCCTCCTGACTAGAAACATATGGAGTCGACTCTCCGTAGTCGTCATCTCTAGTCTACATCATGCACAAGTACCTAAAATTACTAAAAGAAATGTGAGAATAGTAACTAATGATTGAATAAATAATATTTGATATTCAATTTAAAAAGAAAAAAAAGGTCGTGGCCTAGAGTGTCCGATCATAGCACTCGTAGTGTTGGAGTTGTCATTTATTTGGCAACAGAGCCAAAAACTTGATATGAGCAAACCACACATTAAACACAAGTTTATATTTCAATGTAATATAGGCCCAAAGAGACCCATATGTCCAACTCAGGAAAATGCTCTCTAGAGACTACTACTAACTGTAATGCAATCAGCTAAGCTGATGAAACTTCAAGTGAAGGTTTAATTATCTAAGATCCAAAAAATAAATCTAAGATACTAGTTTTTTATCTCAAGTGGAGTGAATTCCTTAGGATAATGATTTCACCTCAGTTAACATTATAATTAACATCATGTAATTAATATTAATCTCTCCTAACCCTAGATAAAGAGACTCGTAGCAAGAATTACCTAATGTCATGGTGTAATGCACTACCTATCCAAATACCAATCCCACTCTCGTAGAAATTGTGTTATTAGTTAGGTGCTTTACTGATATCTCTGGGTTATTCTCTTCACATTTGTAAACCCCTTTCTCAAGGTACAATATAAAACATGTAATTTTATGAGTTTTCCAACCACCAATGCCTCTTTTAAAGAAATAAATGGTCTAAAGAATTATCTATGGTGATCAAGCATGGATAATTCCTGATACTCTCATAGAATTATGTCCTAAAATCAAGAGAAAAAGTTATGTTAAGGAATAATAGTCAACTATGATGCATAAACAGGCTACTCTCAGGTCCTAAGGAACAAGGGGATTAGCCTCTCATAATTTCCATTGTCAAGTACATAGGAGAGAAGAAGAAAAAAGTGGAGAACATTAGAGAACTAAAAGAACCCCTAAACAAGACAATTTAGATGACTCCCTCACCTGAACGTGCCGATCCTCTAAGCTCAGGCTGCAAATCCATCCACTAGAGGTGCCCAAATCTCCCAGAACATGTCTTTCTTCTCTGCTTTTTGCTCTCCTTACTCCTAGCCATCGAACAGTGGAATAGAATGAGATACCTAGGTTTGGATGAATCCACCTGACTCATAGAAGTGACTGAGGGAATCATTAATTCCCAATCATCAAATTAAACACAATTTCTAGATCTGCCTAATTCTGTTGGGTCAATACTACCAACTAGATGTTGGTTCTACTGATGCCTTCGATAGTTATGGTCTCATGTGCAGTTGTCAGTACTATTGAGTTGAGTGTCAGTAGTACTGAGATTTCTCAATCTCACATATTCCTTTCTGTGAGGTTTTCGGTAGTATCAAATTCCTTGGTCGATACTACCAAGTTGTCTCAGTTCACATGTTCCTTTCTGAGCAAGTCTCGATATCACTGACAATCAAATCAGTAGTACTGAGTTGTGTAGTTTTGTGTAGATTCACCTGAAATTCCATAAAAAACAAACATAATCTCTCAATAATGAATCTAACAAGAACACTAAAAATACATTTATTTTATGCAATTAAGTATCACAGTCTAATGAGTATAAATTATGCACAAATTAATATGAACATGAACAACAAGTACACAAAAATCCATAATAAAAAGCCTATCAAAACAACAATCATGCGGTGCATCAATGACACATGTGTGATGATTATGAGCCTAGATGAGGCATAGAGAGATAATGATGTTTTTGTAGGGAATAATGTGAATGGTCTTATGACCTAGGAAATGGCTTTGTACCCTAATTGAGGTGATATCCTCTGGTGATGTAATGAGGGATTGATATCCCATGATAATGTGATAATGGTGATGGGCTTGTGTATGGAAGTGGAATAGTACCATGTGGTGATGTGATAAGATTTGTGTTTCATACATTCTATATCTTCTGAAGTTGCAATTTACCATATCTTTGTAGATTTTTTCTAGGGTTTGTATGTAACTTGATTGATGTAGTTAAAATATATCTAATTGTCTTGAACTCATCAAGCGAAATTGTAATTATATAGTTGTTGTGGATAAATATCCATTATAGTGTCAGAACCTATTGTATGGTGAAATTAGTATTCCAAAGGGAAACTTAGAGCGCATATTGTTGAGTATGTAGGGTACTTGGAGAGAACATCATTGTCATCTAAATCCCAAGGTGTTTGATAATGGTTGTGGTCGTGTCTCGGATGTTTGTATATGTGATATGTGAGGATAGTCGTGAGAACAGTTGTAGCTGTACCTCAGTGATAGGGTTTACCCTAGCGTCTAGGGTCGTGACCTGTACCAAGGGTGGACTAGGTGTTTTTAGCTTGACTATATGTCAATGGTGGCAGTTGATTGATATGTCACTGTGGTGTTCACTCATACTAATAGAGTGGGAAGAAGATCTTGGATTCTGGTTCTTCCTAGATCTTGTATGGAAATGATTTCAACTTAGCAGTGGTCATTTGGATTTGGGTGGTATGACTCAAGTCCTCAGGGTATTAATAAAAGACGAAATACATTCATGTAGTATATCTAACTAGGGTTAAACATGCTTCACATTGGATGTTTACCCTTGTCTTGTTTCTCATAAGGTTCAGTTGTAATATAATATGGTAAGAGAAATCAACTGTTATACCTATTTTTCATATTCCTTCTTATCATGTTTCTATGCTTATCAATTATTGTTTTACAACATATTTAACCTGTGTAATCATTTTTAATTATTCTTTTAGATGAAACTGTCCATCTTATTTAATAATGATATATCTATGGTAACAATAACTGTTGGCTGAGAGTTATATCACTCATTGGGACATGGGTCTCACATCATGGGTTACCACATCTTTTTAGGTGGTAGTTAGTGATGTGGTAGAGATTGTGTTGTTGAGGAAGAGCAGCTCAGAGATTAGTAGCCTTTGAAGTTTGGATGGCTGCTTTTTGTGTAGTAGAGTCATGGATTCATCCCTATACTCTCAGATTTAGGAGGGATGTATTTTATAGATGATATGTACAACTATACCTATTTTTCACAGTATGTTGTGGTTGTATATATGTGGCTTGTACATGTGAACAGATATTGTGTAATAGGTGTGTGGCATATGGCCAATATACATATGTGAATACCTAGTATGGTATCTGATATGTTACAGGTTGTTAACCTTGATGTGATATGTTTCCGCTCGGTGATGGTTATATGAGATCGGTTATAATTTACCTACTTTTATGGCTATGTGGTTGTTTAGGTGTTGATCGTGTTCTTTGTTTTGAGTTATCTCATTTGTGTGATGTTAGGATGTCACATGTTAGGTTGGTATCATATCTCTAGGTTTACTAAGTCTGTAGGGACATAGGAATAGGTTTGTGTCTGTTCTTACATCCTCCAACATATCTTATTATAGCTTATGCGTATACATAATTGTTGGGAGAGAACATAGAACATGCTGAGAATAGTTTTTTTGCATCAGGAGGATGTGTGAGGAGGTAGGCTAGAGTAGATAGAGTGCCTGAGATAGGGATAGAGCAGCTCACAGTGCCTCAGTTTGACCCAGCAACCATACCCAATACCAGTTTTCACTCCATGTTTGGACAATTAATGGTCACAAATTCACATATGGCGGATAGAGCGCTTCTATCTCAAGCAAGGGCTACTATTCCCAGTGTGGAATCCTAGGGTTCTAGGAATACTTTTGAGAGGATAAGGCATGTGAGATCCATCAAGTATGTGGGTACGATAGACCTGGAGGATGTGGACATGTAGCTTCTGGAGTTGGAGAAGGCATTTAAGATCCTCAATATCTAGAAAGAGGACAAGGTGAAGCACATGGTGTACCTACTGAAGGGCAGTGTTGGTCATTGGTGGGACATCAAGGAGGAGAAGAGACCCAGAGTGGTGATCAGTTAGGAGGAGTTTTAGTGAGATTTTGTGAGCTAATACTTCCCAGAGACATATCTTTATGAGAAGATCTCATAGTTAGAGAAGATCCAATAGGGATCGATGACGATCAACAAGTATGAGGCAACGTTCATGGAGTTGTTGAGGTTCTATCCTAACATGGCTGTGATAAATAAAGAGAGGATTCGATAGTGCGATAAGAGGTTGATTAAAGAGTTGGAGAACAAGGACAGGTTTGCAACCTTCATGGAGTTTGTGAGATGGATAGAACGGTCTGGTATAGAGAAGCGTGAAGCCAATGCTAAGAAAAGGCCAGCTCAGTTTTAGGGACAGTCATTTGGAGGTTTTAAGAATACTAGGTTTTCATCACCTTAGACACAACAGAGATCAGTGGTACTGTCATAGTGGTCACCTAGAAAAGGATGAGTATGTAGTTTTCCACCAGTAGGAGCTCGTAGCACAACATCTATATAAATGACAGGGTCATCTAAGCCATGGTATGAGAGTAAGACTTGTTATAGGTGTGGGTAGCCAGGACACTTGAAGTGGGCATTCTCTATGAAGGACGAGGAGGTTACACAACAACTAAGGCAAAGTTAGCAGGGTTCCCAACTGAAGCAGTTCAACATTGGTGGTGGAAGAGGATGCAGTCAGGCATCACAGGCTGGATCTTCTAGGCAAGCCGACAAAAGATGAGGATGATAATAGGCAACATATCGATTCTATGTTATTCCATGTGTCATGATAGGTCATATGGAAATCTTTCATTCTAATTTTTATGTCCTAGAAAGTAAAAGACGGCAATATGTTGTATTAGATAGGAGAAACCCTGCTCCTATAAATAGTAGAATAGGGAAGCGTACAGGACATAAGACAACCCTAATGGTCCAAGACACTTGGGCCCATATAACAAAGACACTAATAACAATAATAAAAGACTCTCTAACACTCCCCCTCAAGCTGAAGTTGGGAGAATCCCAAATCATCTTGCAAACAGAGAGTCAACTAAAAAATAAAGAGAAGAAAAAAGATATACCATGCCCATACAAGATTTTCTCCCCCTCAAGATTACAATTAAGCACTCATCTCTCAAATACTCCCCCTCAAGTAGATAGTCCATAGCACAAGCAGGTAAGCAGGTCGTAGAAGCTTCTTGATCATCATGATGACATCTTGAGCAGAAGTAACAAAGTAGAACATCACAGTCTTCATCACAGCTACCATCGCATCCCAGAGAGTGATGGGTCACAGGCACAAGTAGTAGTCAACGTACAAACACAGTACAGACATGGCCAGAGAGTGCTGGCTCACACAAAACAAGGTGACGTGGCTGAATAGATGACCAACAATGAAGTAGACAACAAAAAACTCCAGATGCAGGACATGCAGTAGTAGTAGCATCAATATAACTTCTTCTCTCTTCCTCATCTCTCCCTCTCAAATTCTCCCCCTCACACCAAGCACGGACACTATCAAAGGAGTGATCAGCGTGGATAATCAATAAAAGGTTAATAAAATGTATATTAAAATGGGAGGGAGGGAGGGAAGTAAAAAACAACATGAGGGTCGTAACAATCAAAAATATATTGAGGGGTTAAAAAAAGATGTAGAAGGGTTGTTTGGTGATAGAAACAGACTAGTAACACTAGACGGAGGCTAGGGGAAACAGTGCTTGAGAGGATAGCGATCGGTACTACCACACAAACACGAGACCAGCATAATAGATGGGGCTGACAGCAACCCAATTGCAAGGAGTAGTAATGGTTGTAGGCCATATTATCATCCCCCCCTTTGACTAATCAATGACTGCAGTATCAAAAAGTATGAACTTCACATGGCACGGCCAAAGGAGGCCAAAGAATGCAGCGGCAGAACACAAATGCCCATGTAGGACACATCCACACGTACGAAAGCAAGAAGAAGAGTGCCACGTCAAATAGTAATTGCTTTGAAGAGGATACAGACGTGTGTATGACGGTGGCTTAGTCGATCCCTTAAATTGGAAGTGTTGTCTTCATCTCGTTAGAATAGCCGACAGCCAATAGAGCAACAGGCATTACAGTGGCCATTGGATAGCAAGAATAATAGGCGGGGGCCCTGGGGTAGCAGCAGCATGATGGAAACAGGGACGCACATGGTGGCTGGCGTCGGGAGCAGCAGCCCAATCGCAGAGACAAGACACGAGTGTCTGCGTGCGGCGGCCAAGGAGGAATAGAAGCAACGAGGCACCGGCGGCACAGTAGTAGCAGATGCAGTCACAATAGTGAATGGACGGCACACGGGTAGGGTCGGCTGCTGTGTTGACCAAAGCAAGAGATGGGCGGCAGACTGGAAAGGCCCCGGTAGTGGAACAGCAACAGCACAACATGGGGGCAGCGACCCTTCAGTAACAAGGGCACTGCAAAGATAGGGGATTGACGACAGAGGCTGGGTTAATGGAACACGGTAGCAGCAGTTGTATATTACAGACGGTGTCGGGCAGAACCGAAGCGGGAGAGCGACGGGCTGGATAGGCGGAGCCGCTCGGGCAGACGAAATAGAAAGATGGGGCTTAAAGGGAAATAGGAAATGGGAGACGGAAACGGGACTATTTGTTTGTGGACAGGCCGAATAGCACAGTGGCTGTGGAAGGTGGAGGTGGTTGAGAATAGAAGTATATCATAGGGAACAGTTGACCTTATACCACGTTATATTCATGGATTATGTGTGATCCTTGGGATGGATACCTTGGAGAAGTATCAGGTGGCCTTAGACTGTAGTTCTAAGGTGGCAACATTCTTTAATGGTGATGTTTCATGGATCTTCCAAGGAGATAGGAATATTCTTTTGACGTGCTTGGTGTCAGCCATGATAGGGGAGAGTTTGATGAGGTAGGGGTGTGAGTCTTTCTTGGCACATGTGGTGGATACCAAGGTGAGGAGTCCTGGTATTCAAGAGGTGTCAATGGTGCTTGAGTTCGAGGATGTCTTTCCATAAGAGTTTCCCAGAGTTCCCCCTTGTATAGATATTGACTTTGTTGGTATATATCCCCATATAGCCATCCTGAGTGATTGCATGGAGTCAGATATTAATTAATCAATTAATATGATTATTTTGTTAATTAATTAATTCTAGAATATTCTAATTAATCCACGAGCATTTTAATTAACGTAGTGTTTCTATTTATCAATGGGTTTAGGAAATCCTACTTCCTTTTTTCTCCTATTTAAAGGGGCTTGACAGTCGATATCTATATAAGATATAGAGAGTCTTTTCAATTTATGCTCACGTACATAAACTCTAGTCATCACCATCCTTAGGAGAGAAAGGAGAGCACCACGATGCTAGCATGTCGCCTCACAGATATGACTCCTTCCCGCCGACTTAGGAAGTGTGACATGGAGTTCTAGTCCATCTGCATGGATGAAGTAGAGACACAGACGCTAAGAAGCATGCATTCATAGGACGTCAATGACCATCTATACGTGCTATGAGTGGTGTACATCACCGCACGAAAGATGGGTCATTGGATCTTCCTGCAATGCACTCAACGAATAGGAGAGAAGTTTTGTCCATGTAGGCCAGCAATGTTGCACACTATCATGCAACGGGACACCACCAGACTTGCTCCGCGATAAGG
This sequence comes from Alisma plantago-aquatica, assembly GCA_963693085.1. Taxonomy (NCBI): domain Eukaryota; kingdom Viridiplantae; phylum Streptophyta; class Magnoliopsida; order Alismatales; family Alismataceae; genus Alisma; species Alisma plantago-aquatica. The sequence continues at coordinate 807,192,666 of OY856412.1, read as the reverse complement.
TATATCCTGCAAACACTCTTTCTGAATACACTGTTGTTGACGAGATCTTGTTTCGAGTTGCATGGATTTTTTTTTGCTTCCGCCGCGCATGTTTTCTCCACAAAATCCAACAATGGTATCAGAGCAGTGTCCATCTACGACATATTTGGATTCATTTTGATATGATCAAATCACTGCATACTATTTTCTATGTTGCATATGATGCAAATTAAAACTACTAATGTGCAAATCTAAACCAAATTCTACATACATCGTAGGCTTCTATTTTTGACATTTCGAATGGGGTCGACTGTGGAAAATAATGATTTTTATAAGTGCACAGAAGTAAAATTCCATAGACCTTCAGGGGCTCCACCCCTGAGACCCCACGAGGGGCGGCCTCCCTCGACCCCTGCCCACTGACCGGGCAGCAGGATCCCCACACAGGGGTGTTGCCCCTGTGTACCCCGCATAGTCTGTGTGGGAGTTGAAAACTTATTTAATGGGGAATGTCCCACATTAAAAGGACTGTAATTTTAATATGTATATACATATATGTAGATATACCTATGATATCATACATGTCGCCTTAAAAATCTATTTTATGTGGTGAATGCATGCACGGTTATGGCCTAGAATCCCCTTTTGTGGATGTTGTGAATGAATGTGGTTGTGAATCTTATGGGAATGCTTGTTTGAGAATGCTATGGATGTATAATGGTTGTACGTGGATCTTTGTATAAAGTATTCAGCTTGCATGTCGAGCCTCATCTCTTATTTCAAAGTGTAATTAATTCTTTCCCTTTATATTTGTACTCACATGATGTAATAGAGATAGAATTAGTTTTAGTCTTTGTATACATGATGTAAGGAGGCCACTTGAAGATCCAACTCCAAGGAACGTCCATTGAGAAGCACTGTGGAGATCCAATTCTAAGAAGTAATTTGAAGATCCAACTCCAAGGAGCATCCATGCAAAAGCAACATGAAGATCCAATTCCAAGAAGCAACTTGAAGTTCCAACCTCACGGAGCATCCATGAAGTTGTTCATTGTAATTTTGATCCTTATAGGTTGATTCACAGGTGTTGTTGCATGAGATGCATAAGACCATAGGTGGACCGTAATCCTTTGTTGCTCCAAAGGATTACGATAGTATGGCCATAACCGATGTATTTGTGTTTGTGATTGCATGTCTATCGTTTGTGGTTGTAGATATAGTAGTATATGATATGTACTATAAGTATGTGGTGTTTGGATATGTATATGTATTAATCAAACCCCTCAATTAATAATATTAAGTTTTAGTTGCCTTCCATAAAGCAACACACATGAAAATCTTGATTGACTATGTCTGGGCATGCCTCCATGTGGTACACTATCTATCTCGTGGAAGTGTGATGGTGGGTGTGTGGGTCTGCCTCTGTAGGGTGCACACTCATCATGTTGGCTTATGGGTTGGACTTAACTAGGGAACCTTGATAGAATCAAGCATGTAAAGGCACACAGATGCATCTTGGCAAGCAGTTGTGCATGATCATCTATCCAAGAGTTGCATATGATGCAATTGGCAAAAGTTACCTACCTTAGTATTTGATCTTTGACGTCGGCGTTGGCTGGGCATTGATCCAATTATTTTAGATCTTGGCTCACTACAAGATTGTATGCTGCAATCTTTTGAGTATATAGTGAGGGCTATCAATTTTAATAAAATAGTGGGAGCATAATTAATTAAAGGCCTAATTAATCTCAATTATCAAATCTTTACAAGTCAAAATGTTTTGGACTAAATGCAAACTTTTTCTTTTATAGCAATCAAATGGAAAACAACACTCACACTTTCTCATTGTGATCGGTCCTTGATAAGGACAAACTTACTGAAACCAACTTTCAAAACTGGTTTAGGACGTTGAGAATTGTTCTCGCACATGAGTGTAAGCTCTATGTCCTTGAAACACCAGAGCCAGTGGAACCCGCCTCAAATGCGCCCAAGGCTAAAAAGGATGCTTACGAGAAGCACCTTAATGATGCCATGGATGTCAAGTGCTTGATGTTGTGCTCAATGAACTATGAGTTGAAATAGCAGCATGAGAACATGAATGTCATGGATATGGTAACACATCTCAAGAACATGTATGAGCATCAAGCAAGACAGGAGAGATATGATGTCTCCAAGGCTTTGTTCAGAAGCAAGATGAAAGAGGGAGACTCAGTTGGCACCCATATACTCACTTTGATTAGGAAAGTGGAAAGCCCATCCAACCTGGGATTTCTCTTAGGTCAAGAGTTGGCCACTAATGTTATTTTGCAATCATTGCCTGAATCATATGGTCATTTTATCATGAACTACAACATGAACAATCTTGACAAGTCGTTGTCAGGAATTGTTAAGCATGTTGAGGACAACTGAAGCACATATGAAGAAAGACAAGCCCAAGTCTTTGATGATGATCAGCAAGACAAAGGGAAAGTCAAAAGGCAAAGGCAAGGCTAAGAATGGTTTTAAATCCAGCAGAAGACAAAGTCATCCATGCTCAAAGCTAAAGGTGGGATCTTCAAAGAAGGCAGTTGTCACCATTGTCACTAGGTTGGACATTGGAAAAGAAACTATCCTCTCTACCTGGAGGAACTAAGGAAGAAGAAGTAGGGGATAGATATCTCCACTTCAGGTATATACTTTATTGAGATAAACTTAAATACTTCTTCATCATGGGTACTAGATACCGGATGTGGATCTCACATATGTTCAAATATGCAGGATCTGATAAGAAATATGCCTTTACAAAAGGGCCAAGTTGAGCTGCGGGTCACTAATGGAGCAAGAGTTTCTACCACCACAGTTAGAGTTATTAGTTTATCTTTCCCTACAGGCCTTGTAATAGAATTAGAGAATTTCTATTATGTACTTTCCATTAATAGAAATATTATTTATGTATCTTGTATGGATAAGAGTGGATTTGAATTTCACATTAAGAATGGAATGATTTCTATTTCTAAAGATGAGATCTTTTATGGCAATGCCCCTATGTCTTATGGTATCTACTTGTTAGAACTTGAGACTAGAATATACAATGTAAATACGAAAAGGCTAAAACTTGACAACTCAAACAAAACATAATTATGGCATTGTCGTCTTGGGCACATAAACAAGAAGCACATATCTAGACTCCATAAGGATGGTTATCTAGACTCTTTTGATTTTGAATCATTAGAGACATGTGAGGCATGTGTACTAGGGCAGATGACAAGACTCTTTTCACTGGACACAGTGAGAGAGCCATTGATCTGCTAGGGCTCTTACATACTGATGTATGTGGACCTTTTAGATCAAATGCTAGAGGAGGATATCAATACTTCATTACCTTCATTGATGACCTCAGTAGGTATGTCTATGTATATCTTATGAAACACAAGTTAGAAACTCTTGAAATGTTCAAGACTTTCATGAGTGAAGTAGAGAAGCAACTTGGTAAGAGTATTAAAGCCCTCTATTTAGATCGAGGTGGTGAATACTTAATCCATGAGTTTGAGGACCTTCTGAGAAACCATGGTATTGTATCACAATGGACTCCACCTGGTACACCACAACATAATGGTGTTTCAGAAAGAAGGAATTATACATTATTAGACATGGTACGATCAATGATGAGTTCAGTCGAACTTCCAATATCATTCTGGGGATATGCTCTTGAAACCACATCATTTACACTTAATCATATACCTTACGAATCAGTTCAAAAGACACCATATGAGATATGGAATGTAAATTGTCCCAATTTGTCTATGTTAAATATTTGGGGATGTGAAGCTTATGTTAGGAAACAATTTCCTAAAAATCTTGGACCCAAATCGAAAAAATGATATTTTGTTGGATACCCCAAGGAAACTCGGGGATACTACTTCTACACACCGACTGACAACAAAGTGTTTCTTGCTAGGACTATTGTATTTCTTGAAAAGGAATTTATTTCCAAAGGAATCAGTGGGAGGAATGAAGAGCTCAAAGAAGTTCAAGATCAATAAGAAAGTAGAGAACCTGAGGAGGTACGTAAGGAACATGAAGACTCACAAACTGTTGTGGAATTTCAAGTTCCAACTGTAGCACAGGAACCTCGTAGGTCTAGTAGGACACGACTTGAGCCTGAGAGATTTGGATTTCTCATGACTCAAGCCAATGATGAATTGGGAATAGAAGATGAGACAACTTCCTATCTAGAAGCTACTAAGGGACCAGAATCTGAGAAATGGCTCGAAGCCATGAGATCTGAGATGGAATCCATGTACACCAACAAGGTATGGACCTTGGTGGATCCACCCGAAGGGGTAAAACCCATAGGGTGCAAGTGGGTCTTCAAGAAGAAGACTGACATGGATGGAAATGTTCAAACCTATAAAGATAGATTGGTTGCGAAAGGATTCCGTCAAATTTAAGGTGTTGATTATGACAAGCCCTTCTCACCAGTTGCCATGGTTAAATCCATCAGGATCATGCTTTCCATTATATCTTATCGTGACTATGAGATTTGGCAGATGGATGTTAAAACAGCATTCCTTAACGGGGCTCGAGGATGTGTACATGAAACAGCCTAAAGGTTTTATCGATACGAAGGAAGCCAATAAAGTATGTAAGCTATAAAGGTCAATCTATGGATTGAAGCAAGCATCTCAAAGCTAGAATCTACATTTTGACGAAGTAGTCAAAAAGTTTGGCTTTAGTCAAAATGAAGATGAACCTTGTGTTTACAAAAGGGTTAGTGGGAGCACAGTCATATTTCTCATATTGTATGTGGATGACATACTATTGATGGAAAATGACATCCCCACTCTTCAGACAGTAAAAGTTTGGTTGGGAAAGACCTTCTCTATTAAGGATTTCGGTGAAGCATCCTATATATTAGGAATAAAGATCTACAGAGATAGATCTAGAAGGCTTCTAGGCCTAAGCCAGAGTGCATACATTGATAAGGTGCTAACGAGGTTTAGCATGGAGAATTCTAAGAGAGGCAACTTGCCCATGTCCCATGGGGTTACGATCTCTAAAGCCCAATGACCTAGTTCATGTGATGAATGGACGCGCATGAGTAAGATTCCATATGCATCAGCAATTGGATCTATCATGTACGTGATGGTATGTACTCATCTTGATGTGTTGTATGCTTTGAGCATGATGAGCTGCTATCAGTCAGATCTAAGTGAATGTCACTGGACAGCCGTAAAGAACATCCTAAAATATTTGAGAAGGACTAAGGATCAATTTTTGGTATACGGTGGTGAGGAAGAGCTTGTGGTAAAGGGTTACACTGATGCTAGCTTTCAAACTGACAAAGATGATTGTAGATTGCAGTCTGGATTTCTGATTTTCTTAAACAAGAAATCTTTGAGTTGGAAGAGTTCCAAGCAAGAGACGGTTGCCGATTCTCCAATAGAGGTCGAATATATTGTTGCATCTAATGCTGCAAAGGAAGTTGTGTGGATCTAGAAGTTCATTTCTGAACTTGGAGTGGTTCCAAGTGCTACTTATGCAATTGAGTTGTTTTGCGACAACAACGGAGCAATTCCATAGGCTAAAGAACTATGATCGCACCAACGTTCCAAACATATTCTATGGCAGTTCCATCTCATATGAGAGATCATATAGTGAGGAGATGTGAAAATTTGTAGAGTACCTATAGAAAGCAATGTGGCTAACCCACTCACAAAAGCACTTTCATAGAAGAAACATGATGGACATGTTTGATCACTTGGATTGAGATTCATGAGTGATTGGGTATAAGTGCAAGTGGGAATCTGTTGGTATGTATGCCCATAGATACTATCATTTGATTATTGTAATGGGATACTATGTAAACGATTTGTAATACTACATTGATCATATCAATAAATCGGATTTTCCAATCTATATGTTTCTATTTTATATTATGAGATGACCACAAAACTTATAGATGTCTATAGAATAATATACTCAATGACATATGTCTTCGGGTTGATGACCTGAACAGTGAGATCATATGTATGATAAGAGCATGTATTGTTTTTTTTCCCTAATCGGTTGTTATTGTGGAAATATCCATAGACATCAATAACACATAAGATTGGAACGTATATTGGTAGATGGAAGAATCTCATTATCTATGATATGGAGATATCAAAACAAATACATAGATACTTGTTAGAGAACAGTGCATTGGACAGACCCACCTTGAGAGTGACACGTGGATACCATGATTGGTAGTTAGAGTCACATCTCATAATGATGGTGATGATTGTGGTTCTTAGACCTGAAGTCACTACACTTATCACATGTCGTTCAGTGTACTTTGACATCATCCACTGTGGTCCTGAATAAGGATTTCCATAAAGATGGTGCTTGGGTGCACTGTGACACATGGGGATGACTATGAGTGATGTAGATGAGTGACACGTGGATACCATGATTGGTAGTTAGAGTCACATCTCATAATGATGGTGATGATTGTGGTTCTTAGACCTGAAGTCACTACACTTATCACATGTCGTTCAGTGTACTTTGACATCATCCACTGTGGTCCTGAATAAGGATTTCCATAAAGATGGTGCTTGGGTGCACTGTGACACATGGGGATGACTATGAGTGATGTAGATGGAATTTGTCCTTCCTACGAGAGTTTGATAATCTGGCCACTTGATAAGTGAGACTGAGAAATGCATGGCCATGTTGATGTGAGTCAATATGTGATATTGAGCTTACATATATCTCAGAAAATTTGCTCTAGTTCAAGGAACATGGATTGAACGTTGAAAAGGATAACAGTTCCATGACTTGAGTTCAATCCAGATGTTAGCGACAAAGGAACTTTACAATCATTGTAACACCAATCATGAATGATAGGTTAAGTTGTTCTCCAACTTCTCCAATTACTTAGGTAGAAATGAAGTCTTGCAAGATACCAATCATTTCTTGTGAAATCATAATATGATTATGGATATCACTACCAATGTAATTTGGAGCCTACCGAGTCACACGCATAGGATGTGTTGGAATAGGAGTATAATTGTGGATTTGATTGGAATTTCTCTGAATCACATTGATTACTAAAATTTTTATGTAATCCATTAGAATAATATTGGAGTGTCTGGCTCTAAGTGCAAGTGGGAGTCTATTGGTATATATGCCCATAGAGCCATCCCAAGAAATTGCAAGGAGTCAAATATTAATTAATCAATTAATACAATTATTTGGTTAATTAATTAATTCCAAAATATTCAAATTAATCTGTGAGCATTTTAATTAACGTAGTGTTTCTATTTACCAATGGGTTTAGGAAACCCTACTTCCTTTTGTCTCCTATTTAAAGGGGCTTGATGGCCGATATCTATATAAGATATTGAGAGAAGATTTTCAGTTTACACTCACGTACGTAAACCCTAGTCGTCACCATCCTCAGGAGAGAAAGGAGAGCACTGCAATGCTAGCACATCGCTGCACAGAAACTACTCCTTCCCGCCAGCTTAGGAAGCATGACGTGGAGTTCCAGTCCATCCAGTGGATGAAGTAGAGATGCAGACGTTGAGCCGCCTGCATTTGGAGGACGTCAACGACCATCCATACGTGCTACGAGCGGCGTACATCACCGAATGAAAGGAGCGCCATTGGATCTTCCCACGATGCATTCAATGAATGGGAGAGAAGTACCATCTGTGTAGGCTAGCAGCATTGCACACCATCGTGCAGCAGGACATCGCTGGACTTGCTCCATGATAAGGTATATTCTACAAACACTCTTTCTGAATACGTTATTGTCGACAAGATCCTATTTTGGGTTGTGTGGAATTTTTTTGTTGCTTCCACCGTGGATGTTTTCTCCACAAAACCCAACAGTTACGATCTCTAAAGCCCAATGCCCTAGTTCATGTCATGAACGGGCGTGCATGAGTAAGATTCCATATGCATCAACAATTGGATCTATCATGTATAGGATGTTATGTAATCATCCTGATGTGTCGTATGCTTTGAGCATGACGAGTCGGTATCACTCAGATCCAGGTGAATATCACTGGACAGCTGTAAAGAACATATAAAGCACTTGAGAAGGACTAAGGATCAATTCTTGGTATATAGTGGTGAGGAAGAGCTCATGTTAAAGGGTTACACTGATGCTAGCTTTCAAACTGACAAAGATGACTATAGATCACAATCTGGATTTGTGTTTTTCCTGAACAACGGAATTGTGAGCTGGAAGAGTTCCAAGCAAGAGATAGTTGTGGATTCTACAACAGAGGCCAAATATATTTCTACATCTAATGTTGTAAAGGAAGTTGTGTGGGTCAAGAAGTTCATTTCTGAACTTGGAGTGGTTCCAAGCACTAGTGATACAATTGAGTTGGTTTGCGATAACAACAGAGCAATTTCACAGGCTAAAGAATCAAGATCGCACCAACATTCTGAACATATTCTATGGTGGTTCCATCTCATACGAGAGGTCGTACAGTTAGGAGATGTGAAGATTTGCAGAGTAGTTACTGAAAGCAATGTGGCTGACCCGCTCACAAATGCACTTTCACAGTAGAAAAATGACGGACATGTTTGATCACTTGGATTGAGATTCATGAGTGATTGGGTATAAGTGCAAGTGGGAATCTGTTGGTATGTATGCCCATAGAGACTATCATTTGATGATCGTAATGGGATACTATGTAAACGATTTGCAATACTACATTGATCATATCAATAAAGGAAAGTTTCCAATCTATATGTTTGTGTTTTATATTGTGAGATGACCACAAAACTTATAGATGTCTACAGAATAATATACTCCATGACATATGTGTTCAGGTTGATGACCTAAACAGTGAGATCATATGTATGCTAAGAGTATGTATTCTTGTGTTGTCCCTAATCGATTGTTATTATGGAAATATCCATAGACATCAATAACACATAAGATTAGAATGTTTATTGGTTTATGGAAGAATCTCATTATCCATGATATCGAGATATGAAACCAAATACATAGATACTAGTTAGAGAATAGTGTATCGGACAGACCCACCTTAAGAGTGACACATTAATACCATGATTGGTAGTTAGAGTCACATCTCATAATGATGGTGGTGATTGTAGTTCTTAGACCTAATGTTACAACCCCAATTTTGGGTTATTTTGATGAGAAATGCAATTTCTTTTCATAAATATAAATGAACAAATAATGATGTCATTTGATTGAATGCATGAATTTTTTTTTGTAAATAGCCTTGCTTGGTTGTTTCGTGGGCCTTATTGTCTATTGGGCCCAATAACAATGAAAAGAAAAAGGATATTCAATTAGTAAATGAATAATTAAGAAATGGAGAAAAGAAAGAGGTAGAAGCCACTAGAAGGCAAAGGAATATTCCCCAAAGGGTGATTTCATGCCTTTTGGGTTCCTTGGGTTCCAAGGAGTCCAAATTGCAAAGATAATGCAACAAGAAAGAGAAAGGATTAATAAAATATTGCTTTATTTAGAAGTAATGTGAGATAATGATAATAATATAAGTAATATGAGGAAATATGGATAATGAATCCATCTTGGAAAATATTTCGAGTCCACATGGTTTCTAATGGTAAAAGGAATTCAAATAAAGAAAATAGGAAGAGAGGAAAGAGAAACGTAGGTAGAATATGTGTCTTATAGGTACTTGACTTGCATATGAACAAAAACGGTTTTTCCTTTTGATTTTTGGTCTCAAACTTGGCACACAAGTGGTCTAAGTCATTATGGACTTTCCCTTAAAATTTGGTATTAATTGGATAATCGGTCTGAGAGTTATGATTTTTACAAAATCTCCTAAAGTGGAAAGGGTAAAGGAAATATATATTAAAAGTCACAATTGTTTCCATATCTTTTTGGGCGCATGGCATGACAGTCGTTGGATCTGAGATCCAACGGTGGCTGCATTCTAACCTACCTCAGGTAGGAAAAGGAAAGAAGAACAGTAACATGAGACTTATAGATTCAATTTCCTCTCCATACAGTTAATGTGTGAAACTAGGATTCACTCCATTAGATTCTAGAGAGAAAATTGCACCCATACATACCAAGTTTTCCATGCATTGGAGGGCTAAAGAGGAAACCCCTAAATCTTGAGAAGCTTCTCTATCATAGCCTAAGAATATAAAAGGAGATGAATCCCTTCTCTGTGAGTTCACAAAATCCTTCAAATTGCTCTGCGTCACCCGAAGTAGCCACCCATGCAAGCAATTGAGCAACTGATAGGTCTTCCTCACGGATTTCCGCTTCTCTACTACCATCACATAGCCTCACCATCCTCCCTGCTTGCCTGTGCCATTGGTTTTGGTGGCGGGAGTCAGAGGTCTTGTGCCCTTTCCGGCTACCCAATCGCCCAGATGCTCGGAGTCAACGGTGGAGTTGACTGCCGAGGGCGTCGGTCTCGCGAGCAGAAGCAGAGCCGCAAAGGAAGGAGATGACCAGGTCAAAAGATGAATAGCCCTCACATGACTGTTTAATTAAGAACAGCAAGGAAGGGTAGATATTTCTTTCCAACCCTAACATCGGCGGTCGCAATGTGAGTTTAAAAGGGGGTAAGTTTCTGATGTGTCAATTAGTAATTGGTTAACATATGCTTATCTTGTAAAAATTGTAACTCAAAATTGGTAACTCGGATGGAAATGTATTATATATGAATTTTGACATAAGAACTCAAGAAATCCATTAAAAATACATTTGAAGCCTAATTCTTCTTGAAATTCAAAAAAGCATGAAAAAGGTTCTATCTTTAATGGTTTAATAAATGAAAAACCCTAATATTTGATGATTAATTATTTGGGGAGGGTTATATGGAAGTTTAAAGTTGATATTAACCTATTGTTAATATAAAGGTAAAATTAGATCCAAAAGGATGATCGTTATGCCTAGTTGGTTTAATGTAGGGTTCCATGTACATGAATATTCTATAATGGGCCTCGAAACCCTAATTTTGGTAATTATGACTCTTAATGGCTTTAATTGTTCAAATCCATGAGTAAAGCTGAGATATGATGATTCTAAGCTATTTTGAGTATAAAAGATTCTAATTGTGGATAAATACCCTTAGCTTGGTAATTAGGGTTTTCTAGTGTATAAATGTGGAATTAGTGATAAATAGGGTTCATATGTGAATTGGAATATAATGAAATATGAGCTGTCAATTCGAAAGAAACCAAACATGATAATTGAGCTTAATGATCTTGACATGACTTTAAAAGATAAAAATGGTAGTCTTAGTGTAAAAGAGATATATTATACTTAATTGACATTCAAGTATGCTTCTGGTGATGGAATTAGGGTTTGGGGACCAAAAAGGGCAATAAAAGTAATAAATGCATTATAGAGGCTAAAACCCTAATAAAACCCTAAAAGTTGGCCTAGAAATCCTAAAGTGGAATCCAAGTAAATCTTGAGAATGTTTTGAATAAAACAATGACACTTGGATGTTATGCATTATTTTCAGGATATTGTTGATTGCTTATTTGATTGTTCTTGAATATTATTGCTTGGACATCAAGTTACTCTGGATCAGGTATGTGGTTACGCTTATGAATATCTCAAACTAGTTTTATAAGGATTCCTAAAGTTTTCATCGGTGGCTTGAATTAAACTATTGGATGAATTTAATTCATGCATACTATAATGTGGATATGACTATCACCTAAGATATATGCCTACTAGCTCAAATCCTAGTCCCCTTTGTAGCTTGATAGATTGACCTAGTAAATGGCTACCTATGGGTTAGGTCAATCAGGTCATTGGATGACTTAGTACATGGGTACCTATGGGGTAGGTCCACCAAGTCACCATGAGTCAGAGATTGGGCTACCTTTGGGTAGGGCCATGCGACTCCACAACCCTAAGTAATGGCTACCTGTGAGGTAGGACCATGGGGGTAAGGATCTACCATATGAGAGGGGTAGTATCCAAGTCCACTGCAGGGACAACACAGAGATAAGGGGATATGTGTGGATTGAGTAGTATTGCTTAAAATGTAACCTTGATTGTTAAATGATATTTGGTTACGTTATTACCATACTTGCATGATCATTGATTCCCTCACATACCGGCATATTTATTTATGCTGATCGACGTTTTGTTTGTCAGTGTTTTAGGTACATTTGAAAAGGACAAACAGTAAAGTGGCATATTGTGAAATTAAGAAATAAAGTACATGGAGGATTAGTTAGAATAGAGTCTAGATGTGGATAGAAGTTAGACATCCAAGCTTTTGAAAAAGGTATGCAAAGTTTTATTTTATTCTAGCTTTCAGTATAGTCATGGTAGAATTTAATAATTATTACTGATTATTTGTCGAACCTTTGATCTTAGAAATTGGGATAACGGCTATGACCTCTTAGTCTCCCTTAATTGGGGGTTACCGAGAGGTGGGGTTGTTACATTTGGTAGCAGAGCATCGGTTCCTCATTTAGTCTTTAGTAATTATTAAATTTAACAAATTCCATAGAACTGAGGGATTTATTAGAGGATTTTCCAAAATACAGAGGTGTCTAAAAAAGGATCACGTCTGGGGGCTGGCAATATTTTCCTCTACACCGCTACTCAGAATATGAGGACTCCCGGATCTGTGTGACTATCTGGCCAATGTCTTAGGATCTGACTCGAAATAAGATACCTTTAGGACTCTCTCATCTATTTTTGCCCCCTCTCAACCCTAATTCAATTAAGATTCTAAGGTTTAGGGTTTTCTCTATCTTTCTCACCCTCTTAAGGATAGGGTATGTGTGATAAGGTTAAGGAATCCTCCACCAAATTAATGAAAAGCATGTAAACAAGATGTCATGGACATAAGCTTAATAGTTTAAGCATAAACTAAAGATTAGTTGCATGCTTAGGTTGTATGATATGTGATGTCATGCCCTCAGGAGAGACCTGAGGTTAGACCTTCTTCTTAGGAGGATGGGTAGAGAGTTGGTCTTGGAGGCACAAACCTCCATTAATGGTAGAGACCTAGCGCATCCTTTGAGGATGATGCTAACCCCAACCCTAACCCTAAGTGGTGGTTAGAGAAATATGACATGATGAGTTGTATTTCATGGTCAACCATGTGTGTGGGTCGACATGCTTTTGGTTTTGGATACCTATGAGAAGTATGAGCTATGTGAGGTTGGTTGACTTAGTACCTCCGGCGACCCAACCTGGGAAGGGTCATGCATGTTATGGTGAAGGATAACTCCTTCATTGATGAGGTAGTGATGACCATATAGAAACCTTATGGGCTTATATGGGAATGGAAGAGCATGCACCCAGAGTACGTCAGTAATGCTGAAAGTAGGTTAAAACATGGGCCAGACTGGCATATGGGATAGCTTATGAGATAAGCATAAAGTGCTATGGATAATCTTGAGCGAACATAGGTTTGATCATATGTCTCACCCATGTAGGTGTATGCTTATGAGCTTGATTCACCTTAGAGAGAGAACTTCTAGTAGTAAGGTTGTTTGTAGGGTTAGCTCTAGAGAGAGAGAGCAAGACCTGAGCAAGAAGGATGGAAGCTTAAACTCTGGGATATGAGGAACCCTGAGGAGTTATGTTATGACCTAAGTGGATGGTTGTGGTTGCCTCGTGCAGGGTCCTTGTGGTTTCTTGGTTTCCTTTATAAGGACTAACCCTAGAAGAAGGATGAGGCTTCTGGTACCTATGTGCAGATTATATAGGTGCCTATCTTCTAAGGGTAGGAAGAATAGTTCCTTAGACCCTAAGGAGGTTTAGTAATAAGTTGTGAGGCCTTATACCTAGCTAGTTGTCCTTAAGGAGGACTCAACTCTGAGGTGTTGCTCGAGTAGAGGGATAATAGGATGTGCATGACATACCTTATACATGCTTGGTTCGTGGTTAAAAAGTTGAGCATGTAGTTGGACATTCGAAAAGTGAACCTAGATATAAGAGGGGAAGTAGTATACCTGATGCTCATGACAAGTTTTGAGTTTCTATAGTTTTTAGCATGGCACTCCTCATGCTTAGAGGAACGGGAAACCCTGAGATTAAGGTATATGTTTGATGAACCCCTCATATATAGGTTGGTGACATGGGCATGTATGATGTTGGCCCAATGTTAAGGAATGAGAACAAGTAGGACCTACCATGGAGACCTAGCATGGTTTAGTAGGTGGTCTTCTTGTTAGCTACATGCCTTAGTAGCTTGATAGGACTAAGCATGCTCGTGTTGATGCAAACCCTAGACATAAGGACGTTTGTTAAAATGGCTCCTTCTTTAGTGAGATTATATGAGCAAATTCCTGAACCAAAATATGGCATTGCTATGGGTGTATTGAACAATATAATAGAGAATTAAAGATCGAGTTGCTATCAAGAGATAGTTTCCTTCCATCCTAGGAAGGGACCCTTCTGTAGGGTAAAGAGGTCTTATAGGATCTTGAGAAGCTAAGTGGAGAGTACATAGTATGGGAATAAATATGTAGACCCATAGATAATCATCTCTAAGTGCATGTGGATGTGTTACCATGGAGGTAATCGGTATGGGGTCTGACTAAGGTAGGTAGGTCACCATGACCCCTATGAAAGGATGTAAGTCAAACCATGAATGTAGAGAGAGATGATTGAGACTTGGGTAATGTTCTAAGTTGGACATGTACTATGTTAGAATCCTAAGTCTATCCTAGGGTCAGGTAGGGATAAGACCGATGAGAGTAGGAGTTGCCTAATTTCCTAGTTGCACATGACCATAGGGTCAGGAGGTAACAGCTATCATTGTCTGAGGGCCATGGGTTAGGAGATTGAACACCTTCATGAACTCTTGGGACCCAAAGGGAAAATGAGGAGGGTACTCTCTAATGCATAAAGGAAGAGGGATGACCCCAAAAGTGTCGGCACCCTATAGACCTAGAGGAGATGACCAAGGATGGTATGATGACCCAAGTGGGTTCGAGACCAGTTTTCCATGGAAGTAACCTTGATATCGAGATGTTCATGATGTGGAGACATGTGATGCACATTTCAACGTAGATTGGATGGTGTACTGGAAATGTGGGATGCACCATCTCTACTCTTAGAATGGGAAGAACTTTTTATTTAGACGTCCGCCAAATGCTTATTTCCTCTCATTATGAGGGTGAGAGATAGGGAAGTACGCATGCCATACACTAAGGATAATGATGATGTGAGATGAAACGTTGCTACGATGTATGGGAATAGAGATAATAGTGTAACCTTGTGGAGTGTATGATGTGTGGATGGTTTTCAAACACCAAGAGTACTGAGGTAGTCATCTTATAAGAATGTTCTTATCATGAGCTGCATGGAATTTATGAGTTATATAAGTTTGAGTTTGATGAGCTCTGAGTTTTCTTGATGATGATAGACCTAAAGTATGAGATGAGATGATAAGTGGAATACATGGGGTGTAGGTCTTCATGGTTATCTAGCGCATAAAGATGAAATGTAGTAATGGATGCTCTGGTTGAAATACAGCTACCTAGTTTAGCTAGTGGAAAGGCTGGAAGAGGTGGTTAGGTGAACCCTAAGTTTGTGAGATATGTTTGGCTAACACCTAGATGTAATGAGATCTGTTGATCGAGTTAGTGGTTTCTTAGTTAGCTAGCCTAGGGCTTGTCATTATGGAAGGATGGTTGTAGAACCTCAGATGCACTTCTATGGAAAAGAAGGTGATGAAACCTCGACTAGAGTGTTTTAGGGTTTCTGAGGAATCAACCTTAAGGAATCATGACATACATGAGATCATGATTTTAAGTTCATCATACACCGTGGTACTACTAAGATAGTAAGTGGCAGTAGTACTTTGGATACCTAAGATGAAGTTGCATGTGGCTTGTCACCATGCATGCTAGGAGGTGAAGGATGAACATCAGTAACCCAATGAGTTGATATAGAGGATAAAGTGTCCCCGAGAGGGAATGGGAGTTCATCACTATGGATGTTGTGGTAAGTCTCACATGGACCAAGGAAGGTCAAGATGCAATATGGGTTATGGTAAGATCGCATTACCTATATGACATAATCTAAAAGAAAGAGGGAGTACTATCAAGAGACAGATCTGGTTGAACTACATGTAATAGAGAGAGAGAGAGAGAGAGAGAGATGGTTTGACTACACCATGACGTGAGTTCAAAGGTTCTTGAGTATGACCTAAAGATTCACTTCCATGAGGTGGAAGTAGATACATGAAGAACTCAATGTTAGTATAGCTTATCACCCCTAACTGATGGTTAGCATGATCCAAACTAGACGGTTTGATGAGAGCATATGTGCTTCTTAGGGTGATATATGGGGATAGTTTTCATCCTATGAAAGTTGTGATGATAACCACCATAGCCAGTATCGGGATGTAAAGAAGCTTTTTAAGGGAGGTTGTGTTAGTCACCACTTCATTAAGTTGATGTTGGTGAAGGGACCTCGCAAAGGTCAGAAAAAGACCACAGTGTGTGCAGATGAATTTGCTTTAATCGTGTGATGGTTGAAAGAGAGCCTAGAGGTGACATGAGTCGTGAGTTGATGCAAAGTAGACTGACATGCAGTTCACTATAGGAGAATATGTGATATGAAAATTCGACCCCTCTGAGCTAGAGCTGAGACAGATGAGTCCTCGATACATGGGTCCATTTGAGATGGATTGGTTGAGATGCTTGTATATAGCCCTACCCCTCTGGATAATGCGATGTGTGATGAGTTCCAAGTGTCCAATCTAGAGCACTATGTCAAGTACCCAAGCCATGGGCTGAGCAATGAACCTAATGAGCTCCCAAGGGAGGCTAACTTACCCTGAGTCACCTATAAGGGTACACGATACCAAGGTGACAGAGAGCTCAGGAGAAAAGAATATAAGATGATAAAGGTTCTTTGGAAGTGCCATGGAGAGGATGAAGCCACATGGGAGCCAATGACAGATATGGAAAAGTCTTATCCTAAATTGTTTATATGTTTGGTGAAATTTTGAGGGCAAAATTCCAATAAGAGGGGAAGGATGTTACAACCCCAATTTTGGTTTCTTTTGATGAGAAATGCAATTTCTTTTAATAAAGATAAATGAACAAATAATGGTTTCATATGATTGAATGTATGAATTTCGTTTGTAAATAGCTTTGCTTGGTTGTTTCATGGGCTTTATTGGTGATTGGGCCCAATAACAAGGATAAGAAAAAGGAAATTCAATTAGTAAATGAATAATTAAGAAATGGAGAAAAGAAAGAGGTAGAAGCCTCTAGAAGGAAAAGGAATATTCCCCAAAAGGGGATTTTGTGCCTTTTGGGTTCCTTGGGTTCCAAGGAGTCCAAATTGCACATATAATGCAACAAGAAAGAAAAAGGATTAATTAAATATTGCTTTATTTTAGAAGAAATGTGAGATAATAATAATAATACAAGAAATATGTGGAAATATGGATAATGACTTCATCTTGGAAACTATTTCGATTCCACATGGTTTCTAATGGTAAAAGGAATTTAAATAAAGAAAATAGGAAGAGAGGAAAGAGAAAATAGGTGTTTTAATACAGAATATGTGCCTTGTAGGTACTTGACTTGTATATGAACAAAAAGGGTTTTTCCTTTCGGTTTTTGGTCTCAAACTTGGCACATAAGTGGTATAAGTCATTATGGACTTTCCCTTAAAATTTGGTATTAATTGGATAATCGGTATGAGCGTTATGATTTTTACAAAATCTCCTAAAGTGGGAAGGGTAAAGGAAATATATATTAAATGTCACAATTGTTTCTATATCTTTTTGGGTGCATGGCATGACAGCCGTTGGATCTGAGATCCAACGGTAGCTGCATTCTCACCTACCTCGAGTAGGAAAAGGAAAGAAGAACAGTAACACAAGACTTGTAGATTCAATTTCCTCTCCATACAGTTAATGTGCGAAACCAGGATTCACTCCATTAGATTCTGGAGAGAAAACCGCACCCATGCATACCAAGTTTTCCATGCATTGGAGGGCTAAAGTGGAAACCCCTAAATCTTGAGAAGCTTCTCTGTCATAGCCTAAGACTATAAAAGGAGATGAATCCCTTCTCTCTGAGCTCACAAAATCCTTCGAATTGCTCTTCGTCACCCGAAGTAGTCGCCCATGCAAGCAATTGAGCAACCGATAGGTCTTCCTCCCAGATTTTTGCTTCTCTGGCGCCATCGCACAACCTCATTGTCCTCCCTGCTCGTATCTCCTATGACCTAATTGTCCACTCCATTGGTTTTGGTAGTGGGAGTCGGAGGTTTGGTGCCCTTTCTGGCTACCCAATCGCTTAGATGCTCGGAGTCAACGGTGGAGTTGACTGCCGAGGGCGTCGGTCTAACGAGAAGAAGTATAGCCGCAAAGGAAGGAGATGACCAGGTCAAAAGACAAATAGCCCTCGCATGACAGTTTAATCGAGAATAGCAAGGAAGGGTAGATATGTCTTTCCAACCCTAACATTGGTGGCCGCAATGTGAGTTTAAAAGGGGTAAGTTGATGATGTGTCAATTAGTAATTGGTTAACATATGCTTATCTTGTAAAAATTGTAACTCAAAATTAGAAACTCGGATGGCAAAGTATTATATATGAATTTTGATCATAAGAACTCAAGGAATCCATTAAAAATACATTTGAAGCCTAATTCTGCTTGAAATTCAAAAAAGCATGTAAAGATTCTATCTTTAATGGTTTAATAAATGAAAAACCCTAATATTTGATGATTAATGATTTGGGGAGGGTTATATGGAAGTTTAAAGTTGATATTAACCTATTGTTAATAGAAAGGGCAAATTAGATCTAAAAGGATGATCTTTATGCCTAGTTGGTTTAATGTAGGGTTCCATGTACATGAATATGCTTTAATGGGCCTTGAAACCCTAATTTTGGTAATTATGAATCTTAATGGCTTTAATTGTTCAAATCCATGAGTAAAGATGAGATATGATGATTCTAAGCTATTTTGAATATAAAAGATTCTAATTGTGTATAAATACCCTTAGCTTGGTAATTAGGGTTTTCTAGTGGATAAATGTGGAATTAGTGATAAATAGGGTTCATATGTGAATTGGACTATAATGAAATATGAGTTGTCAATTCAAAAGAAACCAAACATGATAATTGGGCTTAATGATCTTGACATGACTTAAAAATATAAAAAATGGTAGTTTTAGTGTAAAAGAGATATATTAGACTTAATTGACATTCAAGTATGCTTATGATAATGGAATTAGGGTTTGGGGACCAAAAAGGGCATTAAAAGTAATAAATGCATTATGGAGGATAAAACCCTAATAAAACCCTAAAAGTTGGCCTAGAAATCCTAAAGAGGAATCCAAGTCAATCTTGAGAATGTTTTGAATAAAACAATGACACTTGGATGTTATGCATTATTTTTAGGATATTGTTGATTGCTTATTTGATTGTTCTTGAATATTATTGCTTGGACATCAAGTTACTCTGGATCAGGTATGTGGTTATGCTTATTAATATCTTGAAGTAGTTTTCTGAGGATTCCCGAAGTTTTCATCAGTGGCTTGAATTAAACTGTTGGATGAATTTAATTCATGCATACTATAATGTGGATATGACTATCACCTAAGATATGTGCCTACTAGCTCAGATCCTAGTCCCCTATGTTGCTTGAAAGATTGACCTAGTACATGGCTACCTATGGGATAGGTCCATCAGGTCATTGAATGACTTAGTACATGGCTACCTATGGGGTAGGTCCATCAAGTCACCATGAGTCAGAGATTGGTCTACCTTTGGGTAGGGCCATGTGACTCCACAACCCTAAGTAATGGCTACCTGTGAGGTAGGACCATGGGGGTAAGGATCTACCATATGAGAGGGGTAGTATCCAAGTCCACTACAGGGACAACACAGAGATAAGGGGATAGGTGTGGATTGAGTAGTATTGCTTAAAATGTAACCTTGATTGTTAAATGATATTTGGTTACTTACGTTGTTACCATAGTTGCACAATTATTGTTTCCCCCACATACCGGCATATTTATTTATGATGACTGACATTTTGTTTGTCGGCGTTTTAGGTACAATTGAAAAAGACAAACAGCAAAGTGGCATATTGGGAAATTAAGAAATAAAGTACAAGGAGGATTAGTTAGAATAGAGTCCAGATGTGGATAGAAATTAGATATCCAAGTTTTTGAAAAAGGTATGCAAAGTTTTATTTTATTCCAGCTTTTAGTATAGTCATGGTAGAATTTAATAATTATTACTAATTATTTTTCAAACCTTTGATCTGGGAAATTGGGATAACGGCTCTGACCTCTTGGTCTCCCTTAATTGGGGGTTACCGGGAGGCAGGGTAGTTACACCTAAAGTCACTACACTTATCACATGTCATTCAGTGTACTCTGACATCATCTATCGTGGTCCCGAATAAGGATTTCCATAAAGATGGTGCTTGGGTGCACTGTGACACATGGGGATGACTATGAGTGATGTATATGGAATTTGTCCTTCCTACGAGAGTTTGATATTCTGGCCACTTGATAAGCAAGAATTAGAAATGCATGGCCATGCTGATGTGAGTCAATATGTGATATTGAGCTTACATATATCTCAGACAGTATGCTCTATTTCAAGGAACATGAATTGAATGTTGAAAAGGATAATAGTTCCATGACTTGAGTTCAATCTAAATATCAGTGACAAAGGAACTATACAATCATTATAACACCAATTATAAATGATAGGTTAAGTTGTTCTCCAACTTCTCCAATTACTTGGGTGGTAATGAAGTCTTTCTAGATACCAATCATTACTTATGAAATCATAATATGATTATGGATATCACTGCCAATGTAATTTGGAGCCTACCGGGTCACACGCATAGGATGTGTTGGAATAGGAGTATAATTGTGGATTTGATTGGAATTTCTCTAAATCACATTGATTACTAAAATGTTTATGTAATCCATTAGAATAATATTTGAGTCTCTGGATCTAAGTGCAAGTGAGCGTCTATTGTTATATATGCCCATAGAGCCATCTTGAGCAATTGCATGGAGTCAGATATTAATTAATCAATTAATATGATTATTTGGTTAAATAATTAATACTTATGGTTTTAGGATATACACAGAGTCTCCTATTTAAATGGGCTTGACGGACGATATCTATATAAGATATAGAGAGAGTCTTTTTCGTTTATGCTCATGTATGTAAACCCTAGCCATCACCATCCTTAGGAGAGAAAGGAGAGAACCACGACGCTAGCACGTCTTCACACAGAGATGACTCCTTCTTTTCGGCTTAGGAAGCGCAATGTGGAGTTCCAGTCCATCCATATGGATGAAGTAGAGACACAGACGCTTATTCGCCTATGTTTGGAGGACGTCAATGACCATCCATACGTGCTACGAGCGGCATACATCACTGCACAGAAGGAGGGCCGCCGGATCTTCCTATGATGCACTCAACAAATAGGAGAGAAGTTTCGTCTGTGTAGGCCAGCAATGTTGCATACCGTTGTACAGTGGGATATCACCGGACTTGCTCTACAATAAGGTATATCCCGCAAGCACTCTTTCTAAATATGTTGTTGTCGACGGGATCCTATTTTGGGTTGTGTGGAATTTTTTTTGTTGCTTCTGCTGCACATGTTTTCTCCACAAAATCCAACAGACTTTAAGATCAATCTTGTTTTTGGTACACAACCGATAGTGTAGTTACCCTATAGGATGGCACCAACATAGATGTCGGAGTTGAAGAAGTAATTGAAGGAGTAGTTAGAGAAGGGCTTTATCAAAATGAGCACTTCCCCTTGGAGTGCTCCCATGTTGTTCATTAAGAAGAAGGATGGATCTATGAGGTTGTGCATAGATTACTGAGAGTTGAACAAGGTCAAGATCAAGAACAAGTACATGTTTTTTAGGATAGACAATTTGTTTGATCATCTAAGAGGTGTTGTAGTTCTGTCAAAGATATATCTGAGGTCAGGTTACCATTAGTTGTATATCAAGGTAGATGCCATACCCAAGTCATCTTTTAATACTATGTATGGTCACTATGAGTTTTTGGTTATGTTGTTTAGGCTAACCAACGCACTGGCATCTTTTATGGATCTGATGAACAGAACGTTCAAGATGTATCTTGACCAGTTTGTGGTGGTGTTCATCAATGACATCCTCATATACTCTAGATACAAGTACCAGCATGAGCAGCATCTCTGACAAGCATCGACGTTGTTAAGGATGCACAAGTTGTACCCCAAGTTCAGCAAATGTGAGTTATGGTTGAAGGAGGTGTCTTTTCTTGGGTATGTGACATCTACTAGAGGCATTTTTGTGGACCCAAAGAAGGTGGATTATGTGCTAGGATGGGAGAAGCCTAATACACAGACAGAGGTTTGAAGTTTCCTAGGCTTGGTAGGCTACTACATGAGGTTTATTAAGAACTTTAGTGTTGTGACATTACCCCTAACCAAGCTGGCGAGGAAAGGTGTACCTTTTATATAGGTTGACAAGTGTTAGAATTATTTCCAGCTTTTAAAGGAGAAGTTTATCGGTGCACCAGTGTTAGTTTTGCTAGAGCAAGGAAAAGGTTACATCTTCTTCTGTGATGTGTCAAAGAATATATTGGGATGTGTGTTGATGCAAGACATGAGCGTGATTTCTTTTTCTTTGCAACAGCTTGAAAAATACAAGGAGAACTGGCTAATGTATGATTTGGAGCTTGTAGTTGTGGTCCATACTTTGAATATTTGGAGACACTGCCTTTATGGAGAGAAGTGTTAGATCTTCATTGACCACAAGAACCTTCAATATATATTCTCAAAGTAGGAGTTGAACATGCAGCAGAGGAGATGGATGGAGTTGATCAAGGACTATGATTGCACAATAGAATACCATCTAGGGAAGGAGAACGTGGTAGTTGATGTGTTGAGAAGGAAGTCTTCTTCTTCATCATCTGTTGATAAGGCAGAGTTGTGTTCATTGGTGTGATACTAGTGAGACATATTGGTGTCATTGTGTTGGATGAATGTCCAGCTGGAATTCACCTTATTGGTAGGCTTGTTAGTGCAGTTACAAGTGAAGCCTACATTGATACAACATATTAGAGATGTAAAGTGGAGTGATATTGTGATATACCAGATCCAATCAAATTTTGTTCGTGAGAAGTGTGTTGGTTTCCATGAGACAGAGGATGGGAGAGTTTGTTTCCATGACAGAATAGTGGTTCCAGATGTTGATGGTTTGAGGAAGATGGTTCTTGAATATGCTCACTCTTCGATGTATGTGATGCATCCAGGTAGTACCAACATGTACCATAACTTGAAGGACCTATATTGGCGGCCTGGTTTGAAGCCTAACATAGATGAGTTTGTGGCTAGATGTCTAGTGTGTCAGTAGGTCAAGGTTGAGCATTGAAACATGCAAGGACGTTGCAACCATTGCTTATACCATAGTGAAATGGGATCATATCACTATGGACTTTGTGGTTGGTCTTCCTAGGATAGCCAAAGGGTGTGGTTCCATTTGGTTGATAGTTTATAGGTTGACCAAGTTATCTCACTTCTTTCCAGTCAAGATGACATATTCAATAGAGAAATTGGTACAGAATTACATGGGTGAGATAGTACATTTGCACGGTATCCTTGTGCCGATAGTGTCTGATAGAGGTTCTCAGTTTACCAGTCATTTTTGGAAACATATGTACACATCCATGGGTACACAGTTGAGTTTCATTATAGCTTTTCACTTGTAGACAAATGGTCATCCAGAGACGACCATTCAGACGTTAGAAGATCTATTGAGAGCTTGTGTCTTGTAGTTTTTAGGCAGTTGGGATGTGCACCTGAGTTTGATACAGTTTTCCTACAACAACAGTTATCAGAGGAGCACTGACATGGAACCTTATGAGGCTTTGTATGGGATATGTTGTCGATCTCCGCTATATTGGTATGAGATAGGTGATTATCAACTTTTGGGTCTTGAGATTGTATAGCAAACTATAGAGAAGATCAAAGTAATACAGCAATAGTCGAAGGCAGTCCAAGATAGACAGAGGTCTTATATTGATAATCATCACAGACCCTTGGAGTTCCAAGTGGGAGATTGTGTGTATCTTAAGGTCTCTCCTTGGAAAGGTTAAGGTTTGGAAAGAAGGGTAAGTTGTCTCTCAGGTTTATGGGACCTTACCATGTAGTGGTACATGTTGGGAAGATGGCTTACATGTTGGATCTACCACCAAAGTTGCACGAGTTGCATGATGTCTTCCATGTTTTCATGTTGAGGAAGTGTCATCCAAATATAGAGTTGACATTGCAATGAGTGGTAGTTGAGTGGGAGGAGGATATGTCGTATGATCAGGTCCTATGTTGATCATGGATAGGAGAGTGAAGAAGTTGAAGAAGAAGGATATAGTTATTATTACCATTTTTTGGCATCATCTTGGTGTGGAAAAAGCCAAGTGGGAGTTACAGGATGAGATACATAGGAAGTACACATCTTTTTCATGTAGGATTTCTGGGGCAAAATCCTTATTAGGGTGTAACATTTGGGCCCACTACCCTAGGCTCTAGTAGAGTTTTAGGAATGACGATTGGCCCTACAGACCACCACTTTTTCCACACTCATGCGCAAGCCAGGGTCAACTTCCCGACTGGTCACCCATCCTAGTACTACTACAAGCTGAGCACGCTTAACTATGGAGTTATTTAGTGATGGGATCCCAGAAAAGGAGGTGCACCTTAGTGATATGGGTAGTTCAATCATTCCTTATAAGATCATTTTATTCGAGGCCTCAAATCTTGGGATGTTACATAGGGGTTTATGGTTGTAAGACCCCTAACCTAGATTTCTGCTTGATCTTTCTTGCTTAATATAATAAGATGATTAAAACCTTTATCTAACTGCATGATGTTCTCTAATAACATGTGACTTCATTATGTTTTTAGTTTGGTCCGGTTTGGATGTTGTTTGAGCTTGATATGCCTTTATGTGCTTATTTTGGACCTAATTGCAATTTTCACATGTTTAGGGATTATCTTGCAATCTGTCACATTCTTGTTGTGTCTCACATGTTTTGACGTCATGTTGGAGAGAGTGGTGCTTTAGGGCACTTTGTTGCACCTTGGTTTGATGAGGTGGCATCATGTGTTGATGTTTTAGGGTTTGCTTGGATGCCCTAGTTTGATGTTGACCTTGAGTGTTGAGTGATGGTTTCCCTTGGTTTTTAGATATCATCATGTTGTTTATTCAACCTTGGTTTCTTTGTTGATGATGTTTGAAGTTCACCTAGTGATCTTAGTGGTTGAAAAGCCAAGATACCCAAGGTTGCATTCTATGCGGCCGATGGCTTTTGGATGTTATGCAGTCGTTGAGTTTTGAACATGTTTTAGTCATAGAGATTCCCTTCGACTGATGAGTTTTATGAACCAAGTTTGGTCATTGGTTTTCCTTGGTTTTGTTAGCCATGTTGCATGCATGATATTAGTGCTTGCATGGATGAGTTTTGGTGGACAAGTGGCACATGTTTACATGACACCTAACCCCCCTTTCTCTGTATCTAATCCTTGGATTTATAAACCCCTTCCTTTACTTGCAAGTGCTCCCTTTGCATCCTCTTCTTTCTCTCTTCTCCTTGGATCTCGTTGACATGTGTTTACCGTGTGTTATACACAAGTTAATGTATCGAAGTAATATAGGCCTTTTGAGGCCTGAGTCGAACATAAGGAAACGTGTTGGGTCTAAGGGCTCTAGAGGGGGTGAATAGAGATACAAAATTTCTCACAAAATAGATTAGACCTTCAAATTATATCAATTAGGAGCAATAGCTTAAAGGAAATTTGAAGTCCTATCTAAAAATCATAGCAAGGATGAGAGAGATCGATAGTAATCACTTGACAAATGGATGTAGAGTGGTTCCACACTTCAAACTAGAAGTGAGTCAGTCCACTGCCTAGAGAGATCAACCTCTAGGTCTTTGCAAGTGATTTTCTCTATTATATCACCATGGAGATTTACAACAATAGACCACCAAAGGACTTACCCATCCAACCATAAGGAGATCTCCACCTTAAAAAGAAACTTACCCACTTAGCTTGAATCTACAGCCTTCACCTAGGTCTTACCCATTCAAGCTCAAATCTTCTGCCTTGAAGGACTTTACTTCTCCTCTTGGATCTTCAACCTTTGACTTATCCTTCACCTGGAGAATATCACCACCTCTTCATCAACCATGAAGAGAACCTTCTACAGCTACTTCTTCACTCGATGGAGCTTGCTTCAGATTTTCTTCATCAAAGAAGGGGGATAGGGAAGTAGTGGAAGATTGAGAACTTTACATGCACAAAGGTGGAGATCTCTTACAATAATCATAACTCACTCGCAAATCATGAAATGATGTGTAAACTAGAGAGAGAAAGGGGCTCAAGGGGTGGTAGCACACTCAACTATAGCAAGGTCCTTGTGTGTAGTGATGAGCAATCTTGGAATGAACTCCAAGTGGTCCTATTTATAGCTGGGGGTGCTCCCTTGAGTTGGGGAACACTTAGGGTCGAATTATAGCCATTTTTGCACAAGACAAAGGATCTATTTTTGTCCAAACAAGTCACCAATGTTTAGAATCACTTTTTTAGTATTTTCTGTACAATACATTTGGTCGAGATTCAATAAAGGTAACTCGACCGATCGGCTTAAAGACAAACCCAATTTTTAAACAATCGGTCGAGTTTGTCCTGGGAAACTCGATCGATCAGTTAAAATCACATATGGTCAGTAACTGGATCGATTGAGTTCTGTGAATGCACAACTTGACGATGCACTCTCCAGAAAATTAATCCAAGGGATCGGTCGAGATTGAAACTCTACCGATCAACAGTCTGTGATCAATTTTCTAAAGTGATTAAAAAGTGATTAAAGTATGGTACTAAGTGTCCCACATATTTTTCTCATCTTAGTTACAAGTCATATCATCAATACAAGTGATTACAAAACTCTTATAAGGTTGTTTTAATGGATTTCTTTATTAGAACACTTGCATTGCTTTTGACTTGAACTTTGACAAGATTGGGCTTGTGTAAATTGATTCTTTTTATGTACCTAAAACCTGAGGTGTGACGTCCCCAGATTTTTTTTTTAACTTAATCTGATGTGTGACGTCCAAATTGAAACCCTCACCTCAGCGAGAATCCCAATTTAAACATCCCACATGAGGCTAAGAAGAAGAAAATCAAGGGAGTCATAAGGAAACAATCAGTAGCACATGTACATGAACAATAATAAAAACATACAACACATGTTCACCATTCAACATATAATTACATAATGAATTGTTACAACATTTGATATTACATATTGAACAGCAAACTCTACATATACATGTACTACAACTAAACAACAGGATCTTAAGACAACAGGTCCACCTGTACATCAGCTCGCCACACAACTCACAACTATCCTGGATCTTCAAGAGCATAACCACAACCTATACAAAAGATTACATGCGGTACACGTCAGCACAAAATTCAAGAATATTGTACTGAGTACACCTACGTGTCTTTTATTTACCTCTCATCATATCTTGGCAATAAGATAAAACTAATATACTTGGCAGTTACAGAAGAATATAAGAAAAGCATATACTTGCACAAGGATATTCATTAACAAAAGAGAACACATATTTTAAGGTTATTTTCCATTATATCTCAAGTCCTTTATGATCACTACCAAAGAGTTGGATCATATGTACACTGTGACCACTACCAAAGAGTTGGGTCCAAGCACACTACCAAAGAGTTGGTGCTTCCATATGTACAATGTGACCACTACCAAAGAGTTCGGTCACTTCCAAGCACACTGCCAAAGAGTTGGTGCTTTCATATAATGGAACATATATATCATGTTTGATGTGTTCATAGCAGTAAGCATGGAAAATCATGCAACATATCATACAAGAACAATCATTTCATCCAATATCATATGCCAAGTATTTTACTACACATATAACACAAGCATATTGTATAATAAGCCAAGTAAGAGGTAATGGCATACCTTGATCAAGAGATATACTAATCACATATTCCTCATGTCAACTATATCTTGGTCAAACCCGTGGTTAAGACAAGATCACATACGATCATCAGGTTCTCATCATCATTAACCCTATTTATATCCATTTTAGGGTTTGCCTATTTCATTAGGATATATATATACATTACTACTTGTCTTATCTTCATCCTGATGTGGGATTTATGTTACCGATGTAATGTTCCAGATTAGGATACATAATCTGAATATCAGGTTCCATATCATTATTTATACATATCAACCCTAACTTACATGTATTACTCAAATTAGGGTTTCATCACATGTTTCAAGGTTCATCTTCATATAACATGGATTTCGTTCATCATTATGATCTCATAATTAAAACTGAGGTTCAATATACTGATATGAGCTTTCTCTGTAAATTTCATCATTTATAAAGCACATATGTATTTATTGCATTTTATTAGGGTTATTAGCCCTAATTAGCCATATGGAGTAAATTACATGATTTCATGCATCATCATCATAATCACCGACATACACTGGATTATAAGCATGAATATTGATTTACAGACATATTCTCATAATTTTAGGCCAACGTTTGATATTTATTATCTATCAATTAAGCATTTCAAAACTAACAAGATATCACTGATATTCATGCATCAAGAGCCTAATATTTTGCTTTAATTGTGTTCTACTCATTTTTATGAACATTTTGGTATATTGTTTGTAATTTTCTTATCAACATGCTATTTTCTACGAATTATATAAGATTTGGACTAAATCTGGGGGTTTACCTTTTTCGGCCAATAGGCGGGCGCCACGTGGCTCCAGGGCTGGCACAGCTCACTTGCTTGCTGCGGCTGGTTCACGTCCCATGAACCCGGTCTTCTGCTTTGGACCGGCCAATACTTGGTCTAACCCCGCTCGTCTCTTTTCTTTACACCCTCGCACGAAATGTGAGTCAAGGTCCCCCCGATCAGGACTCTATTCTCCTCCAAATAAGAGCGCCGCCGCACGCTAGAAGAACGGCAAGGAACCCTGTGCTCCCCAAGCCCCCTTGCTGCAAGAAAGAACTTCCATGGGCTTTGCTGGGTCAGCAACTACACCGTTGGTCTCTCAACCTCACCATCGGTGGCTCCTGCTTGCAGATCGAGTAGGTCGTCACCGTGGGCTGCCATTGCGGTGGAGCATATAGGGGAAAATGCCCCTTCTCATCCCCGCACAAGCTTGAAGCTTCCAAAAGCTTCACATCATCCTCCTGAACTCCTGTGTGTCCTCAATTCTCAGCGAGGAGTACTGACCACCAGTCTCCGAGCTTCATCTTCAAGCTCTGGCCAACTAGGGTCGTTTGACTAGGGAACCACCGTAGTAGGGCACATAAGTGCCTACACTCCTCTCCACGGACTCCATTCTTCCTTTTCCCCTTCTTATCTTTCTCTGAACTTCCTTCTGCCTCCATATCCTCATTCCAGCCATCACCTGCTCCGTGAGGTGGAGAGCCAGGACAGGGAAGGGGGTGATGCTCCCAGCACTAGTCACAAGAATACTGTTGTGAGGGGTCGAGGTATTAGTCTAACTGCGTTGAGATCGCCTCTTCATCCATCCCTTACTCTTTCCCACGTTCTCAAAGCCACCCCATCATGGAAGGCCATCGGCATGGTCAAGAGGCAACTTCCATGAAGGTGACAACTTAAGAACCATTCGATCCAACATATCCAAGGGCAAAGAAAACTCCACGCAGTCAATCTGTGGCTTCTAGGCTTTATTGAACTGCTTGGGTGCAACTAATGGGTCCACGAGAAAGGGAAAGGCCACGCGCCCATCCAAAAACCAAAATGGGTGTGACACTTATTAAACCCAACTTAGGTCTATAAATCCTCAAAAAGAAAAATGTCTATTATTTTTCAAATTGCAAACCTTCATAACTCCTTCTAGGAATATCCAATTGTCACCAAATTTTAACCATTGCTTCCTCACCACTAAAACTATCTTCTACTTAAATTTAGTGTCAAAACTCAATTGTTCAATCATCCACTTAAATACTTCAAAAGGCATAATCATAAAGATCCTAATCATGATATCAATATCATTTGACTTCCAAACTTTGGCAAAAACATTAGGAATTCTCATAGCAACTCGACATGCGTGAATTCGCTGGACGTATAAGGATTCCAAAAGTCCACTCCTTCATATCCTACACACCTTAAAAGATATTTCGTCCTCAAAATTAAGCCAAAAATCAAGTCCATCACATCATATACATCTAAAAAGAACTTTCGTCCTCGAAAGTAAGCCATAACCATCCAGGGAAAACCTTATCTTACTGTCATCCACATGTAGGCATCATCCTATGTACAACATAGTCAAAAGCTACAGAATTATATCCCAACTATTAGGATGTTTTCCAAACATCTAAGGTGATACAAGGGTGAACCACTCATCATATATCATGGTTTAAGAGCTTAGGTTACATCATGACGTATCTCATATGTTAGGGTTGCATATTTATCTTTAGACATGCATTAATACCCAACATCATATTACCATGTTCCCAAGGATTTAACCCAAGTTAACCCATACATCAAGGTGTCATCAACATTTTATTGAGATAAAAGTTAGAACATATTCAACATTAACATATGTCTTTTAGGAGGGAGTTAATTATCATTAACTCACTTTATCCATCTAGATCATGTCAAGATTTCATAATCATTATGTTGTGCTAACTTTCAAACTATATTTTCATCATTATTAAGCACTTAGCTTAACATTTCTGGTAACATTTTCCATTCATAAGATCTTATTTTATTACTCATAATAAATTGCAAAATTTACTAGTAATTTCATCACAAGATTAACCAACAATATTACATTATCATCATTATTAGTGTATATGGTTAATCATTTATGCATTCATATCTATTAAACCATTTCAAGATTTCCATCATATCATGTCTATATATCACGTCTAGATATTAGATCACATCCTTACATATATTATATCATGGTTGTGCTAAACAAACTTATATAAGTGGCTTATCAAACGTATATCAGGACTTTATCTAGTCCAACTGAGGTTCTCCAAACCCATATCATGAGGGTAGTTACATGCTCAGTCTCTCTGAGCTTACTCAACTCTATGAGTATCTCCTATACAAACTTTATCTTCTCTCTCTTAGTGTAGGGTTCTCATATTACCTCATTGGCACTAGGGATGGCCTTACAGGCTCAAGCCACATAAGCACAAACCAAAACATGATATGACATACTCCTCTCAGCTCTATACCAATGAAAAATATTTCTCAACTCTCTTTCTCTTATATAAACACCACTATATTCCTATGTGGGAAATCACCAACCCGAGCATGAGGCTTCACAGAAACTAACATAGCTACCTCCTCTAGGGTCTTGGGCTCTCTCCCTCACCCAGATGGTAGGCACTCATATTCATGTTCGCATATGCACATATATATAACGAGCCTCTCTCTATCTCTAAGGTTTGGTCATCCCAAGGACATCTAGGGTTCAAGAAAACTATAGGAATCATGCATAGAGTGACTCAACTCAATCACTCAGGAGTAGTCTAGTTTAGGACATATCATATCTCATATCTCATATTTCTCATATCGTGGAATCTAGGTTCTCTGACCTTCTCCCTATGGGTCTCACTCTCTCTTGAGCTAACCCCAAAACTGGTCCTAACATTAGAGGTCCTCCTTCATAAAAGAGCTTGAGGCTCATGCTGACTCACAACCTTGTCTTAACTTAACTTATCTCATCTCATAAAAGAGCTCATACTTGCATCACCAAAACTTATCTCAAATCCTCAAAACTGAACTAAAGTCCTCAAAGATAAACATATATCATCATATATTATCTTATGTCATCTATATAGGACCTACATCATATCATCAAAACTGATTTCATCCATTCCATCTATCATATATTCCAACAAGGCTCTAGACATCTAATCTAGAACTACACTCTCTTCTAGACTGATGTCATTCACTTTCACTTAGGTTGCATGATCACCTCCTACTCGTACATGTGTGGGGACACATTTTTGTAATACATATATATAATAAAATATGATATAGTTTTTCTCTGATAAAACAAGCGTCAGAGAAAACTATCAAGGTCTGATCCGTTTGGAATCAAAAACCAAATCCTGAAAACGAGTGTCCCACACATAGTAGAGAGTACAGTGTCATGAAAACTAGTGAAAAGGGTGAGAACAAAGGGTAGACTAGTGTAGCTACTCTAGACAACGTACGCAATATGTCTAGGGTTTCTCTTCCCTTGATGCACGTCATTTCCAAATAGTGCAACGTCCCATACCACTGTATTACAAGGAAAGAACGACATCTAAGGACTTGCTACTCAACAAGCACTAATCTAGACCTAGTTCTCGGACATCTAGGTGCTAACCAAGAGGCTAGGTCAGATCTAGTCTCTAAAAGATGACTAATCTAACCCTAAAGATTATTAAGTTCAAGGTTCTTTAGTTTTGAGTTGCATAATGAGCAAATGTCAGGCTTTGCTATTGTTCATGCTCTGATACCACCTGTGATGTCCCCGGATTTTTTTTTAAACTTAATATGATGTGTGACATCAAAATTGAAACCCTCACCTCAGCGAGAATTCCAATTTAACATCCCACACGAGGATAAGAAGAAGAAAATCAAGGGAGTCATAAGGAAACAATCAGTAGCACATGTACATGAACAATAATAAAACCATACAACACATGTTCACCATTCAACATATAATTACATAATGAATTGTTACAACATTTGATATTACATATTGAACAGCAAACTCTACATATACATGTACTACAACTAAACAACAGGATCTTAAGATAACAGGTCCACCTGTACATCAGCTCGCCACACAACTCACAACTATCCTGGATCTTCAAGAGCATAACCACAACCTATACAAAAGATTACATGTGGTACACGTCAGTACAATATTCAAGGATATTGTACTGAGTACGCCTACGTGTCTTTTATTTACCTCTCATCATATCTTGGCAATAAGATAAAACTAATATACTTGGCAGTAACAGAAGAATATAAGAAAAGCATATACTTGCACAAGGATATTCATTAACAAAAGAGAACACATATTTTAAGGTTATTTTCCATTCTATCTCAAGACCTTTATGATCACTACCAAAGAGTTGGATTATATGTACACTGTGACCACTACCAAAGAGTTGGGTCCAAGCACACTACCAAAGAGTTGGTGCTTCCATATGTACAATGTGACCACTACCAAAGAGTTCGGTCACTTCCAAGCACACTGCCAAAGAG
Organism: Alisma plantago-aquatica; assembly: GCA_963693085.1. Classification (NCBI taxonomy): domain Eukaryota; kingdom Viridiplantae; phylum Streptophyta; class Magnoliopsida; order Alismatales; family Alismataceae; genus Alisma; species Alisma plantago-aquatica. The sequence goes on along the minus strand of OY856412.1, from coordinate 807,159,392 downwards.
TTGGTGCTTTCATATAATGGAACATATATATCATGTTTGATGTGTTCATAGCAGTAAGCATGGAAAATCATGCAACATATCATATAAGAACAATCATTTCATCCAATATCATATGCCAAGTATTTTACTACACATATAACGCAAGCATATTGTATAATAAGCCAAGTAAGAGGTAATGGCGTACCTTGATCAAGAGATATACTAATCACATATTCCTCATGTCAACTATATCTTGGTCAAACCCCTAGTTAAGACAAGATCACATACGATCATCAGGTTCTCATCATCATTAACCCTATTTATATCCATTTTAGGAATTGCCTATTTCATTAGGATATATATATATTACTACTTATCTTATCTTCATCCTGATGTGGGATTTATGTTACTGATGTAATGTTCCAGATTAGGATACATAATCTGAATATCAGGTTCCATATCATTATTTATACATATCAACCCTAAGTTACATGTATTACTCAAATTAGCGTTTCATTACATGTTTCAAGGTTCATCTTCATATAACATGGATTTCGTTCATCATTATGATCTCATAATTAAAACTGAGGTTCAATATACTGATATGAGCTTTCTCTGTAAATTTCATCATTTATAGAGCACGTATGTATTTATTGCATTTTATTAGGGTTATTAGCCCTAATTAGCCATATGGAGTAAATTACATGATTTCATGCATCATCATCATAATCACCGACATACACTGGATTATAAGCATGAATATTGATTTACTGACATATTCTCATAATTTTAGGCCAATGTTTGATATTTATTATCTATCAATTAAGCATTTCAAAACTAACAAGATATCACTAATATTCATGCATCAAGAGCCTGATATTTTGCTTTAATTGTGTTCTACTCATTTTTCTGAACATTTTGGTATATTATTTGTAATTTTCTGATCAACATACTATTTTCTACGAATTGTATAAGATCTGGACTAAATTTGGGGGTTTACCTTTTTCGGCCAATAGGCGGGCGCCACGTGGCTCCAGGGCTGGCGCATCTCACTTGCTTGCTACGGCCAGTTCACGTCCCATGAACCCGGTCTTCTGCTTTGGACCGGCCAATACTTGGTCTGACCCTACTCGTCTCTTTTCTTTACACCCTCACACGAAATTCAAGTCAAGGTCCCCTCGATCGGGACTCTGTTCTCCTCCAAACAAGAGCGCTGCCGCATGCTAGAAGAATGGCAAGGAACCATGTGCTCCCCAAGCCCCCTTGCCGCAAGAAAGCACTTCCATGGGCTTTTCTGGGTCAGCAACTACACCATCGGTCTCTCAACCTCACCATCGGTGGCTCCTGCTTGCAGATCGAGTAGGTCGTCGTTGTGGGCTGCCATTGCGGTGGAGCATATAGGGGAAAACGCCCCTTCTCATCCCCGCACAAGCCTGAAGCTTCCAAAAGCTTCACATGATCCTCCTGAACCCCTATGTGTCCTCAATTCTCAGTGAGGAGTACTGACCACCAGTGTCCGAGCTTCATCTTCAAGCTCCGGCCAACTAGGGTCGTTTGACTAGGGAACCACCGTAGTAGGGCACACAAGTGCCTACACTCCTCTCCACGGACTCCATTCTTCCTTTTCCCCTTATTATCTTTCTCCGAACTTCCTTCTGCCTCCATATCCTCATTCCATCCATCATCTGCTCCGTGAGGTGGAGAGCCAGGACAGGGAAGGGGGTGATGCTCCCAGCACCAGTCACAAGAATACTGTTGTGAGGGGTTGGGGTATTAGTCTAAATGCATTGAGATCGCCTCTTCATCCATCCCTTACTCTTTCCCACGTTCTCAAAGCCACCCCATCGTGGAAGGCCATCGGCATGGTCAAGAGGCAACTGCCATGAAGGTGACAACTTAAGAACCATTCGATCCAGCATATCCAAGGGCAGAGAAAACCCCACGCAGTCAATCAGTGGCTTCTAGGCTTTACTGAACTGCTTGGGTGAAACTACTGGGTCCATGAGAAAAAGAAAGGCCACGCGCCCATCCAAAAACCAAAAGGGGTGTGACACTTATTAAACCCAACTTAGGTCTATAAATCCTCAAAAAGAAAAATGTCTATTATTTTTCAAATTGCAAACCTTCATAACTCCTTCTAGGAATATCCAATTGTCACCAAATTTTAACCATTGCTTCCTCACCATTCAAACTATCTTCTACTCAAATTTAGTGTCAAAACTCAATTGTTCAATCATCCACTTAAATACTTCAAAAGGCATAATCATAAAGATCCTAATCATGATATCAATATCATTTGACTTCCAAACTTTGGCAACAACATTAGGAATTCTCATAACAACTCGACATGCGTGAATTCACTGGACGTATAAGGATTCCAAAAGTCCACTCCTTCACATGAGGTCAATCTTGAATACACATATTAGATACATATGAATGGAATGGTTGAGTCATTATCAAAATATGGACAATATATAACATCTAGGTCAACATTCTTCCCCTCACTACTACAGAAATAACCTTTGGCTTCGGTTATTTAAGGCCTAAGGCGTCGGTTTCCAAGCGACACCCAAGTGGGCACCGCTAAAATTTGACACCTTCAATGTCAGTCCCATAACCGACGCCATAAACCTTCCCGCCACCAAAAATGCACCAGCAAGGGGACTATAGGCGTCAGTTATTAAAGAAAATCGACATGATAACCTTATTAAAAACGTCGGTTATTAAGTAACAATCGACGCCATACCCCTTCCTTCCACTAAAAAGGTGCCAGCAAGGGCATCATCAACGTCGACTTTATATAGGTAACTAACACCATATCTACAGCCACAATGGTTGTGCTACCCAGCATGGCCGTGGTACCTAGCCATAATCTACTAATAACCGACACCATCGGCGTCGGTTTGTATACTAATAACCGATGTCATATCCCCTGCCACCAGGGTCGTGCTACCTAGCATGGTCGTGGTACCTGTCTGCAATAGGCATCGGGTTTATGAATAACCGACGCCAAAAGGGGATAAAGATGTCGGTTTTACACTAACAACCGAAGCCTATGTGTTTTGTTGTCGGTTTTACACAAATAACCGATGCCTATGTTCTGATTTTTTTTTCTTATCAATTTGCAGGCCTGTTGTATGGCTGGTCAGCATGATGCAGAACATGCAGTTCAGTTCTAAACTGTAGGTTTACAACATCCATTGATATCAGCCAACAACAAGCCACAAACCAGCAAAATTAACAAGATAGATAATATTATATATTTATCATGTGATTCACACACATGTATAAGCACATTTAATTCATATTATTTTTCATCACACACATGTAGAAACCGGTAGTTCCATTTCAAATTTCCTCCATTTTCACACACATTTAGCAACCTGTAGTTCCATTCATTTCATCTCTTTTCACATTCAGACACATGTAGAAACATTCATGTATTGATCATCTTCACATTCACACATATGGAAATTCATAAAAAGTCATTCACATTCACACAAAAATAATTATGAGAACAAAGTTTAGAAATATCATTCTTTATTCATCATTATCCCAATTATATTTAAAAATTCTCGCTGACCGGTCTTGTTTTGGGGGCCTATCCATTGATTATAAGAGAGTAAATGATGGGAGGGCAATGAACATCAGGATGATACTTGGAAATATGGTCTGAATAATCTCTATAGTAGTTCCATGATAATGAGAAAGGGCGTCGCGTCTAGACGGGCGGGTTGGGGGCGCCCATTCCTCTACTTGTAGGGCTTCTGCCCATTGTTCTCTTACATCATTTAACTCATCCATCGTATAGGGAGTATGTACATCTAATAACTTTTTACCTATGGTGAAGTCAGTTTTAAACACCTGCAAAGAGAATGATGTATATATATAAAATAAATAATATATAATAAGATTGATATATTTCATATTATCTAATGGGACTACATATAATACCTGATGTATGGTATCGATTTCCATTACGGCATGTTCAATAATTATGCTCATAAATCGCATCACATAGTATCCACATGCCCAGTCGTTGTCTTGTGTAGCACACTATAAATTGAAACATACAAAATATTCAAAAATACAAATAAGCACAGTTCACATAAATAATATATACATTGGAGTCAGGAAATTACTCTCACATTCTGCCAAGTTAGTGGTTGGTTCTTTTTCTTGGGGATCTTTCCTCCAGCTTTGGCGTACTCTTGTAAAGCCCTACATGTTAATGTAACACATTAAATTGCATAATTAAATGGTAATGTAATAACATATGTTAACGGATATAAAAATATGAAATATTTCTCACGGGAATAATGGTCTTTTCATTACGTGTCCATATATATTCAATTCCTTCCCTGTAGGATCTAGATAATAAACAGTGAACGTCTCGGGGACAATAACTAGTAACTCCCAATGCTTACCACTAGAGGTAAGAAAGTTATAAATTAATAATGCAAAAGTCATAATAAAATGTAATTTTCTTAAGTCCAAATTATAAGCAAAGTAAACTTACCCGACATTGAATAGATCTATTATCAACGTCTTCTTGTTTTTACCAATATATTTAAAAACATCACAGCAGTATGAAGTAACTGACCTAGGGTTTTTAACTACAAGACTAACCAAAGATGGAACCAAAAATCCCACATGGAGAAATGAAAAATCTGTACATATCGTGTGTAAGTGGCTGCAAAACATGTATTACATATGCATTAATATATACGAAACCAGATCACCGTATATAAAACAAGGTATTTGGATGTATAAACAAGATCTCACCATATCCACAGCTCTATCATAGATGTGTTCAGCCAATCATAATGAAAAAACTCCAAAATATCTTGTATAAATATCTTGTTATCGTATGATTGACCTGCATTAATATGTATGCATTAATATGTATGCAAAACTTGTATTACATATGCATTCATACATATGCAAAACTTGTATAAATAGATTGTTATCATATGATTGACCTACAGCTTCCTCTGGAATAGTCACATTTATAGGGAAATTTGGATCATGTTCGCCTATCCAATCTGCCATACCCCTACAATTAGGACCTAACGAGGCGTGTAGGTCCTTTGGAAGCCAACTTGGTACTTCAAGGGGTGGAGGTGGAGGCCGAGATGTAGTGAGTGTCTTCTTTTTGACATGTATATATAATTTCATATCAATTGACTCATATATACATACACACTAACAAATTAACATAATGTAAATTTAGCATACAATATTAGTATAGATGACATCCGCTTTGGGTGGACATATAGCCACAATATCACTCTGCCTTCTGCCTCACCAAGCGTTTTAGAATTTGGGTGGACATATGGCAATGTAAGATCCCTCCATTTTGGTACTACACTTATCGGGCTCACACAAACCACACCATCTGGTACTGGAGTCCCATGAAACATTTCCCCTAGAAGGGGTGGGTAAGTCGACGCCTCTGCAACGACATATTCTTGACTTTTTAGATGGCATGGCTTCAACCCCTACAAATTTACGTAAAGAATGTTATATGCATATATACACAAACTCCCAACCTCTACAAAGACTAGCTACTATGTCATAAAAATACTTACAGAGGATGTGTTAGGTGGTGGGTCTATAGGATTACTCCCAACCTCTGCAGTAGGAGTAATAGAAGCGCAGCACGTCACAATCTTTCGGGCATGCGTGTATATTCTTGGCCTCCATTCCTATTGGGTACAACAATTTCTTTAACCGGTATGTTGAGATTGGAAGCTCATTTCCTTCAGGAAGAATTTCTTTCAACAAAGACAATAATGACGTGAAGCTTTTGTCACTCCATCTATTGTTAGCTTTCAGCTTATACAATCTCAAAACAGCGCTAAGCTTCGTCAACTTACAACATGTGTATAACGGTATCTCAGCATCATGCACAATGTTTCTAAACATGGGAGGTGGATCGGTGTGCTCTACCCCACAACTATGCAACATCGCATCAATGATGTCTACTGGAACTGGTTTTTCACATCTACATCATCGGAGGCAATTTCTTCTTCCACACAAGCACTGCTATCGACATCCACTGATTTTAGGTTTGAAATCTCTCCATGCCAGTGCCATTCTGTATAGCCTTGTACAATCCCATTGCACATGACATGACTTTTGATTTCATCACTAGTGCTAACTTTCAAGTTGTTACCGTAGTGCCTACATGGACAGTAGAACCGATCTCTAGATTGTTTCCTATGTTCCTCGGAAAATCTAATAAAATGATCCAGACTAGAATTAAGCTCTGGGGTGCAGCGATTTGGAATGGACATCCATGATCTATCCATTCTATGATCTAAGAGAAAACAAGTATATATTAGAACAATATTGGGGTCTAGGGTTAACAGATTAGAGTTTATGGTTAAAATTTTAGGGTTTAAGGTCTTATATATAATTAATGGTTAAAACATCCTAATTGAGATTATTTGTTCAAGAACAGTCCCAAACCGAGGACTATACAAGATTTAATCCTAATGAGTAAATCTTGGATGAGTTTCTAGGCCAACAAATACATATGATGTCATTATTATATATAATAAATGTGTACCACCTATCACATTCTTGAACACCTAATCTCACTAGTAAGTGTATAATGTGTATTGGGTTTTCAAGAAAATTTTGGCAGCATTTCCCCACTGTTCTCCAAGTACATATGTACTTACAGAACAAACGGGGAAATGCTATCAAAATTTTCTTGAAAACCCAATACACATTATACACTTACATCCTACGTGAGATTAGGTGTTCAAGAACAGTCCCAAACTGGGGACTATCCCAGATTTACTCCTAATGAGTAAATCTTGGATGGGTTTCTAGGCCAACAAATACATGTGTTGTCATTCTTATATATAATAAATGTGTACCACCTATCCCATTCTTGAACACCTAATCTCACTAGTAAGTGTATAATGTGTATTGGGTTTTCAAGAAAATTTCGGCAACATTTCCCCGATGTTATCCAAGTACATATGTACTTAGAGAACTAACGGGGAAATGCTACCAAAATTTTTTTGAAAACCCAATACACATTATACACTTACATCCTAAGTGAGATTAGGTGTTCAAGAATAGTCCCAAACTGGGGACTATCCAAGATTTACTCCTAATGAGTAAATCTTGGACGGGTTTCTAGGCCAACAAAATATAACAGCAGTCCCTTGTTCACAACCCCATTCAACACACAATTTTCTTATAAAAACACTTGTAGACAGCCATAACAACATATCAATGCTTCCTAAATTAATCAATGTATTATTTTATATATAACACAAATCTGGTGGGTATAACATAGCAAAAAACTCAACACGTCACAACAGAAACATGTCCTTAACCTAATATATAGATATTTGTAACATAACTCATTAGGAAGAGAAACCATGAAACACCATGCATTGATTTGAAGTTTTCTTTCCCATCTAAGGTTATTTGCAATTTCATGCTTGTTTCATTATCTTTCGTTCTAGTATTTCTACTTGAATTGCATATATAATCAAGTTCATATAGATAACCACCACATTATGTTACTAATCATTACTTCATATTATGTCTTATGTAATTTTTACTTAAATAGGAATATGTCCATTTCTCTCCAAGTGACACATTTATAGCTTATGAATGTTTAGATGCATTTATACTATCAATTCCTAGGGTTTACTTTTTTACAGTAGCAAAATATAATAGGGGTTATTTTGATCATTTTGTTACTAAAAATTGCATGTCTCTATGTAACTTCCATAAATAAACTATTATATATTAATATGGTACTTTAATTGGTCGTGTTCATAGAGTCCACTTTAGGGTCTGGATAAAGGTCGACAATTCTACCAAATAGATCTTCTATTTTAGAGGCAATACATATAGTATGAAGGTGAAAAAAAGCAGATTGAAGATATAATTTTAGAACAATTTTAGAACATGAAAATTTAGAACTATGAGACAATACATCGCTAGGGAACAACTAAATAGAAACAATAATATCTTACATGGACATGGATGTGTATCCAGTTGTTATTTTTAATCATATAGAATAGTAAAAAATGTCCTCTTGGGACGTATAAATAGAAACTGGGTTTGGAAGTGACATCACTTTTGTTTCATACATAAAATTGAGTTTAACACTGAATTCATCTTATTTTGAATTGTCAATCTAAGAACCCTATTTGTGGTGATTTTGAACTGTCAATCTAAGAACATGTTGTGTGATTAGTAGCACTTAGGAACAAGCATCTACTGAAGGATGTAAGTAGTGACTGGCCTTCTCAATGGAGGAAATAGAGGAGGAAGAGGGTACCTATGTCGAGCGGCGGCGGTGGCGAGAAGTGAGCATGCGAGCAAGTGTCGAGCGGCGGTGGCGAGAAGTGAGCAGGTGAGTAGGTGTCGATTGGCAACGGTGAGCAGCAAGTGTTGAGCGGCGGTGGCGGCGGCAGGTGGCAGACCAAAGCTCTCAATCGGTGGCGGCTAGAAAAAGGAATCGCCAGACCAAAGCTCTCAATCGGGAATGAAATAGAGAAGGGGGAAGAGTCTGGCTCGTGTGGGTGCTATTAAGTTAATAATAGGCGTAGGTTATTCAAAACAGCCGACACATAAAACAATAAGCATCAGTTATTCAAATTAGCTGACACCTATGTTTAATGATATTCATCGGTTTCAACTAGAAAAACTAATGTCTATTTACATATGCTGACAAAAGAAAAAGTTCTCAAATTATGACCATAGTTGTCAGTTTTCGTAGAAAACCGACGCCAAAGGGGGATGAAAATTTTTGCAGGGACATCGTGCGTAAACACATCGGCATCAGTTATCGTAAGAAAACTGACGATAAAAATGGGCACAATTTCTGTCTCGTGAAAAACCATTAGTCGTCGGTTGGTTTGTTAACAACTGACGTCGTATGTTAAATTTTGGAGGAAATTTGTTTTCATTGGGAAATTTGGATTTGGTGGTTGATTTTGGGCGTGGGTTGCTTATTGAGGAACTGACGCTTAATCAAAAGTGATACCCATGTCTGGCCACTCCCCACATATTTATGTCAGTTTTTGTATTCAACCGACGTTGTAGGTTTAGGCGTCAGTTTTTGTTAACAACCGATGCCTGTAAATGTGACGTTATAAGCCATTTTTGTAGTACTGCCTTTTTTATAATGACAAACCATTCCTCAAACATATTAAAAAGAATATTGAAAGTATACCTCTGCCTTGTGAATTGGGGGGATTCAAGATTTGAACAATGTGAATTGCTCCCCCTCAAACTATGCTTACTTTAACCTGCAGAGTTACTATTTCTACATAAATCAATATAGCATGCATCTACTATATGGTCCTTTAGCAAGTCACATGATAAAGTATATAAAGAACAAGAAAAGGATCACATAAGCAATAATAGCAATATGATTGAGTTTCAAGACATTGAATTGTCTCGCCCCCTTTTAATATTATCCAAAAGTAAGGGGTAGAAGAGCATACAAAAAGGTCTTCTCCAAACACATTCAAGCAGATATACATACATGCAATCTCATAATTATATATCAATCAGAGATGAGAGAAATGCACAAGCTAGGTCATAATCAAAATATGGTGAAATATGGAACCAACTCATAAGAAATAACTGATCAAAGAGTAAGAGTGCATAGAAAATAGATTACAACTCATGAAGCATGTTCTCATAAAAGCAACTACAAGTGAGAATCGATGAAAGCTAAAAATAGTACATCTTAGATCATGTGCCCAGATGTTTTGAATACAAAAAAATCCTAGAAAGATATATATGATCAGAAAACTAGACTAAAAACTAAGAAACATCTACACATCTAAGATATCTATGTCCACAGCATCATCATCATCATCGGCATTAGGCTCATAGTCATTGTCTCCATATGAAGGTGCAGTAGCAGTGCCTTCATCACCAGAGTCACCACCAGAGCCATCACCATCACCATCACCATCATCATGATCATCCTCACCATCACTAGCATCCTCATCAGCATCAGTAGTCTCAGCATCAGTCTGGTCAGGAATATCCTCATCCATAGAAGGACTGAAGCCACGACTGATCCAATGAGCATTCTTCTCATCCCAAGTCATACCAAGAGCATTAAGCTCATTATCCTTAGGGAAGGAGGGAGTGGAATCACCTAGAATGGCAAGCAAAGTGGCCAAGGGGCCAACAAGAAATGGTAGGAAGATATGAGCAGGTCCACCAGTAGCAGAGGGTGTGGGAGCATCAGCGGTAGGCTCAGGGGTAGGGTAGTAGTGATGGTATGCATAGGATGCATAAACACTATCGAGGTATGGTTGGTAGGTGGGATAAGGGTGTGCATAGGATAAGTTCATGTTTGACATGATTGAACATAAATCCTAGTGCAGGTGCTCCTAGACCTGGAGGTTGTATGCCTGTTGGTGCATCATGTAACCCATGAGGGCTTCATTGGACACACAGAATGAGGCACGGCTAGGTCGGGGTGGCTGAGGAGGTGGATCTCAAGTAGAGGTAGAGGCAGGGGTAGCTGAGACATAGGTAGAGGGTGAAGCATTAGGTGTGGTGGAGGAAAGGATAGGCACGGATTTCTAAATGGTGGTCTCACCGATACACACTCCCTTCCTGACAAGTCTGTAGTGGAAGTCAGAGAAGAGTAATTTCTTAGTGGTAAACTGAAAAAGACCACATATCAGGGCAGGCTAAGGGGGATGGGTGCCATAGGTGTTCTTGATAGAGTCAAAGAAAGTCATATGATGGAGGATATATCTAGACCACTTGACTCTGACATTCTCTAAGATGCAGTAAATGATGCACCGCATTATTCTCTACAATATCTGTTTGATTTTTCTTTGGGTGGATGTTGCAGTTGACCACTAGGTCTAATATACACTTCTTGAGATCTAAGGAGGAGGAGGTAGGGTGCTCTTCTTCTTATAGGGAACATTAGGTTTATTTAGAAAGTGATGGATATTAGGGAGAGTGATCTCATTCTACTTGTAGAAACCTTCCAGGTCCAAAAGGTCAAAATACTCACCATAATCCTTACGTCAGGTGTCATTCTCATCATCTCCCAAAAACAAAACATTCAGGATATCCTCAGAGATTTGGAAGTTCTTCCCAGCAATCATGGAATTAAGGATCACTTGAGTATTCGGAGGGGGTACAAGGGATTCGTAATTCCAATGCAAATTTGCGTAGAAAATGTGGCTTTTGTTCTAGATATGGAATTATGAAAGCAATCATGCTTGACGACCAGGGCGGATAGGTGATGAACAGAAAGCAACCTCACCACTTGATCGATGATAGATTGACACCTAGGTCTAGGCTCAAAAAGGGCTCTAAAAGGAAAAGGATTCTTAGGAAGAAGGTCCTTATACCTATTAACAGCCTCTATTGAGACAAAGAGGGCTCATCGAAGGGAATCAAGTGAGAGGACAAAGAAGAGGATGGTGCATTGCTAGGGGTGGGTCTCTTTCTTCTATGAGAAGCCATGGAGGCAAAAAGAAGGAGAAGAAAAGAGAAAACACACAAAACAAACCACCAAAACCATTCACACCAAGGTTGAGCAAGGAGGAAGGTCTAGGACGGTCTATCTAGGTCAGATTAGGGCTAGGTTAGGGAAGGTAAGGTCTGGGGTGGAGATCTTAGGGCTATAAGAAGGGGAATCGGTTGACTATTCTCTAGTTGAGAGGGAGAATAGTCGGCCAAATACAACTTAAGTTGGCTTCAGCCCGCAGATCAGTAGAGTTCTGTGATTCAGAAGCTCGACCGGTTGGTCCATTCAGAATAGTTCTCGGCTATGGATCAGTCGAGTTTGTCCTGGGGGAAACTCGACCGATGGTCAACCTGACCTAAAACCATCAAACTTAATTTCTAGCCATTTTAATGCTAATTAAATTTATTTTTCAAGTCCACTATGTATATTAAACATACTTAGGCAAATATCACTCATCATTGGGTACTATTTTCTGATAAAACAACCGTTTACAAAAAATACCCAAAAAAGAGAAAAATAAGGCAAAATGAACATGAAAAAACAATTTTAAGCATATTAGCACTCAAAGATGATCAAGATAGATGCAAAACATATAGGATAGATGACTACTAGCTAGAATGCATATTAGATTCATCCAAATCAGTTGTAAGCAATTTTGATCTAATAAAATTAAATTTCTCTCTAGCTAGAGGTTTAGTGAAAATGTCTGCTAACTGATTTTTCGTGTCCACATTCGTGATATAAATATCCTTCTTGGCAATGTGATCACAAAGAAAATGATGCTAAACCTCTATATGTTTAGCTTTACTACACAATATAGGATTGTAAGACAAGTTAATTGCACTAGTATTGTCATAAAAGATAGGAGAAGCATCAAAATGAATGTTAAAGTCTTGGAGCATTTGCTTCATTCATAGGACCTAGGCACAACAACTCCCGGGTATAATGTACTCAGCCTCGGTGGTTCATAATGCCATGGTGCTTTGTTTCTTGGAGAAACAAGACACCAACCATGGTCCTAGGAGGAAATAAGTGTCACTTGTGCACTTTCTATCAATCAAGCAGCCTGCATAATCGGCATCACTATAGGAAGTAAGAGTAAAGTCCCTCGACTTGGGATATCATAGTCTAAAATGTTGAGTTTTGGCTAAGTACCTTAGAATCCTCTTAACATCTATCATATGATATTTCTTAGGATTTGATTGAAATCTACCACACAAGCCAACACTAAACATTATGTCAGGTCTAGAGGCAGTTAAGTAAAGTAAACTTCCAATCATACCTCTATAGAGCTTCTCATCTACCTTTTCACCTTCTTCATCTTTATCAAGTTTGGCGGTGTTTGACATGGGTGTGTCCATCATCTTGGTATTCTCCATCCCAAAGCACTTAAGTTGTTCATTTATGTACTTTCCTTGGTTAATGAAGTTCCCATCTTTTTTTTGGTATGAATGAAGTTCCCATCTTTTGTTTGCTTGATTTGAAAGTCAAGGAAGAATGTGAGCTCACCCATAATACTCATCTCAAACTCACTCTGTATAAGATCACTAAATACTTTGTAAAGATCAAGGTTAGTTCCGCCAAAAATAATATCATCAACATATATTTGAATAATAAGAAAATTGTTAGAAGTGTGCTTTAGAAACAAGGTAGAATCCACTTTGCCCATGATATAACCATGATCTAACAAAAAGTTTTTTAATTTTTCATACCAAGCCCTTGGTGCTTGTATGAGTTCATAGAGAGCTTTTTGCAACAAATAAATATGGTTAGGTAGATTATCATGTTCAAATCCTGTAGGTTGTGCAACATACACTTCCTCCTCAATTGTACCATTCAAAAATGCACTTTTCACATCCATTTGATACAAAAGAAAGTTTTTATGACTGGAAAAAGCAAGCAACATATGAATGGACTCAAGTCGAGCTACAGGTGCATATGTTTCATCAAAGTTAATACCTTCCTGTTGATTGTGGCCTTGAGCCACTAACCTTGCTTTGTTTCTTACCACTTTGCCTCTTTCATATAGCTTGTTGCGGTAGACCCATTTGGTGCCAATGATCTTTCTATCACTTGGTCTTGGCACAAGGGTCCAAACTTTATTCTTCTCAAATCGTTCCAGCTCCTCTTGCATATCTAGGATCCATTCTTCATCCCTAAGAGCTCCCTTGACATCTTTAGGCGCTAGTTGTGAGATGAAGGCGTTGTTGGCTTGTTCTTTGTTGAATTCAGCCTGCGTCTTCACTCTCTCAAAAGGATCACCTAAAATCATCTCATTAGGATGATTCTTTGCAAACTGAGGAGTTGGATCCTTCTTTTCATCATCTTTGTCTTCTTCTTGAGCAGCCACCTCTTTTTCCTTTTGGGTGATGTAGAGTTCTTTAAGAATGGAAATTACTTCATCTACAACATCATCATTTGAAATAATATCTTTGGGAATAGAGGGGTTAGTTTCATAAAACCTTACATTTATAGATTCTTCTACCTTAGGAAGATCAACATTATAAATTTTATATGCCTTGCTAGTAGTGATATAGCCAAGAAAGAAAGCCTTATATGATTTCAGATCAAACTTGTCAAGAGAATCCTTCATGTTCAAAACAAAACAATGACATCTAAAAACATGAAAATACTCGATAGAAAGCTTCCTACCATGCCATAGTTCATAGGGGGTTTTCTTAAGCGATGGATGAGTGAAAACACAATTTTACACATAACAAGAGGTACTAATAGCTTCAGCCCAAAACTTCTTAGGAGTATCAAACTCAAGAAGCATGGTCCTAGCCATCTCCTATAGAGACCTATTCTTCCTCTCTACAACCCCATTTTGTTGAGGTGTTCGAGGTGAAGAAAAGCTATGTGCATAACTCGATTCTTGGAAAAAATGCTCAAAAAGCTCATTTTCAAATTTTCCCCCATGGTCACTACGGATGGAAACAATCTGGCAAGAAGCTTCATTCTCAACTCATTTGCAAAAACTAGAGAAAACATCAAGTGTATCACTCTTTGAAATGAGAAAGAAGGTCTAAGTATATCTAGAGAAATCATCGACAATAACAAGGCAATAGTTGGAACCACGAAGCGATTGAGTTCTCATTGGTCCAAATAGATCAATATGAAGAAGCTCAAGATCTCTCTTAGTACTAAGAACTCCTTTGTATTTGAAGGAGGACTTGGTTTGCTTTCCTTGTGTGCAAGGTTGGCATTCTTCATCCTTTTCAAAATTCAATTTAGGAAGTCCCTTGACTAAGTCCTTTTTGCTCAACTTCTTTAATTGATGCATATTTACATGACCAAGCTGGCGGTGCCAAAGAGAAATATCATTCAAGTTGGCTATAAGACATCTACCAACCACAGGCTTAATAGAGTTAAGAACAATAATATAAATATTACCACTTCTAGTTCTCTTATATATGACTTGGTAGGTGAGGGAATCTAGAATCAAGCATTCAAAAGTAGTAAATAGAACAAGGTAACCATTATCACAAAGTTGACTAACACTTATTAAAGTGTTATGTAGGCCATCCACAAAAAGAACATTCTTGATACATAAGGATTTACCTACATCACCCTCACCTTTGACTTTACCTTTCTTATTGTCCCCAAAGGTGACGGATCCTCCTTTTTTCTTTGTGAAATTGTTGAAATGGCTTACATCATCGGTCATATGCTTTGTGCAGCCACTATCAACAATCCATCTATCTTTTCCTTGTAAGAAAGGAGAATGTTGGTTCCCAACTCAAACTTTGAGATCCAAAGTTAGCTTGGGGACCCATTTCAACTTTGGGTTGGTCCCCTTAGGCTTGTAAGGACAATAAGTGGAATAATGATCATCACATTTGCAATAAGAACAAACCATAGGATTCTTAGTGCCTGAAGATTCTCCTACAACGAAAGAGATCACCTTGATCATTTTCTTACCTTTGTCCTTACTCTTTCCCTTTGAGGCTCTCCCTACAAATCCCAAACCACTAGTACCCCTTTGTTGGGTAGAATGATCAAGGATTTCATTTAAGGAGTTCTTCCCTTTGAGGAATTTTTGCATGGATGCTCTTAATCTATGGTTATCATCATTCAAAGAAACAATAGTAGAAGATAAACTAGATATTTCATCCCTATCATGCACAAGATTAGCCTCAAGACATAAAGCTTTAGTAAGATATGAATCTTTTTCAAGAGAGATAGCAGCAACATTAACACTAGGCAACAAAGGTCTAGAAGATAGATCATTTACTTGACTAAGCAACCTAGCATTTTCAGATTTTAGCATTTGAATCTATTTAAGATAAACATCTCTCTCTTCTCTATGAGCATCAATAAGCAACTTAAATTCAGCATTTTTAGTTTTAAGCAATTCAAGTTCTTTTAGGCAATTTTGGTTATCTTCCTTAAGATTTTCAATGTTCTTAAGATAGATATAATTCTCAGCTTCAACCCCATTGTAGTGGAGCTCAAGATCAAGGTATTTCCCTTGCAAGTTATCTATACTCTCAAGATTTGTTTTCTCATTCAATTCCAAAATTTCAAGCTTAGCATAAAGATCATCAATAATTTTTCCTAACTATTTTCTTTTAGATTTACATTTAGCAAACGAAGAACATGTAGTAACAAGAATGTCAATAATATCTTCTTTAGGTAGTTCATGCAAGCTTACCTCACTTACCTCACCAATGTCTTCACTTGTAGAGGCCATGAGAGCAAGGTGGCACTCTCCATCTTCTTTGGAGCTAGAGTTTCTTGAAGATGAAGCTTCCCAAGCTGCATTAGTTGCATTCTTGTGTCTCTTTTCCTTCTTGTCCTTCCTCTTATGCTTGCTCTCCTTCTTGTAATCCTCTTCTTTCCTCTAGCTACTCTTATGGTAATACTTTTTTTACTTTGGGCATTCACTCTTGTAGTGCCCCTTTTGACCACACTTGTAGCATCTCGGAGTAGAGAAGGAGGCTTGCTTTCTCTTGAAGTGCTTGCCCTTAGTGTAGTCGGCTTAATGCTCACTAGGGCCTTCATCTTCACTAGAGGAGGGAGAGGAAGTCTGACAATAAAGTTGTTGTTGAAGGATGACAGCCTCCACTTATGCTTTAAAAGCAATATCTTTGATCTTCTTGGCTTCCTTCTCTTCTTTCTTAGCTTCTTCTTCTTGCTTGTCAAGTCTAGGCTCATGGGCTTGAAGATTGCCAATGACTTCTTCAGTTGGGATGTCCGCAAGGCTCCTCACTTCTTCAATGGAGGTGACCTTTGACTCCCATCTCTTTGGAAGAGTTCTCAAGATCTTAGAGTTTATGATGCCTCTTTCCAAAGGAGTGCCCAAAGCAGCCAGCCCATTATCGATGACATTCAACCTTGAATACATCTTTGCAATACCTTCTGTAAGAACCCTGGCCTTCATTTTGGGTTTACCCTGTTTGATTTGCCTAAACCTTGTGTTTAGAAGCTTGCTAATCACCTGAGGTTGTGATTAGGGTTTGTTTTTGCTTTGTGGTGCAACTTGCAAATAACCCAAGTTTTAGGGTTGATGTGCAAGTTTGTCACCTTGAGAGATGTTTTCTTTCTCCTTGCATCCTCTTGGGTTGAGAGGATGAGTTGGGCTTGTTGCTTGAGTAGTTTTGGGCCTTGTTGAGCTTTTTTGGTCTTTGCTTTGCCTTGTTGAGGCCTTGTGTCATGCAAAGAGCACCTTGGTGACCTGTGTCGCCCAGATGGGGTGTGTCACCCAGGTGGGGTGTGTCGCACAAGTGGGGTGTGTCACCCAATTGGGGTGTGTTGCCCAGTGGGCTGTGTTGCCCAAGGTGACCACTTTGACCTTGCCTTGTTTTTTTCACCATACCTTGGACAAGTGGTCGACCCTTTGTTAGTTCTTGGCATGACATGAGCATGTGGTTTAGCAAGGTGGCATGTCTTTAGACAAGTGGTGCCTTGGACATGCACATGTGGAGAAATACCAAGGTGGGTGCCCCATAGACCCTCTTGTATATATACAACCCTCTCTTCAGTTTCTTAGCTCTTTAGTTCCTTAGTTGCTTCCTTTCTCCTTTGGTGGCTGATACATCTCCTTGGTAGAGCAAGCTTGGTGGCCGATCTTCTTGGTGGAGTCTTTCTTCTTCTTCTTCTTCTTCTAGGTGGTGGCCAAACCCTAGAAGGGTCTTGCTTCCTTAGTAGGCATCTCCTCTCTCTCCTTAGCGCCTTCTTCTCCTTCTTGCTTGTTCTTAGTCCATGGTGGTTATGAGCTTTGCTTCTCTTCTTGTGGTGGCCGAAGGTGGGCTGATTTGGAGCTAAGAGCTTAAAGCTTGGTGCTTGGAGATTTGGATCTTGAGGAGCTTGCTTGAGGTGGTTACATAACTCCTAACCCTAGCTATACTACTTCTTTTTCTTGTTGCATGTTTATGTTTCATCTTGATCGTCCATGCATCTTGTTAGATATGTTTCTTGCTCTATTATGTACTTATAATCTTGTTGAACTTAACGGTTATGATGTTGATAGTTGTATGACCTTAGACCTTGTTGGCCGAGCCTATGGATTAGGTTTTCCTTGGGGAAATACCCCTTTCTCTCCTTGGTTTTGACAAGTGAGCTTGAGCTCTAGTGGTGTAGGCAAAACCCCTCTCTTCCTTAGTCATTAAGAGGTGAGTCTATATTCTAGTTGCTTGGGTAATACCCTACTCTCACCATGGATTTGAGAGGTGAGCCTTTGGTTGTTGATGACCTAGTTGAGGTTGAAGGGTTGACCGATATGGATGACCTACCTTGATGCCTGATATGTGATGGAGGTTGTGCAATACCCCTCTCTCTTGGTTGTTGAGAGGTGAGCCAACTCTCTTGATCTTTTAGGGTTTGATGATGTTGGTTTTCAGGTTGAAGATGACCAACCGATGTGGACCTTATTCTTTGCACGATACCCCTCTTCTAGGGTTTTTGCTTGGACGATATGTTAAGTTGAGTTATGTTGGCTTTGTTTCCTGAGATGGTTTTGGGAGTGTTGAACCCTAGATGTCCCTTGGTCGATATGGTGTTTAGAAGATACCTCTATTTTGTTCCTTGGGAGACATAGGGTGGTTTTATGTTGCTCGATATGGTGTTTAGGTGGTGGACCCTAGTTAGGTGCCTTAGTGATGACTGAGATGTTGTGCTTAACCTAGTTGGATGATAGAACATCTCGCAGTGCCTTGGTGTCATTTGTTATAGTGGGCTTGTTGGGCGATATAGTGTTGAGCTTGGGCACCATGACCTTGGACGATATAGTGAAGATGGTTGACCGATATGAACCCTAACCCTAATGGGTGATAGGGTCTTGACTGACACATCTAGTTGCCCGATACACCCCCTTGCTCTTTGGGAGCACGATACATACTCTTGGATCAGGTTGCACGACATAGCACTAGCCTTAGTTGCATGATATCCTTGGTGCACGGGTGCACGACACGGATGGACGATATGTGTGGCTAAGTGCCCCAACTGTTAGAGTTTTAGTGAGGGATATGATCCTACCCACTACCCCTTTGGGTGAGGGATGGTGCTGCCTACCACATCTCTAGTGAGGGAAGATAGTACCTTTGGTGAGGGTTATTCTTAATCCAGGAAACCCTAGTAGTTACTTTCTTATACCTTGTGGATAATGGGTTATGGATGAAAGGTTGTGACCAATGATGTATGAGTAGGATATGGTTGTGTAATCCTTAGGGATGTATTCCTTGATAATGGTCATGCCCATGAGATATTAAGGCATAGTGAATGTCTGTGGTTTGATTACAATAATGTAATTGGTTTACAAGATACAGCTTGTGCATCATGTAACTATGATCATGGATGTTGTTCCAATAATGTACCTTCAATCCTAAATAGCATGATAATGGTAAAGATCTATGTTTGGTGATTCAGTTATCTCTCTTGATATGCATACTAACCATGCAGGTGAATCAAGTGAATTCATAGCCAGGTAAGAGCTATGAGGTATATGTGTGATGATAATCCTTGTTGATGGGATAACATGTATCACCTGTATGATGTGAAAAGGTCTGTGGACCTGATAAAGGCTGAGTGCCTAGTTGAGGTGTTATCCTATGATGTTGAGATAAGGGATTGCTATCCCATGGTGATCATGTAAGCCTTGAGAGGCAGTGGCACTCTGTGATGAGGGATTGAGATCCCATGATAATGTGATAATGACAGTAATAATGTAACTCAATGATGTTTATGTTTTACAACTTGGTTGCCTCAACAATCCACTTAAAATATACTAATTAATTATAGTGGAACATATCATGTAGTTTTCCCTGGCCATAGATCCATCATCATTAGTAATTGGTGATACTAAAACAATTTTATCCTACGGGATTACCTAGAGTGCATATTTTTGAATATGCGGGGTTTCTCCTAGCCGGAAGTATGAGGATTGGAGTACAATTGTGGTTTTGTATAGAGAACGGTGAATAGGCTCATGGCTTAGTGATTGTAGAGCATGGTGAATAGGACCATGGCTTAGTATTATAGAAGGGTAGCCTACGGAGCAGACCATGTGGCTGAGGCCACTCAAGCAAGAGATTGTGGTCCTGCTTTGGTTTTCATGTACTAATCATGAAGAGGTGAGGTCATGGAGTCTGGCTCTCCCATTGACCTTGTATGGCACTGGTTTTTGGGCTTTGTAGACAAAGTTTCTCACTTCCTCAGGGCATAATAAATCGTAATCCAACCGTATAGAATATATTGCTTAAGGCAAAACATGGAACATTGATTGAGGTCTTGCTTGTATAGTTGATCGAGTTATACCTTGTAGCTATTTGTATGATCCTTATATTTTGTGATAAGTTCTTATAAATCATATCTTGTTAATCATGTTACATGAAGAAATATCTAGTTATATGCCTCTTGGATATCTTGTAAGATTGTTAATAAAATAAGTTGTGCTCAGGATGATACTCTTATGATCTGCTGATATCAGTTTTCTACTTTACCTGCTTTACCTGAAGTTTTATAGTTTCGGTGGGGAGTTATGGTTCTCACTGGGACTGTGTATCTCAACCCGTTGGTTTACAACCTTTTTAGGTGATCTCGCTAGACGTGATGGTGGTCGAGAGGTTGCGGTCAAGCAGCAAGAAGAGCAGTAAGAGGCAAGAGATAGATATGTTGTTGTTTTGGTTGTTTTTTAGTAGAGTCCTAGAGTCATCCATGTACTCTCAGGTCTTGAGAGGTGTTTGACGATGTTTTACAATGTATAGCTAATGTAGCTTGTATATCCTACTACTATCCTGATGTGGCCCGTTATGTATTTACAAATAGGTGATGAACTCTGGTGCTGACAGGACAAGTGGTTCCTATAAGTTGTGGACATGTATCCATGCTTGTGCATATTTATATAACATGTTTCCTTATAGGATGAGGATCTGGATGTAATAAGTTCTCTTTTATCTACTTTCTGCAAGAGGTTTTAATTAACCCGTGTTTTCAGTAATATGTGGTTTATGGTGTTTCTGCACATTTTTGCATGGCATTTCATTGTCTGTGTGATAGCGGGATGTGGCGCCACAAGTTTGGTATCAGAGCTCTAGGTTCGCTAAGTTTACAGGGATCTAGGACTAGGTTCGTGTCTGTTCTTTTGAGTATTCCATATTTTCTTACAATAACCTTCTACCCTCAGATGAAGATAAATCTTAAAGATGTCTAGAAACCATGAAGAACATGTTGCCAAGAGCAGCGATGTTGCATCAGTTGATGGAGCAAGAGTGCAGGCACATGAAGATCGGGTGCATGTGGTCGCCCAACTTGACCCAGTCATTCTTGAAAACCCTACCTATCAGCAGCTTATGGGGCAGTTGATGACTACAATGGATCACATGGTGGATAGATTGCCAGTGCCTCCGCCAAGAGCACAGGCTCCCCATGGTGAATCTTTGGGTATTGGGAAGATCTTTAAGCGGCTTCACTGATTCGGAGCTTCGAATTATGCTAGAACGCTTGATCCAACAAATGCAGATCTATGGCTGACAGGTCTAGAGAAGGCCTTCCGGATCCTCGACATCCCTGAAGTAGACAAAGTTAAGCACGCTGCCTACCTTCTCAAGGGTAGTGTTGGTCATTGGTGGGCCATCGAGGAGGAGAAGCGAACCAGTGAGGTGATCTGTTGGGAAGTCTTCCGATGGGAGTTCGTGAGCTGATACTTCCTGAAGACGTATCTGGACGAGAAGATCAACCAGTTTGAGCATCTGCACCAAGGATCGATGGGCACCACTGAGTATGAAGCCAAGTTTATGGACCTGTTGAGGTTTTGTCCTCACATGGTGGCAACAGATGAGGAGAAAATCAGGCAGTTTGAGAAAGGTTTGAGTGTCGAGTTGTCGACACATGTTGTTGCTTTGGAGAACTAGGAGTGGTTGCCACATTTTTGGAGTCTATCCAGAGGATAGAATGGTCGGTCCGAGAGAAGAGAGAGACTATGACCAAGACAAGGTCTGCTTAGTTTCATAAATAGAGGTTTGATAGCCACAACAAGCTGAGGTTTTCTGCACCTTTTGTAAGGCAAGGTTCTAGTGCACCTTCATAATGGTCTCGGAGTAAGGGAAGAGAGCATGGATTTTCGCCATCCAGAGCTTACAGCATAGCTTCAGTAGCAGTAACAGGGCTATCTAGGCCATAGTTAGAGGATAGGTCATGCTATCTCTGTGGACAGACCGGGCATTTGAGGTCAAATTGCCCAAGGAAAGATGTTGAAGTGACGCAGCAACCAAGGCAAAGTCAACAAGTGTCAGACAAACAGTAGTCTAGTGGTGACCAAGGGCGAGGATGCGGTCAAGCGTCGCAGGAAGGATCGTATACTCAAGGAAGCAGAGGATGTGGACAGCAAGCAATGGCTCGATTCTACACTATGAGTCAGTCGGAGGCGATAGTCAACCCGCTAGTGGTGGCAGGTCAGATGGAGTTATTTCATTCTGATTTGTCTTCTTCTTGTTTTATATTTGTTCTGGTTGACCCGGGTACTATGCACTCTTTTATCGCACGTAGTATGTTTGATAGTTGTCTTTTACTTGTTAGTTGTAAGAGGGATAGTTTGTTGTTAGAAACCCCTCTTGTTGGACCCGCGTTGCTTCGAGAGGAGTGTCCATCTTGTGTTCTATCTTTTTCGGGACACAGTTAATGAGTGGATCTTATACCACTTGATATGCATAGATTTGATGTGATCCTTGGGATGGATACCTTAGAGAAGTATAAGGTTGTGTTGGACTGTGGTTCCAAGCTAGCAATGTTTGTTGACGATGGTGAAAAGTGGATCTTTCAGGGAGATAGAAATATTCTTCCGACATGTCTAGTGTCAGCTATGGTGGTAGAGAATTTGTTGCGATAAGGATGTAAGGCATTCTTAGCCCATGTTGTGGATGTCAAGGCAAAAGTTACTAGCCTTGAGGAGGTTCTCGTTATCTGAGAGTTTGCGGATGTGTTTCCCGATGAGTTTCCCAGTGTTCCACCACCTCGAGAGATAGACTTTGAGATCAATCTGGTGCTAGGAACACAACCAGTTGCTCAGACACCGTACAGGATGGCTCCATCCGAGATGGCAGAGCTAAAGAAGCAGTTACAGGAGTTGCTGGATAAAGGTTTCATTAGACCTAGAACATCACCGTGGGTGCTCCAGTCCTGTTCGTAAAGAAGAAGGATGGATCGATATGTTTGTGCATAGATTACTGGTAGTTGAACAAAGTTACGATCAAGAACAAGTACATGTTCCCAAGAATAGACGATATGTTCGATCAGTTGTGTGGTGATACATTGTTCTCAAAGATTGATCTATGGTCTGGATATCATTAGTTGAGGAATAAGGATGAGGACATACCAAAGTCAGCTTTTAGGATGAGGTATGGTCACTTTGAGTTTGTGGTTATGCCATTTGGGCTAACCAATGTGCTAGCTACTTTCATGGATCTAATGAATAGGGTGTTACGTCCATTTCTAGATCAGTTTGTTGTACTTTTTATAGATGACATCTTGATCTATAGTCGGGATAGTCAAGAGAATGAATAGCATCTTCGACAAGCGTTGACTCTTCTATGCCAACATCAGTTGTATGCCAAGTTTAGTAAGTGTGAGTTCTGGTTGAAAGAAGTGACTTTCTTGGGTCATGTGATATTTGTAGAAGGAGTCAGAATGGACCCTAAGAAGGTGGAGTCAGTTGCAGAATGGGAGCAACCAAAGACGCCGACTGAAGTTCATAGTATTTTGGGTTTAGCAGGATACTACCGGAGGTTTATAAGGATCTTCAGCATGATCGCATTACCATTGATAAAGTTGACCAGAAAGGATGTACCTTTTATTTGGAATGATCATTGTCAGAAAGCTTTCCAAAGTTTGAAAGAGAAGATGACTAGTGCTCCAGTGTTGGTGTTGCCAGAGCCTGGGAAAGTCTATATTATTTTCTGTGATACTTCCAAAAAAGACATGGGATGTGTGCTAATGCAGGAAGATCATGTGGTTTCTTTTGCTTCATGACAGTTTAAGAAACATGAGGAGAATTATTTGACACATGATTTGGAGCTGGCTGTGGTGGTCCATGCATTAAAGATTTGGAGACACTATCTTTATGGGGAAGTGTGTTAGATCTTTACGGATCATAAGAACTTGTAGTACATCTTCTCGTAGAGTGAGCTGAACATGCGACAGAGTCACTGGATGGAGATGATCAATGATTATGATTGCACAATTGAGTATCATCCTGGTAAGGTGAACGTGGTAGCTGATGTGATTAGCAGAAAGGCTTCTTCTCTTCCTATGAAGAAGGCACAGTTGAGTTTCTTGGTATTCCATAGGAGGGATATGTTTGTCTCTTTGCGATAGATGAACGTATAGTTGGAAGTCTCCTTGTTAGCAGGATTATTGACACAAATGCAACTAAATCCTACTTTGATACATCAGATCAAAGATGCACAGCAGGCAGATGCTTCAGTTCAGTTAATCAGATCAGAGTTTGGCAGTGAAAAGCGTGATGGGTTCCATGAGTCTGAGGATGGACTAGTTTTCTATCATGGTAGGATGGTGGTCCCCGATGTTGATGATTTGAGGAGGTTAGTGCTCGAGGAAGCACACACATCGATGTATGCCATGAATCTAGGTGTCACCAAGATGTATCATAATCTGAAAGATCTGTATTGGTGGCCTGGCTTGAAGAGAGATGTAGTTGAGTTTGTGGCTAGGTGTGTGGTATGCCACCAAGTCAAGGTTGAGCATCAGAAGCCGACGGGTACGTTGCAACCCATTCCAATACCACAGTGGAAATGGGATCATATAACCATGGATTTCATAGTTGGTCTGCCGAGGACAACTAAGAATCATGATTCCATCTGGGTAATAGTGGATAGATTGACAAAGTCTGCTCATTTCATACCTGTGAAAACAACGTATACAGCAGAGAAGCTTTCTCAAGTGTATGTGGATGCGATAGTGCATTTTCACGGTGTGCCCGCAACAATAGTCTCTGACAAAGGACCCCAGTTCACGAGTCATTTTTGGGAACAGTTGCACAAAGCATTGGGAATGCAGTTGAGGTTCAGTACTGCTTTCCACCCGCAGATAGATGGACAGTCTAAAAGGACTATTCAGACATTGGAGTATCTTCTCTGAGAGTGTGTTCTACAGTTCTTAGGCATTTGGGATGTGCATCTTAGTTTGATAGAGTTCGCCTACAACAATAGTTACCAGCGGAGCATCGACATGGCTCCTTATGAGGCTTTATATGGCAAGAAATGCAGATCTCCTTTATGCTGGTAGGAGTCGGGTGAGTATCAGCTTTTGGGTCTTGAGTTAGTGCAACAGACAATAGAAAAGATCAAAGTGATACAGCAACAGTTGAAAGCAGCACAGGACAGACAGAAGTCGTATGGAGATAATCCCCAACGACCTTTAGAGTTCCAAGTGGGAGACAAGGTGTACCTTAAAGTCTCACCATGGAAAGGTGTGCTAAGGTTTGGCCAGAAAGGCAAGCTGGCACCCAGGTATATGGGGCCATATCCAGAAATAGCACGTGTTGGCAAGGTAGCTTATAAGTTAGAGTTTTTGCTAGAGTTGCACAGGTTACATCCGGTGTTCCATGTCAGTATGCTGAAGAAAAGTCATCCAGATACAGGGACAGTGATACAGCCAGTTGAGGTTGAGCTTGATGAAGATGTGACCTATGAGGAAGGTCCAGTGATGATTCTTGACAGAAGAGTGAAGAAGTTGATAAGGAAGGACCTAGTGATTGTGAAGGTTCTTTGGCATCATTGTGGCATTGAGGAAGCCACGTGGGAGCTCAAGGAAGAGATGAGGAGGAAGTATCCCTCACTTTTATCTTTAGATTTTGGGGGCAAAATCCCTTTGTAGAGGTTTATGGCTTGTAAGGACCCTGACCTTCATTTTGGGTTTACCCTGTTTGCTTTGCCTAAACCTTGTGTTTAGAAGCTTGCTAATCACTTGAGGTTGTGATTAGGGTTTGTTTGTGCTTTGTGGTGCAACTTGCAAATAACCCAAGTTTTAGGGTTGATGTGCAAGTTTGTCACCTTGAGAGATGTTTTCTTTCTCCTTACATCCTCTAGGGTTCAGAGGATGAGTTGGGCTTGTTGCTTGAGTTGTTTTGGGCCTTGTTGAGCTTCGTTGGGCTTTGCTTTGCCTTGTTGAGGCCTTGTGTCATGCAAAGAGCACCTTCGTGACCTGTTTCGCCTAGATGGGGTGTGTCACCAAAGTGGGGTTTGTCACCCAAATGGGATGTGTCACCCAGTGGGATGTATCGCCCAAGGTGACCACTTTGACCTTGCCTTGTTTTTGTCACCATACCTTAGATAGATGGCTGATTCTTTGTTAATTGGTGGCATGACATGAGCATGTGGTTTAGCAAGGTGGCATGGCTTTGGAAGTGTAGTGCCTTGTACATGCACATGTGGAGAAACACCAAGGTGGGGTGCTCCATAGACCCTCTTCTATATATACAACCCTCTCTTCAGTTGCTTACTATTTAGTTCCTTAGTTGCTTCCTTTCTGCTTTGGTGGCCGATACATCTCCTGGGTAGAGCAAGCTTGGTGGTCGATCTCCTTGGTGGAGTCTTTCTTCTTCTTCCTCTAGGTGGTGGCCAAACCCTAGAAGGGTCTTGCTTCCTTGGTAAGCATCTCCTCTCTCTCCTTAGCACCTTCTTCTCCTTCTTGCTTGTTCTTCAGCCATGGTGGTTATGAGCTTTGCTTCTCTTATTGTGGTGGCCGAAGGTGGGGTGCTTTGGAACAAAGAGCTTAAAGTTCGGTGCTTGGAGCTTTGGAGCTTGAGGATCTTGCTTGAGGCGGGTTACATAACTCCTAACCCTAGCTATACTACTTCCTTTTCTTGTTGCATGTTTATGTTTCATCTTGATCGGCCATGCATCTTGTTAATTATGTTTCTTGCTCTATTATGTACCTATAATCTTGTTGGACTTAGCGGTTATGATGTTGATAGTTGTATGACCTTAGACCTTGTTGGTCAAACCTATGGATTAGGTTTTCCTTGGGGCAATACCCCTTTCTCTCCTTGGTTTTGAGAAGTGAGCTTGAGCTCTAGTGGTGTAGGCAAAACCCCTCTCTTCCTTAGTCGTTGAGAGGTGAGTCTATATTATAGTTGCTTGGGCAATACCCTACTCTTACCATGGATTTGAGAGGTGAGCCTTTGGTTGTTGATGACCTAGTTGAGGTTGAAGGGTTGACCGATATGAATGACCTACCTTGATGCTCGATATGTGATGGAGGTTGTGTAATACCCCTCTCTCTTGGTTGTTGAGAGGTGAGCCAACTCTCTTGATCTTTTAGGGTTTGATGATGTTGATCTTCATGTTGAAGATGACCAACCGATGTGGACCTTGTACTTTGCATGATACCCCTCTTCTAGGGTTCTTGCTTGGATGATATGTTAAGTTGAGTTATGTTGGCTTTGTTTCCTGAGATAGTTTTGGGAGTCTTGAACCCTAGATGTCCTTTGGCCAATATGGTGTTTAGCAGATACCTCTATTTTGTGCCTTGGGCGACATAGGGTTGTTATGTGTTGCCCGATATGGTGTTTGAGTGGTGGACCCTAGTTAGGTGCCTTAGTTGTGACCGAGATGTTGTGCTTAACCTAGTTGGATGATAGGACAACTCACAGTGCCTTGGTGTCGTTTATTGTAGTGAGCTTGTTGGGCGATATAGTGTTGAGCTTGGGCGCCATGACCTTAGCCGATATAGTGAAGATGGCTGCCCGATATGAACCCTAACCCTAATGGGCGATTGGGTCTTGACCGACACATCGAGTTTCCTGATACACCCCCTTGCTCTTTGGGTTCATGATACATACTCTTGGATCAGGTTGCACAACACAGCACTAGCCCTGGTTGCATGATATCCATGGTGCATGGGTGCACGACATGGATGGCCGATATGTGTGGCTAAGTGCCCCAGTCGTTAGAGTTTTAGTGAGGGATATGATCCTGTCCGCTACCCCTTTGGGTGAGGGATGGTGCTTCCTGCCACATCTCTAGTGAGGGAAGATAGTACCTTTGGTGAGGGTTATGCTTAACCCGGGAAACCCTAGTACTTACTTTCTTGTACCTTATGGATGATTGGTTATGGATGAAAGGTTGTGACCAATGATGTATGACTAGGCTATGGTTGTGTAATCCTTAGGGATGTATTCCTTGATAATGGTCATGCTCATGAGATATTAAGGCATAGTGAATGCCAGTGGTTTGATTACAATAATGTGAAGTGTTTACAAGATACAACTTGTGCTTCATGTAACTATGATCATGGATGTTGTTCCAATCATGTACCTTCAACCCTAAATAGCATGATAATCGTAAAGATCTATGTTTGGTGATTCAGTTATCTCTCTTGATATGCATACTAACCATGCAGGTGAATCAAGTGAATTCATAGCCAGGTAAGAGCTATGAGGTATACGTGTGATGATAATCCTTGTTGATGGGATAACATGCATCACCTGTATGATGTGAAAAGGTATGTGGACCTGGTAAAGGTTGAGTGCCTAGTTGAGGTGTTATCCTCTGATGTTGAGATAAGGGATTTCTATCCCATGGTGATATCTAAGCCTTGAGAGGCAGTGGCACTCTATGATGAGGGATTGAGATCCCATGATAATGGGATAATGATAGTAATAATGTAACTCAATGTTGTTTATGTTTTACAACTTGGTTGCCTCAACAATCCACTTAAAATATACTTATTAATTATAGCGGAACATATCATGTAGTTTTCCCTGGCCATAGATTCATCATCGTCAGTAATTGGTGATGGTGAAACAGGTTTATCCTGCAGGATTACCTGGAGCGCATATTGTTGAATATGTGGGGTTTCTCCTAGCCGAAAGTAGGAGGATTGGAGTACAACTAGGGGTGAGCATCGGTCCAAAACCGGACCGGACCGGACCGGACCGGACCGAGGACCAAAAATCAATAATTTTTGGACCGTTGACCGGACCGTTTGGTGGTCGGACCAGACCGAGACCGGACCGTTTTGATCGCGGACCGGACCGGACCGTTTGGACCGCAATCAGCCTTTTTTAGATGTTTTACAACTTATTTAATTATACAAAGTTGATAATCTTAGTCACTTCTAACAATTATATAACTTTAGTATCAAACATTTATACTAGTAGTACTTATATATGTACTTTATTTGTAGTTATTATAGAATACACCTTCAAATATATATGGATTTTATATAAAAGTTAGTCTGCGGTCCGGACCGGACCAGACCGGTTTTGGACCAGACCGGACCGGACCGGACCGAAGACCGAATTTATCGAATTTATTGGACCGCAGACCGGACCGAAGTTGAAATGGACCGGACCGAACCGGACCGAATTGAGCGGTCCGGTCCGGTTTTGCGGTCTAGACCGAGATTTGCTCACCCCTAAGTACAACTACGGTTATGTATAGAGCATGGTGAACAGGCCCATGGCTCAGTGATTGTAGAGCTTGGTGAATAGGCCCATGGCTCAGTATTATAGAAGGGTAGCATGCGGAGCTGACCCTGTGGTTGAGGCCACTCAAGCAAGAGACTGCGGTCCTACTTTGGTTTTCATGCACTAATCACGAAGTGGTGAGGTCATGGAGTTTGGCTCTCCCATTAAACTTGTATGGCACCAGTTTTTGGGCTTCGAAGCCAAAGGTTGGATTTGAGCGGGACGGATCACTTTCTTAGGGCATAATAAATTGTAATCCAGCCGTATAGAATATATTGCTTAAGGCAAAACACAGAACATTTATTGAGGCCTTACTGGTATAGTTGATCGATTTATACCTTGCAACTATTTGTACGATCCTTATATTTTGTGTTAAGTTCTTATAAAGCTTATCTTGTCAATCATGTTCCATAAAGAATATCTGGTTATATGCCTCTTGGATATCTGGTAAGATTGTTAATAAAATAAGTTCTACTTAGGATGTTGCTCTTATGATCTGTTGATATCATTTATCTGCTTTACCTGTTTAACCTAAAGTTTTATAGTTTCGACGAGGAGTTATGTTTCTCGCTAGGACTATGTGTCTCACCTCATTAGTTTAAAACCTTTTTAGGTGATCGTGCTAGACGTGGTGGTGGTCGTGAGGTTGCGGTCGAGCAGCAAGAAGAGCAGTAGGAGGAAAGAGATGGATATGCTGCTATTTTGGTTGTTTTGTAGTAAAGTCCTAGAGTCATCCATGTACTCTCAGGTCCTCGTAGGTGTTTGACGATATTTTACGATGTATAGCTGATGTAGCTTGTATATCCTACTGCTGGCCTGATGTGGCCCGTTATGTATGTACAAATAGGTGATGAACTCTGGTGCTGACAGGACAGCCGGTTCCTATAAGATGTGGACATGTATCCATGCTTGTGCATATTTATATAATATGTTTCCTTGCAGGATGAGGATCTGGATGTAATAAGTTCTCTTTTATTTTCTTTTCACAAGTGGTTTTAATTAACTCGTGTTTTCGGTAATATGTGCTTTATGGTGTTTCTGCACGTTTCCACGTGGCATTTCATTGTATGTGTGATAGCGGGATGTGGCGCCACAAGTTTGGTATCAGAGCTCTAGGATTACTAATTTTACAGGGATCTAGGACTAGGTTCGTGTCTGTTCTTATGAGTATTCCAAATTTTCTTACAATAACCTTCTGCCCTCAGCGGAATACAAAGCTTAAAGATGTCTGGAAACCATGAAGAACATGCTACTGAGAGCAGCGATGATGCATCAGTTGATGGAGCAAGAGTGTAGGCACATGAAGATCGGGTACTTGAGGTCCCCCAATTTGACCCAGCCATTCTTGAAAACCCTCCCTATCAGTAGCTTATGGGGTAGTTGATGGCTACAATGGATCACATGGTGGATAGATTTCCAGTGCCTCCGCCAGGAGCACAGGCTCCCCATGGTGAATCTTTGGGTATTGGGAAGACCTTTGAGCGGCTTCGCTAAGTCGGAGCTTCATATTATGCTGGAACGGCTGATCCAGCAGATGCAGATATTTGGCTAATAGGTCTAGAGAAGGCCTTCTGGATCCTCGACATCCCCGAAGCAGACAAAGTTAAGCACACTGCCTACCTTTTGAAGGGTAGTGCTGCCACTGGTGGGCCATCAAGGAGGAGAAGTGACCCGGTGAGGTGATCTATTGGGACATCTTCTGACGGGAGTTCATGAGTCGATACTTCCCGAAGACGTATCTGGACGAGAAGATCAACCAGTTTGAGCATTTGCGCCAAGGATCGATGGGCATCGCTGAGTATGAAACAAGTTTATAGACATGTTGAGGTTTTTTCCTCACATGGCGGCAACAGATGAGGAGATAATCAGGCGGTTTGAGAAAGGTTTGAGTGTCGAGCTGTCGACACATGCTGCTGCTTTGGAGAATTGGGAGCGGTTTGCCATGTTTGTGGAGTCTGTATGGAGGATAGAATGGTCGGTCCGAGAGAAGAGAGATACTATGACCAAGAAAAGGCCTGCTTAGTTTCAGAAACAAAGGTTTAATAGCCACAAGAAGCCGAGGTTTTCTGCGCCTTTTGTAAAGAAAGGTTCTAGTGCACCTTCACAGTGGTCTCTGAGTAAGGGAAGAGGGCATGGATTTTCACCATCCAGAGCTTACAGCACAGCTTCAGTAGCAGTAACAGGGCCATCTAGGCCGCAGTTAGAGGATAGGCCATGTTATATCTATGGATAGACTGGGCATTTGAGGTCAAATTGCCCAAGGAAAGATGTTGAAGTGACGCAGCAACCAAGGCAGAGTCAACAAGTGTCAGATAGACAACAGTCTAGTGGTAATCGAGGGCGAGGACACGTTCAAGCATCACAGGAAGGATCGTCTTCTCAAGGAAGCAGAGGACGTGGACAGCAAGCAACGGCTCGATTCTACGCTATGAGTCAGCCGGAGGCGATAGTCAACCCGCGAGTGGTGGCAGGTCAGATGGAGTTATTTCATTCTGATTTGTTTTCTTCTTTCTTTATATCTATTCTGGTTGACCCGGGTACTATGCACTCTTTTATCGCATGTATTATGCTTGATAGATGTCTTTTACATGTTAGTTGTAAGAGGGATAGCTTGTTGTTAGAAACCCCTCTTGTTGGACATGCGTTGCTTCGAGAGGAGTGTCCATCTTGTATTCTATCTTTTTCAGGACACAGTATATGAGTGGATCTTATACCACTTGATATGCATGGATTTGATATGATCCTTAGGATGGATACCTTAGAGAAGTATAAGGTTGTGTTGGACTGTGGTTCCAAGCAAGCAGTGTTTGTTGACGATGGTGAAAAGTGGATCTTTCAGGGAGATAGAAAGATTCTTCTAACATGTCTAGTGTCAGCTATGGTGGCAAAGAAGTTGTTGTGGCAAGGATGTAAGGCATTCTTAGCCCATGTTGTGGATGTCAAGGAAAAAGGTCCTAGACTTGAGGAGGTGCTCGTTATCCAAGAGTTTGTGGATGTGTTTCCCGATGAGTTCCCCAATTTTCCCCCACCTTGAGAGATTGACTTTGAGATCAATCTGGTGCTAGGAACACAACCAGTTGCTCAGACACTGTATAGGATGGCTCCAGCCGAGATGGCAGAGCTGAAGAAGCAGTTACAGGAGTTGTTGGATAAAGGTTTCATCAGACTGAGCACATCGTTGTGGGGTGCTCTTCTCCTATTTGTAAAGAAGAAGGATGGATCAATGCGTTTGTGCATAGATTACCGGTAGTTGAACAAAGTTACGATCAAGAACAAGTACCCGTTGCCAAGAATAGACGATCTATTCGATCAGTTGTGTGGTGCTATAGTGTTCTCAAAGATTGATCTACGGTCTGGATATCATCAGTTGAGGATTAAGGATGAGGGCATACCAAAGTCAGCTTTTAGGATGAGGTGTGGTCACTTTGAGTTCGTGGTTATGCCGTTTGGGCTAACCAATACGCCTGTTGCTTTCATGGATCTAATGAACAGGGTGTTCCGTCTATTTCTAGATCAGTTTGTTGTAGTTTTTATAGATGACATCTTGATCTATAGTCGGGATAGTCAAGATCATGAACAACATCTTTGACAAGTGTTGACTCTTCTACGCCAACATCAGTTGTATGCCAAGTTTAGTAAGTGTGAGTTCTGGTTGAAAGAATTGACTTTCTTGGGTCATGTGATATCTACATAAGGAGTCAGAATGGACCCTAAGAAGGTGGAGTCAGTTGCAGAATGAGAGAAACCAAAGGCGCCGACTGAAGTTTGTAGTTTTCTGGGTTTAGCAGGATACTACCGGAGGTTTATAAGGAACTTCAGTGTGATTGTGTTACTGTTGACAAAGTTGACCAAGAAGGATGTACCTTTTGTTTGGAATGATCATTGTCAACAAGCTTTCCAAAGTTTGAAAGAGAAGTTGATTAGTGCTCCAGTGTTGGTGCTGCCAGAGCCTGGGAAAGGCTATGTTGTTTTCTATGATGCTTCCAAGAAAGGCATGGGATGTGTGCTAATGCAGGAAGATCATGTGGTTTCTTTTGCTTCGCGACAGCTTAAGAAACATGAGGAGAATTATCTGACACATGATTTGGAGCTGGTTGTGGTGGTCCATGCGTTAAAGATTTGGAGACACTATCTTTATGGGGAAGTGTGTCAAATCTTTACGGATCATAAGAACTTGAAGTACATCTTCTCATAGAGTAAGCTGAACATACGATAGCATCATTGGATGGAGCTGATCAATGATTATGATTGCACCATTGAGTATCATCCTGGTAAGGCGAATGTGGTAGCTGATGTGCTTAGTAGAAAGTCTTATTCTCTTCATGTGAAGAAGGCACAGTTGAGTTTTTTGGTATGCCATAGGTGGGATATGTTTGTCTCTTTGCGATAGATGAACGTAAAGCTGGAAGTCTCCTTGTTAGTAGGATTGTTGGCACAGATGCAAGTAAATCCTACTTTAAGATAACAGATCAAAGATGCATAGCAGGAACATGCTTCTTTTCAGTTAATCAGATCAGAGTTTGGCAGCGAAAAGCATGATGGGTTCCATGAGTCTGAGGATGGACTACTTTGCTATCATAGTAGGATGGTGGTCCCCGATGTTGATTATTTGAGGAGGTTAGTGCTCGAGGAAGCACACACATCGATGTATGCCATGCAACCAGGTGTCACCAAGATGTATCATAATCTGAAAGATCTGTATTGGTGGCCTAGCTTGAAGAGAGATGTAGCTGAGTTTGTGGCTAGGTGTGTGGTATGCCAGCAAGTCAAGGCTGAGCATCAGAAGTCGATGGGTACGTTGCAACCCATGCCAATACCACAGTGGAAATGGGATCATATAACGATGAATTTCATAGTTGGTCTGTTGAGGACAACTAAGAATCATGATTCCATCTGGGTGATAGTGGACAGATTGACAAAGTCTGCTCATTTCATACCTGTGAAAACAACGTATATAATAGAGAAGCTTTCTCAAGTGTATGTGGATGAGATAGTGTGTTTGCACGGCGTGCCCACAACAATTGTCTCTGACAAAGGACCCCAGTTCATGAGTCATTTTTGGGAACAGTTGCACAAAGCATTGGGAATGCAGTTGAGGTTCAGTACTGCTTTCCACCCGTAGACAGATGGACAATCTAAAAGGGACTATTCAAACATTGGAGGATCTTCTCCGAGAGTGTGTTCTATAGTTCCTAGGCATTTGGGATGTGCATCTTAGTTTGATAGAGTTTGCCTACAACAATAGTTACCAGCGGAGCATCGACATGGCTCCTTATGAGGCTTTATATGGCAAGAAATGCAGATCTCCTTTATGCTGGTATGAGTCGGGTGAGTATCAGCTTTTGGGTCCTGAGTTAGTGCAACAGCCAATAGAAAAGATCAAAGTGATACAGCAATAGTTGAAAGCGGCACAGGACAGACAGAAGTCGTATGGAGATAATCATTGATGACCTTTAGAGTTCCAGGTGGGAGACAAGGTGTACCTTAAAGTCTCACTATGGAAAGGCGTGTTATGGTTTGGCTGAAAAGGCAAGTTGGCACCCAGGTATATGGGGCCATATCCGATAATAGCACGTGTTGGCAAGGTAGCTTATAAGTTAGAGCTATCGCCAGAGTTGCATAGGTTACATCTGGTGTTCCATGTCAGTATGTTGAAGAAAAGTCATACAGATATAGGGACAGTGATACAGCCAGTTGAGGTTGAGCTTGATGAAGATGTGACCTACGAGGAAGGTCCAGTGATGATACTTGACAGAAGAGTGAAGAAGTTGAAAAGGAAGGACCCGGTGCTTGTGAAGGTTCTTTGGCATCATCATGGCATTGAGGAAGCCGCGTGGGAGCTCGAGGAAGAGATGAGGAGGAAGTATCCCTCACTTTTCTCTTCAGATTTCGAGGGCAAAATCCCTTTGCAGAGGTTTATGGCTTGTAAGGACCTTGATCTTCATTTTGGGTTTACCCTATTTGCTTTGCCTAAACCTTGTGTTTAGAAGCTTGCTAATCACCTAAGGTTGTAATTAGGGTTTGTTTGTGCTTTGTGGTGCAACTTGCAAATAACCCATGTTTTAGGGTTGATGTGCAAGTTTGTCACCTTGAGAGATGTTTTCTTCCTCCTTTGATCCTCTAGGGTTAAGAGGATGAGTTGGGCTTGTTGCTTGAGTAGTTTTGGGCCTTCTTGAGATTTTTTGGGCATTGTTTTGCTTTGCTTTGCTTTGCTTTGCCTTGTTGTGTGCTTATCTCATGCAAAGAGCACCTTGGTGACCTATGTCACCCAGATGGGGTGTGTCACCCAGGTGGGGTGTGTCACCCAAGTGGGGTGTGTCTACCAAGTAGGGTGTGTCGCCCAGTGGGCTGTGTCGCCCAAGGTGACCACTTTGACCTTGCCTTGTTTTTGTCACCATACCTTGGACAAGTGTTCGACCCTTTGTTAGTTCTTGGCATGACATGAGCATGTGGTTTAGCAAGGTGGCATGGATTTGGACAAGTGGTGCCTTGGACATGCACATGTGGAGAAAGACCAAGGTGGGCACCCCATAGACCCTCTTGTATATATACAACCCTCTCTTCAATTGCTTAGCTCTTTAGTTCCTTAGTTTCTTCCTTTCTCCTTTGGTGGCCGATACATCTCCTTGGTAGAGCAAGCTTGGTGGCTGATCTCCTTGGTGGAGTATTTCTTCTTGTTCTTCCTCTAGGTGGTGGTCGAACCCTAGAAGGGTCTTGCTTCCTTGGTAAGCATCTCCTCTCTCTCCTTAGCACCTTCTTCTCCTTCTTGCTTGTTCTTCAGCCATGGTGGTTATGAGCTTTGCTTCTCTTCTTATGATGGTTGAAGGTGGGGTGCTTTGGAGCTAAGAGCTTAAAGCTTGGTGCTTGGAGCTTTGGAGCTTGAGGAGCTTGGTTGAGGCAGGTTACATAACTCATAACCCTAGCTATACTACTTCCTTTTCTTGTTGCATGTTTATGTTTCATCCTGATCAGCCATGCATCTTGTTAGATATGTTTCTTGCTCTATTACATACCTATAATCGTGTTGGACTTAGCGGTTATGATGTTGATAGTTGTATGACCTTAGACCTTGTTGGTTGAACCTATGGATTAGGTTTTCCTTGGGGAAATACCCCTTTCTCTCTTTGGTTTTGAGAAGTGAGCTTGATCTCTAGTGGTGTAGGCAAAACCCCTCTCTTCCTTAGTCATTGAGAGGTGAGTCTATATTCTAGTTGCTTGGGCAATACCCTACTCTCACCATGAATTTGAGAGGTGAGCCTTTGGTTGTTGATGACCTAGTTGAGGTTGAAGGGTTGATCGATATGGATGACCTACCTTGATGACTGATATGTGATGGAGGTTGTGCAATACCCCTCTCTCTTGGTTGTTGAGAGGTGAGCCAACTCTCTTGATCTTTTAGGGTTTGATGATGTTGGTCTTCAGGTTGAAGATGACCAACTGATGTGGACCTTGTGCTTTGCACGATACCCCTCTTCTAGGGTTTTTGCTTGGACAATATGTTAAGTTTAGTTCTATTGGATTTGTTGCTCGAGATGGTTTTGGGAGTGTTGAACCCTAGATGTCCCTTGGTCGATATGGTATTTAGCAGATACCTCTGTTTTGTGCCTTGGGTGACATAGGGTGGTTTTGTGTTGCCCAATATGGTGTTTGGGTGGTGGACCCTAGTTAGGTGCCTTAGTGGTGACCGAGATGTTGTGCTTAATCTAGTTGAACGATAGGACATCTCGCAGTGCCTTGGTGTCGTTTGTTGTAGTGGGCTTGTTGGGCGATACAGTGTTGAGCTTGGGCACCATGACCTTGGCTGATATAGTGAAGATGGCTGCCCGATATGAACCCTAACCCTAATGGGCGATAGGGTCTTGATCAACACATCTAGTTGCCTGATACACCCCCTTGCTCTTTGGGTGCACGATACATACTCTTGGATCAGGTTGCACGACATAGCACTGGCCCTGGTTGCACGATAGATTTGGTGCATGGGTACACGACATGGATGGCCGATATGTGTGGCTAAGTGCCCCAGCCGTTAGAGTTTTAGTGAGGGATATGATCATGCCCGTTACCCCTTTGGGTGAGGGATGGTGCTGCCCGCCACATCTCTAGTGAGGGAAGACAGTTGCTTAGGTGAGGGTTATGCTTAACTTGGGAAACCCTAGTAGTTAATTTTGTGTACCTTGTGGATGATGGGTTATAGATGAAAGGTTTTGACCAATGATGTATGAATAGGCTATGGTTGTGTAATCCTTAGGGATGTATTCCTTGATAATGGTCATGCTCATGAGATATTAAGGCATAGTGAATGCCCATGGTTTGATTACAATAATGTAATTGGTTTACAAGATATAGCTTGTGCTTCATGTAACTATGATCATGGAAGTTGTTCCAATCATGTACCTTCAACCCTAAATAGCATGATAATCGTAAATATCTATGTTTGGTGATTTAGTTATCTCTCTTGATATGCATACTAACCATGCAGGTGAATCAAGTGAATTCATAGCCAGGTAAGAGCTATGAGGTATATGTGTGATGATAAGCCTTGTTGATGGGATAACATGTATCACCTATATGATGTGAAAAGGTATGTGGACCTGATAAAGGTTGAGTGCCTAGTTGAGGTGTTATCCTCTGATGTTGAGATAAGGGATTTCTATCCCATGGTGATGATGTAAGCCTTTAGAGGCAGTGGCACTCTGTGATGAGGGATTGAGATCCCATGATAATGTGATAATGACAGTAATAATGTAACTCAATGATGTTTATGTTTTACAACTTGGTTGCCTCAACAATCCAATTAAAATATATTGTTTAATTATTGTGGAACATATCATGTAGTTTGCCCTGGGCATATATCCATCATCGTTAGTAATTGGTGATGGTGAAACAGGTTTATCTTACGGGATTACCTGGAGCGCATATTGTTGAATATGTGGGGTATCTCCTAGTCGAAAGTAGGAGGATTGGAGTACAACTATAGTTTTGTATAGAGCATGGTGAATAGGCCCATGGCTCAGTGATTGTAGAGCATGGTGAATAGGCCCATGGCTCAGTATTATAGAAGGGTAGCCTACAGAGCTGACCCTATGTCTGAGGCCACTCAAGCAAGAGACTGCGGTCCTGCTTTGGTTTTCATGCACTAATCACAAAGAGGTGAGGTCATGGAGTCTGGCTCTCCCATTGACCTTGTATGGCACCGGTTTTTGGGCTTCACAGTCAAAGGTTGGATTTGAGTAGGACGGCTCACTTCCTCAGGGCATAATAAATCATAATCCAGCCGTATATAATATATTTCTTAAGGCAAAACACGGAACATTGATTGAGGCCTTGCTTGTATAGTTTATCGAGTTATACCTTGTAGCTATTTGTACGATCCTTATATTTTGTGATAAGTTCTTATACATCTTATCTTGTCAATCATGTTCCATAAAGAAATATCTTATTATATGCCTCCTGGATATCTGGTAAGATTGTTAATAAAATAAGTTCTGCTCAGGATGCTACTCTTATGATCTGCTGATATCAGTTATCTACTTTACCTGAAGTTTTATAGTTTCGGTGGGGAGTTATGTTTCTCGCTGGGACTGTGTGCCTCACCCCATTGGTTTACAACCTTTTTAGGTGATCGCGCTAGACGTGATGGTGGTCGTGAGGTTGCGGCTGAGCAGCAATTAGAGAAGTTGGAGGCAAGAGATGGATATGCTGCTATTTTGGTTGTTTTGTAGTAGAGTCCTAGAGTCATCTCTGTACTCTCAGGTCCTCATAGGTGTTTGACGATGTTTTACAATGTATAGCTGATGTAGCTTTTATATCTTATTGATGGCATGATGTGGCCCGTTATGTATGTACAAACAGGTGATGAACTCTGGTGCTGACAGGATAGCTGGTTCCTATAAGCTGTGGACATGTATCCATACTTTTGCATATTTACATAACATGTTTCCTTGTAGGATGAGGATCTAGATGTAATAAGTTCTCTTTTATCTTCTTTCTGCAAGCGGTTTTAATTAACCTATGTTTTCGGTAATATGTGGTTTATGGTGTTTCCGCACATTTTTGCATGGCATTTCATTGTCTGTGTGATAGCGGGATGTGGCGCCACACCTTCTTTCTTTACCATCTTGAAGTTTTCTAGGAGGCTATCCAACATGTAGATATTTGCCTCCTTGACTTTCTTTGTGCCTTCATATGTGATGTATAGCTTGTCCCAAATCTCATAGGTGGTGTGCCATGATGAGATCTGGTTGAACTCTGTGGGAGTGAGGGCTGCGTAGAGGATGCTAATGGCCTTCACATTGAGTTGATCTTCCTTAAGAGAAACTTCACTCCATGTTGCAATAGCTTCAGTTGGCTCTTTGTAAGGTGTGACCATCACCTTCCACATATCAAAGTTCATTCCTTGAATGTAGAACTGCATCCTTCTCTTCCAATAGAGGAAGTTGGTGTCATCAAAGATCAGAGGACGCACAGAGAAGCCTCCCTCTAGGTTGAGTGAACCGAGTAGGTTATCGTCCATCTTCTTGTCTCGTGAGAGATTGTTGGAGAAGATCCTTAGCTCTAATACCACTTGTTGGGTCTAAGGGCTCTAGAGGGGGGTGAATAGAGCTACAAAATTTCTCACAAAACATATTAGACCTTCAAATTATATCAATTAGAAGCAATAGCTTAAAGGCACTTTGAAGTCCTATCTAATAAGCATAGCAAGGATGAGAGAGATTGATAGAAAGCACTTGATAAAGGGATGTAGAGTGGCTCCACACTTCAAACTAGAAGTGAGTCAGTCCACTACCTAGAGAGGTCAACCTCTAGGACTTTGCAAGTGCTTTTCTCTATTATATCACCACAGAGATTTATAGCAATAGACCACCAAAGGACTTACCCATCCAGCCACAAGGAGATCTCCACCTTAACAAGGAACTTACCCACTTAGCTTGAATCTTCAGCCTTCACCTAGGTTTTACCCATTCAAGCTCAAGTCATCCGCCTTGAAGAACTTTGCTTCTCCTCTTGGATCTTCAGCCTTTGATTTCTCCTTCACCTGGAGAAGATCACCACCTCTTCATCAAATTTGAAGAGGACCAGCTACAACTCCTTCTTCACTCGATGGAGCTTGCTTCAGAGTTTCTTCATCAAAGAAGGGGGATAGGGAAGTAGTGGAAGATTGAGAGATTTACATGCACAAAGATGGATCTCTCTTACAATAATCCTATCTCACTCACAAATCATGAAATTATGTGTAAACTAGAGAGAGAAAGGGGATCAAGGGGTGGTAGAAAACTCAACTACAGCAAGGACCTTGTGTGTAGTGAATGAGCAACTTTGGAATGAACTCCAAGTGGTCCCATTTATAGTTGGGCATGCTCCTTGAGTTTGGGAACACTTAGGGTCAAATTATAGCCATTTTTGCACAAGGCAACGGATCTGTTTTTTTTTAAACAAGTCACCAACGGTTAGAATCACTTTTTATGCATTTTCCGTACAGTACATTCAGTCAATATTCAATAAAGGTAACTCGGCCGATCGGCTAAAAGACAAACCCAGATTTCAAACTATTAGTCGAGTTTGTCCTGGGAAACTCGACCGATCAGTTAAAATCACATTTGGTCAGTAACCTGATCGGTTGAGTTCCGTGAATGCACAACTCGAGCAATGCACTCTCCAGAAAATTGATCCAAGGGATCAGTCGAGATTGAAACTCAACCGATCAGCAGTATGTGATCAATTTTCTAAAGTGATTAAAAATTGGTAGTAAGTGTCCCACATATTTTTGTCATCTTAGTTACAAGTCATATAATCAATACAAGTGATTACAAAATTCTACTAAGGTCGCTTGAATGGATTTCTTTATTAGCACACTTGCATTGCTTTTGACTTGAATCTTTACAAGCTAGGGCTTGTGTAAATTTATTCTTTTTATGTACCTAAAACCTAAGATCAATCTGGAATACACATATTAGATACATATGGATGGAATGGTTGAGCCATATTCAAAATATGGACAATGTATAACCTCTAGGTCAACAAAATGTACTCCAGAAGACTACTACTAACTATGATCTAATTATCTAGGCCGGTAAAATAGCTAAATTGGTTTGATTGAATAGAAACAAATGTAGAAATGAAACAAACTTCAAGATTAAGTCACTCCTCGTGACAATGGTTTCACCACAGATAGCATTGCAATTACCTCCACACACTAATATCTATTACCCCTATCCCTAGATAATGAGCCTGTAGCGAGAACTACCCACTCTCACAGTGTGGTTCACTACCTATTCTAATGCCAATATCATTTCCATAGTAATTAGTTGATTAGTTAGGTGTTTTATGATTAATCTTTGGGTTTCTCCACCTTTCCCAAGGGGTGCAATAAGTGGATAAATATATACTTTTCCAACCCTTAACCTCTCTCCCAAAATGACTAAGGGTCTGATAATATATCTATGGTGATCAATCATAAATTGTACAAGACAATTTCATAGATTTATATCCAGAGCATAGGGATAAAGATGATAGTAATGCATGGAAATCAATTACAAAGCATATATGGGCTACTCCCAAATCCTAAGGAATCAAGGGGTTTATCCCTGCATGGTTTTCATTGATGAATACATAGTAGAGAAAGAGAAAAACATGGGAAATATTAAAAAATTAAAGTAACCCCTAGAGAATGGTTGATCTGGATGATCCCCTACATCGTACGTGCAATATGTTGTCTTTCGGTTGTAGATTCACCCTTAGGAGGTGCTCATATCATCCTGGGTGAAGCCTTTGGTTCTTTGCTCTTCTCTCCTCTCTCTGGCCTCGTAATGGAAAACAGTTGCCTCCTTAGGTCTGGCCAAACTCCCCTCAAGTCATGGGAATCACTTAAGGTACGAAATAACGCCACCCGTTGGATTAGAGTGTTATCTTTAGATTTCCTGATCGGGAAGATTCATTAGTATCGACTAGAAAGTCGGTAGTACCAAGTTTCTAGGGTAGTCGTGATTCATCACAATGTCGGTACTATTGACTTGTCTCAATAGCACCAAATCTTTAGGTCACTCGAGAACTACCTCCCTGATTCCATCTTAGTAGTATCGAGTTGGTGGACTCGATAGCACCGAGTCTTTAGGTTTCTCAACCACTGCCTCCTTAGGTCTGGCCAAACTCCCCTCAAGTCATAGGAATCACTTAAGGTACAAAATAATTCCAGTCGTTAGATTAGAGTGTTATCTTCATATTTTCTTATCGTATAGACTCAGTACTATAGACACCCAAAGTCACTGGTACCAACTTCACGTCAATACTGGACTAGAAGATTCGCCTAGACTCGATACTACTGACAATAAAAGTCAATAGTACCGAAACCACATTAGTAAAGCGCAAGAATGAATCATGAAAACTCAGTTCTACCGAGTCCACTGACTCAATACTACCAAGATGGTGTGATGAAGTGAACTTTTGGAACCTTTTGAAGTTTTTGGATGTCTAATGATAAAAGTGAATTCATATATTTAAGTAATTTGAAGATTTCCAAGTGCTTTGATAAAATATGGATGTTAGTTGTGTTAACATCATGATTATGATTCCTAAGCATATTCCTTGTGAGGAAATTATTTGAGTGATCAAATTGTGATATTTTGATGCCAAATTTAATGGAAGGAAGATTACATGATACAAAGATATGTCTAAAGTCTCATAATATTTGGTTGTTCTTAGAAGGAGATATCTAGGTCCTAATATAGTGTAACTTTGCTATTTGATGTATGGATAACTAAGTAATAAATCTTTATCTAAGCATTGATGTGTAGCGGTCATGCAGTTGGTTAGATGAGTAAGTCATGGATCATCTAGTGATGTAGGGAGTGACCCCGAGCCCTCAGATGAGATCTGATGGCTATGGTCATCACCTTCTACCTTGTGGTTAGAACTCAAGTATAGGTGCAGCCAGCCATGATGCCACAATCAATGATTGTGTGGGATGAGGGGTGGTTTTAAGGGGCTAGACTTAACGGCCTGGTCGAGAAGAGTGCAACAACCCCTCATAATAGTCAGTTCTTGGTTACCAGAGGGAGAACTTCCCTCTCCTAGGTTTTGCTTCTCCACTGTAACATACAGATAATGAGAATGGGTAAGAAAGGGAGGTAAGATGTTTGTGTGAGGGTCTATGATGTGGGAAATGGGGAGTGATGTTCGAGGAGTAGAACCTGTGAAAAACTACACAGTTCTATGGAGGTTTCTCTGGTCACTAAACCCAGCCTTCACGGTGACAAATATCTAGTTTGAAAAGGGGTCTCAAGGCATTCTCACCAAGATCAAAAGGCGTCTGTGGTTTGTCTTTGATATTGCGATCGTGTGGGATGTCTTCCTAGCATCTTCCATATTTGGGGATAGTTTTCCCCTTTCCCATTACCATGGCAGAAGCCACGTCCTCGTGGTTATGGAGGTTCAGAGTAGCAATCAGGGAAAAGAATGGTCGTAGAGGGACCCTCATACCACTTGAAGTCAAAGGAGAAACAATAATCCGCTAAGGGAGCGTGGAGGGCAGATATTCCTCATCGGAGAGAGATCCCACGATGGTGCTCTAGAACTGGGAGATGCATTGTGCCTGGCTCTGAGATTGCAAAAGGAGAGAGAGAGCATAAATGCATAGAGAAAGGAATGCCCTAAACCAGCCGAATACCATCTCAAACCAACTAACCCAAAGTTGAACCAGAACCGTGCGTGAACCAACTTGAACCGGGCAGACCATCCAAGAGGACTAGTCGGCTGATCCAAGCCAGCAAGGCTCGTGCCCCACATGGCTACATGGAAATTCCTGATAGGCCCATAAAGGTAATTTGAGTCCATAATTTCGGTAAATACCATTACCT
This sequence comes from Alisma plantago-aquatica, assembly GCA_963693085.1. Lineage (NCBI taxonomy): Eukaryota > Viridiplantae > Streptophyta > Magnoliopsida > Alismatales > Alismataceae > Alisma > Alisma plantago-aquatica. Next base: position 807,115,141 of record OY856412.1, on the reverse strand, counting down.
TGTAAAATGCACAGTAAATAGCATGGTGTTCTGAAAAATACAAATCAAGTACCAAAATTCTTAGAAAAATGCAAGAACAATATGATATCATAATATTAGCCTTTTGATGCTTAAATATCAGTGAAATCATGTAATATGTATATTTCTTATTTCATGTGTAATAAATATCAAATGATGGCATAAAATTATGATAATTTGTCACTAAATCCTTTTTCATGTTTATAATCCATATAAGGTTAGTGCTTATGATGTTGGTGCACAAAATCATGTAATTTGCTTAATGTGGCTAATTAGGGATAATAACCCTAATTAATGTGCAATAAATAAAAATATGCTCAAGAAACCCTAGAAATTACAAAGTAAGTTTATATCAGTATATAGAACCTCAAATTTAATTATGAGATCATAATTATGGATATAAATAATGTTACATGTTAAATGATCCGACAATGATTAGAAAACCCTAACAAGATTAATATATGTAACCTAGTGTTGATATGTGCACAAAATTGAATGTAATAAAATTATTAGATTATGTATTTTAACTTGGAATCCAAGACTGCCAACATAATACTAGTAACCTAATTCCAAGAAGATAAGACAAGTAATGATGCACATATGCAAATGAACTAAGCATACCCTAATGGATATAACTAGGGTTATGATGATGAGAACCTGATGGTGATATATGATCTTATCTTGATCAAGGTTGACCAAGGACATAGTTGACATCAGGAGTACATGGTTTAGTCTTATATCTTGATCAAGGTACGCCATTACCTCTTTCTTAGCTTATTATACAACATGTTTGCTTTATATGTGTAGTAAACACTTGGCATATGATATTGGACGAAATGATTGTTCTTGTAAGCTATGTTACTTGAGCTTTCCATACTTATTACTATGAACACATTAAACATAATATATGTGTTCCATTATATCCAAGCACTTCAACTCTTTGGTAGTAAAGTGTTGGAAAGTAAGTACAACTCTTTGGTAGTAAAGTACTTAGAAGTGATCCAACTCTTTGGTAGTAGATCACATTGTGATATGATCCAACTTTTTGGTAGTAGATCATAAAGGCCTTAATGCATTCAACTCTCAGGTAGTAAATGCATGGATGATATAATGGAAAATGTGCCTAAAACATGTGTTCTCTTTTGTTAATGAACATCTTTGTGCAAGTATATGCTTTTTCTTATCTTTCTTTATGAATGCCAAGTATTAGTTTTATCTTATTGCCAATCTTAGTAATGAGAGGTATATAAAAGACACGTAGGCGTACTCAGCACAATATTCTTGAATATTGTGCTAACATGTACCACATTTAATCTTTTGTTTAGGTTGTGGACATATGATCTTGAAGAACAAGGATAGTTGAGAGTTGTGTGGAGAGCTGATGTACAGGTGGACTTGTTGTCTTAAGATCTTGTTTTAGAATTTAGTACATGTATATGTAGAAGTTTGATGTTCAATGTGTAATATCAAATGTTGTAACAATTCATTATGTAAATATGTGTTGAATGGTGAACATGTGTTGTATGGTTTTATTATTATACATGCGCATGTGCTACTGTTGTTTCCTTCTAACTTCCTCTGATTTTCTTCTTCTTAGCCTAGTGTATGGTGTTTAAATTGGGATTCTCACTGAGGTGAGGTTTCAATTTGGACATCACACGTCAGATTAAGTTTTAGAAAATCAGGTGATGTCACGGGTGGTATCAGAGCATGAACAATAGCAAAGCCTAGCATTTACTCATTATGCAACTCAAAACTAAAGAACCTTGAACTTAATAATCTTTAGGGTTAGATTAGTCATCTTTTAGAGATTATATCTGACCTAGCCTCTAGTATAGCACCTAGATGTCTGAGAACTAGGTCTAGACTGGTGCTTGTTGTATAACAGGTCCTTATATGTCATTTTTTCCTTATAGTGTAGCGGTATGGGACATTGCATTATTGGGAAATGACGTACATCACTGGAAGATAAACCTTTGGCATATGATGCATCTATGTTTTAGGTAGCTACACCAGTCTACACCTTATTCTCGTACTTTTCATTAGGTGACATGACACTAGACTCTCTACTATGTGTAAGACACTCATTTTCTGAATTTGGTTTTTTATTCCAATCGGATCGAACCTCGATAGTTTTCTCAGACGCATGTTTTATCAGAGAAAATCTATATAATATTTTATTATATATGTAATTAGCACAAAAATGTGTCCCCAAACATGTACAAGTAGGAGGTGATCATGCAACCTAAGTGAAAGTGAATGACATCAGTCTAGAAGAGAGAATATTCTAGATTAGATGTCTACAGCCTTGTTGGAATATGTGATAGATGGAATAGATGGAATAAGATTAGAGGACGATCTAAGATGTATAGAGATGATATAATATGGTTTATGATGATATATGTTTGTCTTTGAAGACTTAAGTTTAGATTTTAGGATTTGATATAAGGTTTTATGATGCAGGTATGTGTGCTTTCCTAAGCTAAGATAAGCTAAGACATGACATGAGTTAGCATGAGCCTCAATCTCTTTGACAAAGGAGGACCTCTAGTATTGGGACCAGCGATAGGGTTAACTCCATGGAGAGTGAGACCTAGAGGGAGAAGGTCAGAGAACCTAAACTCCAAGATATGAGAATGATGAGAAATATGTTATATGATATGTCCTAAACTAGACTACTCCTGAGTGAATGAGTTGATCTACTTTATGAATGATTCTTATAGATTTGTTGAACCCTAGATGTCCTTGGGAAGACCAAATCCTAGTGTTAGAGAGAGGTTGGTTATATGCGTATATGTAAATATGAATATGAGAACCTACTATCTGGGTGAGGGAGAGAGATTCCCAAGACCCTATAGGAGGTAACTATGTGAGTTTCTATAAAGCCTCATGCTCGGGTTGGTGGTACCTTATAAGAATCTAGTAGTTTGTGTTTATGAAAGAGAGTTGTGGGAACCCTAATGCATGGGTAAAGTTAAAGATGCAACCCTTACATATGAGATATGTCATGACATAATTAGAGTTTCTAAACCCTTATTTCAATCTTTTATGAAGGGATATTTCACCCTAGATGTTTTAAAACATCTTAACAGTGGGCTGGATATGATTATGGAGCCTTGTTTTTGGATATGTTGCACATAGATTGGTGCCCTACATATGGATGAAGACCATTTGGTTTTTCCTTAAAGTAAGAGGATGGCTTAATTTCGAGGACAAAATTTATTTTAAGATGTATATGATGTGATAAACTTGACTTTTGGCTTAATTTCAAGGATGAAATTTATTTTAAGATGTATATGATGTGATAGACTTGACTTTTGGCTTAATTTTGAGGATGAAATTTCTTTTAAGGTGTGTAGGATGTGATGAAGTGAACTTTTGGAACCTTTTGAAGTTTTTGTATGTTTAATGATATAAGTGAATTCATATATTTAAGTAATTTGAAGATTTCCAAGTGATTTTAGTTGTGTTGAAATCATGATTATGATTCTTAAGTTTATTCCTTGTGAGGTAATTATTTGACTGATCAAATTGTGATATTTTGATGCCAAATTTAATGGAAGGAAGATTACATGATAAAAAGCTATGACTAAAGTCTCATAATATTTGGTTGTTCTAAACGTGTTCTTTGATAAGAGCAAGTGGGTAGTGAGGATGACTCAAGGTTGTGGATGAGGGAGGAGCGGGAGAGGGTGAGGGTGTGCCGGCGGCCGGATCCCTGACTCTAGAGGCGAAATTGTGGGCGAGAGCTCATCCACACCAATCCTGGTGTATCCGTCGAGTCCAAGTGTGGCAGATGGTGGCGAAGCTCGATCCCCACAGTCCTCTAGCAGCTCGGTGGCCAAACCCTCACAAGAGGAAATGGGTAGGAACTCTGCTTCCTCTCTGTCACCGGCTACCCACCCTCAATCGCAGCCTCCAGAACAGCCTCAGGCAGACACAAGAAGCAACCTGTCTGACTGGTTGGGATCCTGCAGAGTTGGTCGAGATGCCAAATATGTGGCGGTGTTACCATTCTTCGAATCGGAGGTGAAGGATGGCAAATTGTGTACAACGATTTCGAGTCAAGGCGCGTCGGACTGGTCCAGATGCATCTCGTTTTGATTCATTGGAAGGAAGCCATATCGGGGTCAACTCCTTGGTTGGATCAGAAGACACTGGCCCTCTAATGGTGAATGTATAGTGGTGGCGGAGGAGAAGGAAAGCTTCATTGTTATGATCTTGACCTTAAGGGAAAGGGAAAGGGTGTTAGATGAAGCTCCTTGGACGATGGATGGCTCCCTTCTGGTAGTCCAACCGTGGGAGCCAAGGGCAAGTCTTTCCCCCTATCCTTCCTTGTCATTCCAGTCTGGTTTAGAATAGAGAACCAGGGCTTCCCTTGGATAGAGATGAATCTTGCACGGGTTTCCAGCCTTGTGGGGAGGTCGCTCGACCAGGTGGACGCTTCTCTCTTAATCAGATGCCTTGAAAGTGCAAAAGTATGTGTGGAGCTCAAGGCTCCTGCTTCGATACCTAGCTCAATTTTGGTAGACGTAGATGGTGCCCAAAGATCTTTGAAGGTTGATTGTGTTGTGAGGCCCCTAGTTTGCACAGGTTGTAGGTGTTTTAGGCACAGACTCTCTTCTTGCCCTGTGATTTCTAGTGAACCTAAGGTGTTCAAGGAAATTCAGATATGATTTGGGAAAGATTGTGGTGTTCGTCAGAATGCTCAAGGTAAAGAAGAAAAGGCCTATGACAAAACCCAGGAGAGGAGATTAGCGAGAGAAGAAGGTACTGGCATTCTGGCTACACAGGTTTCTTCCACATCTACTCAACTGATTCTCCTGGAGCCGGACATGCTTTGCAGACAACAAACTCCTAAATTTGGTTGCTTGAATTTAGAGTGGGAACTAGATGTTCCATCACAACCTAAGGTTACTAGTACCATAATTCAATTTGTTGGGTTGTCTTTTGATTACTATCAACAACCAAGGGTCTCGAATGAGGATGGATATTCATTGATTAGCTCCATTGATCTAGATTCTGATCCATTTAAGATCAAGGATGATGATAGATCAAGGAAAAAGAAAAAGAAAAAGAAGGGAAAGGAAAAGGATGCAAGTAGTTCAAATGATGTATTGGATCCCTAATCTACTTTCTTCTATGAAGTTGTCAGCTAATTCCGTGGTTGATTGTTAGGGTCCCTGATCAGATGTCTTATCCTGGAAGAAGTGTACTTCAATCTTTGGCTCACCTTGAATGTAGGTGGCTGATTAGAAACCTTTCATGTAACACTTCTTTGTGGGTGATACGACTATCAGTGTTCTTGGATTGTTGAAGGTTGGTTGCTGAAGCTCAAGGCGGGTCTTGGATGAGTCATTTTTGTCTAAATAATGAAGTATGTTTAGTTACCTTTCTCATTTGGAGTTGAGTTTGAAGTGGTAGTTCTACCAGCTCCAGGGAGGTTGCATTGATGTGGCAGATCATGCAATACTCATTTAGTCTTATGCGTTTTTGTCCCAGCTGTCCGGTATCTCAAGTAGTAGGTGCAAAAGCTAATCTAGTGAATGGTTTCTAGCAAAAAAGCAAGGAGTTTTGTATAGATATATTTGTGGGTGGGGTTATTGAGTCTGTATGATTCTTCTTCTCCCATGTCAGTGATGTTTTCCTTGTTTGGTTTTTTCCCTACTCTTAGTTTCGGACTTTTGGGGGTTCTTCTTTATTGTTCCTGATCTGATGTGTTCTTCCTGTGTGGAGGCACATAGATCTAGTTTCTTTTTTTAGGCACTTTGTACCTATAGTTTTGGTTTCAATAGTAATACGCTTTTTTGCCGACCAAAAAAAATATTTGGTTGTTCTTAGAAGGAGATATCTAGGTCTAAATATAGTGTAAGTTTTCTATTTGTTGTATGGATAACTAAGTAATAAATATTTAGCTAAGCTTTGAGGTGCAGCGGTCATGCAGTTGGTTAGATGAGTAAGTCATGGATCATCTAGTGATGTAGGGAGTGACCCCATCCCACAGATGAGATATGATGGCTATAGCCATGACCTTCTACCTTGCAGTTAGAATGCAAGTACAGGTGCAGCCAGCCATGATGCCACAATCAATGATTGTGTGGGCTGAGGGGCGGTTTTTATTGGGTTTTAGGGGATACAGAGAAGGTAGTGGAAACAAAAAAAAATCTTCTCCCAAACCCAGAATAAAGGAATCGCGTCAATGTCTATACAATAGGAAGGATGGTTTGTAGAGGTGTACCTTATCGCGAGGCTTGCTCGGCGACGTTACCTCGCGTCTTGCACGGTCTTCACCTCTGGTCTTGGATGGTGTCTGTGCAGCTCCTGGTTTCACCGGGACTGTCGGGATTGATAGTTGTCCTCCGAGCGGTAGAAGTCTCCCACCTCTACAGTCATCCACATGGACTGCCTGGAACTCTGATCTCCTTGTCCCACAAGGAATTGGAAGGAGTCACACCCTCCTGTCAGTGTACTAGTTACCGACACACTCTCCTGCCACCAGTTGCTTTTCTTTAGTTGTCTTTCCCTTGATGTGCCTCCCTTATCGGGTAGCATTTGCTCGAGCTCTCTCGATTACCAAAACCAGAGAGAACGACAACTTTGCAGAGCAACTGGTGTTCTGAGTTGTACTTTGACAAGCCCCCAATACCCATATATATAGGAGGGTCATGGGACAGGGTTCTCTACCCCGGGAAATGTAGGATTAAAGTAGGAGTAGAAGGGTTTGAGATTTTCCACAAAACAACTAATTGCACCAGCTGAATTGATCGTTCCAACCCTAAAACGGTCGTTGGTGACCTCCACCGATCGGTTCACACCTGAACCAATCGTTTGGGACCCCTGAGCCAATCGGTTCACTACTGAGCCGATCGGTTCGTGGTCCTAGTCCAACTCAAATTGACTTTCATATTTGTTTCCAACTAATCAAATATTAATCCTTGTCCAAATCGAATTTTTACAAGTGAAACAAATTGTATTTTCAAAACGATCTCGGTTGGTCCACAAATCGACTAGTTCAACAATTGAGCCAATCGTTTCATGACACATGAGTCGATCGACTCACCATCTGAGACGATCGGTTCACCAACCTGAGCCGATCGGTTGGGGTGCAGACTTTTGCAAAATCAGTCAATTGCAGTTTCAATCAATCTGATACTCCAATCAATTGGTCCAACACCTTGAACACTATGATTTTGAGCTATCAATCAACTGAGTGTTTAATTGAACTACGAAACTCCTTTAGCAATCAATCTAAACATCATTTTTGGATAAACTCCTCTTCCAGGTTAAATCCTATGTGTGTGATCATGTAGGTCCATTTCACATTGGTAGTGAAAGTCCAAAACACTTATGACTTCACAAGAAGAGAGCGGTGCCTAGTCGCACATCAGTGCTACCTAAGTGAAATAGAAAGTTAGAGAACAACTTTCAAACCTACAATCCGTGATTGGTGTTACAGTGAATATATAATTCTTTTGTCACTGATGTCCTGAACGAACTCAAGGCATGGTACAGTCATCCTTTCAACTTTCATCCATTTCCTTGATCTCAGAGCAGACTGGGTGAGATGTGTGTGACATCAATATCACATATTGATTCACACATGCATGCGCATGCCTTTCTCAATCCTACTCATCAAGTAGCCATGGACATCAAACTCCCTTAGGAGGGACAAGTCCCATATCTATCAATCACCCCTCAAAAGCCCCATGTGTCAAAGCCACCCAATCATCACCTTTATAACAACCCATGTTTCAGGACTACGTTTGATGATGTCAAAGTGTACCCAACGACATGTGTTGAGTGTAGTGATTGCAGGTCGAAGAATCACACTCACCACCATCACTGTGAGAGCCGACTATGACTACCAAATCATGGTTCCATGTGTCACTCTCACGGTGGGCTTGTCTGGTACACTTGTTCTCTAACAAGTACCTATGTGCTTGGTTTGATATCACCATATCATGACTAATGAGATTTTTTCATCAACCAACACACAATCTAGTCTTTAGTGTTATTGATGTCTATGGTTATTTCCACAATAACAACCGACTAGGGACTAAACAAGAATGTATACTCTTAACAGCCGTATGATCTCATCGTTTAGGTCCTCAACCCAAAAGCATATGTCATCGAGTAAAACAATTCTTTAGACATCTATCATGTTACACTATCATCTCAGAAATAGTTAAAACATATAGATCAGAAATTGCCTTTATTATTATTCAAATCATTTACAAAGTATCCCATTACAATCATCACATGACTTGCTCTATGGGCTTACATACCAACAGACTCCCACTTGCACTTAGAGCCAGTCACCTAGGAACCTCAGTCCTTGTGACCTAGCATGACCATAATGCTTCTACTGAGAAAGGGCCTTAGTCAGTGGATCAGCTATGTTGTCTTCAGTTGGTACTTTGCAAATCTTCACATCTCCTCATTGTACGATCTCTCATATGAGATGGAAGTGCCGCAGTATGTGCTTGGACCACTGATGTGATCTGGGCTCCTTAGCTTGTGCAATAGCTCCATTATTGTCACAATAAAGCTCAATTGAATCAAAGCTACTGGGAGCTACACCAAGTTCAGAGATGAACTTCCTGATCCACATAGCTTCCTTTGTTGCATGTGAAGCAGCAATATACTCAGTCTCTATAGTAGAATTGGCAACTGTTTCTTGCTTGGAACTCTTCTAGCTCACAGCTCCATTGTTTAGGAAAAACACAAATCATGATTGCGATCTGTAATCATCTTTGTCGGTTTGGAGGCTTGCATCGGTGTAACCCTTTACAACCATTCCTCGCCGATGTAAGTGAGGAATTGATCCTTAGTCCTTCGCAAGTACTTGAGGATGTTCTTTATGACTGTCCAGTGAGCATCCCTGGGATCTAACTGGTACCTACTCGTCATGCTGAGGGCATACGAGACATATGGGCATGTGCATAACATAGCGTACATGATGGATCCAATGGTTGATGCATATGGGATCCCATTCATATGATCCCTCTCTTCACAAGATTGGGGACATTGAGATCTAGAGATGGTGCCTCCATGTAGCATGAGTATGTTGCCTCTCTTTGAGTTCTCCATGTTGAACCGCTTCAGCACCTTGTCAATGTATGTGCTTTGACTTAGTCCGAGAAGCCTTTTAGAACTATCTCTATAGATCTTGATTCCTAGAATGTAGGATGCTTCTCCTAAGTCCTTCATTGATAAAGTATTCCCAAGCCAAGTCTTTACCTTCTCTAAGGCTGAGACATCATTCCCCATCAATAGTATGTCATCCACATACAATATGAGGAATGTGGTCATGCTCCCACTAACCTTCTTGTACACACAAGGTTCATCTTCATTTTTAATAAATCCAAATACTTTGACTTCCTCATCAAATCGAAGATTCCAACTCTGAGATGCTTTTTTCAATCCATAGATTGACCTTTGCAGCTTACAGACTTTATTGGCATTCTTTGGATCTACAAGACCTTCATGTTGTGTCATGTACACATCCTCATTTATATTCCCATTAAGGAATGCAGTTTTAACATCCATTTGCCAAATCTCATAGTCATAGTAATTCGCAATGGCAAGCATGATCCTAATGGACTTAATCATGGCAACTGGAGAAAAAGTTTCGTCATAGTCAACACCTTGAACTTGTCGGAAACCCTTTGTAACCAATCTTCCTTTATAAGTTTGCACATTTCCATCCATGTCGGTCTTCTTCTTGAAGACCCACTTGCACCCTATGGGTTTTACCCCTTCAGGTGGTTCCACCAAAGTCCATACTTTGTTGGAGTACATGGATTCCATCTCAGATTTCATGGCCTCAAGCCATTTCTCAGAATCTGGTCCCTCCATAGCCTCTAGATAGGTAGTTGGATCATCATCTATGATCAACTCACCGCCTTCCTGAGTCACAAGGTATCCAAACCTCTCAGGTTCAAGGTGTGTCCTACTAGATCTACGAGGTCCTTGTGTTATTTGAAGAGACTGAGATTCCACAACACCTTGTGAATCTCTATGTTCCTCTTGTACATCTACCGGTTCAATGTTTTTTTGTTGGGCTTGAACCTCTTCCAGCTCTATTTTCCTCCCACTATTTCCTCTAGAAATAAATTCCTTTTCTAAGAACACAGCTGTCCTAGCAACAAACAATTTGTTGTCAGTAGGGTGGTATAAATAGTATCCGCTTGTTTCCTTGGGGTATCCAACAAAATAACATTTATCGGACTTGGGTCCAAGCTTATCAGGAAACATTTTCCTGAAATAATCCTCACAACCCCAAATCTTAATAAAAGACAAATTAGGACGCTTCACGTGCCATATCTCATATGGTGTCTTTTAAACCGATTTAGAAGGTACTCGGTTAAGTGTAAACGCAGCGGTTTCAAGAGCATAACCCCAGAAGGAAATCAAAAGATCAGAAAAACTCATCATTGATCGCACCATATCTAGTAAAGTGTGATTCCATCTTTCAAATACATTGTTATGTTGTGGTGTTCCAGGCGGAGTCCATTGTGATACAATATTACAGGCTCGCAAAAGGTCCTCAAACTCTTGGCTTAAGTATTCTCCCCCTCGATCGGATCAAAGTGCTTTAATACTTTTACCAAGTTGGTTATGTACTTTGTTCATGAAATCCTTGAACCTTTCAAGGGTTTCTGACTTATGTTTCATCAGGTACACATAGCCATACCTACTGAAATCATCAGTGAAGGTAATGAAGTATTTATACCCACCTTTGGCATTTGTTCTAAAAGGCCCACATACATCAGTATGTATGAGTCCTAATAGATCACAAGCTCTCTCACCTTTACCTGAAAAGGGATTCTTGGTCATCTTGCCCAACAAACAAGATTCACATGTCTCTATTGATTCATAATCAAAAGAGTCTAGATAACCATCTTTATGGAGTCTAGAAATGCACTTCTCATTTATGTTCCCTAGACGACAATGCCAAAGATACATTTTGTCTGAGTTGTTGAGTTTTTGCCTTTTGGTGTTTATGTTGTATACACTTATCTCTAGATCTATCAAGTATAGACCATAAGACATCGGGGCACTGCCGTAAAAGATCCCATCTTTTGAAATAGAACACTTTCCATTCTTAATAAGAAATTCAAAACCATCCTTGTCCAAACAAGAGACGGAAATGATATTCCTGTTTATGGCCAATACATAATAGCAGTTCTTCAACTCTATTATTATCCCACTAGGTAGAGTTAACTCATAGGTTCCTACAGCACTGGCGGCAACTCTTGCCTCATTGGCAACACGTAGTTCAACCTCGCCTTTCCCCAAAGGCCTACTTCTCTTAAGATCCTTCACATTTGAACAAATGTGAGATCCACATCCGGTATCAAGTACCCATGATAAAGAAGTAGTAAAGTTAATCTCTATCATGTATACACCATAAGTAGAGATCTCTATCTCTCACTTCTTCTTCCATCGTTCCTTCCATCCTCTCCATGTTTTGAGCGCATAAGATCCTGACATTGGTTTGGCAAGAGAACCCTTCTCTCCCTTACATTTGTCCTTAGATTTTGTTCCATTGATCTCCATCAATGAACTATCCTTCTTCTTAAGCGCACATAGAGTGGATTCAAAGGCTACCGGTATATCTGGATTGTGCAGAACACTTCTCACAATCCCTAACCAGTTATGGAATTTGTTCTCAATTAATTTGCCCATTTTAAAAGATGATTATTTTGCCATTCTACAAGATAAAAATGCATTTGTCAAAACTCCTTTTGATTTGATTTGATTTGAATAAAATTTGACAGTAGTTAATTAGGCCTTTAATTAATTACCGCTCCCACTATTTTGATTCAAATTGACAGCCCTCACTATCAATTCAGAAGATTGCAGCGTACAATCTCCTAGTGGGTCAAGATCCTAAAATCCTCTGATTCATGGACCATCTAGGGTTGTCACCCACAACTTAGATCCTTCAGGTAGGCAAATTTTGCCAATTGCATCATATGCAACTTTTGAAAGATGTCATGCACAACTCCTGGCCATGATCACCTCCATGACTCAAGGTGCTAGATCCTATCTAGGTCACCTTGTTAAGTCTGACCCAAAGCCAACACGATGAATATGAACCCTGCTAGGGCAGACCCACATATCCATCCTTCACACTTCCACGAGATAGACGGTGCACCATGCTAGGGCGTGCCCACACTTGGCCGATCAAGCTTTTCACATGTGTCACATTTGGAAGGCATCTAAAACTTTAATATTTTAATGAGGGATTTGGTTTTATAGGTACATATACATATCCAATCACCACAATATAGTAAGTATCATATACATGCCATAACCCACAGAAAACATGTAAAATGATAAAATTAATGATTATGGCCATCCTAATGTGATTCCTTGAGCCAAGAGGAATCACGGTCATCTAGGTCCACATCTCATGCAACCTGTACAAGATGAACTCTGTGCTTTTCCTTTCTGGGTTTGATCGGCTCGCCATCAGACCGGTTGGTTCGGTGCCACCAACCGATCGACTGGCACCTCTAGTCGATCGGTTCACTGGTCATCGTGCATCTCATTAGGCCGCCACCCACTCATCTTGCTCCTCAAATCGGTCGTCAAAAGGTTTGTCATTCTTTGACATAACAAGAAATAAAAATCTATCCTATTTTCATTTGAAAAAGGAAACCCTGAGTTACATTCGGGGGGAGCAAAGGTAGGAAAGAAATCTCGAGTTATCTCAAGTTACATAAGGAATAGGTGATAGGGAATCGGTGCGCAGACCGAGATGCAAGCAACCACATACAACCAAGCATACATACAGAGGGTTTATTGGCCATAACCACGCTATACATCCACCACAAAACTCATTTAAGGGTGATGTGTATCGAGTGCATTTATATTACATAACATATATGTATATTGGGATTTGTGGATTGGACATGCATAAAGCCAATTTTATTCGCATCGTATGAAATAAATAAAGGCAACAAACCAAAATCAATCATATCGATAATCTTAAAGCATAGAGCAGTTGACGTGGCTCTCATACCACTATTGCATTTTAGGGGAGACAGAAAAGTCAGTGGAAATAAAAAAAAATCTTCTCCCAAACCCAGAATAAAGGAATCGTGTCAACGTCTATACAATAGGAAGGATGGTTTTTAGAGGTGTACCTTGTCCCGAGGCTTGCTCGGCGACGTTACCTCACGTCTTGTGCGTTCTTCACCTCTGGTCTTGGACATTGTCTGTGTAGCTCCTGGTCTCACCGGGACTGTCGAGATTGACAGTTGTCCTCCGAGCGACAGAAGTCTCCCACCTCTGCAATCGTCCACACGGACTTCCTAGAACTCCGATCTCCTTGTCCCACAAGGAATCAGAAGGAGTCACACCCTCTTGTCGGTGTACTAATCACCGACACACTCTCCTGCCACCAGTCACTTTTCTACAGTTGTCTTTCCCTTGTTGTGCCTCCCTTATCAGGTATCACTTGCTCGGGCTCTCTTGGTTACCAAAACCAGAGAGAACGACAACTTTGCATAGCAACTGGTGTTTTGAGTTGTACTTTGAGAAGCCCCCAATACCCCTATATATATAGGAGGGTCATGGGACAGGGTTCGCTATCCCGGGCAATGCAGGATTAAAGCAAGAGTAGAAGGGTTCGAGATTTTCCACAAAACAACCAACTACATCATCTCGTTAGCTAAACCGATCGTTTCAACCCTAAAATGGTCGTTTGGTGACCTCAATCGATCAGTTCACACCTGAAATGATCGTTTGGGACCCCTGAGACGATCGGTTCACTACTGAGCCAATTAGTTTGTGGTCCTGATCCAACTCAAATTGACTTTCATATTTGTTTCCAACTAATCAAATATTAATCCTTGTCCAAATTGAATTTGTACAAGTGAAACAAATTGTATTTGTAAAACGATCTCAGTTGGTCCAAGAATCGACCGGTTCAATAATTGATTCGATCGTTTCATGACACATGAGTCGATCGACTCACCATCTGAGCCGATCAGTTCACCAACCTGAGTTGATCGGTTCATTACATGAGTCGATCGGTTGGGGTGCAGACTTTTGCAAAATCAGTCAATTGCAGTTTCAATCAATATGATACTCTAATCAATTGGTCCAACACCTTGAACACTATGATTTTGAGTTATCAATCAACTGAGTGCTTAATTGAACTACTAAACTCCTTTGGCAATCAATATAAACATCATTTGTAGATAAACTCCTCTTCCAGGTTAAATCCTATGTGTGTGACCCTATAGGTCCATTTCACGTTGGCAGTGAAAGTCCATAACACTTATGACTTCACAAGCATAGAGCGGTGCCTAGTCGCACATTAGTGCTACTCAAGTGAAATAGAAAGTTGGATAACAAATTTCAATCCTACAATCTGTGAATGGTGTTACAATGAATGTATAATTCCTTTGTCACTGATGTCCTGAACGAACTCAAGGCATGGTACAGTCATTCTTTCAACGGTCATCCATTTCCTTGATCTTAGAGCAGACTGGGTGAGATGTGTGTGACATCAATATCACATATTGATTCACACATGCATGTGCATGCCTTTCTCAATCCTACTCATCAAGTGGCCATGGACATCAAACTCCCTTAGGAGGGAAAAATCCCATATCTATCACTCACCCCTCAAAATCCCCATGTGTCAAAGCCACCCGATCATCACCTTTATAACAACCCATGTTTCAGGAGTGTGTTTGATGATGTCAAAGTGTACCCAACGACATGTGTTGAGTGTAGGGATTTCAGGTCGAAGAATCACACTCACCACCATCACTGTGAGAGCTGACTGTGACTACCAAATCATGGTTCCATGTGTCACTCTCACGGTGGGTCTATTCGGTACACTTGTTCTCTAACAAGTACATATGTGCTTGGTTTGATATCACCATATCATGACTAATGAGATTATATCATCAACCAACACATCTAGTCTTTAGTGTTATTGATGTCTATGGTTATTTCCACAATAACAACCGACTAGGGACTAAACAAGAATGTATACTATTAACATCTGTATGATCTCATCGTTTAGGTCCTCAACCCAAAAGCATACGTCATCAAGTAAAACAATTCTTTAGACATCTATCATGTTACACTATCATCTCAGAAATAGTTAAAACGTATAGATCAAAAATTACCTTTAATATTATTTAAATCATTTACAAAGTATCCCATTACAATTATCACATGACTTTCTCTATGGGCATACATACCAATAGTTTTGAGGGGATAGACTTATGTGCCTAGTCAAGAGGAGTGCAATGACCCCTCATAATAGTCCATTCTTTGTGACTGGAGGGAGCACTTCCCTCTCCCAACTTTTACTTCTCCACTGCAACATATAGATAACGAGAGTGGGTAAGAAAGGGAGGTAAGATGTTTGTGCAAGGGTCTATGATGTGGGAAACGAGGAGTGATGTCCAAGGAGAAAAACCCATGAAAAACCACACAGTTCTTTGGAGGCTTCCCTGATCGCCGAACCCAGCCTTCACAGTGACAAAGATCCAGTTTGAAAAGGGGTCTTGAGGCGTTCTCACCAAGATCAAAAGGTGTATTTGGTTTGGTTTTGATATTGTGGTCATGTGGGAGGTCTTCCTAGCATCTTCCATGTATGGGGATGGTTTTCCCCTTTCCCACTATTGGGGTGGCAACCACATCTGACGATCTCATGGTCGTGGAGGTTCGGGGCAGCAATCAGGGAAAAGAGTGGCCGAAGAGGGACCCTCATACTACTCGAAGTCAAAGAAGAAACAATAATCTGCCAAGGGAGCATGGAGTGCCAGTTATTCCTCACTTAAGATAGATCCTATGGCGGTGCTCCAGAATAGGGAGTCGCATGGCACTTGGCACTGAGATAGAGAGAGGAGAGAAAGAGAATGAACATGGAGAGAACAGAATGCCCTGAATCGGACGAATACTAGCTCAAACCAATTGGCCCAAAGTTGAACCAGAAACCGTGTGTGAACCGGCTTGAACCGGGCAGACCAGCCAAGAGAACCAGTTAGCTGATCCAAGCCAACAAGTGTTGCACTCCACAGGGCTACGTGGCAATTCCTGATAGGTAAAATGTACAATAAATAGCATGGTTATCTGAAAAATACAAATAAGGTACCAAAATTCTCAAAAAAATGTGTAGAACAACATGATATCATAATATCAGCATTTTCATGCTTAAATATTAGTGAAACCATGTAATATGTATATTTCTTATTTCATGTGTAATAAATATCAAATGATGGCATAAAATTATGATATTATGTCAGTAAATCCTTTTTCATGTTTATAATCCATATAAGGTCAGTGATTATGATGTTGGCACACAAAATCATGTAATTTTCTTAATGTGGCTAATTAGGGCTAATAACCCTAATTAATGTGTAATAAATACAAATATGTTCAAGAAACCCTAGAAATTATAGAGTAAGTTGATATCAGTATATGGAACCTCAAATTTAATTATGAGATCATAATTATGGATATAAATAATGTTACATGTTAAATGATCTAAAAATGATGAGCAAATCCTAACAAGATTAATACATGGAACCTAGTGTTAATATGTGCACAAAATTGAATGTAATCAAATGATCAAATTATGTATTTTAACCTAGAATCCAAGACCACTAACATAATACCAATAACCTAATTCCAAGAAGATAAGACAAGTAATGGTGCACATATCCTAATGAACTAAGCAAACCCAAACAGATACAACTAGGGTTATGATGATGAGAACCTGATGGTGATATATGATCTTATCTTGATTAGGATTGACCAAGGATATAGTTTACATCAGGAGTATATGGTTTAGGCTTATGTCTTAATCAAGGTACGCCATTACCTCTTACTTGTCTTATTATACAATATGCTTGCTTTATATGTGTAGTAAATACTTGGCATATGATATTGGATGAAATGATTGTTCTTGTATGCTATGTTACTTGAGCTTTCCATACTTACTACTATGAACACATGAAACATAATATATATATTCCATTATATCCAAGAACTTCAACTCTTTGGAAGTAAAGTGCTGGAAAGTAAGTACTTCAACTCTTTGGTAGTAAAGTACTTGGAAGTGATCCAACTCTTTGGTAGTAGATCACATTGTGATATGATCCAACTCTTTGGTAGTAGATCATAAAGCCTTAATGCATTCAACTCTCATGTAGTAAATGCATGGATGATATAATGGAAAATGTTCCTAAAATATGTGTTCTCTTTTGTTAATGAACATCTTTGTGCAAGTATATGTTTTTTCTTATATTTCTTTATAACTTCCAAGTATTAGTTTTATCTTATTGCCAATCTTAGTAATGAGAGGTGTATAAAATACATGTAGGCGTACTCAGTATAATATTCTTGAATATTGTGCTGACGTGTGACACATGTAATCTTTTGTTTAGGTTGTGGACATATGATCTTGAAGAACCAACATAGTTGAGAGTTGTGTGGAGAGTTGATGTACTGGTGAACATGTTGTCTTAAGATCCTATTTTAGAATGTAGTGCATGTATACATAGAAGTTTGTTATTCAATATGTAATATCAAATGTTGTAACAATTCATTATGTAAATATATGTTGAATGGTGAGCATGTGTTGTATAGTTTTATTATTGTTCATGTGCATGTGCTACTGTTGTTTCCTTCTGACTTACTCTAATTTTCTTCTTCTTACCCTAGTGTATGGTGTTTAAATTGAAATTATCACTAAGGTGATGTTTCAAGTTGGACGTCACACATCAGATTAAGTTTTAGAAAATTTGAGGACATCACACATGGCATTAGGGAGGCAGTGCTCGAGTGACCTAAAGACTTGGTGCTATTGAGACAAGTCGATAGTACCGACATTGTGATGAATCGTGGATACCATAGAAACTAGGTACTACTGACTTTCTAGTCGATACAACCGAGTATGCCTAATCAGGCAATCTAACGATAGCACTCTAATCCAATGGTTGGCATTATTTTGTACCTTAAGTGAATCTTATGACTTGAGAGGAGTTTGGCCAGACCTAAGGAGGCAGTCATTTTCCATTGCACGACACCAAACAGAGAGGAGAGAAGAGCAAAGAACCAGAGGCTTCACCTGGGATGATCTGAGCACCTCCGGAGGGTGAATCTATAGTCAAAAGACAGCAAATTGCATGTACGACGTAGGGGATCATCTGCATCATTCTCCAGGGGTTACTTTAGTTTTTATATTGTTTACCACATTTTTATCTTTCTATTCATCAATGAAAATCATGTGGGGCTAAACCCCTTGATTCCTTAGGATCCGGAAGTAGCCCGGATATGCATTAATATCAACTTTATCCCTATATTCTAAATATAAATCTATGAAATTGTATTGCTCTATTTATTCTTGATCGCCATAGATAGATTATTAGACCCTTAATCATTTTGGGAGAGAGGTTAAGGGTTGGAAAAGCATATATTTACCCTCTTATTGCACCCCTTGCAAAAGGTGGAGAATAAACGGGAGGAGAATCCCAGAGATTAATCGTAAAGCATCTAACTAATCAACCAATTACTATAGAAATTGGATTGGCATTAGAATAGGTAGTAAAATATACTGCGAGAGTGGGTAGTTCTCACTACAGGATCTTTATACAAGGATAGGGGTAATATATATTAGTGTGTGGAGTTAATTGCAATGTTATCAGTGGTAAAATCATTATCCTAAGGAATTCCCTTTAATATGAGTAACTTAATCTTTAAGTTTGTTTTGTTTCTACATTTATTTCTATTCAATCAAACCAATTTAACTTTTTTTATCAGCCTAGTTGATTAGATCATAGTTAGTAGTAGTCTTCTGGAGTACATTTTCATGTGTTTGACTCGGGCCTCAAAAGGTATGTATCACTTCGATACGTTCACTTGTGTATAATGCACGATAAACATGTGTCAAGTTTTTGGCACCGTTGTCTGGGAAATAGCAACATCCAGCACTACGAGTGTTGTGGTTGGCCACTCTAAGCCAACCCTTTCGATTTTGAGTTCTATTTCACTCAAAGTTGAACTATAATATCATTATTATTACTAGATCCACTACCGTGTGCTGACAATTATTTTTTTTTGTTATAAGGTACTAGTGCATGGTGCATACATGACCCCACGAGTACGGAGAGTTGCCTTCACTGAGTTTCGTCAAGCAGAACTCTTTCAAAGACAAAGGTAATTTGGAAGATCTGTAGATAGATTCAACCGAACCCCACAACAAACACCTTCGTCTGAAGGACCTGAAGCACTAGAAGAACCTGAATCAGTAGAAATGGGTGATGGAGCAGAAGAATAGATGATATGGAAGAGGAACAAAGCCTATTCCTCAATAGCTCAAAAAGGACCAATCAAAAGACAAGCCATCAATGTGGGTATCTATAAGATCGATCTAGGATTGATCTCTTTAGTCAAATACCAATCTTTCCATGGCCACAATTTTGAAGACCCAATGACACACTTCAGTAACTTCGTTGACAACTATGATATAGTCAAGATAGATAGAATACTGGTGAATATCACATATCTAAAAATGTTCCCATAATCTCTGAAGTTGTGGTTTCACAATCTCAATGAAGAATGTATCGATACATGGGATCAGATGATTGATACTTTCTTCGAGCATTATTTTCCTCTAAAGAAGACAAACAACTTGGTGAAGATCCATAATTTCAGACAGTAGGACAACAAATCATATTCTAAAGAATGGGAGAGATTCCAAAATATGTTGTAGAAGTTACCTCATCATGGTATTGATTTGTTGGGGTAGGCAAAGATCTTCTACTATGGTCTGCATAAGGGAGAGAGGACCACATTTGACAGTGTAGGAGCAGGTTTCTTCCTCAACAACAAACTCGCCCTCTATCGTGGGATACTAAAGAACATGTCCAAGAACTAGTCATGGGGTGATGAGAGAGAGCTTCCGACAACCGTCAAAAGTGTCAGGGATTCCAAGGTCATCTCTATGTTAAACGGGAAGCTGGACATGATTGTCAAAAAGTTGTGTGCTAATGATGGACCACCTTCGGAAGAAGAATAGGAGGAATGCAAGTTTGTGTGCCAACAACAGCAGTATCAGGGCAATGATTACTCATGGAGGAAGGATGCTAAGTTCTCATGGAAGGATCCCAATAATTTCCAACAAGACCCTTCTCAGGCGCAACAACCCAAGCCACAATAGTTTGGTGGCCAAGCATAATATCAACAAGAACAAAAGAAGATTGACTGTATTGAAGAAATGCTTGGAAAGCTAGTCAGTCAGTGTGAAGTGCTTATTGGTCAAACTCAGAGAGAACTCCAAAACCAAGGGGCATGGATTTGTAGTATATAAACTCAGAGTTCTCAAATAGTAGCAGATGTGGGTACACTGAAGCATCCAAACCAGTAGGGGTTCCCAGTAAATACTAATGTGCCTTCTAGAAATCAACATGTCAAGGCAGTCCTACTCCGTAGTGGGAGGACGCTACTGAATGATGCACCAGCAAGTTTAGATGCAGGTGAATTTATAGGAACAACAAATTGAATTGTGACAGTAGATGCCGATAAACTGGATGTGTTAGAAAAGGTGAAGACAACTGAGGAGCACACTAATGAGGTGGAGGATACAAGATCTAAATCATATGTCCCATCTCACCAGAGGACACCAGTGACCCCAGTGCCCTTTCCAAATATCTTGGAAGGCAACCAAAGCAGACCGATAGTTCCAGAAATTCTTAGATGGCTTTAAGAAATTATTTGTTAATATTCCACTCATTGATGCAATTGAGCAGATACCATCATACAGCAAGTTCTTGAAAGACATAATCAATATGAAGAGAAGGATACTTGAGGCTGGTGTGATGGTGTTAAAGGAGTAGGTGAGTGCTTTTGTTTTGGGAATGCTACCTCCTAAAAGACAGGATCCAGGTTGCTTCAACATCACTTGCTTCATAGGAAAGACCAAGTTCAGTGAATCTCTATGTGATTCTGGGGCAGCATCAACCTCATACCTTTGTCAATTTTCAAGAAGCTAGGTCTTAAAGAGACTAGGAAAAGTAGTATGACTATCAAATCGGAAGACAAATCTATTGTCAGGCCATACGGCATTTGTGAAGATGTTCTAGTGAAAGCGGACAGATTTGTTCTTCCTGTAGACTTCATGGTAATGGAAATGTAGGAGGATCATGGCAATAAACTCTTACTAGGTAGGCCATTTCAAGCCATAGATGATATGATTCTGGAAATGGGCAGAGGACATCTGACCTTGGGCACCCATGATGACTAGTTTGAGATTAAGATGCCAAAGCACTCAAAAGAAATAGGGGATAAAGAACATTGCAACATGCTTCAGCACATAGAGACAAATATTTCTCTATTTCTAGAGAAGTCATTCCTAGACATGGCTCATTTGATGACTAAAGTAGAAAGGGCCACTTTAGTAGTTAATATCATGGAAAACACTAAGGTGATCTCGCTAGCCAAAGCAGTGTGTTACCCATATGATGAAGGGGAAGACTATGACCCAGCTACCATAGAGGAGGATGCGGCTGATTCCTTACTGCAGACATATCCAGAGTTATCATTGGAAACATGCTTGATGAATATGGTGGAGGACAGTACACGTAACCTCTCTCTAGAAGAGTGTGTATTGATGTTGAAGGTAGTACCTTGCTACTATGCAAGATATTTTGAAGATTTGAGAACACCTCCCCCGCCATTGGTCCCATTTCTATTGAGCCCACCAGAGTTAGAATTGAAGCCCCTACCACCGCATTTGAAGTATGTCTTCATGGCTATAGAAGAGAAGCTCCTAGTGATTATATCATTGTCTTTGAGAAGTGAAGAGGATAAGCAGCTACTCATTGTGCTGAAGAACCACTGAGCATCTTTTGGGTGGTCAATAGTAGACATCAAAGGAATCTCTCCAAGCCTGTTCCAGCACAAAATGTGATTGGAAGAAGGAGCCAAGGCTATAGTTCAACCTCAGTGGTGACTCAACCCTATCATGACTGAGGTAGTGAATAAGGAAATGGGCAAACTCCTATCGGCAGGTATCATTTATGCAATTTCATACTCTATGTGGGTTAGCCCAACTCAAGTAGTTCCTAAGAAAGGGGGATCACTGTCACAACTAATGTTTCTAATGAGTTAATCTCAACTAGGTTAGTGACGGGGTGGCGTGTATCCATATACTATCATTGTTTGAATGTCGTCACCTTAAAAGATCACTTTCCTTTGTCATTCATTGATCATATCTTAGAATGACTCATCGGTCGTTCACACTTTTTCTTCTTCGATGGGTATTCTGGTTATAATTAGATTTCGATTGAGCCAAAGGATCAGGAGAAATTTACTTTCACCTGCCCTTATGGCACGTTTACATATAGACAGGTGTCGTTCGGCCTTTGTAATGCCCCCACCACCTTCCAATGTTGTATGCTTGCCATCTTTTATGATATGGTAGAGCGGTGCTTGGAGGTGTTCGTGGATGATTTTTCTATATATGGGAGTCATTCAGTGATTGAATGTATAATCTCAACAAGGTTTTACAAAGGTGTGAGGACACTCACTTAGTCTTGAATTGGGAGAAGTGTCATGTGATGGTGAGTGAGGGCATAGTGCTTGGACACAAGGTGTCCAACAAGGGTATGGAAGTAGACCCAGTTAAGATAGAGGTCATCTCCAAGCTACCTCCACCGACATCGGTGAAGGGAGTAAGGGGATTTTTGGGACATGTTGGGTTTTATCGTCATTTTATCAAAGCTTTTTCAAAAATTGCTAAACCTTTATCAGTTGTTGGAAAAGGACACTGAATTTCTTTTGATGAATGGTGCTTGAATGCCTTTGAAGTGCTAAAGGAGAATCTTAGCTCTGTGCCTATTGTGCAAGCTCCTGATTGGATCCTACCTTTTGAGTTGATGTGTGACGTGTCAAATTATGCAGTGGGGGTTGTGTTGGGTCAACACAAAGATAAGGCTCCTACAGTCATATATTATGCTTACAAAACCTTGAATGATGTGCAACTCAATTATACAACCACAGAAAAGGAACTCTTAGCGGTTGTTTTTGCATTTGAAAAGTTTTGCCAATACCTAGTTGGGGCTAAGGTGATTGTCCAAAGTGACCATGCTGCCATCAAATACATGTTACAAAAGAAAGATGTAAAACCTAGATTAATTAGGAGGATTTTACTATTACAGGAATTTGACATAGAAATTAAGGATAAGGAAGGGGTGGAAAATGTGGTAGCAAATCACATATCTAGGTTGGAAAGGGTGAATGAAAAAGATGTAGATATCCCTATTATTGAGGATTTCCCAGTTGAAAAATGTTTTGCTATTAAGACCATGAATCCCTAGTTTGTTGATATTATTAATTATTTATCCTGCAAATAGATGCATGTAGATTGGGGATACCATGAAAAGAATATATTTTTCCATTCATTGAGGGTTTTACATCTGGGATGACCCGATTCTTCTTAAATAGTGTAGGGATGGAATTTTGAGGGAAATGTGTACCCAAATGTGAGGCCGAGAGTATTTTATCACACTGTCATTCTCTACCTACAGGGGGCATCATGCTAGCTCTAGGACTGCAGCCAAAGTCTTAGAGAGTGGGTTTTACTGGCCAAAACTTTTAAAGATGCTCATAATTTTGTTCATCGTTGTGATGCATGTCAACGTGCAGGTAATATTTCCAAGTGACATGAAATGCCACTAAATGTGTTTCAAAAGGTTGAAGTGTTTGATCTATGGGGCATTGATTTCTTGGGCCCATTCATTTTATCTAATTCTAATCTCTATATTTTACTTGTGAT
Source organism: Alisma plantago-aquatica (assembly GCA_963693085.1). Lineage (NCBI taxonomy): Eukaryota > Viridiplantae > Streptophyta > Magnoliopsida > Alismatales > Alismataceae > Alisma > Alisma plantago-aquatica. The sequence goes on along the minus strand of OY856412.1, from coordinate 807,091,308 downwards.
TGACTATGTATCTAAGTGGGAGGAAGCAATTCCAAGTCACACCAATGATGCACAAGTTGTATGCAGGTTTTTGAAAGACAACATTTTCTGCAAATTTGGTGTCCCTTGACTGATTATTAGTGATGGTGGATCACATTTCACCAATAGGAAATCTGGAGCCTTATTGAGTAAATATGGGGTGAAAACTGAGTGGGTACTCCCTATCACCCATAGACACAAGGGCAAGTTGAGGTGTCAAATAGAGAGGTGAAGAAGATCTTGGAAAGGACAGTCTCAACTAATAGGACAAATTAGAGTTTTGTGCTTAATGATGCTCTTTGGGCATATAGGACGGCCTATAAATCACCTATAGGAACTATGCCTTTTAGGTTGGTTTATGGACATGCTTGTCATCTACTAGTGGAGCTTGAGCATAAGGCAAAATGGGCATTGAAAAAGCTAAATTTTGGACTAGATGTAGCGGGTAGAAAGAGGTTATTAGAGATAAATAAACTAGATGAACTCAGGATGGATGCTTATGAAAGTTCTAGAATCTATAAGGAGAGGACGAAGAATATTCATGATACGCATATCTTGAATAGAGTGTTTCTTCCGGGATAGAAGGTTATCCTATTTAATTCTAGACTTAAGCTACATCCTGGAAAGCTAAGATCCAAATGGAGTGGACCATTTATGATTGAGCAGGGTTTTCCCCATGGTGCTGTGAAGATTATAGATGGGACTAGGTCATTCCTTATTAATGGCCAGAGATTGAAGCATTATTTTCATGGGGAAGTAGATCCAAGAATAGAAGAAGTGCAACTCATGGAAATCTAGTAGATTCTTTCTCTTAGGAATGTCTAGTCTAGGACGTTAAACAATGGCACTTGTTGGGAGGCAACCCAACCTTCAATTCTTTTTATTCATGTTCATTTTAGCATTGTAGATGTCTTTTCATTTTTATTTCATGAAAAAGGGTACCTTGACTCATTTTTTGGAGTGTACGGACCATACAGAATCACTACTACTGAGTCCCCAAGTCGATAGTACCAAATTCACATCAGTGAGTCATCTGCAAAAGAAAGACATACTAGGTACTACCATCTCAACCAGTCAGTACTACTGAATCTCTGAATATTTTTGAGTGCCTGATTGATAAGCACTCGGTAGTATCGACATCTGAGTCAGTACTACTGACTTTTTGGCACTCCCATGTTGGAAATATCCAGATGAAAATTCAAAAATATCGAGAAAGAATTGCCAACTCAGTACTACCGACTGCACAGTTGGTAGTACTGACATATGATATCAGTAATATATGGATGCTCGATTCCACAGAGGATGTGGTCTTCATCGAGTAGTCGGTAGTATCGATCCACAACTCAAGTCGGTACTACCGACTTGGCTCGATCCGCAACATTACATGTTTCATACATTTTATATCTTCTAAAGTTGAAATTTACCTTATCTTTGTAGAATTTTTCTAGGGTTTGTACGTAATTTGATTGATGTAGTTAAAAGATACCCAATTGGCTTTAACTAATCAAGTGAAACCCTAATCATGTAGTTTCCATGGCCATAGATCCATTCTAGCGTCAGAACATGCTGGATGGTGAAACGAGTATCCCTAAGGGAAACTTAGAGTGCATTTTATTGAGTAGGTGGGGTGCTTGGAGAGTAATCCTTGTCATCCAGATCCTAAGGTGTTTGAGAACAGTCGGTCGTGTCTCAGGTGTTTGTATATGTGATATGTGAGGACAGCAGTGAGAACAGCTACAATTGTACCTCAGTGATAGGGTTTACCCTGGTGTCTAGGGTTGTAGCATGTACCAATGGTGGAGTATGTGTTTTCAACTTAACTATATGTCACTGGTGGCAGTTGATTGATATGTCACTACATTGTTCACTCGTACTGATAGAGTGGGGAGAAGATCTTGGATTTTGGCTCTTCCTAGATCTTGTGTGGCACTGATTTTGACTTACCAATGGTCAGTTGGATTTGGGTGGTACAACTCAAATCCTCAGGTCATTAATAAAAGATGTAATACAGCCTTGTAGTATATTTGTGTAGGGTTAAACATGCTTCACATTGGATGTTTACCCCTGACTTGTTTCTTATATTATTCAGTTGTAATATAATGTGATAAGAGAAATCAACTGTTATACATATTCTTCATATTCCTTCTTATCATATTGATATGCTTATCAGTTATAGTTGTACGACCTTAACCTGTGTAATCAGTTTTAATTATTCTTTTAGTTGAATTTGCACATCTTGTTTAATAATGATATATATGTGGCAACAATAACCGTTGGATGAGAGTTATATCTCTCGCTGGGACATGGGTCTCAGCCCGTGGGTTACCACATCTTTTAGGTGGTCGTCGGTGACGTGACATAGATTGTGTTATTGAGTAAGAGCAGCTCGGAGATCAATAGTCGTAGAAGGTTGTATGGTTGCTTGTTGTGCATTAGAGTCCTAGTGTTGTCCATATACTATCAAGTCCAGGAGGGATGTGTTTTGTAGATGATCTGTATAACGATACTTGTTTTTGGCAGCATGTCGTAGTAGTATATATGTGGTGTGTACCTGTGAACAGGTCTTTTGTAACAAGTGTGTAGCATAGGGCCATTGTACAGATGTGAATACCTGGTATGGTATGTGATATGTTACAGGTTGTGAACCTTGATGTAATATGTTTCCGCACCGTGATGGTTATATTAGATCTATTTAAATTTACCTTCTTTTATGGCTATGTGGTTGTTTAGCTGTTTATCGCGCGCTTTATTTTGATTTATCTCGTTTGTGTGACATCGGGATGTCACATATATAGAGAAGTTTATTGCTAGACATAAGCCAAAGGTGGACTAGAACCCTCATATGATAATTGATTTCCCAAATTTCTAACCGGATGCATACTCTAGGTCAATGAAGAAGTTGTAGCTTTAGAGACCATAAACATAGAACCTTCAGCATTGACTAATATATTTAAACATGTTGAGTAATGTTCACGGTTATCTTTTTAATGTATCTAGAAGTGAAGTGATTAGTAGTCAGATTACTTTTAGGAGACTATTTCTATTAGAAGTGACAAATTTTGTAGCCTTGGATATGTCTAGGTGTTTCAAATCTGAAATTTTGGTAGTAAAGGTTCATGTCTCGGGTATATTTATGTGACAAATCCATAGGTTAGTCCATAAATAAGCTTGGAAAAAGAACTTGGTGGTGTGTGGATGGTATTCTAGATAATGTAAACTGATTATTGTACAAATTTCTACAACTTTGAGAGTACCTTATCCTTTCAAAGTGAATGTTGTTATATTTTGAATCTTGTTTTCTCTTAAAGACCCCTTTACAACCAACTCATTTTGTATCTATTAGAAACTCAGCTAGTTCCAATACTTTATTCTTTTTTATTGATTTGATTTCTTCTTTCAACTTGTTGGAACAAGATTACAACTTTCCATGACTTGTTGGAACAAGATTGGCTCATAAATGCTCAATTCGCATCCATGTTCAATTGAACTAATCACATGATCATCAGAAATGGTGTCTTTTGTATCTTGCAAACCAACATTATGCTATTTCCTGTGATTCATCTACATTTTCTCATTTATGACTTAAACACAATCAGAAGGCTTGTCACTTATACAAAGGATTTGTTTGGATTAGCATATTAATTTGTTTTCCCAAGTATGATTGTTGATACAACAAGAGGAACAACAAGTCGATAAGCAAATTGAAAACAAGGGCTTCCATTACATCTCGTTGATATCCATTTTTCCCGTAATAATACTTGACTAGGGATCATTGTTAACAACCATTGGATTTCATGTTCAAATTACGTGCTTGTGTGCTTGAATTCCATGACAATTATTACGTTGTTTAACATCACATAATGAAATGATCACAAAAATAGGAGATGTCTTTGTTAATAAAATAAAATACACAAAATATTCCTCAATCAACCATAAAGTGATTAGCCTCTAGAGTATAAGAAAGTAAATATCAACATAAACCAGATGGTAGCTCACATTTCCTAAACTTCTTACTTCATTTTGATATGTGTTTTACACTTGATCGAGTCCTAGTTGTTTGCGAGTAGCACACACACTCTATGAGATTAGATAACGTTTCATAGTCACATGACAAATAGTTTTGAAGATAGACATTGACGTTTTGAGTTATTGACTTAAGGTGGAAATAACGAATAACTTTTTCTCACCAGAGTAGCGATGAGTACTAGTACTAGAATACATATGTAATCTAGAGAATATGGTCGAGCCGTAACAGTATATCCCACTCCCATAGAGTTAGCACATAGTATCAGCATAACCTAAACTGAAGACGGTGAGATGTCCACAACCACTACCATCGTTGTAGGATTAGTCGCATATGTGACCTATCATGTAGCATGAAAGAAAGTAAGGATAATTTTTTTTTAATGTAAGTCGGGAGGCTATCTTATTCATCCCGTCCTCCCGTTGCGAGCAAATTCAAAGAAGAGCTACAATCACTAATTAGGTTTGCATAATTAAACGAGGTAGTACTACTACCTTTACAGATATCCCTAACAAGAAAGGTGTATATCTCGGTGGGAGGGAGAGCATACTGGATGTAACTCTCCGGGAGTTTTAAGTGTTTTTTAGCAAGACCATCAGCTGCCTCGTTGGCGTCTCTGGAGATGTATTCATGGACCATTCCGACCTGGTTAACAATCTGATCCTGGAAGCTAATTTAGCATATTTTGGATTATCATGCCAATCAGAAGTGGAAATCTTCACAGCCAAGGATGAATCGGATTCAAACACTGCTCTATTGATATTGTTCTTGTGTGCTATCTCCAAAGCGAGGATGATACCCCTCAGTTCTGCTTCTATGACGTCCTGGGTATGTAATCTAAGGGATGCGCCTCCTTTTAATCCATCTTTATTCTGATTACGTCTCTATTTTAATTCATCCTTTTATTAGGAAACAGGTTTATTGAAATAATAAAGACGATACAAACTCGCCCGACATGTTGGGGTGTCAAATCGTGTTTGGAACGATTCCGGCTCAAAAAATCTTGTCTGGATTGTTAACTGTCAAATCTAAACCCGAACTCAGACCCATATTTTACTCATATCTCTCAAGCCGGAACAAAAAATACAAACCCAAAACTAAGTCTGAACCCAGATTTGAAGATTACTTTTTAGAACAAAAAAAATTAGAGAGAATTTCCTACACGGTTGTACATTTTATTATTTTAAAATAAACTAACAAAAATGTTAGTGATCATACAATATCAAATAATTGCAATATTATTTTTCCTTTTTTATTATAGAAAATAATACCAATAGCAAAGCATTAATATCACTTAAACACAAGAAAATTTTAACACATGCAACATCACATATATCATACTAAAACAACACATATATCACATCAAAATGGTTGCAACATCACATATAGCATACCAAAACAACTCATATTTACATCAAAATATAGCCCATCAAACCAATCTAGATGACTATACCATATATACTAAAACAACTATATCATGTCATAAAAATATTTGTATAATAAAAGTCATCATCAGTGTTACGTAACACATAAGTAAATTGTAACACAGCAGGAACATCACAATATTAAAAGCAACACATATATCACATCAACTAACTAAAATATGTTGCAATATCACATTTTTATACCAACACAACACATGTATCACTTCAAAATATAACATGCATCTCATAAATATAGGTATATAAGTAAGTATTTAGAACCTGGTTTGTCTAGACTCAGTTTCGATTTGGACATGTTATTTTAGACCGAAGCCGACCCGAAACGTCACAATTGAAACCCAAACCCAATTTTTTCCTAATCGGACACAACCGGATTTATGGGTTCGAACAAATTTTGATAGCCCTACAGAGAGGTCCCTGAAGTCGTGAAACGCGCACTTTGTTTTTATTTCCATTTCTCCTTGTTGACTAAATTGGACATTAATATACTCTTTGTTTTGATGATGAAAAACATTTCATTCTTGTGGATCTAACGTGTTGCTTGAGTATTTCAGGGTTCAAGGAAATAAGGAATTGGATAATTGAAGATCAACACAAATGGAAGATCAATGCGCTTAAATGTTTAATATCTTCATGATTGTACTCAATGTAAAAACTTGTACAAGTATATAATGTACAAGTACATATATATCATGTAAATCAAGTATTAGATCTTCCTCGTCCACTCACAACCCTTAGATAAGTTTTCCTCCAAAATTAGAGTCACTGTCACCCATGATACACACTCTTAGAAGGTGATTCAATAGAAATAGGGACACTCTCGGTCGACAAAATTCTCGACTGAAACACACTCAGACGAATATTTTCTTGACCGAGAACCACCTCGGTCGAAATTGTGAGCATTGTTCAACAACTTACACAATTGTGCTCTAAATTAGCATTCAGTCAAAAATAACCTCGATCGAGTAAGCAACGGTTCTAAAGCTTACAACTGTTAGAGTGGGTGGTTGGTAGTTGGGAGTTGGAAATAGACGTTGTAACACTTTTGCTCCAAATCCCTCCTCGGTCGAAGAAAAGTTCGACTAAGACACATCTCAATCGACAAGTTCCTCGACCGAGATGGTTTATGGATTGTTCTTTTCAACTCGAAACAATTAGTCATTGCAAGTTAATTAATAGATACATAACGGATAGTTAAGCACTAAGAACACTCTAGAAACCCTCTAGAACGTCCCTAAATACTTACAAACCATTCATATAAATAGGAAAGGCTTTATGACACCTAAAACATACAACTACACTTGAGAATACATTCTAGTGAGAAACTAAGCAAGAGCTACACTTGCTATCTTATTTTACTTACTTCAATTTCGTGTCCTATAGCTACAATCTCCTAGCCACCACATATAGCCTCGTTCATCTTAAGTGGATAGGAGATATGTACGCTTGATATAGGATCAAAGAGTTGTACTCAATTAGATAAGTATTTTTTTCTTCCAATCTTTTTCTTCTATATTGTATATTGTTCTCCTTGACTACTAGGATTGGAGGCAATTGAAAGGAAATTACTTGGAGCTACTTCTTGGTGGAGAAGGTTGTTTCGAGATGTGTTTGAGATTCATTCAAGGAAGACTGCTTGTAGGAAGGAAGGCTATCTCAAGGTGGTGGAGCTACTTCAAGGAGGTGAAGGCTGCTCCAAGGACTTAAAGTTACTTCAACAAGGTTGCTTCAAGGAGGTTGAGGCTACTTCAAGGGTGTAGAAGGTGATTGTATTTTGTGTAACATCCTTGCGAGGTAATAAAATAAATCACTTTTAAAATCTCAATTGGAAACAATCGGGTAGTGGACTGACTACCCTTGATTTCAAAGGTAAGAATCATTGTATATCCAAGTGTCTTCCTTGCTTTCTCCTCCTTGTTGAGTGGTTTGATTGTTTAATTAATTTTAAATTATCCAAAAAGCTCTATTCACCTCCCCCCACCCCCTTCTAGATATTTTACTCCTTGTCGTTACCCTGAAATATTCAAATTGAACCAAATATCTAATCGAAACATGTTTAACATGTAACTGATATCAAGCTGAACGAAAGTTGTAAAAAAGTGCGGCTTAGACTAAAACAAAAATATATATCAACTCGAAGCGAACCCAACACAACCAACCGAAACATCATAAACATATTTTATTATTAACGAGTTGTACTGAAATGAAGGATAGATAGAACTTTTACAAATTCGTGTTCGTGATAAAACAATTTTACGGTGTTGGACAGACCGCTTCAGATTTGGGTCGGTTCGATACATGTTTAGGTCAGTTCCAGTCAAACTTTGACATCTCATGTTCGGTTTGGTTCAGGTACGGCTTAAACTTCTCCCTACAAATCTTTTTAATTCAGTTTGAACATTTAGAGTCTAGTCTGAGTTCAAAGTAAAACCCGATTTGGCAAAAGCAACTTATCACCATGTCTATTATTGAATATAATAAATATTTTAAATCAGAACTAACTTGATGGACCGAGCACGTTTAACTTGTACCTGAACCCAACTTGAATGAAAGTCATAAAAGTCAACCCAAACTGATCCGAACCCGAACTGATCCAAATATGGGTATAGACCGGGCCCAAACCCTTGAACTGTAATTTTTGTCAAGAATATTAATAATATTTGTTAATATCATAATAACAAAAAAATCATGCTATATTAATTATATGTACATAACAAAATATATAAGAATATTATTGAATTGATGGCAAGAAAGTGAATTAAGAAAAAGAAAGAGCAGCGATAGGAAACGGGAGTTGACGGTAAAGGGTTGGGAGGGGGTTTTGGAATTTGATTAAATAAAGAGGGTGCTGGTTAGATAGGATTTGACAAGAGCCAGGAATTTTTCAGGAATTTTAGGACATACGAGGGGAGTTTTGGGGAAAAAAACTCGAATTTACAAAAAAAATGTACATGACCAATTTTTCTGTTCGAATGACGTATAAGACACAAAACTAAAAAATAGTAATAACACATCTGACAGTAACTGTCTTGAACGCACTTATTCTTTATATGAGTTGGTAATACATAAGAATCTCAGTTGGTAATGTGTTGAACACACTTGTACCATATATTCCTAACATCCAACAGACCTTGCTTTAAGAAAGGGAAAATCATACACAATTAATGTAGTCTTCTTCTAAAAGTGTGATGATAAACTACGGCTTTACTTTCAAAGGAATACAATTAATGACCAAAAGACTATTATTTCACGCACTGAGGTATTCATACCTTTACAGAGCTAACCTAAGGATAAAAATCACTCGTTGTAGATTCACAACTTCTACAATCTACACAAATATTCAAGCTTTCGCTCCATTGGTTAGATGCTTCAGCCTTATTTACACTCAAGATGTAAGCTACAGAACCGGACAGTGTTGAATTCTTGATCATCATCACCAGCATGAAATTAACGGGGGAAGATTTGTGGTCCAGTATAATCTCCACCCACAACAGCGAAGTTCTCCGGCTTCTCTATTTCTTTCAACCAAACCAGCTCGCCATCGGTGGGTGCTTCACCTGCATCCCCTGAAGTAATTGCCTTTGAGATCAGCTTCAATATATCTTAAATGCTAAACTGCAATTTAAATGTATATTAGTTCTAGAATCATCACTGCCTTCCAGGTGTCCGTGATTATCTATTGCTTTACAGTGCCCACTGCTTGGTAATAATTTTTGGAGACACCGCTCTTGCTCTTTTCACAGCTACAAAGACTGCATTATAAAGAACAAACATTGCAGGAGTATCTTGTTTTTGTGCCACTTCAGCATATTGCACAGTTGGTAGTTTCTTTCATTTATGTTTCGGGGTTATCACATGAGAAACGTACCAACCAACCTGATGGCAACTTGCATTATGTTGGAAAGAGGTGGAATGGTAATGGCTGAAAAAGACTTTGATGTATAGAGAATTTTTGTGTTCTAATGTAGAAGCAACAGCGAAGTTACCAAATCTAGTGGCATCTTACAAGATACAACGAAAAGCCCTAGAGTGGACAAAACAGGGAGCCCGTCGCTGAGAACAATTTCACTTTTTCATATTAATGTGTTGTACAAGAATTTAACCTTGGAAATTACGCAAGGGATTTTCACACAGAATTTCAGATAGAGGCGAGAGAATGGAAGTCATGTAGTGAAATTAGTTTGCACATAGTTTAACACAATGAAAATTGATAAACAACACTTAAAAATTGCCATAACATGCCTTTTTACACTTTTATAAAATTTTCAACTCCAATTTTTATTTGATTATCAACACGCATACAACAAAATAGAAGGCCGAAGGACAACAAGCTGCACCACCAGCCCCTTTGATGAAAGTTCAACCCCCGGAACACAATAAAAAGGCTTTGCAACCATTTTTTTAGATCATCTATCTACAAAACGCTGAACTCCCGGATGATTATATGTTTCACGAAACTATGTATTTCATTATTTCCAAATATATAGGCCTGATATCAGCATACTTTACCTTTTCAGATTTAGTGCTGTTGGAGTTTGGTTAGCCACATGTGTTGTAAATTAACTTCAGAAATTACACAAAGGATTTTTAAACAGAATTAGACAGAGGTGAGAATGGATGTCATACAATGGATATAGTTTCTGCACAGTTTAACACAATGTAAATGGATATACCCAAAATGAAAAATTACCATAACATGCCTATCTAGACAAAAACATCTCGTGAATTAAATAAACATGTATTAGAATGCAAGTCATAAATAGGTAAGATAAGGGTCTCAGGAGATACGAGTCTTAAATCCAAAAGAACATAATTATTAACCAACAACAATTATACCTGCAGAACTTGCATAAGGAAAGCTGTTGTAGTATGTACAATGCCGGCCTTCCTCGTCACAATATGGAGGCCTCAACACATCTAACACTGCGCATGCCGTTACCGCTGTGAAGCAGTGCATGTTCCCTCCAGAATTTGGGTAGAGTATCGAAGTACTGCATGGTGCTGTAAACACAGCATCAGTGTGCACCTTCGCCAATCGCATTCCAGGGGGCTGGACTGGAAGTCATCCATAAGAAAGTTTTTGGTCCGTGTTAAATTCAGGCCAGAAAAAGAACTTGGGCAAAACACATAACAGATGCATGACAACAACTTTTCAAGTGACAGCTGCAGAGTAAGAAACTTCTGGCTTGCTTTCCAAAGTACAACACTTACTGCCATTGGGCTCATTAGGTGAATCACACCAATCATATGACTTGATGTGCATGGAACCAAAAAGAAGCTTGCTAAAAACAGTCATCCCCGGATGGTTATGCAATGGAATGGCGCTAGAAGGAGGTAAGCAGAAAATGCCAATCTGTATAGTTTTACAAATCATGCATCAGCGATGCATTATATTGTGGAAAAGCAAACAAAACCCATACAGAAAACAAGAGGAAAGCACTCTTACCGAGAAGTGGTCATTTTCATAAATGTGCAGGTATGTTACTGGAGCCAATCCATTCGGTGCATTGAAATATGGTAAATTGGGGCTTAAATCCACATCTGATGGTCTCAGACCATCTGAGACATATTTAATGCATCAGCATTGGCATTGTATGCAGAAAGCTTGTTTCAATAGATATTTTGGAGGGAAAATAACAAAGAAACAGGAACAAAATGGTTGGGGAAAAAAACATGTAGATCTATAAACAAAGTTTCATTAGTAATCAAGCTCACACAGCAATACCAAAGAAATAAAGGCAATTGAATTTCACATGAGAGAGAACTCAAAACCTTCAGCAGATTTTTGTAATGACAGGAACAACGGTTAATCATTGAATTTATTTATCCAAATCCGCATGCATGCTTATATGTATTGCAAATCTTCATCATCATCAGATCAGTGGCAACCATGTTGGCCAGCTACTTAAGGCCTAGCTTTTTTGGTGTTATTTGAACTCCTAGTAGTTGATACAAGACACACACAACAAATTATTGTTAACGGTTACCCAGGTGTATTTGTTCTTTACCGTTGTATAATTAATTTAGCACAAAATAACAGTTGCAAATGACGCCCGGAGCAGCGGTTTTCAAAACTACCACTTCTTTGCCAAGTACCTGCTGCCTTCTCACAGATTTTGCATGCCACCACTTGCTGAGCTGGTTGCTTTTCTGATCCTCCACCAATTCTTCTGCTGCCAGATACCAAAACGTGTATAAACTTACATGCGACTACCGGTATTTCAGAAGTGTGTACCCAAACCAGGCCTTAAATCCTTCTTTTCTATGCAGCTCTCTCTATGGTATATATCCTTCGATTGATTACGTGAAACCAGGATTCCCCTAATTAGATTTCTCTAAGTGAATTTCAGTCTACCTTTCCCCCTTAATATTTTGTATGATGCAATAGCATTACTCTTTAAGTGTTGTACTCTCCACGTTAGTCCATTAAGGTTCTATCCGCTTCTTTGTACTTGTCTCATCTCCTATATATAGGAGAGGGGTTTGCCCTCTACCAATAAGAAACATACGGGGAATTTTGGATTACCATATTTTCTATGTGGTATAGGAGAAAAGAGCCAAAGAGGAGTGGTCCTGCAGGGGCCACCGCCCCTTGGCGTATTTGGCTGCCCGTAGAGATGCTCAACGCCTGTTATGTTTAGGAGTGTTTCGATTGAGCCATCTGAATCTCCAAATCAATGATGCTTCTCCGTTGTTGCCGCTAGATCGATTGGGTCGCATCATGTTCGTGCCTGTTATCTTGAGAGGAGTCCTCGCCACCTAATGTATTGTTTCCTCCACTGCCATCGAGTTGTCATTGTCATCTATGATGATGCATGCCTCCTCTACTCTAAGCCACGGACATTCACGTCGCCCACCGTCTACACTACTTCTATTTACGCCACCAATATACATGCCCGCCTTCACCATTGAGACCTAATGCCAAATCATGGCAAAAGATCCATCTTTCTACTACCACTAGGGATCAGCAATACCTATCTTTTTTCACTGCCTTAGGCAGAGCCCGCATCCTTTTTCCAGCCATAGCCCGGATAACTAGCGGGTGATAAATCCAGCGCTCCACAGCGTAGTTCGAACCCGGCTCCCCCCGGAGGGGGACACCGTGCCTTACCAGCTGCGCTAACGCTGACCGGGTTGCAATACCTATCTTGATTTGGAGACATTTGTAAGGATATTTCCACCCTTTTGTTGTGTTTTCAAAACCTGTTGATATTGTGTTAGCGTGCTACACAGTGTGTCATTATTTGACACGTGTGTGCAAGGTGTTTTGTTCGTTCGAGCCAAAACATGGTCATGCCCAACATGTTGGCTCTGAAACGCGACATATCGCCTTTGACATAGAGTGTCGTCTATGACACAGCGTGTCAACTTGCCAGCATAGGATGTTGCCTATGACATGGAGTGTCGCCTATGATGCATCATGTCAACCTGCCAACACAGCATGTCACTTGTTCTACCCCGGCTTTAGTCGATTGACGCATCGCGTCCACTCGAGCACACAGCATGTCTCCTTCTTCCTATAGGGTTCGACAACTACTATCAAACACACCATTTCAGTGCATGACACGACATTTCTTTTCACCAAAATGTGTCACCTGCTATCTTCACTGACTATTTTATGGAAAGACATGCAGTTTCATCTAATACTACTACATTACTTGGCAACAATTATCTTATGTTTCCAGCATTTTTAGTTCCTCCCCCTCCCTTCCAACCCTACCTACATATAGCCTTACCTCCCTCAATCTATGTGCCCTCCCTTCCAACCCTACCTACATATAGCCTTACCTCCCTCAATCTATGTGCCCCCCTATATATATATACTCTTAAGCATATAATATATGTATATATATACCATGTTAATTCCTATTCGAATCTTGTTTTTGTCGATATAAAGGTTGGGAAAATCTCACTTTTAGAGTCACACAAAGATCCATTCATTTCTCTACCTACATATAACCTCACCTCCCTCAATCCATGTCCCCCCTCATATATATACCATGCTAAATCTTGATTATATCCTTAATTGGATTTTTTTTTTGTCAGGCAAAGGACCAAACAAATCTCATTTTTCATGTCGCACAAAAATCCATTTTTTTCTTACATGGACCTATAGAATTGGGCAATGTAGTACATGAACCCGTGTTATGGGTTACCCTCCACGTATTTGCCTATATATATCCATTTCATCTACTATTCTTTATATTAGAGAGTCGGTTTATATATGTTATTGTCTTTGTAAAATGGGCCCAAGTATGTCTTGGCCCATTAGGGTTAGGTTGTGTCTGTATGCTTCCCTCTTCTCCTATAAATAGGAGCAGTGTTTTCTCTTATCTAATACAACAAGCAGTTGTCCTCTATTATTTTTAGAGTTTACGATCTCCACCTAACCCACTCTCTTGATTCCATTCGGGGTTGACGTGAGGGGAAAATAGAGGAGAGATGAGATGGGAGTAGAGGAGATGAAGAATGATTAGAGGAAGAAAATGTTTGTAGTGCTATCTTTGTGGATCTTTATGCTGCTATATATTTTGTGTATCATTCTCCTACTACTACTACTATTATGTGCTCATCATATGAAGAGTTTGTAAACCCTATGCATCATCAACTGCCTCATTTGTTGGCTGCTGCAAAGGAGCTATTGTTGATTGCATGATATTTTACCTGCTTATGATCTTCTATCATGTGATGTCATTCTTGCTATTTTTTCTATGTTGGCACATTTTATCTGATGATTCATGCATTTGCAATTTGCACAATTTGTCATCTTTGCTTTGCTATGCAGTTGACTTTCTGTTGGTTTGTGCTATATGCATGTCGACTACTTCCTCCTTGTGATCCAACACTATCTAGATTGTACCAAGCACCCTCTAGTCTACGAAGTTTTTTGTTGCGATAGAAATTATATGAATAAAGAAGATAATGAAGGTTCTTGTTGGTGACTTACTTTTGCAAGTGCCCATATGTGATTGTATCATTTCTATTGCTACTATGTATGTTGGGAGTCTTGTATGTGTCTACTTTTTCACGCAATGGGTTGTTCATTCCAACTACGTCACCCTTGCTACTATTTGTCCTTGCTATTATTTTGCACATTGACTACTAGTACCTCTTATGTGTCAACACTCTCTGTCTACTTGTGTTCTAACACTCTCTGGTCTACTTCATGATGATAGTGATTAAGATTGAGAACATGGCGCCTACCTACTCATGTTAACTATTGTGCCAAATGTCACTTCTTTTTTATCAAGAAGCTCTTACTACATGTCTTCGTACCTACTTTGGATCATCTGCTTGAGGGGGAGTATTTGGGTATTGAGTACTTGGTTGTAATACTAAGAGAAAGTGATATTCTTGTATGGGTTTGGTTTATCTTTTTATTATGACATGTATGTTTACAAGTTGTTTTGGGATTCTCCCAAGCTCCAGTTTGAGGGCCAGCGTTAAGAGTATGAGAGCATTTAATTACTTTGTAGATGGGACCAAGTCTATTAGGCCCATTAGTGTTTGGACTCCTAGTTTATGTATTTGCCTCCTCTGTTGTATAGAGGAGAGGGGTTGCGCATCATCAAAAAGAAACATGTAGGGAGTTTCTAATTATCACATTTTCTGTCAACTGCCATTTCCAATTCATTTTATTGTGTAATCATTTCTACAAGTGATATTCAATCTTCCCATTCATTTGCCTTATGTTGTAATTCCTTCAATACTCATCTTGACTTACAAGGATTATTCAATAGCACAATTCCATATTACTCTCTAGAGTGAGGTTCTCACCACAAGAATAGTAAACCAAAAATAGTTGTTTTTCTAAAAGGAAGAAAATCCATTTCTTAAAATAGATAGGCAAGAAAGAATTATCAAAGTAGAACTTTGTATATATATACATAATATACATACATACATATATATACACACATAGATTGAATGTCTGATTTCAATGCCATCTTTGATGGTCTAGAAATAGAAATTTACGGAAATTTCAGTCGAAACTTTGATATTTACGACCCTAACAATTTTGACGACCAAATAAGCGAATTAAATCATAAAAATTTACCAAAACTATCTAAATGCCAAGATCTATTCAAATATGCAATATTTTTTCATATTAGATATCTGGGGTAGTCTCCCACATTTGTAAGTGAAGGAAGTGAACAATTTCGACAAAGTCTCTTTGGCAATTTCAATGGCAAAATGAAGAAATTAAGTTATAAAATTTTGCAACCACAATATTTATACATAAACACACTAAATTATATAATAAGTTTATAAGTTTAGAGGTCAAGATGGGATCCATGTCTTGATGAGTGAGCGCAAAATGAACAGAAATTTCAAGTCTGTTAGACAGTTAGATAGTTAAAAACTTCAAGTTACAACTTAGAATTTAAAACTTACAATTACAAGTTCAAAACTTACAAACTACAACTTGCATAAGTCTAGTGCTAGCATTTAACTAGGTTACATGGGACATTTATGCGTAGACCAAAGAAAAAACTTTGTTATTTTCATAGTATTTCTCTAGATCTCTATAGAAGACTGTAGAAATTAATGAAGGTAATGTGTATGGATGGTCTAGGGATAGGGGAAACATACCTTAGAATTAAGAAAAATAGCCTTAAGAAGCAAGAGATTCAAGAAAAATTGCCAAAATACCGAAGATGTAGTATTAGCTATCCTAGTAACAAATTTCTCGAAATTTAAATTGTATTTTTAACTTTTTGTGCCACACAATTGTGCCATTTCGCAAAATTACAGTCCAAACTGCACTTTTTGCTGTGAAATTTCACTCAATTTGGCAAAATTTCACGCTTCGGGTCAAAATTTTAGCAAAGTTATGTCTCATTCCATGTATTTCTGCATTTTTGATGTCCGGTCTAACGTTTTGATGTTCGATTGGCAAAAAAAAACGCAATTTCAATCAAAATTTTATTCCATGTGTACATATATATATATGAGATTAAGAGAGAAAGATTTCTCTCCCTTGTCCCACAACCTATAGTGGAGGTCAGACGCCCAAGATATACTAACCCGAGAAATGTTTGTCTGGTGGTTCAAACCCGGGTACATTTACAGGGAACACCTAAATTCTTTATCCCTCGTTGGCATTTGCGTGCGTGCGTGTTTGCGCACGTATGTATTTAGAGTTTGCAAAGGAATTAATCGAGTATGTAAAGGGCTTATTAGATGTTCCCAAAAGCCCCATAATATGAAAAGCTTTAGAAGGGTTATTAATTGTATCTAGTAATATACTACGTATTATGATCCTAATATATGTTAAGAAACTCATTAAGCAATCATTTTAAGGGAAGCTTCGAATTGTCATTAATTGTGTAAAATAGTGTACTATGCATTTATGATCCTAAGATGACGGGCAACTCTTTAAGCAGTTATAGCTAGAAATAAGAACAAGGTAACAATTGGGAATCATGAGTTAAATGTCTATTAATACTTCTGAAATTTATAGGACCTATGTCCCTTGGACCCTGACATTCAATTGACAGTTAGTAAAAAGTTTCTAAAAGTCAAACAACCACCAAGAACAAAAGTTGTGGAAGAATTTGTTTGATTTTTCCTATCAAATACTAAGGCCTTTCTTAAGTGTCTCAAATATTAGGTCAACTTGATTAGAAGAAAATACACCGACTACAAAAGATCAAATGAATCAAGTTGACAAAAGAAAAATGGAATGTGTTAGGCGATCATATGTGTCCACGTCTATTCCTGTGTCAAGATGTCCCAATGGGAAAGCAGCACCATGAGTTCATTTTTACGGGGTTTGATCCTAATTTTAAGTATCAATGTGAACTTTTAATATTGCCAATTTTTTCATACGGGCATTGCCTGCATGATTAAATGTGTTCTTATAGTCAGTCATATGACCTAGATCGAACTTTTTGATGTAAATTTCAGATTGTATAGATCAGATACATGCTGCCAAGATTTAATGTGTTCCAAAAATGCTCCCAATCAAATAACTGAGAATGTTTGAAACCCGATGCAACCTGACCAGTTGAACCATCATCCCGATTTCAGCCAAGATCCGATTTTGATCCAATGACCTATCCAGTTCAACTGCCGACCCCATGACGCAACCTTTGGGTCAATGACCTGGCCATCATGCCGATTAGGTTTTGCTGATTTTATTTTACCCTCTTTGAAACATCATCTTGTAGACTACATTCCCCTACTGCATAACCCTATTACTCGATATATTGGAATATTCACTTCCTAAACTAAGTATAACTTGCTTTGAACATTGTGAAACCATTGGTTTGCTAGTTTATGAATTGATGCTAGATTTGAGATGATTAATGTTTCATAATCCATCATCTCATGATTTCATAGAGTAGATTATATCAATATAACTATGTATGCACATAATATACATATGATGTGTATAAACACACATATATACATGGCTATTTGTGTATATATAATGTTATAGATATGGTATCATGTTGACGTTAACAGGTCAACCGGGTGACCCCAGGTTGATACAAAGACTCATGACATGAAAGCTCTACTGAGTCGATCTCTATGTCAGGTGTGAAAATTTTAGCAATAATCTAATACATAACCCAACAATGTAGGTTTACTGTGCATTATTCAGATTGGTTAATTTGGAAATCACCTAAATTGAAGCTTTATGTGTCTTTCATTGAAAGATACACATTTTTTAAGAAATCACAAAAAAAAAAATTGAATAAGTTTCAGTTATATCTCATAATCTACATTAGATTTGAGTGTGATTTTTGAAAGACATCTGATCTTACTTTATTTGAATCCTTGTGGCACAATTTTGTTAATATATTCTACTTGTGCCATTTAGATGGCAGTAAGTTTAGTACATACTTCCTAACCTTTATATATGTGAGTGTGTGTGGTTACAAGAATTGCGCCGAGGACATGTGACTTATTGTTCCTATTGTATATTTAGGTGTTTGTAACATTTTACCACACATTCCAACCATATTGATTGAATGCATATCCCTAGGTATATATAAGTTTTGAAAACTATTCAGTACGACATTTGTGAATAATCCAATGAGAGAAGGTGCATATTTTCTAATTCACGATAAGTTGCATAATTTGTAGAAATCTTTGATCATTTTTTAGTTATATCTCATGATGTATATGAGATATAATTTCAACTTTTCAAAGACATTGAATATATACTATGTTGTTAAAATCCTTATGATTGGATTTAGTTAGCAAATTTACAAGTTTGTCATTTGAATACTTGGTGCATATAAGTTACATGTATAATCAGATACATACTTCCGACATTAAGAGTGTGTGTGCATGTCCTTTTCTTCTCTAGAGGCTTGACATTGGGTTTTTTTCTCCTTGAAGGTCAACGTGTTCATTTAGTGTATATGTCAATCCCAAAATTCTAAACTTAAGCAAAAGTAGCTCCTTTTTAAACTAGTCTCAACTTATAGTGAATATATTTCGCATCTCCTCTACTCAATTGTACATTTACTAGTTTTTGGACTTCTTGAGTTTTCCACTATGTCATTGTCTTAACATTCTTTCAGAAGCGGGTGAGAGCAGTGTATAACACAAATTAAACTACTTATCAAATTTCTCCAATCATACTTGATATTATTAGTATGCAACAAGTTGTTCAATACAAATATAGATGGACACAAGAAAACTAGACATTTTTCATATTCCTAGTGACATTTCAATGCACACCCCAAACAATAACTCTTGTGTGCGTGCACGCCAAATATCTCTCTCTCTCTCTCTCAATCAATCAAAAGAAAACTAGACATTTTGCATATTGCTAGTGGCATTTCAATGCACATCCCAAAGAATAACTCTTGTGTTTGCGTGCATGCCAAATCTCTCTCAATCAAAAGAAAACTACACACTTTGCATATTGCTAGTGACATTTCTATGCACACCCCAAACAAAAACTCGTGTGTGCATGCACGCCAAATCTCTCTCTCAATCAATCAATCAAAAGACAACTAGACATTTTGCATATTGCTAGTGACATTTGTATGCACACCCCAAACAATAACTCTTGCGAGTGCGGGCACGCCAAATTTCCCTCTCTCTCTCAACGAAAAACAAAACTAGACATTTTGCATGCTCATAGTGACATTTCTATGCACACCCCAAGCAATAAGTATTGTGTGTCCATGCACGCCAAATCTCTCTCTCTAAAACAAAAGAAAACTAGACATTTTGCATACTGCTAGTGACATTTCTATGCACACCCCAAACAACAAGTCTGGTGTGTCCATGCACGCCAAATCTCTCTCTCTAAATCAAAAGAAAACTAGACATTTTGCGTGCTGCTAATGACGTTTCTATGCACACCCCAAACAATAAGTCTTGTGTGTCCATGCACGCCAGATCTCTCTCCAAATCAAAAGAAAACTAGACATTTTGCGTTCTGCTAATGACATTTCTATGCACACCTCATACAATAAGCCTTGTGTGTTCATGCACGCCAAATCTTTCTCTCTCTAAATTAAAAGAAAACTAGACATTTTGTGTACTGCTAATGACATTTCTATGCACACCCAAACAACAAGTCTAGTGTGTCCATGCACGTCAAATCTCTCTCTCTCTAAATCAAAAGAAAAGTAGACATTTTGCATATTGCTAGTGACATTTCTATGCACACCCCAAACAATAAGTCTTGTGTGTCCATGTACGGCAAATCTCTCTCTAAATCAAAAGAAAACTAGACATTTTGCGTACTGCTAATGACATTTCTATGCACACCCCAAACAATAAGTCTTGTGTGTCCATGCACGCCAAACCTTTCTCTCTCTAAATTAAAAGAAAACTAGACATTTTGTGTACTGCTAGTGACATTTCTATGCACACCCAAACAACAAGTCTAGTGTGTCCATGCACGTCAAATCTCTCTCTCTCTCTAAATCAAAAGAAAACTAGACATTTTGCGTACTGCTAGTGACATTTCTATGCACACCCCAAACAATAAGTCTTATGTGTCCATGCACACCAAATCTCTCTCTCTCTCTAAATCAAAAGAAAACTAGACATTTTGCGTACTGCTAGTGACATTTCTATGCACACCCCAAACGATAAGTCTTGTGTGTCCATGCACACCAAATCTCTCTCTTTAAATCAATAGAAAACTAGACATTGTGTGTACTGCTAATGACATTTTTATGCACCCCCAAACAGTAACTTTTGTGTGTGTATACGCCAAATCTCTTTCAATCAATCAATCAGAAGAAAACTAGACATTTTGCATATCGCAAGTGGCATTTCAATTCACACCTCAAAGAATAACTCGTGTATGTGTGCATGCCAAATCTCTATCTCTCTTTCCCCATCAAAAGAAAACTAGACATTTTACATACTGCTAGTGATAATTCAATGCACACCCCAAACAATAACTGTTGTGTGTGTGTGCACGCCAAATCTCTCTCTCTCTCTCTCTCTCTCTCTCTCTCTCTCTCTCTCTCTCTCAAAAAGAAAACTAGACATTTTGCATACTGCTAATGACATTTCTATCCACACCCAAAACACTAACTGGTGTACCATCGAGAACAGATTCAAAATGGGAAACCAATCTAAAACCAAATAGAAAAAAAAATTGTGATGACATTGCACCCCTAGCACCTAGTCGTCCAACCGCCTGAACAAATATAAGGCGGCAACAATTTCATAAAGGTGCAGAGTAAAGGACCCCACACAATACATGGTACATAAATGAGATCTGATTGTCACGGTGGCCAAGCACCAAGGTGTGGCATCTTTGTTAACAAAACCATTTATCAGATTGGTTTTGTTACCGATCAAGCGAATCTGCATTAGTAAGCAGCAAGTGACTTCAAGAAAAAAAGTAGGCAGCAAGTGACTTCAAGAAAAAAAGTAGGCAGCAAGTAACTTCAAGAAAAAAAGTAGGCAGCAACCAGCAAGTTGTTTAAAGCAAAAAATGCATACTGTTAATCACTATCCTGTATTAGAAAGCTCTTTATCCTATTCTACTAATCAAATGGGTGCTCACGAGTAATATAGAAGGTCATTGGAAAAAAATCTAGTTGGGCAAGGGGAAGAACCATCGGAATTGTTTCTTCTGACGGGTAAACAAGCTCCTATAGACACGACCTTGTTTTTTCCTATTGACTCATGCGGGTGGACGGGCTACTAGTATGGTTCACCTAACTGCATATTTTATTTTAAAAAATATATCGTAGCGTCCGGTGTAAATGGTAGAGTTAAAACGTGGAAAATGTGGAACCTCACAAACGATATCTCATTGCAGCAGCAGCAAACATCTTCCGGAAAGGGAAAAAACTATTGCGGAACCAGTAAGACACCAGACCCAGACAAAGGAGTGATTCGGGAATGGCATACCTAGAATGACGCGGATCCGGTCGACTTCCTCAGGAGGCGGCACGACTCCGGCGCCAGTGCCGGCGCCGTTGCCGGCCCCGGCGAAGACCTGTCTGCACGCCCTGTACAACCTGTGCACCTGCGTCGGCATCGGCAGAACCGCGTAGCCCTGAGACACGCCTCCCCTTTCTTCCTCGCGGCTACTGGCACGGGGCAGGCGGCGCAGGCGGCCGGCGGAGAGCGACTCGGATGGGTTGGATAGGGTGAATCGATTGACCAACCTGGTGCCTCAGAAGGCCGAGGAGGACCACAGTACGGCGCAGATGGAAGTGGTCCTGCTTGGGGCTTCCAAGGAGCGGGAGGCCCGCTTCCACATGGTGGGGTTCAGGACGGCGGTGGACGTGGACGGGGGGGAAAGGGTGAGAGCGCGACGGGAGAGTGCGTTAAGAATGTGGGTTTTGAGCGGGTGACGCGGCTGGGTTAGACACCACCAGCACCAACATAACTGCAACAGAAGCCAGAGTGGTTGTGGGAATCAAAGGCAAGTGGGTGTGGGACGGGGGGAGGAGGAGGAGGAGGGTACCCACCGGTCGCAGCTGAGCACTTGTGGAGGAGGCCGAGAAAGATGGTGGAGAGAAAGATGCGCTTCTCGCCTCTCGGGCCGAGAGAGCGATGGGTCGCGGAGCTCTCAGCCTCTCAGTATGGAGTATATAAAGAATGTGAGGGAGGGAGGGAGGGAGCATCAGCCAAAGTCGCAGTTTTGGCGTGGGAATCCGGAATCGAAAGGACCGACCAAAGGCGACCCAAGGCCGGCATCGGCATGCCCACTGGCGGCAGCACGGCACTGGCAGGGATGGGTTGGGTGGCTGGGCTGACTGGGTTCTGGACTCCGTCGAAAAACTCCTCCGACTTGTTGTTTTCTTTATTTGGAAAACGTTATCTTAGGATCAGCTGGAAAAATAAACAGGACATCCCCGAAAACCAGGGGCCAGGGAGAAAAGGTTTTGACGACTGCCATTCCTGTGGGCTCTTTCAACCTGCGAAACTGCTTCTCTCTTGTTTTTCATCTATACAATAGTGGTCACTAGATGCTAGATTTTTCTCTCAAACAAGCAACTGTGATCAAAGCTCGGGAGGTTTTCTACCATCAAACTCATGGCCGCCTGACGGCTGATGATGATGTTGTCCCTTAGGAGATTCCTAAATATTGTTCGTGTCAAGGCTAACTGTTTTGTGGTTTTCTATCCACGGAAGAATTGTTGGAAGATATAAAAAACGGAATTTTAACTTTACTTGCATCTGTCGTCTTCTTTTATGTTTTTTTTACTGTATTAAAAAATCGAAACCAACGTACCATGTAGCAAGGAAGAATAGACTGTTAGTCCTTGCTTTCAAAGTTTGGGTTCAGATAGAAAACAAATGAGGAGTGGTAATCATAAGACCATACAAATGGAAAAATATAATGGGGCCACATGTATGTTCCAACATATTTTGTGGAGATAGAAATGTGTAGCTGGCCTTCTTTTGACCGGAAAAGAAGTGGTATGTATACCATAGAAAGATGCTATCAAAGGACGACGTTCAATTATGAAAAAAAAGGTGCTCTTATTAAATTGGGGAACTTGACTACTTAAGCTTGTGTCCGATCCTTTTTCACATAAAGGACTCCTCGATGGCGCTATGCTCACAACATTAGTAGTAGCAATGGAATCCTAGTATGAGTTGTGAAACTTAAACTAATTGAAAGCTCGTTGTACTTGTTGGTTCTAACAACAAGTGGAATGATGCAACGTTACAAGCGTTAAAACCATAGTTTGGTAGTTGTTCATGTGGTCTTTGTACTTTATCAGGTGTAGAGAAAAAATTGATGCAACTGATAAGATTTTTTCTTTCATTGTTCTTCATCTTTAGCTTGTCTATTTTTGTTCTCTTCTCTGCTAATGTGTGATGAGTCATTTGGTGGCTTTTGAGCTTAGATTTGAGTAAGTGGAACCTCGATCTTGGGAGATTTGATAATCGCTTGGCTTCTTGCTCTTCTTGGACGGTCTCTGGGTAGTTTTTCTCTAGGGTTTTGGCTACAAAAGTCTTATGCCATGTTCCACCTTTTTCGTCATTACCTAGTTGCTTTTAGGTTGTGTAATAGTTGCCATAGAACGTGTTACATGAGAGGAGATTGATGTTGGAGAGTTCGTCTTAGGCACCAGAGTTTGTCATGAAGGTTGAAGTTTCATGCTCATTCTTCATGAGCAAACGTGTTTTTGTCCTCGTCTAGCAAGGAATATAATTTTTGACTCATTTATCGCCTATTATATGCTTGCATGTTGTGATCATGCTATTTTATTATTTAAGATTGATGAAAGATGGCGACTTATGCATCTTGAGCTTTGATCGATGGGTATATGCTTTGCATGTTGAGGTTATGTAGCGTGAGTACCCCTCCTTGCATTAAATTATGGTTATATGTTACTTATTGGTGTTGGTGTAGTTACAACTTCCAATAAATTTAGAATATAAAGGTCTCACCTTTTTTGGTATAATATGGCATGTATGCCTGTTAAATGTAAATCCACATGCTCATCTTGCCTGATGTACATCCTAAGTACATGTTTTAACTACTTTGTTACTGGTATGTTGTTGGGTTACATATAGATAGCTTCTTTATGGAAAAAGGGAGGGTCTTACAACTCCATATCTTGCTATACTAGTAATTTGAGAGATAAAGAAAACCTTAGTATTAAGTGCACATTCATTAATAGCTTCCATTAATATTTGATTTATTTAGTTTTATTTCATCTTAAACTTGTTTCTTGGGAGGTTAAAAATATGTACATGCATGCGTTAAGATTTCAGATTTAGTTGATGCAGAATATAGTTTGCACATGTATATAGGAAGAGCATTAAAGACATTAAGTAATTAATAAATAAATAAATAAATTATTATTTGTGAATTTCATCAAATTGTCATCGTAAATATCGAGAACTCAATTATGAATCCAATTAAAAAAATGAACAAATTGGAGTAAAAATGAGAGAGTTGATGCATGTTTGGTAGAATGTACATAACTGTCAGTGTATGACAACCGATGGTCGTCAATCGATGACACCCACCGATGGTCACCAACTGATGGCGCACAGTGACGGTTGCCCACCATTGGTCGCCCACAGATGGAGATGAGTTATGTTGTCACCCAGTATAGTCAATCAAGAAAAAAAACATAATGTTTGATAAACATAATAGAATTTGACAAAAGTTATTTTGTTGGATTCATGTTTAAATTTACACAATCAACAACCTAAAATACTGAAAAATTAGACTTTAGGGTTTTGGCTACAGAAGTCTTATGCCATGTTCCACCTTTTTCGTCATTACCTAGTTGGTTTTAGGTTGTGGAACAGTTGTTATAAAACGTGTTACATGAGAGGAGATCGAATGTTGGAGAGTTCGTCTTAGGCACCAGATTTTGTCATGAAGGTTGAAGTTTCATGCTCATTCTTCATGAGCAAATGTGTTTTTCCCTCGTCTAGCAAGGAATATAACTTTTGACTCATTTATTTCCTATTGTATGCTTGCATGTTGTGATCATGCTATTTTATTATTTAAGATTGATGAAAGATGGCGACTTATGCATCTTGAGCTTTGATTGATGGGTATATGCTTTGCATGTTGGGGTTAGGTAGCGTGAGTACCCCTCCTTGCATTAAATTATGGTTATATGTTACTTATTGGTGTTGGTGCAGTTACAACTTCCAATAAATTTAGAATATAAAGGTCTCACCTTTTTTGGTATAATATGGCATGTATGCCTATTAAATGTAAATCCACATGCTCATCTTGCCTGATGTACATCCTAAGTACATGTTTTAACTACTTTGTTACTGTTATGTTGTTGGATTACATATAGATAGCTTCTTTATAAAAAAGGGAGGGTCTTACAACTCCATATCTTGCTATACTAGTAATTTTAGAGATAAAGAAAACCTTAGTATTAAGTGCACATTCATTAGTAGCTTCCATTATTATTTGATTTATTTATTTTTATTTCATCTTAAACTTGTTTCTTGGGAGGTTAAAAATATGTGCATGCATGTGTTGAGATTTCAGATTTAGTTGATGCAGAATATAGTTTGCACATGTATATAGGAAGAGCATTAAAGACATTAAGTAATTAATAAATAAAAAAATAAATATTATTTGTGAATTTCATCAAACTGTCATTGTAAATATCAAGAACTCAATTGTGAATCCAATTCAAAAAAATGAACAAATTGGAGTAAAAATGAGAGAGTTGTTGCATGTCTGGTAGAATGTACATAACTATCAGTGTATGACAACCGATGGTCACCCGTCGATGGTCGTCAATCGATGACGCCCACCGATGGTCACCAACTGATGGCGCACAGTGATGGTTGCCCATCATTGGTAGCCCACGGATGGAGATGCGTTGTGTTGTCACCCAGTATAGTCAATCAAGAAAAAAAAACATAATGTTTGATAAACATAATAGAATTTGAAAAAACTTATTTTGTTGGATTCATATTTAAATTATTTACACAATCAACTACCTAAACTACAGAAAAATTAGACTTTAGGGTTTTGGCTACAGAAATCTTATGGCATGTTCCACCTTTTTCGTCATTACCTAGTTGGTTTTAGGTTGTAGAACAGTTACTATAAAATGTGTTACATGAGAGGAGATCGAATGTTGGAGAGTTCATCTTAGGCACGAAATTTTGTCATGAAGGTTGAAGTTTCATGCTCATTCTTCATGAGAAAATGTGTTTTTGTCCTCGTCTAGCAAGGAATATAACTTTTGACTCATTTATTGCCTATTGTATGCTTGCATGTTGTGATCATGCTATTTTATTATTTAAGATTGATGAAAGATGGTGACTTATGCATCTTGAGCTTTGATCAATGGGTATATGCTTTACATGTTGGGGTTAGGTAGCGTGAGTACCCCTCCTTGCATTAAATTATGGTTATATGTTACTTATTGGTGCAGTTACAACTTCCAATAAATTTAGAATATAAAGGTCTCACCTTTTTTAGTATAATATGGCATGTATGCATGTTAAATGTAAATCCACATGCTCATCTTGCCTGATGTACATCCTAAGTACATGTTTTAACTACTTTGTTACTATTATGTTGTTGGATTACATATAGATAGCTTCTTTATAAAAAAAAGGGAGGGTCTTACAACTCCATATCTTGCTATACTAGTAATTTTAGAGATAAAGAAAACCTTAGTATTAAGTGCACATTCATAAATAGCTTCCATTATTAATTGATTTATTTAGTTTTATTTCATCTTAAACTTGTTTCTTGGGAGGTTAAAAATATGTGCATGCATGCGTTGAGATTTCAGATTTAGTTGATGCAGAATATAGTTTGCACATGTATATAGGAAGAGCATTAAAGACATTAAGTAATTAATAAATAAATAAAAATTATTATTTGTGAATTTCATCAAACTGTCATTGTAAATGTCGAGAACTCAATTATGAATCCAATTCAAAAAAATGAACAAATTGGAGTAAAAATGAGAGAGTTGTTGCATGTCTGGTAGAATGTACATAACTATCAGTGTATGACAACTGATGGTCACTTTTTGATGGTTGTCAATCGATGATGCCCACTGATGGTCACTAATTGATGGTGCACAGTGATGGTTGCCCATCATGGGTCACCCACGGATGGAAATGAGTTGTGTTGTCACCTAGTATAGTCAATCAAGAAAAAAAACATAATGTTTAATAAACATAATAGAATTTGTCAAAATTTATTTTGTTGGATTCATATTTAAATTATTTACACAATCAACTACGTAAACTACAGAAAAATTAGACTTTAGGGTGATTCCTAGGGCAATCTTGGAGAATAAGGCATAGGACTTGGAGGAACAGTAAACCTAGATAAAGATCAAGTAGGATAAGTTGAGATTAGTTGTTACTCCTTCCATCTTTACATGTTTCTCAACTAAAATCAATACCATATCTTAACTCCATGTCAGTTTTTCTATCATTCCAATCTTTGTCTTCCTACATCTTGTTGTTGTGAATAAAAAGAGTAGGCTACAGTCTGCAGGAGGTATGACTCAATGCTTATAGCTCGAATCCAAGCTTAGCAAGTCAAGATTCATATAGACCAAGACTAGAAACATGATCAGTAGTTAGAAATGAATCCAAAGTGAGTGGAAATTTTATCTTTTAGCCTTAATTTTCATAGAACCTAAGACAAAATGTGAAGAATGTTTGATGTCCTATTTATTATTTCATAGAACCTTAGTCGAGTAAGCCCTAGTTTGGATTTTTAAGGTATACATGATTGAAATATCTAGAAATTTTTTATGGGACTTGAATTATTCTAATTCTAAAATGTGTGTATATGCTTTCTATGAGTTCTAAACACAATGTTATCCATATGCATAGATGTATTTGGGTTTGCTCTAAATCCTCAGTAATGAAATACATGCTAGGAAGTGTTATTACATAGTTTGATTTCCATTCAATTATGAATTTGAGATGATAAAATGCATAATTCCTTATGTGTTATTTATTTGATGCTCGGTTTATTCAACTTAGGCTATATAAAGTTCTGAATATCAATAGTTTAGTACAAATAATATAGATCGGAATAAATAGCATTCAATGTGAAAGATAAATGGTATTTTTATAGTATAGATTGTACCAATATATTCAAATATGTTCTAGTTATTTTCAAGTGAAATATACTGATGAGTACAAGTCAAATACAATATTCAAAGATAGTAAATCGGTTATGATAGCAATTGATTTTTATCCCTTTTAGAGTACTAGATTTATCTATATTTGTTTGAGTATGATTTTAAGTGGTACAAATACAGCAGAGAATACAAAATGAAAGAAGAATGATCTAATTACATGCTAAAGCTAAGAACAATTTATTCAATCACTGAATAGTAAAATCAAATAATCATTTAGACTTTTAGATGCCTTGAACACCATAGATTCCTTACGGAGTTCTATGCCAAAAAAAAGGAAACAACTTACCCACTAGCAACGTCCTGGACATGAAGTTTGAGCATGCTAGTGAAAGTGAGGGGTTAAGCCAAGTGTGGATGACCTCTTGAATTATAGCAAGGGTATTGAACATTATTTAGAATTTTGGTGATATCCAGTGGTACCCAACAATAACTTGAGACCATGGTGGTACCATGTTTTCAATATAGTTACATGTACGTACTAAACATTAATCAGAGATTCCAGTGGTGCCAAATTCAGTTTCTACTCAGTGAGTCAGCCTTTTTAGAACCATTGATGTAGGCAGTTTATGCCAAAGTGATTTGACTCTCAGCCTAAGTTTCTAAGTTCCAAGGGGGGTCCATTTTATCTAGCCAGCTGATATAGTCGTGGAGGTAAGATGTTATGAGGCTCATTGCGAACTAGTTATCTAGTTAGTAAACTTGGAATCTAGGGTCAACTCTAAGTCTTGTATGGTAAAATCCTAGCTTTCTACAATGCTTCCATATGTTGTGGTCCACCTCATGTGGGTCCAATACATTAATAAAATAATTAAGAGAACAAAAAATCAGATCCAAGAATTTATTGTCGATTATTATTTGAATCTTGAATTTGGATGGATTTCATAGTATTTATCTTTATATTTAGTATTTTATTGGCTTACTTATATGTTTCTAATTCATGTAATGGAAATTATATGTATTATCTTGTCTACTTCGTGAACTTCCATTCACTGAGCTAGTAGCTCACACAATACTAAACAACTTTTAGGTAATCTTTCCGATTATGGAAATAAGAACAAGTTTATAAGAGTCATGTGACAAAAGGTTGTTAGAAGTGTTTTAGGTAGAGATAGTCAGTATCAGTCCATGTCCATTCTATGTCCTACAATGAGAAGAGAAAATGTTGTATTAGTCAAGTGAATGAGCATGTAATTACTTTTATTATAGAACAGTCATAAATATTTGTTTTATGTATTTGAATGTTTTGAACTATCAAGATATGAATAAGAAAAAAAATTATGGTTCAATTATAAGATGATTGTTCATCTAAAAATATATTACATACGTGTCTTACTTTATAAAGAAATGCAAAGAAAAAGAAGGGAGGAAAGGACATGTGAGTTTCATGTTAGCTAGCTTAATTATCTCAGACCCTAATAGTGTCATTTAAGAGAGATTATGGGATTCAAGTCGTGACAATTTGGTATCAAATCTTAGACTGAGTCACTAGGGACAATTAAGTTGGATAGTCAAAGTCATAAGTGTGGCAGTTAGGAGGTATGCGGTTATAGCTTTAGGAAGTCCAAGTATTTAGATACTTCGTCTCGGTATCTATATACTGACATTGACCAACATCAATCTACTCTATTTATACTTCCTTATATACCCTGGACATATATGTTGAGGGGGATGGGCTAGAGAGAATTCATAGAAATATTATGGATTAGAAGATCAGAAAGTAGCAACTTAGGTCACTAGATTGTCCATTTTATCTTTTAGAGTAGTAGTTCTAGACAATTTGAGAGATAAAAATAAACCATATTCAGTATTCCTCCATTCTTATAGTATCGTTTGAGTTGGAGATTCACTATAGAGATTCTAGATTTGTCATTGCTAATATCCATCACTCCTAGTAGATAGATCTTGACAATGGTACATGGTCAAGATCATAAAGATAGAATGATATGAGTTTTATTTTATATTGATTTTTTTATTTGAATTAAATAGAAATGATTTTACCTATGTGAATAATGGATGTTCAATTTTCACAAGTATATGGTTCAAGTAAGATTATTGTACATTGAGAATTTACATCAAATATTGCTTGTTATTATTGATATAAATTACACATGAAGTAATTCTTATATGAGTTTCCCTAAGTGAACATCCTTTTCATATGTTTTACATATATAGGATTTGGTCTAACTCAAGTAGATCTTAGCTTTAGGACTACAAATTTGGCATGGTTCAGGTGGGAGGATGTGTTAGTAGGATCTAATGACTCCTATTTACTATTTAATAAGAGTGAACTCTGGTTAAAGTAAACATATAATACAAGAAGAATGCACATATTTTAAGATATTAAGATCTAAGGGAATAGGTAGAATAAGCATAACTTAGTTGGAATTAATAACTATGTGCAAGGACTAAATATAAAATAAGAAACCCTAATCTGAGGCATAAAGGAAGAAAGAATATAATCCAAGACACTTATTATTGTGGAGTGTGACACCCTCTCTCACACAAAGCGAGATTACTCAAAAGTTAAACCATGATCAACCATAAACAATAGATTACCAAAAATCATAGAAAATTAACATTGTTTTGCAACTAGCACCAAGAGTTGAGAATTGTTACACATGAACCAACATTTTGCATTTTATAATTTATGTTCAAGGTGATACATCATCACATTCCAAACATCCTATTACATAAGATAATTGTTCCACATGTATATACATACCACCAGAGGCACACAAACCAGAAATCACATAACGATCATCATGTCTACAAAACACGTCAAGAACACCTCCAAGGACCTGAGTGTACAGGGATGACACATAGGACTCTATTAATAAACACTTTCCATATACCATGTTTCACCAGGTGTAGTTTTCTTCTCATATTTTTCAACCGCATGATCTTTAACTCAGCATGCACATCCACCTAAAAAGTTATTTAACCAACAGGGTGAGACACACAATCCCAATGAGAGATATAACTCTCTGCCAACTTTATTATTATCACAGACAACTAAGCAGATAAATTAACATACTGAGTAGATTGAATCAGTAATTAACCAAATGACATATATCTCATGGGTGGATTAACTAGAGCAGTAACATGAACTTGCCAATGAACAATAGAAAAATTAATAATTTGAAAGGAATATGAAGAACATGTATATTTCCTATCTACAACATTGTACAATGATCAAGCAAGGCCTTAACCAATGTTTCTATATTTTGATCCTATACAAGTATACTATACAATTGATTACTTATTTCATTATGCCCTGAGGATTTGAGTCGTACCACACAAATACAACCGACCACTTGATAAGTCAGAATCATGCCATACAAGGTCTAATGGAAGAGTCAGAATCCACAACCTCACCACACCTCTTGGTCAGCATAAGAGAAAACACTGCAAAGACATATCAGTCAACTGCAAAAATGACATATAGTCAAACTTAGGGATTGGGTCACACATGGCCATCTGTTTATACATATAATCATGTCTAGACCACCTTGCTATAGGTACAGTGATAGAATAACAGGCTCACGCATGGACATCCATACCACAACGAGATCGACTCATGCATGGTCATCACACACATCATGTATTTTAGGATACAAGGAATTACTCGACTTGTACCCCACATATTCAAAAATATGTGCTCTGAGTTAAACTCGTTTCACCATTCAACAAATTACTGACACTGAATGGATCTATGGCACAGGGAAAACTACACTATTAGATTTCACTTGATTAATTAGACTAATTTAAACATCCTTAAGCATCAATAAAGTTACAATGTACCACCTCTAAACAATATCTACATAAACAAGGCATAACTCCTCACCAGAACATATTGAAGCATATTAGGTGTGATCTCATCACATCAGGTCTCTTTATGCTTGTTATTCCTCATATGTCCATCACAAGGACCAATGTCCATCACAAGGACCACATATCTTGGGGTAACAACCCCTCATCTCATACATTGTATCACTGCTAGTCATAAGGCTATGGTCATCATCATCTCATCCTGGAATATCAATCCCTCATTCCAGTACTAGAGGTTATCACCTCAACAATGCACTAAGCCTTCACCAGGTCCTAAGACCCATCACATTATAGTTGTAACTGGTGATTATCTCATCATGCATCATTGATATATAAGTATCACTCATGCCACATCACTTATGCCATAGCACATGCACTTACCATAGCAACAATTAACCATTATTTTTAGAGAGAGTATATGTTAAACATACTAAGCACCTTTAGTTAAAGTAGGCAAAGCATCATATGATCTTTAATCTAAGATTTGGCTTCATGCTGGTTTCACATAAAGTCCCCAAACATCATTCTACTTCGCATCTATGACATGCACTTCCTCCCCTAACTGGAGTGTATAAGACTAAGAATTAATTAGTGTAACCAAGTATGCATATTAACATATTTATACTTCATGTGTTCCCTTTTCAAGGTTCATAACCAAAGCTTGTTATTATTTAACCATATTCATAGTATTCACAAATCATAACACCCAATTAACCCATTAGGTTATAGCCATGTATTTAAGAGAGAAAGATATCATGCTTACTGTTACACTCACTTAACATTATGACATGCCTTTTGAGTTAGGGCCAATGCTCATCACATAGAGCCGATTAGGGTTATATTTCATGGTTACACCACCAAACCCTAAACACACCAAAGCCCGTTTTTCTGATCCGATTAGGTTTGGACAACATTTTTGGTATGTATGCCCTGAGAGCCAATCATGGGATCATTGGTGGGATACATTAAGATTGATTTGATAAACATCAAAGGCAAGCTTCCAATTCTTTCTGGTTCAGTCATATGAGATAATGATAGAACAGATTGAATGTCTAGAGAATGACAATACTCAATGACGTATGCTTTCAGGTTGAGGACCTAAACGATGAGATCATATGGATGGTAAGAGTTTGTACATTCTTGTTATGTCCCTAGTCAGATGTCATTGTGGAAGGTAGATAGACAACAATGACACACAAGACTAGATTGTGGTGTTGGTTGATGATAGAATCTCATTAGTCATGATATGGAGATATCAAACCAAACACATAGGTACTTGTTAGAGAACAAGTGTATCGGACAGACCCACCATGAGTTTGACACGTGGAACCATGACATGGTAGTCACAGTCAGTTCTCACAGTGATGGTGGTGAGTGTGATTCTTTGACTTAAAATCATTACACTCAACACATGTCGTTGGGTACACTTTGACATCATCAAACGCAGTCCTGAAACATGGTTTGTTATAAAGGTGATGATTGGGTGGCTTTGACACATGGGGCTTTTGAGGGGTGAGTGATAGATATGGGATTTGTCCATCATGAGGGAGTTTGATATGCATGGCCACTTGATGAGTAGGATTGAGATAGGTGTGCGCACGCATGTGTGAATCAGTATATGATATTGATGACATGCATATCTCCTCCAGTCTACTCTGAGATCAAGAAAGTGAATGAACGTTGACAAGATGACTGTTCCATGCCTTGAGTTCATTTGGGATATCAGTGAAAAAGGAATTATACATTCGATGTAACACCATTCACGGATTGTAGGATTGAAAGTTGTTCTCCAACTTTCTATTTCACTTGGGTAGCACTGATGTGCGACTAGGCACCGCTCTTTGCTTGTGAAGTCATAAGTGTTATGGACTTTCACTACCAATGTGAAATGGGCATGCATGGTCACACACATAGGATTTAACCTGGAAGAGGAGTTTATCCACAAACGATGTTTAGATTGATTACTAAAGGAGTTTAGTAGTTCAATTAAACACTTTGTCAATTGATAGCTCAGTATCATAGTGTTCAAGGTGTTGGACCGATTGATTAGAGTATCAGATTGATTGGAAATGTAATTGACTGATTTGTACAGTATACTGCCGCAACCGATCGGCTCACAAGGTTGAACCGATCGGCTCAGGTTTATGAACCGATCGGCTCAAGTGGTGAGTCAATCGACTCATGTGTCAATGAAACGATCGACTCAATTGTTGAACCGATCAATTCTTGTGACCAACTGAGATTGTTTGGAAAGTCAGAAGACTCTTTTTGCAAATACATATTTGTTTCACTTGTGCAAATTTGAGTTGGATAAGGACTAATATTTGATTAGTTGGAAACAAATATGAAAGTCAATTCGAGTTGGACCAGGACCACGAATCGATCAGCTCATGCTTGAACCGATCGACTCATGCTTCAACCGATCGGCTCAGGTGTCCCAACTGATCGGTTCAGGTGTGAACCGATCGGCTCAGGTCCCCAACCGATTAGTTCATGTTTGAAACGATCGATTCGGTTGACGCAGTTGGTTGTTTTATGGAAAATCTCGAACCCTTCTACTCCTACTTTAATCCCGCATTGCCCGGGGTAGAGAACCTTGTCCCATGACCCTCCTATATATATAGGGGTACTGGGGGCTTCTCAACAACAACAACTCAGAACACCAGTTGCTCTGCAAAGTTGTCATTCTCTCTGGTTGTGGTAACTGAGAGAGCCCGAGCAAGTGCTACCTGATAAGGGAGGCACAACAAGGGAAAGACAACTACAGAAAAGCGACTGGTTGCAGGAGAGTGTGTCGGTGACTAGTACGCCGACAAGAGGGTATGACTCCTTCTGATTCCTTATGGGATAAGTAGATCGGAGTTCTAGGTGGTCTGTGTAGACTACTTCAGAGGCGGGAGATTTCTGCCGCTCGGAGGACAACTATCAATCCCGACAGTCACGGTGAGACCAGGAGCTACACAGACACCGTCCAAGACCAGAGGTGAAGACCGCGCAAGCCCGAGGTAACGTCGTCAAGCAAGCCTCGAGACAAGGTATGTCTCTACAAACATCCTTCCTATTGTATAGACGTTGATGTGATTCCTTTATTCTGGGTTTGGGAGAAGAAATTTTTTTCCGCTGCCTTCTCTGTCTCCCCTATAAAACCCAACAGTGGTATCAAAGCCACGTCAACTGCTCTATACTTTAGGATTATCGATGTGATTGATTTTGGTTTGTCGCCTTTATTTATTGCATACGATGTGAATAAAATTGGCTTTATGCACGTCCAATCCTAAATCCACAAATCCCAATATACATATATGATATGTAATATGAATGCACTTGATACGTGTCGCCCTTAAATGAGTTTTGTGGTGGATGTATAGCGTGGTTATGGCCAATAAACCCTATATATGTGTGATTGGTTTAATGTGGTTGCTTGCATCTCGGTCTGCGCACTGATTCTCTACCTCCTTATTCTTGATGTAACTCGAGATAACTCGAGATTTCTTTCCTACCTTTGCTCCCTCCCGAATGTAACTCGGGGTTTCCCAATTTAAATGTAAATAAGATAGATCTCTTATTTCCTGTTATGTCAAAGAACGGAGGACAATATGACAACGACTGAGACGATCAGTTCAATGCATGAACCAATCAGTTGGCGACCCAGACGGTCGGCTTGAGGAGAGATTCGAGCGGGTGGTGACCTGAGGAGATGAACGACGACCAGGTGAACCGATCGATTGGAGGAGCCAACCGACCGGCTGGTGGCACCCAGACGACCGGCCAGGGTGAGTAGGTCATTCATGTGATGAGTTGATCAACTCGGATGGCTATAGCACTTGATCATGGACATGTTGCATGTGATGTATACCTAGATGACTGTGATTCCTCTTGGCTTGAGGAATCACATTAGGATGGCCATAATCATTGCTTTTATCGCTTCACATGTTTTTTGTGGGATATATCATGTATATGATACTTACTATATATTGTGGTGATTGGATATGTATATGTACCTATAAAACCAAATTCCTCATCTAAATATTAAGTCTTATATGCCTTCCATTAGCGGCACACATGAAAAACTCGATCGACCAAGTGTAGGTTACGCCAAAGCGTGGTGCGTCGTCCATCTTGTGGAAGTGTGAAGGGTAGACATGTAGGTTCTGCCAAAGCAGGGTGCATGTTTACCGTGTCGGCTTTTGGGTTAGACTTAACTGGTGATTCTTAGAGCATCTAAGCCCAGAGGCACGGAATGTTCATGGCAAGGTGTTGCGCATATTCATTCATTAAGAGTTGCATATGATGCAATTGGCATGATGGCCTACCTAAATAGTCAAGATTATGGGTGATCAACCAAAGTTGACTCATGACTTGATGAAATACGGATCTTGCTCACTAGAAGGTTGTACACTACAATCTTCCGAATTGATGGTGAGGGCTATCAATTTGAACAAAAATAGTGGGAGTGATAATCAATTAAAGTCCTAATTATATCGTCAACCTTTCAAATCAATCAAAATAAGTCAAAAATGAGTTTTGGACTAAATTGCATAGATTTCCTTTTGTAGTACAAATGACAACAAACAACAATCACTTTTCATTGTGATCGGTCCTTGAAAAGGACAAGCTGAATGGGACTAACTTCCACGACTGGTTTAGGACATTGAGAATTGTTCTCACTCAAGAGAGAAAGCTCTATGTCCTGGATACTCCAGCTCCATAGGAACCTGCTCCTACCACACCAAAGGCAGAAAGGGATGCTTATAAGAAGCATTCTAAAGATGCCATTGATGAAAAGTGCTTGATGTTGTGCTCCATGAACCATGAGTTGTAGAGACAACATGAGAACATGGGTGTCATTGAGATGATTCAGCATCTCAAGAACATGTATGAAGATCAAGCACGACAAGAGAGATATGATGTCTCCAGGGCGCTGTTCAAGTATGTCATGATAGAAGGAGATCCAGTTGGTCCTCACACGCTCAAGATGATTGGGTATGTGGAGAACCTGACGAGACTGGGATTTCCCCTGAGCCAAGAGTTGGCTACTGACGTGATACTGCAATCATTGCCATAATCGTGCAGTCAGTTTGTGATGAACTACAATATGAACAACTTTGACATGCCATTGACAGAGTTGTTGGGCATGTTGAGGACAGCCGAGGCACAGATGAAGAAGGACAAGCCTAAGTCTGTGATGATGATCAGCAGTAAGAAAGGAAAGTCCAAGCGCAAGGGCAAAGTCAAGGCTAAGAAAGGTTATGATGCTAGCCAGCAGCCCAAGTTGTCTTTAACTCTCAAGGCCAAGGGAGGCGTGACCAAGAGAGGCAATTTCCACCATTGTCAAAAGTTAGGACATTGGAAAACGAATTTTCCTCTCTATCTGGAAGAACTAAAAAAGAAGGAGGCAACAGACGTCTCCACCTGAAGGTGTCATGAAATAAAGTTGTAACATTTTTGAGGTATATGATACCAAGATATAAAATGTAAAGCACTCAATAAATGGGGCAAATGTTGCTACCATAGATAGGAGTATTTTAGTTTATTTTCAGCCTTAAAGGCATGTAATAGAGTTATGAACTGCTATTTCGTATTTTCCAATGGATAGAAACACATTATTTTTGTGTATTGTATGACAATGATAGCAATTAATAAAGTTGATGTTTCAATCTTTGTGGCAATGCCTTGTTTATCTTGTGGTACTTGGTATGCATAAGATAAAATGATACCTAAAAGTTATTGATAACTCAAACAATCATATTAGCATAAATCATAAGAAATTCATTGCTAGTTTCCATATGATGGATAAGCTAGACTCTTTTGGTTACAGAACCAGTAAGAGACATCAATCTGTTAGACATGATTAATCAATCTTCACTAGTAATAGTAGGAGAATGATTATCCTATTAGGTACAATACATGTGATGTATTTACATACCTATTGGAGCAAATGCTAATACTTCAGGGGTGTTTAGAGAAATACCAATGTGAATATCTTGAAGTGTTCAAGAATATCATAGATGAAGTATGAATTTGGTAAAATGTTAATTCTTGATGAGATCAATGAATGAACCAAATGTTTGAGATCCTTATGAGTGATTATGATAGTGTATCATAGTGAACTCATGATTAAGGCATGGTGATGTCTAAATCAAAAGGAGTCATACTCTAAGGAGTTAGAGGATGATTATCAAATAACTAATTTCTTCTTAAATAAAGAATACCCTACACTAATAAAGGATATTAAGAATCACAAAGTGTTGTGAGTTCTTATATCCTTGACAGATACACCTCAATTATCTATGTGATGAGTTGGTCATGTGATGAATCAAATATCTAGATTAAAATGAGGAACTAGATTTTGAGTTATGGTTTATAACCATTACATCCTAAATGACTTCCATGTGAACCATAAGGTATGACCTTGATGGTAGCACCCATTGGGATGAAATCCATAAGTGTGAATGAGTCTTAAGTGTTAAGACACATGGATGACATTTTGAGAAGGATGATGCTTGTTGATTGCAACTTAATGACTAAGAGATTTGGCATACGGATACTAAAACCGCATTCCTATAAGGAATAAAACAAGGATGTGTATGTGACACAGCCTATAAGGTTTATGAATCCATTAATGCAAGTGAAGTCTATAAGTTACAATGGACTAATCAATGTGATTGATTGAGTACAAGCAACTCAGAACTGTGATCTTTATTTTGATAATATAGTCAAAGGGTTTGACTAATATGGCAAAGATAAAGAAGGGATCTGTGATTTAGTGGGAGCGTATTTGCATTCCACATGTTGATGTGAAATGGAAATGTTCTAGAATGGAAATCCAAAGTGGAAATTATCTTTAGGGAAGATAGAGACGTTTCCTATGTGATAGGAATAGAGATCTATAGAGATAGTTCCCAAAAACCTCTTGACCTAAAAGGAGAGATCATGCATTGGCAATCTATACTGAAGGGTTCAGTATACACAGATTCAGTGGGAGAAAACTTGGAGTTAGTATCCCAGAGCCAAGTGTCTCAATTCTTATGAAGAATGGGAACACTAAGAATAGATATGGATCTATCATGTATGTAATCATTCCATTATCTTGCATGTATGTACATGGAAAGAATAAAATGCATTCATCATCTTGTATGTAGGACATGACAATATGATGTGCTCATCCTAATAACTTGTATGTGGGACATGACGAGTGGATGTCTATCTAGTTCCAGTAAGGGTTATTGGAATACCATAAGAACTTGATGAGTACTTGAGAAGTACTAGTTCTGTGGAAGGGTTCACTGTAAAGAGTTACACTGATGCGAACTTTCAAAAAGGACAGAGAATTAATCACAATATATATGGGATATATAAAAGTGAATGTTTGTTGATAAATAGAATCGTTCCAATAAGGGCGTTTAAAAGGAAAAGTCGTGTATCTGTGTGTTAGAGAACATTAGTGGATGCTATATTGATCTAGAAGTTCATGAGATGAACTTATAGATATTCTGATCTTTGATGACAAGTAAGGAGTACTTGGTCATGCAATTTGGCTAAAAGGTTATCTAAGGAATACTAGATCGCATATTAGGACAACTCCATGTCATACGTGTGACGTACAATGAAGAGATGAGAGACATGTAGTTAATACCGACTTTGGCAAGGTGTTGCCATAACTCACTATGTTAGCACTAGAGCACAGTAACATGTGGAACATGTTTGAAGATCACTATGAATATGATTCAAGGGTGATTGGCTCGCAGTGCAAGTGGGAGTCTATTGGTATGTATGCCCTGAGAGCCAATCATGGGATGATTGGTGGGATACATTAAGATTGATTTGATAAACATCAAAGGCAAGCTTCCAATTCTTTCTGGTTCAGTCATATGAGATAATGATAGAGAAGATTGAATGTCTAGAGAATGACAATTCTCAATGACGTATGCTTTCAGGTTGAGGACCTGAACGATGAGATCATACGAATGCTATGAGTTTGTACATTCTTGTTATGTACCTAGTCAGATGTCATTGTGGAAGGTAGATAGAAAACAATGACACACAAGAATAGATTGTGGTGTTGGTTGATGATAGAATCTCGTTAGTCATGATATGGAGATATCAAACCAAACACATAGGTACTTGTTAGAGAACAAGTGTACCAGACAGACCCACCGTGAGTTTGACACATGGAACCATGACATGGTAGTCACAGTCAGTTCTCGCAGTGATGGTGGTGAGTGTGATTCTTTGACCTAAAATCACTACACTCAACACATGTCGTTGGGTACACTTTGACATCATCAAACGCAGTCCTGAAACATGGTTTGTTATAAAGGTGATGATTAGGTGGCTTTGACACATGGGGCTTTTGAGGGGTGAGTGATAGATATGGGATTTGTCCCTCCTGAGGGAGTTTGATATCCATGGCCACTTGATGAGTAGGATTGAGATAGGTGTGCACAGGCATGTGTGAATTAGTATATGATATTGATGTCATACATATCTCCTCCAGTCTACTCTGAGATCAAGAAAGTGAATGAACGTTGACAAGATGACTGTTCCATGCATTGAGTTCATTTGGGATATCAGTGACAAAGGAATTATACATTCATTGTAACACCATTCACGGGTTGTAGGATTCAAAGTTGTTTTCCAACTTTCTATTTCAATTGGGTAGCACTGATGTGCGATTAGGCACCGCTCTTTGCTTGTGAAGTCATAAGTGTTATGGACTTTCACTGCCAATGTGAAATGGGCCTGCAGGGTCACACACATAGGATTTAACCTGGAAGAGGAGTTTAACCACAAACGATGTTTAGTTTGATTACTAAAGGAGTTTAGTAGTTCAATTAAACACTTTGTCAATTGATAGCTCAATATCATAGTGTTCAAGGTGTTGGACCGATTGATTAGAGTATCAGATTGATTGGAAATGCAATTGACTGATTTGGACAGTCTACTGCCGCAACCGATCGGCTCAAAGGGTTGAACCGATCGGCTCAGGTTGATGAACCGATCAGCTCAAGTGGTGAGTCGATCTGCTCATGTATCAATGGAATGATCGGCTCAATTGTTGAACTGGTCGATTCGTGTGACCAACCGAGATTGTTTGGAAAGTCAGAAGACTCTTTTTGCAAATACATATTTGTTTCACTTGTGCAAATTTGATTTGGACAAGGACTAATATTTGATTAGTTGGAAAAAAACATGAAAGTCAATTCAAGTTGGACCAGGACCACAAACTGATCGGCTCAGGTGTCCCAACTGATCGGTTCAGGTGTGAACCGATCAGCTCAGGTCCCCAACCGATCGGTTCAGCTGACACAGTTGGTTGTTTTGTGGAAAATCTCGAACCCTTCTACTCCTGCTTTAATCCCACATTGCCCGAGGTAGAGAACCTTGTCCCATGACCCTCCTATATATAGGGGTACTGGGGGCTTCTCAACAACAACAACTCAGAACACCAGTTGCTCTGCAAAGTTTTCGTTCTCTGAGCCTGAGCAAGTGCTACCCAATAAGGGAGGCACAACAAGGGAAAGACAACTGCAGAAAAGTGACTGGTTGTAGGAGAGTGTGTTAGTGACTAGTACACTGACAGGAGGGTATGACTCCTTCTGATTCCTTATGGGATAAGGAGATCAGAGTTCCAGGGTCCGTGTGGACTACTTTAGAGGCGGGAGATTTCTGTCACTCAGAGGACAACTGTCAATCCCAACAGTCCCAGTGAGACCAGGAGCTGCACAGACACCGTCCAAGACCAGAGATGAAGATCGTACAAGCCACGAGGTAATGTCGTCGAGCAAGCCCCGAGACAAGGTATGTCTCTACAAACATCCTTCCTATTGTATAGATGTTGACACGATTCCTTTATTCTGGGTTTGAGAGAAGAATTTTTTTGTTTTTGCTGCCTTCTCTGTCTCCCCTATAAAACCCAACAAACATTAGTTAGATATGAATCTCTTACTGTACCATAAGTACCAGTTATCTCACATTACAAATGCATGTGTGCATCAACTTCAACAAGTTATGTGTGGTTTATAATAGTGCATTATAGTAACATATTGACCATTGCACTAGTGAGATGTTTCATCATTAGGTGACACACATATTATCGCTTCTTACAAATTATTAACCACATATCATACCAAGGAGAGTCAAACCATAAGTTACAAAACTATAGGGTATCACTTCAAGCTATCCACAAGGCACCTATAAAGGCTTTAGACTTGTTATACAATTTCTACACCAAGGTTGCAACCATGTATTTCAACAAGGCTTATCACCACCCTCATGTGCATACACATAATTGTATCATTATCCTTACTTCACAAGTTAAGATTATATGAAAAGGACATATAGAAGACACTTGCCAGGGATTATAACCTTTCCTTGAGAGGAACACATGAGTCATATTATTCCATGATTAAGGTTATTATATGAATATGCCACCATTAAACCCCACATCCATTATTCCTCACATGGATAGAAAGTTTAGGGATAAGTTCTTTAATTGAGGATGGACCACTCATAGTAACATCATTCCATGGTGTACCAATTTAAGGAGAGAAATTAACATTACTAATACATTATCCAAACAACACACTTTAATATCATACATTGCTCATATGTGTGCACCATTGAGTATCCAAGC
Source organism: Alisma plantago-aquatica (assembly GCA_963693085.1). NCBI lineage: Eukaryota > Viridiplantae > Streptophyta > Magnoliopsida > Alismatales > Alismataceae > Alisma > Alisma plantago-aquatica. The sequence goes on along the minus strand of OY856412.1, from coordinate 807,048,285 downwards.
ATACCCTTCAATCATCATCATGTGATCTCGATCTCCCCTTACCAACCCAAGGTATTGGTTTAGACTCTCTTTTGGCGTATCAGTTTGGATCACCGTGAGGAGTATCAATTTAGGGTATCCTATTCCAATCATGTCCGGTTCACCATTCATAAGGGGTGACATTTTAGCTACACTTGAGGTGTCGAATTATCCACACAAGGGTTGTATCGGTTTAGCTCTTTGATAGTGTAACTGACAACCCTTCTTGATGGTGTATCAGGCAACCACACAAGGGTGTATCGGTTACCATCTATGGAGAGTGTGACGATCAACACCCGGGTGTATCGGGCACAACAACACTTAAGTTGTGATGGGAAATGCCAAGATGTATCAGGTAATGTCAAGGTGCTAGGGCTTGGTTAGGCTTCACGGTTCAAGAGGTATCATGCAACACCATCCTAGAGGTGTATTGGTCTCTACCCAGACAAGGTGTCATGGTTAGTCTCCAACTCCTCAAGATGCTTCCATAGCCATGACGGGCTATTGTAACTACAACGCATGTCGGGCAGCAACACCTAACGAAGACATCTGTTAGCAATGTCTAAGGAGGCGGGATAACCCCCTTACTAAAAAAATTGAAGAACAAAACATCCATTCCAAGCACACTCAAAGGTATGCTAGAATAGGTGCAAAATTTTCAAACTTAAATAAATGGCATTCAAAACAACCAAAGTATAACAACGGGATAAAAATAATGACTATATTCAATTTTCACAAAAAATTACAAAAGTACATCACAATATCCCATATGATACAACATAAGGATCTAAGTAGAGGGAAATCTAAACCATAACAACTTTTTCTCCAAGCTTTAACTCCTTAAGCTAGTCCAAAACTTCATGCCTTATCATCCAAGTCCTTCACCTAGGGTTGGAAGCATACCCCAGCAAGAAAAGAAAATATATGACATCAACAAAGGCTAGTATGTGCATACTAAATAGGAAATTGAGAAATATATGGAATAAAGGACATCATATATAAAAGGCTTCCCATAGAAAGGATAAGGACCACCCAAATGGGTATCAAGAGAAAAGGAATTGAAATCATATGATAACAAAAGAATACTTGACATTAATAAAACATAAAGATTGTGCCACACAAGCACATGTAAAGAATTAGGGCACACACCCCATATCATCAACATGCATGCATGTGAGATAGACATAGCCCTAGAACAATATAAACACACATGTGGCCAAGTCTCTTAAACTTGAAACTTGTTAGAGAAAGGAATACTGCCAATCTCCCAAATATATAAAACATGGGCCAAGAATCACACATCTTGTCCTGAGTATGAGGTTCCTTTCCATCCTAAAAGAGCAGGAAATATCACATCTACTCAGCATGAAATAACACACTTGCCATAAAAGCCAATGCAATTACACTACTCTAGTGCTACTAAATCACATAGCATGTTAAATGTAGAGGCAAGTAGAAAGTATAGTCAGAATATATAAACTAGTCACCACATAAGTGACCAACGTATACATCCACCTCATAAGTGGGCAAAAGACATCACATGTCATCTTTTAGAGTTCCATCATGAAGAAAGCATGAGATAAGAGTTTAAAAGAATATCCATGATCACATGATCAATATAAAATAAGGTAGTTCACATGAACCATGATTTTCAAAATAAAAGACATTATGTATAGGCTAATGTCCATAGGACAAAGAGAATGAATAAGCACAGGTGACTTGCTTAACATAGAAGAATAGGGGATACATCATACCTCAACTTTATAGTCTAAACAGTCCAAGTCAGTCCTAGATCCAAGCCTAGGCCTCCAAAGAACCTATAGGGAAGGTGAACATGTCCAATCAGTAAGGTTACCAAGCTTAGAGAGGTTGGTTTCTCCAATAAGGCTCCTATCTCGAGCAAGAAGCACATTTTCCACTTTAGAGGTGAAAAACCCTAACAAAAGAACATGGATATGAGGTGTTTATGGGTTCTAGGTGGGGTTTCACCATGGAAGGCCATGGTTCCAACCTAGAAGAAGGTGGAAGGAAGACTAACAATATGAAAATAGGGAAGGAAAGGAGAAAACTTACTAGTTTTGGTTGAAATAACCGAGGAGGAGCTTAAGAAATCCTAAATAGAGAAATCTAGAACCCTAGGAGCCTTCTTTACCAAGATAGGCACCTCCTTTTACCTTGGTACAACACCTTCATGGAAATTTAGAGTAGGAATGATGCTCTAAGATAGAGGAAATAAAGAAGATCAAGAGTTTTCAAATTGGGAGTTGGGAAAGGGTAGATATGGCTATATAAAGAAAGAGGCCAAGTATGAGGTGTCTATGAGACTTTCCATGTGTCATGTATAAGGGTGTCCATGGACATGCAATCCTTTATGGATAATGAAGAAGTCAAGCATGAGGTGTCAGGTTACTTTCCATGGATCCAATGCTAAGGGTGCCTATGGACATGCAAACCTTTATGGATAAGGAAGAAGTCAAGCATGAGGTGTCCATGGAGCTTTACATGTGTCCTTAGCCTAGAGATTTCATGGCCATGCAAGAGGACAGCTCATAGAGGCTTCTTGAATATCAAATTTTGGTTTATGGAAACTTATAGGCCATCCCAACTGACCTCCAATCAAAGAAATAACCCCATTGGTTGATAGCTTCTAAAGATAAGCTCATTTATAAAGAGGGTAATCCCTATAATGCCCTTGGAAAGTAACACCATCAAACCAAGGTGCAACTAGGATACCTATGGTTCAAAAACTCGAGAATGGTAAGGGAATATATAAGGATTATAATGCATGTGACAATTTTCAAATAAAACCTCCCAATTGGGTAAATTGCAAAAAAGTCCAGAATGTACCTAAAATTGCATAACTTGCACAAACAACATCCAAATTGGACCAAACTTCATCCACAAGTTGTCTTTGATGTTTTGAATATGAATTTTCCATTATTTACATATTTTGAAGTTATATAATCACATTTCATTACTTATGCCTTTTACTCATTTTCTCTCTCCCAAACTTATCCTAATATTTCAAGGTATCCAAATTAGATGAAATTTGACATGTAGGCTAATTTTGATATGTAGATTTTGAATTTGAAGTTTTTTTCCACTTTTGAGACTTCTTTTTATGAGATATGTCATATGGCCCATTAACAGCCCATTATCTAAAGTATTCATCCAATTAAGTTTCTTATCTTCATATTACCACCAAAATGAGTTATGTGGCATATTTTATGTATCCATTATAAACCTAAGATTAATGTTAGAACATTAGGTTACATTAAGGTGATATATACATGCATTAGCTCATTAGGGTTATAAACATCTATTTAGGTCTAACCTTCAACCTTGTTTGGCTAAGTCCAAAATCTTAACTTCCAGGGTAGGTTCAGAGATCTAGTATGTTACAACACACCACACCTTAATGGGATTTCATCCTCGAAATCAAAACATCCACATATAAGAAAACAACTTATTCACCACCCCTTAAAGGATTTATCTTATTAAGTCAAAACTATTCTTTAGGTACAAAAGGTTTAACTACACTTCCTTACATCCAACCACATAAGCATCATGCAAAAAAGAAGAAACATAACTTGTAAATACTAACTATGAACTATGGGCTAACTTGCTCTTGTACATCCTCAAACAAGTATTTACACCTGGAAGACTAGTTCAACATATTAGGGTCCCTAAAGATAAATCATATAGATGTCTAAGGCTACTATTGCCTAAAAGCATGCTATTTCAGACAATTCATATCAGCTCAGTCCAGGCCGGTATCATATGGATTTGGGAGTCCTCGTGAGCCAAGATAGTGGTGCAGAGGAGAATCTTGCCAACCCTCAAACCCTGATCCTTTCTAGACACCTTTGGTTTCAACTTCATGTCTTAGTAGCTGCCTAAAGGCCAAGCTAAACAACCTCAAGTTACTATGGTTACTTATGCATCTTTTCGTTGTAAGTATTTTAGGGATCTATTCATCATTATTCTAATGTGAAACTATAGGATCCTAAATCAACCCTTCATCATCTATTTATCAACTCTAGGGCAAACATGTCAGTTACATGTAAGGAAAGGATTCTAACTAGGGAGATAAAATTGAAATAGTCAGATTCTGACTACCATGGGCTCAGATACCATGTTGTAAGGAGGCGGGATCACCCCCTTACTAAAACAAATTGAAGAATAAAACATCCATTCCAAACACACTCAAAGGTACGCTATAATATGTGAAAAATTTTCAAACTTCAATAAATGGTATTCAAAACAACCAAAGTATAGCAGCGTAATAAAAATACTGACTATAAACAATTTTCACAAAAAATTACTAAAGTACATCATAATATCCCATAAGGGTTTACATGTATGATACAACATAAGGATCTAAGTAGAGGGAAATCTAATCCATAACAACTTTATCTCCAAGCTTTAGCTCCTTAAGGTAGTCCAAAACTTCATGCCTTATCATCCAAGTCCTTCACCTAGGGTTGGAAGCATACCTTAACAAGAAGAGAAAATAGATGACATCAACAAAGGCTGGTATGAGCATACTAAATAGGAAATTGAGCAATATATGGAATAAAGGACATCAAATATAAAAGGATTCCCATAGAAAGGATAAGGACCACCCAAATGGGTATCAAGAGAAAAGGAATTGAAATCATATGATAACAAAAGAAAACTTGCCATTAATAAAACATAAAGCTTGTGCCACACAAGCACATGTAAAGAATTAGGGCACACACCCCATATCATCAACCTACATGCACGTGAGATAAACATAGCCCTAGAAAAATATAAACACAAAGGCGGCCAAGTCTCTTAAACTTGAAACCTGATAGAGAAAGGAATTCTACCAATCTCCCAAATATATAAAACATGGACCAAGAATCACACATCTTGCCTTGGGTATGAGGTTCCTTTCCATCCCAAAAGAGCAAGAAATATCACATCTGCCCGACAGGAAATAACACATCTGCCATAAAAACTAATGCAATTACACTACTCTAGTGCTACTGAATCACATAGCATGTTAAATGTAGAGGCAAGTAGAAAGTATAGTCAGAATATATAAACTAATCACCACATAAGTGACCAACATATACATCCACCTCATAAGTGGGCGAAAGACATCACACATCATCTTTTAGAGTTCCATCATGAACAAAGCATAATATAAGTGTTCAAAAGAATATCCATGATCACATGATCAATATCGAATAAGGCAGTTCACATGAACCATGATTTTCAAAAGAAAAGACATCGTGTATAGGCTAATGTCCATAGGACAAAGAGAATGAATAAGCATAGGTGAATTGCTCAACATAGAAGAATAGGGGATACATCATACCTCAACTTCATAGTCTAAATAGTCCAAGTCAGTCCTAGATCCAAGCCTAGGCCTCCAAATAACCTCTATGGAAGGTGTACATGTCCAATAAGTAAGGTTCCCAAGCTTAGAGAGGCTGGTTTCTCCAACAAAGCTCCTATCTCGAGCAAGAAGCACCTTCTCCACTTTAGAGGTGAAAAACCCTAACAAAAGAACATGGAGATGAGGTGTTTATGGGTTCTAGGTGGGGTTTCACCATGGAAGGCCATGGTTCCAACCTGGAATAAGGTGTAAGGAAGACTAACAACATGAAAATAGGGAAGGAAAGGATAAAACTTACTAGTTTTGGTCAAAATAACCAAGGAGGAGCTTAAGAAATCCTAAATAGAGAAATCTAGAACCCTAGGAGTCTTCTTCACCAAGGTAGGCACCTCCTTTTACCTTGGGACAACACCTTCATGGAAAAATAGAGTAGGAATGATGCTCTAAGATAGAGGAAATAAAAAAGAGTAAGAGTTTCCAAATTGGGAGTTGGGAAGGGGTAGATATGGCTATATAAAGAAAGAGGTCAAGTATGAGGTGTCTATGAGACTTTCCACGTGTCATGTATAAGGGTGTCCATGGACATGCAACAATTTATGGATAAGGAAGAAGTAAAGAATGGGGTTTCAAGTTACTTTACATGTGTCCAATGCTAAGGGTGCCTATGGACATGCAAACCCTTATGGATAAGGAAGAAATCAAGCATGAGGTGTCCATGGAGCTTTCCATGTGTCCTTAGCCTAGGGATTTCATGGTCATGCAAGAGGACAGCTCATAGAGGCTTCTTGAATATCAAATGTCGGTTTATGGACACTCATAGGCCATACCAACTGACCTCCAATCAAAGAAATAACCCCATTGGTTGATAGCTTCTAAAGATAAGCTCATTTATAAAGAGGGTAATCCCTATAATGCCCTTAGAAAGTAACAACTTCAAACCAAGGTGCAACTAGGATCCCTATGGTTAAAAAACTCGAGAATGATAAGGGAATATATAAGGATTATAATGCATGTGAAAATTTGCAAATAAAACCTCCCAATTGGGTAAATTGCAAAAAAGTCCAGAATGTACCTAAAATTGCATAACTTGCACAAACAACATCCAAATTGGACCAAATTTCATCAACAAGTTATATTTAATGTGTTGAATATGAATTTGCCATTATTTCCATATTTTGAAGTTATATAATCATATTGTTCATTACTTATGCCTTTTACTCATTTTCTCTCTCCTAAACTTATCCTAAAATTTCAAGGTGGTCCAAATTAGATGAAATTTGACATGTAGGATAATTTTGATATGTAGATTTCGAATTTGAAGTTTGTTTCCACTTTTGAGACTTCTTTTTATGAGATATGTCATATGGCCCATTAGCGGCCCATTATCTAAATTATTCATCCAATTAAGTTTCCTATCTTCATATTACCACCAAAATGAGTTATGTGGCATATTTTATGTATCCGTTATAAACCTAAGATTAATGTTAGAACATTAGATTACATTAAGGTGATCTATACATGCATTATCTCATTGGGGTTATACTAAACATCTACTTAGGTCTAACCTTCAACCTTGTTTGGCTAAGTCCAAAATCTCAACTTCCATGGTAGGGCCTGAGATCTAGTATGTTACACAACACATCTCCATCTGCAACACGTCTTGGTTTAGGGAACTTCTAGGTTAGGATGAGTTAACCTAATCAAGGCATGACGAATAACACCCTGCAAAGCATATCGATTTAGCAACCACATAACGTGTCAGCTTAGGTCTCTCCAAGCCGTGATGACTACCCACTCTAACGTGTCGACCTAGGCCTTACCAAGGTTGTGATGACCTGTCACATGGTGTGACGATCCATGGCATCACAGGTCATGATGGACACCCATATCATATCATACTATCATGCATGTCGGCCCCATCATCTTCAACCTAGGAACATTTGTGCAAGCAAGGCAATAAAGAGAAACACAAGGGTAAAAGCTAAGCAAGATTTCTTTCTTCAAAACAACACATAAAACCACCAAGAAGGAAGTACCAGCATGCAAGGGATAACAAACCAAAGATAAAGAATAAGGTAGCACGTAAGGGGTGATATTAACAAAGAGGGTTTAGAGTTATATAGCCCCCCTCAAGGATCACCACCAAGCTCCAAGCCCCACAAGCCCAAGGATGAAGAAGACCTTCTAAGAGTGATCACCACAACACCTCAAAGAGAGAAGATGGAGCCATGGTTAAGAGAGCAAGAGAGGGAAAAGAAGTAATCAAGGTCCATGGCCGAGAAGAAGAAAGAAGGAGAGAAAGGAAGCTAAGGATCATGGCTTGCCTAGGTAGAGGATGAAGAGAGCACCACAAGCATGTGACTTGTCCTCCAATCTCTAAGGGAGAGACTCCTATATCTCAAGTTCATTTACTAAAGAGAGAACTCAAGGTAACCAAAATGGTTCTCTTACATGGGGAGAAAGATATATATATACAAGAGGGATGAAAGAGAGAGAAAGGGGAAGGTGTCACCACCTTAGAACCCTAGGTGACACTTGTCCACAAAGAAAGAGCCACATAGAACACCATGCAACAAGGTGATAAGGTCTATGTCTCACCTACTAGGTCACCTTCCTAGGTCATGGCCGATACACATCTCTACCTCTCTTCACAAACCGATAGGGGTAAACCCTAGGTATCACAAATTGATATGGTGCACCTCTTAACACCACAAAACTGATAGGATGTCCCTCAAGATGTCCACAAACCAATACAAGGACTCTCCACGGCTCTCAAGCACGAGACAACACTTCTAAGAGCAAAGCACACCTCAAACATGAGTCTAAAACATTACCAAGGATATCACCACTTATCCAAGGCTCAAACAAGATGCCCATATCTTTCTCTTTCCTCTAGATGATGCCAAGAGAGAGGATAAACACTCTAGAGGTGGCAAACTTGCACATCAACCCCTACCCAGGGTAAATTGCAATTTGTACCAAACCTCTCTACAAAACACAAGCATCAAGCTCAAATAAGGAACCTCAAGCTTCCAACATGCCCTAATTACATCTTATATGATTAGAGAAAGGTGCTAAGCAACATGTTTAATCAAAACAAATAGGGTTAGCCTAGAACCCAGGTCAGGGTCCTTACAAGTCATAAACCCCTAACGAGGGTTTCACCCCCAATATACTAGGCAAAAGGAGATGGATACTACTCATTCATCATACCTTCAAGCTCCCACATAGTTTCTTAATGTCAAGGTGATGTTACAAGACTTGACCAACATACTATCCTGATATTTAAGGTCAATACAGGATATGTTGCATAGGTAACATACTTAACTTATCCTTTTTCTATTATTGGATGAAAAGTCAACTCTATACCAGGTGATACTTTCTTAGCCATGGAAGCACTATACATACTTATCCAACTCATGTATCACCTTCTCATCGTATAACATCGCATGATAAGGTTCTTGATTCTAAGAGTTTACCATAACCTCCTTAATCTTAGTATGTCTCTTCCAAATAAATACTAGAGATACGTTCTATCATCCACTTGGAACTACAAAGCCTATCCTGCTTCTATTGCGCCACTCTGGTCTGCTGCATCAACACTAATCTTACTTCCACCAACTATCATGTCTGCATACTCATTCTCAACGGCACATCCTCTTGTCATAAGGAGAAGCTGCTTGTCCCAGGAAAACCATCTCAGAGGTAACTCAAGATGTTGAATGTCACTTTAACGGGCTTAGATAGGAAGTAGAGACCTTACTTGTCCATCTATAGCGAAAGAACAACTTCTTGGAACCTTCCTTACTTGCAAGCCTGATAGAAGTACTCCAAGGAATTACACTCAACTTGATGAACTTCACCCAAGTAGATCTTGTAATTGTATCTTCAACATATGCATCCTTGTCAATGTTATGTTTATGTGGTGCATAAACCCTTAACATGTGACATTCATATTATAGGTTGGGTACTTGCAACTATATTGATCCAAAGTCAACCTTTCCAGGTAGCCAAACACCTTACACATCTTATTAATGCGGCATGTTCTCATTCTCCCATACAACTGGCACTACTTGGATACTAGGATTCCTCACCTTGGTATCCATCACATGTACAGAAACACATCACATCCCTGTCACATCCACCTTTTGTTGTTTTTACCAAAACCAAACATGTCAAAAGGATCTTTCTTTCATCTCAAGGCATCTCCTATCACATATATCCTTATCTTGGAACAAAACCCCAAGAACAACTGATACTTACCAGAGTATCCATCTTAAGATTACTTCTAAACTATGCACATCAAGGACCACTTGACTGCCACATCCCTGAAGGGATAGAAAACAAGGGAACATATTCCTCTGATTACTACATCATTACCAGGGGTTCCTTATCAAGGTAAAGGGATTATCACTTCCTTTTATTATCATACGAGTTTCCAACTATTCATGTATCATCTTAACTTGTCTCATCTTGGTTTCCTTGCCATTGGCATAGGGACTGTTGAGAGGGTTTCATGCCATTACTCTTTCCTTGGTTATTATTCTTCATGCTTTATGAACATCTCCTTGTGTTATCACATTTTTCATCTTGACATCATGAAAAGGATCATTATTCTTTACATTTTCTTTATTGAACAGAGATTATCTCCCTTCTTTTCTTTCACATATCATAAGGATTACACTTTACATCTTTGCATTTTCACGGGTTGGTCTGATATTAACTCAGGTTCCATCTTATTTATTCATTGTTTGTTCTCATTTGTCTTCTTACTTCATCCTTGTTTCAGGGATTTCCTCCACCTTATGTGAATTTTACACATCTTTAATAGCACAATTTCATATGTATTTTTCTTCATGCATCTCTTGAAATTACAGCTTCAAGAACTTTTCTTATCATATTTACACTTAGATTTTGGTTTCATGGAGTTGTATTTTTCTCTTTTAATCACCAAACATTCAAGTTTTAATGACTTATGGTGGAGTTCTTGTCTCTTTTCATAGTATTAGCATCATAACTTGCGATTATTATTCTCTTTGGATTGTTCCAAAAAGATTACTTGATCAGGGTAATCAAAGAGAAATCAATGTAAGAGTTCCATACTTACCTTTTCTTCAACATTTGAATACCTGGCCAGGGCACTCAAATACTGAGTTTAGGTAGTATGTACCATATTTTATATCACATTCTTATCTTAGACACCGAACTAATCCTAGTGTCCCTGTAGACTCAGCGAACCTAGAGTTCTGATAGCACCAAATGTGACACCCTCTATCACACAAAGCGAGATTACTCAAAACTTAAACCACGATCAACCATAAATATTAGATTACCAAAAATCACATGAAATTAAAACCGTTTTGCAACTAGCACCAAGAGATGAGAATTGTTCCATAAGAACCAACATTTGCATTTCATAATTTATGTTCAAGGTGCTACATCATCACATTCCAAACATCTTGTTGCATAAGATAATAGTTCCACATGTATATACATACCACCATAGGCACACAAACTAGAAATCATATAACAATCATCACGTCTACAAAACATGTCGAGAACATCCCCAAGGACCTGAGTGTACAGGGATGACCCATAGGACTCTAATACTATACGCTTTTCATATACCATGTTACACCTGGTGTAGTTTTCTTCTCGTATTGTCTTCAACCGCATGATCTTTAACTCAACATACACGTCCACCTAAAAAGTTATTTAAACAACAGAGTGAGACACATAGTCCCAACGAGAGATATAACTCTCCACCAACTTTATTATTATCACATATAACTAAGCAGATAAATTAACATGCTGAGTAGATTGAATCAGTAATTAACTAAATGACATATATCTCATGGGTGGAGTAACTAGAGCAATAACATGCACTTGCCAATGGATAATAGAACAATTAATAATTTGAAAGGAATATGAAGAACATGTATATTTCCTATCAACAACATTGTACAAAGATCAAGCAAGGCCTCAACCAATGTTTCTGTATTTTGATCCTATACAAGTATACTGCACGACTAATCCAACCGACCACTTGATAAGTCAGAATCGGTGCCATACAAGGTCTAATGGAAGAGTTGGAATCCACGACCTCACCACACCTCTTGGTCAGCACAAGAGAAAACACTACGGAGACATATCAGTCAATTATAAAAATGAGATATAGTCAAACGCAAGGATTGACTCATGCATGGCCATCCGTATATACATATAATCATGTCTAGCCCACCTTGGTACAAGTACGACGCTAGAAGAACAAGCTCACACATGGACGTTCTAATAAGAAGGAGTGGCTCATTCATGGCCATCTATACCACAACGAGATAGACTCACGCATGGTCATCTCACACATCCTATATTTAAGGATACAAGTTACTCGACTTGTACCCCGCATATTCAAAAATATGCACTCTGAGTTAAACTCATTTCACCATTTAGCAAATAGCTGACACTGAATGGATCTATGGCACAGGGAAAATTACACTATTAGATTTTGCTTGATTGATTAGACCAATTTAAACATCCTTAAGCATCAATCAAGTTACAACATACCACCTCTAAACAAGATCTACATAAACAAGGCATAACTCCTCACCAAAACATATTGAAGCATATTAGGTGTGATCTCATCACATCAGGTCTCTTTATGCCTATTATTCATCATATGTTCATCACAAGGACCACATATCTTGGGATAACAACCCATCATCTCATACATTGCATCACTGCCAGCCATAAGGCTATCATCATCATCATCTCATACTAGAATATCAATCCCACATTCTAGTACTAGTTGTTATCACCTCAACCAGGCACTAAGCCTTCACTAGGTCCTAATACCCATCACATCATAGTTGTGACTTGTGATTATCTCATCATGCCTCATTGGTATATAAGTATTACTCATGCCACATCACTTATTCCACAACGCATGCACTTACCATAGAAACAACTAGCCATTATTTTCAGAGAGAGGATATGTTAAACAATCAAACACCTTTAGTTAAAGCAAGAAAAGCATCATATAATCTCTAATCTAAGATTAGGCCTAATGTTGGTTTCACATAAAGTCCCCAAACATCATTCTATTTCACATCTCTGACATGCACTTCCTCCCCTAACTAAAGTGTATAAGACTATGAATTAATTAGTGTAACCAAGGATGCACATTCACATATTTATACTTCGTGTGTTCCTTTTTCAAGGTTCATAACCAAATCTTGTTATTATTTAACCATCTTCATAGTATACACAAATCATAACACCTAATTAACCCATTAGGTTATAGCCATGTATTTAAGAGAGAAAGATACATGCTTTCTATTACACTCACTTAAGATTATGACCTGCCTTTCGAGTTAGGGTCAATGCTCTTCACATAGAGGTGGTTACACCACCAAACCCTAAACACAACAAAGCCCATTTTTCTGATCCGATTAGGTTTGGACAACCTTAGTTAGATATGAATCTCTTATCGTACCATCAGTACCAGTTATCTCACATTATAAATGCATGTGTTCATCATCTTCATGAAGTTATGTGTGGTTTACAATAGTGCATTATAGAAACATATTGACCATTGCACTAGTGAGACGTTTCATCATTAGGTGACACACATATTATCACTTCTTACAAATTATTAACCACATATCATACCAAGGAGAGTCGAACCATAAGTTACAAAACTAGAGGGTATCACTTCAAGCTATCCACAAGGCACCTATAAAGGCTTTAGACTTGTTATAGAAGTTTTACACCAAGGTTGCCACCATGTATTTCAACAAGGTTTATCACCACCCTCATGTGCATACACATAATTATATCATTATCCTTACTCTACAAGTTAAGGTTATATGAAAAGGAAATATAGAAGACACTTGCCAGGGATTATAACCTTTACTTGAGAGGAACACATGAGTCATATATTTCCATAATTAAGGTTATTATATGAATATGCCACCATTAAACCCCACATCCATTACTCCTCACATAGGTGGAGAGTTTAGGGCTAAGTTCTTTAATTGAGGACATACCACTCGTAGTAACATCATTCCATGGTGTACTAATTTTAGGAGAGCAATTAACATATCTAATATATTATCCAAACAACACTTTTCTATATCATATATTGCTCATATGTGTGCACCATTGAGTATCCAAGCATACCCTTCAATCCTCATCATGTGATCTCAGTCTCCCTTTACCAACCCAAGGTATCGGTTTAGACTCTCTTTTGGTGTATCAGTTTGGATGACCATGAGGAGTATCAGTTTAGGGTATCTTATCCAATCATGTCGGGTTCACCATTCTTAAGGGGTGACGTTTTGGATACACTTGTGGTGCCGAATTATCTACACAAGGGTTGTATCGGTTTAGCTCTTTGATAGTGTAATGGGAAACCCTTCTTGATGGTGTATCGGGAAACCTCACAAGGGTGTATAGGTTACCATCTATGGAGAGTGTGTTGATCAACACCAGGGTGTATTAGGCACAACAACGCTTAAGTTGTGACGGGCAACTCCAGGATGTATCGAGTAATGTCAAGGTGTAAGGGTTTGTCTAGGCTTCACGGTTCAAGAGGTATCGAGAAACACCATCCTAGAGGTGTATCGGTCTCTACCCAGATATGGCATCATGGTTAGTCTCCAACTCCCCAAGATGCTTCCATAGCCATGACGGGCTATCGTAACTACAACGCATGTCAGGCAGCAATACCTAACGAAGACATCTGTTTGCAACATGTCTCCATCTGCAACACATCTCCATATGCTACACGTCTTAGTTTAGGACACTTCTAGGCCATGATGAGTTAACCTAATCAAGGCATGACAACTAACACCCTGCAAAGCATATCGATTTAGAAACCATATAACATGTCGACTTAGGTCTCTCCAAGCCATGACGGCTACCCACTCTAATGTGTCAACCTAGACCTTGACAAGGTCGTGATGACCTGTCACATGGTGTGACAGTCAGTGGCATCACAAGTCATGATGGCCACCCATATCGTATCGGCCTATCATGCCTATCGACCCCATCATCTTCAACCTAGGAACACTTGTGCAAGCAAGGCAAGAAAGAGAGACACAAGGGAAGAAGCTAAGCAAAATTTCTTTCTTCAAAACTGCATGCAAAACCATCAAGAAGGAAGTACCAACATGCAAGGGATAATGAACCAAAGATAAAGAACAAGGTAGAAAGTAAGGGGTGATAATAACAAAGAGGGTTTAGAGTTATATAACCCGCCTCAAGGATCACCACCAAGCTCCAAGCCCCATGAGCTCAAGGATGAAGAAGACCTTCCAAGCTTGATCACCACAACACCTCTAATAGAGAAGATGGAGCCATGGTTAAGAGAGAATGAGAGGTAAAAGAAGTAATCAAGGTCCATGGTCGAGAAGAAGAAATAAGGAGAGAAAGGAAGCTAAGGATCATGGCTTACCTAGGTAGAGGATGAAAAGAGAACAACAAGCATGGCACTCATCCTCCAAGCTCCAAGGGGGAGACTCCTCTATCTCAAGGTCGTCCACCAAAGAGAGAACACAAGGGTAACCAAAAGGGTTCTCTTGCATGGAGAGAAAGAGATATATATACAAGAGGGATGAAAGAGAGAGCAAGGGGAAGGTGTCACCACCCTATAACCCTATGTGACACTTGTCCACAAAGAAAGAGCCACATGCAACACCATGCAACAAGGTGATAAGGTCTATGTCTCACCCACTAGGTCACCTTCCTAGGTCATGGTCGATACACATCTCTTCCTCTCTTCACAACTTGATAGGGGTAAACCCTAGGTATCACAAATTGATATGGTGCACCTCTAAAAACCACAAAATTGATAGGGTGTCCCTCAAGACATCCACAAACTGATACAAGGTCTCTCCAAGGCTCTCAAGCCCGAGACAACACTTGTATGAGCATAGCACACCTCAAACATGAGTCTATAACATTACCAAGGATATCACCACTTATCCCAGGCTCAAATAAGATTCCCATATATTTCTCTTTCCTCTAGATGATGTGCCAAGAGAGAGGAGAAACACTCTATAGGTTGCAAACTTGCACATCAACCCCTACCCTGGGTAAATTGCAATATGCATCAAACCTCTCTACAAAACACAAGCAATAAGCTCAAACAAGGAACCTCAAGATTCCAACATGCCCTAGTTAAATCTTAGATGATTAGAGCAAGGTGCTAAGCAACATGCTTAATCAAAACAAACATGTTTAGCCCAGAACCTAGGTCAGGGTCCTTACATGGAGCATATTAAATGATGAAAATCTTCTAAAAGGGGATGATAAGAACCCATGATAGATTAGGCTAGACAAAAAAGGGAGTCAATTAACCCTGAGATGGCATAATATATGAGAAGGAAAAAGGAAGAGGCGGGAGTGTAGAAAATGTAGAAATGTATCAAGGAATGAATAATGTTCAAATAGAAGGGAATATTTAAACAAGAAATATGTAGGAGTTTGGTGAGTTCATAAACTAGGAAACATGAGAAGAAGAGGGTTTAAAAGGAAGTATAATTGGGTTAATTTGGGAAATTTGAGAGTAAAAACTTCAAATTTGAGATAGATGAGGAACATACAGGGAAAAGGTTGAATTAAGGTGGAATTAAAAGTTTGATAATCAACCTAGCATTAATAACCCCAAAAATAGAAGTTGTGACAAGATGTGGAAAATACATATAAACAAAAATGAAGAAAGAATCGGTTATTAAGACAATTATATTGTATAGTTAATTGAGACATTCTATTCCAATTTTGGAGAAAGAGAGGCCAAGAGGAAAAGAATTGAAGAATATATTAATAAGTATTAAATTAAAGAGTATGTACTAATCATATGAAAGATGAGAATAATAAGAAACTACGTTGAAATGAAGATGGAAAAGGGAAGACTAAACCTTATTAAAGTGAAAGGTTATAATTTTTTCTCTCTTGCGCTAAGTTAAAGAAAATTTTGAATCTTATATGAGTGATGTGAATTAGAATGAAAAGGCATAATATGCACCAAGTTAAAATGGTGAAGATCGATGTTGTTTGTAGGGTCTTACTAATTTCACAATGAGAGGAGCCTAGAATTTTAGCTGCTAATCTCAAGAGGTCAGACCATGGGCATAATGGTTATGGAGGTTTAGCCTCCCTTGATGGTTCCTGATCCACTACTGGAAAGTTGTTCAGAGTCGTGTAGTCATTGATGATTACCTTCAAGCTATTGGCTATAACATTTCTTCTAGGTGCATCTTTATATTAAAAAGAGAATGAGACTAACACACATGTCTTGTGGAGATGTGAGTTCAATAAGGAGTTTGTGATCATGCTCTCACAGATTTGCCTAACAAACCAGCTGGCCTAGATGATATCTTGAAGCTTCATGGAAGGAAATTCCATCTGCTCGTTGTCCTATACCATGTGTGGTATATGAGAAAAAACCCATTTTTGATGAAAGAAAGACCATCATAGAGTCTGTTTGGTGGTTTATTAGGCTAAATTTTATAATCCTATACATGTATAGATAGGTTCTTACAGTTTCTTTATATACCTTACTTCTTGTAATCACTTTGAGTTGGTAATGACAATGGAGTAACGTAATTAATGATAAAAAGATGATAGGCATGGTTTACCTGCATTGCCTTGAGAACTTAGATTATGATCATTAGACGCTTTATATCTCATGAAGATATTAATACACTATTTCTTGCTTATTTATATTTGTTTGATATATACCATGTTTGATGTAGCCATAAGGAAATGAATCTAACTATTAAAGAGAAGTATGTGTTATAAATCCCTGAGTTTGTAGATACATTCCAATAGGTCATTAGGTGGAATAGTGAAATGAGTAAATCTTATATCAATGTAGAGCTATGAGAAAATGCTTTAAGAAATATATTAGTGAATATATGGTATGCTTTGGTTCCATATACCCTATCATGTTTAAGTAGTGTTTGGGACTTGATAGAGGCTAACAATCTGATACAAATGTATGAGAAATGAGATGATGATATGGGATTGAGGGTATCTATCCTAATTTTGGCATCATATCTTGAATGCTTGATATACTAAAATGATGCAAGTAGAACTCAAGTGCACGCATCGTGTAATAAAAGCCTACGAGGCCTAAATGTCTGACTCAGGGAAACATTCACCAAAGACTACTACTAATTGAAAACCTAATCAGCTAGGTCTAGGAAAAAAGTTGGTTGGTTGTTTTATAACTAAGAACAAATAATTAAATATAAATTAAACGATTGTGATCAAGAATGGATGAAGTCCTCAGGACTATGGTTTCACCATGGTAAACATTGCATTCAAATTCCATTTCATTGATAATTATTAACCCTTAACTCTAGACTAAAGACTTATAGAAAGTATTACCCACTCCCTACAGCATAATATATTATCTAAACTAAAACAAACCCCACTCCCATAGCTATTTAGGAATTAGTTAGGCAGATTATCAAAATCTCTAGGTTGTTCTTTCACAATCATTAGCTCTTTCTCAAGACACGATATAGGTTGTGCAAATCTACGAGTTGTCCAACCCTTAATCCCTTCCCTAGAGAAATTAGCAGACTATTACATTGATTGTGGTGATCAATCATTAACAAATTGACAGGATATCATAAATTCACATCCAAAATAAAGGAAATAAATTATCTATTCATAAAATTCAAACACAAAGCAATACCAAGCTACTCCCAAATCCTAAGGAATATGGGGTTTAGCCCTGCATGATTGCTATCATCATGCAATGAGAGGAAGAGGGAGAAAATAGGCTAAATACTAGAAAACCAATGTAAGAACCTCTAAAGAAGTCATCTCAGAGATCTCTTATAGTGAACACCTATATCTACAACGTCTTGGCCACAAATCTACCGTCAAGAAGTGCCCAAAGCATCTAGTCTATGTCTATGTTCTTTGTCTCCTCCTCCTGTAGCTTCGTGGTCTGTTGCAACATGATAGAACGTGATCCTTCTTTTTGACTGCACACCCCTTAGGTCACAGTGGGGCTTTGGCCGTCACTAAGTCACAGTCGTTGGATCTGACTTAGTCTCATATCTAAATTGATGGTGAAGAGTCAGTGGCATCGAGTTTCCGACTGCTTTGTAACCCTTGAACTATGTCAGTTCTACCGATATGTGTCTCAATAGTACTGAGTTGCTTTTTTGTCTTCTAGATGTAAATGAAAGCTAGAGTGGGTACCCCAAAAAAGTAGCTCAATGGCATCAAGATAATTAAGCTCGGCTTCTGATGATCCATGGATGGTAAGTCGATATCATCAACTAGTAGCATTGGTATCATCGACTCCTTACTCAGTATCACTGAGAGTGGTCTTGGTAGCATCAAGATTTATTGATTTCCCTATTGAAACTTTATGTCATGTCAGATCACCAACACATCAATTTGTAGCACCAAACTGTCACATAAATGCTCAATATACCTAAAACAAGGGAAAATAGCATAAATTGGAATTATAAATGATAATTTAGCAAGATTCAATAGAAATACTTAATAATTGATGCAATATTTATTCACATGATAATAATGAAAAACAATGCATAAACATATTTCAAGATGAACAAATATGTAATTAATGAACATAAAATAGCATGCATGTGAAAAAGACTGAAAATCAATGCATTAAAATCCCCTAAGCTTGAATGTTGCTCTCCTTCAAGCAACACTACCTTTAAATCTATTTGAAAGATCCAGTAAGAGGACAAACCCTATGAACTATGTGTCTCCATTACCCCCATCTGTTGGTCCCAAACTAGACCTAACCAACCACAGAACAAATAACTAATTTGAAGTGACAAGAGATGTTCATTAAAGATGTCCACACTTGGATCAATAAAACCCTATTAATATAGAGCAGTTAACATAATGATCAATAGGACCTACAATTGATTCACCATGTGATTCCCTATCTACATTTCTCTAATCTACATACTCAACTACGTTGGAAGCAATCCCATGTATATAAATGAATGAGGGGATTAACCATATATGTGGACTACCATACAGAGAGATGGGTGGAAATGAAATAGGTGACCATGAACAAGAATCACAATTAACCTCCAAATTATTTATGCATAATCAAATATGATGCACCTATAGAATGAAGGGAATGAAAATGCATGAGTCCTAATGCCTACTATACGACCCTTGACCTTGCTTTTTGGTTGAACATGCTTAATTATCATAATTGGATGATTAAAACCTTAATAAAACCTTAGTATGTGCTTTAATACCATGTGTCGAGCTTTAATTTCAGATTTGGTTCGGTTTGGACATTGTTTGTGCATGTTATGCAATTATATACTTGTTTTGGGCTTTTATGCAATTTACCCATATCTATGGTTTTCTTGCAATTTGTCACATGCTTGTTGTTCCTCACATGTTTGCCCGTCATGTTTTAAGTATTTGTTCTTTGGGGAACCTTGTTTCATCTTGGTTTGAGGTTTGTTGAGAATTAGGGCTTGCTCTCATGGATGCCCCAACTCATGTTTGACACTGGGTGTTGAGCCACCTAGTTTTGGTGATCGCTAAGTTTTCATGTGGTCATAAGTTTTGGTGGTCAAAGAATTTATTTTGATCCATCTAGGGTTGGTGGTTGATGAGGATTCTGACTCATCTTGGTCGCCAACATCTAGGGTTGGCGGTCGATGAGTTTTCTGATCATCTTGGTTGCTGAGAATGATTAGTGATTGCTATGTTTTACCTATACCACCTTGGTTGATGAGTTTTATTGGTTTGGTTGTCTAGTTTGTGTTTGACATAGTTTCATGTGTGATATGCTTGCATAGGCGATATACCTTGGACACATGACATGCTTGGCTTGACACCTACCCCTTTCTCTCTCTCTCTTCCACCCTAAGCTATATATGCCTCCCTCCTTGCATGCAAACAAGATCTTTACACATCTAGCTTTCTATCCTTTCTCCCTTGATGTTTGAAATTGTCCCCCCTTTCTTGGTGGAGAAGAAGGAGCTCAAGTTGAAGAAGCTTAGCTGACCTACCTTGTATGTTGACTATGGCTTTGATCCACCTTTATTGAAGTCATTTGGTGCTTCCTTGCTCTTCTTCTTAGTCTTGGTAAGTGAGATATTGACTTGCATCTATGGTTGATGCCTTGAAGATTTATAGGAACTGTCTATATGAAGAGAAGTGTCAGATCTTCATCGATCACAAGAACCTTCAATATATCTTCTCAAAGTAAGAGTTGAACATGTGTCAGAAAAGATGGATGGAGCTGATAAAGGACTATGATTACACAATAGACTGCCATATAGGGAAGGAAAATGTGGTGGCTGATGCATTGATCAGGAAGTCATCTTCATTTTCACTTGCAGATAAGGCACAACTACTCTCCATGGTGTGCCATAAGTAGGACACTTTGATGTCGCTTCATCAGATGAATGTATACTTGGAGGTTTCGCTGTTGGCAGGTTTGTTAGCACAGTCATAGGTGAAGCCGACATTGATGCCATAGATCAAAGTTGTATAGTAGAATGATACTATGATACACAATATTTGGGCTCAGTTTGGTAGTGAGAAGCATTATGGCTTCCATGAGACCGGTGATGGGACAATTTTCTTTCATAACATGACTCTGGTTTTAGATGTGGAGGGTCTGAGGAAGATGATTCTTGAGGAGGCTCATTCCTCAATGTATGCGACATAACCTAAATGATCTATATTGGTGTCTAGGTTTGAATAATGATGTGGCAAAGTTTGTTGTTAAGTGTCCAGTTTGTCAGCATGTCAAGACAGAACATCAGAAGCCCACAGGGACATTACAACCTTTACCAATATCATAAGGAGATGGGATCACATAACCATCAACTTTGTGGTTGGTCTTCCAAGGACAGATAAAGTCCATGATTCCATTGGGGTGTTACTTGACAGGTTGACAAAGTCAGCCCACTTCTTACCGGTCAAGACAATATATACAACGCAGAAGTTGGCACACATATATGTTGATGAGATCATTCATTTGCATGGTATTCCATTTACCATAGTTTCTGAAAAAGGTCCAAAGTTTACAAGCTATTTTTGGGCATGTCTGCATACAGTTATGGGGACACAACCGAGGTTTTGCACAATTTTTCATCCGCAGATAGATGGTTAGTTAGAAAGGACCATTCAGACATTAGACGATCTATTGAGAGCACATGTCTTGCAGTTTCTTGACAGTTGCGATATGCATCTGAGTTTGATAGAGTTTCCCTATAACAACAGTTATGAGAGGAGTACATACATGGCACCATATGAAGCTTTATATGGGAGACATTGTCGATCACTGCTTTGTTGGTATGAGATAGGTGACTATTAGCTTTTGGGTCTGAGCTAGTGCAACAGACTATAGAGAAGATCAAGGTGATACAACAATAGATGAAGGTAGCCCATGATAGACAAAATTCGTATGTTGATAATCATCATAGATCACTTGAGTTCCAAGTTGGATACCAAGTGTATCTCAAGGTTTCCCCTTGGAAAGGTGTGCTAAGGTTTGGTAAGAAGGGTAAGTTGGCTCCTATGTTTATGGGACCATACCCTATTTTGGCACGTGTTGGGATGGTGGAATACAATCTAGAGTTACCTCCAGAGTTGCACATGTTGTATGATGTCTTCCATGTCTCCATGTTGGGTAAGTGTCATCCAGATACAGAGTAGACTTTGCATCCAGTGGAGGTTGAGTTGGATGATGATGTGTCCTATGTTGAAGGTCATGTGTTGATCCTGGACAGGAGGGTGAAGAAGTTAGAGAAGAAGGATATAATTTTAATTAATATTTTGTGGCCTCACCGTGGTGTGTAGGAATCTACATGGGAGTTATAGGATGAGATGTGTAGGAAGTACCCGTCTTTGTTTGTGTAGAATTTTGGGGGCAAAATCCTTATTAGGGGTTTATGGTTTATAAGACCCCTGACCTTGCTTTTTGGTTGAACACACTTAATTATCATATTCGTATGCTTAAAAACTTAATCAAACCTTAATATGTGCTTTTATATCATGTGATGAGATTTAGCTTCAAGGCTTGGTCCAGTTTGGACACTATTTGTGCAAGTTATGCAATTATATATTTGTTTTGGGATTTCATATAATTTATCCGTATATATGGTTTTTATTGTAATTTGTTACATGCTTGTTGTGCCTCTCATGTTTTCACATCATGTTTGAAGTAGTTATGCTTTGGGGCACCTTGTTTCATCTTGGTTTGAGGTGTGTTGAGAATTATGGTTTGATGTCATTGATGCCCTAACTCATATTTGACTATGGGTGTTGAGCCACCTAGTTTTGGCAGTCGCTAAGCTTTCATGTGGTCCTAAGTTTTGGTGATAGATGGATTTCTATTGATCCATCTAGGGATGGAATTCAAAGAGGTTTTTTTTACTCATCTTGGTAACCAACATCTAGGGTTGGTGTTCGATGAGTTTTCTGATCATCTTGGTCGCTAAGAATGCTTAGTGGTCGCTATGTTTTTTTTCTTTTTTGGACCACCTTGGTTGATGAGTTTTCTTGGTTTGGTCTCCTAGTTTGTGTTTGACATAGTTTAATGAATGAGATACCATATACACATGGGATGCTTGGCTTGACACATACCTCTTTCTCTCTCTCTTCCACCCTAAGCTATATATACCTCCCTTCTTGCATGCAAACAAGCTCTTTACACACCTAGGTTTCTCTCCTTTCTCCCTTATTGTTGGATCTCGTCCCCCCTTCCTTGTTGTAGAAGAAGGATCTAAAGTTGAAGGATCTTAGCTGATCTACCTTACATGTTGACCTAGGGTTTTGATCCACCTTTCTTGAAGTTGTTTGGTGCTTCCTTGTTCGTCTTCTTGGTCTTGGTAAGTGAGATCTTCCTCTTTTTCTTCATTTTCCTTGTTGTTCTACCCTCTTATCTCTTCTTATTGGTCAGTTTCATGGTGGATTTTGATATAGAGGTTGAAAACACTCTCTCTATTGCCTCTTCAACCTAGGGTTTGCTTCCATTTTGAAGAAGAAGCTAGCTAGATTGAGAGGAGTACTCAAGCTAGGGTTTCATACCTTTGTTCTTCAAGCTACCTTGCGGATTGGAGTTTCTTCATCATCTCTAAGGCAAGTTATATAACTTTATTTATAATTATTGGTTACTTTTATCTTGCATGCACATGATCTTGCCCTAAAATGTTACTCCAAGTGGAAAGATGATGTTTTTAACTCGGGTTTGTGTTGTATGATTATTCTTGAGTAGATAATTCTTCTTGGATGAACCCTAAACCCTTGTGCACGAACCTTGCTTGATAAATGGAAGCTTTAGTACTAGAATGCTTTTGGAAATGAAGGTGTTTGTTCTCTGAAATGATGGTTACCAATTAGGGTTTTGAACTGATGTTTCTCCTTGTGATGCAACTTGATTACCTTTTGGATTCTTGGCGTTAACCAACCTGTTTGGACTCCTAGTGGTCGATGATGTTTTGGTCTCTTCATGGTCACTAAGACTTTGAATGAATGATGATCTCCAATATTTCCTTTATATGGTCAGTGAGACCTTGATGTTATGTGATCACCAATGTTTTGATTTACTTGAGTGGTCGCTAAGAATATTGACATATGATTGATTTCCAAGTTCTTGCTCTAATTTGTGGTCTCCAAGCTTTGGACCATTAGTGGGTGATGGAGGATTGGACTCTTAGTGGTCACCAAGAGTTGTGATTTCAACCAGTCACCAAGTTTTATGTCTTCATTAGTGGCCAATGTTCCTAACCATATATGTCGTAGAAGTTCCTAACCCTAATGGTTGTTGAAAACCCTAACCTTAGCGGTCACCAAAGTGACCTAACCCTAGCGGTCGCTATGTTCTATGACCCAAGTGGTTGATGAAGTTTCTGATTCTTGCTGGTTGCTATGATCTTGAGCCCTAGTGGTCTCTAAGGCACCTGACCCTAGCGGTCGCTAAGGTGTCTCTAACTTATGTGGTTGCTATGTTTCCCTGACCTAAGTGGTCGATGAGATTACTGGGCTCTATGGTCAATTGTGATGTTTGACCTAATTGCTTTCATGATTGATGGATATGATAAGAATTAGGGTTTACCTTTAATTGTTGTTTTATAAGCCCTAATTCAACTTATCTTGCTAAACCTAACCCTAATTCAAGTAAGTGATGATGACTATTCACGCTTAGCTTTCTTGTGTGATTAGTATGATGAGGAAATACTTTCTTTCTCTATGTTGTTTAAACCCTAATTTGTTGTCATACGAACATCAGAGTTCTTAAATGTAATTTTGTATTAAACTTATGTGTCTCATGTACGGTGATGGTATGATGAGCCTTGATGAGGCATGGAAAGTTAATAATGTTCTTACAAGGAATGATGTGATGGTCTTAATGACCTTTGGACATGGTTGAGCCCTTAGTGAGGTGTTATCCTCTTCATGATGTGACATAGATTTGTATCCTATGATGGTATAATGATGATGAAGGTCTCATGAATTGCAATGGAAAAGTACCATGTGATGATGTGATAAACATTATATCCATACTTTTTATATCTTCTGAAGTTGCAATCTACTCATGATTTTTGTAGAATTCTTTTAGGGTTTGCATGTAACTTGATTGATGCAGTCTTAACTCACACAATTGGCATTAACTAATTAAGTGAAACCCTAATCATGTAGTGCCATGTGCCAAAGATCCATTCCAGTGTTAGGAATTCTTAGATGGTGAAATGAGTATTCCTAAGGGAAACTCAGAGCGTATATTGTTGAGTATGCGGGGTGAATGAGACTGTGTGTCCTTGTCATCTTGATCCTAAGGTTATGGATGATGGTTGTGGCCATACCTTAGTATAAGAACAACTACAGTCATATCTCAGGTATTTGTATATATGATGAGATAGAGGACAACTGTAGTTGTACCTCAGATGATAGGATTTTGTATACCTTGGTTACTAATTTCATGACCTATATACCAAGGGTGGACTAGGCTGTTTTGTAGTTGGACTATATATGTCACTGCGGTTGACTCGTACTGATCGAGGGTGGATGATATATTAGATGTCTGACTCTCCTAGATATTTTATGGCGTTGATTTCAACTTAGTAGTGGTTAGTTGGAGTATGAGTAGTATACCTCAAACTCCTTAGGGATTAATAAAATATGTAATTCAATCATCTAGTATATCTATTAGGGATAAACATGAATCACATTGGTTGTTACCCTTGCCTTATTTCCAGTAATGTTTAGCTATTATACTTTACGGTAAGAGAAATCAACTCTATAAGAAATGATAGTTTTACATGTTCCTCTGTACTATATGCTAATCATGTTTAATATGTTTTAATCACTTGGCATGCTAAATCTATTTAATCTACTTAAATATGCTTAACATGTTTAATAATATAACATGTTGTAATCAATAACCATTGTTGAGAGTTATATCTCTCGTTGGGACATTGGTATCACCTTGTGGGTCACCACATCTTTTTAGGTGGTCGCTAGCGATGTCGTCAGGATCGTGGTGGTGAAGAAGAATAGCCTGAAGAGAAGTAGAAGTAGGAGGTTGGCTAATTTTTAGTGTGTCCTAGAGTCATCCTGTACTCTCAGGCCCAGGCAGGGGTTGTTTTCACTACTACAGAAACGGCCTTTGGCGTCGGTCGTTTAACCCCATTTGGCGTCAGTTTCCGACCGACGCCTATGTGGGCACCGCTAAAGGTCGAACACTTCGGCGTCAGTTTTTTAACCGACGCCTATTTAATCTATAGGCGTCGGTCGTTTAGTATATAACCGACGCCAAAAGTGTTCGCGCCGCAGAAAATGGCGTCATCTAGGGCACTTTCTGCGTCGGTTATTTACTAAACAACCGACGCCTATATTCCATATAGCGTCGGTCTTTTAGTAGATAACCGATGCATAAAGTGCCCTAGATGACGCCATTTTCTGTGGCGCGAACACTTTTGGCGTCGGTTATATACCAAAAGACCGACGCCTATAGATTAAATAGGCGTCGATTTGATACGAATATCCGACGCCATTTCCAGGACTGCTTTGGCCACATCAGGCGTCGGTTTATTGAAAAAAACCGACGCTGTAGGTCTTTTGTAACACCCCAATCTTAATTATGCAAAATTTCCAAATTATTTTAGTCCTTGCATACTCTTTCCTAATTTAGATAATTGTTGAGGACTTAAATGCAATTTTCCCAAGATTAGTTTTGTAAAATCATTTATTATGTCCAATTGCTCTATTATACTTGTTTTATTTAAAGAATATGTCTTCATGTATATCTATGCCCTTTTTGTTGAAGAAAAATGAGAATAAATGTTTTATGTCCAAATTTCTCTCTCATATGATTATTAGTGATTTACATGTTTAATTTCTTGATTAATGGCCTCCATATTGTTAGTTGAAAATAAATAATGTTGAGTGCACATTTTCATATTTTGTAATTCTTATTTGAAGAATTAATGGCTTTATTTGCATTTATCATGGTCATAAGGATTTTTGTTATTTTAGGCCTAAAACGAGTACAAGCATAAAATACAACCTTATTGTAATGTTCTAGACACTCTCATGTACCTATGGTTCAAATTTGAACCCATTATGACCTTGTTTGACCCCCCAATTAAATTGGGAAAGATTTGAATGTGTTTTGTTTAATTAGGAGTGATGGTGGGTTAAAAGATGAAATTAATTGATTAATTATGTTTTAGTGCACATCATTAACCTATGGGTGAGATTTGAATGCATTTGGCCTATGTTTGACCCTCCAATTAATTGGAGAAAGATTTGAGTATAGTATGACCAAGATTTAAATACAATTTCATCAATTGAATGGATATAACCTATGGTTCGCATAATTATGTTGGTCACACGTTACTTGTTTCTCGCACGCATGACAGCAGCCGTTGGATCAGGATCCAACGACGCGTCCGTTCTCTTCTTCCTCCGTTCTTTCCGCGAGTCAGAGCGGTTTCACAGTGGTTTACTCTCCGATCAATTACTCGCCCATTGATTAATTGTTTTCGAAGGTTTCTCCTGCTTTGAATTTGCGAGACTCCGCCGAATCCAGCGAGCCCTAGCTCGCGCTCCCTCGTGCCCTACAGATTAAATGCCCAATATAGGGCATTGCCTTCCCTCCGCCATTGAAGCACAGGCACCTCGCTAGCCTCCTCCGCTCCCATCTAAGCACCCGCGAGCACCGCAGAACCCCAAGTATCTCTCCTCCCCACTCAATTCATTCTCCAAAGCCCCCAACAGCGACAACCTACTCGGGTTGTCTTCTCCGATGAACCCTCTGCTGGTCCCGACGCCTCCTGTGCCTCCACCCAAATTCCCGCTCCAGTAAGCATCTGTCACCTCTCACCGTTCTTCACGCATCATCGGTTTACCCTGCCTTGGCCTCAGTCGCTGTGTCCTATAGATGGGTCTTGAGGACCTCGTCGGCGCTAGCCGCCAGAACCGACCAGTGGTCACCTGACCTTTGCAAGGTTTTAGAACTTGCTCTAATGACCTTCCTTACCTATTTTTGCATCTCGTTTCAGCACCCTCAGGTTTTCCCGATGCTGTGTATGCCTCCGTGTTTTTCCCCTGTTCTCCTCCGGCGGTGGAGCGTTCCTGGAGCTCCCAACCACCGCGAGGTTTGATCTTGGGCTCTTCGAGTTCGTCAGAGCACCAGGAAGCAGTTGGAGTCTTCCCTTTTGTCTGGTTGCCTTCGAATCCCCATATGCGGTCGGAGCACTCCTCTCCAGGTCCAGCTCTCGCCATGGAGCAAGCAGGGAGCAATCCAGGTCATGAAATGACCTGGATACCCCTGTCAGTTTTTTTTATGTATTTCACCCACGAGGGTAGTTTTGGGTTTTCACGGCCTTTTTCTTTGATCGCTGAGGCAAGTTCCATTGCCGATTTGGCTGAGCCTAATTGGGCCAAATAAGAAAGCTGGCCCACTGATTCCGGATTTAGATATATATGTACCTACGTGGCATTATCTCAATTTGCGATTGGCCAATTCTTTAGAAATTCGTAGTAAATCGCCTGATTATCAGAAAAATACACAAAAATATGTTTTGGAAAGGATTTTCGATGAGGAATCCAATTTTCTAGTTTTTATTGACTGATTTTACTGATTTCACATCTCAGTAATTATATGACACAAATTAGGGTTTGATTTGTATGATGAAGGATGATATGTTAATTTCAGGTGATTAAAAGGATCCAATCGGTCAAACCAGGTTTGACCTAGGTGATTTAGTTCAAGGTAAGCGGGCCATGCCTTTGGCATAGTAAATTTGAATTATTGAATGATTATGATATATTATGCATTTTTTATGTTGAAGTCTTGAAAAGTACATGTTTTTCCTCAATGTATATGATTATTGGATGTTGATTGTTATAATCTAAGTCTAAGTCTAGAAATCCCATTAAGATTATGGTTTATGATTAAGATACAAGAAATCAAGATTAATAGGGAATAAGTTTCCCATTCATGCTTAAGAGGGAGAAATCCCATTATGGTCATGGGGAGAAATCCCAATCATGTTTCAGAGGGAGCAATCCCAATTAAGATCAAGTTTAGAATATTAAGAAGATAAGCTAAGTTTAAGCAAGATCATGAATACTAGAAATTGATTTAGATTTATATGCACCTTGTTATGGGCTTTCCGAGCATTATGGGCTTTCCGAGCAATTATGGGCTTTCCGAGCAATTATGGGCTTTCCGAGCATTATGGGCTCCTTATGGGGCATTAAGAGAGGAGCATATTCTTCTAGTCAATTTCCTTATGTAAAAGACATCAAGAAACGATTAATGTTAATGCATGTTCATGATTATGTTAAGCCACATGTATATTTTATTTTTATGTTCTATAACATGCCAATGCCGCTTACTTACCATGTTTGTTTTTCCTTTGCATGGCTGGGGACGAGATGTCCGCAGGAGTTGGAGCTAAAGAGAAGGAACCATCTTGAGGATACTAAGGACCCAAAGATCTAAGGAGTTGTTGCCTGGTGGGACGTCCATCTATGGAGATCCTATCATTATCTAGTTTATGTTTAGTATATCTTTGGAAACCTGATGTAGCTTTTATTCCAAGAACTTATGTATGAATCTATGTTTCAATAATGCCAAGTGTTATTTGTTTCTTGATATGAGATCATGTATGTGACATTTCCTCCCAAATATGCCAAGTACCCCACATTATGGATAATGTTGGGGATTAGGCTGTGCTTCCACTGGTTACGTAAGAAACCCTAGGGAGGGGTGTTACATCTTTGCTGACGGTTTTCTATAAATAACCGACGCCTATATATATATATATTTTTCATATTAGTTTGCAGGCCTGCTGTGGCTGGTCAGCAGGATGAGAACCTGCAGTTCAGTTTTCTGAACTGTAGGTTTATGACATCCATTGATATCAGCCTACAAACAGGCAGCAAACCTGCAAAAGTCACAAGGAAAATTCTACACAAGTACATACATTCAGACATCAATTCAATTCTCACATTCACACATATAGAAACATTCAAATACATGTATTAACATTCAGAAATATTCATTTACAAAGTATCATTCATTATCGCTATCAACATCCCAATTATATCTTACAGTTGCCACTGCTTGTATGGCTTTTGCCCATTCTTCTCTTACTTCATTTAATGCTTCCATCGTATATGGAGCATGTATATTTTTTAAGCGTTTACCTATAGTGTGGTCAGTTTTAAACACCTACAAAGAGAATGATGTATATATATAAGTAATAATATAAAAATAAGATAAGATTGATATATTTCATACTAACTAATGAGACTATATATAATACCTCATGTATGGTATCGATGTCCAATGCGGCATATTTGATAATCAGCTGCATAAATCGCATCACATAGTATGTGCATGCCCAGCCATTGTCTTGTGTAGCACACTATAAATTGAAACATACAAAATAATACAACTAAGCACAATTCACATCAATAATATATATATTCGAGTCGGGAACTTACTTGTACGTTCTGCCAATTTATTGGCTGGTTCTTTTTCCTTGGGACCGTTCCTCCAGCCTTTTTGAATGCATCTAAACCCCTACATGTTAATATAACACAATAAATTGCATAAGTAAATAGTAATGGAATAAAAGATGTTAACGGATATAAAAATGAAATATTTCTCACCAGAATAATGGCATTCTCATTACGTGTCCAATTTTAGTGTTCAATGTACTCCCCGCAGGATCTAGATAATAAACAGTGAATGTCCCGGGGACAATAACTAGTAACTCCCAATGTCTACCGCTAGAAGTAAGAAGTTAACAATTAATAACTCAAAATGCAAAATAAAAATGGAATTTTCTTAAGTCCAAATTATAAATAAAGTAAACTTACTTGACATTGAATGGAGCTATTATTATCGTCTTCTTTTGCTGACCAAAAATTGTAAAAGCATCTATATAGTATTGTTGAACATTATCAGGGTCTTTAGCTACCAAACTAATCAATGATGGAATCAAAAATCCCACATGATCAAATGCAAATTGTTTGCAATGATCTTCGACTAAGTAGCTGCAAAACATATAGGCGTATGCATTAATATATAAGAAACCAGATCACCGGATCTTACACAAGGTATATGGATGTATAAACAAGATCTCACCTTATCCATGTCTCTATCATTGATGTATTCAGCCAATCATACATAAACAGCTCAATAATATCTTGCATAAATAAAGAGCTATCGTATGATCGACCTGCATAATCTGCATCTAAAGAAACTATTATAGGGCAATGTATATTATGTGCCCGTAGCCAACATGCCATTCCCCTACAAGCAGGACCTAACGGGTATGTTAGGTCAGTTGGAACCCAAGTTGGTAATGCGGGAAGTGGAGGTGGAGGCCTAGGTGCTCCTGGTGTCTTCTTTTTAACATGTATATATAATTTCAGATCAGTTGACATCATATATACACATTAACAGTCTAAATCAATGTAAATTTATCTTACAATTTCAGTCGTGTAGACGACATCTGCTTTGGGCCACAATATGACCCCGCCTTCTGCCTCACCAAGTGTATCAATATCTGGGTGGGCATATGGCAACGCAACTTCCCTCCAATCGGGTAACACACGTAATGGGCCCACACGAACATAGCCCTGTGGCATTGGAGTCCCGTGAAACCTTTCCCCAAGAAGGGACGGGTAAGCTTGCGCCTCTGCAACAACATAGTCTTGTATTCTTAAGCGGCATGGCTTCAATGCCTACAAATTTACATAAAGAATGTTATACATATATACATATAATCTTGAAAACATATCATCTTGAAAAGACTAGCTACAATGTCATAAACAATACTTACAGCAGACGTGCTAGGCGATGGGTCTCCAGGATTACTCGCAGTCTGTGCATCAGGAGAAGAGTGGGTCGCCATAGACTGATTGGAAGCCTGAGATGCCTGCCACCGCAACAATTCTTCCTTGACCTTCTCAGCAACTACATCGTTGACCTTCTTAGCAACTAAATCCTCAACTCTCTTATTCTCCTATACATGGATAAAAGAAACATTAGCTTCTTATTAATGAATTTCCTTTTGCAGTAACATTCTAAAAAAAGAATAGGTTACCTCTTCTTGAGAAAGTCCCACTCTGGGTTTGCGCTGGGATGGCCCAAAGAATGCTTTGATGCCAACACCAGTGCCGGCACCTCTAACACGTCCAGGATGCTCTAGGTTACCCAGAGCAACTGTCAATTCATCCCTTGTGCCCTGAGGAATGAACGTGCCTTGTTTCCTCTGCTCGTGCAGCTCCCGCTAATCAGCATAAACAGAAATTGGTAAGTTAACACCACAAATAATCAATATTCAAACGATTTCTCTAAGAGTTGTATTTTACCATTTTTGCAGCCGCCTCAGCAGTTACATGCTTCTTTATTTCACCCTTCTTGTTTTGCCTGCCAGATATCCAGATATCATGGCGAGGCATGGGTGTGGCAGACTCCTGAGTAGGAGCAGACTCCTGAGTAGGAGCAGACTCCTGAGTAGCAGCAGACTGCTGAGTAGCCGCAGACTCCGCCTGTAGTCTTTGGCGAACGCTTGCATAGCCTTTTGGACCCATAGTGTGGTCATGCACATTCAGTGCACACCTTGCTTTTTGTGCGTCACTGAGGGCCTAGTTAGTATGCACATTAATGATTTGGTTAGTAGCACTAAATGTTAATTAAATTGGGAGTGACGCCTAATACCTTGAATTCTTCAGATTTTCTTGAAGCAACAAAATTGTCCCAATCTTCTTTGTCCAAGAAGTTCCATTGTTCAAGGGCTGATTTCTTCTTCTTATCACCCTCTTTTATGTATTCTCTGTTCAGATTTGTCCTATAATTCCTAAGCATCTTTCCAGCGCGTTGCATCACACTTTTACGATGCAACTTCTCATCCAATGCAAACAGATTCTGTAAAATAGAAATGTTATTAACTAGTATCCAAAATAGAATTGCAAATAATAGAATTTGTAATCTACAAAATAGAATTGCAAATAATAATAACTCACGCATAAATCCTTCCATATCAAGTCTTTTTTCCCTTGAGGAACTTTATGCCAATTATCATACTTAACACCACAATGGCTCCGAGTGGTACACCCAAGATAGTTTACAAAATTATTGCGGTTCACTCCAATTGCATTTCCTCCATTATCAAACTCCACCACCAATTTGGATCCACTACCACTTAGCGCTAATAACTTCTTCAACAGAGTGATGCCCCTTTTCTTGTTAAGTGTTTGGTGCTGCGCATCAAGTTGCTCCAGTGCTTCAGTGGGTACAGGTACATCATCAACCTAAAATTTGACAAAAATAAACACACTAAATTAGCCCAATATAGAAATATAGGATATATGACATAACTAGAAGATAATGAATTTTATAGAAATACAGGATATGTTTTTAGAACTTACATTGGTATCCTCGCCATGCTCGTCATGGACAACATGCTCATCATGGACTTCATGCTCATCATGGACATCATGCTCATCATGGTCAGCCATCTGAAAATGTCATTAAAAGGGCAAACATTTAGCATTTGTATTAACTAGAAAAAGGCAAACATTTAGCATTTGTATTAACTAGAAAAAGGCAAATATTTAGCATTTGTATAAACATACATGTCTCTAAAATTGTGATCTTTTATCAATTAACAATCCTTCATTGTGATCTCCGCGCACATATAAGTCATCATTAGCTTCAATATTTTGTGGAGTTGGCAACCCAACTGAGAATGGACTGGAGTCATCATACTTATCATAGTACTCTTCTTCATCTATAGGATTTTCAATGAATTGTCTTTTACCATGAAGAACAACCGACCATTTATCATTCGCAGGATCATCGATATAGAATATTTGTTTTGCCTGTGATGCCAATATGAATGGTTCACCCTTCTCGCCAATCTTTTCAAAGTTCACCAAAGTGAAACCCAATTCATCCACTATAACTCCTTTGGTGTTATCAACCCAATTACATTTAAAGAGCGGAATTTTGAAATCTATGTAGTCAAACTCCCAAATGTCCTCAATGACACCGTAATATGACATTTTAGCTTCACGTGGACTCTTATCCTTTGCACTTGCAAAGTACATAGTCGACGCTTGAAGAGTGACCCCACTATTTTGGACGACACTCTTATCATCTTGGCGCTTTGTGTAATATGTGAATCCATTAATGTCAAACCCTTCATAAGACATAACATTCGGTTTTGGTTTAAAGGCGAGGCATTTGATAGTTTCTGTAATATCATTTGGTATTTGAGATAGTTGATGTAAGACTTTATCTTCAAACCACTTAGTAAAAGTCTTATTATGCTCTCTATCAAGCCACATTGAACTTGCTTGAGGATGTTGTCTCTTTATGAAATTGGTATGTTCCTCGATATAAACACTCACTTCGTCCATATTATGTAAAATATACAAGTGAGCTTGTTCCAACTGCTCACGGCTGATTACTTTCACCCGTGATCCCAAAATTCCTTTGCCCTCCTCAATATTCTTGTCATTATTAGGAGTGGCATTACCACTGAGAAAGTCATTGCAAAAATCCATAACCTCTCTCGCCACATAACCTTCAATAATACTCCCTTCAGGCCGATAACGGTTTCGAACATCACCTTTAAAAATGCTCATGTATCGTTCAAAGGGATACATCCAATGCAAGAAAACTGGTCCCAACATTTTCACTTCCCTAGTCAAGTGGACAACAAGATGTACCATGATATCAAAGAACGAAGGAGGGAAATACATCTCAAGCTGACATAGGGTAACAACCACTTCTCTTTGCAAATTATCGAGAGTATCAGGGTCAATAACTTTACTGCATAGACTGTTGAAAAAGAAACAAAGTCTGGTAATTGCAAACCTTACATGCTTCGGCAATATAGATCGAATTGCCACAGGTAATATTTGTTGCATTAGAGTGTGACAATCATGAGATTTAAGACCTATCAACTTCAGATCTTTCATTGATACCAATCTACGGATGTTGGATAAGTAACCATGTGGCACCTTAACATTTACCAAGCATTCACAAAAAGTTTTCTTCTCCTTTCTAGACAACGTGTAACAAGCAGGAGGTAAGTATGTTCTTTTACTACCCATTTCACGTAATTCTGTTAATTCTGACCTTATTCCCATTTCACGTAGGTCCAGTCTGGATTTTATCCCATCTTTAGTCTTACCTGGTATATTTAACAGAGTACCAATGATGCTATCACAGACATTTTTTTTCAACATGCATTACATCGATACAATGCCTGACTGTCAAAGAACTCCAATAAGGAAGATCCCAAAATATTGACTTCTTCTTGAATGAAGAATTGTCACTCCGTGTGGCCATACTACATTGTGATTTCTTACCAAATTCATTGACAATGTCTTTTACTCTTTCATAAACAACATCCCCTGGTATAGGTTTAGGTGCACTCCGTTCATCATTCCATCCATTGAATGCTTTGCGCTTCCTACGATACGGATGGAATTTTGAAAGAAACCTTCGATGACCAAGATATACAGTCTTGCCGCCATGTTTTAGTCTTATTGAATCACTATTTTCTTCACATATAGGACACGCTTTAGCTCCTTTGACACTATATCCAGACAAATTCCCATATGCTGGAAAGTCATTAATAGTGCAAAACAACATAGCGTGCAAATGAAATGTCTCTCTTGCTGAAGCATCATAGGTCATCACACCTTCAGCCCAAAGTTTCTTTAAGCCATCAATCAAAGGTTCAAGATAAACACCGATATCATTTCCGGGTTGTTTAGGGCCCGATATCAACAATGACAACATAACGTACTTATTTTTCATACACATCCAGGGAGGAATATTGTATATAACAAGCATGACTGGCCAAGTGCAATGTTGGCTGCTCAATGTCCCGTACGGATTCATCCCATCTGTACAAAGCCCAAGTCTTAGATTCCTATCTTCTTCACCAAATTTGGGGTACAATAGATCAATCTTCTTCCACTGTGGGGAATCAGACGCATGTCGCAGGATCCCATCATTATTTTTCTTAACATCTGCATGCCACCTCAAATTCTTCGCATCTTTCGGATTTGCAAACAAGCGTTGAAACCGTGATATTATAGGTAGATACCACAACACCTTGGAAGGAGAACATGTTTTGGACTCCCCCGAAGTCGTCAATTTATACCGTGACGCACCACATTTTGGACAATCTTTCAAATCTACATAGTCCTTTTGAAATAATACACAATCATTCGGGCATGCGTGTATCTTCTTGGCCTCCATTCCCATTGGGCACAACATTTTCTTTACCTGGTATGTTGAGATTGGCAGCTCGTTTCCTTCAGGAAGCATTTCTTTCAACAAAGTCAACAATGAAGTGAAGCTTTTGTCGCTCCATCTATTGTTAGCTTTCAACTTATACAATCTCAACACAGCGCTAAGCTTCGTAAACTTAGCACAGCCTGTGTATAACGGTATCTCATCATCATGCACAATGTTTCTAAAGATAGGAGGTGGATCGGTGTGCTCTACCCTACAACTATCCAGCATCGCATCAACGATGTCTGCTGGAACTGGTTCATTCACATTTACGTCATCGGAGGCAATTTCTTCTTCCACCCAAGCACTGCTATCGACATCTACTGGTTTCGATTTTGAAATCTCTCCATGCCAGTTCCATTCTGTATAGCCTTGTACAATCCCGTTGCACATGACATGACTTTTGATTTCCTCACCAGTGTTGACTTTCAAGTTGTTACCGCAATGCCTACATGGACAGTAGAACCTATCTGTAGGTTTTTTCCTATGTTCCTCGGCAAATCTAATAAACTGATCAAGACCAGATATAAACTATGGGGTGCAACGATTACGAATGGACATCCATGATCTATCCATTCTATGATCAGAGAAAACAAGTATATATTAGGAAACAAGTATATATTAGGAAAAGATTAGGGTATACACTTACATCCTAAGTGTATAATGTGATGTCATTCTTATATATAATAAATGTGTACCACCTATCCCATCCTTGAACACCTAATCTCACTAGTAAGTGTATAATGTGTATTGGATTTTCAAGAAAATTTCGGCAACATTTCCCCGCTGTTCTCTAAGTACTATGTACTTAGAGAACAAACGGGGAAATGCTACCGAAATTTTCTCGAAAACCCAATACACATTATACACTTACATCCTAAGTGAGATTAGGTGTTCAAGAACAGTCCCAATCCGGGGACTATCCAAGATTTACTCCTAATGAGTCAATCTTGGACGGGTTTCTAGGCCAACAAACACATTTGATGTCATTCTTATATATAATAAATGTGTACCACCTATCCCATCCTTGAACACCTAATCTCACTAGTAAGTGTATAATGTGTATTGGGTTTTCGAGAAAATTTCGGCAGCATTTCCCCGCTGTTCTCTAAGTACATATGTACTTAGAGAACAAACGGGGAAATGCTACCGAAATTTTCTCGAAAACCCAATACACATTATACACTTACATCCTAAGTGAGATTAGGTGTTCAAGAACAGTCCCAAACCGGGGACTATCCAAGATTTACTCCTAATGAGTCAATCTTGGATGGGTTTCTAGGCCAACAAATACATGTGTTGTCATTCTTATATATAATAAATGTCTATAAAGTACAGGAAACATGGTTAATCCTAATCAACAGAGCATTATTAAATAATAAATCAAGAAATCAATATACATCCTAAAGTGCCACAAATCATATAATAACATTAAACACTACTCAAGTCCTAATCTAGAGTTTAGGTTTCCTTATTATCCTGTTATCATTAGGGTTATTCTTGAACCCCCAATTCCTAAGTTCATTGATTTAATGACATAAAAAGATCTAGTTCATATTATGTTTAGCCATGATTATAAAACTATCATGTTATGATATTAGGACCACTTAAAGCAGATTAGGCACATTAAGAAAGCAGAGTAGGGAGCCAATTTCGCGCAAGCAGATTAGGCAAGCAGATTAGGTCGGCACATAAAGAACCAATTTCGCGCCTGGGTAGGTCGGCAGGTACCTGGGCAAGAAGAGTAGGGCGAGGTCGAGCTGGTTGAGTATGTGGGCGGCGGCCGGCGAGCTCCAGAACCAGTGGCAGCGACTCCGACGAGCAGGGAGCGTCAGCGGTGGCAGGCAGGCGGCCAGGCGGCAGTAGGCAGGCAGCGGCCAGGCGGCGGCAGGCAGGCAGCGGCCAGGCGGAGGAGAAGGAGAAGGGGGTGCAGCGGCGGAGGAGAAGGAGAAGGGGGCACCGGAGAAGGGGGCGCCGGAGTAGCAGTGGCGGCACGGCGGCGCTGTCGTGGTGAAGAAGGAGCAGAGAGTCGGGCGACAGCAGAGAAGAAATTGCTCGCAATGAAACAGAAGAAAGGGGAAGAGTCGGGCGATCGAGGGTTATGAAGTTCCCAAATAGCGTCGGTTGTTTACAACAACCGACGCCTAAACATCTTTAGCGTCGGTTGTTTGCAACAACCGACGTCCAATTGGACGATATTTTCATGAAAATGTTTGGCGGGAACCACCTTCATCGTCGGTTATACAAGGATAACCGACGCTGAAAGTGACATTTTCCGCGCAAATATTCATCGCACATAGGCGTCAGTTTTCTAGGTATATAACCGACGCTGACAATGACACTATTTTTTTTTTATCGAAATATGGATTTCGCGGGCGACTTTAAGCGTCGGTTTTTTATAAACAACCGACGCTTAATACAAAGCGGTACCCACGTCTGACTGGTCTTCGAATATAGACGTCGGTTTGCTTAAACAACCGACGCCTTATATGTTAGGCGTCAGTTTTTCTTAATAACCGACGCCCAGAAAAGTGACACTGAATGCTATTTCTGTAGTAGTGTTTGTAGGTGATATGTGCATTGACTCAAGTTTTTGGCAATGTGATGATGTTTGTATATGGTATATATATGTGTAACATCTCTTTTGTATACAAGTTGTGGCTGAGACCACTGGGCATACATGTAAATACCTGATACGGTATTTGTTGATATGCATGGTGTTGGACCTATATGTAAATAATTTTGAACATGATGGTAATGTTGAAATCGATTTTAGTTTACCCTTATTTTTGTTTATATGGATAATTAGGTAGTTGATGGTGTGTTTTGTTTTGAGTAATCTTGTTTAGCGTGATGGGGTGTCACACCTACTATTATGATAGGATGACAAATGCACTGAATGTCTCATTCTAACGATAACTATGGGTGAAAGTATGCATACATGTAAACTATTTTCACCTTCTCCTTGAAGAAAATTAATGTTGAGTTCAAGTTATCCTTTTCTCCATTTTTATTTTATTTCTCTCTCTTTTTCTTCTTCTTTTCTACCCTCTTTTCTCCCTTTTTATTTGATTTCTCTTTTTTTTTCTACCCTCTTTTCTCCCATTTTATTTGATTTCTTTTTTTTCTACCCTCTTTTTTAGTAAGATTAATGATTAGTGCGTCGACTTTATTCATCATTTCTTTCTTTTAATGTTTAATTTTTCATTGGGAAGGACACAGATTTAGATCCTTTCACTCTTTATTTGTGGAGAAAGATAATAGACATATGTTGCACAATGTGTAGAATGATGCAAAATGCAAATGCAATCTACATGAAATTTGTTGAGCAACTAAAGTTTCTCAAATTAACAAAATGATATGCACATCTCTATATTTTTTTCTAATGCAGTTGCAAAGAACCTAACTATCATGCTACCTAATATGCTATGCAATGAAGTCAAGAGGAAACAATTTGTATTTACTCGATCGACTTATGGTGGTGAATGAAATGTCATGAAAAGTGGATGCAATCACATGATTATAAGACAATGCCATTTTTAACTATGATATATCCCTATCCTACCAACCTGTATACATGGTGACCTTAGAATTTATTTATAAAAATCCCATTTTAGATCTTGTTACTGGTTTGGTTGGGTTTTAGATCAAACGTCATCATCATACAAAAGTCTCAGATAACTTAAGATTTCATTCATAAAAAAATTCCTCAATCTGACTGACCCAAGTGCTTCCTATAATTGGTGTTTTCCTAGACTTCACAAATAAACTTATAAAGATTGGATCATTTTCAATTAATTGCAAGAGCAAGAAACACATTCTTTTTAATGATAGATGCAATCATGATCAACTACCTCCACAACTACACTATATAGATAGTGGATCCTATTACTTGGAAATGGGAAAAAGTAAAGAAGATAGAAAGGAAAGTAAGATAAAGCCATTCCATCACCCCTAATCTTAAAATTGACTATGCCCTCATAGTTAAAACTCAAGTAAGAGGTGGAAAGGGGGCACCAAATGCTCAGTATAGTAACAGTGGGTGGAATGTTCCAGAAAACATATGTAGATTAGGTGGGTAGAAAGTGTTGGTGAACGTTGGATGATTGACTAGCATATCTGGTGGTTGGGGTGATTGGTGAAGTTTCCTTGACTCTAATAGTGGTCATAGAGTGACTGTTGATGATACTTGATGCTTTGTAGTCCAATCTGAATGTCTTATTGGTTGACTAGGTGTGGTGGAGTGGTGGAACTAGATACTGCATAGCGACATGGAATATGGGTGCAAAAGTCACCTCAGTGTGTACGACATGGTATCCTACTCATGTTCTTCCTTATATTCTTCTTCCTCCTTGGCCTCAACACCTCCCTCTCTGGTACAACCTCTCCATCTTCTACATGCCATCAAAGGTAGTGCACTCCCCATAGATGGAAGATGGGGTCATCACAGACCCTTTCCTTCATAACCAACAGACTGAATCAACAACTATGCAATAGGAAAGATGGTTTAGTGAGATATACCTAGTCTTGAGGCTTGCTTAGTGACAATACCTTGCATCTAGTGTGGTCTTCAACCACCTAGTCTTCGACGTCATTTGTGCAACTCCTGGTCTTGACTCGGATGGTGGTTGACAGTCATCCTCCTGAGTGGCAGAAATCTCCCACCTCTATAGATAGTCCACATGGACCACCGGGAACTCTAGTTGTCCTAATGGATAGACTAGAAAGAGTCGTCCCCTTCTGTTGGCGTACTAGTCATCGACACACTCTCCAACAACCAGTTGCTTTTCTATAGTTGTCTTTCCTCATTGTTCCTCCCTAGACAGGTAGAACTTGCTTGGGCTCTCTCGGTTACCACAACCAGAGAGGACAACAACTTTGTAGAGAAACTGATGTTTTGAATTGTGTGCATTCTGATCAGCCCCCCATATCCCTCTATTTATAGTAGAGGGAAGGGTTAGGGTTTCCAGTCTGTGCAGGAGTAGAAGGATCCAAATTTTCCACCAATTGATTGTACTACAGCAGGTGGATCGATTGTTTCACAACTCAACTGGTCATTTGGGCAGGTGAGCCGATCGGCTCACTTTTGAACCAGTTGGTTGGGAGTTTGAACCGGTCATTTCACTTCCCAGACTTGCCCACAATTGACTTTCCTTATTCGTTTGTAATTAATGCAAAGATTAATTCTTGTCCCAATCAAATTGAATAAGTGAAATGAAAATCTTCTCTGACAAACCAGGAAACCCAACACCTACTCAGTTGGTCCATGTGAACCGATCGGTTGGTGGTCCAGTTTGTGCAGAACACAGTCAATGCAGTTCTCAATCAATCTGACACTCTAATCAGTTGGTTCAATACTTGAACTTGATGATTCTGAGAAAAGTCTATTGATTGAATGTTTAATTGAGTACCTAAACACTTTAGTAATCAATCTAAACATCATTCATGGATAAACTCCTCTTCTAGGTTAATCCTATGTGTGTGACCCTATAGGTTCTATTTCACGTTGGTAGTGAATGTCTATAATTAACTTATGACTTCACAAGCAAAGAGTGGTGTCTAATCACACATTAGTGCTACCCAAGTGAAGAGGAAAGTTGGAGAACAACTTTCAACCTACAATCTATTATTGGTGTTACAGTGAATGTATAGTCCTTTTGTCACTGATATCCATATTGAACTTGAGGCATGGACTTGTCATCCTCTACAAATGTTCAATCCATGTTTCTTGAACCAGAGTAGACTGTCTGAGATATATGCAAGCTCAATATCATATATTGACTCACATGTACATGTCAATGTATATCTCAGTCTCGCTTATCAAGTGGCTAGGATATCAAACTCCCTTGGGAGGGACAAATTCCATATCTATCACTCACAGTCAAAACCCCATGTGTCAAAGCCACCCAATCATCAACTTTATAACAATCTATATTTTAGGACTGTGTTTGACGATGTCAAAGTATACCCAACAACATGTGATGAGTGCAGTGATTTTAGGTCTAAGAACCACAGTCACCACCAATACTATAAGAGATGATCTTGACTAACCAAGTGTGGTTTCCATGCATCACTTTTACGGTGGGTCTGTCTGATACACTATTTTCTAACATGCATCTATGTGCTTGGTTTGATATCATATATCATGACCGATGAGATTATATCATCAACCAACACACACTCTAGTCTTTTGTGTT
Source organism: Alisma plantago-aquatica (assembly GCA_963693085.1). Lineage (NCBI taxonomy): Eukaryota > Viridiplantae > Streptophyta > Magnoliopsida > Alismatales > Alismataceae > Alisma > Alisma plantago-aquatica. The sequence continues at coordinate 807,005,879 of OY856412.1, read as the reverse complement.
ATTTATGTCTATGGTTATTTCCATAATAACAACCGACTAGGGACATTACTGAGAATGTACATACTCTTAACATCCGTATGATCTCATTGTTCAAGTCACGTACTTGAAGACATATGTCATTGAGTTTTGCCATTCTCTAAATATCTATCATGTAATACTATTATCTCAAAAATAGTTAAAACATATAGACAAAAATTTCCTTTATTATTATTCAAATCATTTACAAATTATGCCATTACAATCATCATATGACTGGGTCTATGGGCATACATACCAACAGACTCCCACTTGAACTTAAAGCCAATCACCCATGAACCTCAGTCCTTATGATCTAGCATGACCATCATGCTTCTGCTGTGAAAGTGCCTTAGTCAAGGGATCAATAATATTGTCTTTGGTTGGTACTCTACAAATCTTCACATCTCCTCATTGTATGATCTCTTGTATGAGATGGAAGTGCCGCTGTATGTGCTTAGACCAGTGATGTGATCTGGGTTCTTTAGCTTGTACAATAGCTCCATTGTTGTCACAATAAATCTCAATTGCATCATAGATGCTAGGAACCACCCCAAGTTCAGAGATGAACTTCTTGATCCACACAACGTCCTTTTCCGCATGGGATGCAACAATATACTCAACCTCTATCGCAGAATCTGCAACTGTCTCTTGCTTGGAACTTCTCTAGCTCACAACTCCATTTTTAAGGCAAAAGACAAATCTTGACTGCGACCTGTAATAATCTTTATCAGTTTGGAAGCTTGCATCGGTGTAAACCTTTACCACCAACTCTTCCTCACCACCATAGATGAGGAAATGATCCTTAGTCCTTCTCAAGTACTTTAGGATGTTCTTCATGACTGTCCAATGCACATCTCTAGGATTTGATTGGTATCTACTCGTCATGCTGAGTGCATACGAGACATTGGTATGGGTGCACAACATTGCATACTTGATGGATCCAATTGCTGATGCATATGGAATCCCGCTCATGCATTCCCTCTCTTCATAATATTTAGGACATTGAGCTCTAGAGATGAGAACTCCATGAACCATGGGTATGTCTCCTCTCTTTGAGTTCTCCATGTTGAACCTCTTCAACACTTTGTCAATGTATGTGCTTTGACTTAGTCCAAGAAGCCTTCTGGATCTATCTCTATAGATCTTGATTCCTAAGATATAGGATGCTTCTCCTAAGTCTTTCATTGAGAATGTATTTCCAAGGCACGCCTTTACTTTTTGTAAAGCATGGATGTCATTCCCCATCAATAGTATGTCATCTACATACAATATAAGGAATGTAGTTATGCTCCCACTAACCTTCTTATACACACAAGGTTCATCTTCATTTTGACTAAAGCCAAACTCTTTGACTACTTCATCAAATCAAAGATTCCAGCTCTGAGATGCTTTCTTCAATCCATAGATTGACCTTTGCAACTTACATACTTTACTTGCATCCTTTAGATTTATAAAACCTTTAGGTTGTGTCATGTACACATCCTCAACAAGATTCCCATTAAGGAATGTAGTTTTAACATCCATTTGCCAAATCTCGTAGTCATAGTAGGCTGCAATAGCAAGCATGATCCTGATGGACTTAATCATGGCAACTGGTGAAAATGTTTCGTTATAGTCAACACCTTGAACTTGTCTGAAACCCTTTGCAACCAATATGCCTTTATAAGTTTGCACATTGCCATCCATGTTGATCTTCTTCTTGAGGACCTACTTGCACCATATGAGTTTTACCCCTTCAAGTGGATCCACCAAGGTCCATACCTTGTTGGTATACATGGATTCCATATCAGATCTCATGGCCTCAAGCCATTTCTCAAAATCTGGTCCATGCGTAGCTTCTAGATAGGTTGTTGGATCATCATATATGACCAACTCACTGCCTTCTTGAGTCACAAGAGATCCAAATCTTTCAGGCTCAAGGCATGTCCTACTAGATCTACGAGGTCCCTGTATTACTTGAGGAGACTGAGATTCCACAACCACTTATAAATCTCTATTTCCCTCTTGTTCATCTATTGGTTCAATATTTTCTTGTTGGTCTGAAACCTCTTCAAGCTCTACTTTCCTCACATTGCTTCCTTTGGAAATAAATTCCTTTTATAGGAATACATCATCTCTGGCAACAAACACTTTGTTGTCAGATTGAGAATAAAAGTAATATCCTTTGGTCTCTAAAGGGTATCCAACAAAATAATATTTATCTGATTTGGGTCCAAGCTTTTTAGAACAAAAACTCCTGACATAAGCTTCACAACCCCAAATCTTCATAAAAGACATATTGGGACGCTTCCCATGCCATATCTCATGTGGTGTCTTTTGAACCGATTTAGATGGTACACGGTTAAGTGTAAACACAATAGTTTTAAGAGAATAACCCTAGAAGGTTGTCGGAAGACTAGAAAAACTCATCATAGATTGCACCATATCCAATAATGTGCAATTCCTTCTTTCTGACACACCATTGTGCTGTGGTGTTCCAAGTGGAGTCCATTATGATACAATACCACAGGCTCTCAGAAGGTCCTCAAACTCTTGGCTTAAGTATTCTCCACCTTGATCGGATCAAAGTGCCTTAATACTTTTGCCAAGTTGGTTCTGTACTTCATTCATGAAATCCTTGAACCTTTCAAGGGTTTTTGATTTATGTTTCACCAAGTAAACATAACCATACCTACTGAAGTCATCAGTAAAGGTAATGAAGTACTGATACCCACCTCTAGCATTTGTTCTAAAAGGCCCACATATGTCAGTATGTATGAGTCCTAATAGATCTCTCGCTCTCTCACCTTTTCCTGAATAGGGAGTCTTGGTCATCTTGCCCAATAAACATGATTCACATGTCTCTATTGATTCATAATCAAAAGAGTCTAGATATCCATCTTTATGGAGTCTAGATATGGATTCTCATTTATGTGCCCTAGACGACAATGCCAAAGGTATGTTTTGTTTGAGTCATTGCATTTTTATCTTTTAGTGTTTACGTTGTATACACTTATTTGTAGATCTATCAAATATAGACCATAAGACATTGGGGCACTGCCATAAAAGATCCCATCTTTAGAAATTGAACATTTTCCATTCTTAATAAGAAATTCAAATCCATCCTTGTCCAAACAAGATATTGAAATGATATTCATATTAATGGTAGGTACATAATAACAGTTGTGTAAATCTATTATCAACCTACTTGGTAGAGATAACTCATAGGTTCCTACTACGCTGACAGCAACTCTTACTCCATTGGCAACACGTAGTTCAACCTCACCTTTTGCTAAAGGCCTACTTCTTTTCAGATCCTTCACATTTGAACAAATGTGTGATCCACATCCAGTATCAAGTACCCATGATAAAGAAGTAGTAAAGTTGATCTCAATTACATATAAACCTGAAGTAGATATTGTTGGATCCTAGATGGGTGATTAGATGCTCTAGAGGGGGGTGAATAGAGCTGAAAGCACTTAAACAAAATTCATTAAACCTTCAAGATATATCACAAGATAAGGTTGCTAAATAGGAAATTTGTGTGCAACTAAAACATGCATAGCAAGGATGAGAGAGATTGAACATACCCCAAGAGACAAGCTATTTAGAGTGGTTCCACACTTCAAACTAGAAGTGTGTCAGTCCACTTGCCTAGAGAGGTCAACCTCTAGGACTTACAAACTATTGCACTCTTATATTCATCCATAAGACATACAATACATGACCAACCAAAGGACTTACCTATCCAATACAAAGATTCTTCAACCTTACCAAGGACTTACCCACTTTGAAAGAGTCTTCGGCCTTCCTTCCAAGGACTTACCTACTCTTGTCCAAGTCTTCAGCCTTGCAGGAATTACCCACTCTTCTTGGATCTTCCGCCTTTGACTTCACCTTCACTCGGAGAAGCTTCCACCAAGGACTTACCCACTTGAGCTTGAGTCTTCTGCCTTCTCCAAGGGCTTACCCACTCTAGCTCCAAGTCTTCAGCCTTGATCTTCACCAAGGGACTCCTTCCCTTGTTCTTCTTCACCTCTCTTGGACAAGAGAGAGAACCTTCATCTTCATGATTGAAATGAAAGATAGGGAGGTGGTGGAAATGAGAGCCTCACAAGATATACATGTAGGACTAGCTCTCTTATAGATTTCCTACTCACTCTAATGGATGTAGCAAGTGATTAAGCTTAGAGAGAGAGAGGAGGATGTAGGAAGCACTCAGCTGTAGAATAGGAACCTCACATAGAGTTTGCAATGAATGCTCAACCTTGGAATGAAGCCCAAGGGGTCCTATTTATAGCTGGGGATGACTCTTAGCCTTTGGAAACACTTGAGAATGAAAACTAGCCATTTTGTGGCTTGCAACAGATATATTTTCACTTGTTGCAACTCCACAACAGCTAGAAGCACTTTTCTGCACTTTTCCGTACAGTGCAATCGATCGAGTTTCTATAAGGGTAACTCGACCGATAGAGTAAAAGACAAAGCCGATATTCAGACCATCGGTCGAGTTTGTCCTGAGGAAACTCGACCGACCAATGAAAATCGATTTGGTCAGTTACTCCATCGGTCGAGTTCTGTGTAAACACAACTCGACCGATGTAATCTTCAGAAAATTGATCAAGGATGATCGGTCGAGTTTTCAGGCTGGGAAACTCGACCGACAAAGTGCCTGTAATCAATTTTCAAAGTTGCATCTAAAGTGCTCTAATATTCGATCTAAGTGCTTCTAATGTTTTTCTAAGCTTAATTACAAGTCATACAATCATTACAAGTGATACAACATGATTCTAATAGATATACATCATATTACAAAAACGTGCACTTGTATTGACTTTGACTTGTCTTTTCTCCAATTTGAGATGTGCAAGTTAGGGCATTTGGAGTGTGTCTATACCTAATATAAAATCACTCAAGTAGAGACATTAGACACCAATATGTGGAATGGTTAGTCATCATCAAAACATGGGTTTAGTCAATTTAGACGTGAGTCAACATTGACCTAATTGACCTTGAGTCAACAGATATCTCTATCTCTTACTTCATCTTCCTTGATTCCCTTATCCTCTCCATATTTTGAGTGTAGAAGACTTGGACTTCAGCTTGGCGGGAAAATGCTTCTCTGCCTCATGTGTGTCCTTGGACTCCATTCCATTGATCACTATCATGGAACTATCCTTCTTCTTTTGTGGCTCAAACAATGCCTTAAGCATACATAGAGAGGATTCTACAGGATATGGTGTCTTAGGAATATGCAGAACACTTCTCATAGTCCTTAACCAACTATGGAAATTTATCTCATTTAAATTGTCTAATTTCAACGATGATTTCTTTGCCATTTTGATTCTACAAAAGAAAACATTTGCATTTTGTCAAAACTCCTTTTGATTGATTTGAATAAAGTTGACAATATCTAATTAGACCTTTAATTCATTATTGCTCCCACTATTTTAATCAAATTGATAGCCCTCACCATCAATTCAGAAGACTGCAGTGTACAACCTTCTATTAAGCCAAGATCCAAAACAATTGAGCTATTATCCAGCCAACGCCAACGTCTATAATCAATTATTAAGGTAGCTAACATTTACCAATTGTATCTTATACAATTCTTGGATAGATGATATGCACAACTCTTTGTCATAGTCATCTCCATGCCTCTAAGTGCTTAATCTCATTAAGATCACTTAGTTAAGCCTGACCCAAAAGTCAACACGATAGTCATCTCCATACCTCAATATAATCTCCACGCTTGGCGGGCCCACACAGCTACCATCACACTTCCATGAGATAGACAACACACCACCCTTGGGATGCCCACACTTGTCGATCAAGCTTTTCATGTGTGTTGCTTATGGAAAGCATCTAAGACTTAATATTATATTGAGGGGTTCAGTATTTATATACATATACATATCCAATCACCACATATATAGTATGTATCATATACATGCTATATCCTACAAGAAAACATGCGAAGCGATAAAGTAATGATTATAGCCATCCTATTTGTAATTCCTTGAGCCACAAGGAATTATGGTCATCTAGGTCTACATCACATGTAGCAACTTGTTGTTGATGAATATCTGTGCTTGGGCTGTTCTAGGTTGATCAGATCATCTTGTGACTGATTGGCTCACCTCCTGGCCGGTTGGGTGGTTGTCACCAACCGATCATCTGGGTCCTCTAGATGGTTGGTTCATTAGTTTGTTGTGCTCCTCATCAGGCCACCAGTCACTTGTCTCGCACCATCATCAAGTTATCTTGCTCGTCTGGGCACCCACCGTTCTTCGACATAACAGGAAATAAAACTATCCTACATTTACATATATCTTTGGGAAACCCCAAGTTACATTTGGGGGGAGCAAAGGTAGAAGAGAAGGCTCGAGTTATCTCAAGTTATATCTGGAACGCAGACTGAGATGCAAACAACCAAAACAAACCAAGCATACACATAGGGGTTTATAGGCCATAACCATGCTACACATCCACCATCAAAACCATTTTAGGGTGACACGTATCGATTGCATATATATACTGTATCATATATGTAAAGTGGGATTTGTGGTGTTTATTCAGATATGCACATTAGCCAGTTAAAGTATTCACATCGTATGTAATAAATAAATGGTAATAAACCAAAATCTAATCATATCGATTAATTCTAAAACATAGTATGTTGACGTGGCTCTGATACCACTGTTGGGTTTTGTGGGACAGAACAGGAAGCAGAAATAAAAAAATTATCTAACCACAAACCCATAACCAGCAAATCAAATCAACAACTATGCAATAGGAAAGATAGTTTAGCGAGATATATCTAGTCTTGAGGCTTGCTTAGTGACAACACCTCACAGCTAGTGAGGTCTTCAACTACCTAGTCTCGACGACGTTTGTACAACTCCTGGTCTTGACCCGGACTGTGGTTGACAGTCATCCTCTTGAGCGACAAAAATATCTCACCTATATTGATAGTCCACACGGACCACTGGAAACTCTAGTCATCATGATGGATATACTAGAAGGAGTCATCCCCTTCTATCGATGTACTAGTCACAAACACACTCTCCTATAACCAATTGCTTTTCTGTAGTTGTCTTTCCCTCACTGTTCCTCCCTGGATGGGTAGAACTTAATTGGTCTCTCTCAGTTACCTCAACTAGAGAGGACAAAAACTTTGCAGAGCAACTGATGTTCTGAGTTGTGTGTTCTGAGAAGCCCCCTGTACCCAGTCTGTGAGGGAGTAGAAGGGTCTGGATTTTCCATGAACAAATTGTACTGCGATAGGCGAACCGATCATTTCACAACTCAACTGGTCGTTTGGGCAGGTGAGCTGATCAGATCACTTTTGAACCAGTCGGTTGGGAGTGTGAATTGGTCATTTCACTTCCCAGACTTGCCCACAATTGACTTTCCTTATTCATTTGTAATTAATGCAAAGATTAATTCTTGTCCTTATCAAATTGAACAAGTAAAACATAAATCTTTTCTCACAAATCGGGAAACCCAACACCTTCTCAGTTGGTCCATGTGAACCGATCGATTCACTAGTGTGAACTGGTCGTCTCACTGACCATGAGCCGACCGGTTCACCCAGTGAACTGGTCAGTTGGTGGTCCAGTTTGTGCAAAACTCAGTCAATGTAGTTCTCCATCAATCTGCCACTCTAATCAATTGGTTCAACATTTGAACTTTATGATTCTGAGACAAGTCTATTGATTGAATGTTTAATTGATTACCTAAACCTTTAGTAATCAATATAAACATCATTCATAGGTAAACTCCTCTTCTAGGTTAACCCTATGTGTGTGACCTTATCGGTTCCATTTCACATTGGCAGTGAATGTACATAACTAACTTATGACTTCACAAGCAAAGAGCAGTGCCTAGTCGCACATCATTGCTACACAAGTGAAGAGGAAAGTTGGAGAACAACTTTCAGCCTACAATCTATTATTAGTGTTACAGTGAATGTATAGTCCCTTTGTCACTGATATCCAGATTGAACTTGAGGCATGGACTTGTCATCCTCTACAAATGTTCAATCCATGTTTCTTGAACCAGAGCAGACTGTCTGAGATATATGCAAGCTCAATATCATATATTGACTTATATGTACATGGCCATGTATTTCTCAGTCTCGCTTATCAAGTGGCTAGGATATCATACTCCCTTAGGAGGGACAAATTCCATATCACAAAAACCCCATGTGTCAAAGCCACCCAATCATCACCTTTATAACAATCCATATTTCAGGACTGCGTTTGATAATGCCAAAGTGTACCCAACAACATGTGATGAGTGTAGTGATTTTAGGTCTAAGAACCATAGTCACCACCAATACTATAAGAGATCATCCTAACTAACCAAGTGTGGTTTCCATGCATCACTCTTATAGTGAGTCTATTCGATACACTGTTCTCTAACATGTATCTGTGTGCTTGGCTTGATATCATATATCATGACTGATGAGATTCTGTCATCAACCAACACACACTCTAGTCTTATGTGTTATTGATGTCTATGGTTATTTCCATAATAACAACTGACTAGGAACATTAGTGAGAATGTACATACTTTTAACATCTGTATGATCTCATTGTTCAAATCACGTACTTGAAGACATATCTCATTGAGTTGTCATTCTCTAGACATCTATCATGTAATACTATTATCTCAAAAATAGGTAAAACATATAGACATAAATTGCCTTTATTATTATTCAAATCATTTACAAAGTATGCCATTACAATCATCATATGACTGGCTCTATGGACATACATACCAACAACAACAAGTGCACACCCTACCCTAATACTTGGTGATGAGGTGGGCCCAAAGTGCTTGAAATCAAGCATAGAAGACATCTTGAGTGAATTGGCTTTAGAAAGGTAAAGGAAAAGATGTAAGACAAGTGGTGTAAGCATGTACTTAAAGTGAACTGGGGTTTTTCTCTAGAGTTGCCTCTTCACTACCATCATGTGATCAGGGAAGAATGATCCAAGGTTGATAATCACCTTCCCCAAGGTCAAAAATGACCGCAGAACATAAAGGTATGCTTGTTGGATGTTTCTTTGCCCTTGACTACACCTAGCAAAGATGGTGTTTGTCAGGTAATAGTGTAGAATCTGGGCAAATGAGTGCTTAGTGTCCATCATGTATGACTGGTGCTAGTTGACGATGAACCCCTAAAGAAGGGTTGTCATCTGCCTCCAAACCAGGCTGAAGTTGAAATCACTCAACTAGAAGCATACCTCAGACCAAATATATATGGAATTGAACTTTGATAGGGTGAGGTAATGCCTAACATTATAAAGCCTAAACTCGACCCAACATTCACCCAACCTTTCCCATGCTCAGGGATATAACAGACCTCCAATGTTGTGATCAACTCACAAATGATCTCTTGGTAGGTGGAATCACCAAATAATGGGATATCACCCACCATGCTCTACCCAGTGAAGTCTCGTTAGAGGTTGTTGGTGAAGCCGACTTCAGTGAAGAATGCACAGTTCCCATACCAAGTTGGTATGAGGTCCCTCTTCATCAATGTGTTGTACTACTTTTTCTGATCCTCATCGGGGGAAGGCAATCCTATATGTCTTTGGCACCATATGATCAGACACACCTATGGATAGGCCTTGTCTCTGGGATGCCATTGTTGTGAGAGGAAGAAAAGAGATGAAGAAAGAGAGCTTGGTGTAGACTCACAAATGCCAAAATGCTTGTGAAGACTTTGATGCTTGTCTTGCGCCTTCTAAATGAGAGGGGATGCTTTGGGTGTATTTGAGATCACCCACAATCTTCCCTTTTATAGTTAAAGAGTTATCTTCCCACACTGTGTTAGTGGTACCAATGTTTGTCTCTATCAATGGGAGGGTCGGTGCCATCAATTGATATAGGCAGCTTTGGGTTGTCAATGAACCGAACCATGGATCCTCTTATGTTGGTGGTACCTTCAGAGGTTATTGGTACTGAATTGATAAAACACATGCATGGTACCAAGCGTTGGATGTATAAGATCATGGTTGAGACGATCGAATCACAAAAACGAGATCAACGAATACAGAAGTGATTAGCAGCGGAATTATCAAAAATCACTAAAAATTAAAAAATTTTGTAAAGAGAACATCAAACGATAAAACTCTTTCATAAAGAAACATGATAAGTTATTTACAAACTGATCCCTCATTACATCTCTGTAAACAAACACATCTCGAGAGTTACAACATCAACTACCTTGTAAACTGTACAAGGTAAGATACAAAATCTCGAGGAATCATGCCAAAATCTCAGATATACTGACTCCTAGGACCTGAGAGTACAGAGATGACACATAGGACATACTATCTACACAACTTGACAGATAGTGTCTCCACCTGAGGATCAATGTTGTCCCTAAGATTGTTGTTGCTGCTGCTGCTCACCCACTGGTAGGTTCCTTCGTCCTCAGCGTCTACCTAAAAAGTCGAATCCCACGGGGGTGAGACAATTGAATAACTGTCCCAGTGAGAGTTATAACTCTCCACCAAAAGCTTTTTTATTGCAATAAGGAATAACAATAAGAAGTATAATTATTAACATTTAACAGCAGGTTTAATCTCAAGTAAAGCAACATTTCAATTATAACTTAATTGGATATCAAAGCATATCTCATTAAAGAATATGGAGAACATGTATACTAGTTATTTAACTAGAACATTATAAATAATGTAACATCAATCATTGTTTCTCATAGTTCAACCTAAGCAGTTATGCTACATGGATGATTATGTTTTCCAAACATTATTATGCCCTGCGAAGATGAGGTATACCGCTCATACTCCAACCAACCATTACGAAATCAGTTTGGTACCATACATAGGTCATCAAAAGAGTCGGATTCTTATGAACTCATCTTCCTCAGTCAGTGTGAGGATTTACATGCAGGACATCTTGTGTCTCTACTATGATAGCTATCCAGGGTATTCTGGCAACTTCGCTATTAGAGTCACAGTGGCGTTCTGTACTCTCTTCGTCATCGAGGGATCTCTTGTTTATCTCTCATCGATGTGGCATTAATGATTCCCTCAGGAGATTAATGATACATCATCCCATCATAGACATGTAATGAAGGATTGATGGGTTAAAGATACATCCTACATCAATTCCTACATTAGGACGTAAGGATATTCGCATCCATAATCCCCCATATACTCAAAAGTATATGTTCCATGAGTTCCCTTAGGAAAACCTATTTCACCATAATTTGGTCTCTGACAATGATGGATCTATGGTCAGGGCCCTACATGATATGATCATACTTGATTATTTAAGTACATTTTAACATTCTTTTAGCATCAAGCATGTTTTCAAACATAAACAATTAAAACATATGCTATAGAAGAAGAATACTAAATGTATCAAGTTTATTTCACATCAGTTATCATTTCTTAACCATCTCATCATTATGGTTCAAGAACAGGTGTGTTCAAACCCTTAAATCATCATAAGTCATCTAATAGCATGACCTTAATTGTAACAATGTAAATATTACTCAAGGCTCTTACAACCCATCATTCTCATATGTTACCTCTTAAACCAGGCAACATAGTATATCATTATTCATAAAGCTTATAACATGCTTTCAATGAATAAAACATCATAACTCTTACCTGGCTATGATTACCTCTGTCTAACAACCTGCATGACTAAATATAATTGAAGACATGCATATATAACAACATCAGTACAATACCAATTCTTTTCAATTTATTCATAGAACACCATGGCCGTGCTATCTTGCACGGTCGTGCAAGAGTAAGTCACCACAACCGTGCTTCATTACACAGTCGTGCAACAAAGGTTTCGCCACGACCGTGTCATATTACCACAACTGGTTTCTAGGGTTAGGATTCTCATTCAATCCAATTAGAGTTATTCCGCCCCTTAGTTTTATTAGGAATAATGATTCCTTATCTCATACTTTAATCATGGGGTTTCATGCTTAAAAGCATAACTCAGAATTAGGGTTTACCTGTTCATATTATCACATCACCCTAGATTAGGGTTTACTATTCACATTACATCACATTACCCTAGATTAGGTTTTACGGTTCATATTACAATGAATTGAGATCATATTATCATCATGTATGAAGATTACTTCCATTAATACCCTCAAATTGGATTGAGATTCATTAATCATTATACTTAGTGTTTCCATGATCTCACTATGAAGGATCATACCCTAATTAGGTGTATTCATATATGTTGGAAGTATATTACTAGATTCTCAAACATATAGGGAGTCTTCTCTCTCCTCTTACTAATAGATGATGTTTACATCACTCTTGAATAGACTAAGTCAAAGCATCTTTGATAACATAAGTCATGTCATCACCATTATGGTCATTAGGGTTTACTTGATCAAGGGGTGTTGACTACTTAAACCCATCAAGGGTACTTTGGTAATCTTCACCATTGACCCTAATATACATTAGTTCACTAATTACTTAATCCATTAATGACTTTAGGTATCTATAGGGTTTAGGTTAAACAACTACTAAACCATCTTAACCTTCAAACCATCAAACGTTCTTAACATAATTGAACCCCAAACGGTCTTGTACTTCAACCTCCAAATGGTTTGAAACCGCATGACCACCAAACGGTCTTGAGACCGTTTGGTCCAAACACCCTCAAAACTGCATGGACCAAAAAGTGTATCAACACTTCCAATTGAGTTAGGGTTTTCAATGTTGAACCCCTCAATCGTTCATACCATGGTTAAGCACTTATCAATTGAGCCAATTAAGTTAACACTCAACTGATGTGACCCTCAATTGATCACCAATTAGGGTTTGTATTGATTGGATTAGGGTTGGAAATCGATCATCCTTCAACATGCATCAATATGAGCTTAATTGATGTTGAACCCATTGAACCATCATTCAATTGGGCCATGACCTGACCCCAAACGGTCTTGAGGTCATTTTTATGACCTCCAAACGGTCTTGAGACCGTTTTCCCATCATATCATCAACATCCAAGTCAACCAATTAAGGTTTGGATCATTGGATTGATCATCAAATCAGCAATTGATTACACTTTAACTTAGTAACATTGGATCATCAATTGCTTAACCATACTCACCCATGGACCTCCAAACGGTCTTGGATGACCTCAAAACGGTCTTGAGACCGTTTGGATGATCTCCAAACGGTCTTGAGACCGTTTGGCTCATCCAACCCTTGGATTCTAGTGAAAAATCATTAGGGTTTGAGCCATAGAGTTGATCATCAAATCAACACTTAGTTGCAAAGTGATTTGATACCTTTGGACCTTCAATTGGTCAACTATACTTAACCCCAGACCTCCAAACGGTCTTGGGTGATCCCCAAACGGTCTTGAAACCTTTTGGGTGATCCCCAAACGGTCTTGAAACCGTTTGGGTGATACCCAAACGGTTTTGAAACCGTTTGGGCTAATCAACCCAAAATCTCAAATCAACTCATTGGAATTTCAGCACTAATTTCAATTAGGGTTTGCCCAATTGATTAGCCTTCATCTCATGATTCCTTGGGAATTAATCCATAAAATTTGGTGAGTCATTAACCAACATAATTAAGAACAGGAATATAAAACGGTCAACCCTTGGTCAACTCACTCAAATGGTTTTGAAACCGTTTGCCCAAAAAGTTAAATTACTCAAGTTGAAAATCAGCACTTAATCTAATTAGGTTTGTCTAATTGATTAGTCTTAAACTCATGCTTCCTTTGGAACTAATCCATAAATTTTGGTGAGTTATTAACCAACATCATTAGGAACAGGAATCTCAAACTTTCAACCCTTGGTCAACTCACTCAAATGGTTTTGAAACCGTTTTCCCAAAAAAAAGCAAATTAATCAAGCTGAAAAATCAGCACTTAATCCAATTAGGTTTGTCTAATTGATTAGTCTTCAACTCATGATTCCTTTGGAAATAATCCATAAATTTTGGAGAGTCATTAACCAACATAATTATGAGCAGGAATCTCAAACGGTCAACCCTTGGTCAACTCCCTCAAATGGTTTTGAAACCATTTGCTCCAACCGACCTTGCAAAACCGTTTGCCCTTCAAATGGTTTTGAAACCGTTTGCCCCAAACGGTTTTGCAAACCGTTTGGCCAAAGGGTGCAAGACCGTTTGCTAAAGTAACATTGGTATTCACGCCCCCTTCTTATACCTCCAGATCAAGGTCTGTTCTTCACGGTTTTGGTTGCAAGAATGCATAGAAGGATGGAAGAAAGAAGAACTAGCAACGCTTGCAAGAAAAGAAGATGCATAATCAAAGCTTTAAGGTTTAGAGTTATAAAACCCACCTTAGAACCAGATTTAGAGCTCCAAGCTTCGAAGCTTTAATGGTGGCTTGAGCTCCATAGGTCATCCAAGGTTTCTTCTTCAAGAATTGGTTGGAAAGGATGGTTAGAAAGAAGAACTAAGTAAGAAAAACTAGCAAACCAACCTTGTATCATGATTTCCTCCATGAATCCGAGCTAGATAGTGGTTAAAGCTTACCAAAATCTACTTGGACGTTCTCCTCTGATCCTGAGCTCCTTCCTTAGTCGGCCACAGCAAGAGATAAGTGAAGAGAGAAAGGGAAACAATCCCTTGGTTGTAAAGAAAGGTGTATATATACTTTGGGCATGTTTTCAAGATAAGGACAATCTTTTCTTCTATTTCTCATATGGGTCCTTCTCTCCTTCTTGGCCATGCCCCTCCTTTCTATACTCAAGAAAAACTCCTCCTTTAACCAAGGTTTAGAGGAAAAGAAGCCAAACATCCTACTAAGTTGCACACCTAAAAGGGTCATTTTGCTTACAACTTAGTTATTTAATTACAAGGGTTTTCCTTCTTATTTGATTACTCAAATGAGGAGCCCTCCTCATTAATTTTACTCTACTTTGTGTCAAGAGTCATGAAAGATATTCTAGAGGGTATATTTCACATGTTGCACCCAATGTTTTGGGTAAATTGCACTTTACACCAAAACTAGAGTTTAAAGCACAAGGATTGCTCTACAAGCTGTATCTTGGTGCCCAAACTTGGAGAATACATATCACTACATCATATTCATTCTTATGATGTATCAACATCAAAGGAACGTCTTAACATGTGCAATCTGCAAGTTAACCCCTTAGATTGGGTAATTTGTACATAGGTCCACTTTTAACAAAACAATAT
This sequence comes from Alisma plantago-aquatica, assembly GCA_963693085.1. Lineage (NCBI taxonomy): Eukaryota > Viridiplantae > Streptophyta > Magnoliopsida > Alismatales > Alismataceae > Alisma > Alisma plantago-aquatica. The sequence continues at coordinate 806,990,676 of OY856412.1, read as the reverse complement.
TACAGCATTGTTCAAAAAGGACAGAAATGGAAATATAAGTTCCTCAGAAGCTTTAATTACATATCAAAAGATAATCACAAGCATATAATCACATGTCTTAAGCAAAACGCCTGGGGTTAGTTCATAACCCAGGTCAGGGATGTTACAATGGTCATCACTTTTGGTTCCACAGATTTGGACTTCTTGTGTCGGTGCCATTGACAATTCTATCGATGGTACCGTGTTGGTATTGGCTAGCTCTCTATTTTCTATGTCGTTTCCACCGAGATAAGTCTTAGTGGTACCGATGCTAATTTCCTATAGCTACAGGGGCCTCTTTTGAAAGTGTCGGTGGTACCGAGCTATGTTAAATCTTGTCCTCTTCAATCTAAATTGGTCGATACCACCGAGCATCCTCTCTGTGTATCAACAAGGACTTTTCTGCAACATTGTTGTTTTAACTAGTCGTTGTAAGTAGTATCGACTTTGTACAAACTTGACCTGTCAGGGATTCGATGTCATCGACCTATTGATATGTATGCCCAGAGAGCTAATCATATGATGATTGTAATGGCATATCTTGTAAATTTTTTGATTAATAATAATAATAAAGGCAATCTTCATTTATATATATATATATATATATATATATATATATTTTAGGTATGAGATAATGATGTAACATATAAAATGTATAATGAATGATGTTACTCGATGACATATGTATTCAGGTTTAGGATATGAAGAGTGAGATCATATGAATGATAAGACTATATACATTCATGTTATGTCCCTAGTCAGTTGTTATTGTGGAGCCTGCTAGAAAATAATAACACATAATACTAGAGTGTGTGTTGTTTGATGACAAAATATCATTAGTCATGATATGTGATATCAAATTAAACACATATGTACTTGTTAGAGAACAATGTATCAGACAAACCCACCTTAAGAGTGATGCATGGAAACCATTCAATGGTAGTCAAAACCATCTCTCAAGTGATTGTGGTGATTGTGGTTCTTAGACTTGAAATTACTACACTCATCGCATGTTATTAAATGTACTTTGACATCACCCAACGTGACCTGAATAAGGGTTACGATAAAGGTGATGCCCAAATACAATATGACACGCGTGGAATGACTATGAGTGATGTGGTTGGGATTTGTCCCTCCTATTGGAATTTGATATCTCGGCCACTTGATAAGCGATAATGAGAAATGTAGGGGAATTATAATGGGAATACACGTGTATGATATGTGTGCTCACATGTATCTAAGACAATATGCTCAAGTTCAAGGAACATGGATTGAACGTTGAAGAGGATGAAGATTCAATGCCTCGAGTTCAATCTAGATGTTAGAGACAAAGGAACCATACGATCACTGTAACACCAATCACAGATTATAGGTTGAAGTCATTCTTCCACTTTTCAATTACTTGGGTAGCAATGATGTGTTTCTATACATCACTAATTGCTTGTGATGTCATAAATTAGTTATGGACATTCACTTCCAACGTAACTTGGGACCTATAGGATCACATGCATAGGATTTACCTAGAATAGGAATTTACTCATGAATATGGTTTAAACTTGATTACTAAAATGTTCGGTATTTAATTTAAACAAGATTGGCTATCAAACTCTAAAATGATGAGTTCACCTTGTGAGTTGATTAGTTTAGATGTATGAATCGACCCGTTCAGGTAGTGAACTGACAGATTGGTTGATTAGTAAGACTGGATCAAGGATTGATGTTGATATCACGTTTTTTCTTTAATCAAATATTTAAAGCCAATATGATTGCAAATAGGAAACATAGTGAACCAATCATTTCAAGGGTTGAACCGACTAGTTCATGGTTTGTAGGCTCTGAAAAATTCAGGAATTTCTGTCTCTTTGACTCCCAATTGATCTAGAAACCCTGACCCTGACCCTCTGTAAATAGAGGGGTAGTCGAGGCTTTCAGAAGAAACAACAATAACATATGACAATTGTTGTCTTATCATAGTAGTGGTAGCATGAGAACCTGAGCAAGTCTTACCCGTAAAGGAAGAGACAATAAGGGAGAGGCAACAAGGGAGAGCAAGTCGACGCTAGCACATTGACTAGAATGGACAATTCCTTCTTGTCTGTTCCAAAAGAATGATAGGAGTTCCCGGTGGTATGCATGGACTACTTTGAGGAAAGGAGGCCTTTTCCACCCACTAGGAGGACATCATCAACCGCCATACATGGCGATCCACCAGGAGGCTACTGCCGGCAGCTGTCCAGGTGCAACTTGTGAAAGAAGCATGCTGTAGTAAGGATAGTCGTTGCATTTTATCCAGTTGCAAGTATATTCCTTGCAACCTTCCTTCCTAATCTATAGTTGTTGACACAATCTGTAGTCTAAGGGGAATATGTAAAGTACAATTTGTGCTTCCGATTCCCTATCAATAGCCATATTTCCCTATAGTGGCATTAGAGCCATATCAATTTACTATGTTTTGGGATTTAATTGATATGACTAGACTTTGGTTTAATCATTTACTTATTACATGCAATGCATATATTTAAATGATTAATGTTCATATCTGATTAAATACCACATATGATCCTCATATATACGATTTGATACATATGCAATTTATATGCATCACCCTAAAGGTTTGTTTTGATGGTGTGATGTAAGCCTGGTTGTGTCCAATAACCCCTTGAACCTTTGTGCATGGTTGAATGGTTTTTATTCCTATTTATATCTAAGTTTGCATACTGAGCCTCTCTCTCCTTTTCAATATGTAAAAGTATTAATGCTTTCCTTTCTATACTCCCTTGGAATGAAACTCAAGGTTTCACGATTACAATGTAATAAGTTAAATAGGAATAGGATAATTTTATTTCTTGTTATGGAAAAAGAAGGCATTCTGCATCAAACGAACCAAATGACTCAGAAGTCAAACCGATCGACTAGAGGACCGAGGAAGCAAGACGACAGGAGGAGTCCATTGATCAGATGGTAGCCCAACCGATCGACTGTAGGAGTCCATATGTCGCTTGAATTAGAGACCGATCGACTAATCCAAGAGACCAACCAACCAACCAGGAGGCCAACCGATCAGTTCAAGAATTAAATTATCGACCCAGACTGGTCCAACATAGATCTTCTTCAATAATAGGTTGATACATATGATTGTGGACGTTAGGTGGTCTCAGTTACTTGTGGCTCCAAGGATTTGCATTAATATGACCATAACCATCTCTCGTATTTTATAATTGCATGTTTTGTTTGTGATACATATTATAAATATGTGGTGATTGGATATGTATATGTATTTATATAAATATAAAATACCTCAATTTAATATTAAGTCTTACATGCTTTCCATAAGCAACACACATGAAAAGCTTGCTTGACTAAGCATGGGCATGCCAATCATGGTACATTGTCCATCTCGTAGAAGTGTGATGGTAGTCATGTGGGCCTACTAAGCAGGGTGCATTACTATTGTGTTGGATTTTGGTCCAGACTTAACTAGGTGACCTTAATGAGATTAAGTGCCTAGAAGCATGAAGATGACTATGGCAAGGGGTCGCACATACCATCTATCCAAGAATTACATAAGATGAAATTGGCAAAAGTTGCCTACCTTAATAATTGGTTATGGACGCTGGAGTTGGCCGAGTAATAAGTCATTTTTTTAGGTCTTGGCTCACTAGAAGTTTGTACGCTACAATCTTGCAAATTGATATGTGAGGGCTATCGATTTGAACAAAATTGTAGGAGTGATAATTAATTAAAGACCTAATTAAACATAATCAAATTTTATTTTAATCAAATCAAATCAACATATTTTGACAAATTATGAAATTTTTCTTATTGAATCAGGTGGCAACCAACAACATGTTTTCCTTGTAGTCGGTCCTTGAGAAGGACAAGTTGAATGGGAATATTTCCAGGACTGGTTCATGATGTTGAGAATCATTCTTACACAATAGTACAAGCTATATGTCCTGGAGACACCAGAGCCAGATGAACATGCTCCCACTGTGCCTAAGGCTGACAAGGATGCTTATAAGAAGCACTCAAAAGATGTCATAGATGTCAAGTGCCATATGCTATGTTCAATGAATTATGAGTTACATAGACATCTTGAGAACATGGATGTTATTGATATGGTAACACATCTTAAGAACATGTACCAAGATCAAGCAAGACAAGAAAGATATTATGTCTCCAAGGCACTGTTCAAGTGAAACATGACAGAAGGAGATCCAGTAGGTCTCCATGTGCTCAAGATTATTGAGTATGTGGAGAAATTTTACACACTAGGATTTCCCCCAGGTCAATAGTTGGCCACAGATGTGATTCTACAGTGACTTTTATAATCATACAACCAGATTGTCATGAACTACAACATGAATGATTTTGGCAAGCAGTTGTCAGAATTACTTGGCATGTTGAGAAAAACTAAATCACATATGAAGAAAGACAAACCTGAGTCTGTGATGATGATCAATAGAGGCAAAGGGAAGTCCAAGGGAAAAGGAAAAGCTAATAAGAGTTCTAAAGCTGGCTAGAAACCCAACTTTTCTACACTCAAAACAAAGGAAGGGGCGTCAAGGGAGGCAATTGTCACCACTGTCACCAGCATGGGCACTGGAAGAAAAATTGCCCTCTGTACCTGGAGGAACTGAGGAAGAAGGAGGTTATAAAGATTTCCACTTCAAGTATACACATTACTGAGATACATATGTCTACTTCTTAATCTTGGGTACTAGATACCAGATGTGGATCTCACATATGTTCAAACATGAAGGATTTGAGAAGAAGTAAGCCTTTAAGAAAGGGTGGGGTCAAACTGTGTGTTGCAAATGGAGCAAGAGTTGTTGCCACTACAGTTGGAACCTATGATTTATCTCTACTCATGGGGCTAGTAATAGAGTTAGAGAACTACTCATTTGTACCTGCCATTAATAGAAACATTATTTTTGTATCTTGTATGGACAATAATGGATATGAATTTCATATAAAGAATGGTGAATGCTCTATTTCAAAAGATGAGATCTTTTATGGCATTACCCCAATGTCCTATGGTCTTTATTTGATGGATCTAGAGATAAATGTTTATAATGTAAATACCAAAAGATTAAAACTCTATAACTCAAACAAAGCATACCTTTTCCATTGTCGTCTAGGGCACATCAATGAGAAACACATATCTAGACTCCATAACGATGGATATCTAGAATATTTTGATTTTGACTCAATAGAGACATGTGAGTCTTGTTTTTTGGGCAAGATGACAAAGACTCCCTTCAGTGGTAACAGTGAGAGGGCAATTGATCTATTAGGACTCATACATACTGATGTATGTGGCCCTTTTAAAAAAATGCTAGAGGTGGTTATCAATACTTCATTACCTTTACTAATGACTTTAGTAGGTATGGTTATGTTTACTTGATGAAAACATAAGTCATGAACCCTTAAAAAGTTCAAATATTTCATGAGTGAAGTAAAAAACCAACTTGGTAAAAGTATTAATGCACTTCATTTTGATCAAGGTGGAGAGAACTTAAGACAAGAGTTTGAGGACATTTTTTGAGACCGTGGTATCATATCACAATGGACTCCACCTATAACACCACAACATAATGGTGTCTCAGAAAGAAGGAATCACACGTTGCTAGATATGGTGCAATCAATGATGAGTTTTACTGATATTTTGACTTCCTTCTGGGGTTATGCTCTAGAAACTATAGCGTTTACACTAAACTATGTGCCATCTAAATCAATTCAAAAGAAACCATATGACATATGGTATGGGAAGCATCCCAATGTGTCTTTTATGAAGATTTGGGGATGCAAATCTTATGTGAGAAAGTAGTTTCCGAAAAGCTAGGACCCAAATCAGATAAATGTTATTTTTTTGGATATCCTAGAGTAACCAAATGATACTACTTTTATACTACATCTGACAACAAAGTGTTTGTTGTCGGGCATGTAGTATTCCTAGAAAAGGAATTCATTTTCAAAGGAATTAGTGGGAGGAAAGTAGAAATTGAAGAAGTTCTAGACCAACAAGAAAATATTGAACCTGTAGAGGTGTAGGAGGAACATAGAGAGTACAAACTGTTGTGTAATATCAAACTCCTTATGTAACATAGGAACCTCACTGATCAAGTAGGACACATCTTGAGGTAGAAATATTTGGTTATCTTGTGACTCAAGAAGGTGATGAGTCAATCATTGATGATGAGCCAACTACCTACCTAGAATATATTAAGGGAACAAAATATGAGAAGTGGCTTAAGGCCATGAGATCTGAGATGGAATCCATGTATACTTACAAGGTATGGACCTTGGTGGATTCACCTGAAGGGGTAAAACCCATAGGGTGCAAGTGGGTCTTCAAGAACAAGAGTGACATGGATGGTAATGTACAAACTTAGAAAGTTTGATTGGTTGCAAAGGATTTCATACAAGTTCAAGGTGTTGGCTATGTTGGGAAATACGGCCACAAAGTATGGCAACAGAAACAAAAAAAGTATCTATATGTATTCCTATAACAACAAGATCGCATCAACTACTATGAAATAGGAAGGACGGTTTAGCGAGTTATACCTGGTCTTGGAGTAAGTCCAATGATAACAACCTGCTTCAGTGCAACTATGAACAAGTTGATCTTGGACAGTGGTTGTACATCTCCTAGTCTTCACCATGAACAATGAACATAACAACTTTTGCAACACCTCTGTGGTCTCATCACAGAGGTGCAAGCTGTAGTTGTAATCCTAGCAGTAGCCAAAGGACTCCTGCCTCTAGAGTAGTCCACACAGACCAACTAGAACTCATGTTGTTCAGTAAGAACAGATATGAATGAGTTTCTCATCCTATTGGTGTACTAGTCACCAACTTGGTCTCCCACAATGACAACTCTCAGTTGTTCTCTTCCGTGGTCATCCCTTCCTAGTCAGGTAGGACTTGCCTGGGCTCTCTTGGTTACCACATCCAGAGAGGACAAAAATTGTCAAAGCAACTAAATATCAGTTGATGTTGTTATGCTCTAGGAATCCCCCACCCTCTATTTATAAGTGGGGTTTGGCCAGGGTTCCCAGTCTGTACAGAATTGTACGAGAGTGGAAGGGATCAGAAGATCTTGAATTTTCACAACCTACAACAGTCGAAATGGCCATTTGGTGACCCAGATAGTCATTTGGTCACATGATATGGTCGTCTTGCACTACTATATGGTCGCCTGGAAGTTTCCCAATCACACACAAATTTGGCAATTTTGATTCCAATTAATATCACATATTAATTCCTTGCACCACAAGTAATGTGTAATCGAAACAATTTGGGAAACATCCAAAATCTTCATTCGGACCAAACAAGCTATCTCACCCAAGAGAGACTCCCGTCTCACTCACCTAGATGACAGTCTGGTGAGTTTGAGATGAGCAGGTTAGTTCAATCACGTTAAATCGGTCGATTCAATGGCAAAACTTAGCCAATTCAAACTTTGATTAGCTTGATAACCCAAACGGCCATCTCAACACTTGATACACCTGTCTGGATGCCCAAAAAACCATCTCAACACTTGATATGGTTATTTTGTAGTTCAATCAGCCAATCTATCAATCTTTTGCGTGAATTGAATACCTAAACACTTTAGTAATCGATCCAATAATCATTCAAGATAAATTCCTCTTCTAGATAAGTTGCTTTGTGTGTGACCCTATAGGTCCCATATCACATTGGCAGTGAATGTCCATAACTAGATTATGACACCACAAGCAAGGAGCAGTTCCTAATCACACACTAGTGCTACCCAAGTGAATGGAAAGTTGGAGAACAACTTCAACCTACAATCTGTGTAAGGTGTTGTAGGGATTGTATAATTCCTTTGTCTATGATATCCAGAGTGAACTCGAGACATGGACTTGTCATCCTCTCAATGTTCATCTCATGTTTCTTGAACCAAGAGTAGACTGTCTGAGATAATGTTACCTCAATATCATATATTTATTCCCATGTGCATGAGCATGCATTTCTTAGTCTCGCTTATCAAGTGGCCATGATATCATACTCCAATAGGAGGGACAAATCCCATATCTAACACTTACAATCTATCTCCATGTGTCAAAGTCACCCAATTATCACCTTTATAACAACCCATGTTTTAGGACTGCATTTGATGATGTCAAAGCATACCCAATGACACTTGACGAGTTTAGTGATTTCAGGTCTAAGAATGACAACCGCCACCTTCACTATGAGAGATGATTATGACCACTAATTATGGTTTCCATGTGTCACTCTCAAGGTGGGTCTGCCTGATACACTGCTCCCTAACATGTATCATGTTCTTGGTTTGATATTGGCGTGTCATGACTAATGAGATTCTATCATCAACCAACCCACACTCTATTCTTGTGTGTTACTGGTGTCTACATACTTCCACAGTAACAACTGACTAGGGACATAATAAGAATGTATATACTCTTAACATTCATATGATCTCATCCTTCCAAGCCACATACTTGAAGACATACATCATTGAGTATTGTCATTCTTTAGACATTCATACTATTTCCTCATTATCTCATAACTGAGTGAAACAAAATGAATTGGAAGCTTCCCTTTATAATTATTAATCAAATCCTTTATGGTATATGCCGCGTCAATCATCACATGATTGGCTCTCTGGGCATACCTTACCAATAGACTCCTACTTTCACTTAGAGACAATCACCCACGAATATCATTCTTAGTGATCCAAACATGTCCATCATGCTTCTACTGCGCATGTGCTTATCTCAGTGGGTTAGCAACACTTTTCTATAATTCAGTATATTGCATGTTTCTTATCTCTTCTCTCTAAGATGAAACCATCATAATATGGTATCTCATATTTCTTAACTAACACTTAGCTCCATTGTTGTCTTTGTATAACTAATGAGTCATCAATAGTTGGCACATCTATAAGTTCATCATGTACTTCTAGATCCATATAGTATCACTTTGTGTTCATAACACAAGTATACTCATATTCTATTATAGAATAGAATTAATGGCTATTAGTTCAAAACCCTTCCAACTAACAACATTTCTCTTTTAAATCAAACATATTTTAATTTAGGATCACTTTGTCATTGGAAGCTTGCATCAATGTAACCCTTTACATATAATGCTTCCTTTATTACTATCTAGTAATCTATCCTTAAGTACTTCTCAAGTATTAATTGATATCTTTCCAATAACCCTTATTGGAATTATCTTGTTATGTCTAATACATACAAGATCATATCAGATAAGTACACTTATAGCATTCATGATGGATCCATTGCTTCAGCCTATGTCATCATGTTATTTCCATTCTTCAAAAGAATTGGAACATATGGTTCATGAGAGACAAATATGGATTCTTCCTCATTGAATCCTTTTGTGTTGAACTCCTTCAATGCATTGCTATAGTAGTGTTCAAACTTCCAATGTGAAACATTCAAGAACTATCTCAAAGGTCTTGATCCTTATCTCATAAGATGTTTTACTTTATCCTTCATTGCAGAAGCTATTTTTTCGTGCCAACTCTCAATATTCATAATATTGAGATGTTATTCCTCATCATATGTGGAATATTCATATATGCTCCCACTGAATCTTTTGTAATCATAGATTTCATCCTTTATCTTGATTAAAGTCAAACTCTTTTAATATATTGTCAAATCAAAAGATCCCACTTCTGAGATGCTTGTTTCAATCCCAAATTGAACCTTGTAGTTCATAGACTCTATTCGTATTCCTTGATGTCATGAAACCTTTTAGGTTGTATCACGTATAAATCCTCTGATGTATTCCTTTTAAGGAATCTAATTTCCATCTTCATATGCCAAATCTCACAGTCTATTCTAACTACAACAACAAGCATGACAATTGGTAAAGGGATTTCTATTACATTTAACAACTTGAACTAACTTGAAAAACTTTCCAACCAATTTGTCCTTATATGTTATCCATGTAGGTCTTTGCAACTAGACCTTATCTTCACCTTTTGGCTTTTACCCCTTAGATAGTGTTGTCAAGGTCATACCTTGCTATCTTACATGGATTCCATAATGGCCTTGAACCATTACTTAGATTATGTACTTAATAGCTTCTAGTTGATTAGTTGGCTCATCCTGTTATGACCAACCCATGTGAGTTGTTGGATTCATAATCCTCCAATATCATATGTGTTCTACTAGATTCTATGTTACATGATGAACCTTTGACTCCACAACAACTTGTGATTCTCACAATTCTCATTGTACCCTTTTGTTGATCTCAAACATTTCGAGTTTTACTTTTACCCCCACGGATACTTTAGGAACTCAGTTATCCTATCAACAAAACATTTTTGTTATTGGATTGGGATTAATAGTGACATTCAACAATCATGGTTTATGGATAAACCTTTTCAAGAAACTACTTTCTCAATGTAGGTTTCAATCCTTAAGACACATTGGGACATTCCCAAATCATATCATATATGATATCTTATAAACCATTTAGATGATACATAATTTAGTGATTATATATTTATGAGGATAAGAATATTAGATTAATTGATAATTATATCACAACTCATCATGGTATAATTCCTTCATTCTAACACATCATCATGTTCATATGGATTTAACTTGTGATACACCATCACAATCTTTCTTGAAGGTTCTCAAGGTATTGATGCAAAGTATTTCAACATTTGATCTCATCAAAATTTCTTAATACTTTCATCAAAGTCATATTTCATTTATAATATCCTTGAACATTTCATGAGATTTCCATTTTACTGAGTGCATATCATCATATTACCAGTAAATGAAAATGAGGTATAATTAATCATCTATAGCATTCATTCCATAAGATCTTCATGCATCATATGTATGAGGTTTGATGCAAATCTTATCCTCCAACTACATTTAGTGAAGGATGACATGTCACTTCGTGTGTAAACAAAGATTTTCATGTTTCCTTAGGTTCAATAACTAAGGGAATCTAGATTAACATCAATATGTATCCTAGATATGCATCTCTTATATGTACTTGCAAGATGACTATGCTAATGATAATCTTGAGTTATCAATTTTATTCATTTGGTATTAACATTATAATCATCCATATTAAAATATTTCCTACAAAGATTATTTAGATGATTGGGTGTTGCCATGCAAGATCATATCTTTTAAAACAGAAACATTAATCTCTTACTTTATTGATATGTCATCCTTGTCACACAAGATGCTTTAAAATAAAATGTTTCTATTTGACATCATAATGAAATAGCAGTTCTACTAACTCTATTACATGCCCGTTAGGCTAAGATAAATTTAAATCTAGACTACAACCTTGCTCTGCCTTGTCCATCTTTGTCCTTCCATGAAGGATTTTACTTCTTGTCAGATCCTGCACATCAGTATGTCAGATCTCTATTTGGTATCACATACCAAATGAAGAAGTAATCAAATTTATCTTATAACATTTACACCTGAAATGGAGGCCTCAATGCCTTCCTTCTTCTTCTTTAGTTCCTCCAACTAGAGTGGGCAATTTCTTTTCCAATGTCTAGGCTGGTGACAATGGTGACAATCGCCTTTGAATTTCTGGACACCTCCCTTTGCCTTGAGGTCTGAAGACTTGGGATTCTGCTAGCTTTAGAACCCTTCTTGGCCTTGCCTTTGCTTTTAGACTTCCCCTTTATCTTGCTGATCATCATCACAGAGTTGTGCTTGTCTTTCTTTACCTATCCCTCAGTTGTTCTCAACATGCCCAACCACTATGTCAACATTTTGTCTAAGTCATCCATGTTGTAGTTCATGACAAACTAACTATATGACTCTGCCAGAGACTGCACAATCACTTTAGTGGCCAACACTTGACCCAAAGGGAATCCCAGTCTAGAAAGATTCTCCACATACCCAATGAGCTTGACCACATGAGGACCTACAAGGTCACCTTCTGCCATGTTACATTTGAACAACACCTTGGAGACATCATATCTTTCTTATCTTTCTTGATCTTGGTACATGTTCTTGAGATGTGTGACAATCTCAATCATACCCATGTTCTCATGCTGCCTCTGCAACTCATAGTTCATGGAGCATAGCATCAGATGCTTGACATCCACGATGTCTTTAGTATGCTTCTTGTAAGCATCCTTGTCAGCCCTTGGTGCATTTTGAGGTGGTTCCTATAGTTCTGGCGTTTCGAAGACATAAAGCTTTCACTCTTATGTGAGAACAATTCTCAACGTCTTGAACTAGTCGTGGAAGTTGTTCCCAATTAGTCTTTCCTTCTCAAGGACTAATCATAGATAAAAATGATTGTTGTTCATTGTCATTTGATTCTACAAAAGAATTTACAATTTTGTCAAAAATTCACTTTTGATTTGACTTGATTAAATTTGGGCGATAATAATTAGGTATTTAATTCATTATCATTCTCATTATTTTGTTGAAATTGACAACCCTCAAGTATCAATTCAGAAAATTGTAGCAAATCAATTTTCGAATGAGCAAGATCCAAGATTACTCAACTATGGCCTGACCAAAGCCGTAAAACACAGTTAAACACCAAGGTAGGTAACTTTTTCCAATTGCATCATATGCAATTCTTGATAAATAATATGTGCAACTCCTTGCCATAATTATCTACATGCTTTTGGGTCCAAACGCTATGAGAATTACTAGTTAAACCTGACCCAATAGCCAATACAATAATAATGCACCCCGCGTGTAAGGACCGTGACCTTCATTTTGGGTTTACCCTATTTGCTTTACCTAAACCTTGTGTTTTTTTTAATAAGCCAGGGGTCGCTTTTATTCATCCCACACCCCTCTTGTGGGCTAAATCATCATAAAAATTACAGCTCCTGCTTATATTAAACCACATGTGTGAAACATAAACTAGTGTACATAATCATCAGATATTCCACTCATCACCCCCCTGACTTTGAAACAACTTCAAACCGCAGCAACCATCCCCCTATGCATCTATTTTCTTTAACATGACATATGGAACCCTTCTCTTCTCCAACGCAGCCAAACCCCTTATCTTGTTCGGAATATTCATAGAATCGGATGAAACAAACAACTCATCCATACTACTGCCCCATCTCCCCAACTCACGAGGTATCGAGTTGATGACCTTGTGAACTAAGGATCCAGATATCATAGCCGAGACCATCTCCTCCCGCAGCTCCCTGACAAAGTGGGTCACCCTCCATGGTTCTTTCTTATCGTGCCAAATAATGTCATGGATGTATGAATCATCAACCTCTATACATGATACGATCAGCCCTTGATCACGTGCAATCTTCATTCCTATGGCGCAAGCTTGCAAATAAGCGAGAGTGTATTCCATACTCCTGAGCCAAGCTCTGAAAATATGGCACACGTTGGCTCGATGATTCCGAACAATCCCCGCCGCCCATATTCTCAGCCTGCCATGACAATCTCTACTCCTCCCAATCGTGATGTTGATCTTCAGGTTGTGCAAGTCCGGCGTCTGCCACCACATAAGCTTTATTTGTCTCAGCATTACTCTAGGCTCCTCCAACCCTGTCTCCCTCAAACGTGTATACAATCCACTGTCTCTCTCTATCAGAAAAGATCTCTTCATCATGTTAAAGTTCATACTCCGACAAACATAATACCACTCATAGGAAAAAGGCCTATGCTTACCCTCATACCTTGCTTCACATCTCAGGCGCCATATACTGTAAGGAATAACAATCGCAAGGTTCCCTGCCAACCAGTCTACTAATCTCTTTCTCTTCTCCATCATGCAATAATCAATCAATGTTCTAATGTTACTAGGTGGTGGCAAATCTGTTAACTCCACGAATTTACCCCAAAAGAACCCGACAATCTGACCTTGGAACAAAAGATGATCAAGGTTTTCCTCCTTAGGTTCCATGCAGCAGTTACACTGAGACGCAATTGATATACAACATCTACCTCTAACATTTTCATCAGTAGGAACAGTTCCTCTCGCCGACTTCCAGATAAAGGCCGCAACCTTAGGGAATGCAGACTTCCAAACCACATAAAGCCCCTGTGGACCTTCCACCCTGTCACGAGCCAGAATCATCTTTGCTGATCTCATGGAGAAGCACCCTTTCCTCTCTGGACTCCAAATCAGCTTATCATCCTCTTCCGCAAGCCATATATTCTTATCACGGATCATCTGTATCCCATCATCGTCAAGAATCACCCTCAGCGAGGCCCAATCCCAACCCATCTCGTCTATCCAGAAGTCTTTCACCTGGAATGGATGCCTTCTATCGCTGGAGTAAATGGCATGTTCAGCCAGCCGTTGGTCACACCACCTCACATCCCAAAGGGAGATCTCACCCCTCCCTACAATCCATCTGCATAATGGGAAGACACGCGGGAATACTTCCCATATCCTCCTCCATAAAGGTGACGGTGACGATCCCAAATTCAAGCACCCAGGGTAAACATTATCTCGCCCACCATTCATGTTGGCGTATTTATCTCTACAGAAAGTAGCCCAAATAGAATCTATAGTCAACACCTCCCAACTTGCCTTAGCTATGAAAGGTTCATTAATTAGATGCAGCGATGGAATCCCCAGACCACCTTGGTGAAAAGGAGTTGCAATTCTCTGCCAGCTAATCCACGCCTTTCTTTGATGATCATTCCTGTCTGTCCACAAGAAGTTAGAGAATTTCCTTTCAATCCAATCTGCAATCCCCAAGGGAATACCTACGGCTGCCGCTGTGTACACCGGAATGGAATTAAGAACATGAGCAATCAACAACCTTCTCCCTGCAAAAGACAGAATTTTAGATCTCCAAGCCATGACCTTCATATTTATTTTCTTCATCAGGAAGTCATAATCATTGAGTCTCATCCTTCCTTTAATGATCGGTATTCCCAAATAGGTAAACGACTCCATAGCAGCTCCTGCATTGAGTTCTTCAGCCACTCTATCAATCACTTCTGTATTTTTCCCTCCTACCACACATGTGGATTTAGCCTTATTGATCCATTGTCCAGTAGCCATCTCATACGCCTCAAAGGTAGACTTAATTATCTCCCTTGATCGCTGGTCTACATTAAAGAAAATAGCAATATCATCCACATATAATAGTATGGTTGGAGGAGTTGCATCCCCCCGGATATGAAACCTCGATATGAGCCCATCCATCTCTAATTTAAGGAACTTTCTGCACAGAATCTCTTCAAACAGAATGAATAAGAATGGAGATAGCGCACATCCCTACTTAAGGCCTCTACTAACCGGAAAGAAACCCGCAGTTTCCTCCCCCACTGTAACTGTGGCCCATGTATTTTGATAGAAACTCAAGCATAGATTCACCACTTCTGTTGTGAAGCCAAATCTGCCCAACACTTTCCGCAGCACATTCCAATCCGTTCTATCATATGCTCGTGACATGTCATACTTCAAAATGACATTAGGTGCATCCTTGCATTTACTTATATCATGCATTAGCTCCTTGGCAAGCCGGACGTGATGAGTGATGTCTCCTCCTTTAACAAAGGCCCCTTGTATCTTCGATATCATCCTCGGCATCATAGGCGCCATGCGATCACTAAGAATCCTCGCCAATATACGAAGGGTGACGTTCTCAATCGAGATAGGTCTGAAGTCTTTCGGCAACCTTTTAGGACTATCAATCTTTGGGATAAGAAGAATCCGACAGCAGAATAGCCCCCTAAAACAAGGTTTTCCTTTGTAGAATGCATCCACCAACTTCATAAAATCGCCTCCTATTATCGACCATGCAGCCCGGAAAAAAGATAAGGTGAACCCATCCGGACCCGGCGCCGTCGTCGCATCCATCTTCATCATGGTCTTCATAACCTCCTCTTCCTGGGGACCAGCAAAAAGTAAGCAGTTGTCATCCATGGACATCGTATTCGGAATACCATGCAAGAATTCCTCCAATTCACCATCACCCGTATCTACCACTTCGTTAAAGAAATGTTGAAAATGGTCTGCTGCTATCTCCGCCATATCCTTTGTATCCGAGATATATGTGCCATCCTGCAAGACCACCTTATTCATCCTTCTATGTTTCCTTCTAGCTTTGACGGTGGCGTGATAAAACCTGGTATTCCACTCCCCATCTTGGAGCCAACTAATCCTTGCCTTCTCCTTCCACCTCGCCTCCTCCTCATCCAGTAGACCCTGTAATTCCTTCTCCGCCGATCTCAGATTATTTTCATTAGTATCAGTCGGGTTCCCATCAAAGGCATCCTGTGTGGTAAAGATCACATCTTCCAAGTCATTTATACGCTGTTTAGTATCACCAAAGGTATCCTTGCTCCACATTCGTAGTGCCACCCTAACCCTCTTGAGCTTCTAGCAGAAAACGAAGGAGGGGTGCCCTATTACAGGATCATCCTAGGCCTATTCTATCACCTTTAGACACTCATCATGATCAAGCCATGCCTTCATAAAAGCAAAGTGTCCCTTCTTTCTGGCAATCGACTGTGCACCTGGAATTGTAACAATAGGGCAATGATCAGAAACCCTATCTCTGGTCAAATGAATTGAACTGGTTGCAGGGCGTTCCGATAGCCAAGCTCCATTCACTAATACTCTATCAATTCTTTGCCACATCGTAGGAGTTAAAATCTGTTTGTTCACCCAAGTGTATTGGCTACCATCAAATGGAATCTCATCCAAAGATGCATCCGCTATAAAGGAATTGAAGTCAAGTGAATCCTGGAATGCTGGAGGGTTGCCGCCTCTTCTCTCCCTCGGATGACGCACTACGTTGAAATCCCCCGCAATAATCCACTTCTCTTCCCCAATGAGCTCCATCATTATCATTATTTCTTTCCACAACTCCCTCCTTTCAACGTTATCGCAACTTGCATATACTGTTGTAACAAAGAAGCTTGCGCTGATGTTGGACTCAAACCCCACTGTTATATGTTGCTTGTGCCGTCTAAAAATATTAGGTTTCATATCCTTATCAGCATAAAACCATATCTTCCCATTCATCTCCTGGTTATCAGCTGCCCAATCCAACCTCACGATGTCCAAAAGCTCATCTGCCTGCTCTGCATGAAGAAAGGGCTCAAACAAGCAAACGATCCCTGGTTTAAATCGCCCACAAATCCTACTCAAAACTCTCCTCGTAGGGTTATTAGAGGCGCCTCTAATATTCTAGAAAATGGAGGTACAATCCATTATACAGATATAACCGCACCCACCAGCATGCGCAAGTTCGATCAGGGGCTATAACCCCCATCTATATCTGACCATCATCCATCAAAATAACTTCCCTCGCAATCCGAATGTCGTCTTCTTGATTGATATCTTCTAAATAATCTATTGTCAGCACCACTCCTTCTGTCTCTATTTTGGCACCTCCTAGTCCTTCTCCTGTGATCGATCCACTCTTCCTCCTCAAGAAACATGAAATCTTCTAGCCTTCTGTTCTCCAGAGCTCTTTATGTGCCTTCTCTATCCACCACCGTACGCCTTGGTGGCCGCCTATGCTGCCTTTCTGGGGATATACTCCTCTCCTGTGGTCTTTCCCTCAATTCCGGAGGTATAACTGTTGCCATCACCAAAGCATTCGATTCTGTAATCTTCTCTTACACCACTAGGGCCTCCCTTGGAATCCCTGTATCCTTCCTGACTTCAGTCAACCTTGGATATGAAACCTTGTGTTTAGATGCTTGCTAATCACCTGAGGATGTGATTAGGGTTTTTTGTGTTTTGTTGAGAGTTGGAGGTGCAACTTGCAAATTACCCAAGTTTTAGGGTTGAAGTGCAAGTTTGTGACCTTGAGAGATGTTTTCTCTCTCCTTGCATCCTCTAGGGTTGAGAGGATGAGTTGGGCTTGTTTCTTGAGTAGTTTTGGGCCTTGATGAGCTTTGATGGGCCTTGCTTTGCTTTGCTTTGCCTTGATAAGGTTTGTATCGTGCATAGGAGAGCTTGAATCTCTGTGTTGCCCAGAGGGCTGTGTTACCCAGGGATGTGTCTCCCAGGAGTGTGTCGACCAGTGGGGTGTGCCGCCCATGTGACCACCTTGACCTTGCCTTGGTTGTGTCACCATACCTTGGATAAGTGGCCGATCCTTTATTAGTTGGTGGCATGACATGAGCATGTGGTTTAGCAAGGTGGCATGGGTTTTGACAAGTGGTGCCTTGGACATGCACATGTGGAGCAACTCCAAGGTGGGTGCCCCATAGACCCTCTTGTATATATACAACTCTCTCTTTAGTTGCTTAGCTCTTTAGTTCCTTTAGTTTCTCCTTTCTCCTTTGGTGGCCGATACACCTTCCCTTGGTAAGAGCAAGCTTGGTGGCTGATCTCCTTGATGGAGTCTCCTTCTTATTCCTCTAGGTGGTGGCCAAACCCTAGAAGGGTCTTGCTTCCTTGGTAAGCATCTCCTCTCTCTCCTTAGCACCTTCTTCTCCTTCTTACTTGTTCATCAGCCATGGTGGTTATGAGCTTTGCTTCTCTTCTTGTGGTGGCTAAAGGTGGGGTGCTTTGGAGCTAAGAGCTTAAAGCTTGGTGCTTGGAGCTTGATGAGCTTGCTTGAGGTGGGTTACATAACTCCTAACCCTAGCTATACTAGCTTCCCTTTTATGTTGCATGTTCATATATGATCTTGATCGGCTTTGCATCTTCTTGGATATGTTTCTTGCCCTAGTTTGTACCTTTAATCTTGTTGAATATATGATGGATATGATGTTAATGGTTGTGTGACCTTGGACCTTGTTGGACGAACCTATGGTTTAGGGTTTCCTTTGGGGCAATACCCCTTTCTCTCTTTGGTTTTAAGAAGTGAGTTCGAGTTCTAGTGGTGTAAGAAAAACCCCTCTCACTTGTTTGTTGAGAGGTGAGTCTATTCTCTAGTTGCTTGGACAACACCCTTCTCTCACCATGGATTTGAGAGGTGAGCCTTTGGTTTTTGATGATCTAGTTGAGGATGGAGTGTTGTCGATATGTGATTGAGGTTGTGCAAAACCCCTCTCTCTTAGTTGTTGAGAGGTGAGACAACTCTGTTTATCCATTAGGGTTTGATGATGTGGTATTGAGGTTGAAGATGACCAAACCGATGTGGTTCTTGTGCCGTTGAACGATACTCTTTTTGGTGCTTTTCACGATACCTCTCATCTAGGACTTGTCTTGGACGATATGATTAGTTGGGTTGTGTTAACCTTGTTGCCCGATATGGTGCTTGGGTGATGAACCCTAGATAGATGCCTTAGTGGTGATCGATATGTTGTGCCTACCTTAGTTGGATGATAGGACCCTGAGCGCCATGATAAGTGACTGACATGTGATGCCCACATGCTTCCCGATATCATCCACCCTAGAGTGTTGGAAGTCTGTAGGTGTGCCTAGCTTGGGGCAACACCAGGGTCAAGTGCTTGACCGATACCCCATATGGAGGTGTGTTACCCTTTGACCGATCTGCCTTGCCCATCACATGTCTCTTTTTGGTCGATATCTTAGATAGCTCTAGAGTTAAGAGCTAGGTCGATACATGTGTTGATCATGGATGGTGCTTTGGACGATACAAGTTGAAGGGATGAGTCTTGGCCGCTATGTGGACCCAAACCCTAGCTGTATGATAGGGTGTCTTGGGTGACATGGTGGAGGGTAGTAGAATCCCTTGGGCGTCATGAAGAGCTTGTTGGGCGTTAGGGTTTGCTCTTGGCCAACATGACCTTGGGCGTCATGACCTTGGGCACCATGGCCTTGGCCGATATGGCCATAGACGATATGGTGATGAGGATGGTCGATAAGTAACCCTAACCCTAGTGGCCGATAGGGTCATGGCCGATAGGTGAGTGTGTCCTTGTGTACAATACACTACTTGGATCAGGTTGCACAATACTGGTCGTGGTATACTTGTGACCCTTGAACAAGTGTGCATGACATGATGATGTGATGAGGGACGATATGTGTGGCTAAGTGCCCTAGCCGATAGGCTTTTTAGTGTGGGATGTTACCTTACCCGATATCGCTTTGGGTGAGGGATGGCGTTACCCGCCACACCTATAGTAAATGTAGATGGTACCTTTGGTGAGGGTTATGCTTAACTCGGAAAACCTATGTTGATGATATGTTATCTTGAAAACTGCACCTATGTTGATAATGCAATATGGATGATAGGTTGTGAACTGTGATATGTTTGATACTTAAAGATGATGATACATAACAAGATAAGACACATGCTTGTATTATAAGATAAGGGCATAGTGGATGCTCATGGTCTGATAACAATAATGTAATTTGTCTATAGATATAGCTTTGTACTTCATGTAGCTATGATCATGGATGTTGTTCCAATCAACCCTAATAGCATGATAATCATAAAGATCTATGTTTGGTGATTCAGTTATCTCTCTTGATATGCATACTAACCATGCAGGTGAATCAAGTGAATTCATAGCCAGGTAAGAGCTATGAGGTATATGTGTTTTGAATAACAATGAATGATGATAATTCTTGTTGATAAGGTAACATGTATCACCAGTATGATGTGAAGATCTATTGACCCGATGAAGGCTGAGTGCCTAGTTGAGGTGTTATCCTATGATGTTGAGATAAGGGATTGCTATCCCATGGTGATGATGTAAGCCTTGAGAGGCAGTGGCATTCTGTGATGAGGGATTGAGATTCCATGGTCATGTGATGATGACAGTAACCGTAACATCCCTAACCTGGGTTAAGGATTAACCCTAGAAGTTTTTCTTAAGTAAGTCATTTATATTCTTGTCCTTATCTTTTGAAAATCAAATAAGACTAAAGGAGAGCTTATGTTTCAATTTTGGTTCTATTTGAATAATGTTGAAACAATATTTTACCTATTTTGGACTAAAGTGCAATTTACCCAATTTAAGGGGGTTATCTTGCAAATGTTACATGATAAATGTTCCTCAAGTGTTATAGCATCATAATAATGAGAATGATGTGAGGTATGTTTTCCACAAGCTTAAGTTCCAGGAAGGAGCTTGTTTGAGTAATGTTTGTGCATTGAATGCTAGTTTTGGTGTAAATTGCAAATTACCCAAAATCTAGGGTTGCATATGTAAAATACCACTTCTATTATGTCCCTACTGTTTCTTGTTATCATTTAGGGAAAATAAAAAGAAATGGGCGTCTTGTTTGAACTACTTTTGAGGAAAGATAATCTTGATAATAAAATAATCAAGATTTAAGCATAATTGCAACCCTAATTTAATTTGTAGCAAACATAAATATATTAATTGAAGTTCCCATCAACTAAAAAGTCTATGGTTGAAATCCTATAATGAAAGGACGTTCAAATGCCTTGAGTTGCACCGAAATATCCTAAGTAGGTGAAGAAGCCCACTCACATTTGTTAATTAAAAAGTAATGTCCACTAAAAATGGATAATAGTATTATATTAATTAAGGTGCTTAAGTGGTTGCTTTTAATTCAAGGATAAACGAGAGGATTTTGAGGATGAAGGGAGTTGGCTTCATAGGCAAGGAAGGGAGGAGGCATGTGGCAAGAAAATGGGCGAATTTTCTCCTACTTTCTCTCTCCTATAAAATCAATTACATATACTTAATTTTCTCCTTATTTGAAAGGCTATTTTGCAAACCACTTTCTTCCCTTGCTTTGGCCGACGACCAAGGAGCTTAGGAGCAGAAGGAAAACGTTCCCCAATCTGAAGGTAAGCTCCATGATCATCTTCAACCTTGAATTGATGGTTGAAATCAGATTTCAACATTGATTTTCTTCTCTTTTCCATCCAATGCTCAACCTTGACTATCCTTTGCATTCAAAGTGTTGGAAATGAGCCTTGGATAGTTGAAGGAGATTCATTCACCATTAGATATGATAATCTTGAAGCTTTGAAGCTACTTTGAAGGTGGTTTATGTAACTTGAACCCATCAATGTTATTATTGATTTCAATTTCTCATGATATGTTGATCCTTTATTTCTTCTTGAATAATTACTGAATTTTTCATATATATGGCAATAGAAATTGGAAGTCTGAAGCTTGATGTTGATTACATCATCTTAGCACACACCTTAATAAATATCATGAGCAAATGGTTTCACTTTGTATTGGTCAAACGGTTTCAAACCGTTTTAGACCAAACGGTTTCAAAACTGATTGGAGGGCAAACAGTTTCAAACCGTTAGAGATTAAATGGTTTCAATAGGTTCAAGGATTGATTGATATCATGACCTAATAACTTCAAATAAATCATATTCAATTAATTTCAGAACCCTAGCTCAATTGGTTTCAAAACCCTAAATCAATTGATGAACAAAACCCTAATTTAGGGTTAATCGATTTTCAAGATGATTTGACCAAACAATCTCAGACCATTTGAGGACTAAACGGTCTCAAACTGTTTGGGGTTAAATAATATTAAAATCAAATGGTCTCAAACCGTTTAGGGTTAAACTATTTCAAAATCGATTTGATCAAATACTTTCAAAACCGATTGAAGGAATTAGGGCTAGATCATTTGAAGAATTGGATCAAGGCCGTTCAAGGTCAAACGATCTTCAGACTGTTTAGGGATTTGGAGACCAAGACCATTTGAGGGTATAATGATATTCAAACCTTTGAGGTTTTAGACCAAGACCGTTTAAGGTCTAACGGTCTTCAAGACCATTTGGAGGTCTAGTAATTTCAAGACCGTTTGGAGGTCAAGCACCTCAAGACCTTTTGGAGGTCAAGCACCTCAAGACCGTTTGAAGGTCAAGTGACCTCTAGACCGTTTGAAGTTCAAGTGACCTCAAGACCGTTTGAAGGGTCAATTGGTCCAAGATCGTTTGAGGGTACAATTGGTCTAAATCGTTTGAAGGGCTGATTGGTTCAATCCATATAATTACTAATAACCCCATAAATGGTTGAAGAGTATCTCAAGGTTGCTTCAAATGGAAGCACTTAAGTGATTAGTATAATGAGAGTGATTATCATTTGATGCATATGAAAATAATTAATTCAATACACCATGGTAAGCATAGGTGTATGTACTTAGTGAAAGGTTAAGTCAATTGATTAAGGTATGATGATGATGTGTGTTCCTAGTACATGGAACAATGATAAGTATGATTTAATACTTAAATAAAGCTATGTGCTCCAAGATATGTGGAAGCACTAACTTAGGGTTTGGATTAATGAGGTAATCATAAAACCCGAATCAATAAGGAAAATTATAATTCATAAGTTTAATTGAATACTTATGAAAGTATTATATAATTCTAGACATGCGGAACAATGAGTTAGGTTTGGATTTTAATTATAATAACAATGCATTCTCTAAGATGCATGGAGTTTTGAATTAGGGTTTGATCTTTGATAACATGATCATGAAACCCTAATTGATAAAGATTGTAAACCCTAACCCTAATTTCAGGCTATGGGTTGAGAAACCCTAATATAGGGTGATGTTATGCGAAATCCTAATACAGGGTGATGTTATGTGAAACCCTAATTCAGGGTAACGTTATGAGAAACCCTAATATAGGGTGATGTTATGTGAAAATCTAATACAGGGTGATGCTATGTGAAACCCTAATATAGGGTGATGTTATGAGAAACCCTAATACATGGTGAGGTTATGTGAAACCCTAATTGATAATGATGTTATATGAAACCCTAATGTAGGGTGATGTTATGAGAAATCATATTTGACAAAGATGGGAAACCCTAACGAAGGAATAGTGATGTTATCTTTGTATTGCATAATGTTGATATGTAATTGATATGGTTGTTATCAAGTATACTAACCATGCATGTATCATGATATGATGAGCATAACCAAGTATGAACTATGATGTTAATGGGCCTTGTGAGCCATTATGTTATTTGTTGCCTAGTGAGAGGTGACAAGAAATTGAATATGCCTGGTGAACTATGTGAGATGCTTGTGTAACAAGTATCATGAATACCATGGTCAGATGACCTGGAGGTAATAGTTACCTGATAAGTGGTAACCATGTTCAGTGATGAACTAAGGGTTTGAATAGCCAAATTCAGTAAACATGATGATGGTGTTGTTGAGGGATGTGAATTCCCAGTAATGAGATCAGGGTTTGAGATCCCAATGTTTTATAAAGTTTTGAAAAGTACTTGATAGATGTATTACACTTTCCCTTGTAGTATTTGTCATAGTAATTCTTGTTTGAAATCTTGATTGATGCTAAAAGAATATGGTAATACACTTAATTAATCAAGTGGAATCTTATCATGTAGTGCCCTGACCATAGATCCATCAGTGTCAGGATTTGCTGAATGGTGAAACGGGTTGCTCCGCGACATAACCCGGAGGGCATATTTTTGAATATGCGGGGGTGATTGGGCGCAATATCCTTACGCCTCATAGGAATGACTGTGGGCCATATCCTATGCATAGGAATGGTTACAGACCATATCCCAATAGAAGTATGGCTATAGGCCATGACTCCACAATACTAGGCATTGGCTACGGGCCATATCCTGAAGAGAGTATATGCTATGGGCTATAACTCTATAGCAAAGTTGCCAGTATACCCTGGAAAGCTATTTAGAAGAGACACTAGATGTCCTGCATGTGGTCTCGCACTGATCGAGACAAATGAGGTCATGGAGTCCAGCTCTTCCATTGACCTAGGTATGGAACCGATGCTTTACACTGTCGTGGTCGGTTGGAGTATGAGCGGTATACCTCAACTCCTCAGGGCATAAGTGTGATTGTAAAATGTAATCAGTCGTGTAGCATATTTACTTAAAGATGAATTACAGAAATCGTTGGTTGATGTTACATTATTTATGGTATCCTAAATGGATAGATATTATACATGTTCTTCATATTCCTTATTAAAATGAATAGATGATTTACTGCTTTATCATTCATAACTATAATGCTTTAAAAAGATGATATTTCTCTATTCTACTGAATAATGATTAAATCATGTTGTTTTATAGAGATTCCTTTGTTCAGTTCATTACTATTTATCTGCAATAATAATGTTTCTGGCAGAGAGTTATATCTCTCACTGGGGAAATTTCAATTGTCTCACCCCCATGAGATCCAACCTTTTTAGGTGGACGAGGATGAGGAGGTAGAACCCATACAACAGGGGAAGGACAACAACATCAGGGATAATAGTAACATCCCAGGTGGGGATACTGACTACCGTGTCTTGTAGATAAGAGTCCTATGTGTCATCTCTATACTCTCAGGTCCTTGGAGTCAGTAGTTAGTGCTTTTATGATCGATCTGAGATTTTTGGCATTTAATGCCTCGATATTTTATGTTGCTTATGTGTAGATTTAACAGAGCAACTGTTGTATGTAATCCTCGAGAAGAGAACGTACATGGTATGTACTTTGTGAACCAGAATGTATATATAATACTTTGGTTCTTGTTATAAGAGTTTCCTAGAAATGGATCTCTTTGTAAATGGTTTTAATTTTTAGTGATTTTTGTTAATACGCTGCTAATGTTTTCTTCCGCATTTATCATTATCCGATGTTTGGGGTCTGTCATCACAATTTTTGGTATCAGAGTGTAAGGTTCACTGAGTCTACAGAGACATAGGACTAAGTTGTTGAGTCTGTTCTAGTATCCTCTAGTATATCTTATAGTGACTTCTGCTCATGCAGAAGATAGAGTAAAGCTTAAAGATGTGTGGACTTCTGAAGGAGTACATTGTTGAAAGTAATGCTGCTACACCAACAAAAGGTGCAAGGGACCAGGAGAGAGAAGAACGACTGCCTAAGAACCCCCAAGATGATCCAACTATGATAAGGAATCTTTCTTTTGATATCATTGCTGGGCAAGTTAGGACAGCAATGATGCGTATAATGGACTTTGTATTAGCAATACAACCTAGATTACCAACCCCCAATGATGAAGTTTTGTACTCCAACAGGATTCTTGATCAACATCAGCATGTCGAAGAAATAGAAAATGTTAAAAGAAATAGGTTACAACCCAAAATCAGGGTTTTCTATGGGTGTAGGCAGCCTAGGCATATTAGAAGAGATTGTCCAGAAAAGGATAATGAGGAAAGAATTAAGAAAATACCTATCCAAACTCAGGAATAGAAGACTAATAGTTTCAAAAAGGGGAAGTTTTTGGTACCCCTGATACAACCAGTGTCTAGTATACTAGGGAAATGGCTACCCAGAAAGGGTAAAGGACCTTTTAGACCATATCAAGAGAATAGAATTTGTCACCAGTGCAGACAGGTAGGACATCTAGCAAGGGATTGTCCAGTTGGGAACACAATGGTAACCCAACCACCAATGCAGAGACATTAAGGACATCAGAGGAAAAAATTTCTAGTGGCACTCGAGGACGTGGAAAGACATCCCAGGAATGATCAACTGCATTAAATAACAAAGCACAAAGTCAACATCAGGCAATGGCAAGATTCTATGAAAAGAATCAGCCTGAGGCAGTAAACAAACTGCGAGATGAGATAGGTCAGATGAAACAGTTTCATTCTGATATATCATTTCATGATTCTATGTGTTAAAGATAATAAAGTAGTTGTTTTTTAGCTTCCTTTGACTAGTCATATGAGGACTCAAGGAATATGAGGACTTATATTTTACCAGTATTCCTTTAAATTCTTTATAATTTCTCTTAGCTTTGTGAAAAAGGGGATAAGATATATATGTGATGCCTGGAGGAAAATCTAGGAATGATAAGTCCTATGTTTTAGATCATATGAAAAGTAAGGAACATGATAGTAAATAAAGTACATACTACCTAATCTCAGTCCTTGTATACCCTGGCCAGGTATTCAACTATTGAAGATAAGGTGAGTATGGAACTCTTAGATTGTTATCTTTCTGATTACCCCAATCAAGTAATCATTATGAGACAATCTAGTGAGCATAAAGAAACTAGAAATATGGCATGGATATTTTTATCACATCCTAAGTGCAATAAAATGGAATCTAAAATAATCTCAGATCAATATGTGTGTATGAGGAAGTAAAAAAAGTATAATTCTCATGATAAAGAAATAGAGGACAAGGGAGATGATCCACGTCGGATAAAGCCTGTGTGTATAGTAAAGATCTTTTCCCATAATGTGGAAATGGGAAATGTGATAAAATCACAAAATGTTCATAAATGTGTTAGATAATAACAAAGAAACGAGTAATAACATGTAATCATCCTTATAATTCCTATGTTGATAGCAAGGAACCTAGGATGAAACAAGAGTAAATGACTCATGAATAGTTGAAAGTTCATGCTATAATTAGAGGAGATGACAATCCCTACTCTTTGATAAACAACCCTGGGTGATGATGGGGTGATAAAAGGAATATGTTTCTTTGTGTTTTCTCCTTTTAGGGATATGACAATCAAGTGAGTACTATGGCACTTGATTTGCATGGATTAGAAATAAGTCAATAATGGATACTTAGAAAAGTATCAGTTCGTCTTGGACTTTGGTTCCATAATAAAGACATGTATTGATGGTCTAGTTTGAAGAGAGATGTAGCTGAGTTTGTTATGCGGTGTCCAGTATGTCAGCAGGTTAGAGCTAAACATCAAAAGTCTGTAGGAATAATGCAACCCTTACTTATACCACGGTGGAAGTGGAATCATGTGACCATGGACTATGTGGTTGGATTACCCAGAACCGTCAAAAGTCATGATTCCATTTGGGTAATAGTTGATAGGTTGACTAAGTCAGCACATTTTCTTACCATTAAAACAACCTATACTATTGAGAAACTTGCACAGATCTATATAGATGAGATAGTAAGGGTACCCGGGGTTCCAACTACAATTGTTTCTGATAGAGGTCCCCAATTCACGAATCGTTTTTGGGAACGATTATATATATAAATATTTGAGTACGTAGTTAAGGTTTAGTACCACCTTCCCCCACAGACGGATGGACAATCTGAGGGGACTACACAAACCTTGGAGGATTTGCTTAGGGCATGTATCCTTTAGTTTGTAGGAAGTTGGGATCTACCCTTGAGTTTAATAGAATTTGCTTACAACAATAGTTATTAGCATAGTATTGATATGGCACCATATGAAGCATTATATGGTAGATGTTGTAGATCTCCATTGTGCTGGTATGAAATAGGAGAATATCAACTTTTGGGTCCTGAAGTAGTATAATAGACAACTCAGAAGATTAAAGTAATACAACAACAGTTAAAGGTTGCACAGGATAGACAAAAGTCATACGTTGATAAACGGCGGAGACCTCTAGAATTCCAAATTGGAGACATAGTATATCTCAAAGTCTCAAATTGGAAAGGTGTTCTTAGATTTGGAAAGAAGGGTAAGTTAGCTCCTAGATTTATGGGGCCTTATCCAATCATTGAACAGATCGGAAAGGTAGCCTATATGTTGGAGTTGTCACCTGAACTACACAGATTGCATCCAATATTCCATATATCCACGTTGAGGAAGTGTCACCCTGACACAGAGTTAGTTTTGCAACCCGTGGAGGTAGAATTAAATGAAGATATATCTTATGTAGAGGGACCAGTGTTGATTCTGGATAGGAGAATCAAAAAGTTAAAAAAGAAAGACATAATGCTTGTGAAAGTTCTATGGCATCATCGTGGCATTGAAGAAGCTATGTGGAAGCTGGAAGAAGAGATGAGGAGGAAGTACCCTTCTCTTTTCTCTTGATGATTTCGGGGACGAAATCCCTGTTAGGGGTAGATAATTGTAACATCCCTGACCTGGGTTAAGGCTTAACCCTAGAAGTTTTGCTTAAGTAAGTCATTTATATTCTTGTCCTTATCTTTTGAAAAGCAAATAATCCTAAAGGAGAGCTTATTTTTCAATTTTGGTTCTATTTGAATAATGTTGAAACAATATTTTACATGTTTGGACTAAAGTGCAATTTATCCAATTTAAGGGGGTTATCTTGCAAATGTTACATGATAAATGTTCCTCAAGTGTTATAGAATCATAAGAATGAGAATGATGTGAGGTATGGCTTCCACAAGCTTAAGTTCCAAGAAGAAGCTTGTTTGAGTAATGTTTGTGCATTGAATGCTAGTTTTGGTGTAATTTGCAAATTACCCAAAATCTAGGGTTGAATATGTAAAATACCACTTCTATTATGTCCCTACTATTTCTTGGTATCATTTAGAGAAAATAAAAAGAAAGGGGCATCTTGTTTGAACTACTTTTGAGGAAAGATAATCTTGATAATAAAATAATCAAGATTTAAGCATAATTGCAACCCTAATTTAATTTGTAGCAAAACTAAATATATTAATTGAAGTTCCCATCAACTAAAAAGGCTATGGTTGAAATCCTATAATTCAAGGACGTTCAAATGCCTTGAGTTGCACCGAAATATCCTAAGTAGCTGAAAATACCCACTCACATTTGTTAATTAAAAAGTAATGTCCACTAAAAATGGATAATAATATTATATTAATTAAGGTGCTTAAGTGGTTGCTTTTAATTCAAGGATAAATGAGAGGGTTTTCAGGATTAAGCGAGTTGTCTTCGGAGGCAAGGAAGGGAGGGGGCATGTGGCAAGAAAGTGGGTGAATTTTCTCCTACTTTCTCTCTCCTAGAAAATCAATTACATATACTTGATTTTCTCCTTATTTGAAAGGCTATTTTGCAAACCACTTTCTTCCTTTGCTTTGGCCGATGATGAAGGAGCTTATGAGTAGGAGGAAAACGTTCCCGAATCTGAAGGTAAGCTCGATGATCATCTTCAACCTTGAATTTATGGTTGAAATCGGATTTCAACATTGATTTTCTTCTCTTTTCCATCCAATGCTCAACCTTGACTATCCTTTGCATCCAAAGAGTTGGAAACGAGCCTTGGATAGTTGAAGGAGATTCATTCACCATTAGAGATGAGAATCTTGAAGCTTTGAAGCTAATTTGAAGGTGGGTTATATAACTTGAACCCATGAATGTTATTGTTGATTTCAATTTCTCATCATATGTTGATCCTTTATTTCTTCTTGAATAATTACTGAATTTTTCATATATATGGCAATAGAAATCAAAGGTATGAAGCTTGATGATGATGACATCATCTTAGAACACACCTCAAGAAATATCATGAGCAAACAGTTTCACTTTGTATTGGTCACCATTTTAGACCAAACGATTTCAAACCATTTTCTGACCAAACAGTTTCAAACCGTTTGGTGACCAAACGATTTCAAAACTGATTGGTGGGAAAATGGTTTCAAATCGTTAGAGATTAAATGGTTTCAATAGGTTCAAGGATTGATTTACCTCATGACCAAATAACTTCAAATAAATTAAATTCAATTAATTTCAGAACCCTAGCTCAATTGGTTTCAAAATCGTAAATCAATTGAGGAACAAAACCCTAATTTAGGGTTAATCAGTTTTCAAGCTAATTTGACCAAACGGTCTCAGACCGTTTGAGGACTAAATTGTCTCAAACCGTTTGGGGTTAAATAATATTCAAATCAAACAGTCTCAAACCGTTTAGGGTTAAACATTTTCAAAATTGATTTGATCAAACAGTTTCAAAACCAATTGAAGGAATTAGGGCAAGACCGTTTGAAGAATTGGATCAAGACCGTTCAAGGTCAAATGATCTTTAGGTTGTTTAGGGATTTAGAGACCAAGACCATTTGAGGGTCTAATGGTCTTCAAACCTTTGAGTTTTTAGACCAAGACCGTTTAAGGTCTAATGGTATTCAAGACCGTTTGGAGGTCTAGTAATTTCAAGACCGTTTGGAGGTCAAGCACCTCAAGACCATTTGAAGGTCAAGTGACCTCAAGACCGTTTGAAGTTCAAGTGACCTCAAGACCGTTTGAAGGTTCAATTGGTCCAAGACCATTTGAGGGTGCAATTGGTCTAAATCATTTGAAGGACTAATTAGTTCAATCCATATAATTATTAATAACCCCATAAGTGGTTGAAGAGTATCTCAAGGTTGCTTCAAATGGAAGAACTTCTAAAGCACTTAAGTGATTAGTATAATGAGAGTGATTATCATTTGATGCATATGAAAGTAATTAATTCAATACACCATGGTAAGCATAGGTTTATGTACTTAGTGAAAGGTTAAGTCCATTGATTAAGGTATGATGATGATGTGTGTTCCTAGTACATGGAACAATGAAAGTATGATTTAATACTTAAATAAAGCTATGTGCTCCAAGATATGTGGAAGCACTGACTTAGGGTTTGTATTAATGAGGTAATCATAAAACCCTAATCAATAAGGAAAATTATAATTCATAAGTTTAATTGAATACTTATGAAAGTATTATATAATTCTAGACATGTGGAACAATGAGTTAGGTTTTGGATATTAATTATAATATCAATGCATTCTCTAAGATGCATGGAGTTTTGAATTAGGGTTTGATCTTTGATAACATGATCATGAAACCCTAATTGATAAAGATTTTAAACCCTAACCCTAATTTCGGGCTATGGGTTGAGAAACCCTAATATAGGGTGATGTTATGTGAAATCATAATACAAGGTGATTGTCACACCCCGATCTCACACTAACCACTAATCACGAGATTAGGGCGCGACAGAGGGGTTAACACACACAAGCCAAACCACTCATAACTTTTTAAAACATTTTAAAGACATTGAAATGATAACCAGATTTATGCTGTAAACTAAAGCTTAAACAAACTGCAGGAGCATTTCTATTAAACTGACTAAAAATATAAACAAGGTCTACATCATATTACATTGTTTGACATAAAATAAAGCATAATAGGTAATTTACATCTTTATACACATTCCACATACGCACTCTCTCTACCTCACCCACACCATATTCCAAGGATCGAGGGGAAAGGACTAAGAGACCTCTAACTAAACTAACTACATATACCTTCTACAGACTAAGCGTTAGGATGAAAAGATCCTTCCGATTCCTATTGCTGATTGTTGACCTGAAAATGTTTGAGTAGAGGGATGAGCCTACTCGCTCAGTGAATAGCATTTCATTTAGCTATCACTAAACAACTCATCAGATAGATAAAATTAAATAAATGATAAGTGCAGTACTAACAGGGCAGTTCTAATGTCATAGCAGTTTTGTAGATAACAATCTCATTTCTAAGCAACATCAGATATTTTAACAAATAAACAATTATAGAGAATTGGCACAAAAGTTCAAATCTCTTAACACATTAAATTTACTGTGATCCTATATGATTACATATTTATAATATTATTATGCACTAATCATATGTAGTGTACTCTGCATATAAAGATCCGTAGAGAACTACGATCCCACCGTACAAGACTTAGCGACACACCCGGGAAATGCTAAGTCTGACGCCAGCCTTGTTCTGCCACAGGACCACAGGCTCTCCGGCCCACAGGCTCTCCGGCCTCAATGCACTACTCCGAGTGCTCTAGACTCCTCCTCTAACCTGAGTACACAGGCGGAGAGTCTCACGGGGTTACCTCCATGACTCCGCACGGATCTTGTTGCAATAACCCCTATTTTCTCCAGTGCCACCGTGACTCCGCACGAATTATTGTTGAACACTGCCTCTCTGTCCTCGTGCCACCATGACTCCGCACGGTTAATGTTGCAACATGAGTTTCACCCCTAAGAAGCAGATCTCTCGAAGGGGTTCTATGGTGTTAGGGCACCTAAGTCTATTAACTGATTAACATATAAACATTTAAACAGGAATATCACATTTCAAACTTATTTCACATTCTAAATATCACTTGAAACCACATATATATCATTTGTCATCTTTAAACATAACTCAGTATCACTTATTCAGATTCAATGCTAAACAACCGTCTTTAATCAGCAAATACATGCAACTGTAATACATAAAAATTCCATCATTTTCATCAATCATACTACGTATTTCAAGTTTCAATGAATCTATCATACACTATTGTATGTGCTACACTGTTTAGGAGTTATACCAACTAATACTGAAGCAATTAAGCACTTAATATTGAGTTAAATAATGATTTCTGAATGAACTTCCACTCACAGCTCAGAAACTCGACCAATTGGTCAGAAACTTGACCGATCACTGCACAACTCGACCGATCAGCTACAAACTCGACCGATCAACCTGCTGTTCGGTTCCTGCTCAAGAAAACTCGACCGAATCACATATAACTCGACCAAACGGCGAACAGATTGAAAACCTAAACCGGCCTGCTGATGTCGATTTCACTCGAATCAGCAGACAAGACTATGGATTTGTGCAGCAAATCACCTGCAAAAGATGCGTACACCCACGAACTAACTGTAGGAGAGGAGAAGAACGAACTAGGGTTGCTCTTCGCGCCCTTTCTTTCTCCTAGCCGCCGCTGCTGCTAGCGCAGCTCCTGCTGCAAGCGTAGCTCTGGCTACTGCTGGTTCAGCTGGCGAAGAAGAACGGTGAGGCGAGGATGGAGGGCCGCAGCTGCTGGCCGGAACCAAGCTAGGGCTCCAAATCGTCTTCTCTCCCTGGTCTTTCTCTCTTTCCCTCTCACGCGAAGAAGAGAAGAAACGCTCTGCGTTTCTCTCATTTCTGATAAATGAAACGAGTAAAGGGGAAAGAAAAAATAAGAAGGAAAAACCTAGGGACCAAAACATAAAGTCCGAGAACTTTTAAAAACTACAAACAGGTCCCTAAAGCCCAAAAACATACAACTTTTGGCTCGAAAGTCGGTTTCAGACGATTTCTCTGGCAACGCCTCAAGCATAAGATCTTACACGTTTTAAGGGCTAGGATTCACACTATGTACATATCATATCTGTTTTAAACGTTATTAACTAAAGCAAGCTTATAACTTAGCAAAGCAGCTAAACACATGCTTAGCAGCATACTTATAGGGTAAGCTCAACACAGGTCGTAACAGTGATGTTATGTGAAACCCTAATTCAGGGTAATGTTATGAGAAACCCTAATATAGGGTGATGTTATGTGAAACTTTAATACAGGGTGATGCTATGTGAAACCCTAATATAGGGTGATGTTATGAGAAACCCTAATACAGGGTGAGGTTATGTGAAACCCTAATTGATAATGATGTTATGTGAAACCCTAATGTAGGGTGATGTTATGATAAATACTATTTGACAAAGATGGGAAACCCTAACCCTAATGAAGAAATAGTGATGTTATCTTTATATTGCATAATGTTGATATGTAATTGATATGGTTGTTATCAAGTATACTAACCATGCAAGTATCATGAGATGATGAGCATAACCAGGTATGAACTATGATGTTAATGGGCCTTGTGAGCCATTATTTTATTTGTTGCCTAATGAGAGGTGACAAGAAATTGAATATGCCTGGTGAACTATGTGAGATGCTTGTGTAACAAGTATCATGAATACCTTGGTCAGATGACCTGGAGGTAATAGTTACCTGATAAGTGGTAACCATGTTAAGTGATGAACTAAGGGTTTGAATACCCAGATTCAATAAACATGATGATGGTGTTGTTGAGGGGTGTGAATTCCCAGTAATGAGATCAGGAATTAAGATCCCAATGTTTTATAAAGTTTTGAAAAGTACTTGATAGATGTATTACACTTTCCCTTGTAGTATTTTTCATAATAATTCCTATTTGAAATCTTGATTGATGCTAAAAGAATATGGTCCAAATCGTCTTCTCTCCCTGGTCTTTCTCTCTTTCCCTCTCACGCGAAGAAGAGAAGAAACGCTCTGCGTTTCTCTCGTTTCTGATAAATGAAACGAGTAAAGGGGAAAGAAAGGATAAGAAGGAAAAACCTAGGGATTAAAACGTAAAGTCCGAGAACTTTTAAAAACTACAAACAGGTCCCTAAAAGCCCAAAAACATACAACTTTTGGCTCGAAAGTCAGTTTCAGACGATTTCTCTGGCAACGCCTCCAGCGCAAGATCTGACACGTTTTAAGGGCTAGGATTCACACTACGTACATATCATATCTGTTTTAAATGTTATTAACAAAAGCAAGCTTATAACTTAGCAAAGCAGCTAAACACATGCTTAGCAGCATACTTATAGGGTAAGCTCAACACGGGTCGTAACAATCTCCCTCCCTTATAAGAATTTCGTCCTGAAATTCCTAAAAGAGAAAAGGAAACTTGCTACGCATCTCAGACTCAAGCTCCCACGTAGATTCTTCAAGGTTATGATTCCTCCACAGAATCTTCACTAAAGGTATTTCACGGTTCTTAAGCTTCTTGATTCAGTGATCAACTATCTGCACTGGTCCTTCCACGTAGGACACATCTGTTTTAAGCTGCGCCGATTTTGGATCTAAAATCTTTTCTGTACCGGGATGACACATCTTCAGCATAGACACATGAAACACATCATGAAGATTTGCCAATTCAGACGGCAAATCCAACTTGTAGGCTACAGGTCCAATCCTCTCAACAATAGGATATGGGCCCATATACCTAGGGGTCAACTTGCCTCTCTTGCCAAACCTTAGCACTCCCTTCCACGGTGAAACCTTTAGATAAACCTCGTCACCAACCTCAAACTCAATAGGTCGACGTTGTCTCTCTGCATAACTTTTCTGTCTGTCCTGAGCAGCTTTCAACTGCCCCCTGATCACATATATCTTCTCTGTAGTTATATCAACTATCTCAGGTCCAAGAATTTCTTTCTCACCAACCTCGTACCAACAAACTGGCGATCTACACTTCCTGCCATATAGAGATTCATATGGGGCCATTCCAAGACCAGAATGGTAGCTGTTGTTATATGCAAACTCTATCAGGCTTAAGTGTTCTTCTCAGTTACCTCTGAACTGCAGAACGCATGCTCTCAGCATGTCTTCAAGAGTCTGAATGGTCCTCTCAGATTGACCATCTGTCTGCGGGTGAAACGTTGTACTGAACCTCAGCCTTGTGCCCAATGCACGATGTAACTGATTCCAGAATCTAGATGTAAACTTAGGGTCTCTGTCACAAATAATGGAAACTGGAATCCCATGTAATCTGATTACCTCATCCACATAAGTCTTGGCCAGCTTTGGAACATCAAAAGTTGACTTGACAGGAAGAAAGTGAGCAGACTTAGTTAGTCTATCCACAATCACCCATATCGAGTCCGAACCTCTAGGCGTTCTGGGTAACCCTACCACAAAATCCATTGTGATGTGTTCCCATTTCCATTCAGGTATAGGAAGCGACTGCAAGGTACCAGTAGGTTCTGATGCTCAGCTTTAACCTGCTGACACACTCCACATCTAACCACATACTCAGCTACATCTTTCTTCATACCAGACCACCAGTACAGTTCTTTGAGGTTCCTATACATTTTTGTGTTACCTGGATGCATAGCATACATAGAAGCATGCGCTTCTTCAAGAATTTGCTCTTTCAGCTCACTGTTCCCAGGTACACACAACCTGTCATGAAGATACAACACACCATCGTCAGAAAACCTGAATTCTGACCTTTTACCTTCCGACATATCCTGCATAACCTGCCGCAACTCATCATCATTCTGCTGTAACTCCTTAATCTGATGATAGAAAGTAGGTTTGACCTGCATCTGAGCAATCAACCCACTTTGTCCAGTCACATCCAAGTCTAAGTTCAACCTTCGCATATCTACAAGCAAGTCTCTCTTGAAACATGCCATAGAAAATGCATCTGTTGTTGAACTCGATTTTCTACTCAAGGCATCTGCCACAACATTCGCTTTACCAGGATGATAATCGATTGTCACCTCATAATCTTTAATCAGCTCAAGCCATCTGCGCTGTCTCAGATTCAAATCCTTCTGAGTGAAGATATACTTCAGGCTATTATGGTCCGTAAACACCTGACAAGTCTCACCATACAGGTAGTGACGCCATGTCTTAAGAGCATGAACTATAGCAGCTAACTCCAGATCATGAGTAGGATAGTTCTCTTTGTTCTTCTTAAGCTGTCTAGATGCATAAGCCACAACTTTGCCTTCCTGCATCAGCACACAGCCCAAACCTCTCTTGGAGGCGTCGCAGAACACTGTATAACCTTTATCTGCCTCTGGCAAAACCAACACTGGTGCTGAAGTCAATTTCCTCTTCAAGATCTGAAAACTTTTCTCACAGTTATCAGACCAAACAAACGGTGCATCCTTCCTCGTCAAGCGTGTCAAGGGTGATGCTAGCACACTAAAGTTATGTATAAACCTTCTGTAATAACCTGCTAATCCCAAGAAACTTCTAATCTCAGTAGGAGTCTTAGGCCGTTCCCACTGAAGCACAGAATCAACTTTCTTAGGATCAACGCTAACTCCATCTCTTGAGATAACATGTCCAAGAAATGCTACCTCAGCCAACCAGAACTCGTACTTGCTAAACTTAGCATACAACTGATGTTGCCTCAACAACTGCAACACTACTCTCAGGTGTTGCTCATGCTGTACATCATCTCTGGAATAGATCAGGATATCATCTATAAAGACCACAATAAACTGATCTAGGAACGGTTTGAAAATTCGATTCATCATATCCATAAAGGCTGCCGGGGCATTGGTCAGCCCAAACGACATGACCAGAAACTCATAATGCCCATACCTCGTTCTGAAAG
Source organism: Alisma plantago-aquatica (assembly GCA_963693085.1). Lineage (NCBI taxonomy): Eukaryota > Viridiplantae > Streptophyta > Magnoliopsida > Alismatales > Alismataceae > Alisma > Alisma plantago-aquatica. The sequence continues at coordinate 806,953,208 of OY856412.1, read as the reverse complement.
CTGTTTTGGGAATATCAGAAGCCTTTATTCTAAGCTGATGATATCCAGATCTTAAATCTATTTTAGAGAAGATCGTCGCTCCACGCAACTGATCAAACAGATCATCTATTCTCGGCAAAGGATACTTGTTCTTAATAGTGATCTTGTTCAATTTCCTGTAATCTATACAGAGACACATGGTAACATCCTTTTTCTTAACAAACAGGACTGGAGCACCCCACGGTGAAGAACTGGGTCTAATGAAACCCTTATCCAGTAATTCTTGCAACTGCACCTTGAGTTCCTTCAACTCTGCAGGTGCCATTCTATAAGCTGGCAGTGCTACTGGATGACTACCTGGATATACCTGAATCTCAAAATCAATGTCTCTGACAGGAGGTAAGCCTGGCAACTCTTCTGGAAAAACATCAGAAAACTCACGAACCACATGCACATCATAAACACTGGAGGTACTCTTCTCTGCTTTAGTGTCAACCACACGAGCAAGGAACGCTTCACATCCTTTCTGTAGCATCTTATCAGCTACAGCAGCTGATACTATGCAAGTAGGAAGAACTTTCCTGTCTCCAGTAAAGACACAAGAAAATTCACCTTGTTGAAAGGTAGCTTCCTTCTTCCAACAATCGAGTTGCACTCGATATGTCTCAAGACAATCCATACCCAAGATGACTTGAAAATTATTGACATCCAGGGGTATGAGATTAGCAACAAAGGTGTAACCTCCAAAAGATAACAAGCATCCGGGACAGAACTCAGTCAGAACTGTTGGTCCACCTAGTGGAACCCTCAACACTAACTCATCTACCAACCCTTGAGTTAACAAATCAAGTTCACCAACTAAAGAGCGTCGTATGAAAGAGTGAGTAGCACCCGGATCTTTCAAAACTGAAACTGGTATACTATTAAACAAAAGCATTTCTCCTGTAATGACTTGTGAAGAGATTATACCTTCCTGAGGTGTCAAAGAGAAGTAACGTGCTAAAGCTCTCCCTCTGACATGCCGTCCTCTCTGACCACTCCTGCCACTAGGCACTCCACCACCTCTGGAACCAGAAGCCACAGAAGAACTCGGAACATCATGGTACTGAGGTTGGAAAGCTTGTGATGCTGCTTGTTGAAGCTGAGGACATTCCCTTTTGAGGTGTCCTACTTGTCCGCAGACAAAACAACTTGGACTCCAACACCGACCAGAATGTGGTTTTCCACATTTGTCACATGGTGGTATCCCTTGTCCCTGGGGACCTGTCACTGACATTGACGACCCAGAAGACTGTCCACTAGCGGCACTGCCCCATCTCCCTGGGTTGTATCCCCCTCTGCCTCTAGAAGAAGTAACATCCTCAGATCTCTGTCTGCTGAAACAGCTAAAGCCATGCCCAAGTTTAGAAAAGAAACCTCTACCTCCACCTCTGTATCCACTACTAGACTGTCCTCTACTGAAATCTGCAGATCTCTTCTTAGACTCAGGCACCTTGTCAGCATTCACAGATTCTTCAACCTGTCTAGCAGCCTCAACAAACTCACCAAAATTCTCTCTGTTCCTCCTACTAGTAGCAGAAACTGTATGCCGAATTTCTGGCCTCAGCCCTTCTTGAAACCTTCTGCATCTTTCTATGTTATCAGGAACAAGCTGCAGACAGAAGTTCGCTAACCGGGTGAAAAGCGCTTCATACTCAGTAACTGTCATGTTCCCCTGCTTAATGTTCTGTAACTGCCTGATTTTCTCATTAATGAAAGTGGGTGGATAAAATTTAAGATGAAATTCTTCAGAGAAGTCTTGCCAAGAAAGCTCTGTACCTCTCCTCTTTTCCTCCACACCACGCCACCACAACTCTGAATCGCCTGTCAAAAGATAGACTGCATGATTAATCTTTTTCTCTTCTGAAAGCTCCATCAGGCGAAAGACCTTCTCTATCTGTCTCAACCACTCATCAGCCTCTGCTGGATCTGTAGTACCACTGAATTCTGTACCACCAAGCTTCTTCACAAGCTCATAAGATCGCATCAAATCCTTACTGCAAGTAGAAGTAGAAGCTCGCCTATCAACCTTATACCTCTCTCTGGTCTCCAGAAACATCCTGTACATACGGGATGCTTCATCCACATGGTCACCACCACCTGGACCCAAGTACAGTGGATCAGGGCCAACATGGCTCTCAGCCTGATCATCACGATCAAAGCCTCTTTCTGCCATCTGCAATGATATAACAGAATATTTCCTGTTAGAAAACTACAGATAGAAGAAAGACACCTAAACCTTAATCCTATTGGTCTCTTATCGTCCCCTGACTTGGACTCTGAGTAACTATGTACTCAACCTAAGCTCTGATACCAAAAGATGTCACACCCCGATCTCACACTAACCACTAATCATGAGATTAGGGCGCGACGGAGGGGTTAACCCACACAAGCCAAACCACTCATAACTTTTTAAAACATTTTAAAGACATTGAAATGATAACCAGATTTATGCTGTAAACTAAAGCTTAAACAAACTGCAGGAGCATTTCTATTAAACTGACTAAAAATATAAACAAGGTCTACATCATATTACATTGTTTGACATAAAATAAAGCATAACAGGTAATTTACATCTTTATACACATTCCACATACGCACTCTCTCTACCTCATCCACACCATGTTCCAAGGATCGAGGGGAAAGGACTAAGAGACCTCTAACTAAACTAACTACATATACCTTCTACAGACTAAGCGTTAGGATGAAAAGATCCTTCCGATTCCTGTTGCTGTTGTTGACCTGAAAATGTTTGAGTAGAGGGATGAGCCTACTCGCTCAGTGAATAGCATTTCATTTAGCTATCACTAAACAACTCATCAGATAGATAAAATTAAATAAATGATAAGTGCAGTACTAACAGGGCAGTTCTAATGTCATAGCAGTTTTATAGATAACAATCTCATTTCTAAGCAACATCAGATATTTTAACAAATAAACAATTATAGAGAATTGGCACAAAAGTTCAAATCTCTTAACACATTAAATTTACTGTGATCCTATATGATTACATATTTATAATATTATTATGCCCTAATCATATGCAGTGTACTCTGCATATAAAGATCCGTAGAGAACTACGATCCCACCGTACAAGACTTAGCGACACACCCGGGAAATGCTAAGTCTGACGCCAGCCCTGTTCTGCCACAGGACCACAGGCTCTCCGGCCCACAGGCTCTCCGGCCTCAATGCACTACTCCGAGTGCTCTAGACTCCTCCTCTAACCTGAGTACACAGGCGGAGAGTCTCACGGGGCTACCTCCATGACTCCGCACGGATCTTGTTGCAATAACCCCTATTTTCTCCAGTGCCACCGTGACTCCGCACGTATTATTGTTGAACACTGCCTCTCTGTCCTCGTGCCACCATGACTCCGCACGGTTAATGTTGCAACACGAGTTTCACCCCTAAGAAGCAGATCTCTCGAAGGGGTTCTACGGTGTTAGGGCACCTAAGTCTATTAACTGATTAACATATAAACATTTAAACAGGAATATCACATTTCAAACTTATTTCACATTCTAAATATCACTTGAAACCACATATATATCATTTGTCATCTTTAAACATAACTCAGTATCACTTATTCAGATTCAATGCTAAACAACCGTCTTTAATCAGCAAATACATGCAACTGTAATACATAAAAATTCCATCATTTTCATCAATCATACTACGTATTTCAAGTTTCAATGAATCTATCATACACTATTGTATGTGCTACACTGTTTAGGAGTTATACCAACTAATACTGAAGCAATTAAGCACTTAATATTGAGTTAAATAATGATTTCTGAATGAACTGCCACTCACAGCTCAGAAACTCGACCGATTGGTCGGAAACTCGACCGATCACTGCACAACTCGACCGATCAGCTACAAACTCGACCGATCAACCTGTTGTTCGGTTCCTGCTCAAGAAAACTCGACCGAATCACATATAACTCGACCGAACGGCGAACAGACTGAAAACCTAAACCGGCCTGCTGATGTCGATTTCACTCGAATCAGCAGACAAGACTATGGATTTGTGCAGCAAATCACCTGCAAAAGATGCGTACACCCACGAACTAACTATAGGAGAGGAGAAGAACGAACTAGGGCTGCTCTTCGCGCCCTTTCTTTCTCCTAGCCGCCGCTGCTGCTAGCGCAGCTCCTGCTGCAAGCGTAGCTCTGGCTACTACTGGTTCAGCTGGCGAAGAAAAACGGTGAGGCGAGGATGGAGGGCCGCAGCTGCTGGCCGGAACCAAGCTAGGGCTCCAAATCGTCTTATCTCCCTGGTCTTTCTCTCTTTCCCTCTCACGCGAAGAAGAGAAGAAACGCTCTGCGTTTCTCTCATTTCTGATAAATGAAACGAGTAAAGGGGAAAGAAAAAATAAGAAGGAAAAACCTAGGGACCAAAACGTAAAGTCCGAGAACTTTTAAAAACTACAAACAGGTCCCTAAAGCCCAAAAACATACAACTTTTGGCTCGAAAGTCGGTTTCAGACGATTTCTCTGGCAACGCCTCAAGCGTAAGATCTTACACGTTTTAAGGGCTAGGATTCACACTACGTACATATCATATTTGTTTTAAACGTTATTAACAAAAGCAAGCTTATAACTTAGCAAAGCAGCTAAACACATGCTTAGCAGCATACTTACAGGGTAAGCTCAACACGGGTCGTAACAGTGATGTTATGTGAAACCCTAATTCAGGGTAATGTTATGAGAAACCCTAATATAGGGTGATGTTATGTGAAACTTTAATACAGGGTGATGCTATGTGAAACCCTAATATAGGGTGATGTTATGAGAAACCCTAATACAGGGTGAGGTTATGTGAAACCCTAATTGATAATGATGTTATGTGAAACCCTAATGTAGGGTGATGTTATGATAAATCCTATTTGACAAAGATGGGAAACCCTAACCCTAATGAAGGAATAGTGATGTTATCTTTGTATTGCATAATGTTGATATGTAATTGATATGGTTGTTATCAAGTATACTAACCATGCAGGTATCATGAGATGATGAGCATAACCAGGTATGAACTATGATGTTAATGGGCCTTGTGAGCCATTATTTTATTTGTTGCCTAATGAGAGGTGACAAGAAATTGAATATGCCTGGTGAACTATGTGAGATGCTTGTGTAACAAGTATCATGAATACCTTGGTCAGATGACCTGGAGGTAATAGTTACCTGATAAGTGGTAACCATGTTAAGTGATGAACTAAGGGTTTGAATACCCATATTCAATAAACATGATGATGGTGTTGTTGAGGGGTGTGAATTCCCAGTAATGAGATCAGGAATTAAGATACCAATGTTTTATAAAGTTTTGAAAAGTACTTGATAGATGTATTACACTTTCCCTTGTAGTATTTGTCATAATAATTCCTATTTGAAATCTTGATTGATGCTAAAAGAATATGGTAATACATTTAATTAATCAAGTGGAATCCTATCATGTAGTGCCCTGACCATAGATCCTTCAGCGTCAGGATTTGTTGAATGGTGAAATGGGTTGCTCCGTGGCATAACCCGGAGGGCATATTTTTGAATATGCGATGGTGATTGGGTGCAATATCCTTACACCTCATAGAATGACTGCAGGCCATATCCTATGCACATGAATGGTTACAGACCATATTCCAATAAGAGTATGGCTATAGGCCATGACTCCACAATACCAGGAATTGGCTACGGGCCATATCCTGAAGAGAGTATATGCTACGGGCTATAACTCTGTAGAAAAGTTGCTATTATACCTTGGAAAGCTATTTAGCAGAGACACTAGATGTCTTGCATGTGGTCTCACACTGACCGAGATAGATGAGGTCATGGAGTCCGACTCTTCCATTGACCTAGGTATGGAACCGATGCTTTACACCGTCGTGGTCAGTTGGAGTATGAGTGGTATACCTCAACTCCTCAGGGCATAAGTGTGATTGTAAAATGTAATCGGCCGTGTAGCATATTTGCTTAAGGACAAATTATAGAAATCATTGGTTGATGTTACATTGTTTATGGTATCCTAAATGGATAGATATTATACATGTTCTTCATATTCCTTATTAAAATAAATAGATGATTTACTACTTTATCATTCATAACTGTAATGCTTTAAAAATATGATATTGCTCTATTATACTTAATAATGATTAAATCATGCTGTTTAATAGAGATTCCTCTATTCAGTTCATTATTGTTTATCTGCAATAATAATGTTTCTGGTAGAGAGTTATATCTCTCGTTGGGGCAATTTCAATTATCTCACCCCCGTGGAATCCAACATTTTTAGGTGGACGAGGACGAGGAGGTAGAACCCATACAGCAGGGGAAGGACAACAACATCAGGGACAATAGTAACATCCTAGGTGGGGATACTGACTGCCGTGTCTTGTAGATAAGAGTCCTATGTGTCGTCTCTGTACTCTCAGGTCCTTGGAGTCAGTAGTTAGTGCTTTTATGATCGATCTGAGATTTTGGGCATTTAATGCCTCGAGGTTTTATGTTGCTTATGTGTAGATTTAACAGAGCAACTGTTGTATGTAATCCTGGAGAAGAGAAGGTACATGGTATGTACTTTGAGAACCAGAATGTATATATAATATTTTGGTTCTTGTTATAAGAGTTTCCTGGAAATGGATCTATTTGTAAATGGTTTTAATTTTTAGTGATTTTTTTTAATCCACTGCTAATGTTTTCTTCCGCATTTATCATTATCTGATGTTTGGGGTCTGTCGTCATAGTAACAATGTGACATAATGTTGTTATGTTTTAGAACTTGGTTGCCTCAACAATCCACTTAAAATATACTAATTAATTACAGTGGAACATGTAATGTAGTTTTCCCTGGCCATAGATCCATCATCGTCAGTAGAAGGTGATGGTGAAATAGGGTTATCCTGCGGGATTACCTGGAGTGTATATTGTTGAATATGCAGGGTTTCTCCTAGCCGAAAATAGGAGGATTAGAGTGCAACTGCGGTTGTGAACTCAAGATGTGTATAATAGCATGGTGATCAGTCCCATGGCTCAGTGTGAAGGAGCATGAATGCGTTCATGGCTCGGGAGCACGGTGAATAGGCCCGTGGGTAATGATAAAAGGGTAGCCTGCAGAGCGAACCTTGTGGCTGAGGCCACTCAAGCAAGAGACTGCGGTCCTGCTTTGGTTTTCGTACATTAACCATGAAGAGGTGAGGTCATGGAGTCTGGCTCTCCCAATGACCGTGTATGTCACCAGTTTTGGGCTTCGTAGCTAAAGGTTGGATTTGAGCAGGACAACTCACTTCCTCATGGCATAATAAATCGTAATCTGACCGCATAGAATATATTGCTTAAGGCAAAACATGAAACATTGATTGAGGCCTTGGTTATATAGATGATCTAGTTATACCTTACAGTTATCTATATGATCCTTATACTTTGTGATAAGTTCTTATAAAGCTTATCTTGTCAATCATGTTCCATAAAGAAATACTTGGTTATATGCCTCTTGGATATCTGGTAAGATTGTTAATTAAATAATTTCTGCTCAGGATGCTGCTCTTATGATCTGCTGATATCAGTTATCTGCTTTACCTACTTTTCTTGAAGTTTTATAGTTTCGGCGGGGAGTTATGTTTCTCGTTGGGACTGTGTGTCTCACCCCGTTGGTTTACAACCTTTTTAGTTTATCGTGCTAGATGTGGTGGTCGTCGTGAGGTTTTGGCCGAGCAATAAGAAGAGCAGTAGGAGGCGGGATATGGATATGTTGTTGTTTTGGTCATTTTATAGTAGAGTCTTAGAGTCATCCCTATACTCTCAGGTCTTCGGAGCTGTTTCAACAATGTTTTACGATGTTTAGCTGATGTAGCTTTATATATCCTGCTATGGCCTGATGTGGCCCGTTATGTATGTATAAACAGGTGATGAACTCTTATGCTGACAGGACAAATGGCTCCTATAAGCTGTGGACATATATCGAGGCTTGTAAATATTTATATAACATGTTTCCTTGTAGGATGAGGATCTGGATGTAATAGTTTTCTTTTATCTATTTTCCACAATCAGTTTTAATTAACCCGTGTTTTCAGTAATATGTGGATTATGGTGTTTTCACACATTTTCACATGGCATTTCATTGTCTGTGTGATAGAGGGATGTCACAATAGGTTTGGTATCAGAGCTCTAGGTTTGCTGAGTCTACAGGGATCTAGGACTAGGGTTGTGTCTGTTCTTGTGAGTTTTCCAGATTGTCTTACAATAATCTTCTGTCCTAAACGGAAGATAAAGCTTAAATATGTCTAGAAATCGTGAAGAACATGCTGTCGAGAGCAGTGATGCTGCATCAGTTGATGGAGCAAGAGTCCAGGCACATGAAGATTGGGTGCCTGATGTCCCCCAACTTGACCCAACCATTCTTGAAAATCCTGCCTATCAACAGCTTATGAGGCAGTTAATGGCTATGATGGATCACATGGTGGATAGATTGCCCGTGCCTCTGCCAAAAGTACAGGCTCCCCATGGTGAATTTTTAGGCATTGGGAAGACCTTTGAGCGGCTTCGCTGAGTCGGAGCTTCAGATTATGCTGGAACGGCTGATCCAACGGATGCAGATCTGTGGCTGACATGTCTTGAGAAGGCCTTTCGGATCCTCCACATCCCGAAGTAGACAAAGTCAAGCACATTGTCTACCTTATGAAGGGTAGTACTAGACACTGGTGGGCCATCGAAGAGGAGAAGCGGCCTGGTGAGGTGATCTGTTGGGAGGTTTTCCGACGGGAGTTTGTGAGTCGATACTTCCCGAAGACGTATCTAGATGAGAAGATCAACCAGTTTGAGCATCTACGCCAAGGTTACATGAGCATCACCAAGTATGAGGCCAAGTTTATGGACCTGTTGAGGTTTTTTCCTCACATAGTGACGATAGATGATGAGAGAATCAGACGGTTTGAGAAAGGTCTGAGTGTCGAGCTGTCGACACCTGTTGCTGCTTTAGAAAATCGGGAGTGGTTTGCCACATTTGTGGAGTCTGTCTAAAGGATTGAATGGTCAGTTCGAGAGAAGAGAGAGACTACGACCAAGAAAAGGCATGATCAGTTTCAGAAATAGAGGTTTGATAGCAACAAGAAGCTAAGGTTTTCAACACCTTCTGTGATACAAGGTTCCAGTGCGCCGTCACAATGGTCCCCGAGTAAGGGAAGATGGCGTGGATTTTCACCATCCAGATCTTACAGAACATCTTCAGTAGCAGTGACAGGGCCATCTAGGTCACAGTTAAGGGACAGGTCATGCTATCTCTGTGGACAGACCAAGCATTTGAGGTCAAATTGCCCAAGGAAAGATGTCGAAGTGACGCAACAGCCGAGGCAAAATCAACACGGATCAAATAGACAACAATCTAGTGGTAACAGAGGGCAAGGAAACGGTCAAGCATCACAAGCGGGATCATCTTCTCAAGGAAGCAAAGGACGTGGACAGCAAGAAACGGCTCGATTCTATGCTATGAGTTAGCCAGAGGCGATAGGCAACCCGCGAGTGGTGGCAGGTCAGATGGAGTTATTTCATTCTGATTTGTCTTCTTCTTTCCTTATATCTATTTTGGTTGACCCGGGTGCTATGCACTCTTTTATTGCTCATAGTGTGCTTGATAGTTGTCTTTTACATGTAAGTTGTAAGAAGGATAGCTTGTTGTTAGAAACCCCTTTTGACGGTTCCTTAATGCTTCGAGAGGAGTGTCCATCTTGTGTTTTATCTTTTTTGGGACTCAGTATACAAGTGGATCTTATACCACTTGATATGCATGGATTCGATGTGATCCTTGGGATGGATACCTTAGAAAAGTATAAGGTTGTGTTGGACTGTGGTTCCAAGCAAGAAATGCTTGATGACGATAGTGAGAAGTGGATCTTCCAAGGAGATACGAAGATTCTTCCGACATGTTTGGTGTCAGCTATGGTGGAAGAGAAGTTGTTGTGGCAAGGATGTAAGGCGTTCTCAGCTCACGTTGTGGATACCAAGGTAAAAGGTCCTATCCTTGAGGAGGTTCCTGTTATCTGAGAGTTTGTGGATGTGTTTCTCGATGAGTTCCCCGATGTTCCCCCACCTCGAGAGATTGACTTTGAGATCAATTTGGTGCCAGGAACACAACCAGTTGCTCAGACACCATACATGATGGTTCCAGCTAAGATGGCAGAGATGAAGAAGCAGTTACAGGAGTTGTTGGATAAAGGTTTCATCAGATCGAGCATGTCTCCGTGGGGTGCTCCAGTCTTGTTCGTAAAGAAGAAGGATAGATCGATGCATTTGTGCATAGATTACCAACAATTGAACAAAGTCACAATCAAGAACATGTATCCTTTACCAAGGATAGATGATCTCTTTGATCAGTTGCATGGTGTTATAGTGTTCTCAAAGATCGATCTACGGTCTTGATATCATCATTTGAGGATTAAGGCGGATGACATACCAAAGTTAGCTTTTAGGACGAGGTATGGTCACTTTGAGTTTGTGGTTATGTCGTTCGGGCTAACCAATGCACTTGCTGCTTTCATGGATCTGATGAATAGAGTGTTCCGTCCGTTTCTAGATCAATTTGTCATGGTATTTATAGTTGACATCCTGATCTATAGTTGGGACAGTCAAGAGCATGAACAACATCTTTGACGAGCTTTGACTCTTCTTTGCCAACATCAGTTGTATACCAAGTGTGGTAAGTGCAAGTTCTGGTTGAAAGAAGTGACTTTCTTAGGTCATGTGATATCTGTAGAAGGAGTCAGAGTGGACCCCAAGAAGGTGGAGTCAGTTGCAGAACGGGAGCAACTAAAGATGCCGACTGAAGTTCATATTTTTTTGGGTTTAGCAGGATACTACTAGAGGTTTATAAAGGACTTCAGCTTGATCACATTACCATTGACAAAGTTGACCAGGAAGGATGTACCTTTTGTTTGGGATGATCATTGTCAACAAGGTTTCCAAAGTTTGAAGGAAAAATTGACTAGTGCTCCAGTGTTGGTGCTGCCAGAGCATGGGAAAGGCTATGTTGTTTTCTGCGATGCTTCAAAGAAAGGCTTAGGATGTGTGCTGATGCAGGAAGATCATGTGGTTGCTTTTACTTCGTGACAACTTAAGAAACATGAGGAGAATTATCCGACACATGATTTGGAGTTGGCGGCGGTGCGTTAAAGATTTAGAGACACTATCTTTATGGGGAAGTGTGTCAGATCTTTACAGATCATAAGAACTTGAAGTACATCTTCTCGTAGAATGAGCTAAACATGCGACAGCGTCACTGGATGGAGCTGATCAATGATTACGATTGCACCATTGAGTATCATCTTGGTAAGGCGAACGTGGTAGCTGATGCGCTTAGCAGGAAGTCTTCTTCTATTCCTATGAAGAAGGTACAATTGAGCTCCTTGGTATGCCATAGGCGGGATATGTTTGTCTCTTTGCGGCAGATGAATGTACGGTTGGAAGTCTCCTTGTTGGCACAAATGCAAGTAAAGCCTACATTGAGATAGCAGATCAAATACACACAGCAGGCAGATGCTTCAGTTCAGTTAATCATATCAGATTTTGGCAGCAAAAAGTGGGATGGGTTCCATGAGTCCGAGGATGGACTAGTTTGCTATCATGGTAGGATGGTGGTCCCCAATGTAGATGATTTGAAGAGGTTAGTGCTCGAGGAAGCACACACATCGATGTATTCCACGCATCCAGGTGTCACCAAGATGTATCATAATCTAAAGGACTTGTATTGGTGGCTTGGCTTGAAGAGAGATGTAGCCGAGTTTGTGTCTAGGTGTGCGGTATGGCAGTAGGTTAAGGCTGAGCATCAGAAGCCAGAAGGTACGTTACAAACCATGCCGATACCACAGTGGAAATGGGATCATATAACCATGGATTTCATAGTTGGTCTACCGAGGACAACTAAGAATCATGATTCCATTTGGGTGATAGTGGACATATTGAAAAAGTCTGCTCATTTCATACTTGTAAAGACAACGTATACAATAGAGAAGCTTGCTCATGTGTATGTACATGAGATAGTACGTTTGCACGGTGTGCCCGCAATGATAGTCTCTGACATAGGTCCCCAGTTCACGAGTCATTTTTGGGAATAGTTGCATAAAGCGTTGAGAACGCAGTTGAGGTTCAATATTGCTTTCCACCTGCAGACAGATGGATAGTCTGAAAGGACTATTCAAACTTTGGAGGATCTTCTCCGAGCATGTGTTCTGTAGTTCCTAGGTAGTTGGGATGTGGATCTCAGTTTGATAGAGTTTTCCTAAAACAATAGTTACCAGCAGAGCATCAACATGGCTCCTTATGGGGCTTTATATGGTAGGAAGTGCAGATCTCCTCTATGTTGGTATGAGTCTGGTGAGTATCATCTTTTGGGTCCTGAGTTAGTGCAGTAGACAATAGAGAAGATCAAAGTGATACAACAATAGTTGAAAGTGGCACAGGACAGACAAAAGTAGAACGTACATAATCGCCGACGACCTTTAGAGTTCCAGGTGGAAGACAAAGTGTGTCTCAAGGTCTCACCATGGAAAGGCGTGCTAAGGTTTGTCTAGAAAGGCAAGTTGGCACCCAGGTATATGGGACCATATCCTGTAATAGCACGTGTTGGCAAGGTAGCTTACAAGTTAGAACTATCGCCAGAGTTGCACAGGTTACATCCAGTGTTCCATGTCAGTATGCTGAAGAAAAGTCATCCATACATAGGGACAGTGATACAACCAGTTGAGGTTGAGCTTGATGAAGATGTGACCTACGAGGAAGGTCCAGTGATGATTCTTGATAGAAGAGTGAAGAAGTTGAAGAGGAAGGACCTGATGCTTGTAAAGGTTCTTTGGCATCATCGTGGCATTGAGGAAGCCACGTGGGAGATCGTGGAAGAGATGAGGAGGAAGTATCTCTCGCTTTTCTCTTCAGATTTCGAGGGCAAAATCCCTTTGTAAAGGTTTATGGCTTGTAAGGACCCTAACCTTCATTTTGGGTTTACCCTGTTTGCTTTGCCAAAACCTTGTGTTTAGATGCTTGCTAATCACCTGAGGATGTGATTAGGGTTTGTTGTAATTTGTTGAGAGTTGGAGGTACAACTTGCAAATTACCCAAGTTTTAGGGTTGATGTGCAAGTTTGTCACATTGAGAGATGTTTTCTCTCTCCTTGCATCCTCTAGGGTTGAGAGGATGAGTTGGGCTTGTTGCTTGAGTAGTTTCGGGCCTTGATGAGCTTTGATGGGCCTTGCTTTGCTTTTCTTTGCCTTGATAAGGTTTGTATCATGCATAGGAGAGCTTGAAGCTCTATGTCACCCAGGGCTGTGTCGCCCAGGAGTGTGTCTACCAGTGGGGTGTGTTGCCCATGTGACCACCTTGACCTTGCCTTGGTTGTGTCACCATACCTTGGATAAGTGGCCAACCTTTGTTAGTTGGTGGCATGGCATGAGCATGTGGTTTATCAAGGTGGCATGGCTTTGGACAAGTGGTGCCTTAGACATGCACATGTGGAGAAACACCAAGGTGGGCACCCCATAGACCCTCTTGTATATATACAAGCCTCTCTTTAGTTGCTCCTTTCTCCTTTGGTGGCCGATACACCTTCCCTTGGTAAGAGCAAGCTTGGTGGCCGATCCCCTTGGTGGAGTCTCCTTCTTCTTCTTCCTCTAGGTGGTGGCCGAACCCTAGAAGGGTCTTGCTTCCTTGGTAAGCATCTCCTCTCTCTCCTTAGCACCTTCTTCTCCTTCTTTCTTGTTCTTCAGTCATGGTGGTTATGAGCTTTGCTTCTCTTCTTGTGGTGGCTGAAGGTGGGGTGCTTTGGAGCTAAGAGCTTAAAGCTTGGTGCTTGGATCTTTGGAGTTTGAGGAGCATGCTTGAGGCAGGTTACATAACTTCTTACCCTAGCTATACTACCTTCCCTTTTATGTTGCATGTTCATATATGATCTTGATCGGCCTTGCATCTTGTTGGATATGTTTCTTTCCCTAGTTTGTACCTTTAATCTTATTGAATATATGATGGATGTGATGTTAATGGTTTTGTGACCTTGGACCTTGTTGGCCGAACCTATGGTTTATGATTTCCTTTAGGGCAATACCCCTTTCTCTCTTTGGTTTTGAGAAGTTAGTTTGAGCTCTAGTGGCCTAGGAAAAACCCCTCTCACTTGGTTTTTGAGAGGTGAGTCTATTCTCTAGTTGCTTGGACAACACCCTTCCCTCACCATGGATTTGAGAGGTGAGCCTTTGGTTGTTGATGATCTAGTTGAGGATGGAGTGTTGCCTGATATATGATGGAGGTTGTGCAAAACCTCTCTCTCTTGGTTGTTGAGAGGTGAGCCAACTCTCTTTATCGATTAGGGTTTGATGATGTTGTTCTTGAGGTTGAAGATGACCAAACCAATGTGGTTCTTGTGCCCTTGAATGAAACCTTTTTTGGTGCTTTGCACGATACCTCTCATCTAGGATTTGTCTTGGATGATATGATTAGTTGGGTTGTGTTAACCTTGTTGTCTGATATGGTGCTTGGGTGATGAACCCTAGATAGATGCCTTAGTGGTGACTGATATGTTGTGCCTACCTTAGTTGGATGATAGGCTCCTGAGCTCCATGGTAGGTGACCGACATGTGATGCCCACATGCTGCCCGATATCATCCACCCTAGAGTTTTGGAAGTGTGTATGTGTGCCTAGCTTGGGGCAACACCAGGGTCAAGTGTCTAACCGATACCCCATATGGAGGTGTGTTACCCTTTGACCGATCTGCCTTGCCCATGACATGTCTCCTTTTGGTCGATAGCTTGGATAGATCTAGAGTTAAGAGCCAAGTCGATACATGTGTTGAGCATGGATGGTGCTTTGGACGATACAAGTTGAAGGGCTGAGTCTTGGCTGATATGTGGACCAAAACCCTAGTTGGATGATAGGGTGTCTTGGGCAACATGGTGGAGGGCATTAGAATCCCTTGGGTGTTATGAAGAGCTTGTTGGGCGTTAGGGTTTGCTCTTGGCCGACATGACCTTGGGCTTCATGGCCTTGGACGATATGGCCATAGACGATATGGTGATGAGGATGGCCGATAAGTAACCCTAACCCTAGTGGCCAATAGATGAGTGTGTCCTTGTACTCTATACACTCCTTGGATCAGGTTGCATGATACTGGTCCTGGTATACTCGTGACCCTTGAACAAGTGTGCATGACATGATGATGTGATGAGGGGCGATATGTGTGGCTAAGTGCCCTAGCCGATAGGATTTTTAGTGTGGGATGTTACCTTGCCCAATATCCCTTTGGGTGAGGGATGGTGCTACCTACCACACCTATAGTAAAGGTAGATTGTACCTTCGGTGAGGGTTATGCTTAACAGGAAAACCTAAGTTGATGATCTGTTATCTTGAAAACCGCACCTATGTTGATAATGTAATATGGATGATAGGTTGTGAACCGTGATATGTTTGATACTTAAAGATGATGCTACATAATAAGATAAGACACATTTTTATGTTATAAGATAAGGGCATAGTGGATGCTCATGGTCTGATAACATTAATGTAATTTGTCTACAGATATAGCTTTGTGCTTCATGTAGCTATGATCATGGATGTTGTTCCAATCAACCCTAATAGCATGATAATCATAAAGATTTATGTTTGGTGATTCAGTTAACTCTCTTGATTTGCATACTAACCATGTAGGTGAATCAAGTGAATTCATATCCAAGTAAGAGCTATGAGGAATATGTGTTTTGAATAACAATGAATGATGATAATCCATGTTGATAAGGTAACATGTATCACCAGTATGATGTGAAAGGTCTGTTGACTTGATGAAGGCTGAGTGCCTAGTTGAGGTGTTATCCTCTGATGTTGAGATAAGGGATTGCTATCCCATGGTGATGATGTAAGCCTTGAGAGGCAGTAGCATTCAGTGATGAGGGATTGAGATCCCATGGTCATGTGATGATGACAGTAACAATGTGACATAATGCTGTTATGTTTTATAACTTGGTTGCCTCAACAATCCACTTAAAATATACTAATTAATTACAGTGGAACATATCATGTAGTTTGCCCTGGCCATAGATCCATCATCGTCAGTAGCAGGTGATGGTGAAACAAGTTTATCCTGCGGGATTACCTAGAGCGCATATTGTTGAATATGCAGGGTTTCTCCCAGCCAAAAATAGGAGGATTAGAGTGCAACTGCGGTTGTGAACTCAAGATGTGTATAAGAGCATGGTGATCAGGCCCATGGCTCAATGTGAAGGAGCATGAATGCATTCATGGCTCGGGAGCACGGTGAATAGGCCCGTGGCTCA
This sequence comes from Alisma plantago-aquatica, assembly GCA_963693085.1. Classification (NCBI taxonomy): domain Eukaryota; kingdom Viridiplantae; phylum Streptophyta; class Magnoliopsida; order Alismatales; family Alismataceae; genus Alisma; species Alisma plantago-aquatica. The sequence goes on along the minus strand of OY856412.1, from coordinate 806,936,894 downwards.
TAATAAAAGGGTAGCCTGTAGAGCTAACCCTGTGGCTGAGGCCACTCAAGCAAGAGATTGTGGTCCTGCTTTGGTTTTCGTACATTAACCATGAAGAGGTGATGTCATGGAGTCTGGCTCTCCCAATAACCTTGTATGGCACCAGTTTTGGGCTTTGCAGCCAAAGGTTGTATTTGAGTGGGACGACTCACTTCCTCATGGCATAATAAATCATAATCCAGCCGTATAGAATATATTGTTTAAGGCAAAACACGAAACATTGATTGAGGACTTGCTTATATAGCTGATCTAGTTATAACTTGCAGTTATCTGTATGATCCTTATACTTTGTGATAAGTTCTTATAAAGCTTATCTTTTCAATCATGTTCCATAAAGAAATACTTGGTTATATGCCTTCTGGATATCTGGTAAGATTGTTAATTAAATAAGTTCTGCTCAAGATGCTGCTCTTATGATCTGCTGATATCAGTTATCTGCTTTACCTACTTTTCCTGAAGTTTTATATTTTCAGCGGGGAGTTATGTTTCTCGCTGGGACTGTGTGTCTCACCCCGTTGGTTTACAACCTTTTTAGGTGATCGTTCTAGATGTGGTGGTGGTCGTGAGGTTGCGTCCGAGCAGTAAGAAGAGCAGTAGGAGGCAAGAGATGGATATGCTGCTGTTTTGGTCATTTTGTAGTAGATTCTTAGAGTCATCCCAGTACTCTCAGGTCCTTAGAGGTGTTTCAATGATGTTTTATGATGTTTAGCTGATGTAGCTTTGTATATCCTACTGTTGGCCTGATGTGGCCCGTTATGTATGTATAAACAGGTGATGAACTCTTGTGCTGACAGGGTAGATGGATCCTATAAGCTATGGACATATATTAAGGCTTGTAAATATTTATATAACATGCTTCTTTGTAGGATGAGGATCTAGATGTAATAGTTTTCTTTTATCTATATTCCGCAATCGGTTTTAATTAACCCATGTTTTCAATAATATGTGGATTATGGTGTTTCCGCACGTTTTCACGTGACATTTCATTGTCTGTGTGATAGCGGGATGTCACACCGCAGAGGCAAAACCTATATTATTACCATCACACTTCCACAAGGTATACGACACACCAGATGGAGGCGCAACCTATGCTTAGTCAAACAAGTTTTTAATGTGTATTGCTATTAGAAAGCATCTTCGACTTAATATGTTTGATTGAGGGTGTATATATATATATATAGAGTCAGGCTAGTGTACACTCGAGTGTACCAGAGGCACCGTACACCTCAATCATTTTTGAAGATGCAATAAATTTTTGAAAAATCTAAACCGTTGATCTTCTTAATTATCATAAGAACATACTATATAATAAATTTTAGCTCTTTTGAACACTTATAGGTCGTGCATCTAAAGGGGGCAAAAATCATGTATTTCAAATTAGTTTTGTGCATTGATTTTGTTGTCCTTGGATGAGTGACTTACACTCATACAAATGAGTTCAAATTTTGTATGTGGCCTATTATTATTGTAACCATGAAGATCAATAGATTAGATTTTGGAAAAACATGGTCTAGATAAGCAAACACCATTGGGGTGTACGGCGTGATATGTACACTCGAGTGTATTCTAGCCTAACTCTCTCTCTCTCTCTCTATATATATATATATATATATATATATATATATATATATATTGTATCCAATCATCACATATATAATATGTATCATATATATGTGATATCCCACAATGTAAACATGCAATATAAATAAAAAGTGATAGTTATGGCCATGTTTACTAGTAATTCCTTGGAGCCACAAGGAATTACTACCACCTAGGTCAATCATCACATCACATGTATGAACCTTCTATTGGTGTAGACATGTGCTTGCCAATCAGGTTAGATTGGTTCAACCCTTCAACCAGTCATCTTTCCTCTTGGCCGATCGGTTGGTCCTCCTGCCAATCGATGTCTAGACTCCTTCCAAATAGTTTGTTGGGCCTTCTTTGGCAGTTGCCTGGCCTCCTATCCAACCGATGTCTGAACTACTTCCAAACGGTCAATTGGGTCCACCAAGAGGTCATTTGGTTCCATTGCTCTGTCCTCCTTGGTCCTCTAGACGGCCAGATCATCTCACAAACTATTCATCTCACTTGGTGATGAACGTCTTTCTAAGAAAAGAAACTATCCTATTGCTACTTTATTACATTTCATAAGAGAATCATCGAGTTACATTCTAGGGTAGCAAAGGTAGGAAAGCATTAACTTTACATTGGGAAGAGGGAGGTAGAGGCTCGGTACACAAACTGAGATAAACATGAACCAAACCATCCAACCACACACAGATATAGGGTATTGGCCATAACCACGCTACACATCCACCATCAAAATTGTTTTTAGGGAGACACATGTAAATTGCATATATATCACACACACAAACATATATATATATATATATATATATATATATATATATATATATTAGTTTGGGATATGTGGTCTTTGATAGGATACACATATGAGACAATTTAATTATTTGCATCATATGTAATAAATAAATGATTAAACCAAAAATTAGATCATATCAATTATCCTAAAACTTAGTAAATTGACGTGGCTCTGATACCACTATTGGGAAATACAGGCACAAAGTATAGCAGTAGAAACATAAAAAGTTATCTATCTGTATTCCAGTAACAACAAGATCACATCAACTACTATGAAATAAGAAGGATGGTTTAGCGAATTATACCTGGTCCTAGAGAAAGTCCAACGACAACAACTCACTTCAAATCAACTGTGAACAAGTTACTCTTGGACGGTGTTTGTGCAACTCCTAGTCTTCACCACGAACAACAAATACGACATCTTCTGCAACGTCTCTGTGGTCTCAACACAGATTGCAGGTTGTAGTTGTCCACCTATAAGTAGCCAAAGTACTCCTGCCTCTAGAGTAGTCCACACAGACCAATTAGAAATCATGTCGTTCAATAAGAACGGATAGGAAGGAGTTGTCCCTCCCATTGGTATACTAGTCACCAACTTGCTCTCCCACAATGACAACTCTTAGTTATTCTCTCCCATGGCCATCCCTCCCTAGCCAGATAGGACTTGCCTGGGCTCTCTCGGTTACCACAACCAAAGAGGACAACAATTTTCAGAGCAACTGATTCTTAGTTGATGTTGTTGTGCTCTGGGAAGCCCCCAATACATGTCTATTTATAGGCAGGGTTTGGTCCAGGGTTCCCAATATGTACAAGACTGTGTGGGAGTGGAAGGGACCGGAAGATCTTGAAGTTTTGCAATCTACGATAGCTGAAACAACCGTCTAGTGACCTAGATAGTCGTATTGCACTGCCAGACGACCGTCTGACAGTTTCCCAATCCCACACAAATTTGGCAACTTCAATCCCAATTAATATCACATATTAATTTCCTTACACCCCAAGTAATGTGAAATTGAAACAATTTGGGAAACATCTACAATGTTTGTTTGGCCCAACCAAACCATCTCACCCAAGTGAGACACTCGTCTCACTCACCCATACGGTCGTCTGGTGAGTTTGAAATGAGTCGGTCAGTTCAATCACATTGAACAGGTCGATTTAAGGGTAGAACTTAGCCAATTCAAACTCTGATTAGCATGACAACCCAAACGACCATCACAACACTTGAGATGCCTATCTGGCTTCCCAAATGGCCATCTCAACACTTGAGATGGTCATTTGGCAATTCAGTCAGCCAATCTATCGATCTGTTGCATGAATTGAATACCTAAACACTTTAATAATTAGTCCAATCATCATTCAAGATAAACACCTCTTCTAGATGAGTTTCTTTGTGTGTGACCCTATAGGTCTCATATCATGTTAGTAGTGAATATCCATAACTAGCTTATGACATCACAAGTAAGGAGTAGTGCCTAGTCGCTCATTAGTGCTACCCAAGTGAATTAAAAGTTGGAGAACAACTTCAGCCTACAATATGTGTAAGGTGTTGCAATGATTGTATAATTCCTTTGTCTCTGATATCCAGAGTGAACTCGAGGCATGGACTCATCATCCTCTCAAATGTTCATCTCATGTTTCTTGAACCAAGAGCAGACTATATGAGATAATGTTACTTGAGATGGCCATTTGGGAATTCAGTCAGCCAATCTATCGATCTGTTGCATGAATTGAATACCTAAACACTTTAATAATTAGTCCAATCATCATTCAAGATAAACACCTCTTCTAGATGAGTTTCTTTGTGTGTGACCCTATAGGTCTCATATCATGTTAGTAGTGAATATCCATAACTAGCTTATGACATCACAAGTAAGGAGTAGTGCCTAGTCGCTCATTAGTGCTACCCAAGTGAATTAAAAGTTGGAGAACAACTTCAGCCTACAATATGTGTAAGGTGTTGCAATGATTGTATAATTCCTTTGTCTCTGATATCCAGAGTGAACTCGAGGCATGGACTCATCATCCTCTCAAATGTTCATCTCATGTTTCTTGAACCAAGAGCAGACTATATGAGATAATGTTACCTCAATATCATATATTGATTCACATGTGCATGCACATACATTTCTCAGTCTTACTCATCAAGTGTCCAGGATATCATACTCCAGTAAGAAGGACATATCCCATATCTATCCCTCATAGTATATCCCCATGTGTCAAAGTCACCCAATCATCACCTTTATAACAACCCATGTTTTAGGATTGCATTTGATGATGTCAAAGTACACCCAACGACATGTGATGAGTGCAATGATTTCATGTCTAAGAATCACAATCACCACCTTCACTATAAGAGACGACTATGACCACCAATTATGGTTTCCATGTGTCACTCTCAAGGTGAGTCTATTCGATACACTGTTCCCTAACACGTATCTGTGTGCTTGGTTTGATATTGCCATATCATGACTAATGAGATTCTATCATCAGCCAACCCACACTCTAGTCTTGTGTATTGTTGGTGTCTATCTACCTTCCACAGTAACAACCGCAAGGACATAATAAAAATGTACATATTCTTAGCATTTTTATCATCTCATTCTTCCAAGTCACGTACTAGAAGACATATGTCATTGAGTATTGTCATTCTTTAGACATTCATAATATTTCCTCATTATCGCATAACTGAGTGAAACAGAACGAGTTAGAAGCTTACCTCTATAAGTATTAATCAAATCCTTTATGGTACACGCCATGTCAATCATCACATGATTGGCTCTTTGGGCATATCTTACCAACAGACTATTACAAAAAAAATCTCTAGTTGCCATGGTTAAGTTCATCAAGATCTTTCTTGTGATTGTAGTTTATTATGACTATGAGATTTTGTAGATGGATGTTAAAACTGCATTCCTTAATAGGAATCTACTTGAGGATGTGTGCATGACACAACCCGAAGGTTTTATAAATCCAAAGGATGTAAATAAAGTCTATATGCTACAAAGGTCAATCTATGGATTGGAGCAAGCATCTTGGAGCTGAAATCTTCGATTTGACGAATGAGTCAAAGAGTTTGGCTTTAGTCAAAATGAAGATGAACCATATCATTACAAGAAGGTTAGTGGGAGCATGATTGTATTCCTCATATTGTATGTAGATGACATACTATTGACGGGGAATGACATCCCTACTTTAAAATGGTAAAGACCTAGCTAGGAAATAAATTCTCAATGAAGGACTTACGCGAAACATCCTATATCTTAGGAATCAAGATCTATAGAGATAGATCTAGAAGGCTTATTGGCCTAAATCAGAGCAGATACATTGACAAAGTGATAAAAGGTTCAACATGGAGAACTCAAACAGAGGAAACTTACCCACGTCTCATGGTGTTAGGATTTCTAGAGCTCAATGTTCTAGTTCTTGTGAAGAATATGAGCGCATGAGTAAGATTCCATATGTATTTGTAATTGTATCTATCATGTACACAATGTTATGTACTCACCCTGATGACTCATATGCCTTGAGTATGACTAGTAGAGGTATCACTCAGATCCCAGTGGAAGTCACTGGACTTCTGTAAAGAACATCCTTAAGTACTTGAAAAGAACTAAGGATCTGTTCATTGTCTACGGTGGTGAGAAAGAGTTGCCAGTGAAGGGTTACACCAATGCAATATTCCAAACCGATAAAGATGAATATAAATCACAATCTGGATTTGTGTGTTGCCTAAACAATGGAGTTGTAAGCTGGAAGACTTCTAAGCAAGAGACAATTGCTGATTCTACAATAGAGGTTGAGTATATTGTGGGATCCAGCACAACAAAAGAGTTTGTTTGGATCAAGAAGTTCATTTATGAACTTGGGGGTGGCTCCAAGCATCAAAGATGCAATAGAGCTATATTGTGACAACAATGGAGCTATTGCACGAGCTAAGGAACCCCGATTGCATCGATGTTCCAAGCACATACAAAAGTTGTGACGTCCCAACGCCACATAAATGAGATTACTCGAAACAAAACACGCGATCAACAACTAAACAATCACATTACTAGAAAAGTGGGTAAATTAAAACTGATCTCGTATCACTATCATGTGCAGAAACATATTACATAAAGGTCCAACAACATGTATCACATTACATACCATAATAGGGATTTACATCTATCAAGTGCCATCTGCCACAACCTGTATACAAAAGAGATCTTGTTACACATATACATGCCACATATATACAAATCATGACATACTGCCAAAATACGTGTTGATATACATCATTTACAAAACACATCCCTTCTTGGACCTGAGAGTACAGGGACGACACTAGGACTCTACTACAACAACAACCAATATCTATCCAACCTTCTAAGGATATTGATCTCCAAGCTACTCTTCCTCTACAACATGATCCTAACCCCACTGTTGACGACCACCTAAAAAGATGTAGTAACCCACAAGGTGAGACCCATGTCCTAGCGAGAGATATAACTCTCAACCAATGGCTATTGTTACAGTAAGATATACCATTATTAAATAGGATGAGCAGATTTAGCTAAATGAATGATTTAAAGTGATTACATAGGTTAAGCAGGTCAAGTAGATGTAATAGATAGACATAGCATTATACATGATTACAAGGAATATGAAGAACATGTAAAACAGTTGAATTCTCTTACCACATTATATAACAATTGAGCAGTGTAACATTTCCCAAATGCAATCCATAAAACAACATCATAGAAGCATGGACCATAAATATCACACTCGGGGAACATCACAAACAACTTATACCATTCATTGCAATAATAAAAATAACTTTACACATGATATACTTTCATTGATTCTCATATACAACATTCTTTTCACAAGGTTTACAACAAAAACATAATACATGATATAACTGATAAACTAATTAAACATCCTTGGATCTGATAGATGGCACCCCACCAGTACTTGAACTTATGGATAGATCCTTGAGCTAGTCCTTGAACACCAGATGTCTTTATCCTTTACGCTCTTTTCTTACCTGCGGGCATTGTTCCCCTAGCCATGCATTCGACAAACTGATTATAAGTGGTTGAGTTTCAGTAAATATATGAACATAACTTAACATAAAGATTTAAAAATTGATATGAACTTGCATAACATTAATTATGACTTAAGGATGCATTATGAACATACTTAAACATTATAAGTGACTTGAAGATGCATTATTAACTTGATTAAACATTCTTATTAGGACACCTACTCAACGAACATAAGCATACCAAACATACTGAAAGTGAACAGTCATCTGAACACACTGAAAGTGAACATGAACATAAACATACCGAACACACTGAAAGTGAACAAAAGTGAACACGAACATAAACATACCTAACACACTGAAAGTGAACAGTCATCCGAACACACTGAAAGTGAACATGAACATAAACATATCGAACACACTGAAAGTGAACAGGAACATAAACATACCAAACACACTAAAAATGAACAGTCATGTAAACACACTGAAAGTGAATATGAATGAGCTTGAACCTAATAAAATGAAGGGGGCTCATGAGGCGCCAAACTTCAATAAAATTTCATGAGTAGGGCATAATTATTCATTCTTAATCTGATCTAATATGATCTTATCTTACATAGGGTTTTCCACTTGTAGTCACATAATTGATCTTAAACATGATGAGGCATATTCTTTAACTGATGTCATCATATCTTACTTAGGTTTTTTTTTTACCCATAATCACCTTACTCGTCTTAAACATGAAGAGGTATATTCTTCTAACTTATCTAATATGAACATATAACATTTATGTAGTAAATCTAATAAGATGTGCATATATGAATACCTCTTAAACATTAAGGTGCTCACGTAATAATATATATAACAAGAACCTTAAACATGATTAAGCGAGCAAAATTGAAAGATGCATTATAACGAAACCCAAGGCATTGACCACTTACCTAGTTTCAGTAGGAAAACTTGCTCCTAGATTCCTGGTACCAAACTTTAGTCTTCCTTTAATATAACCTAAAACCTTAATTACTTTCTCACAAACCCTAATTAGGATAAGTCTTGGAATCGAGAATCCTAGAGTCAGAATCATGACTCCTAACCTAGCCCAGTGGCTAGACCTCGAAAAATTGATCAAAAATCATATATTACTTGACCCCATAGGACATACCAATAAAAATATATTTATTATCTTGTACTGGCCAATAAGAGTTTAGATAAATCATTTATCTCACAATCTGATCTGGATAAAAAAAATTCAAAAGACGGATGTACCTGTAGCATAGCACCCTATCCTGGTCAAAGGCATGACAGGGGTTATGTTTGTAAAATCTGCTTCATCAAAACATACTTCAAAAACGTCATAAGACCTAAGTCAACACAATTATCGTTGTGCTCGGTTTCTCCTTTCACCCCAACCCGGACTTGTTCTGTCTTTGCAACCATCCATGGCGCACGCACCCGAGACCGGTGTCCAGGCTTCCCTCCCCCCTGTCTGAGTAACATGCCCGGGTCAAAGCACTCTCATTCGTTGCGTGGTCCCTCACGGTCAAGGGGTGCTAACACCTCCCAGAACCAGGCTACCCCACCGGGAGCACAGCTTCAGAGCTGATGATGGCGACTCAGCAACAGAACCCAAAGAAAAACATGGTATCGACTCACGGTCAAGGGGTGCTAGCGAGCACAGAACACCTCCCAGAACCAGTCTACCCCACCGGGAGCAGAGCTTCAGAGCTCGTTGGCTGATGATGGCGACTCAGCAAGGTATCGGCTTCACATCTCGCTGTAGTCGTTCGAGAACAAACTCAATCGGAAAATCCATCATATGGCTAGACGCATATGCCGTATTTAGCAGTGATGTCGGGTTCCATGGTATGATACTTGACCAAGCGAGAGGCAGAACAAGGGGAACTCATGGCGAAGAAAGCTTTACGAACACTCTTTGAAGGTAAGAAAAAGAAAACTGGATGGAGGACACCACAGTACCCGCGTGCAAACACTCCAGTTTCTGGTTGGGGGGGGGTCGGTTTCATCGACCGAACGTTTGGGGACAAATCGCTGTAAGCGAACAATGCGGGAATAAAGAACAATGGGTAAAGATGCTTACTGTGCATAAAATTTGACAACGGTGGTCGGTACAACAAGAACAATGCCGCCGTCGTTGCAGATGAAGACTGGTTCCGCGGCATATGATCGACGAACCGTGGACCAAATTGAAGACCAAAATTGATCCTATGGCGCCAGAATAATCTTCGGAATCCAACGATAGCACCTGCGAGGGTCTGGTTCCTCGTCTGTAATTCGCCGCCAGAGTAAGGAGAAACTTGAATTTGGGCGTTTTGTAAAACCGGGCGAGCTAGGGTTTGTGTAAGTACTTATAAGGCTCGGAATCGAGTCCTGAGTTTAATGGAAGCCTTGGTTCCAGAAAACATGGACGATAAAGCTAGAAATCCGCAGAGGTCAGGAGTCTTGGACTCCGGCAGAGTCCAGCTGGCGGCTGGAGGTGGGAGATGAGGGTCTGACCCTCAGATCTCTATCCAACGGCCAGGCATGTGTTTCACTTAAACAAAAGAGTTAAGATTCTAACACGCTCATGCGGTGTTACGCGCAGCCTCAAGCGTGGAGAAAACCGCTGCCCAATCTGCCACTACGTGGCAGATGGTTATTGGACCGTTTTTTTGGAATTATATAAAAGGCAAATAAATTTGTTTCGCTTATAACTTTTGAACTGTAATGATTTTTTTAATGAAACAAAAACCGTTAGTTTCGTTACGAAAAATGCAATCTAACAAACCTAATATTGATATATTTTTGAGATAAAAAAAATAAAAAAAATAATATATATAGATTGATTGACAACTAACTACGGTGCCCATACCCATAAATAGTTATTAATACCCAAAAATGGTTAATTGACACCCAAAATAGTACATTTACACCCAATCCACAAATGGCTAATGACACCCAAATATGGTTATTTGACGCCTAAAATGGTTCACTAATACCTAAAATTATAACGACGCTCACAAATGACTAATGACACCCAAACATGGTTATTTGACGCTTAAAATAGTTCATTGACATAAAAAATTATAACGACGCCCGCAAATGGCTAATGACACCCATAAATGGCTAATGACACCCAAATATGGTTATTTGACGCCTAAAATGATTATTTGATGCCTAAAATGGTTCACTGACACCTAAAATTATAACGACGCCCACAAATGGCAAATGATACCCATAAATGGCTACTGACACCCAAATATGAATATTTGATGTCTAAAATGGTTCACTGACACCTAAAATTATAACGACGCCCGCAAATGGCTAATGACACTCATAAATGACTAATGACATCCAAATATGATTATTTGATGCCTAAAATTATAACGACGCCCGCAAATAGCTAATGACACCCATAAATGGTTAATGACACCCAAATATGATTATTTGACGCCTAAAATGGTTCACTGACATCCAAAATAATATATTCATATCATTTTTATATTTTTTTGTTAAAAATATCTCAATATTAGTCTTGTTGGATTGCATTTTTCATAACGAATCCAATAATTTTTATTTCGTCAAAAAATACATTACGGTTCAAAAATTATAAGCAAAACAAATTTATGTATTCATTTTACAACTCCCACCAACTCATCCAATTAGAACTCGCCACGTCATCATCTGAAATCAGCTTTCCTCCCGCACAAAACCACCCCCAGCCGCGCGTAAGGTGCGCTTGGTTGGAGATGCGCGTGACCAGCGCATTTCCGTAAACAAAACAACACAGATACACAGGTAACACGTGACAAAACAAAAGAAATCACGAAGATAAAGTTCTCCTGGTCACATAAATCAAATTAATGATATTATTGCATTTAAAACTTATACATTCCTTCTAGGTTGATTTGAGGGGTCAAACAAGATCCGCTTGACTTCCAATTTTAACCATGACTTCAATTAGCATTTAGAACAATATTGTGGGCTTACATTCACAAATTTCTTAACAAAAAATCCTAAGTATTTTTCTTAGGTTTGAACCCCCATAATTCATATTAAAACATAGGAATGTCATTACCTTGCCAAAATTGGCCATGATGCTTATTTCAACATGCTCTTTAACATAAATTCGTTTCATCACTTTTTATACCCTTAAAAGGCATAAATAACACATTAGGCATTCTGATCTAATAAAGGGTGAAATTGTTTAAAAACTAAAAATACATACCTATAGAATTGAGGATGTGACAATCCTACCCTCCTTATAAAAGTTTCATCCTCAAAACTTGAAGGTTGAAAAGCTCTGTGTACTCCTTACATAAAAGCCCAACCAACCAAAATCTTATTATTATTATTATTATTATTATTATTATTATTATTATTATTATTATTATTATTATTATTATTATTATTATTATTATTATTTTCCTTTTCATTCAAGCGTGCTAAGGACTCAATCTATCTGAAAGTTACCATATGTCTCATTATATGACTCTATCAACCATGTAATGTTACCTTTATGTCATTTAGAACTAAGTTAACATGTCAAGTACAACCACTATGATCCACCCATGTTGCCAGGATTATCATTTTAAATCATGAAAAAATATTACTCTCTATTAATAACCCTATCATTACTCGTGATACCACACCATACCATTATTATTACCTCATATAATATGACACATGCATCATAGAAAACCAATATACTTATGACATGCTTAGTTTGTTCCTAAAAGTCATCTTGTCTATCTAGATCGCTACTCAACACTAAGTAACACTATACCTTTCCATGAACATGAATATTGTCTCAAATTTACTCTCAATATCAAAACCTCCATGCAAGGTTTATCATTTCACATTATCACATAAAGGATCCAAATAAGTCTCCTATATTCTATACTCAAGTCCTTCCCACTTTCTTCTCCACTGATCATATAATACACTGGCTTAAGTTATAAATGGCCTTTTAGTGTGGTTAAAAAAAATCTCAGAGTGTTGATCTTTTTTTTTTCAATGGTGGTATGAATCATTCACCATGGTGGAAACTATAGTTATCCTTTCTCTTGAGAAAATAAGATAATGCTTTAGCATGACCGCATTACTTGTAATGAGTGAGTCAACAAAAGTGATTTCTCCACATAAACTTGCATCGAAGTGCTCATTGCTCCAAAGAGCTTATCCCACACCCCAGTGCTCATTGCATCAGGTGCCCATTAAATTGGAGGATCACCAAGCTAACATTAATTTCTTAACATTACCCTTAATAACTTTGTTTGTCATACCATGGTACTCTTAAGTATATGAGCCCAACGTATTTGTAGTCATTATTTTTCCATGAAACCATTCTTATCCTTAGGAATACTAAATGAAACATTGATTAGTCACTTTTTTTCTATGCTCTATCTTATATCAACATCATGAAGAACCTCATTAATTGTGATTCTAGACCAGTGATATACACTTATGAACTTATACCGCTACATGCTTAAAGAATCGTCATGTCTAGATACCTCTAGAAATCATCATGATACTACCTTACCAGTTTAACCTTGGATCATAGCATGATTACTATTATTTTACAGTATTTACTTTATTATATCATAATTCACTTGTGTCATAAGTTCTTCCTTGGAACTAAGGTTTTAGGGCTTCCTCATTTCATAAAATGTGTAGTACAAAAACCATACCTACCTATAATCATTCAACCGGTAAACCAACAAGGATAAGGTGTACTCCTTCAAAGTATACCTCTAAATATCACATTACTTAGTGTGTCCTCACTTATCATTCGTAGTATAAAACCATCACTTTCTACATTATCATCATGAGATCTTTGACCATGATTCATTAAATAGATATAAAGATGTATCTTCTCGTTACTTAATCATTACATGAATTTTATGTATGGACATCTACCCTTGCAATTGATGTGATCTGACTCAGATCATAGTGAACACAAACATAGGTTGGTCTCCATTCTATGATGGGAGTCACCTTGAAAATAAGTATCTATATCCCTACTGCATGATGTTGACGACTACAACGACCGAGTCCCACCACAAAGTTCAATAGCTAAAATACAGGATAGAGTCTTACATACAATTTTCTTCATTTACTTAAACTTTAGGATTTTCATCCACATAAGCATTTATGTTCAAGAAACATGGTGTAGATGCATGCTACACCGTTCTGATCTTAAACTTTTAATATATACAAGAACATATACATTGGTGAAAAGTGTTCATATTCATTTACTTTAGATATTTATTACCTTAATGTGTTCCATGATATGTGTACATCTACTTTTCACAAGTAAGAAACATAATCTTGTTTGAACTAAACTCAACCATGACATTGGGATTTTCCTAATCCTTCCCACACCTTAAAATACGCATACATAAACATATTTGAGCATTCTTAAAAACTAAACACTACATCCTTTCTTCCTAGGTTTGGCTCCCTAGGTATTAACAATAAGTCCTCGATATACTTATGAATATGATCACTTAAAATCTCATTTGATTAGAAACCCTTAGGGTCAGGCATCATTGATTACTAAATTACACTAATTCCTTTACTTGTAATTGAAAATATATTACTTTCCCTTTTCATTAATAACTTAATTCTCAACATTCCTCAACTATTTCTAGATACCCTAGAGAATGCCTTACTATTGCAACTTAAGGGTATCCCGAGCCCTTAAGATATTAATCTAAGCCCATTATTGTATTCTTTATACCAGAGAATCTACTATCAACCATGATTTGTGAACTTCTACGTAGTTCTAGTACCATCAAGCTCAAGTGACCATATGTATGGGTTCCTATCATTAACTTTTTATGTCATCTCTTGACACATACTTGTAAATACATGTATCTAGGGATGATAGATCTTATTATACTCATCTCCAAAATCCCCTAGTACAAGCGTCCCATACCACAAACACTCAGAGGAAAGGAGATTAGGATAATAAGATTATTTGTCTCATAATATATCCTCTAAGTTTCTCAATTTATCTATGTTCCATACCACAAACTATTGAGAAAGAAAGAGGACATGCTATGAGCTATGAAGTCATCACTCAAAAACCATTATACATGGACACTTAATCCTAAATTTACTTATCCCTCTTTGGCTCTTGCATTCTATATGTAACAACTTTGATTTATAAAACATAAAATTCTGATGAGATCCGTCTTTCATTTCTCCTTCCAAAAGAGTTTGAGAATTGAGAACTTCAAGAAAACTCAAATCACTTTATAATGTAATAATTATAAGAAAATATATTCTTTTTACAATCATAACCAAAGTGCTCTAGAGAAATGCTAAAACTATCATAAAATGTGGCTCTAAAATCATTATTCGGGAAAACATAAATCGATAGTTGTACATTAATGCTAGCCATGTATCAAAGGTGAGGGATGTCACTAGTTAGCAACCTAACCCCAATCTACACCTGAGACCCAAAAGGGAAAAGTGTACAAAAGGGTTAAAGTTATCTGTCCCTGAGTGGATCAAATACACAAGTATATACATGCACCCAATAACAAGCTTCCTTAAATAAACCAAGTGTTAATTACATAGGGCCCCAAAGGCATAGTTGAACTACATAAGAAAACTTAATACATGAGAGAACTACTTGTAGAAGAAAAATAACTTAAACAAGGAGTCCCATTTAACTTTAGCATCCCCATGAAAGATATGATTTTGTTGAGCCAACATATTGAGTTGCATCATCATCATCATAAGCAAGAGGTACCTAAAAAGCATTTTAAATTGGTACACGACAACACAATACATAAATATATTGTCTTGAGTACACCTTCACATAATGCTTCAGATTGGATACATGAAAAACATTGTGCATCATACTATATTGTGGTGGAAGAGAAAGTTGATAATCAAATTCACTAATGCACTCCAGAACCTCAAAGAGACCCACATATCTTAGACTAAGTTTCCCTTTGTTATTGTCTATAGAACATATGGGTTTGATCTTCAAGAAAGCATAATCACCAGCCTTGAACTGTCTGTTTGACCTGTGTGCATCTGCATATGATTTCTAATAATCCTAGGCCCGTTTCAACCTTTGCTTGATCAAAGACACCTTATCAGCATAAATTTGCAACTCCTTAGACTTTAGCATTCTCCTTTCTCCAACTTCATCCCAATGGAGAGGGGATCTACATGGTCTACCATAGAGAGCTTCATAGGGTGGCATATCAATACTTGATTGATAACTATTATTGTATGCAAACTCTGCTAATGGAAGGTAGTAATCCCAAGATCCTCCCCAATCTAGAACATATGCTCTAAGAAGATTCTCCAAGATTTGGATAGTACGCTCAGACTGACCATCTGTTTGGGGATGATATGCTGTGCTGAAATTTAACTATGTACCTAACTCATTATGCACTTGCTTCCATAGATGTGATGTGACCTTTGGATCCCGATATGAAATAATAGATATTGGCACTCCATGCAGCTGTATGATCTCCCCGATATACAACTCAGTAAGCTCAGGAACCTTGTCCATAGTCTACATAGGTAAGAAATGTACAAACTTGGTCAGATGATCTACTATGACCCATACCACATCACGTCCCTTCCTGTTCTTGGGTAATCTCACCACAAAATCCATGGTGATGTTTTCCCATTTCCATTCAGGAACTGGTAAAGGTTGCAATAAACCGTCTAGCCATTGAGGTTCAGCCTTAATCTACTGACAAGTGAGACACTTTGATGCAAACTCTGCTATTTCATTCTTCATACCACTCCACCAAAAGTATCTTTACAGATCCTTGTACATCTTAGTAGATCCAGGATGTATAGAATACTTAGACCCATGTGCCTCTTGCAGAATACACCTCTTAATCTCTGACTCCTCAGGTACCCACATCTGATGCTTGTACCTTAGTCCACTGTCCATACCAACAGATAGACATGTCTGGGGTTTAGCCAAAAGAGCTATCATCTCCTCCAAGATAGTGCTATTCTTTTTAGATGTCAGTAGTATAGAAAGAAGTCTAGGAATAATATTAATATTTACCAGAATAATAGTGCCATCTTCAGCTTGAGGTGACCCAGAAGTCGAAGGTTCCATACTCATTGATCTAGAAGTGAAGTGTAAGGACCCTGACCTCCATTTTGGGCTCACCCTGTTTGCTTTGCCTAAACCCTATGTTTAGAGGCTTGCCTAATCACCTGAGTTTTGATTAGGGTTTGTTGTGCTTTGTTGAGAGGTTGAGGTGAAACTTGCAAATTACCCAAGTTTTAGGGTTGGTGTGCAAGTTTGTCACCTTGAGAAATGTCTTCCTCTCTCCTTGCATCCTCCAGGGTTGAGAGGATCGGTTGGGCTCTTTGTTTGAGTAGCTTTGGGCTTTGTTGAGCCTTATTTGAGTCGTGTTGAGCCTTGTTGGAGCTTGGTATCGGGCTGGAGCTTGGTATATCGGCCAGGAGTGCTGGTTGTGTCGGGCAAGGGGCTGTGTCAGCCACAGTGTGTCCGGTTGCCATGTTGGGTGATACATACCCTCTTGACCTAGCCTCGTTCGTGTCACCATCTTTGGACAAGTGGTCGTTGCTTTTCTAAGTGGGTGGCTAGTCGTGGATAAGTGGTTTGGGGTGCTAGTATGTGGCATAACCCTTGGACAAGTGTGCTAGGGGTGGGTGCCACCTTGCCTTGCTCTTCCCCTTCACCCCTTAGTATATAATCAAACCCCTTCTTTGCTTGCTAGGCTCTTTAGTTCCTTTAAGTTGCTTCCCTTCCTTTAGTGGCAGAGCTAGGAGAAGAGTGGAGCAAGTGGTGGCCGATACAGCTAGTGTCTTGGGTGACACACCTTGCTAGCTTGTCCCTTTCCTTCTCTTATGGTAGGTGTCTCTCCCTTTCCTTGGCATATTCTTCTTCTTCCTTCTCTTCGACCATGGTGGTTACAAGTTGTTCTTCTTTGTGTTGGCCGAAGGTGGTGCCTTGGAGCTTGAAGCTTGGTGCTTGGAGCTTTGGAGCTATAGGTGTGTTCTTAAGGCAAGTTACATAACTCCCAACCCTAACTATATTACCTTCTTACCATGATGCTTTGTTTATGTTCTATCTTGATCGGCCATGCTTATCTTGTTAATAATATCTTTTCTCTAGTATGGACCCTTGACGTTGTTGGATATGGTGCATGGTTATGTTGCTTAGATGTGTTCTTGGACCTTGTTGGCCGAACCATTGGACTAGGGTTCCTTGGGCAAAACCCCTCTCTTGGTTGTTGAGAGGTGAGCCTAGGGTTTCCTAATTCCATGGTGCGTGTAGTGTGTTCTTGGGGAAAAACCCCTCTCTTTCCTTGGTCTTGAGATGTGAGATCAAGCTTTAGTTGTGTGGGAAAAACCCCTCTCTCTTAGTTGTTGAGAGGTGGGTCTACACTCTAGTTGCTTGGGCAATACCCCTCTCTTACCATGGACTTGAGAGGTGAGCCTTTGGTTGGTGTTGACCTAGTTGAGGTTGGAAGGATGGTTGTTATGGTGATGACCCACCTTGTTGCCCCATATGTGATGGAAGATGTGCAAAACCCCTCTCACTTGGTTGTTATGAGGTGAGCCAACTCTCTTGACCGTTAGAGTTTCTTGGTGGCAGTCTTGAGGTTGAAGATGACCAACCCAATATGGTACCTTGATCGATAGGAGATGTGGTTCTTGGCCGTCACAGTTACATGGTTACCTAACCCGATATGGAGTGAAGTGTGTTGGATGTTTGGGTTGACCGATATTGTCGCGCCCCAATCTCACATTAACACAGACCACGAGATTAAGGCACGGCAGGTGGGATAAACACATAACCAACCATTCTTCACTTATTAAAACAATCCAAGGCATTTAATTGATAATCAAGTTTAAGCTGTAAACAAGAACTAAACAAACTGCAGAAACTTCTCTATTAAACTGATAGAAGATACAAGCAAAATCTACAACATAATACATTGATTAACATAAGGAAAGCATAACATTAATTTACATCTGATAAACACATTCTCTCTCTCACTCACACCTTGTCCCGAGGATCGAGGGGAATGGACTAAGAGACCTCTAACTAGACTAACTACAAACCTTCTATCTATTAAGCGTTGGGATGGAACGATCCTTCTGACTCCTGATGCTGATGCTGACCTGAAAATGTTTTGAGTAGAGGTATGAGCCTACTCGCTCAGTGAATAACATTTCACTTAGCTATCAATAAACAACTCGTCAGGTTCATTAACTGAAAATAAACAGATATACAGTTTAAGCAGAGCAGTTCTATTAGCATAACAAATATATAGACAATAACCACACTCCTAAGCATTAACAGATATTTCAGGTAAATAAACAGTTATATAAATTTACTGTGAACCTACTCGATTATTTATCCATTTTATTAATATGCCCTAAATATATGCAGTGTACTCTGCATATAAAGATCCGCAGCAAGTTCATGCTACGGCCCCACCGTACAAGACTTAGCGACACACCCGGGGAATGCTAAGTCTGACTACTCGTCCTGGTCTGCACAGGACACAGGCTCCTCGGCCTCCTCGCACAACCACGTGTGCTGCACAACCACGTGTGCTCTCGACTCCTCCTAAAACCTGAGTACACCGGCGGAGAGTCACAGGGTTACCTTCGCGACACAAGCACGAATGGTGTTAGATAACCGTGTTTTCTGTTGATATCGCAGTGCCATTGTGACACAAGCACAATTGTTGTTAGACACTGCCCTTTTCTCTTTCCTCGTTTGTCCGCGACACAAGCACTGATGATGTTGCAACACGAGTTTCACCCCAAAGTTGCAGACCCGTCTAAGGGGTTCTACGGTGTTAGGGCATCTAGGTCTATACTTGATTAACAAATAAACATTTAAACAGAAATATCACATAGCAACTGTAAGACATAGAAATCTTCCTCTTTTTCATCATTTACATCACGCAATTCAAGTTCCAATGAACTTATCATACTAAACGTACATGCTATACTGTTTAGGAGTCATATCAACTAATACTGAAGTAGATAAGCATTTGAAATGAGTTAAATAATGATTTCTAAATGAACTATTACTCACCCACTTCGGTGTGTTCGTATACACCGAAAAACGTCCACAAACACGCCTAATTCTGACCTTTACAGCAATGTGCACGCCGTGCACCTAGGCCGCACGCCGTGCGCCTACAAGGCACTTTTAGTTCTACCTTCCTGAGACCCTGCACGCCGTGCAAACTGACCTTTGCACGCCGTGCACCTGGGCAGGAATTCGTCCCACCAACCAGCGACTTTGCACGCCGTGCAACTCGCCTTGCACGCCGTGCAACCTGCGCAGAACAGAAATCTGAAATAAAAACCTGTAACCGTGCACGCCGTGCAAACCAGGTTTGCACGCCGTGCACCTGGGCGGAACAGAAATCTGCAGAACAAAAAACGGGAAATCAAAGTCGATTCGGTGGACGATTCTTACCCAAATCGCTCCTACAGCTCCGGATTGACCTAGCAATCACTTGGCAAGAAGAAAGAACCGGAAAGGGGGCGTCGTTCGCTCCCAAGACCACCTCCTAGGTCGTCTTCTTCGCGGCTGCTGGAGGAAGAAGAACACGGAGAAGGAAGAAGAAGGATGCAGCGGTTGCTTTGGCCGGAGAAGGTGAGGAAACCGAAGAAATCGGGGGTGAGCACGGCTAGATCGTCCGGCCGTCTTTCTCCAGCTCGCTCCCTCTCTTCTCTCTGTTCTCGTCTAGCGGCAAAAGAAGGGAATGAACGTTTTGTTCATCCCTTAGTCGGCTAGGGAAAAGATAAAGGAAAACTAAGGAAAGGATAAGGCTGGGCGCCCAGGGGGCCGGATGCAAATTGCCCAGAAACTTTCCGAAATTGCATATAGGTCCCTGAACACTAAAAAGCTCATATCTTTTTACTCGTAGGTCGGTTTCGCATGATTTTTTCGGCAACAGATTAAGCACAAACTTGTCCTCAACCTCAGGACAAGAAAACATGCTAATGATACATTAACACTAGCTCAAAGCTCAAAACACTATTAACAAAAGCAAGTACTCATCTCAACATAACTAGCTCAATTATGCACTAACCAAGGTACTTACTTACAAAACGAAACGCGGGTCGTAACAATCTCCCTCCCTTATAAGAATTTCGTCCCGAAATTCCTGAAAGAGAAAAGGAAACTTGCTACGCATTTCTGATTCAAGCTCCCACGTAGCTTCCTCTATATTGTGATTCCTCCACAAAACCTTCACTAAAGATAACTCACGGTTCTTAAGCTTTTTGATCCGGTGATCAACTATCTGCACTGGTCCTTCTACATAGGACACATCTGTTCTAAGCTGTGCCGGTTCTGGATCTACAATCTTTTCTGTACCGGGATGACACCTTTTCAGCATAGACACATGGAAGACATAATGAAGATTTGCCAACTCAGATGGCAAATCCAACCTGTAAGCTACAGGTCCAATCCTCTCAACAATAGGATATGGACCCATATACCTAGGGGTCAACTTACCCCTCTTACCAAACCTCAAGACTCCCTTCCACGGCGAAACTTTCAAGTAAACCTCGTCACCAACCTCGAACTCAAGAGGTCGACGTCGTCTTTCTGCATAACTTTTCTGTCTGTCCTGAGCAGCTTTTAACTGATCCCTGATCACAGATATCTTTTCTGTAGTTACATCAACTAACTCAGGTCCAAGAATTTCCTTCTCACCCACCTCGTACCAACAAACTGGCGATCTACACTTCCTGCCATAAAGAGCTTCAAATGGAGCCATTCCAAGACTAGAATGGTAACTATTATTATATGCAAACTCCATTAGGCTTAAGTGTTCTTCCCAGTTACCTTTGAACTGTAGCACGCATGCTCTCAGCATGTCCTCAAGGGTCTGAATGGTCCTCTCAGATTGACCATCTGTCTGTGGGTGAAACGCCGTACTGAACTTCAGCTTTGTGCCCAACGCACGATGTAACTGATTCCAGAATCTAGATGTAAACTTTGGATCTCTGTCAGAAATAATAGAGACTGGAATCCCATGCAACCTGATTACCTCATCCACATAAACTTTAGCCAGCTTTGAAACGTCAAAGGTTGACTTGACAGGAAGAAAGTGAGCAGACTTAGTTAGTCTATCCACAATTACCCATATCGAGTCTGAACCCTTAGGCGTCCTGGGTAATCCTACCACAAAGTCCATCGTGATGTGTTCCCATTTCCATTCTGGTATAGGAAGCGACTGCAAAGTACCAGCAGGTTTCTGATGCTCAGCCTTAACCTGCTGACACACCCCGCACCTAGCCACGTATTCAGCCACATCCTTTTTCATACCAGACCACCAGTACAGCTCTTTGAGATTCCTGTACATCTTTGTATTACCTGGATGCATGGCATACATAGAAGTATGCGCCTCTTCAAGAATCTGCTCTTTCAACTCACTGTTTCCAGGTACACACAACCTATCATGAAGATACAACATGCCTTCATCAGAAAACCTAAATTCTGTTCTCTTACCTTCTAACATATCCTGCATGATTTGCCACAACTCATCATCATTCTGCTGTAATTCCTTAATCTGATTATAGAAAGTAGGTCTGACTTGCATCTGAGCAATCAACCCACTTTGTCCAGTCACATCCAAGTCCAAGTTCAATTTTCGCATATCTACAAGCAAGTCTCTTTTGAAACATGCCATAGAAAATGCATTAGCTGTTGAACTTGACTTTCTACTCAAAGCATCAGCTACAACGTTCGCCTTACCAGGATGGTAATCAATTGTCACATCATAGTCTTTAATCAGCTCTAGCCATCTGCGCTGTCTCAAATTCAAGTCTTTCTGAGTGAAAATATACTTCATGCTCTTATGGTCTGTAAATATCTGACATGTCTCACCATACAAGTAATGACGCCATGTCTTAAGAGCATGAACTATAGCAGCTAATTCCAGATCATGAACAGGGTAATTCTCTTCATTCTTCTTAAGCTGTCTAGATGCGTAAGCAACCACCTTGCCTTCTTGCATCAGTACACAGCCTAAACCTCTTCTAGAAGCATCACAGAACACTGTATAGCCTTTTTCTGCTTCTGGCAGAATCAACACTGGTGCTGAAGTCAACCTTTTCTTCAGAATCTGAAAACTTTTCTCACAATTTTCAGACCACACAAACGGTACATCTTTCCTCGTCAGGCGAGTCAAGGGTGATGCTAACACACTGAAATTCTGTATGAACCTTCTGTAATATCCTGCCAAACCCAAGAAACTTCTGATCTCAGTAGGAGTCTTAGGCTGTTCCCACTGAAGTACAGAATCAACTTTCTTAGGGTCAACACTAACTCCACCTCTCGAGATAACATGTCCAAGAAATGCTACCTCAGCCAACCAGAACTCGCATTTGCTAAATTTAGCATACAATAGATGTTGCCTCAACAACTGCAACACTACTCTCAGGTGTTGCTCATGCTGCTCATCATCTCTGGAATAGATCAGAATATCATCTATAAAGACTACAATAAACTGATCTAAGAACGATTTGAAAATCCGATTCATCATATCCATAAAGGCTGCTGGGGCATTGGTCAGCCCAAACGACATGACCAAGAACTCATAATGCCCATACCTGGTTCTGAAAGCTGTTTTGGGAATATCAGAAGCCTTTATTCTAAGCTGATGATATCCGGATCTCAAATCTATCTTAGAGAAGATCGTTGCTCCACGCAACTGATCAAACAGATCATCAATTCTCGGCAAGGGATATTTATTCTTTATTGTGATCTTGTTCAATTGCCTGTAATCTATACAGAGACGCATGGTACCATCCTTCTTCTTAACAAACAGGACTGGAGCACCCCACGGTGAAGAACTGGGTCTAATAAAACCCTTATCTAACAACTCCTGCAACTGTACCTTGAGTTCTTTCAACTCTGCAGGTGCCATTCTGTAAGCTGGTAGTGCTACTGGATGACTACCTGGATATATCTGAATTTCAAAATCCAAGTCTCTGACAGGAGGTAAGCCTGGTAAATCTTCTGGAAAAACATCAGAAAACTCACAAACCACGGGTACATCATAAACACTGGCGGTGCTCTTCTCTGCTCTGGTGTCCACCACATGAGCAAGGAACGCTTCACATCCTTTCTGTAACATCTTATCAGCTACAGCAGCTGATATTATGCACGTAGGTAGAACTTTCCTGTCTCCAGTAAAGACACAAGAAAATTCCCCTAATTGGAAGGTAGCTTCCTTCTTCCAGCAATCGAGTTGCACTCGATATGTCTCAAGACAATCCATACCCAAGATGACTTGAAAAGTATTCACATCCAGGGGTATGAGATTAGCAGCAAAGGTAAAACCTCCAAAAGATAACAAGCATCCGGGACAAGACTCGGATAAAACTGTTGGTCCACCTAGTGGAACCCTCAACACTAACTCATCTACCAACTCTTGAGTTAACAGATTAAGTTCATCAACTAAAGAACGTCGTATAAAAGAATGAGTAGCACCCGGATCTATCAAAACTGAAACTGGTATACTATTAAACAAAAGCATCTCTCCTGTAACAACTTGTGAAGAAATTATACCTTCCTGAGGTGTCAAAGAGAAGAAACGTGCTGAAGCTCTCCCTCTGCCACGCTGTCCTCTCTGACCACTCCTGCCACTAGCCACTCCACCACTTCTAGATCCAGAAGCCACAGAGGAACTCAGAACATCATGATATTGAGGTTGGAAAGCTTGTGATGCTGCTTGTCGAAGTTGAGGACATTCCCTTTTGACATGTCCTATCTGTCCACAGGCATAACAACCAGAACTCCAACACGGTCCAGTATGTGGCCTTCCACATTTGTCACATGACGGTAACTCTTTCCTCTGGGGACCTGTCACTGACATTGACGACCCAGAAGACTGTCCACTATCGGCACTGCCCCATCTTCTTGGGTTGTATCCTCCTCTGCCTCTAGAAGTTGTGACATCCTCAGATCTCTGCCTGCCGAAACAACCAAAACCACGTCCGAGTTTAGAAAAGAAACCTCTGCCTCCACCTCTGTATCCACTACTGGATTGCCCTCTACTGAAGTCTGCAGATCTCTTCTTAGACTCAGGCACCTTATCGGCATTCACAGATTCTTCAACCTGTCTAGCAGCCTCGACAAACTCACCAAAGTTCTCTCTGTTCCTCCTACTAGTAGCAGAAACTGTATGCCGAATCTCTGGCCTCAGCCCTTCTTGAAACCTTCTACATCTCTCTATGTTATCAGGAACAAGCTGTGGACAGAAGTTAGCTAACCGTGTGAAAAGCGCTTCATATTCTGTAACTGTCATGTTCCCCTGCTTGATATTCTGTAACTGCCTGATTTTCTCATTAAGAAAAGTGGGTGGATAGAATTTGAGATGAAACTCCTCAGAGAAATCCTGCCAGGAAAGCTCTGTACCTCTCCTCTTTTCTTCCACCCCACGCCACCACAACTCTGCATCGCCTGTCAAAAGATAGACTGCATGATTGATCTTCTTCTCTTCTGAAAGCTCCATCAGACGAAAGACCTTCTCTATCTGTCTAAACCATTCATCAGCCTCTGCTGGATCTGTGGTGCCACTGAACTCTGTGCCACCAAGCTTCTTCACAAGCTCATAAGATCGCATCAGATCTTTGCTACTGGTAGAAGAAGAAACTCGCCTATCAGCCTTGTACTTTTCTTTGGTTTCTAAGAACATCCTGTACATCCGGGATGCTTCATCCACGTGGTCACCACCACCTAGACCCAAGTACAAAGGATCAGGGCCAACATGGCTCTCAGCTTGATCATCGCGATCAAAGCCTCTTCCTGCCATCTGCAATGATATAACAGAATATTTCCTGTTAGAAAACTACAGATAGAAGAAAGACACCTAAACCTTAATCCTATTGGTCTCTTATCGTCCCCTGACTTGAGTAACTAAGTACTCAAACCTATGCTCTGATACCAAGAGTTGTCGCGCCCCAATCTCACATTAACACAGACCACGAGATTAAGGCACGGCAGGTGGGATAAACACATAACCAACCATTCTTCACTTATTAAAACAATCCAAGGCATTTAATTGATAATCAAGTTTAAGCTGTAAACAAGAACTAAACAAACTGCAGAAACTTCTCTATTAAACTGATAGAAGATACAAGCAAAATCTACAACATAATACATTGATTAACATAAGGAAAGCATAACATTAATTTACATCTGATAAACACATTCTCTCTCTCACTCACACCTTGTCCCGAGGATCGAGGGGAATGGACTAAGAGACCTCTAACTAGACTAACTACAAACCTTCTATCTATTAAGCGTTGGGATGGAACGATCCTTCTGACTCCTGATGCTGATGCTGACCTGAAAATGTTTTGAGTAGAGGTATGAGCCTACTCGCTCAGTGAATAACATTTCACTTAGCTATCAATAAACAACTCGTCAGGTTCATTAACTGAAAATAAACAGATATACAGTTTAAGCAGAGCAGTTCTATTAGCATAACAAATATATAGACAATAACCACACTTTTAAGCATTAACAGATATTTCAGGTAAATAAACAGTTATATAAATTTACTGTGAACCTACTCGATTATTTATCCATTTTATTAATATGCCCTAAATATATGCAGTGTACTCTGCATATAAAGATCCGCAGCAAGTTCATGCTACGGCCCCACCGTACAAGACTTAGCGACACACCCGGGGAATGCTAAGTCTGACTACTCGTCCTGGTCTGCACAGGACACAGGCTCCTCGGCCTCCTCGCACAACCACGTGTGCTGCACAACCACGTGTGCTCTCGACTCCTCCTAAAACCTGAGTACACCGGCGGAGAGTCACAGGGTTACCTTCGCGACACAAGCACGAATGGTGTTAGATAACCGTGTTTTCTGTTGATATCGCAGTGCCATTGTGACACAAGCACAATTGTTGTTAGACACTGCCCTTTTCTCTTTCCTCGTTTGTCCGCGACACAAGCACGGATGATGTTGCAACACGAGTTTCACCCCAAAGTTGCAGACCCGTCTAAGGGGTTCTACGGTGTTAGGGCATCTAGGTCTATACTTGATTAACAAATAAACATTTAAACAGAAATATCACATAGCAACTGTAAGACATAGAAATCTTCCTCTTTTTCATCATTTACATCACGCAATTCAAGTTCCAATGAACTTATCATACTAAACGTACATGCTATACTGTTTAGGAGTCATATCAACTAATACTGAAGTAGATAAGCATTTGAAATGAGTTAAATAATGATTTCTAAATGAACTATTACTCACCCACTTCGGTGTGTTCGTATACACCGAAAAACGTCCACAAACACGCCTAATTCTGACCTTTACAGCAATGTGCACGCCGTGCACCTAGGCCGCACGCCGTGCGCCTACAAGGCACTTTTAGTTCTACCTTCCTGAGACCCTGCACGCCGTGCAAACTGACCTTTGCACGCCGTGCACCTGGGCAGGAATTCGTCCCACCAACCAGCGACTTTGCACGCCGTGCAACTCGCCTTGCACGCCGTGCAACCTGCGCAGAACAGAAATCTGAAATAAAAACCTGTAACCGTGCACGCCGTGCAAACCAGGTTTGCACGCCGTGCACCTGGGCGGAACAGAAATCTGCAGAACGAAAAACGGGAAATCAAAGTCGATTCGGTGGACGATTCTTACCCAAATCGCTCCTACAGCTCCGGATTGACCTAGCAATCGCTTGGCAAGAAGAAAGAACCGGAAAGGGGGCGTCGTTCGCTCCCAAGACCACCTCCTAGGTCGTCTTCTTCGCGGCTGCTGGAGGAAGAAGAACACGGAGAAGGAAGAAGAAGGATGCAGCGGTTGCTTTGGCCGGAGAAGGTGAGGAAACCGAAGAAATCGGGGGTGAGCACGGCTAGATCGTCCGGCCGTCTTTCTCCAGCTCGCTCCCTCTCTTCTCTCTGTTCTCGTCTAGCGGCAAAAGAAGGGAATGAACGTTTTGTTCATCCCTTAGTCGGCTAGGGAAAAGATAAAGGAAAACTAAGGAAAGGATAAGGCTGGGCGCCCAGGGGGCCGGATGCAAATTGCCCAGAAACTTTCCGAAATTGCATATAGGTCCCTGAACACTAAAAAGCTCATATCTTTTTACTCGTAGGTCGGTTTCGCATGATTTTTTCGGCAACGGATTAAGCACAAACTTGTCCTCAACCTCAAGACAAGAAAACATGCTAATGATACATTAACACTAGCTCAAAGCTCAAAACACTATTAACAAAAGCAAGTACTCATCTCAACATAACTAGCTCAATTATGCACTAACCAAGGTACTTACTTACAAAACGAAACGCGGGTCGTAACAGATATCCCATATCTAGGGTTGAGCTTGGCCGATATGCTTGATGGATGTCTTGTTCACCTTCTGATCGATATGGACCTTTGCCATAGAGGGAGCTGTTGGGCGTTATGCCTTTGGTCGATATGCTTGGTAGACATCCCTAGTTTGAACGATAGGCTACCTTGGGCGCCATGGTTTCATTTGATGGATGGAAGTAGTGTTCCTTGGGCAGTGTGAGAGTTTCCTTGGGCACCATGTTGTGCTAGCCAAGGGGTTGCTTGTTGGGAAACATGGTTTTGACCTTGGGCGTTATGACTGTGGGCGACACGGTCTTGATGGTTGCCCAGTATGGAAACCCTAACCATAGATTAGGCGATAGGGTGTCTTGGCTGATAGGGTAAAGGTGCTACATGATACCCTCTTGGTTCATGGCTGCATGACACAAAGTTACACATTATGGTTCTGCCCGATATGACGTTGTGCATTTGAGCGTTACATGTTGGTTCTCGACTGTTGCTCGACATGATGTCTTGGGCGTTGCACTTGAGGAAGTGCTGCTTGTGGCTTGGGTGATATGAAGTGGACAATAGGGTTTGCTGCCTTGGGCATCACGAGTTGTGTGCTACCCGATACCAAGGTGACAGTGGTTGGCCGATATGGTTGTAGCTCTAGATGGGTGCTGGCCGATACAGTAGGTGGTGAAGAGTTGCATGCTTAACTGATATAGTGCTGGGCATAACACTCTTTGGTGAGAGATGTTGTGCCTTTGGTGAGGCTATTCCTTACATGAGATGCTTTTGGTGAGGGTTGTCCCTTACCCGATACACCTATAGTGAGGGTTGTACCTTGTGTTAGGTTGGTAACCCTAATGCTTGTTGTGCTTTGATACATGAGGCTTCTATGCTTTGATATATATATATATATATATATATATATATATATATATATATATATATATATATATATATATATATATAAGAATGCTATGCTTTGATACACTCATCTATGTTTCATGGTTGACTCTCATAATAAAGTAAAGAGATGTAAATGTTCCTTGTGCAAGTATCATTGCTCCTTTGTGATTTCACTAACCATGTAGGTACCATTTGTATGATGAGGCCATGGTGATGGCATGAAAATGATATGATGTGGAACATCAAGGGTTATGATGAACCCAGTGATATATGATGGGTGCTACCCATGGAATGGCAATGTGTGCCTTGATGATGGGATTGAGTCCCAGTGATGTTGATCCTTGAGATGGATCTTGACGCTTGGCAAGAGGCCAAGTGGTAGCATGTGATGTTGGATGCTTGTGATGGATTATGATGATTTTGATGGCTTTGAGAATAAGAGTGACAATGTAACACATGATAATGAGATCTATGTTGTTCACTTGTGTTTTAGTTTACATGTTACATAACTTGGTTGACTCTTGCAAACCGCTTAAAATCTATTAATTAATTATAGATGAACCTTTCATGTAGCTTGCCCTGGCCATAGATCCATCATCGTTAGTAGCTGGTGATGGTAAAACGGGTTCTCCTGCGGGTTAACCAAGAGCGCATATTGTTGAATATGCGAGGCTTCTCCTAGCTAAAAATAGGAGGATTAGAGTGTAACTGCGGTTTTGGACTCAAGATGTGTATAAGAGCATGGTGAACATGCCCATGGATCAGTGTGATGGAGCATGAATGCATTCATGGCTCAGGAGCACGGTGAATAGGCTCGTGGCTCATGATATACTAGCACCGTGACCTGTACCAAGACAGGCTAGAGAAAAGGGTAGCTTGAGAAGCTGACCCTGTGGCTGAGGCCACTTAAGCAAGAGACTGCGGTCCTACTTTAATTTGGATATCATGCACTGACCACAAGGAGGTGAGGTCATGGAGTCCAGATCTCCCATTGACCTTGTATGGCACCGGTTTTGGGCTTCACAGCCGAAGTTTGGATTTGAGCGGTATGACTCACTTCCTCACGGCATAATAAAATTATAATCTAGCTGTATAGTATGTATTGCTTAAGGAAAAACACAGAACATTGGTTGAGGCCTTGCTTGTATAGTTGCTCTAGTTATATCTTGCAGTTATTTACACATTCCTCACATCTTGTGATAAGTTCTTATAAAGCTTCTCTTGTCAATCATGTTCCATAAAGAAATATTTGGTTATATGCCTCTTGGATATCTTGGTAAGCTGTTAATAAGGTTAATTCTGTTCAGTATGCTTAATATATGAGCTGCTTATAACAATTATCTGCTTTATTTGCTCTAGCTTTCCTGAAGTTTTATAGTTCAGCGGAGAGTTATGTTTCTCGCTGGGATTGTGTGTCTCACCCCGCTGGTTTTAAACCTTTTTAGGTGATCGTTCTAGATGTGGTGGTGGTTGTGAGGTTGCGGACGAGCAACAAGAAGAACTGTAGGAAGCAGAAGATGGATATGCTGCTGTTTTGGTTGTTTTGTAGTAGAGTCCTAGAGTCATCCCTGTACTCTCAGGTCCTCAGAGGTGTTTTGACGATGTTTCATGATGTATAGATGATGTATCTTGTTTATCCTACTGTTGGCCTGGTATGGCCTGTTCTGTATACAAAGAGGTGGTGAACTCTTTGTGCCTATGTGACAGCTGGATCCTATGAACTATGGACACGTATCAAGGTTTATGTATGTTTATATAACATGTTTCCTTGCAGGATAAAGATCTGGATGTAATAGTTTCTTTATTTATCTACTTTCCACAATCGGTTTTAATTAACTCGTGTTTTTGGTAAGTTGTGCTTTATGGATGTTCCGCACATTTTCGCATGGCATTTCATTATTTGTGTGATAGCAGGATGTCACAATAAGTTTGGTATCAGAGCTCTAGGTTTGCTGAGTCTACAGGGATCTAGGACTAGGTTTTGTGTCTGTTCTTGTGATTTTTCTAGATTTTCTCATAGTAACTTTTTTCCCCAACAGAAGATAAAGCTAAAAGATGTTTGGAAGTCACAAAGAACATGCTACCGAGAGCAGTTCTGCTGCATCTGTTGATGGAGCACGAGTGTAGGCACATGAAGATCGGGTGCCTGAGGTCCCCTAAATTGACCCAACCATTCTCGAGAATCCTATCTACTAGCACCTTATGGGATAGGTAATGACAATGATGAATCACATGGTGGATAGATTTCCAGTGCCTCCGCCAAGAGCACAGGCTCCCCATGGTGAATCTTTGGGTATTGGGAAGACCTTCGAGTGGCTTTGCTGAGTTGGAGCTTCGGATTATGCTGGAACGACTAATCTAACGGATGTAGATCTGTGGCTGACAGGTCTTGAGAAGGCCTTCCGGATCCTTGCCATCCCCAAAGCAGACAAAGTCAAGCATGCTGTCTACCTTATGAAAGGTAGTGCTGGCCACTAGTGGGCCATCGAGGAGGAGAAGTGGCTTGGTGAGATGATAGGTTGGGACATTTTCCACCGGGCGTTCATGAGCCGATACTTCCCGAAGACCTATCTGGACAAAAAGATCTGTCAGTTCGAGTGTTTGCGCCAAGGATCGATGAGCATCACCGAGTATGAAGCTAAGTTTATGGACTTGCTAAGGTTTTATCCTCACATGGAGACGATAGATGATGAGAGAATCAGGCATTTTGAGAAAGGTCTGAGTGCTGAGCTGATGACACCTGCTGTTGCTTTAGAAAACTGAGAGCGGTTTGCCACATTTGTGGAGTATGTATGAAGGATTGAATGGTCAGTCTCAGAAAAGAGAGAGGATATGACCAAGAAAAGGCCTGCTCAATTTTAGAAACAGAGGTTTGACAACCACAAGAAGCCAAGGTTATCTGCATCTTATGTGAGGCAAGGTTCTAGTGCACCATCACAGTGGTCACCAAGTAAAGGAAGAGGGCATGGTTATTCGCCATCCAGAGATTACAATACAGCTTTAGTAGCAGTGATAGGGCCATCTAGGCCACAATTAGAGGACAGATCATGCTATCTCTATGGACATACATGGCATTTGAAGTCAAATTGTCCAATGAGAGATGTTAGTGGCACAACAGTCGAGGCAGAATCAACAAGGGCTGGATATACATCAGTTTAGTGGCACCAGAGGGCGAGGAAGCACCCAAGCATTGCAAGTAGGATCGTATGCTCAAGGAAGCAGAGGATGTGGACAACAAGAAACTGCTTGATTCTATACCATGAGTCAGCCGGAGGTGATAGTCAACCCGCGAGTGGTGACATGTCAGATGGAGTTATTTCATTCTAATTTGTCTTCTTCTTGCTTTGTATCTGTTCTAGTTGACCTGGGTGCTACACACTCTTTTATCACTCATAGTATGATTGATAGTTGTCTTTTACCTGTTAGTTGTAAGAAAGATATTCTATTGTTAGAAACCCCTCTTGATGGTTCCTCAATGCTTCGAGAGGTGTGTCCATCTTGTGTTCTATCCTTTTCGGGACACAACATACAAGTGGATCTTATACCACTTGATATGCATGGATTTGATGTGATCCTTGGGATGGATACCCTAGAGAGGTATAAGGTTGTGTTGGACTATGGTTCCAAGCAAGTGGTGTTTGCTGATAATGGTGAGAAGTGCATCTTCCAGGGAGATAAGAAGATTATTCTAACGTGTCTGGTGTCAGCAATGGTGACAGAGAAGTTGCTGCGGCAAGGTTGTAGAGCGTTTTTGGATCATGCTGTGGACACCAAAGCAAAAGGTTCTAGTCTTAAGGATGTGCCTGTTGTCAAAGAATTCACAAATGTGTTTCCCGATGACTTTCTCGGTGTTCCCCCACCTTGAGAGGTTGACTTTGAGATCAATCTAGTGCCAGGGACACAACCACTTGCTCAGACACCATATAGGATGGATCCAGCTGAGATGGCAGAGTTGAAGAAGCAATTACAAGAATTGCTGGATAAAGGTTTCATCAGACCGAGCACATCACTATGGGGAGCTCCAGTTCTGTTTGTGAAGAAGAAGGATGGATCGATGCGTATGTGCATAGATTACCGACAGTTGAACAAAGTTACAATCAAGAACAAGTATCCTTTGTCGAGGATAGACGATCTGTTTGATCAGTTGTGTGGTGCTACAATGTTCTCAAAGATCGATCTACGATCTGGATATCATCAGTTGAGGATCAAGGTGGATGACATACCAAAGTCAGCTTTTAGGACGAGGTATGGTCACTATGAGTTTGTGGTTATGCCGTTTGGGCTAACCAATGCACCTACTGCTTTCATGGATCTAATGAACAGGGTGTTGCAACCGTTCCTAGATCAGTTTGTTGTGGTCTTCATAGATGACATCTTGATCTATAGTCGAGATAGTCAACAACATGAACAACACCTTTGAAAAGCGTTGACTCTCCTTCGCCATCATCAATTGTATGCCAAGTTTAGTAAGTGCGAGTTCTGGTTGAAGGAAGTAACTTTCTTGGGTCATGTGATATCCGCAGAGGGAGTCAGAGTAGACCCCAAGAAGGCGGAGCTAGTTGTAGACTGGGAGCAACTGACGACGCCAATTGAAGTTCATAGTTTTCTAGGTTTAGCAGGATACTACCAAAGGTTTATAAAGGACTTTAGTGTAATCGCGTTGCCATTGACGAAGTTGACCAGGAAGGATGTACCTTTTGTTTGGGATGATCATTATCAACGAGCCTTTCAGATCTTAAAGGAGAAGCTGACTAGTGCTCCAGTGTTGGTGTTGCCGGAGCCTGGGAAGGGCTATGTTGTTTTCTGCGATGCTTCCAAGAAAGACTTAGGTTGTGTGCTGATGCATGAAGATCATGTGGTTTCTCTTGCTTCATGACAACTTAAGAAACATGAGGAGAGCTATCCGACACATGATTTGGAGCTAGCAGCGGTGGTCCATGCATTAAAGATATGGAGACACTATCTTTATGAGGAAGTGTTTCAGATCTTTATGGGTCATAAGAACCTGAAGTATATCTTCTCAGAGAGTGAGTTGAACATGCGACAACGTCGTTGGATGGAGTTGATCAATGATTATGATATCACCATCGAGTATCATCCTGGTAAGGCAAACGTAGTAGCTGACGTGCTTAGTAGGAAGTCTTCTTCTCTTCCTACGAAGAAGGAACAATTGAGTTATTTGATATGCCATAGGCAAGATATGGTTGTCTCGTTGTAGCAGATGAATGTACAGTTGGAAATATTCTTGTTGGCAGGACTATTGGCACAGATGCAAGTGAAGCCTACGTTGAGACAACAGATCAAAGAAGCACAGAAGGCAGATGTTGCAGTTTAGTTGATCAGATCAGAGTTTGGTAGTGAGAAGCAGGATGGCTTCCACGAGTCTGAAGATGGACTAGTTTGTTATCATAACAGGATGGTGGTCCCAGATGTTGATGATCTGAGGAAGTTATTACTCGAGGAAGTGCACACGTCAATGTATGCAATGCATCCAGGTGTCACTTAGATGTATCATAGTCTGAAGGACCTGTATTGGTGGCCTGGATTGAAGAGAGATGTGGTCGAGTTTGTGGCTAAGTGTGCGGTATGCCAACAGGTTAAGGTTGAGCATCAGAAGCCGGTAGGTACGTTGCAACCCATGCTGATACCACAGTGGAAATGGGATCATGTAACCATGGATTTTGTAGTTGGTCTCTCAAGGACATCTAGGAATCATGATTCTGTCTGGGTGATAGTCGACAGATTGACGATGTCTGCTCATTTCATTCCGGTAAAGACAACATACACAATAGAGAAGCTTACTCAGGTGTATGTGGATGAGATAGTATATTTGCACGGTGTGCCTGCAACGATAGTCTCTGACAGAGGTCTCCAGTTCATGAGTCATTTTTGGGAATAGTTGCACAAAGCATTGGGAACGCAGTTGAAGTTCAATACCGCTTTCCACCCACAAATAGATGGATAGTCTGAAAGGACTATTCAGACTTTGGAAGATCTTCTATGAGCTTGTGTTTTGCAGTTCCTAGGCAGTTGGGATGTGCATCTCAGTTTGATAGAGTTTGCCTACAACAACAGTTACCAACGGAGTATCGACATGCCACCTTATGAGGCTTTGTATGGTAGAAAGTGCAGATCTCCTTTATGTTGGTATGAGTCTAGCGAGTATCAGCTTCTGGGTCCTGAGTTAGTACAACAGACGACAAAGAAGATCAAGGTGATACAACAATAGTTGAAAGAGGCACATGACAGACAGAAGTCATATGCAGATAATCGCCGATGACCTTTAGAGTTCCAGGTGGGAGACAAGGTGTATCTCAAGGTCTCTCCATGGAAATGTGTGCTGAGGTTTGGCCGAAAAGGCAAGTTGGCTCCCAGGTATATGGGGCCATATCCGGTAATAGCACGTGTTGGCAAAGTAGCTTACAAGCTAGAGCTACCGTCAGAGTTGCACATGTTACATCCGGTGTTCCATGTCAGTATCTTAAAGAAAAGTCATCCAGGCACCGAGACAATAATACATCCAATTGAGGTTGAGCTTGATGAAGATGTGACCTACTAAGAAGGTCCAGTGATGATCCTCGATAGATGAGTGAAGAAGCTGAAGAGGAAGGACCTGGTTCTTGTGAAGGTTCTTTGGCATCATCGTGGCATTGAGGAAGCCACGTGGGAGCTTGAGGAAGAGATGAGGAGGAAGTATCCCTCGCTTTTCTCTTCGGATTTTGGGGACGAAATCCTTTTGTAGTGGTTTTTGGCTTGTAAGGACCCCGACCTCCATTTTGGGCTTACCCTATTTGCTTTGCTTAAACCTTGTGTTTAGAGGCTTGCCTAATCACCTGAGTTGTGATTAGGGTTTGTTGTGCTTTGTTGAGAGGTTGAGGTGCAACTTGCAAATTACCCAAGTTCTAGGGTTGGTGTGCAAGTTTGTCACCTTGAGAGATGTCTTCCTCTCTCCTTGCATCCTCCAGGGTTGAGAAGATGGGCTGGGCTCTTTGTTTGAGTAGCTTTGAGCTTTGTTGAGCCTTGTTTGAGTTGTGTTGAGCCTTGTTGGAGCTTGGTATCAGGCTAGACCTTGGTATATCGACCAGGAGTGCTGGTTGTGTCGGGCAAGGGGTTGTGTCAGCCACGGTGTGTTACAAGTTGTTCTTCTTCTTCCTTCTCTTCGGCCATGGTGGTTACAAGTTGTTCTTCTTTGTGTTGGCCGAAGGTGGTGACTTGGAGCTTGAAGCTTGGTGCTTGGAGCTTTGGAGCTAGAGGAGTGTGCTTAAGGTGGGTTACATAACTCCCAACCCTAACTATATTACCTTCTTACCATGATGCTTTGTTTATGTGCTATCTTGATCGGCCATGCTTATCTTGTTAATAATATCTTTGCTCTAATATGTACCCTTGACGTTGTTGGATATGGTAACATGGTTATGTTGCTTAGATGTATTCTTGGACCTTGTTGGCCGAACCATTGGACTAGGGTTCCTTGGTATAAACCCCTCTCTTGGTTGTTGAGAGGTGAGCCTAGGGTTTCCTAATTCCATGGTGCATGTAGTGTGTTCTTGGGGCAAAACCTCTTTCTTTCCTTGGTCCTAAGAAGTGAGCTCAAGCTTTAGTTGTGTGGGCAAAACCCCTCTCCCTTAGTTGTTGAGAGGTGGGTCTACACTCTAGTTTCTTGGGCAATACCCCTCTCTTACCATGAACTTGAGAGGCGAGCCTTTGGTTGGTGTTGACCTAGTTGAGGTTGGAAGGATGGTCGTTATGGTGATGACCCACCTTGCTGCCCGATATGTGATGGAAGCTGTGTAAAACCCCCCTCACTTGGTTGTTGTGAGGTGATCCAACTCTCTTGACCATTAGAGTTTCTTGGTGACAATCTTGAGGTTGAAGATGACCAACCTGATATGGTACCTTGCCCGATAGGAGATTTGGTTCTTGGCCGTCACGGTTACATGGTTACCTAACCCGATATGGAGTGAAGTGTGTTGGATGTTTGGGTTGCCCGATATGCCATATCTAGGGTTGAGCTTGGCCGATATGCTTGATGGATGTCTTGTTGACCTTCTGACTGATATGGACCTTTGCCTTAGAGGGAGCTGTTGGGCATTATGCCTTTGGTCGATATTCTTGGTAGACATCCCTAGTTTGAACAATAGGCTACCTTGGGTGCCATGGTGTCATTTTATGGATGGCAATAGTGTGCCTTAGGCAGTGTGAGAGTTTCCTTAGGCACCATGTTGTGCTAGACAAGGGGTTTCTTGTTGGGTGACAGGGTTTTGACCTTGCGCATTATGGTTGTGGGTGACACGGTCTTGATGGTTGCCTGGTATGGAAACCCTAACCATAGCTGAGGCGATAGGGTGTCTTGGTCGATAGGGTAAAGGTGCTACCTGATACCCTCTTGGTTCATGGATGCACGACACAACGTTACACGTTATGGTTCTGCCCGATATGACACTGTGCGTTTGAGCGTTACATGTTGGTACTCAGCTGTTG
Source organism: Alisma plantago-aquatica (assembly GCA_963693085.1). Lineage (NCBI taxonomy): Eukaryota > Viridiplantae > Streptophyta > Magnoliopsida > Alismatales > Alismataceae > Alisma > Alisma plantago-aquatica. Next base: position 806,899,739 of record OY856412.1, on the reverse strand, counting down.
CCCGACATGATGTCTTGGGCGTTGCACTTGAGGAAGTGCTGCTTGTGGCTTGGGCAATACAAAGTGGATGATAGGGTTTACTGCCTTGGGCGTCACAGGTTGTGTGCTTCCCGATACCAAGGTGACAATGGTTGGCCGATATGGTTATAGCTCTAGATGGGTGCTGGCCGATACAATAGGTGGTGAAGAGTTGCATGCTTAAACGATATATTGTTGGGCGTCGCACTCTTTGGTGAGAGATGTTGTGCCTTTGGTGAGGCTATTCCTTACCCGAGATGCTTTTGGTGAGGGTTGTCCCTTACCCGATAAACCTATAGTGAGGGTTGTACGCTGTGTTAGGTTGGTAACCCTAATGCTTGTTGTGCTTTGATACATGAGACTACTATGCTTTGATATATATATATATATATATATATATATATATATATATATATATATATATATATATATATATAAGAATGCTATGCTTTGATACACTCATCTATGTTGCATGGTTGACTCTCATAATAAAGTAAAGAGTTGTAAATGTTCCTTTTGCAAGTATCATTGCTCCTTTGTGATTTCACTAACTATGCAGGTACCATTTGTATGACGAGGTCATGGTGATGGCATGAAAATGATATGATGTGGAACATCAAGGGTTATGATGAATCCAGTGATATATGATGGGTGTTACCCATGGAATGGTAATGCGTGCCTTGATGATGGGATTGAGTCCTAGTGATGTTGATCCTTGAGATGGATCTTGATGTTTGGAAAGAGGCCAAGTGGTAACATGTGATGTTGGATCCTTGTGATGGACCAAGATGATTTTGATGGCTTTGAGAATAAGAGTGACAATGTAACACCTGATAATGAGATCTATATTGTTTACTTATGTTTTAGTTCATATGTTATATAACTTGGTTGACTCTAGCAAACCACTTAAAATATATTAATTAATTACAAATGAACCTTTCATGTAGCTTGCCCTGGCCATAGATCCATCATTTTCAGTAGCTGGTGATGGTGAAATGGGTTCTCCTGCGGGTTAACTCGGACCACATATTGTTGAATATGCAGGGTTTCTCCTAGTCGAAAATATGAGGATTAGAGTGTAACTGTAGTTGTGGACTCAAGATGTGTATAAGAGCATGGTGAACATGCCTATGGCTCAGTGTGATGGAGCATGAATGCCTTCATGGCTCAGGAGCACGGTGAATAGGCCCGTGGCTCATGATATACTAGCACCGTAACCTGTACCAAGGTGGGCTAGAGAAAAGGGTAGCCTGTGAAGCTGACCCTATGGCTAAGGCCACTTAAGCAAGAGACTGCGGTCCTGCTTTAATTTGGATATTGTGCACTAACCATGAGGAGGTGAGGTCATGGAGTCTGGCTCTCCCATTGATCTTGTATGGCACCCGTTTTGGGCTTCACGGGCGAAGGTTGGATTTGAGCGGTACGACTCACTTCCTCAGGGCATAATAAATCTAGTCATATAGTATTTATTGCTTAAGGAAAAACACAGAACATTGGTTGAGGCCTTGCTTATATAGTTGCTCTAGTTATATCTTGCAGTTATTTACACATTCCTCATATCTTATGATAAGTTCTTATAAATCTTATCTTGTCAATCATGTTCCATAAAGAAGTATATGGTTATATGCCTCTTGGACATCTTGGTAAGCTGTTAATAAGGTTAGTTTTGTTCAGTATGCTGCATATATGAGATGCTTATAACAGTTATCTGCTTTATCTATTCTAGCTTTCCTGAAGTTTTATAGTTTGATGGGGAGTTATGTTTCTCGCTGGGACTGTGTCTCACCCCGCTGGTTTTAAACCTTTTTAGGTGATCGTGCTAGACGTGGTGGTGGTCATGAGATTGCATCCGAGCAGTAAGAAGAACAGTAGGAGGCAAGAGATGGATATGCTGCTATTTTGATTGTTTTGTAGTAGAGTCCTAGAGTCATCCCTGTACTCTCAGGTCCTCGGAGGTGTTTTGACGATGTTTCACGATGTATAGCTAATGTAGCTTGTTTATCCTGCTGTTGGCCTGGTATGGCATGTTCTGTATACAAACAAGTGGTGAACTCTTTGTGCCTATGTGACAGCTGGATCCTATGAACTATGGACACATATCAAGGTTTATGTATGTTTATATAACATGTTTCCTTGGAGGATAATGATCTATATGTAATAGTTTCTTTATTTATCTACTTTCCGCAATCGGTTTTAATTAACCCGTGTTTTTGGTAATTTGTGGTTTATGGATGTTCCGCACATTTTCGTGTGGCATTTTATTGTCTGTGTGATAACGGGATGTCACATGAAGATAGATGCACAAATTGACCTCTTATGACTAAGAGCATCTGCTACAACATTGGCCTTTCCTGGGTGATAAACAATAGTGAAATCATAGTCTTTAAGATATTCCAACCATCTTCTTTATCTAAGATTGAGATCCTTCTGAGTCAATCGATATTTGAGAGTTTTGTGATCCATGAATATATACAATGTAACACCATATAGAGAATGTATCCAGATTTTGAGAGCATAGACAATGTCAGCTAATTCCAAATCACGAGTCAGGTAATTGACCTCATTAGTTTCAATTGTCTAGAGGCATAGGCAACAACTTTACCGTGTTGCATTAGGACATAACCCAAAACCATTTTAGAAGCATCAGAAAATATTACAAATCCATCATTACCAGAAGGTAAGGTCAAGACAGGAGCAGAAGTCAAACAAGATTTCAATTCTTGGAAGCTAGATTCACATTCAAAAGTCCAAATGAATTTGACATCTTTTTTGGTAAGTTTGGTCATGGGTAGGGCTATTTTGCTGAAATTAAGGATGAAACGACGGTAACAACCTACTAGACCAAGGAAGCTATGAATTTTAGAGGCATTGGTAGGAGCTTTCCAATCAAGGACGGATAAGACTTTGGCAGGGTCAATAGAAATTTTCCCACTCAAAATGACATGACTAAGAAACATGACTTGGTCAATCCAAAACTCACATTTGGATAACCATTTCATGTGATTCTAATCATTTTTCTAAGAATTTTAGTACCTTATTTGTATTTTTATGATAAACTAGATATTTTCTATGATTTATACAAGATCTGTAGATTTGATATATTTTTACCTTTTTTGACCAATTGCATGCCACCACGTGGCAACTGGGGTTGACACGGTTCACTTAGTCTGGCTTCCTGGTTTGTTAGGTTTGGCTAGAGCCGGCCGGTTCTTGGCCGAGGTAACTGGACCCAGACCGCCTTCTTTCTTTCTCCATCCTCACGCGAAACACACCGCCCATTCTCCCTTGCTCACGTCAAAAGGAGCCCGTGCTCCTTGTTCTGTGCCAGTCTGTGAGGTGGCCGTCTGTGCAAGTGCCGCTGATGGACTAGACCCCCAGTGAGAGATCGGGTAGGATATCCTTCTCCCAGCTAAACCTTCTACAACCAACAACTTCTTCTATGATGCACCCTACTATCGACCTCCAGAAACTTGCCACCATCGGCTCTCCTCCAGTGAGTGACGTCCTCGTGGTCCTGATAGCCACACCATTGTCTCGCGCCACCGTCACCTGAAAATCCATTGAGAAAATGGTCTTTTTGGTCCTCTCATCAGGTTTCCAACATCGTCTTCATCCATTTGGAGGCTCAGTGGTCATCTGTAGATACTTCTCCACAAAATAGAGTTGGTCTACAATTCTGCGTGGATTCTGCTCGTTGGATCTCTATCTTGGTTACCCCTTCTCTCATCTACCCTAATGGTGGAGAGGTTGAGGGAGTCAAGACCCGTTTCTCATTGTTCCCTGACCCACACGCCTCAAATGAGGGCCTGAACTACAATTTCTTAGTACAGGAGAAGAAAACTACCCATATACTTTCTTGTATAGGGACACGACCACGACATGGAATGATAGGTTGGGTCATCGTCGTTGTTACCCTCCACGATCTCTAGTAGGACATGAGATAGGGTATAAGCCCCATCTGTCACATCCAAAACAAGGGCCACAATCAAATCTCCTCAAAGTTGATCTGTGTCTTACTACAACACCAGATGTGTGATACAAGATATAAAGCAAACTTGACTAAAGATTATTACCTTATTCATGATACATCAAAATATACCTTATTTGATATTTTTCAAACCTAATAACGTTCTCTAGGAGCCTCGTTTAGTCATGAAATTTGAGTTATTGCTTTATCATAATCACAACTTCATTCCATTAAAGTTTGATGCCAAAATTCAATCATTTGACCTATCAATCAAATACCTTGAAGAGGCATAAACTTAGGAATCCTTAATCATTATGTCAACATCAAGATAAATGAATAGACCTTAAAGTCATTCAAATCCTCAAATCCATGGTTCATTATCCAATTAGTATCCAGAATCCTAAAAGTTTACTCTATCACATCGTACACACCTTAATAGAAATTTCTTCCTCAAAATTAAGTCAAAATCCAGTCTATCACATCATATACATCTTAAAAGAAATTTCATCCTTGAAATTAAGCCATTCTCTTACTGGAAGGAAAAACCAAAATGTCTTCTTTCACATGTAGGACACCACTTTAGGTGTAACATTCTCATAAACATCATACCTAGAACATATATATGCCACTCCTAGGAGGTTTACAAGCATCTTGGGTTAGCCAGCCTTTCATAAAGGTTGAAACAAGGTTTTAGAAGCTCAAGTTATGTAACAACATATTTCATATTTTAATATTTACATCCTTATCTTTACCCATACATTAGGTTTCCCACATCACATTACAATGTTCTAAAGGAGTTAAATAAAGTTAGCCCATTATATCAAGGTGTCATCAACATTTTATTGAGATAATTGTTAGAACATGTTCAACCTTAACATATTCCTTTTAGGATGTAATTAACTAAAGTTAACCCACTTTATCCATCTTGATCATATCAAAGTGTCATAATTGTTATGTTGTGCTAACTATCAAACTATATATATATATATATATATATATATATATATAAATCTTTATTAAGCACTAAGATTAACACCTCATGTAACTTGTTTAATTCATATGATCTTATTTCATTTCTCATAATAAATTGCATCATTTACTAGTTATTTCAACACAAGATTAATCAACAATATCACATTATCATTGTTATTCATGTATATGGTTAACCAGTTATGTATAGAGAGTTATTAACCATCACTAGATTTTGATCATGAGATTATCCAACTATTCACATTATCATATTTCACACATATGGCTAGCAAACCAATAGAGTGCTATGTCAAAACATCACTAGGGTTTTCCAATGTTATCATGTCCTCATACCTTATCTCAAGATTAGATCATGAACATATATATTATATCATGGTTGTTATAACAAACTTATATGAGTGGCTTTTCAAACATATATAAAAACTTCATCTAGTCCAATCGAGGTTCTCTCGAACCATATAATGAGGGTAGTGTCATGCTCAGTTTCTCTGAGCTCACTCAATTCTGTGAGTATCTCATATGCACAATCCTTATCCTCCCTCTTTGGTCTAGGGTTACCAGGTCTACCACATTGGCACTGGTAATGTCTTTATGAACCTAGCCACATTAGCGCAAACCAAAACATGCTATGCCATTACCTTCATAGGTCTCTACCCATGAATCATGCTTACTCAAAACTCTCTATATATATACACCACTAGATTCCTATGTGGGAAACCACCAACCCGAGCATGAGGCTTTACAGAAACTAACACAGTTACCTCCTCCAGGGTCTTGGGACTTTCTCCCTCAATCAGATGGTAGGTTCTCATGATGATGTTCACATATACATATACAACAGTCCTCTCTCTGACTCTAGGGTTTGGTCCTCCCAAGGACATCTAGATTCAACAAAACTATTGGCATCATGCATCAAGTGACTCAACTCAACCACTCAGGAGTATTCTAGTTTAGGACATATCATATCATATATTTCTCATCATTCTCATATATTAGAGTTTAGGTTCTCTGAACTTCTCCCTCTGGGTCTCACTCTCTTTGGAGTTAACCCTATAAATGGTCCCAACACTAGAGGTCCTCCTTTATAAAAGAGCTTGAGGCTCACGATGACTCACAACCTTGTCTTAACATATCCTATCTCATAAAAGCCTAGTTACTTGCATCATCAAAACTCATCTTGCATCCTCAAAACTGAACTTAAGTCCTCAAAGACAAACATATATCATCTTAAACTATCTTATAACATCTCTATACATCTTAGATTGTCGTCTAATCTTATTCAATCTATTCCATCTATCACATATTCCAACAAGGCTCTAGACATCTATTCTAGAACTACTCTCTCTTCTAGACTGATGCCATACACTTTCTCTTAGGTAGCATGACCACCTCCTACTCGTACATGTGTGGGGACACATTTTGTAATACTTATACATGTAATAAAATATTATATATTTTTTCTTCGATAAAACATGCGTCAAAGAAAACAATCAAGGTTCGATCTGATTGGAATCAAAAACCAAATCCAGAAAATGGGTGTCCCACATATAGCAGAGAGTATAGTGTCATGAAAACTAGTAAAAAGGGTGAAAACAAAGTGTATACTAGTGTAGCTACCCTAGACAACGAGCACCATATGTCTAGTATTTCTCTTCCCCCGATGTACATCATTTTCGAATAATGCAACATCCCATACTGCTACATTATAAGGAAAGAATGACATCTAAGGACCTGCTATACAACAAGCACCAATCTAGACCTAGTTCTCAGACATATAGGTGTTAACCTAGAGGCTAGGTCAGGTCTAGTCTCTATAATATGACTAATCTAACCCTAAGTATTTTTAGCGTTCAAAGTTTTCTTTAGTTTGAGTTGCATAATGAGAAAATGTCATGCTTTGCTATTGTTCATGCTCTGATACCACCTGTGACATCCATGGATTTTCTAAAACTTAATCTGATGTGTGACGTCCAAATTGAAACCCTCACCTCAGAGAGAATCCCAATTTAAACACTCAATACTAGGCTAAGAAGAAGAAAATCAGATGAAGTCAGAAGGAAACAACAGTTGCACATGCACATGAACAATAATAAAACCATACAACGCATGTTCACCATTCAACATATAATTACATAATGAATTATTACAACATTTGATATTACATATTGAATAACAAACTTATACATATACATGTACTACCACTAAACAACATGATCTTTAGACAATAGGTCCACCTGTACATCATCTCGCCACACAACTCACAACTATCTTAGTTCTTCAAGATCACATGTCCAAATCCTAAAATAAATATTACACATCGTACACAATATTCAAGAATATTGTACTGAGTATGCCTACATGTCTTTTTATATACCTCTCATTACTAAGCTTGGCAATAAGATAAAACTAGAACTTGGCAGTAATAAACAAATATAAGAACAAGCATATACTTTCACAAAGATATTCATTAACAAAAGAGAACACATGTTTTATAGTGAATTTCCATTATATGTAAAGTTGTTCAACCACATGCACTATTCTACCAAAGAGATTTAGTGCTCACATGTACTATTCTGCCAAAGACATTTAGTACTTTCATAAATGCACTATTCTGCCAAAGAGATTTAGTGCTCACATGTACTATTCTTCCAAAGAGATTTAGTAGTTTCATCAATGCACTATTCTACCAAAGAGATTTAGTGCTATCATATAATGGATCAATTATCTTATGTTTCATGTGTTCATATCCAAAAGTATGGAAAATCAAGCAAGATATCATACAAGAACAATCATTTCATCCAATACCATACACCAAGCATTTTACTACACATATAATGCAAGCATACTGTATAATAAGCCAAGAGGTACTGGTGTACCTTAATAAAGATATCCTAATCATCATATATCCTGAGTCAACTATCACTCTTGGTCAAACCCTGATTAAGAAAGATCATATACTATCATTAGATTCTCCATTACTTTATACCTCGTCTAAACCCTAATTATGCCCATTCTAGGGTTTAGCTTGGTCCTTGTGATATCTCATTATCACTTGTCTTATCATCATGTAATTATCTTACTGATGTCATATTCTTGATAGTGGTGCATCATTTGAACAATAGTTTTCATATAATTGTTTGCATGTATTAACCCTAGATTAGTTACATTAATCCAAATAGGGTTTTCTCATAATTATAGGATCCTTAAACATGTAACCTTATTTATATGCATAATTATGATATCATAATTATATCTTAGCTTCTATTTACTGAGATAAGTTACTCTACACTTTCATGATTTCTTGAGCATCTTTGCAATTATTGCACATTATTTAGGGTTATTAGCCCTAATTAGCCATATGGAGCAAATTACATGATTTCGTGCATCAACATCATAAACACTAACATCAAATGGATTATAAACATGAATATGGATTCACTTAAATTTTTTCATAATTTTAGGCCATCCTTTGATATTTATTATCCATGAAATAAGTATTTCACAAATTACATGATATCACTAAGATTAATGCATTAAAAGCGTGATAATACAATTTCTTGTGATTCTACTCATTTTTCTGAGAATTTTGGTACCTTATTTGTATTTTTATGATAAACAGGCTATTTGCTATGATTTATACAAGATATATAGATTTTATAGGTTTTTACCTTTTTCTGACCAATTGCACGCCGCCACATGGCAATTGGGGTTGACACGGTTCACTTGGTCTGGCCGCCTGGTTCTCTAGGTTTGGCTGGAGCTGGCCGATTCTCGGCTGAGGCAACTGGACCCGACCTGCCTTCTTTCTTTCTCCGTCCTCACGCTCATGCCAAACGCGCCACCCATTCTCCCTTGCTCGCGTCGGAAGGAGCCCGTGCTCCTTGTTCTGCACCAGTCCACGAGGTGGCCATCTATGTGATCACCGCTGATGGACTAGACCCCTAGCAAGAGATCGGGCAGGATCTCCTCCTCCCGGCTAAACCTTCCGCAGCCAACAACTTCTTCTATGCTGCGCTGTACTGCCGACCTCCAGAAACTTGCCGCCGTTGGTTCTCCTCTAGTGAGCGATGTCCTCAAGGTCCCAATAGGCACACCATTGTCTCGCACCACTGTCAGTTGAAACTCCAGTGAGAAAACAGTCTTTTTGGTCCATCCATCAGGTTTCCAGCATCGTCGTCGTCCATGTGGAGGCTTGGTGGTCATCTGTAGCTACTTCTCCATAAAATAGAGTTGGTCTACAATTCTGTGTGGATTCTACTCGTTGGATATCCGTCTTAGTTACCCCTTCTCTCATATACCCTACTGGTGGAGAGGCTGGGGGAGTCAAGACCCGTTTCTCATTGTTCCTTCACTTGCACACCTCAAACGAGGGCCTGAACTGCAGTCTCTTGGTACATGCGAAGAAAACTACCCATATACTTTCTTGTACAGGGCCACGACCATGACATGGAATGATAGGTTGGGTCATCGTTGTTGTTACCCCCACGATCTCCAGCGGGACATGAAATAAGGTACAAGCCCCATCGGTCACATCCAAAACAAGGGCCAGGATCAACTCTCCTCAAAGTCGATCCGTGTCTTACCACAACAACAGATGTGTGATACAACATATAAAGCAAACTTGACTAAAGATTATTACCTTATTCATGGATACATCAAAATATACCTTATTTGATATTTTTCAACCTAATAACTTTCTCTGGGAGCCTCGTTTAATCATGAAATTTGAGATATTGCTTTATGATAATCACAACTACATTCCATTAACGTTTGACACCAAAATTCATTTGTTTAACCTATCAATCAAATACCTCGAAGAGGCATCAACTTACGAATCGTAATCATTATGTCAACATCAAGATAAATGCATAGACCTTAAAGTCATTCAAATCCTCAAATCCATGGTTCATTATCCAATTAGTATGTAGAATCCTAAAGTTTATTCTGTCACGGAAAGTGAACAAGACTGAGCTTGAACCCAATAAAATGAAGGGGGCTCATGAGGCGCCAGCCTTCCATAAAATTTCGTGAGTAGGGTCTAATTATTCATTCTTAATATGATATAATTTGATCTTATATTATGACAAGACATATTCTTTAACTTACGTCAGCATATCTTACTTAGGTTTTTTTTACCCATAATTACCTTACTCTTCTTAAACATGAAGAGGTATATTCTTCTAACTTATCTAATATGAACATATAACATTGATGCAGTAAATCTAAAAACATGTGCATATAGGAATACCTCTTAAAACATATAAGTGATCACATAATAATTGTCACGCCCCAATCTCACATTAACCACAAACCACGAAATTAGGACGCGACAGGATGAGATTTACACATAAGCCAATCACTCTTCACTTTTTAAAACTTTTTAAAGAGAATAATAGGATAATCTGAGTTATGCTGTAAATTGAAACTAAACAAACTGCGGAAGCATCTTTATTAACTGACTAGCAATATAAGCAGAGTCTTCATCATATTACATTGTCCGACATAAAATAAAGCATAACAGATAATTTACATCTTTATACACATTCACTCTCTCACTCACACCTTGTCCCAAAGATCGAGGGGAAAGGACTAAGAGACCTCTAACTACTAACTACATATTCCTTCTACAGACTAAGCGATAGGATGAAAGGATCCTTCAGATTTCCTGTTGCTGATAATAACCTGAAAATGTTTTGAGTAGAGGTATGAGCCTACTCGCTCAGTGAATAGCATTTCACTTAGCTATCACTAAACAACTCATCAGGTTTATAAATTGAAATTAAACATATATACAGTTCAAGCAGAGCAGTTCAATTGACATAGCAGATGTACAGATAATAATCACATTTCTATGCATCATCAGGTATTTCAGGTAAATAAACAGTTATATAAATTTACTGTGATCCTAAATGATTACTTATTCATTTTATTGTTATGCCCTAAATATATGCAGTGTACTCTGCATATAAGGATCCGCAGCAAATTCATGCTACGGTCCCACAGTACAAGACTTAGCGACACACCCGGGAAGTGCTAAGTCTGACTACTCGTCCTGGTCTGCACATGACACAGGCTCTACGGCCTCATCGCACATCCACGTGTGCTGCACAACCACGTGTGCTCTCGACTCCTCCTTAAACCTGAGTACACCGGCGGAGAGTCACAGGGTTACCTTCGCGACACAAGCACGAATGGTGTTAGATAACCGTGTTTTCTTTTGTTATCGCAGTGCCATCGTGACACAAGCACGATTGTTGTTAGACACTGCCTCTCTCTTTCCTCGTTTGTCCGCGACACAAGCACGGATGATGTTGCAACACGAGTTTCACCCCAAAGTTGCAGACCCGTCTAAGGGGTTCTACAGTGTTAGGGCATCTAGGTCTATTAAATAATTAACAGATAAACATTTAAACAGGAAAATCACATTCCATACTTATTGCACAATCTGAACATCACAAGAAGCACATATATATTCTTTATCGTAATCAAACATGATTCAGTATCATTTATCCAGTTTCAATGCTAAACATCTATTTTGAAATCAGTAAATACATTGCAACTATAAATACAGGAAATTTCATCATTTTCATTAAGCATATCACGTAGTTCAATTCTAATGAATCTAACATACTCTATTGCATGAACTACACTGTTTAGAAGTTATATCAATTGATACAGAAGCAATTAAACATTTAAATTGAGTTAAATAATGATTACTGAATGAACTACTACTCACACTAATGAAACTCGGCCGACCAAACTGGGAACTCGGCCGATCGGCTGACAACTCGGCCGATCCACCCGCAACTCGGCCGATCCAAGCCCTGATCAAATTCCTATAAATGAAACTCGGCCGAATCACACCCAATTCGGCCGATCAAAACGCTGATCGTCAATCCTAATAAAGAAACTCGGCCGAATTGTACGTAACTCGGCCGAACAACGCACTGACTAGAAACTAAAACAAACCTGTTGCAAATCAACAGTACCACACACACGTTCAGGTTGAAATCGGACTTTGTTGGTTGTTTCTCGTGGCTAGTCGTGGCTAGGAGCTGCTGAATGAACTCTGGATTCACGGCCGAAGTCGAGGGCTGCTAGTTGCTGCTCCATGTGCCCAAGCTACATCAGCCGTAACTGCTGCTCACTGCAGGTCAAGATGCACAACAACTTGCTAGGTGTTGATTCAGAGTTAGCTGGTTGTAGATTCGTGGTGTGGACCTCGAGCCGAGCTCAGAGGTGTCGTCCCTGGTACTGGCCGCACCTAATGAGCCCCCCCTGGGCACTGCTTCGTGCAGCTCCAGCTGCAGGTCGGCCGCCTGCTTGGGGCGCCGCCTTGCTGGGCGTGGCCGTGGATAAGGGAGAGAAGAGAGGAAGGAAGAAGGTAGAAGAAGGAGGGGAGTGGCACCCTGCTGGATCGGAGCCCAGGGCCAGGAAATCGCCCCCCCCTGATCGCCCCCTTCCATCTGCTATTCGGACTGGTTGGGTACCGCTTGCGGTGCCCTGTTCTATCGGGAAAGAAGGGATAAGCGAGAAAGGTCGCGGAGGGGCCGAAGTGTAAATTACCCAGCAAAGACCGAAAATTACAACTAGGTCCCTAAACACTCAAATGTCCATATCTTTTGACTCGAAAGTCGGTTTCGAGTGATTTTTCTTGCAACGGTTTAAGCACGGAATTCTCTATAATCTCAAAGTGCAAAACACGCTAAATGGACAATTCTACTGGATCAAAGCTCTAATTACAACTGTGATTGCTTGATTCAACTTAATGTACTAAATATTCAACATTGACATCATTAATTGCCTCAAGTGATTTAATCTCAGCTATTAACTCACATCTTAGCTTATCTTGATTATCTATGATGTTTAATTTGATACTCCACACCAATTGAGGTGTTTTACGTAGTTCGAGGTATTTATTAGTTAATCATGGAGTGGGTCATAACAACCTTTTCCCCTTAAAAGAATTTCGTCCCGAAATTCCTAAAAGAGAAAGGAAACGTGTTACTCATTTCTGACTCGTATTCCTACGTAGCTCCCTCTAGGTTAAGATTTCTCCACAAAACTATCTCTAATGGTATCTCACAATTCATGAGTTTCTTGATCCTCTGATCAACCATCTGCATAGGTCCCTTAACTTAGGACACATCTGATCTGATTCCAGATCAACCCACAAAACATTGTCTTTCCAGAACTGTTATAGCAGTATCTCACTTTATGGTAATTACCGAGAAGTTATTATACTATACATGCAAACAACTAAAATTCTTTAATAAAAAGAGTGCATATCAATTTGATATTAAAATTTAAAATCATGCAATTTAACTGTTAAACATCATCACATCTCATAATGAAAATTGATATCAAGATACTTGATTCATCGTACACCCCATCCTTAGGGTTTCATTTGCCTTGTTCAATCATCACATGCCAACACCCTACTCTTAAGGTTATCTCATTCATTAATCACATGGCAACACCCTACTCTTAGGGTTTCCATTATCTCATCTGTTTGATTGCAATTCAATTCACAATACGGTATCATTCTAAAACTGGAAGAACAGTATATTTCAAATCATTGTAATTACTGAGTAATGTTTATATCATGCATGCAGACAGATTAAAAATTCATAAATATTTCAAACTCAATCAATTTTGGCACATACATACTGGATTCATGTAATTGAACATCTTATTACATCAATAGGAGTTATTTACTTCACATATAAGAAACCATCTGTACTATTTTTCAATTATCTGAACTTTCTCGAAGAACGTGCATATTAACCAAATTCCTGGTTTATGCATCACATAACTCAATTAAGAGTTATTTACGTATCATCACACATATATTTAATAGTACTTGAGAATTTCTGATAATATCTCAGAGAAATGCGCCAATTCATGTAAATGTTAAGTCACACACATTAACATAACAGGAAATATGCAACTAGATTTATTTACATATTTTAATGCTATCTTGCTAGCTTGAAATCATACATCTAATGATTTACCAAATCTGTGTTTTCTGGGTTCATACTCAAACCGTACCATTATCAGTTGTGTATTTCTAAACTCAATATGATATGATTGAAACTGGATTACCAGGCAACCTAATTATTTTATCCATGTATATCTTAATCAAGTCTCGAGACATCAAAGGTTGACTTAATATGAAGAAAGTGAGCAGACTAAATTAGTCTATCCACAATTATTCATATCGAGTCACAACCTCTAGGTGTCCTGGGTAATCTTACCACAAAATCCATTGTGATAAATTCCCACTCCCAATCAGGCATAGAAAAGATTGCAAGGTAGCTATAGATTTCTAGGGTTCAACCTTAACCTACTGGTATACACTACTTTTAACCACATTCTCAGCTACATCCTTCTGCATATCTGACCATCCGTTTCAACTACTTGAGATTCATATACATCTTAGTGTTTCCTGAAAGCATAGCATACATCAATACATACACTTCCATAAAAATCTTTTCTTTCGGCCTTTTCCCCTTAAAAGAAATTTACTCTATTTCGAGGTACACACAACATGTCATGCTAATACAACATCTTATCATCTAAAAACTTAAACTCTAGTCTCTTTTCCTCCTATCAGGTCATGCATGGTCTGGCTTAATTCACTATCACCCTTTTGTAGTTCCTTGATTTGATCATAAGAAGTAGGCTTAACTTACATCTATACAATCAAATCACTTTGTGCTGTCACCCCTAAGTCTAGGTTCAACTCCCACATTTCTACTAACAGGTCTCTATTGAAACCTGCCATAGAGAATGCATTAACTGTTGAACTTGACTTTCTGCTGAAAGCATCAGCCACCATATTCTCATTACCAGGGTGATAATCTATTGTTACATCATAAAGATAGTAACGCCATGTCTTAAAAACATGAACTTCATCAGCTATCTGCAGATCATATATCGGGTAATACTCCGATTTCTATGCTACTTTCTTATTGTTACATTTCAGGTTTATGCTTTACTCTTTTCTCTAACTCATTTCATGTTGTTCATGTACTGATCAGATTATCTACTTCAAAACCCTAGATTGCTTTCAAAGCCAGTTTACTTTTCATAGAACATATCTCAAGATCTTATTTTACAAAGACACTAGTATTCAAGGTTACATCACTAATGATATCCCTTAAACTACTACAACTTTAATCATTCTAGGGTTTGATCCTTATTAATAACATAGAATTATTGTGTGTGTGTGGTCGATTATATAAATCAAATTGAGTTGCTTGGGTCAATAACATATTAACCCAACACTCAACTTTAATTATATTGGCTGAAAATTCAGTTTTCACAATAGTTTCTGTAATTCATTTATTAAACAGCTAACAGAAGCTCCAAAAATTCTGGAAATTTTATATGTTGTACCTAATGAAGTTTCAGACCTCCAATAAAATTTTTAGATCATTTCAAGTTACCAATAATTAATTAAAAATCGAACAGTGCACTGCTATATTGCAGTCTGCAGCAGGTTCGGCTGAGTTACAAACTCGGCCGACACCCTTACTGTAGAGGTCAAAAGTCATCCAAAAATTTCACCAATTTAACAGAGTGTCTAAAATTGTATTTTTCAAGCACAGTTAAAATTTGAGATCAATTGGATATACCAATAAAAAGATAAAATTCAATTATCACACTGCTATATCATTCAGAAAATGTGATCGGTCGAGTTTGAAACTCGGCCGATAAGCAGGTTAGAACATTCTTCAAAAATTCTGATATTTTCTAATGTTGTTCAAGTTTTATATATACAAATCATATCCCAATTTTTAGCCAAAACAGAGTTACACATAGAATACTAAAAATCATTTAGTGAGGCATTCTATTTATCAAATTCTATATTCATGTGTCATTTGAATCCTAGTTTGGGCCAATTAGGGTCTATGCTTCTCAAACCCTAATTCTCAAGACAAAAGAACATTTAGACTTCTTATCATAGTTAAAACATCCCAGTGTAAATACATTCTCACTATGCTACGGGTCTAAATCATCCAGAGTCTATTCTTATTTTACTGTTAATAGGAGTCATTAGATCCCAGTAACGCATCCTGCCAGCCGGACCAGGCCGAACCTGTAGTCCTGAAGCCAAGAGCTACTCGGGATTAATCAACCCCTATTAATCTAAAACATGTGGAAAGAATATCCACTTAGGGCAAACTCATATATACATGATTTTGGGTCTACTTTAATACAAAGAAAACAAACATTAAACAATTCACTTCATGTCACAACAATATAAAAGAATCATACTTATTGTACAAACTGAAAGTCTAAATTCATGCATATAAGAGCATTTCTAATGATCTTTAATCAATAAGCAATATAAAGTAGGAGTTATATCACATCCTTTATTTAATCTCTTACTCCTACATTAATTTCTGATCTCTTAACCCTAAGATTTCTAGGGTTTTCTCTCTAGCCTATCCTTCCTCTGCATACCTGGCCAGGGCATCCAGAGAAGAACAGACAGAATAGCTTGATACTGGTCAATCTAAGTATTCAGACACCTGGCCAGGGTATCTAAACACTCAGACCTTCCAGATCTAAAACACATCATTCATTATTCCCCTTAATTATAACCTTATCCTTTGACCCTAATGATTCTTAACGACTCATCTTAAGCTCATTACTTGATTCTCGTGACCACATCCTCTTCCTGCTATCTGCAATAGTATAACAGAACACTTCCTGTTAGAAAATTACAGATAGAAGAAAGACACCTAAACCTTAATCCTATTGGCCTCTTATCATCCCCTGACCTTGAGTAACTATGTACTCAAACCAAAGCTCTGATACCAAAAATTGTCACGCCCCAATCTCACATTAACCACAAACCACGAAATTAGGACGCGACAGGATGAGATTTACACATAAGCCAATCACTCTTCACTTTTTAAAACTTTTTAAAGAGATTAATAGGATAATCTGAGTTATGCTGTAAATTGAAACTAAACAAACTGCGGAAGCATCTTTATTAACTGACTAGCAATATAAGCAGAGTCTTCATCATATTACATTGTCCGACATAAAATAAAGCATAACAGATAATTTACATCTTTATACACATTCACTCTCTCACTCACACCTTGTCCCAAAGATCGAGGGGAAAGGACTAAGAGACCTCTAACTACTAACTACATATTCCTTCTACAGACTAAGCGATAGGATGAAAGGATCCTTCAGATTTCCTGTTGCTGATAATAACCTGAAAATGTTTTGAGTAGAGGTATGAGCCTACTCGCTCAGTGAATAGCATTTCACTTAGCTATCACTAAACAACTCATCAGGTTTATAAATTGAAATTAAACATATATACAGTTCAAGCAGAGCAGTTCAATTGACATAGCAGGTGTACAGATAATAATCACATTTCTATGCATCATCAGGTATTTCAGGTAAATAAACAGTTATATAAATTTACTGTGATCCTAAATGATTACTTATTCATTTTATTGTTATGCCCTAAATATATGCAGTGTACTCTGCATATAAGGATCCGCAGCAAATTCATGCTACGGTCCCACCGTACAAGACTTAGCGACACACCCGGGAAGTGCTAAGTCTGACTACTCGTCCTGGTCTGCACAGGACACAGGCTCTACGGCCTCATCACACATCCACGTGTGCTGCACAACCACGTGTGCTCTCGACTCCTCCTTAAACCTGAGTACACCGGCGGAGAGTCACAGGGTTACCTTCGCGACACAAGCACGAATGGTGTTAGATAACCGTGTTTTCTTTTGTTATCGCAGTGCCATCGTGACACAAGCACGATTGTTGTTAGACACTGCCTCTCTCTTTCCTCGTTTGTCCGCGACACAAGCACGGATGATGTTGCAACACGAGTTTCACCCCAAAGTTGCAGACCCGTCTAAGGGGTTCTACAATGTTAGGGCATCTAGGTCTATTAAATAATTAACAAATAAACATTTAAACAGGAAAATCACATTCCATACTTATTGCACAATCTGAACATCACAAGAAGCACATATATATTCTTTATCGTAATCAAACATGATTCAGTATCATTTATCCAGTTTCAATGCTAAACATCTATTTTGAAATCAGTAAATACATTGCAACTATAAATACAGGAAATTTCATCATTTTCATTAAGCATATCACGTAGTTCAATTCTAATGAATCTAACATATTCTATTGCATGAACTACACTGTTTAGAAGTTATATCAATTGATACAGAAGCAATTAAACATTTAAATTGAGTTAAATAATGATTACTGAATGAACTACTACTCACACTAATGAAACTCGTCCGACCAAACTGGGAACTCGGCCGATCGGCTGACAACTCAGCCGATCCACCCGCAACTCGGCCGATCCAAGCCCTGATCAAATTCCTATAAATGAAACTCGGCCGAATCACACCCAATTCGGCCGATCAAAACGCTGATCGTCAATCCTAATAAAGAAACTCGGCCGAATTGTACGCAACTCGGCCGAACAACGCACTGACTAGAAACTAAAACAAACCTGTTGCAAATCAACAGTACCACACACACGTTCAGGTTGAAATCGGACTTTGTTGGTTGTTGCTCGTGGCTAGTCGTGGCTAGGAGCTGCTGAATGAACTCTGGATTCACGGCCGAAGTCGAGGGCTGCTAGTTGCTGCTCCATGTGCCCAAGCTACAGCAGCCGTAACTGCTGCTCACCGCAGGTCAAGATGCACAGCAACTTGCTAGGTGTTGATTCAGAGCTAGCTGGTTGTAGATTCGTGGTGTGGACCTCGAGCCGAGCTCAGAGGTGTCGTCCCTGGTACTGGCCGCACCTAATGAGCCCCCCCCTGGGCGCTGCTTCGTGCAGCTCCAGCTACAGGTCGGCTGCCTTCTTGGGGCGCCGCCTTGCTGGTCGTGGCCGTGGATAAGGGAGAGAAGAGAGGAAGGAAGAAGGTAGAAGAAGGAGGGGAGTGGCACCCTGCTGGATCGGAGCCCAGGGCCAAGAAATCGCCCCCCCTGATCGCCCCCTTCCATCTGCTATTCGGACTGGTTGGGCACCGCTTGCGGTGCCCTGTTCTATCGGGAAAGAAGGGATAAGCGAGAAAGGTCGCGGAGGGGCCGAAGTGTAAATTACCCAGCAAAGACCGAAAATTACAACTAGGTCCCTAAACACTCAAATGTCCATATCTTTTGACTCGAAAGTCGGTTTCGAGTGATTTTTCTTGCAACGGTTTAAGCACGTAATTATCTATAATCTCAAAGTGCAAAACACGCTAAATGGACAATTCTACTGGATCAAAGCTCTAATTACAACTGTGATTGCTTGATTCAACTTAATGTACTAAATATTCAACATTGACATCATTAATTGCCTCAAGTGATTTAATCTCAGCTATTAACTCACATCTTAGCTTATCTTGATTATCTATGATGTTTAATTTGATACTCCACACCAATTGAGGTGTTTTACGTAATTCGAGGTATTTATTAGTTAACCATGGAGTGGGTCATAACAATAATATATATTACAAGAACTTTAAACATGATTAAGCAAGAAAAACTGAAAGATGCATTATAAAAAAACCCAAGGCATGTACCACTTACCTAGTTTTAGTAGGAAAACTTGCTCCTATATTCTTGGTACCAAACTTTGATCTTCATGTAATATAACCCAAAATCCTAATTACTTTCTCATAAACCCTAATTAGGGTAAGTCTTGGACTCTAAGAATCCAAGAGTCAGAATCATGACTCCTGACCAAGCCCAGTGGCTGGATCTAAAAAACTAATCAAAAATCATATATTACTTGACCCCATAGGACATACCAATGAAAAGACATTTATTATCTTGTACTAGCCAATCATAGTTTAGATATATCATTTATCTCACAATCTAATTTGGATAAAAAACATCAAAAGACATATGTACCCATGGCACTGTATCTCGATCAAAGGCATGACTGGGGGTATGTTTGTAGAATCTGCTTCATTAAAACATACTTTGAAAATGTCATAAGAACTAAGTTACCATAATCATCGTCGTGAAACCTAAAATAATGCTACAGTGCTCGGCTCCTCCTTTCACCCCAACCCTGACTTCTTTTGTCTTTACAACCATCCATGGCGCAGGCACGCGAGATCAGTGTCCAGGCTTCCCTCCCCCTCTCTAAGCGACATGCCTAGGTCTAAGGACTCTCAGCTATTGCGTGGTCGCTCATGGTCAAGAGGTGCTAGAGAGCACAAAACACCTCCCAGAACTAGGCTATCTTGCCGAGAATAGAGCTTCAAAACTTGTTGACTGATGACGGTGACTCACCAGTAGAGCCCAAAGCAAAACATGGTATCGTCTTCACATCTTATCATAGTCGTTCGAGAACAAAATCAGTCGGAAATTCCATCACAGGGCTAGACACATATGCCGTATTTAGCAGTGATGTTGGGTTCTAGGGTATGATACTTGGCCAAGCGAGAGGCAGAATAGGGGGAACTGTTGGTGAAGAAAGCTTTGCAGACACTCGTTGAAGGAAAGCAAAAGAAAAATGGATGGAGGACACCACAATACCCACGTGGGGGGGTCATTTTCATTGACCCAACATTTGGGGACAAATCGCTGTAAACGAACAATGATAGAAGAAAGAACAATGGGTAAAGATGCTTACTGTGCATAAAATTGGACAATAGTGGTAGGTACAACAAGAACAACACCGCCATCATTGTATATAAAGACTGGTTCCGTGGCATATGATCAATGAATCGTGGACTAAATTGAAGACCAAAAGTGATCCTATGGCATCAAAATAATCTTCAGAAGCCAACGCTAGCTCCTGCGAGGGTCTGGTTCCTTGTCTGTAATTTGCAGCCAGAGCAAGGAGAAACTTGGATTTGGGCATTTTGTAAAATTGGGCGACCTAGGGTTCGTGTAATTATAAGGCTCAAAATCGAGTCCTGAGTTTAATGGAAGTCTGGGTTCTGGAAAACATGGATGATAAAGTGAGAAACCCATCACAGGTCAGGAGTCTTGGACTCCCATAGAGTCCAACTAGTGGCTGGAGGTGGGATATGAGGGTCTAACCCTCAGATTTCCATCTAATGGCCAGACATGTCTTCACTTAAACAAAACAACACAGGTAATGCATGACAATGCAAAAGAAATCACAGAGATAAAGTTCTCCTGGTCACATAAAAAAATTAATGATATTATTGCATATAAAACTTATATTTTCCTTCTAGGTTGATTTGAGGGGTCAAACAAGGTCCATTTGACTTCAAATTTTAACCATGGTTTCAATTAGCATTTAGAAAAATATTGTGGGGTTAGATTCACAAATTTCTTAACAAAAACTCCTAAGTAATTTTATTAGGTTTAAACCCCCATAATTCATATGAAAACATAGGAATGTCATCACCTTGCCAAAATTGGCCATGATGCTTATTTCAAGATGATCTTTAACATAAATTCGTTTCATCACTTTTATACCCTCAAAAGGAATAAATAACACATTAGGCATTCTAATCTAATAAAGGGTGAAATTGTTTAAATACTAAAAATACGTACCTATATAATTGAGGATGTGACAAGAAGTATAAGAAACACGACAAGGGTTAACATCCAATGTGAAGCGTGTTCAACCCTACACATATATACTATGTAGTTGTGTTACGTCTTTTATTAATGCCCTGAGGAATTGAGGTATACAACTATAATGACCCCATTCCCCAACAACCCGCAATTAAGGAAGGCCAAGAAACTAGAGTCACTATCCCAAAAATAGGAACAAATGGTTTTTCACATAATAAAAAATAATTAATAAATTTTACTAAACTAACAAAACTTGGTACAAGATAACAAAAATTCTTTTTCTAAAGTTTACAAAATATGGGTTCTAGAATTTTACCAAGAAATACAACATCTATCTATATCCTCTAGGCCTTACTTCATTTATTTGCTTTCAATGTCTTCTTTCTTTGAATGTCCAATTTCCAACAAGATTATCCTAAAAACACTGACAATAAAAATGTCGGTCAGCATGATAGGTCATATTGATATGTGGGGGAAACAAAATCTCACAAGTAATGATAACAATATAATTCAAGAATTATTGTTTAACAAAATAAATTTAACATTTGCATCATGACTACCCAATCAAGGCTTCTTCACCCTCTGCTATAACCCCTAAGGCCCATAATGTAGTATTCACTATCTTCCCCTATCTAGACGAATAACCTCATCATGTCTCCCCCTATCTAGGCTGGTGACTTCTCATGTACCCCCTATTCAGGATGGTACCAAAATATGCCTTCCCCTATCCAGGCGGATGACCTTTCCATAGATCAATAGGTGGCCTAGATTTGGGCTAGTCATGTTCATATATAATGTGATAGTCATAGCCCCTTTCAAGTTTGCATGGAATGAAATAAACAAGCAAGCATATAACTTCAACCATGTGAGGAAATCTCTAAGAAACCACATGAAACCACAATGGATAATCTTAGGCATAACCACATACCTGTCTTAGAAGAATTTGCAATCCAAATAAGAATAAGTAGAATAAACCACATAATCAACCAAGTAAGTCAACCTAAAATTCAAGGCATACATCCACGTGTCACTACATGATTCTATTTCTTATCAAAGGACAAACTTGATTCTCAAGTTAGGTTTTTATGTCCACTTTCTTATGTCATTATCCATATTACCCCTTTAGTTCAATTATTGCTCCTTTCCACTTTCTTAATCTACAAACCCTACTTTAGGTTCCATACACATGATTGTGCTACAAAAAGGTGCCTTTTATACAAATGTCCCAATATTTATCCCTTTTAAGTCAAATTAGACTTAGATAGATGAAAAGATGAATATTTGACACTTTTATGTTTATGGGGTTGACAAACCCTAATTTCCATCATTTAGTGCACTTTTATGCATAAAGAAACCCTAATCCTTTAAATCTTGGATCTTAATATCCATAACAGATCAAGCTTTGATTACAAACATTAACTAAGTCTATTAGATTCATAAATATTCACAAATTAGGGTTTTGATCCATTAAAAGTATTAAAGACATCAACTTTGAACATCTTTCAAATTGGAAGTAGACATAGGCCAAGATCATATTTTTATAATGTAGCTTGCATTATTATGATCAAAATACATATATTACTTGAACTTTTTGGCCAAAGAACGGATTTTTAATCAGTAATAAAATAAAAAAGATTAGATCCCTTAGACTTTTAAAGAGAATATTTTTACATCGAAATAGAAGACAAGCGGGTAACAAGCTGCACCACTAGTCCTTTTTGTATGGCAAGATATAACTATTTCCTTGATTTAATGACCAGAGAGATGATTTGCCTTTTTGTTTTTGGAAAAACGGTGGCCGTTAGATCTTGGGTCTCCTTTGACTAGGCGAGGATCGAGCGGCTCACATTGATTTTTCCCACTTAGCTACTTGGACATGCGGGGAAGACCTTGGGCCCTTGATCTCCACACAATTAAGCATTTGACTCCGATCCTATGGCTCATGCTCTTCCCCCTTTCTTTTTTTTTTTTTCTGTAAACAAACCCGCAACATCACCGTGATAAGAAGCTCTTCGGAGAGAGCGTAATCAAAAGAGAGAGGGATAGAAAAGGGACGAGAGCTGATTGTTTGGGTTCATGAGGCTTGGGCGAGGCTAGAGGTGGTTCTATATATAGGTATGGGGGTCTATATTAGGATTTCCAACCCTCACTGTCGATGGGGTACTTGGGAAAATTGGGTGTTTTCTCTAGAGGTTTTCACACCCCTCAAGACCAAGGTTAGGATGGTTTGGAATCCTCTTTCGAATTCAACCCAGCAAACATCTCATTTTCTCATACATCCGGTCGTGAGAAAATTGAGATCAAAGATCTCGTTTGCACTGCTCATTTCCTTCTCCTATTCAAACTAGGCGACACACACGTTCTGTTGGATCTTAGATCCAATGGCTGCCATTGTGCGTGCCATGTCCTGGTCATTTTAGAAATCAAAATTAAGTGTGACATTTAATGAAATTCCATCACTTTAGGGGTTTTTAAACAATTCATATCTCTGAAACCATTAAGCTTTTTAATCCCAAATTTGAAGGGAAAGTTCTTGATGACTTAATATACCCATGGACACAATTTGAGACCAAAAATAAAAAATAATGACTCTTTTTCTTCATATGCAAGTCATACACTAAAAAGTCATTTATAATGCATTAAAACTCATATTTTCTCTTTCTTTCTTTTCCATTCTCTTAATTTCGAACCGTCTAGATATTAGAAGGCAAGTGGTACTAAAACCACCCTATTGTGGCCACTTATGCCATCTCCTATAGAATTCCATAATTTTCTTAAATAAAACATATGCTATTTATTTTTTTCTTTCCTTTTCCCTTATTATGGGTTTTTCTTTTGTCTTTTATCCTTTTACACCTCCATTGGCTTATTTAAACAGGTAAATGCACAAAATTCATTATTCAAGACTATATTCCAAAGAAACCCAAGTTGTAAAGCAGTGCACATAAACTATCAAGAAAACCCCTTTTATTAAATAATTGCATAATAGTACAACTAAAATTGGGGTTATAACATCCTTCCCCACTTATAAGAATTTTGTCTCAAAATTCAACTAATCATACAAGAAATTCAGGATATGATATTTCCATCTCTATCTTCAGCTCCCATGTGGCTTCATCCTCTCCATGGTGCTTCTAGAGAACCTTTACCATCTCTATCTGTTTGTTTCTGAGTTCTTTCACCTTAGTATCCAATACTCTCACATGTGACTCACGATATGTTAGGCTCCCCTGGATCTCAATAGCTTCAATGCTCAGTACATGGCTTGGATCTTTCACATATTGCTTCAGATTGGATGCATGGAACACGTCATGCATCATGCTATACTGTGGGGGTAAGGCTACATGGTATGGTGCTTCACCAATTTGTTCTAGTACTTCAAACATATCTATGTATTGGGGACTCAACTTTCCTAAGTTCTTAGCTATAGCTCGGAGGGGTCGAATCTTTAGAAACACATGTTCACCCATAGTGAAATGTAAACCAGTCCACTTTGCATCTACATACGACTTCTATTGATCCTGGGCTCTCTTCAGACTCTTACCTGATCAAAGCGACTTTATCAACATAAATCTGAAGTTCTTCTCACCTCAACAAGGTCCTCTCACCAACCTCATCCTAGTGAAGTGGTGACTGACACAACCTCCCATATATCGCTTCATACAGAGGCATCTTGATACTGGCTTGGTAGCTAGTATTGTAAGCAAACTCAGCTAATGACAAGTACTGATCCATGATCCACCTCAATCCAACACACATGCTCTCAACAGATCTTCTAAAGTCTGGATCATTCTCTCTGACTGTCCATCAGTCTGGGGGTGGTAGGCGGTACTAAATTTCAGCCTTGTCCCAAGTTCTTCATGCACCTGCTTCAATAGCTTCGATGTGAAATTGGGGTCACGATCAGAAATAATCAAGCTCAACTAAGTCTAACACTTTGGAGGTAATCTTCAAGGTAAGGAAGTGTGCCAAATTAGTTAAACCGTCCACCACAACCCATATAGCATCATGACCATTCTTGATCTTGGGAATACCCACCACAAAGTCCATGGTGATCTGGTCCCATTTCCATTCAGGAATCTCAATAGATTGTAGTAATCCTCTAGGTCATTGGTGTTCAATCTTCACCATTTAGCATGTGAGACAATTGGACACATATGCCTCTATGTCTTTCTTCATTCCAGGTCACCATAAATACCGTTGTAAGTCCTTAAGCATCTTGGTAGTTCCAGAGTGTACGGTATACTTAGAGCCATGAGCTTCTTCTAGGATATGAGTCTTCAAAGGTGACTCCTCAGGAACCCAAATACAATTCTTGTATCAGATCCCTCCATACACACCCAAGGATAGGTGTGTCTATGGTTTCTCCAGCAAACCTTTCATCCTTTCAAGCTCTGGGCTCGCCAGTTGGGCAGCTAAAAACTCAGTCAACAAATTAGGTTTTATCTGAATGTTAGACAAATGAATTTGGTCCTCTAACGGTTGCAGGGCCCATCTGGCATACTCCTCTAATTCCCTCCACTGGGTAAATAAGACAACTGCACATCTAAGTTATTTTCGACTAAGGGCATCTGCCACCACATGGTAATGTTCACTGCCACACTCAAGGCCATCATCATTGTCTCACCACCATGGGATACCAATCCCTTGTCACATCACACCAAGGACGTCACCTCAAAATGGGGCACAAAGCCACTGCCAAGGTCATAATACCATTTACATTATTCCATGCAAGAACATCATTATCTCTCCATGCCTCATCAAGGCTCATCACCATCACCACACATGTACTACATAGGCACAAACACGATCTTACATTATGCACCATGATGTTCATATAACAACAAATTAGGGTTATAACAATTTAGGAAAGAGAGAAAGTACTTATCAATATGCTAATTACTCAAGCAAGCTAAGCATTATCACCATGTGCATGAATTAGGGTTAGGGTTCAACAAGGCAAATCAAATTAGGGTTTCAAATAAGAAAAAGATGTAAACCCTAGTTATTACTATCTCCCATATTCTTGTAAACAAGCAAGTCAATCATCATCAAGACAAAGTCAACAACATAAGACAATCATAGAGTCCAAGAATCTTCATCAATCGAAGAGAATATGCCTCACCTTCTTCATCGACCGAAGAGGTGAACCACCATCAACAACTACCTAGGTCAACACATCAATGACCGAAGAAAGAGTTGATGCATTGGCGACTGAAGGAAAATCACAACACTTCATCGACCATAGAGATCCATAGATCAACAACCCTTAGGGTCCAAGGTTTAGTGAACATTTATAACCATGAAATATCTCATCGATTCAAGAGAGTCTAGAATCAATCAACCACAAGAAACAAACCTTGATGACCAAAGAACATGAGTAAAACTCATTTATCACATAAACCATGGCTTGACCAACATCAAGTGAGAGAAAACCTCAATAAACTCAAGATCAAACAAATTGTTCATCCCCATGAAATCAAAACCACCAAGGTATAAAGCTCATGAAGGAAAATCACATTTCAAAAACCCTAATTCCAACCATCATCACGAGAGAAAGCAAAAACCAAGACCCAAGGAGGTAAACAATGTTTAGTACATGCATACAAGGATCAAAACCTCCATCATCAAACAAGATAACCATATACATATATTAAGATTTATCAAAGGGAATTTATCTATTCAAAATCACCATGTAAACATAAACCCTAAATCAAGGATATCATCTTTTCAACTTGGAACTATGTTATTAGCGTAATGAGAGATAGGACAGTACACATGCCATACACCAAGGATAAAAGATGGATATGAGTTGGAACGTTGCTATGAGGTTAGAGGACAGAGATGATAACATATCCTTGTGGAGTGAATAATACATGAATGGTTTACAAATAGTAAGAGTACTAAGGTAATCACCTTATGAGGATGTTTTTATCATGAGATATGAGTCATACAAGATTGAGTTTGATCACCAAGAATATGAGCTCGAAGTGTTCTCAATAAAGATAGACTTAGAATTTGAGTTTGAGATGATTAGTGAAATACATGGAAGTGTATGTCTTCAATGTTACCTAATACCTAAGGATGTGAAGTGGTAATGGATGCTCTGGTTGAGATATAGCTGCCTAGTTTGGCTAGAAGAGGTTGTTTGGCTAACCCTAAGTTTGGAAAGGAGAGGTGTTTGGATAACACTCAGATGTAACGAGATATGTTGAAAAAGTTAATGGTTGTTTGGTTAGCCAATCTAGTCCTTGATGCAATGAAAGGATGGTTGTAGAACCTCAGATGCACTTCTTTGGAAAGGAAGGTGATGAAACCCCGACTAGAGTGGTTTAGGGTTTCTGAGGAATAGATCTTGAGGAATAATGACATACAGGAAATCATGATTGAAGATCACCATACACCGTGATACTACCAAGATAACAAGTGATAGTAGTACTTTAGATGCCTAAGATAAAGTTGCATGTGGTATATGGCCATACAAGTTGAGGTGAAAGATGAACATCAGTAACCCAGTGCATTGATATAGAGGATAAAGAGTTCGCGAGTGGGAATGGGAGTTCATCACTATGGATGTGGTGATAAGTCTCCCCTAGACCAAGGAAGGTCAAGATGCAATGTGGGTTATGGTAGATCGTCTTACCCATATGACATGAGAAAAAAAGAGAGTTCTTTCCAGGGACAGATTTGGTCGAACTACCCATGAGAGAGATGATTCAACTACACCATGTTACAAGTTCAAAGGTTCTTAAGTTTCACCTAAAGGTTCCCTTCCAAAAGGTGGAAGTAGGTATATGAAGAACTCGATGTTAGTACAGTTTATCACCCCTAACTAATGGTTAGTATGATCCAGACTAAAGGGTCTGATGAGAGCATGTGTACTCGTTCAAGGTGATATCTACTGACAGTTCTTGTCCTATGAAAGACCACCATAGCCAGTATCAGGATTTAAAGAAGCTATGTAAGGAGGTTGTGTCTGTCACCACTTCAGTAAGGTGATGTTGGTGAAAGGACCACGTGATGGCTAGAAAAGGGCCACAGTGCATGTAGATGAAGTCGCTTTGATCGTGCAATGGCTGAAAGGAGCCTAGAGACGACGAGAGTCATGAGAAAATGCAAAGTAGACTGACATGCAGTTCACTGTGGGAGAATATGTGAAATGAAAATATGACCCCTCTAAGTTACAACTAAGAAAGATGAGTCCCCGATACATGGGTCCATAGAGATGGATTGGTGGGGAAGGTTAACCTTACCCCTCAGGATAAAGAAATGTGTGATGAGTTCCAGGTGTCCAATTTAGAGCACTATGTGAGGTACCCAGACCATGTGCTGAGAAATGAACCTAGTAAGCCCCAAGGGAGGCTGAAATGGCCTGAGTCACCTGTGCAGTTTATAGACGCCATGATGAAAGAACTCAGAGAAAATAATAAGTGATGATAAAGGTTCCTTGGAAACGCCATGAGTACGGTAAAGCCACATAGGGGCCAATGATGGACATGGAAAAGTCTTATCCTGAATTGTTTGTTTGCTTGATTGAATTTTGAGGGCAAAATTCCTATAAGAGGGGAAGGATGTTACAACCCCAATTTTTGGGTTCAATTGGTGAGAAATGTAATTTCTCATATTAAAGATGATTGAACAAATAATGAAATAATTTGTTTTGAATAAATAGATTTCATTTACAATAGCCTTGATGATTGTGTTGTGGGCTTTATTGGCTATTGGGCCCAATAACAAGGAAATAATGAAAGGAAATTCAATTAATTAATAAATGAATAATTGGATTTTTTTGAGAAAAGAATGATGTGGAAACCTCTAGAAGGCAAATCCAAAGAGGTATTTCATGCCTCTTGGGTTCCAAGGTGTCCAAAGTTGCAAAAAGAAAGCAATAAGAAAAGAAAAGATTAATTAAGTATTTCTTTAGTAAGAAAGAAATTGAAAATAATGTTAAAATGTTGGAAATAAGTGGAAGAAGGTATAATTGAGTTATCCTTTGTGGAATTTCGTATCCCAAGAATTTCTAATGATAAAAGGAATACCAATGAGGAAAATAAAAGAGAAATAAAGAGAAATCCTCAAAAAGAAATATTTTAATAAGAAATATACATGATAATGAAGAATAATGCATTTAGATGCATCTAGAAGGATAATAAGTATCCTTAAAAAGTAATTTCGAAATAATGGAGTGCCTTGGGATCCAAGGAGTCCCAATAAAGAAGAAAGATAGAGAAAATACAAAAAGAGCAAAATAAGAGAATAATGTAATACATTATTAATGGTTTTGTGGTTTTGTTAAAAGAGAGGTATTTTCTACTTAAGGCAATATAAAAATCCGTGGCCAATGAATTAAAAAGGGCAAGTATAAATAAAATGGAAGAGGAATTTCGAATTCCTAATATCCATATAATAAGGAATATCCAAAGGATAAAGAAGAGAAAGAAAGTTTGCTTTATAATGAAGGAAGGTGGTTTTCTAATAAGGAGAGGACTTGTTTCCTCTTAGATGGGTATCTTAGGGCGAGGGTATCCTCCCCTATAAAAGGGGTAGACCCCCTGGTCGAGTTCAAAGAAGAAAACCGACATCTTCCTCTCTCTTCCCTATCTTCTTCTTCCTTGTTTTCATCTGTAAACCCTAACCATGAGTTACTACATGATCCCAGAGCAACGGGGAACGCAGGTGGGGTTGCGAGGGTAGCTGGTCACGAGGAGGAGCCGAAGCAAGGCCTAGCCGGAGCCGCCAAGCCCTAAGTGACTCACCATGGCAGCAACATGGCTGCATAAGGTGGATGGATCGCAGGTCCTCCCAGCCCGACTCACACCACCACAACAGTTAGTTGCGGGCCCTGTAGGTGCGCCAGGGTACGATGAAGGTCGGGGACCTATCCCCGAAGGCCGTAGAGGGTCCAGGAGTGGAGGAGTGGCCACACAAGGCTGCAGGACGGCGGCTAGGGAGGCTGCAAACCAACTGCCCATGGAAGAAGAAGAGTAAAGGGTGCGTTGGACCGTTCTACCCCTCCGGGGTATGAAGCATCGATAGCTTAAGCGGGGGCATAGTAGTCATTTGGTTATGTTTTCCAAAGCGAGCTCTTTGCATGGGAGTTGGTGACGTGGCACAATCTCATTGGCTGTGGAATTATGTGATTATTGAATTGCTTGCTTGGATTGCATTCTTGGTTGGATTTGCTTAATGCTTGTGAAATCATCAAATCAGGTATGTGGTTACGCTTATGATTATCCCGACTAGTTTTCAGGGGATTTTATCGACGTTTCCCTCATGGCTTGAAATAACCGTTGGATGCTTTTATTTCATGCAACTATAGAGTGACTGTGACTATCACTATGAATATACATGTATAACTGGCTAGATCTGGGACCACCTCTGTGGCTTGTAAAGGCTAAAAAGGGGTAACCTAGAGTAAGGTCTAGGTTATCGTGGGTTAGAAATTGGGTTACCAAGTGTAGTGCCATGAGACCCATTAGCCTGCCATGAGTTAAGGAGTGGGCTACTTACAAGTAGTGCCATGTGACTCAACCCTAGAAACTGGCTCACCAATTGGTGGGACCATGAGGGGTTTAATGGGGATCTACCATACGAAAGGTAGTATCCAGGTCCACTGCAGGGATAGCACAGAGGATAGGGTACTCATGGATCGTAGAGTTATATTTAAAATGTAATCTTGGTTGTTAAATGATTAATTGAATGATAATGTTGTTATCATAGTTGCACGTTTATTGTTTCCCCCACATACCAGCTTCAGCTGACCGACGTTTTGTTTGTCGGCATTTTAGGTACAAGCCAAAAGGACAAACAATAAATCGTCATATTGCGAAATACATGAAGTAAAATGCAAGGAGGATTAGTTAGAGTAGAATGCTTACATGGATAGAAAACCAAAAATTTCAAAAGGTATGCAAATTTTTATTATAGCTTTTCAGTATAGATTGTGGAAATTTAATAATTGTTCTTGGTTAAGTGCCAAACCTTTGATCCGGAAGTTATGGGTGTGACTTCGACCTCTCTGTCTCCCTTAATTGGGGGTTATACCAAACATCTTGGTCGTCATTGTGAAAGCTTAGTGGCTCCCCGACGACCTGAGGAGGACGGGCCAGCGTTCTCGAGCAACCAACCTCGTGCAAAGTTCCTGTAGTAGGCTACACGGCCAACCAAACGGTGCAGGTTATGGGCGATGAAGATGACCACAGTGGCCACAGATTGGGGGCTCACCGGGTGGACCATGTCGTGGCGGAGGCAGGGAGGCCTTTGCTTGCGTGAATCATGCCCTAGAGAGGGAGGAAAGGTCGGTGCAAGTCTGCAGATCGCGGCTAGGGCGACATAGCTATTGCTGCGTGAGGTTGAAGGAGGTAGAGGTCCCTTTGGACTGTTTTACCCTTCACAGGATGAAACAACAGATGACTTAAATGAGGGTATAACGGTAATTCCGTTATATTTTCCAAATCGGGCCACTTTGCATGGAGAGGAGCGACGTGGCACCCATTGATTGGTAGCCCATATTAAAATGCATAAAATATGAAAATTGATCAGGAGAACGAGAGGAATCCAATAAAAATGATATGAAGTATTGATTCCATTCCTAATTGCAAAAGTACAATAAGTTGATGAAAAGTGCATTAAAGTTAAGTTAAAAACCCTATTTGTGAGTAAAGGATGAATCTAGTATGCTTAATGGGTTAATTGAAGTATTAATAACCTGTTGAATGATAATGTTAGATTCGGACCTGATCTAGATGTAAAATTGCATGATTTAGGGTTTTTATCCCATATGAGAATGATTATGTAATTATAAACCCTAATTTAGGGTAAAAGAGGATAAGATCATATATAACTGGAAATATGTGAAAATACGTTGTTAAATGATGATTCAAAAGTATTTGAATACAAAAGTCCTTAATTTTGGGTAAATACATTTCTCATGAATAAAAGGTAGAATTGTGACAAATCGAGTTCATATGTGATTAAACCATAATGAACTTTGAATTGATGATAGATACACATAATAATCTTGTCATTGATTAAAATGATAAAGATAGTAGCTTTAATGTAAAAGAAGCTTAATGAAATTAATTAATGGTTAATGGTACCTTTAAATCTGAAAATAAGGTTATATGTTGTTAAGATAACCTTAATATTGGAGAATAGATGAGATAATTAGGGTTTATGAGTAATGGCATTAAATTAGGGTTTAATATGGTAAAAGATGAAGGGAAACCCTAATTGCAAAATGAAACCCTAAAATGGATACAGAAACCCTAGAAAGTGAATCCAAGTCAATAAAGTAGGTTCTTGATAAAGTGTGTAATAAATAGCGTACATATTCTTTTCAGGAATTATGTGATTGTTGAATTGCTTGGATTGCATGCTTGGTTGGATTTGCTTAATGCTTGTGAAGTCATCAAATCAGGTATGTGGTTACGCTTATGATTATCTCGACTAGTTTTCCGGGGATTTTATCGACGTTTCCCTCATGGCTTGAAATAACTATTGGATGCTTTTATTTCATGCAACTATAGAGTGACTATGACTATCAATATGAATATACATGTATAAATGGCTAGATCCGGGTCCACCTCTGGGGCTTGTAAAGGCTAAAAATGGGTAACCTAGAGTAAAGTCTAGGTTATTGTGGGTTAGAAATTGGGCTACCAAGTGTAGTTCCATGAGATCCATTAGCATGCCATGAGTTAAGGAGTGGGCTACTTACGAGTAGTGCCATGTGACTCAACCCTAGAAACTGGTTCACCTATAGGTGGGACCATGAGGGGTTTAATGGGGATCTACCATAAGGAAGGTAGTATCCAGGTCCACTGTAGGGATAGCACAGAGGATAGGGTACTCATGGATCACAGAGTTATATTTAAAACATAATCTTGGTTGTTAAATGATTAATTGAATGTTTACGTTGTTATCATAGTTGCACACTTATTGTTTCCCCCACATACCAGCTTCGGATGACCGACGTTTTGTTTGTCGGTGTTTTAGGTACAAGCCAAAAGGACAAACAGTAAATCGTCATATTGTGAAATACATGAAGTAAAATACAAGGAGGATTAGTTAGAATAGAATCCATAAGTGGATAGAAGTCTAGAGATCCAAGTTTTCATAAAGGTATGCAAAAGTTTATTTTCTTACAGCTTTTCAGTTTAGTATGTTAAAATTTATAATTATTCTTGGTTAATTGCCGAACCTTTGATCCGGAGAATATGTGTGGTGACCTTGATTTTAGGGTCTTGATACCCAATATGGTGTTTAATGACTATGAATTTTGTGTAGATGGCTGAACCCAAATTGAGTGATTGGTTATTCAATTGATGATTCTTGTCACAATAAAATTCCAATTTATGATCATGACACATATTTTATGTCAATGATGAGGAATATATTTAGTTAATCAAATTGGGTAGTTATGTGCTTATATAACCATTCACAATATACATGAATATGAATAGTTCATTAGGAACTCTAGGTTGTATTATGATCAATGTAAAAGGATCAAACGTGTTTCAACAAGGTCTGGTAATCAATTGATCTATATTTAGGGTAGAAACACTTAATTGTGAGACTAATTGAGGAATTAAATTCAATAAACAAATGTGGGTTTCTTGGTCTCAAACCTGGTTGATTGCTAGATTACATTATGAGTAACTAGTATGTAAAATTTGATATCATTTGAATAATCCAATAGAGAGATATTGAAGTTTGAAATCTTGATATAATTAATAAGGTCTGAAATAAGTAGAGCTAAGTTTGATATATCCCAATATCACGCAGCCATGTTCTTGGTTTCTATACACGCACAAGCTGTAGCCACACATCCACCTGAGGGAAAAACTAATCGTGGCCATAGAAAATTGATCAAATGGTTGACACTCTACCTTCAACCCCCGAACTATGGGGGAGAGAAAAAAACTCGTTCAGTTTTTAGATAGAGATCCACTGCTTTAGGAGGAGTCCTGACTTGGCGAGATGGTTAGCAAGATCCGTGAGATTATGAGCTTCCATATGACCCCTCATTAGAGACTAGAAACTCATAGATTGAAAGAGAGTAGCCTTCCTTCTCACCCTCGTCTCCATCGTTTCTCACAAGTGGTGGCCACAGCGTGAGAAGTAGATAATCATCACCCTTCTCGCCATCTTCTCACCGTCGGAGGTCTAATAGAAGGGGAAGGAGCCTCCTTGGACCTTGGCGCATCCAGTTCCAACGCCCAAGATTGACCTATGAATAGAGGATTCTGCTTTCCCCTTCTCATCTCTGAGTCCTCCTGCTACGGCGACCTTGGGCTGTGAGGTCAGTTGATTAGAGCGATGAGCTGGATCGTGAATCTGGAGTGGTCGAGGAAGACCTTTCCTTCCTTTCATGCTCCTGCGGTGCCTCTTTGCTAGTGAGATTCTTTCCTACTTGACCCAGATTGGAGAGCCACCAAGTTCCAGCCGTGACAACAAGGTGAGCGACGCTCTATTTTACAGAGCAAACAGGGTACTCACAATCGGAGGAGCCGGCCGTGCTACAGATCTGGCGTCGTCACCACCTTGATGGGTGACCAATGGCCCCTCTACCTCAGATCAGTGATGTACAACTTTATGAGCAAGGTTTGATTTTGACTCCATTGTGATTCCTCACCGTCTACCACACTCGTGGCGGCGCCCCAACCACAATGCTCACCTGGGAATTCATGGTGCCGATGAGGTTTTGAAGTGAAGGTGAGGCACCCCCTGTCTTCGAGG
Organism: Alisma plantago-aquatica; assembly: GCA_963693085.1. Taxonomy (NCBI): domain Eukaryota; kingdom Viridiplantae; phylum Streptophyta; class Magnoliopsida; order Alismatales; family Alismataceae; genus Alisma; species Alisma plantago-aquatica. The sequence goes on along the minus strand of OY856412.1, from coordinate 806,864,458 downwards.
ACGGTGCCTAGATCACCAATTTGAAAACCTGATCCTGGTCACTGCTGGAAACAAAGATGAGGTAGATTGAAGATGAGGACAGGAGCCGCCCTTGCTCTCCGGGGATCCAGTCGTGCGGCGGCTTACAAACACAGAGTTCGTGCGCGATGGTCTGAAGAGCATAGAAAGAAGAACGGTCCGGTCCAACAAGCAGAACCCCCTTTACAGAGCCGGTCTAGTTCAAGCTGGGCCAACAGAGCGAGCTAGATATTCTTGGAGTTACATGGCACACATCTGGAGCCTTCTAAGGCTGATCCAACGGCCCTGCTTAACCCCAAAGAGGTAATTCTCAGTAAAATCCATGTTAATACCCTTTATCTTACAAAAATCATAGAAAATAGCTCCAGTGCCCAATAAATGCCCAAAAAATATTCCCAGACTCAGAAAAACATCACCTATATTACTGGACTCTTACATCAATCTTTTGAAGAAATATAAATCTATGTTTATAATATAAATGAAATTATTTCTTTTAGAATGTTTTAAATGGTATAATTAGGATATGATGAATAATATATCTGAGAAAAATAATGTTGAACTCTAATTTTATCCTCAAACTAATAATGGAGCCTGATCTAATTATTATGCCAAAGTACAGTGTATCTTCTTACTAAATCATGATTAGATGCTTTTGGTATCATATTAATTATAGAAAATAGACTAAGCATCAGAAAATCATGAAATCTGAACCAGACCCTTAGAATGACATATGGATCACTAAAAAAATACCAGAGACACATTTTAGATCAGTAACACCTATATTTGGCCAAACCCTAACTTGGACCTAAAATTACCAAGAATATGGTGTACCTATATTAATGATGACTAATTTCTTTAAATCAGGTGCTGACCAGATTATCTAGATGATCATGGATATGTGAGGAATATCTAAACTCAGGTACGTGGATATAATTATATGACTAGATTTACTGGATGTTAAATATATGTACTTGCTTGCTTGTATTTGAATATCTTGTTGGATGTACATCTATATGTATTGTCATTTCCGCCTTGAACAATAAGAATACTAAGGAAAGAAAATGGAATGTAGTTACTGATGGTTCATTAATCTCTCTATTAGAGAGGGAAAGTATTAATGTTGACTAGCACCTCCCTAATGGTACAAGGTACGCGGGGAGATCCCTAATGGTACAAGGTACGCAGGGATAGGGCCCAATATTTATGTTTGTGCTAAGTCCACCATAGTAATACATGTCCATTGAAATATGATTAATAACTTGGGATATCCTGATTTTCTACCTTTAAATAATGTTTCCTTTCTCTTTCTTCAAATTTGAGTATTTTATATGCCGCATAGTATAGCTTTTAATTCCACGTACCAACTTTTGTTGATGTTTTTGTTTCTCGTATTTTCTAGGTCCAGAGCTAGAATGGGATAAAAAGAATAGGATGTGTGCAAGTTGTACATGTTGTACATATTGTGTTAAGATCCTGTTAGCATACATGTTCATAGACTTGTAAATATTATTTTAATATGTCAATGTAATTCATGTCGTAATAATATACATGTTATTGTTGAGAAATGTTATGGTTGTATGTTCATGTATGCGTATTATGCTTCCACATCGCCTTTTGATATGATTGGATGATGTTTTCGGATTCTGACATCTCACTCCCAATAGGGTTTGGAGAAACCAAAATCTGGGGACGTCTCATTATGGGTGCAGCTTCGACCTCTCGGTCTCCCTTAATTGGGGGTTATTGGGAGGTGGGGTTGTAACATTTGGTATCAGAGCATAGGTTCCTCAGTTAACCATTAATAATTATTAAATTTTACAAACTCCATAGAACCCAAGGGAGTTATTAGAGGATTATCCAAAATACGGAGGTGTCTAGAAAAGGATCACAACCGAGGGCTGGCAATATTTTCCTCCGCACCGCTAGTCGGAATATGAGGACTCCCAGATCTGTGTGACTGCCTGGCCAAAGTCTTAGGGTATGATTCAAAATAAGATACCTTTAGGACTTTCTCATCTTATTCGTCCCTTGTCATCACAAAATCTATTAAGGACCTTAAGGATTAGGGTTTTCCCTCTTCTCCTCACCTTCTTGAGGTATGGGAAAGATCAATAAGGTCTAAGGAATCCTCCATCAAATTAATGAAAAGCATGTAAATAAGATGTCATTGACATAAGCTTAATAGAGTAAGCGTAAACTAAAGAATAGATACATGCTTAGGTCATATGACATAAGTTGTCATGCCCTTAGGAGAGACCTGAGGATAGACCTTCTTGTTAGGAGGATAAGGAAAGAAAGTTAGTCTTCAAGATAGAGATCTCCATTGCAAGTAGAGACCTAGCACATCCTTTGAGGATGATGATAACCCTAACCCTAAGTGTTGGTTAGAGAGAGATGAAGTGGTGAATAGATATCACGATAGACCAGATGTTTGAAAGGACATGCCTTTGGGATGCCATATAATCCACGGGTGACCTAGTACCTTTGGAAACCCAACCCTGGGAAGGGTCGTGCATGTTAGAGTAAAGGATACCTCCTTCGATGATGATGTTAGTGGAGGACCTGTAGAAACTCTATGGGCTTATGTGAATAGGGCATAGAATGCACCTAGAGTACATTAGTAGTGTGAGCAATAGGTTGAGACCCTGACCAGGAGAAAGTGAAGGATGGCTTATGAAATAAGCATAAAGAACTATAGATTATCTTGAACGAAAATAAGTTGAACATAGGCTTCATCCAGATAGGGGAATGATTTCGAGGTTGATCCATCATGAAGAGAGGACCTCTAATGGTGAGGTTAGTTGTAGGGTTATCTCTAGAGAGAGAGAGAGTAGGAAACCCAGCAAGGAGGTTGGAATCCTAGACTCTGAGATACAAAGAGAAGTAGGGGGTCAAGGATGATGCGACCTAAGTGGATGATAGTGGTCACCTAGAGGTTGATGATGTCTTGGTTGCCATGAGAGGAACCAAACCCAAGAGAGAGGATGAGGTTTCTAGTACTTATGCACCTATGGTATAAGTGTTTACCTTCTGAGAAAGGAAGAAGAAGTTCTGTATACCCTGGAGAGGTTTAGTCATAGGTTATGAGGCCTTGTACCTTGTTGTTTGTCCTTGAGGAGGACCCAACTCTAAGTGTTGCTTGAAGTTGAAGGATGACAGTAAGTGCATGTCATGCATGTTGCATGCTTGATTCGCGGTTAAGAGATAGAACATACAGTTGGACACCTAAAAGTGAACCTTGGGTTCCTAGGCCTAAGAGGGGAAGTGGTGTACCTAATGCTCGTAATGAAAGTTGAGTTTCTATGGATGCGAGCATGGAACTTACTATGTTAAGAGGAAAGGAAAACCCCTTATGTTTAAGGTATGTTTGGCAAACCCCTCCCAGCTAAGTTGTTGACATGGGAAGGTATGACCCTGATCTAATGTTGATGAATGAGAACCCAGATGACCTAGCCTGGTTTAGTGGTCTTCTTATGCCTTAATAGCTTACTAGGGTTAAGAATATGGATGTAAACCCTAGACCTAAGGATGTTTATGACCTGGTTGTCAAGAGTTGTAGTTTCCTCCCATCCTGGGAGATGGACCCTTTGGTAGGGTGTATACCAGTCTTGTGGTTCTGAGGAAACCCAAAGGGGTCTCATAGGATCTTGAGAAGCTATGTGTAAAGTACATGGTAAGAGGATGAACCACTAGACCCATAGATAGCCATCTCTATGTGCATATGGATGTGTTACCATGGAGGTAACTGGTATGGGGCTTGACCAGGGTAGGCAGGTTGCCATGATCCCTATGAACGGATAAAAGTCAGCCCATGAATACAGAGAGAGAGATGATGAAGGCTTGGGTAAGGTTCTAAGATGAATATGTACTATAATGGAATCCTCAGTCTATTCTAGGGTCAGGTAGGGATAAGACCGATGGAAGTAGGAGTTGCCTAATTCCCTAGTTGCACATGACCATAGGGTCGGGAGGTAACAACTATCATTGTCTGAGGGCCATGGGTTAGGAGATTGATCACCTTCATGAACTCATGGGACCCAAAGGGCAGATGAGTAGGGCACTCTCTGGATGCATAAGGGAAGAGGGATGACCCCAAAAGTGCCCACACCCTATAGACCTAGAGGAGATGACCAAAGATGGTGTGGTGACCCAAGTAGATTCGAAACCAGTTTTCCATGGAGGTAACTTTAATAGCAAGATGTTTGTAATATAGAGGCATAAACGACACATTTCTACTTGGATTTAAAGGTGTACTGGCAAAGTGGGATGTACCATCTCTACTTTTCGAACAGGAAGAACTCTATATTTGGACTGTAGACAAATGCTTATTTCCTCTTGTTATGGGAGTGAGAGATATGACATTACGCATGCCATACACCAAGGACAAAAGATGATGTGAGTTGGAATGTTGCTATGAGGTATGAGGACAGAGATGATAACATACCCTGGTAAAGTGAATGATACATGGATGGTTTGTAAACACTAAGAGGAATGAGGTAGTCACCTTATGAGAATGTTTTTATCATGAGATATGAGTAATACCAGGTTGAATTTGATCGCCATGATGATGAAATCAGAGCGTGTTCTTGATGAATATAGACTTAGAGTTTGAGACGAGATGATAAGTGGAAAACATGGAAGTGTATGTTTTCAATGTTACCTAATACATAAGAAGGTGAAGTAGTAATGGATGCCCTGGTTGAGATATATCAGCCTTGTTTGGCTAGAAGAGGTTGTTAGACTAACCCTAAGTTTGGAAAAGAAGATATGTTTGGCTAACACTCAGATGTAACAAGATCTGTTGAACAAGTTAGTGGTTGTTTGGTTAGCTAGCCTAGTCCTTAATGCAATGAAAGGATGGTGATAGAACCTCAGATACACCTCTTTGGATAGGAAGGTAATAAAACCATGATGGGAGTGGTTTAGGGTTTCCGAGGAATTGATCTTAAGGAATCGTGAGCATGCAGGAGATCATGATTTAAGATCACCATATACCGTGGTACTACCAAGATAATAAGTGACAGTAGTACTTTGGTTGCGTAAGATGAAGTTGCATGGGGTATGTTGCCATGCAAGACAAGAGGTGAAGGATGAACATCAGTAACCTAGTGCATTGACATAAAGTACAAAGAGTTCCAGAGAGGGAATGGGAGTTCATCACTATGAATGTTATGGAAAGGCTCCCCTAGACCAAGGAAGGTTATGATGCAATATGGGTTATGGTAGATCGCCTTACCTAGATGACATGAGAAAGAAAGAGTTCTGTCAAGGGACAGATCGGGTTGAACTACATATGAGAGAGATGGTTCAACTACACCATGATGCGAGTTCAAAGGTTCTTGAGTTTGACCTAAAGGTTCCTTTCTAAAAGGTGGAAGTAGGTACGTGAAGAACTCGATGTTAGTACAGTTTATCACCCCTAACTAATGGTTAGTATGATCCAGACTAAAGGGTCTAATGAGGGCATATGTGCTCGTTCAGGGTGATAGCTAGAGGCAGTTCTTGTCCTATGAAAGATGTGATGATAACCACCATACCCAGTATCGGGATTTAAAGAAGCTCTGTAAGGGAGGTTGTGTCGGTCACCACTTCAGTAAGGTGATGTTGGTGAAAGGACCACGTGATGGTTAGAAAGGGACCACAATGCATGTAGATGAAGTCGCTTTGATCGTACAATGGCTGAAAGGAGCCTAGAGACAATGGGAGTCGTGAGCGGATGCAAAGAAGACTGACATGTAGTTCACTATGGGAGAATATGTGACATGAAAATCCAACCCCTCTAAGTTATAGCTAAGAGAGCTAAATCCCCGATGCATGGGTTCTTTTGACATGGTTTGGTGGAGAAGGTTAAGTTTGATCTTACCCCTCAGGATAAAGTAATGTGTGATGAGTTCCATGTGTCCAATTTAGAGCTCTATGTGAGGTAAACCGATCATGTGCTGAGCAATGAACCTAGTGAGCCCCAAGGGAGGCTGAAATGGCATGAGTCCACCTGTACAGTTTATAGACGCCAGGATGGAAGAACTCAGAGAAAAGAATATGTGGTGATAAAGGTTCTTTGGAAGCTCTATGAGTACGATAAAGCCACATAGGGGCCAATGATGGACATGGAAAAGTCTTATCCTGAATTATTTGTTTGCTTGATAGAATTTTGAGGACAAAATTCCTATAAGAGGGGAAGGATGTTACAACCCCAATTTTTGGGTTCATTCGCCGAGAAATGTAATTTCTCATATTAAGGATATTTTAAAAAATAATGATATAATTTGGTTTGAATAAATGTATTTTGTTTACAATATCCTTGATGTTTGTGTTGTGGGCTTTATTGGCTATTGAGCCCAAATACCAAGGAAATTCAATTAGTAAATGAATAATTGAATATTTCGAGAAAAGATAAATATGGAAACCTCTAGAAGGCAAATACAAAGAGGATTTCGTGCCTCTAGGATTCCTTGGGTTCCAAGGAGTCCAAAGTTGCAAAGAAAAGGCAATAAGAAAAGAAAAGATTAATTATGTATTTCTTTATTAAGAAAGAAATTGAAAATAATGATAAAATGTGGAAAACAAGTGAAAAGAGGTATAACTGAGTTATCATTTGTGGAATTTCGTATCCCAAGGATTCCTAATGATAAAAGGAATACCAACGAGGAAAATAAAAGAGAAATAAAGGGAAATCCTCAAAAAGGAAATATTTTAATGAGAAATAAACAAGATAATGTGAAATAATGCATTTAGATGCATCTAGAAGGATAATAAGTATCCTTGAAAATGAATTTCGAAATAATAGAGTTTCTTGGGATCCAAGGAGTCCCAATGAAGAAAGAGGAGAGAGAAAATACAAAATTTGCAAAATAAAAGGATAATGTGATACATTATTAATGAATTATGAGGTATTGTTAAAAAGAAAGTAATTTCTATTAAAAGAAATAGAATTTCATGCCTATGGGTTAGAAGGGAAGTATAAGAGAGATTAAGAGGATTTTCGAATCCCTAATTATCCAAGAGATGTGGTTTATTAAAAGGATGATGAAGAGAGAGAAAGGTGCTTGCTTCACAAGGAAAGTATGTTTCCTTTCGAGAATAGGAATTGAGTCCTCATAAAGGCACGCCTTTGGGCTTCATACTCTCCCCTATATAAGGGGTGATACCTGGAGCCAAGTTCAAGAGAACCCTACATACCTCTCTCCCTATTCTCCTTTGTTTCCTTCTTTCAACCCTAACTATGGGGGATAATGCACCCCGGAGCCACGAGGGACCACGACATCATCATTGTGAAAGCTTAGTGGCTCCCCGACGACCTGAAGAGGACATGCCAACGTTCTCTAGCGACCAACCTCGCGCAAAGTTCCTGTAGTAGGCTACACGGACGGCCAAACGACGCAGATTATGGGCGATGAAGATGACCACAGTGGCCACAGATTGGGGGCACACTGGTGGACCAGGTCGTGGCGGAGACAGGGAGGCCTTTGCTTGCGTGAATCATGCCCCAGAGATGGAGGAAAGGTCAGCGCAAGTCTGCAGATCGCGGCTAGGGTGACGCAGCTGTTGCTGCACAAGGTTGAAGGAGGCAGAGGTCCCTTTGGACCGTTTTTCCCTTCATGGGCTGAAACAACAGATGACTTAAACGAGGGTATAATGGTAATTCCGTTATATTTTCCAAATCGGGCCACTTTGCATGGAGAGGAGCGACGTGGCGCCCATTGATTGGCCAAGTAAGTAAATCCTTGCGAATTTCATAACTAAAGATTGGTAGCTCGGATTAGAAATCATAAAATATGAAAATTGATCAGGAGAACGAGAGGAATCCAATAAAAATGATATGAAGTATTGATTCCGTTCCTAATTGCAAAAGTACAATAAGTTGATGAAAAGTACATTAAAGTTAAGTTAAAAACCCTATTTGTGAGTAAAGGTTGAATCTAGTATGCTTAATGGGTTAATTGAAGTATTAATAACCTATTGAATGATAATGTTAGATTCAGACTTGATATAGATGTAAAATTGCATGATTTAGGGTTTTTACCCCATATGAAAATGATTATGTAACTAGAAACCCTAATTTAGGGTAAAAGAGGATAAGATCATATATAACTGGAAAGATGTGAAAATACATTGTTAAATGATGATTCAAAAGTATTTGAATACAAAAGTCCTTAATTTTGGGTAAATACCCTTAATGTAGTAATTAGGTTTTTCTCATGAATAAAAGGTAGAATTGTGGCAAATCGAGTTCATATGTGATTAAACCATAATGAACTTTGAATTGATGATAGATACACATAATGATCTTGTCATTGATTAAAATGATAAAGATAGTAGCTTTAATGTAAAAGAAGCTTAATGAAATTAATTAATGGTTAATGGTACCTTTAAATCTGAAAATAGGGTTATATGTTGTTAAGATAACCTTAATATTTGAGAATAGATGAGATAATTAGGGTTTATGAGTAATGGCATAAAATTAGGGTTTAATATGGTAGAAGATGAAGGGAAACCCTAATTGCAAAATGAAACCCTAAAATGGATACAGAAACCCTAGAAAGTGAATCCAAGTCAATAAAGTAGGTTCTTGATAAAGTGTGTAATAAATAGAGTACATATTCTTTTCAGGAATTATGTGATTGTTGAATTGCTTGGATTGCATGCTTGGTTGGATTTGCTTCATGCTTGTGAAATCATCAAATCAGGTATGTGGTTATGCTTATGATTATCCCGACTAGTTTTCTTGGGATTTTATCGACATTTCCCTCATGGCTTGAAATAACTGTTGGATGCTTTTATTTCATGCAACTATAGAGTGACTATGACTATCACTATGAATATACATGTATAACTGGCTAGATTCGGCTCCACCTCTGGGCTAGTAAAGGCTAAAAAGGGGTAACCTAGAGTAAGGTCTAGGTTATCGTGGGTTAGAAATTGGGCTACCAAGTGTAGTGCCATGAGACCCATTAGCATGCCATGAGTTAAGGAGTGGGCTACTTACGAGTAGTGCCATGTGACTCAACCCTAGAAACTGGTTCACCTATAGGTGGGACCATGAGGGGTTTAATGGGGATCTACCATAAGGAAGGTAGTATCTAGGTCCACTGTAGGGATAGCACAGAGGATAAGATACTCATGGATCGTGGAGTTATATTTAAAATGTAATCTTGGTTGTTAAATGATTAATTAAATGTTTATGTTGTTATCATAGTTGCACGCTTATTGTTTCCCCCACATACCAGCTTCGGATGATTGATGTTTTGTTTGTCGACGTTTTAGGTACAAGCCAAAAGGACAAACAGTAAATCGTCATATTGTGAAATACATGAAGTAAAATACAAGGATGATTAGTTAGAATAGAATCCATAAGTGGATAGAAGTCTAGAGATCCAAGTTTTAAAAAAGGTATGCAAAATTTTATTTTCTTACAGCTTTTCAGTTTAGTTTGTTAAAATTTAATAATTATTCTTGGTTAATTGCCAAACCTTTGATCTGGAGATTGTGGGTGCGGCTTCGACCTCTCGGTCTCCCTTAATTGGGGGTTATTGGGAGGTGGGGTCGGAACAATTACTTTCATGAAAAGTAAGCGCAACAATAATCAAGGAGAAAGTTACATAACTCACCTTAGATATGAAGAACAACTCCAACAACAAGGGAAGCTCAAAGAAGAGAGAGGAAAACCCTAACTTGATCACCACTTCAAGGAAAGAACAAACCCTAGGTTAAAGGATCATAAGATGCAAAGCAAAACCTTAGGCTAAAAGACAAGAAAGAGAAGTTCTCCAACTCAACGTAAGAACGACCATGGAGAACCATGGATCCGAACAACAAGAGAGACGTTCTTCAAGATCAATTTAGGATCCACCATGGAAACTCCATTGGTCTGGCTAAGAAGAGAAGGGAGAAGTGGGTAAGGAAATAAAACGAAGATCAAGAGATGGATAACTTACTCAAATTGAAGAAAATAACAAAGGATCACCAAACACTAATCAAGGAAGGGTTACTCCAAGACCCTAACTCACAAGCAAGATGGATTTTCCACTAAAGATCCATATTTACCACCCAACACAATGGGATGAGCTCAAAGCAAGAAGAGAGGAGGAAAAGGGCACAAAGGGTCCAGTTGCATGCAAGGAGATATGTTTATATAGACAAGGGTTAGAGAGAGAGAGAAGGGAGGTTAGGTGTCATGCAAACACATACCATGTGTCCACTATATCTCATCCATGCAAGCACTAAGGTCATGCATGCAACATGGGTGATAAAATTAAGGAAAACCAACAACCTCACTTGTCCAAGAAAGCATAGAAACTAATGGGAAATCATAAGGACCAAACAAGGTCCATACATAGTGTCCGCATAGAAGTCTTTGACCTTAAGCACATCCAAAAGTTGGCGACTGAAGAGAAGTGACAAATCTCATCGAATTCCAACCCAGGGTAGACCCAAGAAAACACCATTGACCAAAGAGAACAAGGACCACATAACACTTAGCAATCTCCAACTCCTAGGTGATTCATTACTCAAGGTCAACATCAACTAGGGCATCCAATCAAACCCTAGAACTTCAACAAATTATGTCACCACATCAAACCAAGGTACAACAAGACTTTGGGGAGCCACTCTCTCCAATATGATTTCAAAATGTGAGGCACAATAAGCATGTGACAAATTGTAAGAAGAACCCTAAACATGGGTACATTTCAACAAAGTCAAAAATAAGCGCATATATGTAAAGCTAACTCAAACAACATCCAAACTGGACCAAACTTGAAATATAAGCCTATCACATGTTATCAAAGCACATCATGAGGTTAGATTAATGTTTTAAGCATGTAATTATGCTAAGCAAGCAAGATCAACCAAAAATCTAGGTCAAGGGTCATACAACCCTAAACCCCTATCAAGGATTTCGCCCCCTACGAAAATAAAGATGGGTACTTCCTACACATCCCATCCTCTAACTCCCACATGGATTCCTCCATGCCACGATGGTTCCATAGAACCTTAAAAAGAACTATATCCTTCTTCTTCAACTTCTTCACCTCCTATCTAGAATCACCATAGGACCCTCAACATATAATACATCCTCCTCCAACTCAACCTCTATTGGCTACAACCCTTGATGTATATCTGGATGGCACTTCATCAACATGGAAACATGGAAGACAGGGTGTGAACTATCCAACTATGGCAGTAGCTCCAACATGTAAGACAACTTACCAAGACATGCCACAACAAGGTAAGGTCCCATAAACCTGGGGGCCAACTTACCCTTCTTGCCAAATCTCATTACACCCTCTAAGGAGAGACCTTAAAATACACACGATCTCTGACTTGGAACTCTAAAGGCCTGCAATAGTTATCAACATAAGACTTCTATCTATCCTGGTATGCCTTCTACTACTGCTGTATCACATTGATATTCTCTATAGTATGTTGTACAAGCTCAGGACCCAAAAGTTAATACTCACCTGTCTCATACCAAAAAAGTAGTGACCAATAATACATCCCATACAAGGCTTCATATGGTGCCATATCTATACTCTAATGATAATTGTTGTTGTAGGCAAACTCTACCAACCTTAGATGTACATACCAACTTTCAAGAAACTGTAGAATACAAGCTCTCAATAGATCTTCTAAGATCTGAATGATCCTCTCTGACTGACCATCTGTCTGAGGGTGAAAAGCTATGCTAAACTTCAACTGTGTACCCATAGCTGTAAGAAGAAATTCCCAGAAATGACTGGTAAACTGAGGACCTCTATCTCACACTATGGTAACTAGAATACCATGCAGATAAACTATCTCATCCACATATATCTATGCCAACTTCTCTATTGTGTACATCATCTTTAATGGAAGGAAGTGTGTTAACCTAGTCAACCTGTCCACTATCACCCAAATGGAATCATGACCTATGGTTGTCCTAGGAAGACCAACCACAAAGTCCATGGTGATATGATCCCATTTCCACTATAATATAGGCAACGGTTGAAATGTTCCTTCAGGCTTCTGATGCTCAACCTTGACCTATTAAAAAATAGGACATCTAGCCATGAACTCTACCACGTCACATTTCAAACCAGGCCACTAATACAAGTCCTTCAAGTTGTGGTACATATTGGTACTTCCTGGATGCATACCATACATCGAGGAGTGACCCTCCTCAAGAACCAACTTCCTCAAACCATCAACATCAGGTACCATTGTCTGATTGTGAAAGCAAACTATTCTATCATTAGTCTCATGGAAACCATCATACTTCTTGCTACCAAACTCTGCCCTGATATTCTATATCACAGTATCAACCTGCTACACATTGATGATCTATTGTATCAAGGTAGGCTTCACCTATAATTGTGCTAGCAAGCCTACCAACATGGATACCTCCAAATATACATTCATCTCACTAAGCGACACCAACATATCTCACTTATGGTACACCAAAGCATGAAACTATGCCTTATCTACAGATGTTGATAAAGATGACTTATAAATAAGTGCATCAACCGCCACATTCTCCTTCCTTTATTGTAGTCTATCGTGCAATCATAGTCCTTGATTTACTCCATCCATCTCTACTGCATGTTTAGCTCCTACTTCAATAAGATGTATTGAAGGTTCTTGTGGTTGGTGAAGAACAAACACTTCTCTCCATAAAAATAGTGTCTCCAAATCTTCAAAGCATGGACCATAGCTCCAAGCTCCAAGTCATGTGTTAGGTAGTTCTCCTCATGTTTCTTAAGTTGTCGCAAAGCAAAAGAAATGACGTTCTTATCCTGCATCAGCATGCATCCCAAATTGTTCTTTGATGCATCACAGAAGACGATGGAACCTTTCCCTTTCTCAGACAGAACTAACACTGGTGCACTGGTCAACTTCTCCTCCAACAACTGAAAAGAATGCTGAGACTTGTCATACCAGATAAGAAGAACACCTTTCCTTGTCAACTTGGTTAGGGGTAATGCCACAACACTAAAGTTCTTGATGAACCTCTTGTAATAACCTACCAAACCTAGGAAACTACAAACCTCTGTCAGTGTCTCAGGCTTCTCCCACTCCAGCATGGAATCCACCTTCTTAAGGTCCACACAAACATCCTTAGCAGATATCACATGCCCAAGAAAAGACACCTCCCTCAGCCAGAACTCACACTTGGTGAATTTGGCGTACAACTTGTGCTTCCTCAACAACGTCAATGCTTGTCGTAGATGGTGCTCATGCTGATGAATGTATTTAGAGTATATCAAGATGTCGTCGATAAACACCACCACAAACTAATCCAAATACATCATGAACACCCAATTCATAAGATCCATAAAGGTTATCAGTGAGTTTGTCAACCCAAACGACATGACCACAAACTCATAGTGACCGTATCTAGTCCAAAAGGATGACTTGGGTATGTCATCCACAACTGATGGCATCCTGACCTCATATCTATCTTCAAAGACATGGTAGAACCTCTCAGCTAATCAAACAAATCGTCTATCCTTGACAACGATTACTTGTTCTTGATAGTGACCTTGTTCAAATGTCGGTAATCTATGCAGTCTCATAGAGCCATCCTTCTTTTAGAAAAAACAACATAGGAGAACCCCAAGGAGAAGTGCTCAGCCTAATAAAACCTTTCTCTAACAGCTCGTGCAACTATTTCTTCAGTTCCTGCATCTTCACTGGTGCCATCCCTTATGGTGACTGTGCTATAGGATACATTCTAGGAACAAGATTGATCTCAAAATAAATCACTCTGGGAGGGGGAACACCAGGAAACTCTTCAGGAAAAACATCCTCAAACTCACAAACCATAGGCACCTCTTGGATACCAGTACTCCTCCTCTTGGTATCCATAATGTGTGCTAAGAAAGCCTCACACCCCTACCTCATCAGCCTCTTTGCTTTCATAGATGACACCAAGCACGTCAGAAGAATATTCCTATCTCATTGGAACCCATGAAACATCACCTTCATGGAACGTCACCATCTCAGAACTATAGTACAGGACTACCCAATACTTCTCCAAGGTATCCATCCCAAGGATCATATCGAATCCATGCATGTCAAGTGGCATAAAGTCCACTCAAATGTTATGTCCCGAGAAAGAAAGAACGCATGATGGATACACCTCCCCTAACTCAGTGGAACCAACAAGAGGGGTTTCTAACTAAAGACTACCGAATCTACTAACAATAGGAAGGTAACAACTATCAATCACCTCTTTTGTGATAAAAGAGTGTGTTGCACTCAGGTCAACCAAAATTGATACAAAAGAAGAAGCAAACAAATCAGAATGAAAAATTCCATCTGACCTGTTATGACCCAGGGCATGACCACTCCCTCCAGTTGACTCATAGCATAGAATCGAGCTATCACCTATTGTCATCCATGTCCTCTATTGGTGTGTCTAGAGGAGCCTACCTATGGTGTCTGACCACATCCTCTGCCACCACCATTGTGGAACTATTTTAGCCAAGAACCTCTCCACTCTTCCTCGATTGTTGTGACACCTCCTCATCTTTTATTCAGAAAACAACCTGGTATGCCTGATCTATCCACACTCATAACATTTCTTAGCCTTGTACCATGGTCGATACTGTTATGACCCACTCCGAGTTTAACTAGTAAGTACAGTGATTAGTGCATCATCTTGTTTATTAAGTTAAGTTAAGTACTCATTGATGCAATTAGTGCTTTGATCTAGTGTTACAATCTAATTAGCATGATTTCACACCTTGAGGTTGTAGAGGATTTTACGCTTGAAAATTTGCAAAAGGAATCACTTCAATTGGACCTTTGAGACAAAACTTATGCCATTTTCATGTTCTTTGGACCTATAGTGCAATTTACCCATAACTAATAGCCCCTTTCCCTTATCCCCTTCCTTTGGATCGGTCTAGACACTGCTTGAATAGAGGAACACACAGCAGCCCGATCAGACACAGTAGAGGGGTGATTTTTTGGGCGATTTCGAGCTCCAGATCCATTTCTAGCAGCGCCGTCCTCCTCTTTTCTTCTTCCACCCTACTGCTTCCTCTACCTCGCCCAACAATAGCCTGACTAGCAAGGGTGCTGACCGACCAAGCAGCAACAATGGCCAGCTGTAGGGTGTCGGCCAAGGGCCTATTTGGGCACATCTAACACCAAGAAGACGACGCCCTTGAGCTCAACCGTGAAGCTAGGACATGAATCCACCGTTTCCAAGCCACGAGTAGCGACGCCATGACCTTCTAGGGAGGTGCCCGTAGCAGTAGCAGCTGCACAACCACCGTAGCAGCGGCCAGGGGCATTTTGGCATGACTAGCACCACCAAACGCCACCTTTGAGTTCGGAAAAGGGTCCATATCTTTAATTCGTAGCCAACTAGCCCACGAGAAGCACCTAGCCTAGTTTCCTTTCCATCTGTGCGTGAAGCAGGTCCAAACCAGGGCTGTTCGGAGGTAGAAGATGACCCTACTGATGCTCAGAAACAGGACTCTGGATGCGTTTCTAGTTGAATTGCAGTCATCTCACCCGCTGTGAGTAGAATTTCACTCTCTAACACAACTATAACTCTAATAATTAGGCATTTTTGTTGAAATCGATATCATTCACATATATCAGCATTTACCCAGGTGTCGGACAGTGCCGACGCCACTTGATTTCTAATTGCACATTTTATTTATTAACGTTTGCATGACGCTAATTAGTTAATTGATATGTGTGATTTGGATTAGTAAAAATACACAATTGATCGAAACTTAAATTGCTCGATTAAATGTTGAACTCAGTAGCACATGACCAGTAATGACACAATTTGGGTATAAACCCAGGCTGTACAGTTTTAGTAAGTTAATAGATGCTCAATTTGAAAGAAATGATGATGACATGAAAAATATTCAAAGAAAACCTAATGGTACACTCTTTGTTATATTTACGGTGAATGATTTAATATTTACACAAATTGACACGTTCCTCAAAGATATCATTTGAAATTCTCAATTAATATTAATAATTTGTGCCATGACAAGTAATTGACTTTTAATTGAGTTATGTGATGTATAACTTAGAATTTGGGTTGATGTGCTCGATTTTTGAGGAATTCCAGATAGTTTACAAGTGCTAATGATGATTTCTAATATATTGAGTAATTAACTCTTGTTAGTGTGTTACGATGATCAATTGTATAATTCCAGCATATACGAGCCAAGTTGATATAAGTTTTGTTTATTTAAGAAATTTAAATCTGTCTGCATGCATGGTATATGGATTACTCAGTAAATTACAATGTTTTTGAGTATATTGCTCTGTCAGGTCTAGAATGATATTCATGTTGTGATTTGAATTGAAATTAAATAGACAAGATGCCATAGAAATACTAGAGTCGAGTATAAGTAAGAAAAAGGTTCAACATAGTAAGAGTTTTGTAAGAAATAATAAAATTATAGATTTAAGGGCCCTGACACCGTAGAACCCCAATGTGAGGTCTGCGCCTTAGGGGTGAAAAGACCTAACCCTGGCAGTGTCCAGTATATGGGGGTCAGAACGTGCTATCAGGTGGCACGGGGGATGAATCCCTAGTGGAATTCTCCTTAAATTATAGTTTGCATTCTCCAACATCAACCAGAAGTCTTGGTGGCACTAGAGTACAGAAAAGTGTGTCCAACATCAACCAGAAGTCCCGGTGGCACTAAAGTACAGAAAAAGCCAATAGGTGGCTTGACTCTCTACCTATGTGCTCAGGTTAGAGGAGGAGTCCAGTTTATGGCACAATAGGAGTGCCGAGGCCAGAGAGACAATTTCCCTGTTGCAGACCAGGAGAGTAGTCAGACTTAGCTATCTCGGGGTGTCAACTAAGTCTTGTACGGTGGGATCGTAGTTCACTACAAGTCTTCATATGTAGAGTACACTGCATATGATCAGGGCATAAGATAAAATATGTTTATATAGGTTCACAAAGTTTCTTATAAGTTAAAGAGTTAAGAAAGATTTGAGTTAGTTTCACAGTAGTTATCCTTTAAATGAAATTTTAGTATTCTCTCTTATTTAATCATATCTACATCCCTGCAATAGTTGTTATCTTAATGAAATGTTGACATCTCCTTTCGTTTAAATTATATTGTTTAGATCTGCTCAATATAGTATTATTATGTATTTTATTCCAATTAATAAACATAAAATGAGTTATCTGTGATGGTTGGGTGAAATTCTATTCACTGAGCCAGTAGCTCACCAACCTACTGAAACATTTTTTAGGTCAGCGTCAGCACGAGGAAGCTGAAGGATCGTATCACCCAAGTTCTTAGAAGTTAGTTCGTAGTTAGATAGAGGCATCTTAGTCCATTCCCCTCAGTCCTTAGGCATGTGGTGTGATAGTGAGAGAATGTAATGTAATATGTAGTTTAGATTTCAGTTATCTGGTGTTTTACTTTCTGCATGAACAATGTAATATGTCGTGTAAGTTTGTTTTTCTTCCAAGTAAGGTTAATGGTAAGTTGCTTCCACAATTTTATTATGATCTGATGTTATTCAAGCTATTAGGTTTTTCCTTTAAGTTAATTCTAAGTAATAAGTAATGAAAAGGTTAAGGGTGGTTTACTGATATTGACTCCCCAGTCTCCATGATCATTAGAGATGGCACAGGGATCGGGGCGTCACAACTTTTGGTATTAGAGAAAGGTTATGAGAGCAAAGGTTTGAGTACATAGATACTCGAAGTCAAGGTCAGGGGATGATAAGAGACCAACAGGATTAGGACTTAGGTGTTTTCCTTCTAACTACAATTTTCTAATAGAAAGTGTTCTGTTATACTATTGTAGATGGTAGGAAGAGGACGTGCTCATGAGGACCAAGATGAGAGCCACATTGGACCTGATCCTTAGGAGATGGGTCCAGGTGGTGAAGATGATGTGGATGAGGCCTCAAGGATGTACATGATGTTTCTTGAGACCAGGGAAAAGTATAAGATGGAGAGGCGAGCTTCTACCTCGAGCAGCAAGGACCTGATGAGATCCTATGAGCTGGTTAAGAAGCTTGGAGGTACCAAGTTCGTTGGAACTATGGACCCTATAGTGGTAGATGAATGGCTGAGCCAGTTAGAGAAAATGTTATGTCTGATGGAGTTGTCTGAGGAAAGATAAATCAATCACACAGTTTATTTGCTTAAAGGTGATGCAGATCTCTAGTGGCGTGGAGTGGAAGATAAAAGGAGGAACATGGTATTGACTTGGAAGGATTTTGTTTATGAATTCCATCTTAAGTACTACCCACCTACCTTTCTGAGTAAGAAGATAAGACAATTGCAGAACATCATACAAGGAAGTATGACGATTGGTGAATACGAGGCATATTTCACAAGGTTGGTAAATTTCTGTTCGCAACTTGTTCCTAATTATGTAGAAAAGTGCAGAAGATTTCAAGAAGGATTAAGATCATAGATTAGACACACCGTTTCAGCCATTGGTCGAAGAGATAGAGAAAACTTTGGGGAATTCGTGGAAGCAACGAGATGTCTAGAAGAGTCAGTTAATGCTGATAAGCAGTCTGAGAGTAAGAAAAGATCTGGAGACTTTATTAGAAGGGGACAAAGCAGTGGTGGATACAAAGGAGGTGGTGGTTTATTTTCAAAGATAGGATGATGACTTGGCTATTTTGGTAGACAAGGATCTAGTTTTTCATCAAGTGGAGGAAGACCCAATTCCGGTAGATGGAATACACAGTCTACATGGACACCTCCAACTAGGTCTTCAGGATCTTCAATGTCAGTGACAGGATCACATAGACATGATACATCCACATGTGATATTTGTGGAAGACCACACTCAGGACATTGTTGGGGAACAAAGTTTTAAGGATGTCATCAATGCAGAGAGATGGGACATTTCTAGAGAAATTGCCCCCAATTACAGCAGTCATCATCACAAGGTTCCCAGTCGTAGTACTAGAATGTCCCGAGACAGGCTCCAGCTGGAGGACCCAGTTCCTTTATAGCTTTAGGTTCCCGAGGTGGTGCAACACCCAATGCTAGGGAACGACAATGAGGACATCATGGGAGACGAAAAGTTTTAGGACACTTCTTCTCTTTGACACCACAAGAAGGTATTGTTTCTTCTTGAGTAATTATAGGAGAAATGATTTTCATTAAAAACATTTCAATTACAATTTTGATAGATCTGGGTGCTACTCACTCGTTTATACATAGTTCTGTAGCTTGTGAGCTTAACCTGTTAATTCAAGAGTTACCATTTGAGTTATTGTTGAGGGTTCCGTTAGGTGAACCGATAGTGTTGACAAAGTTTTGTCTCAGATGTTTGTTGACTTTTGGTGGTTACACCATTGCGGTTAACCTTATACCCCAAGATGTTAACTCTTTTCAAGTTATCTTGGGTATGGGTTGCCTAGAGACGTATCGAGTTTAACTCAACTATTGGAAGAAGGATGCTGTCTTTCAACAGGGTGGATTTTCTTGTGTCTTTTATGGAGATAGGAAAGTTTTGCCTACATGTATCATATCAGCCGCTGTAGCTGATAAGATGTTGTAGAAAGGTTGTGAGGCATTCTTGGCACATGTAGTAGATACCAAAGCAGAGAAGAGCACAGTCAGCCTATGGGATGTGCCAGTGGTCAGTGAGTTCCTAGATGTTTTCCCAGATGAGTTGCCAGGTCTACCTCCTGAAAGAGAGATAGACTTTGAGATCCAGGTGTTACCAGGTAGTCACCCTATAGTGATACCATCCTACAGAATGACACTTGTAGAGTTGAAGGAACTCAAGATTCAATTATAGGAATTACCGGATAAGGGTTTCATTTGACCTAGTTCTTCGCCATGGGGAGCTCCAGTCTTGTTTGTGAAAAAGAAAGATGGTACTATGAGGTTATGTATAGACTACAGACAGTTGAATAAGATCACCATCAAGAATAAGTACATGTTGCCAAGGATAGATGATCTATTTGATCAATTGTGTGGAGCGACAATCTTTTCTACGATAGATTTGAGATCTGGGTATCATCAATTGAGGATAAAGGCTTCAGATATTCCTAAGTCAGCTTTCAGAATAAGATATGGGCATTATGAGTTTCTGGTCATGTCGTTTGGACTGACTAATGCCCCAACAACTTTCATGGATATAATGAACTAGATTTTCAAACCATTTTTGGATCAGTTCATAGTGGTTTTCATAGATGACATTTTGATTTATTCCAGAGATGATGAGCAGCATGAGCATCATCTGAGGATAGCATTACAGTTGTTGAGACAACACCGGTTATATGCTAAGTTTAGTAAGTGCGAGTTTTGGTTAGCTGAGGTGTCTTTTCTTGGACATGTCATCTCAGGAGATGGAGTAAGTGTTGACCCTAAGAAAGTCGAGTCTGTTCTATAGTGGGAGCAACCTAAAACTCCTACTAAGATCAGAAGCTTCTTAGGATTGGCAGGTTACTATAGGAGGTTCATCCAGAACTTTAGTGTTGTAGCGTCACCTCTGACATGCTTAACGATAAAGAATGCACTGTTTGTCTAGTCAGACAACTGTGAGAAGAGTTTTCAGATCTTAAAGAAGAGGTTTACTACAACACCAGTGTTGATCCTACCTGAGGCAGATAAAGGCTACACAATGTTTTGTGATGCTTCAAGGAGAGGTTTAGGCTGTGTGTTTCTACAGGAGCATCTAGACAACTTAAGAAGAATGAGGATAATTACCCGACACATGATTTGGAGTTATCTGCAGTAGTTCATGCTCTTAAGATATGGCGTCACTATCTTTATGGTGAGGCATGTCAGGTGTTTACAGATCATAAGAGTTTGAAATCTATTTTCACCCAGAAGGATCTGAATCTTACACATCAGAGATGGTTATAATTGATCAAGGATTATGATGTGACGATAGATTATCATCCTAGTAAGGAAAATGTGGTAGTAGATGTGCTCAGTAGGAAGTCAAGTTCAATAGTATATGTATTCTCTATGGAATGCTTCAAGAGAGACCTGCTAGTAGAGATGCGGAAGTTGAACTTAGACTTAGGGGTGATAGAGCATAGTAGGTTGATTACACAAATGTAAGTCAAGCCTACTTTTTATGATCAGATCAAGGAACTTCAGAAGAGTGACAGTGAGTTATAGCAGATAATGCAGGATATGACAGAGGGAAAGAGACCAGAGTTCAAGTTTTCAAATGATGGTTTGTTGTATCAGCATGACAAGTTGTGCGTACCTCGAGATAGTGATTTTAAAGAAAGGATTCTTGAGGAAGAGCATGCATCGATGTACACTATGCATCCAGGAAACACTAAGATGTACATGAATCTCAAGGAGTTGTACTGGTGGTCAGGTATGAAGAAGGATGTAGTTGAGTACGTGGCTAGATGCAGTGTGTGCCAACATGTTAAGGCTGAGCATCATAAACCTACAGGTACCTTGCAATCTCTTCCTATACCAGAGTGGAAGTGGGAACATATCACAATGGATTTTGTGGTAGGGTTGCCCATGACACCGAGAGGTTGTGACTCGATATGGGTGATTGTGGATAGACTGACTAAGTCTGCTCACTTTCTTCTTGTTAAGTCAACCTTTGATGTCCCAAAGTTGGTTAAGATATACGTGGATGAGATAGTTAGGCTACATGGTATCTAGTTTCAATTATATCAGATAGATATCCTAAGTTCACCTCTAGGTTTTGGAATTAGTTGCATCATTCTTTGGGCACAAAGTTGAGGTTCATTACAACTTTTAACCCACAGATGGATGGTCAGTCAAAGAGGACCATTCAGACTCTTCAGGACATACTGAGAGCATGTCTCTTGCATTTCAGTGGAAGTTGGGAAGAACACTTGAGTCTTATAGAGTTTTCATACTACAATAATCACCATTCCAGTCTTGGTATGGCCATGTATGAAGCTCTGAATGGCAGAAAGTGTAGATCACATGTATGTTGGTATGAGGTGGGTGAAAAAGAGATTCTTGGACCATAGATAGTGGATTTGACTATAGAAAAGATTATTGTGATCATAGAATAGTTAAAAGCTGCACATGACAGGCAGAAGAGTTACGTTGAGAAGAGACGTAGACCTCTTGAGTTTGAGGTTAGTGATGAAGTGTATCTGAAAGTTTTACCATGGAAAGGAGTGTTGAGGTTTGGCAAGAGAGGCAAAATGACTCCTAGGTTTATGGACCCATATCCTGTCATTGAGAGGATTGGACCTGTAGCCTACAGGTTGGATTTTCCATCCAAGTTGGCTAATCTACATGATGTGTTTCATGTATCGATGCTGAAGAAGTGTTACCCTGGTACAGAGAAGATAGTGGACCCATAACCTGTACAACTCAGATCATATGTGTCCTATGTTGAAGGACCAGTAGAAATAGTTGATCAGAGGATCAAGAAGCTCAAGAACTGAGTGATACCGCTAGTGAAAGTCTTGTGGAGGAACCACAACCTAGAGGAAGCCACATGGGAGCTTGAGTCAGAAATGCGTAACAAGTTTCCTTTTCTCATTTAGGAATTTTGGGATGAAATTCTTGTAAGGGAGGAAGATTTTTATGACCCACTCCGAGTTTAACTAGTAAGTACAATGATTAGTGCATCGTCATGTTGTTTAAGTTAAGTTAAGTACTCATTGATGCAATTAGTGCTTTGATACAATGTTACAGTCTAATTAGCATGATTTCCCTCCTTGAGGTTGTAGAGGATTTCACGCTTGAAAATTTGCAAAAGGAATCACTTCAATTGGACCTTTGAGACAAAAGTTATGCCATTTTCATGTTCTTAGGACCTATAGTGCAATTTACCCATAACTAATAGCCCCTGACACGCTTTTACCTTGCGTATAACGCAAGTGTACGTGTCAATGTAGTACATGCCCTTATGAGGCCCGAGTCGAACTCAGGGACACTGAATTATCGGTAGACTACTATTAACTGCTCACAATAAGCTAGACCAGTTAAAAATGTTTTAAGAGTTGTTGAAAAATAAAATAAAATAAAATAAAACAGAGCAATCGATTAAGGGTTTAGTTTAATCACTTCAAATGAAGATCTTTAGGATTGTGGTTTCACCGTAGGTTTTCATTGTATGAATTTCCACATAGTTAATCATATTCATCTCTCAAACCAGGTAGTGGCCTGTAGCCAGAATTGTTCACTATCGTGATACAATTCACTACCTAAATCTAGGTCAGTTCCACTGTTGTAGTAACCTATACCCTAAACTAGGTGCATTAAAATCGACCTCTAGGTTTCCACCATTAACCGAACATCGCCTTGTTCAAGGAATTTATGAGTTAATGTGAATTTTGTCTCTTTTCAACCGTTAATTCTTCTTTCAAAGCAATTAAAGGCGTTAGATTATCATTAGGGTGATCAAGCATAATGATATAATGGAGAAAACGAAATCATACCATGGATTTAAGAGACAAAGTATGAATTACGATGATAAAAACATCATACAATGATTCCCCGGGCTACTCCCGGTCCTAAAGACAAAGGGGATTAGCCTCGCATGTTCATCTCTGAGCAAGACATGACTGAAGAAAGGGGAAACATGGAGAAAAATGTGGATGAGTAATGTGAACCCCTGAACGGAGAAGATCCAAGCGTTCCTCAGCATAGAGTGCATGATCTATAGCCTTTCGGCAGTGGAGAACGTCTTCTTCGGCTCTCGGAACGGTCAGGGCGTGCTTCTGGGCTCTATTCTTCTCTCCACACCTTCTCGGGACGTGTGCAGTGGCTAATGACGTGATAGATGACTCCTGGCTGCCTTCATTAGGTATAAACACCAAGTTTGGTCGCCAAAATATCACCACCGTTGGATTCGGTCCGATCTGAAGCAAACTCTAATCTGACGGTGTCAATACCATCGATGCAGGTCGATGGTATCGACCCCTCGTGATATCGGCAAGCCTTCCTTCTTTTCTGTCGTCCCACCTGATGCTGACTCGATACCATCGACGTGGGTCGATGGTATCGACACCCTTAGATGTCGGTTTTATCCCTTTTCCATCACTGAAGCTATAAGCGTCGATAGTATCGACTTTGGTGTTGATAGTATCGAATGGCTGATCGCTGGCAACCTGAAGGTAACTCGCTACCATCGAATCTGCTTGACTCCTTGCGGTTGTCTGCCTGTGACTGTGTCGATACTATCGACGGGTGTCGATGGTATCGACAGCTGTATATATGTGTTTTTCCTGAAATTGCAAGACAAAGCCAAATCAGCCGAGATAAAACCCATTATTATAATTATTTATGATCAAAATGATAAAATATGGGAGATTTGATACTGAAAAGGATTATAGACTAGAGTAAGTGAATTATGCAATATTAACCACCAAAGTGACCAATAAACCCATAAAATGCAAGTAAAACAAGTCTATAAATGCAACTCAAAATCATCGCATCAAACTCCCCTAAGCTTGAACCTTGCTCGTCCTCAAGCAACAAAACTCTAGAATAGAATTGCGAGGGTCAACTAAAGAACAGATTAGCACAACAGACTTCACCGTATGATCCCCGCCAAACATTCACAATCCGAACCTTACTAACCATAGAATGATAATTACCCTCAGGGTGACAATAATCATCCATAAAAGATATCTACCTCAAAATTTATGAACACTATCACATAAGGTAGTTAACATAATAAAATCCTCCGGTCCAGACTTGGTGCATCTTGTGATCTTCTATCTACGTTGCTCGTTCTAACTACCATCTTGATGGAATCAGCTCTCCTGGTATTAATGAGTGAGGAGAATATCACGGTGGCCTACCAATTCGAGCAACGGGTAGATGGAATAGGTGGCTGTGGAAGAAATGGAAGCATAATACAATTTTAACATGCAAAAATAACAAAAATGATCTAAATGATGCATATGCAAATGAGAATGCCCTAATGCCTACATTTGGGTGGAATGATGCATGTACTATCATTCTGTCTCAAGGTGAGATGGAATATCTAAGAAAACTACACCATGTGCTTATTCTTCTTAGTATCTCAAGATGAGATGGAACATGTTCCTTTCTCCCTCTCATTCCTACTTCTTAAATTTTTTCTTTTTCTATTTTTTTCAATTTTTTTTTCTCAATTTTTTTTCAAGCCCTGATTTTCATAGGTGACAATGAATTATTTGTTGGGCTCAATTCTTATTACATACTTGTGCATATGAAGCATTCTATTTGGAGGGTATGGAACAAATTCACCACCTTTAATGTTTCAGAAGACATAAGATGCATGATGTACTATATGCACAAAAGATGTGAATGCAACTACAAAATGATAGTTATGCAATTAAATGACACGCACCTAAGGATAATGTGCATGTATAACTACGCTATTTTTTTTCTTTTCATGCAAAAATATGTTAGAATAGTTGTAATGCAAGACCTATCTACATGGGATGCAATCAAAGAGATGAAAACTGTAATGTGCTTCCAGTTCTTATGGTGGAGTATGAAAACAATGGGGTGGATAGATCACAAGATTAATTGACTGAACCTTTAGAAAATATTATGTGTCCCTCCTTACTGACCTGTGTAATAATTAAGAAGTTTCTCTCTCTTATTTCAAATTAAGGTCTCATTATCATTTGGTCAGTTTAGGCTCAAACAACCAATTCCGTCCACTCTTCGTGAATCATAGGAATGTATAGTTATGGTTTCCTGTTTTAAAGTTGACAAACCCAATTATTTTCTTAAGTCATGTGCTCAAGGTTGAACAACACAAGCTTGCAAAAGCACTAAAAATTTTCAAATTTACCCCTGATTCCCATGTACAAACACAGAGATGACACATGACATTAGACATCCACAATTACACTAGATAGAGTGTGGATCCTACAGAAAACTAAGAACTAAAAAAAGAAATGACAAAAGACAAAGCAATAAATGATAAAAACTAAGATAAATAAAGGATAGAAACTGTTCCAACCCCCCCCCCCCAAGCTTGAATTCGACTATGGCCTCATAGTCAAAAATAACCTTAAAAAGGTGGAACACTTATACCGATCATTCTGCAGGTGGGGGCGGGTACTGCGGGGCTGTGGGGTCCCAAGATGGGTACTGCCCCTGGAAGCTCGGATCATACTGGGGCATCGGAGGAGGTTGAGGATACCCCCCCAAAATAATTCTAGCTCCAGTAGTTGTCGTAGAAGGGCTATTGTTGCATCTCCATCCTATGCAACCTGTCATGGATGTTCTGTTGGTTGGCGAAGAGTAGACGCTCATTCTCGTAAATAGCCTGTTGGTTTTCGAAAATCCAGTTCGTGGTATCCTAAATACCGATGAATGAAGATGTATGCTGCTGGGTCTGATGAATCTCCTGCAGCATACATCGAGTACATTCCTTGCATCAAATAGACATACTCTCCTTGATGAGAGGGCTGAGATGGCAGAGGCTGTGAAGATGATGATTCACCCGGATGGAAACGGGGACGCTTCCGGGGTGCTACTCGTGCCCGAAGAGGAGTGAAAGCCTCCTCTTCCTCGTCATGCTCATCACCATCATCATCATTGTCATCATTACCGCCGTCTTCATCAGAGTCGTCGATGGCAATGATAGGCCACCTGAAATGCTGAGCTCCCTCAATGTTGAAGACGGGGTCGGGAATCACACATTCTTGATATGCGTGATTGACGTGGCAATGTGCATAAGCCAAGCCATCATAGAGCAGTAGGAGGTTGGAGCGGTGCAGATGATGGAGGTTGACCTTATTCCTGTTGGAAAGTGGAGTAAGCTGGGAAAAATCCAAATCAAGGTAGAGGGCCAACGGTGTGATGAGCCCTCCAAAGTGGATAGGAGCCTTCCGCGTACTCCTCTTCACGGCCAACACACGCGTCAAAAAGAACGCGCCCCAGTTGCACTCCTCGTGCTTCAGCAATTTATACAGAAAGAATAAATCCGTCTCTTGGAATTTGCTAAGAGACAAATCGCCACGAGCAAACAACATCGTACAAAGCATGCGATGCAGAATCTGCACAAAGGGATGCTCAAAGTCGGCTATGACAGTGTTGTGGTAGCTCACAGTCTTGCCAGGAGGCGCATTCACCAGCTTGGTGAAGATGTCGTCATAATCAGTCCGGTTATCCGGCCTCTGGTGCTGGTAATCGTCATGATACCAGTTATACACAGAATTGAACTGGTCAAGAGTGAGGGTGTAATTGTTGTTGTAGAGTCTGAAGGACACACACCCCCTCTTCCACTCTCTATCAGTGGCGATCAAGTCATTGGGCACAACATTGATATCTAATGATGCCATGAACTTCACCACGAGCTCCTTGTATGTCGGCCACTCGCCGAAGAATAATTGGCCGTCAGCATGGTACTCCAACTCGTCGGGCCTCCTGGTCGTATGCCTTGCCTGCCCCTGTAGGACGTAGGTGAGATTGTCATTGAACCCCAAATCACGGATCATAGCCCGATTGACGTAGCGGGTGGGCTCAATCTTCCTCTTGAGCAACTCCTCGTACACCTTCCGGACCTCCGGTGAAGGATGGACAATCCTCAGACGAGGAATGGATCTCGGTGGCAGAGGAACGAAGGTTGGGATCTCCATGGGGACTGCCCATGAAGAAGATGCTCCGTCTGTCCGCAACATTGTCGTAGAGAAAAGAAAAGGATAGGATATGGAGCTCGATGAAGGTCGGAGAAGATAATCTCCGCTCGGTGTAGGGCTCAGTGAAGATATCACAATCCTTGGATGCTCGTAGGAAGCCTCCGGTTGCGCAACAATGCGCAATGCACAATTAGAGGGAAGAAGCTCTAAAGGTGTGAAGAAATCTGACAAACAATCCCTCCTTTTATAACTCTGTCCGCCGCTGCTGTGGACCCATCGATACCATCGACGGGGTGTCGATGGTATCGACATCTATAGCACAATATGGGTTTCGTGAGTATTGACGGCTGTCGATAGCCTGATGTGGGGGCTCAGATCGATGACGCATCGATACCATCGACGTGGGTCGATGGTATTGACCCATCCCACGGATCAACTTACTTGATGTAGCAATCGCCGTTGATTTCCTCTCACGGATATGTGACATGTCGCATTGATACCATCGACGCTGGTCGATGGTATCGACCCTTTGTAGGTCAAACACCCTCGCGAGGCCCGACCGCCACTTTCTTACTATTTCTGGGTCGATACCATCGACAGGCCCGTCGATGGTATCGACTTCACTGAGACAAATTCGTCTGTAAATCTTCAGAGATCTTGTGAGTATCGACACCCTTGTTGATACAATCGACCCCGATCTGGCAATTTCTTCGGCGTCATTGATGGTAGGTCGATACCATCAATGAGGCCGTTGATGGTATCAACTTAGGAAAATTTCTGCAGTCACCTAACTGTACCCATGTCGATACTATCGACACAATGGTCGATGGTATCGACTCTGCCTCAGCTCTGCACACTGAACAAACGATCACTGTACCATTTTTACACTAAAAACGAAATAAAACCAAACTAATTTGTAAAAGCAAACGAAAATAGATGAAACTACCAATGGTTGGGTTGCCTCCCAACAAGCTCCCTTATTTAACGTTTTAGGCTAGAAAAAACCAAGCTTATCATGCATCTTTAAGTGATATGAGTTTGATCTCATGCACTTTCCTCCTGTAATCCTCACCAAAATACAGCTTCAACCTCTGTCCATTAACCAAGAATGTTGTCTCTCCATCACACACCATGATGGCACCATGTGGCTGTACCTCCTCCACGATGAAAGGTCCACTCCACCGGGACTTCAATTTCCCGGGATGCAATTTCAACCTTGAGTTGAACAATATCACACGATCTCCCTTCTTGAAGACACACAGTTGAATGTGTCGATCGTGAATCAGCTTTGTTCTTTCCTTGTAAATCCTCAAACTTTCATAGGCATTCATCCTCAGCTCATCTAGCTCATTTAGCTCCAGCAAGCGTTTCTTCCCTGCCTCATCATAATTCCAGTTCAGCTTCCTTAGCCCCCATTGTGCCTTATGCTCCAACTTGACCGGAAAATGGAAGGCCCGCCCATAAGCCAACCTAAAAGGCGTAGTTCCTATAGGTGTCTTATACGCCATCCTATACGCCCATAAAGCGTCCGACAGCAAAGTACTCCAGTTCTTTCTTGTCGAAGCTAGCCACTGTGCGCTCCAGGATTTTCTTAATTTCTCTATTGGAGACTTCAACCTGTCCCTGTGTCTGCGGGTGGTACGGGGTACCAATATTGTGCTTTACCCCATACTTTCTCAACAACACAACAAACTTTTAATTTCTAAAATGGGTACCTCCGTCGCTGATAATCATCCTCGGTACACCAAATCTATAGAAAATGTAGTCTTTTACGAACATGCACACTACATTAGCATCATTAGTCCTAGTGGGTATTGACTCTACCCACTTCGATACATAATCAACAACCAATAAAATGTACAAATTAGAGTTTGAGGACACAAAGGGTCCCATGAAATCAATACCCCACAGATCAAACACCTCAAATTCTTGAAACACGTTGAGGGGCATCTCCTGTCGCTTTGAAATATTACCTGCCCTTTGACAGGAATCACATCTTCGCACATAATCATATGTGTCCCGAAAAAGTGTAGGCCAATAAAGGCCGCTCTCAAGCACCTTGGCCGCTGTTCTGGATCTCGCATGATGGTCCCCCGTTGGTAGAGTATGACAATGATGAAGTACACTATCATATTCAACCTCCAGTAAGCACCTGCGCAAAATGCCATCCCTGCATTGCTTCAACAAAATGGGGTCATCCCAGAAATAATATCTCAAAGAATGAAAAAAATTCTTTTTCTCTTGATATGTCCAATCATCCGGGATAATTTTGCGGGCAAGATAATTAACAATATAAGAAAACCATGGATCTTTAGATTTTACAGAAAGAAGTTGTTCATCAGGGAACGTCTCGGTAATGGATATATGAATGTCCTTCTCATCTACCCGTTCCAAAATAGACAAATGGTCCGCAACCACATTCCATATTCCCGCCTTATCTTTAATTTCGATATCAAATTTTTGTAACAGTAAGATCCACCTAATCAATCTAGGTTTGGCATCTTTCTTTTCTATCAAATATTTTATGGC
This sequence comes from Alisma plantago-aquatica, assembly GCA_963693085.1. Taxonomy (NCBI): domain Eukaryota; kingdom Viridiplantae; phylum Streptophyta; class Magnoliopsida; order Alismatales; family Alismataceae; genus Alisma; species Alisma plantago-aquatica. Next base: position 806,834,404 of record OY856412.1, on the reverse strand, counting down.
GGCGTGGTCCGTCCATACCACAACTTTTGACCCTACAAGATATTGTCGAAAATTTTCAAATGCAAAAACGACGGCGAGAAGCTCTTTTTCAGTTGTACTGTAATTAAGTTGTGCTTCATTTAAAGTTTTGGATGCATAGAAAATTACAGTGGGTTTGTTGTCAACACGTTGTCCTAGAACTGCCCCTACTGTGAAATCTGAAGCGTCACACATTAATTCAAATGACTTTGTCTAATCCGGTGCAGAAATTAATTTCTCTTTGAGCACGTTAAAAGCATGCAAACACTTTTCATTAAAATCAAACACCGCATCTTTCTCCAACAGTTCAGATAATGGTTTAGCGATTTTTGAGAAATCTTTGATAAAGTGGCGATAAAATCCGGTGTGACCGAGAAAACCCCATACCCCTTTTACCAAATTCGGTGGGGGTAATTTGGAAATAACCTCATTTTTAACCGGATCTACCTCCAACCCCTTGCTAGACACTTTATGTCCAAGCACAGTCCCTTCACTAACCATCATATGGCATTTTTCCCAGTTGAGTACTAAATGCGTGTCCTCACATCGTTGTAAAACTTTATCCAAATTATATAAACATTCATCGAAAGATGCACCATAGACGGAAAAATCGTCCATGAAGACCTCCAAATAGTGCTCGACCATATTAGAGAAAATGGCAAGCATGCAACGCTGAAAGGTTGCTGCTGCGTTACACAAACCAAAGGGCATATGGCGGTATGCAAATGTTCCATAAGGACAAGTGAAGGTGGACTTCTTTTGGTCCTTAGGATCAATGGAAATCTGATTATAGCCCGAATAACCATCTAGAAAACAAAAGTGAGATCGACCTGCTAATCGCTCTAAAATCTGATCAATGAACGGAAAAGGAAAATGATCTTTTAGCGTAGCAGAATTCAGTCTACGGTAATCGATACACACACGCCACCCGGTTACCAAACGGGTCGTGACCGAATCATTTGACATATTATGAGTAACAGAAATTCCCCCCTTTTTAGGGACTACCTGTGTGGGGCTTACCCACGTCGAGTCAGAGATAGCGTAAATGATGCCTATAGAAAGGAGCTTGATCACCTCCTTCTTGACGACCTCCATCATGCTTGGATTGAGTCTGCGTTGTGGCTGGATTACATGTTTGGCTCCCTCCTCGAGCTGGATCTTATGCTTGCAAAGTGTAGGGGAGATCCCCTTGATATCTGTGACTGACCACCCGAATGCACCACGGTGGTTCTTCAGCACGATCATCAATTGATCCTCTTCCTCAACACTCAGATATGCCGAGATAATCACCGATAGCTTTTCACCCTCGGCTAGAAATGCATATTTCAAATGAGGCGGTAGTGGCTTCAATTCTAATTCTGGTGGACTGATCAAGGATGACTGAAGCGGTGGTGGGAGTTCCCCAAGATCTTCATAGTACCTAGCATAAAAACACGACATCACCTGAAGCATCTTGGCACATTCTTGTAGTGACTTACTTCTCATCCAGTCCCGTGTTATATTGACAAGGCAAGCTTCAAGAGGCAGTTCTGGATATGCATCAAGGACAGAACTTGCTATGGCCTCGTCTTCAGTAGAAGGAGGGATTTCCTCCTCTTCATCATTTGGAAAACCCACAGCCTTGCGAAGAGAAACGACTTTGGTCTGTTCCATAATGTCTACATCCAGTGTCCACTTCTCTACCTTGGTCATTACATGAGCCATATCTAGAAACGACTTCCCTAGACAAAGAGAAATATTCTGATCAAAGTGTTTCACCATGCGGAACTGCTCCTTAGCTTTTGATTGTGTTGGGCTTGGGGGCATAACCATTTCAAACCGGTCATCAGTGATACCTAATGTCAAACGACCTCTTCCCATCTCGAGTATCATATCTGCAGTAGCTTGGAAGGGTCTTCCAAGGAGTAGCTCATTTCCTTGTTCGTCCTACATTTCCATTACCACAAAGTCTACTGGAAATACAAACTGGTCAACTTTAACCAAAACATCCTCGCAAATACTGTACAGCTTGACTACAAAATTGTCTGCCAACTGAATCGTCATATTGCTATGTCTTGATTCCTTCAGTCCCAGCTTCCTGAACATAGATAGAGGCATTAAATTTATACTTGCCCCTGAATCACACAGTGCTTCACCGAATTTCACTTTCCCGATGTAACATGAAATATTGAAGCAACCCGGATCCTGCCTTTTTGGTGGCAATGTACCCAAGATGAAAGCACTCACCTGCTCCTTAAGAACTATGACCTCGGTATCAGGAATCTTCCTCTTCTTTGTGATTATGTCTTTCAAAAACTTTTCGTAAGAGGGAATCTGCTCTATCACTTCTAACAGTGGAATGTTGACAGAAAGCTTCCTAAAGCTATCTAGGAACTTCTTGAACTGAGCGTCCACTTTCTTGGCTTTCACGCTATTTGGATATGGGACCGGGACAGTCTGTGCCCTTTGATGGGGAGGCACATATGGTGTCCTCTTCTGCGTCTCCTCCTCAACAACTGGTTTTGATGTGACATCCTCTACTACATCCTCTACCGGCTTTGTGATTGGGATCAAAACCTCCTCTACGGCCTCACTTGTGGTTTCTGGATGGGGTGTGCTCGGTTCATCGGCCCTGGGGTTTAAAATCTTCTTACCACTCCGTAGTAGAATTGCCTTAGCTTGTTGGTTTCCTCCTGGAATGTTTGTATTTCTGGGAAAACCTTGCTGTGCTGGGTTTTTCAGATTTGCTATCTCAGCTGCCATCTGTGCCAAAGATGTCTCTATAGTCCTCATATGAGCCCCATGACTTTGTAAGGTCTACTAAAATTGATTCATAAATTCTCCTTGTTGCTTAATCTGTTAACCAAACGTGCTCATGAGTTCTTGATTCTGCTTGATCACTTGGTTGAGCAACTCATTGCTCTTATCCTCTGGAGACGGTTGGGGTTTTGCGTCAGGGTCATACAAGAAATTATTTGGGTCCTTCAATGAAAATTTCTTGTCTTTCCTCCAAGAATAATCGTTGTTTCTGTACCACTTCTGCTGGCACATGAATTTCACTTGAGCTTCATCCTCAGATTCTGTGTCTTCTTTTGCAAGTAGTTTCTTGGCTAGAAGGTCCATCTTCTCATTCAGCTCCTTGATGGCCTTTGACTCACCTGCAGCTCGAACCTGCTCCACTGCGTCTCTGTCACCCCAAGATTGCTTTTTGACCATGTTCTTAAAAATCTCCCAACACCACGTGCCTGTGTTGTTTAGGAAGAACCCTGAACCTGCAAAATCTAGGTTACTTCTATCATGCTCAGAAAGAGCAAAATAGAAAATCTTAACTTGTTTCTCCTTGTCCAGCCCATGATGTGGGCACCTCCTCAGAATTATTTGAAAGCGCTCCCAGGTCTCAGAATATGTTTCACCTGCTTTCTGACTAAAGTTATGAATTTTTCTTATCAGATCATTCGTCTTCTCAGGTGGAAAGAATCTTTCGAAGAACACTTCGACCATGTGGTCCCAAGACTCCACATACTCATCGTCCAGATTATGCAGCCATTCTCGAGCATTTCCCGCTAGAGAACTAGGAACTAACTTCAAGTAGAGCATCTCCTGCGAAAACCTGTCTATCTTGATCATGTCACCGTTTTCCACAAACTGGCTCATATGAGTCACCAGATCTTCATTTTTGAGCCCGTGAAATGCATTGTATTTGACTAAATTGATTAGGCCAGGGTCAATTTTATAATTGGGGATGTTGATAGCCTGCCTTTTTATTGTCCCTTTTGATGCATATGCAGAAGATGCCTTAATCTTCTCCTAGATTGTCTGTTCCTCAGCCATATCTTCTGGTTCAGAGTCCGAATCTATATCTTCAGGTTGGTCTTGAATGTTGTTCTCCTCATCGTCTGATCCCAACAATGGAACCTCTAGTGATGACTATCTATAGTTTGTGCTACGCGTCCTCACCATGCACTAGTACCTGCAAAGTAATAATTTAGGTTCAGTACAGTGCGAGATGATTGCTAAATAAAAAAAATATAATCTTTGAATTTCAAAATTATTAATAAAATAAAAGTGGCCTAAAGTGGCCGCTTGCAGCACTCGTAGTGCCGACAATATTTCGTGTCCCCGAAAACGGCGCCAAAAACTTGACACGCTTTTACCATGCATATAACGCAAGTGTAAGCGTCATTGTAGTACATGCCCTTATGAGGCCCTAGTTGAACTCAGGGACACTGAATTATCGGTAGACTACTATTAACTGCTCGCAATCAGCTAGACATGTTAAAAAGGTTTTAAGAGTTGTTGAAAAATAAAATAAAATAAAATAAAACAGAGCAATCGATTAAGGGTTTAGTTTAATCAATTCAAATGAAGATCTTTAGGATTGTGGTTTCACTGCGGGTTTTCATTGTATGAATTTCCACATAGTTAATCAGATTCATCTCTCAAACCGGGTAGTGGCCTGTAGCCAGAATTGTTCACTATCGTGATATAATTCACTACCTAAATCTAGGTCGGTTCCACCATCGTAGTGACCTATACCCTAAACTAGGTGCATTAAAATTGACCTCTGGGTTTCCACCATTAACTGTACATCACCTTGTTCAAGGAATTTATGAGTTAATGTGAATTTCGTCTCTTTTTAACCGTTAATTCTTCTTTCAAAGCAATTAAAGGCGTTAGATTATCATTAGGGTGATCAAGCATAATGATATAATGGAGAAAACGAAATCATACCACAGATTTAAGAGACAAAGTATGAATTACAATGATAAAAACATCATACAATGATTCCCCGGGCTACTCCCGGTCCTATAGACAAAGGGGATTAGCCCCGCATGTTCATCTCTGAGCAAGACATGACTGAAGAAAGGGGAAACATGGAGAAAAATGTGGATGAGTAATGTGAACCCCTGAACAGAGAAGATCCAAGCGTTCCTCAGTGTCGAGTGCACGATCTACAGCCTTTCAGCGGTGGAGAACGCTTCTTCGGCTCTCAGAACGGTCGGGGCATGCTTCTGGGCTCCGTTCTTCTCTCCACACCTTCTCGGGACGTGTGCATCGTCTAATGACGTGATATATGACTCCTGGCCGCCATCATTAGGTATAAACACCAAGTTAGGTCACAAAAATATCACCACCGTTGGATTCGGGCCGATCTGAAGCAAACTCTAATCTGACGGTGTCGATACCATCAACGCGGGTCGATGGTATCGACCCCTCATGATATCGGAAAGCCTTCCTTCTTCTCTGTCATACCACCTGATGCTGACTCGATACCATCGATGCGGGTTGATGGTATCGACATCCTTAAATGTCAATTTTATCCCTTTTCCGTCACTGAAGCTATAAGCGTCGATAGTATTGACTTTGGTGTCGATAGTATCGACTGGCTGATCGCTGGCAACTTGAAGGTAATTTGCTAGCATCGACTTCCCAGTCGATGGTATCAACTCTGCTTGACTTATTACGACTGTTTTCCTGTGACTGTGTCGATACTATCGACGGGTGTCGATGGTATCGGCAACTGTATTTATGTGTTTTTCCCGAAATTGTAAGACAAAGCCAAATCAGCCGAGATAAAACCCATTATTATAATCATTTATGATCAAAACGATAAAATACGGGAGATTTGATACTGAAAAGGATTATAGACTAGAGTAAGTGAATTATGCAATATTAACCACCAAAGTGACCAATAAACCCATAAAACGCAAGTAAAACAAGTCTATAAATGCGACTCAAAATCATCGCATCAGCCCCTTTCCCTTTTCCCCTTCCTTTGGAATGGTCCAGACACCACTTGAATAGTGGCGCATGCAGCAGCCCAATCAGCCACAACAGAGGGGCGATTTCGAGCTCCAGATCCATTTCTAGCAGTGCCATCCTCCTCTCTTCTTCTTCCACCCTTCTTCTTCCTCTACCTCGCCCAACAATAGCCCAACTAGCAAGGGCACCGACCGACCAAGCAGCAATAGCGGCCACTACAGGGCGCCAGCCAAGGACCTGTTTGGGCACAGCTAACACCAAGAAGATGACGCCCTTGGTCTCGGCCGTAAAGCTAGGACACGAATCCTCCATTTCCAAGCCACGAGCAGTGACGCTTTGTCCTACTAGGGTGGCGCCCCTAGCAGTAGCGGCTACACAACCACCATAGTAGCGGCCAGGGGCCGTTTTGGCATGGCCAACACCACCAAACGCCACCTTTGAGTTTGGATAAGGGTCCAAATCTTGAATCTGTAGCCAACTAGCCCACGAGAAGCACCTAGCCTAGTTTCCTTTCCATCTATGTGTGAAGCAGGTCTGAACTAGGGCTGTTCGGAGGTAGAAGACGACCCCACTGATGCCCAGAAACAGGACTCTAGATGTGTACCTCACCCGCTATGAGTAGAATTTCACTCTCTAACGCAAGTATAACTCTAATAATCAGACATTTTAGTTGAAATTGGTATCATTCATAGATATCAACATTTACCCAGGTGTCAGACAGTGCCGATGCCACTCGATTTCTAATTGCACATTTTATTTATTAACGTTCGCACGATGCTAATTAGTTAATTGATATGTGTGATTTGGATTAGTAAAAATACACGATTGATCAAAACATAAATTGCTCGATTAAATGTTGAACTCAGTAGCACATGACCAGTAACGACACAGTTTGGGTATAAACCCGGGCTGTATGTTTTTAGTAAGTTAATAGATGCTCAATTTCAAAGAAATGACGATGATATGAAAAATATTCAAAGAAAACCTAATGGTACTGTAACATCCCTAATATGGGTTATGTTTTAACCCTAGATGTTTTGACTAATAAGGATGAGTAGATGCTTAATCTTATCTTAGGAAAAGTAATTAGGGCTCATGAGAAACTTATGTTTCAATTTTGGTCCTGATAGAACAATGTTGACGCAATGTTTGCTTTTTTTGGACTAAAGTGCAAATTACCCAAGTTGAGGGGTTAACGTGCAAATTGTACACTATAATATGTTCCTCTGATGTTGATACATCATAAGAATGAATATGATGTAGTGGTATTGTTTTCACAAGCTTGAGCACCAAGATTAAGCTTGTAAAGCAATCCTTGTGCATTAAAACCTAGTTTTGGTGTAAAGTGCAATTTACCCAAAACCTAGGGTTCAATATGGAAATTACCACTTCAATAAGGTTCCCAATGTTTATTGGAATCATTTAGAGAAAATAAAATGAGAGGGGCACCTCATTTGAATTAAGTTGTAGAAGAGAGAATCTTGATATTAAAATAATCAAGATTTAATCCTAAGTGAAACCCTAATGCAAATTAGGGCCAAAATGAATGTATTAGTTAAAAGGCCTTTAACCAAAATTAAAATGGTTGGATTTATATGTGTGTGGATGATATTAAATCCTTGCAAAGGCACGAGCATATCCTAAGGAGGTGAAATCCCACTCACCATTATTATAAGAAAAAGAAATATTCACTCACATATGGATATTAATATAATATGATTTAAGGTGCTTGATTTGCTTTTCTTTAAATCATGGATAATTGAGAGGAATAAGAGGCAAACAAGATATCCTAGTCCCTAAGGAAGATGAGGGGGAAGAGGCGGCCATCTTTTTGGGATTAAATGAATTTTTATAAGGCACTTTCTCTCTCCTTGAATTTCTTATAAAAAGACCCTTTACAAGCCAAATGAAAGGCTTTTTCATTTGAACTTCTTTCCCCTTGCTTGGAAAACGACCAAGGAGCTGTGGCGGATCAGGAGGACGACCCTCAACCTGTTGGTAAGGTTCTTGAACTCCTTTCACCTTGAATCCATAGTGAAAATCGAAACTCAATGCATGGATTCTTCATATCTCGATCTCCTCTTCAATTCTAACCAATTGTTTTCACTCAAAGCTTGAGGAAGACCCTTGGAATAGTGAAATGAGTTGCATCCACCATTGTTGAAGTGATCTTGGAGATTTGGAGCTCAATTGGAGTTGGGTTTTATAACTTGAACCCTTAGTTTTATTATTGCAATCAATTCCTTATCAATTGGTGATCATTTCTACATTTTTGAAATCAAGTTTGGTTGATTGGTGCAATTTCCATGAAAATCATAGTAGATTTCGTGAGTTTGGAGCTTTATGATGATGACATCATCATAAGCACACACCTCCCCAAATATCTAGACCAAACGGTTTCATCATGTTTGCCCATTTGGTTTCACCAAACCGTTTGAGAGCAAATGGTTTCAAAACCATTTGAAAGAGTTGAACATGGGTTGACCGTTTGAGAGTCCTGTTCCTAATTATGTTGGTTGATAACCCACCAAATTTTATGGATTAATTCCAAAGGAATCATGAGTTGAAACCTAATCAATTAGGCAAACCCTAATTGGATTAAGTGCTGATTTTCAACTTGATTGATTTGACTTTTTGGGTTAATTAGCCCAAACGGTTTCAAAACCATTTGGGAATCACCCAAACGGTCTCAAGACCGTTTGGGGGTCACCCAAGATGGTTTGGAGGTCTAGGGTTGGATATGGCTAAGTGTTTGACGGTCCAATGGTACCAAATTGAATTGCAACTAAGTGCTGATTTGATAATCAATCCAATGGTCCAAAACTCTAATTGAATGTTATGGATTTTGATGATGGAATGACCAAATGGTCTCAAGACCGTTTGCAGATCAACCAAATGGTCTCAAGACCGTTTGGTGGTCATCCAAGACCGTTTGGTGGTCAGGTCATATCATGTGATGATGATAGTTTATTGATTTCAATTGATTTGGTTCCACAATGTCAACCATTGATGGATCCTCGATTTCAAACCCTAAGTGATGGATTCTTGATTATCAAACCTAGATCAATTGGGTTCAAAACCCTAAATTGAAGGTCTAATTGAATGGTGATTCAGTGGTCCAATTGATGAATGCTTTAGTGGTTCAATTTATAATTGGTTCATGGATTGAAACATTGAGTCGATTGAGTGTTGAAGTGCCTTTTTGGTCCATGCGGTTTTGAGAAGGTTTGGACCAAATGGTCTCAAGACCGGTTGGGCCCAAATGGTCTCAAGATCATTTGGTACCAAACGGTCTCAAGACCATTTGGGACCAAAGGATCTCAAACCGTTTGGAGACCCAAAGTGCAAATGGTTTTCAATACCTACCTTGTCCAATTGGTTTCAAGTATAACTTGTTCAAATGGTTTTCAACCAATTGATTTATGAGAACTAAGATCATTGATGGTATAAGTAATTAATGTTGTGAAGATCAATATGGTTAATCCATTTGAGTATCTCATGTAATTGAAGGTCCAATATGGTGAACCCATTTGGCTACTTAATGCAATTGAAGATTTCAATGGTTAACCCTAGCTTTGTGTATTCAAGTAGAGAGTTGACCTAGATTAATCTTGGAATAGTTAACATACTAGTGAGGATGAGAGGGAGAGATAATGGGAGATATGATTGCTTACATAATAAGCTCTAATTCTCTCATTATGAATAAATATGTAATCAGGGTTTGATCCATAATGATGAGATCATGAAATCCTCATTGAAAAGATTGATGTACCTTGACCCTAATTTAGGGCAAAGCTCAGTGAAACCATAATCTAGGGTGATGATGTAACCCTAACTTAGTGTTACAATGTAAGAAATCCTAATTTAATGGGAATTGTATATCCTAACCCTATTTTGGGTATGAGGAAAGAGAAACCCCACTTGGATGTGAATGGTAAACCCTAATTCCCTAAAATGGGATAAAGCTATATGAAACCCTAATATAGGGTAGTGCCGTTAATGCTAATGTGAAGCCTTAACACTGGGTGATGTGATGTGAAGTCTTAATTTCACATAATACTAGGTGAAACCCTGATATAGAAGGATCTTATATGAAACCCTAATGAAGAGTGATTCTAGGTGAAATCTATATATGTTTGTGAGATCCTAAGTGAATCTCAAATTATAATTATGGAAATCCTATTCCTATTGATGGAATGGTAATTAATGTATTGAAAAATGAAATACCTAGAGGGGTTGATTATGGATATCCTTATATGAATGGTCCCTGACTCAAGGGTGAGTCCATATCTTTGGCAATGGTTGTGTATTCTAAAATAGATGAATCATGACCAATACATTGCATAATGAATGTGATGATCTAGTGCATAAGTATTAGGATGAGTGATACCCTAATACAAATTAAGTGAATAAACTCAAGTAAGATGAAGGTGTTGAGGGAAGTGATACATCAAGGTATGATAGATATCACATCCAACACCCAATTTTGATATACCATGATGTGTTCTAAGTTCATTATAATTGGAATGGATGACACATGAAATGTGTCATGTCAATTGTTACATTGAGATATAATACACCTTGATGGTTGCAGGATAACATGCTTTATGAAAAGGTTAATCCAAATTAATTTAATATGATTTAATCATAGACTGATAAAGATGAGAAAGAAACTCATACTTTGTGTTGACAATGCATTCAATGATGAATGATGAGGATATATAAGTATGTTTGAATACTTATGATATCTGTTTTTGGATTCTAGTTTTGAGAAGCAATGGAATAGGGCTGATCATTAATGATATGATCTTAAGAACCCAAGTGGTTATTGCTTATTTATGGAAAACCCTAATGAAGGGTGCTGATGTGAAAGAGAAATCATGAACCCTAAAAAGGGATGATACTGCTTAGTGTTGTATGATACTGATATGAAAGCATTATAATTGTTATCATGAATACTAATCATGCAGGGATGATGAGATGAGAAGCATAGCCAGGTATGGGCTATGATGCTTGTTTATTTAGAATGTTTTATAGGCTTTATAAGCCTTTATATGATTTGTGTAGTAAGAATCATTGAGCTTTGTGTACTATATGAAATACATTGTTTAGCAAGAATTGTGATGTCTTTGGTGAAATGATCTGAAGGTAAAAAGTTACCTAACAAGTAGTAATAAGTATCCTATGGTGAGTTATGGGTTCAAATACCCAGATGCTATAATCATGATGATGAACTTGTTAAGAAGAGGAAATGTACTTCGTGAGTTGAGGGATTAAGATCCCAACACTTTGTGAAAAGAGTATGGCTACAGGCCATGACTCCACAATGACAATGCCATGTAGTAGATATATGATCTAAGCCTGAAGATAGTTAATGCTGTGGTAATGATGCTATAGTGAATAAATTTTATACATGTTCTTCATATTCCTTAATGAATAAGTGACATGTGGCTCTTTCAAGTTATATCTGCAATGTTTTAGATAAGAATAACATTCTAATCTGTTAGATATTGAATTAGCTGCTGTTAATCAAATATGATTCCTCTGTGCATATTTATCTTCTTAAGCTGCATTAATAATGTTACTGGCAGAGAGTTATATCTCTTGCTGGGGCAATTTACAATTGTCTCACCCCCGTGGGAACTACATTTTTAGGTGGACGCAGACGAGGAGACAGGAATCTTTCAGTAGGAGAAGGACAACAACAACAACAACAGAGACAACAGTGAAGTCTCAGGTGGAGACACTGGCTATTATGCCTTGTATAGATGTAGATAGAGTCCTATGTGTCGCCTCTGTACTCTCAGGTCCTTGGGGTAGTAGTTAGTGCTTTCGAGATTTTGGCTCAGTGCCTTGAGATTTCATACTACCTGTGTTTAGTTTAACAGGACAGCTGATGCTTGTAATTCACAGAAAGAGTTGATACAAGTTATGTACTTTTGAAAAACAGAATGTAAATGTGTTACTTTTGTTCTATGTGAGAAAGTTTTTACTTGATATATATTTTGATGAAAAGGTTTTAATTTTTAGTGATTTTTGGTAATCTACTGTTTAATGAACGCTTCCGCATTAGTTAATCTTGTTTTTGCGAGATAGATGCCACAATTAAGTGGTATCAGAGCTCTAGGTTCGCTGAGTCTACAGAGACATAGGACTAAGGTTGTAGAGTCTGTTCTAAGTGTCTTCCAGTTTATCTGATAGTATCTTCTACTCAAATAGGAGAAGAAGAACTTGAAGATGTCTGGACAACATGAAGAACATGCTGCTGAGGGCAGCACTGCTGCACCAAGAGGAGGTGTAAGAGACCAGAATAGGGGAGGGCCTGTACATGAACAACCCCATATTGACCCAGTTGTGATAGAAAATTCATCTCTCCATACTCTATTTGAGAAATTCCTGACAGCCATGACACATATGGCAGACAGGATGGCACCACATGCACCTAGGATACCATCCCATCATGAGGGTTATGGAGCCGGCAAAACTTTCGAGAGACTTCGCCGGGTTGGAGCCATAGACTATGCTGGTACATCTGATCCAGTAGATGTTGATCTGTGGCTGACAGAGCTGGAAAAGGCTTTCAGGATCCTTGATATTCCTGAAGCTGAGAAGGTAAGACATGCTGTATTCCTCCTAAAAGGAAGTGCTGGTCACTGGTGGATGATAGAGGAAGATAAGAGACCAGGTGAAGAGATTGGATGGGAGGTTTTTCGACGAGAGTTCGTGAGTAAATACTTCCCTAAAACTTATTTAGATGAGAAGATATCTCAATTTGAGAGGATCAAACAAGGACAGATGAACATTAGCGAATATGAAGCTAAGTTCATGGAGTTGTTACGGTTTTGTCCGTAAATGGCAGTTAGTGATGAGGAAAGAATTAAACATTTTGAGAAGGGGTTGAATGCTGAACTAACCACTCCTGTGTCTGCTTTAGAGAATAGGGAGAGGTTTTCCACCTTTGTGGAGTCGGTAAGGAGGATAGAGAGGTCTGAAATTGAGAAATGATAGACCAGTGGTAAGAAGGAGTACACCCAGACTCAAGAACAAAGGTCTGAAAGTTTTAAGAAACCAAGATTTTCTGCATCGGCTGCATCATCAAGATTCCATACCCAGACACAATGGATGTCAAGTAGGGATAGGGATCGTAGTAATGTTCCAAGTAGAGCCTCCGACATAGCATCAACATTGGTGACTGGATCTTACAGACATTTTCTGCCCAGAACCTGTTACCAATGTAGACAACCAGGATATCTGGCAAAGGATTGTCCAGACAGGAATTCGAGGATGACTCAACCTCAGGGGAAGAGTCAATATGGCTCACAAAGGAGGAAATTTTCTAATAATAATAGAGGACGTGGACAGATGTCCCAGACAGGTCAGATGAAATAGTTTTGTTTTGATACTTCAGATCATGATTCTATGTGTTAAAAGATATGAAAGTAGTTGTTTTTGAACTTCCTTTGATGAGTCCTATAAGGACACGAGGGAGATGAGAACTTATATCTTACTCAATGTTCCTGAAAATGTTTTATAATCTTCCTTATCTGTGTGTTGAAAGGTGAGATATAGAAGTGATACCTGAAGAAAATTCAAGAATGGAAAATTCTGTGTGTATAATGATATGAAAAGTGAGGAATATGAAAGTAAATAAAGTGCATACTACCTAATCTCGATACTTGTATACCCTGGCCAGGTATATGATTATTGTAGATAAGGAAAGTATGAAACTATTAGATTGTTATCTTTTTTATTACTCTGATCAAGTAGTCATTCTGAAACAATTTAGAGAGTATAATGAAAATAAATAGGAAGAGATAAGTGAATTTTTTTTCCAAATAATTACTTAGTGAACATACTCAGTGAACTTGCTCAGTGAACTTACTCAGTGGATATTTTCAAAACAAATTACTTAGTGAACTTGCTCAGTGGATATTTTCAAAACAATTACTTAGTGAACTTGCTCAGTGGATATTCTCAAAACAAATTACTTAGTGAACTTGCTCAGTGGATATTTTCAAAACAAATTACTTAGTGAAATTTCTCAGTGGATATTTTCAAAACAATTACTTAGTGAACTTGCTCAGTGGATATTCTCAAAACAAATTACTTAGTGAACTTACTCAGTGGATATTTTCAAAACAAATTACTTAGTGAACTTGCTCAGTGGATATTTTAAAAACAATTACTTAGTGAACTTGGTCAGTGGATATTCTAAAAACAAATTACTTAGTGAACTTTCTCAGTGGATATTTTCAAAACAAATTACTTAGTGAACTTGCTCAGTGGATATTTTCAAAACAATTACTTAGTGAACTTGCTCAGTGGATATTCTCAAAACAAATTACTTAGTGAACTTGCTCAGTGGATATTCTCAAAACAAATTACTTAGTGAACATACTCATTGAACTTGCTCAATGGATATATTCAAAACAAATTACTTAGTGAACAGACTCAGTGAACTTGCTCAGTGGATATTTTCAAAACAAAGTACTTAGTAAACGTTTTCAGTGATTTTTTACAAACAAATAAAGGATTGCTGAATGAATTATCTCTGTTAGATATATATATATATATATATATATATATATTTCTCTTTTGGTAAATATTCTTAGATGATGGTAGAAGTATGTTCTTTTATGCTTCTTCCTTTCAATAATATGGACATCACATGTTAGGGGTTTATGCTCTACATAAATATAAACAGTGATAAAGAGGAATTAATGAAAGAAGCTTTGTGTGAATTATAGATCTATGGTATCTCCATAACATTAAGATGATATGTGGATACTTTAGGGCATGATTAATGAATAATATGTCCCTCCTTTTTCCTGGGATTTCGGGGACGAAATCCTTGTTAGGGGTTTATAATTTGTAACATCCCTGACCTGGGTTATGTGTTAACCCTAGATGTTTTGCCTAATAAGGATGAATATATGCTTAATATTATCTTGGGAAAAGTAATTAGGGCTCATGAGAAACTTATGTTTCAATTTTGGTCCTGATTGAACAATGTTGAAGCAATGTTTGCTTATTTTGGACTAAAGTGCAAATTACCCAAGTTGAGGGGTTAACTTGCAAATTGTACATGATAATATGTTCCTATGATGTTGAGACATCATAAGAATGAATATGATGTAGTGGTATGGTTTTCACAAGCTTGAACACCAAGATCAAGCTTGTAAAGCAATCCTTGTGCATTAAAACCTAGTTTTGGTGTAAAGTGAAATTTACCCAAATCTAGGGTTCAATATGAAAATTACCACTTCAATAAGGTTCCTAATGTTTATTGTAATCATTTAGAGCAAATAAAATGAGAGGGGCGCCTCATTTGAATTAAGTTGGAGGAGAGAGAATCTTGATATTAAAATAATCAAGATTTAATCCTAAGTGAAACCCTAATGCAAATTAGGGCAAAAATGAATGTATTAGTTAAAGGGCCTTTAACCAAAATTAAAATGGTTGGATTCAGATGTGTGCGGATGAGCTTAAAGCCTTGAAAAGGCACGAGCATATTCTAAGGAGGTGAAATCCCACTCACCATTATTATAAGAAAAAGAAATATCCACACACATATGGATATTAATATAATATGATTTAAGGTGCTTGATTTGCTTTTCTTTAAATCATGGATAATTGAGAGGAATAAGAGGAAAACAAGATATCCTCGTCCCTATGGAAGATGAGGGGGAAGAGGCGGCCATCTTTTTGGGATTAAATGAATTTTTATAAGGCACTTTCTCTCTCCTTGAATTTCTTATAAAAAGACCCTTTACAAGCCAAATGAAAGGCTTTTTCGTTTTCACTTCTTTCTACTTGCTTGGAAAACGACCAAGGAGCTGTGGAGGATCAGGAGGACGACCCCCAACCTGTTGGTAAGGTTCTTGACCTCCTTTCACCTTGAATCCATGGTGAAAATCGAAAACCAATGCATGAATTCTTCATATCTCGATCTCCTCTTCAATTCTAACCAATTCTTTTCACTCAAATCTTGAGGACGACCCTTGGAATAGTGAAAGGAGTTTCATACACCATTTGTTATGTGAGCTTGGAGCTTTGGATCTCAATTGGAGGTGGGTTTTATAACTTGAACCCTTAATTTTATTATTGCAATCAATTCCTTATTAACTGGTGATCATTTCTACATTTCCGAAATCAAGTTTGGTTGATTGATGCAATTTCCATGGAAATCACAGTAGATTTCGTGAGTTTGGATCTTGATGATGATGACATCATCATAAGCACACACCTCCCCAAATATCTAGACCAAATGGTTTGATCATGTTTGCCCATTCGGTTTCACCAAACCGTTTGAGAGCAAACGATTTGAGACCATTTGAGAGAAAACGGTTTCAAAACCGTTTGAAAGAGTTGACCAAGGGTTGACCATTTGAGAATCCTGTTCCTAATTATGTTGGTTGATAAACCACCAAATTTGATGGATTAATTCCAAAGGAATCATGAGTTGAAGGCTAATCGATTATGCAAACTCTAATTGGATTAAGTGCTGATTTTCAACTTGATTGATTTGCCTTTTTGGGTTAATTAGCCCAAACGGTTTCAAAACCATTTGGGAATCACCAAAACGGTCTCAAGACCGTTTGGGAGTCACCCAAGACCGTTTGGAGGTCTAGGGTTGGATATGGCTAAGTGTTTGAAGGTCCAATGGTACCAAATTGAATTGCAACTAAGTGCTGATTTGATAATCCATCCAATGGTCCAAAACTCTAATTGAATGTTATGGATTTTTGTGATGGAATGACCAAACGGTCTCAAGACCATTTGGAGATCAACCAAATGGTCTCAAGACCGTTTGGTGGTCAGGTCATATCATGTGATGATGATAGTTTATTGATTTCAATTGATTTGGTTCCACAATGTCAACCATTGATGGATCCTCGATTTCAAACCCTAAGTGATGGATTCTTGATTATCAAACCTAGATCAATTGGGTTCAAAACCCTAAATTGAAGGTCTAATTGAATGGTGATTCAGTGGTCCAATTGATGAATGCTTTAGTGGTTCAATTTATAATTGGTTCATGGATTGAAACATTGAGTCGATAGAGTGTTGAAGTGCCTTTTTGGTCCATGCGGTTTTGAGAAGGTTTGGACCAAACGGTCTCAAGACCGTTTGGGACCAAACGATCTCAAGACCGTTTGGGACCAAATGATCTCAAGACCGTTTGGGACCAAACGATCTCAAACCGTTTGGAGACCCAAAGTGCAAACGGTTTTCAATACCTACCTTGTCCAATTGGTTTCAAGTATAACTTGTTCAAATGGTTTTCAACCAATTGATTTATGAGAACTAAGATCATTGATGGTCTAAGTAATTAATCTTGTGAAGATCAATATGGTTAATCCATTTGAGTATCTCATGTAATTGAAGGTCCAATATGGTGAACCCATTTGGCTACTTAATGCAATTGAAGATTTCAATGGTTAACCCTAGCTTTGTGTATTCAAGTAGAGAGTTGACCTAGATTAATCTTGGAATAGTTAAAATCCTAGTGAGGATGAGATGGAGAGAGAATGGGAGAGATGATTGCTTACATAATAATCTCTAATTCTCTCATTATGAATAAATATGTAATCAGGGTTTGATCCATAATGATGAGATCATGAACTCCTCATTGAAAACATTGATGTACCTTGACCCTAATTTAGGGCAAAGCTCAGTGAAACCATAATCTAGGGTGATGATGTAACCCTAACTTAGTGTTATAATGTAAGAAAACCTAATTTAATGGGAATTGTATATCCTAACCCTATTTTGGGTATGAGGAAAGAGAAACCCCACTTGGATGTGAATGGTAAACCCTAATTCCCTAAAATGGGATAAAGATATATGAAACCCTAATATAGGGTAGTGCCGTTAATGATAATGTGAAGCCTTAACACTGGGTGATGTGATGTGAAGTCTTAATTTCACATAATACTAGGTGAAACCCTGATATAGAAGGATCTTATATGAAACTCTAATGAAGAGTGATTCTAGGTGAAATCTAAATATGTTTGTGAGATCCTAAGTGAATCTCAAATTATAATTATGGAAATCCTATTCCTATTGATGGAATGGTGATTAATGTATTGAAAAATGAAATACCTAGAGGGGTTGATTATGGATATCCTTATATGAATGGTCCCTGACTCAAGGGTGAGTCCATATCTTTGGCAATGGTTGTGTATTCTAAAATAGATGAATCATGACCAATACATTGCATAATGAATGTGATGATCTAGTGCATAAGTATTAGGATGAGTGATACCCTAATACAAATTAAGTGAATAAACTCAAGTAAGATGAAGGTGTTGAGGGAAGTGATACATCAAGGTATGATAGATATCACATCCAACACCCAATTTTGATATACCATGATGTGTTCTAAGTTCATTATAATTGGTATGGATGACACATGAAATGTGTCATGTCAATTGTTACATTGAGATATAATACACCTTGATGGTTGCAGGATAACATGCTTTATGAAAAGGTTAATCCAAATTAATATACTATGATTTAATCATAGACTGATAAAGATGAGAAAGAAACTTATACTTTGTGTTGACAATACATTCAATGATGAATGATGCAGATATATAAGTATGTTTGAATACTTATGATATCTGTTTTTGGATTCTAGTTTTGAGAAGCAATGGGATAGGGCTAATCATTAATGATATGATCTTAAGAACCCAAGTGGTTATTGCTTATTTATGGAAAACCCTAATGAAGGGTACTGATGTGAAATAGAAATCATGAACCCTAAAAAGGGTTGATACTGCTTAGTGTTGTATGATACTGATATGAAAGCATTATAATTGTTATCATGAATACTTATCATGCAGGGATGATGAGATGAGAAGCATAGCCAGGTATGGGCTATGATGCTTGTTTATTGAGAATGTTTTATAGGCTTTATAAGCCTTTATATGCTTTGTGTAGTAAGAATCATTGAGCTTTGTGTACTATATGAAATACATTGTTTAGCAAGAATTGTGATGTCTTTGGTTAAATGATCTGAAGGTAAAAAGTTACCTAATAAGTAGTAATAAGTATCCTATGGTGAGTTATGGGTTCAAATACCCAGATGCTATAATCATGATGATGAACTTGTTAAGAAGAGGAAATGTACTTGGTGAGTTGAGGGATTAAGATCCCAACACTTTGTGAAAAGAGAATGACTACATGGCATGACTCCACAATGACAATGCCAGGTAGTAGATATATGATCTAAGCCTGAAGATAGTTAATGCTGTGGTAATGGTGCTGTAGTGAATAAATGTTATACATGTTCTTCATATTCCTTAATGAATAAGTGACATGTGGCTCTTTCAAGTTATAGCTGCAATGTTTTAGATAAGAATAACATTCTAATCTGTTAGATATTGAATTAGCTGCTGTTAATCAAATATGATTCCTCTGTGCATATTTATCTTCTTAAGCTGTAACAATAATGTTACTGGCGGAGAGTTATATATCTTACTGGGGCAATTTACAATTGTCTCACCCCCGTGGGAACTACATTTTTAGGTGGATGCGGATGAGGAGACATGAATCCTTCAGTAGGCGAAGGAGAATAACAATAGCAACATAGACAACAGTGAAGTCTCAGGTGGAGACACTGGCTGTTATGCCTTGTATAGATGTAGATAGAGTCCTATGTGTCGTCTCTGTACTCTCAGGTCCTCGGGGTAGTAGTTAGTGCTTTCGAGATTTTAGCTCAGTGCCTCGAGATTTCATACTGCCTGTGTTTAGTTTAACAAGGCAGCTGATGCTTGTAATTCACAGAAAGAGATGATACAAGTTATGTACTTTTGAAAAATAGAATGTAAATGTGTTATTTTTGTTCTATGTGAGAAAGTTTTTACTTGATAGATCTTTTGATGAAAAGGTTTTAATTTTTAGTGATTTTTGGTAATCCGCTGCTTAATGAACGCTTCCGCATTAGTTAATCTTATTTTCGTGAGTTAGACGCCACAAGTATGCTTGTTGTTATATTTAAGGTGAATGATTTAATATTTACACAAATTGACACGTTCCTCAAATATATCATTTGAAATTCTCAATTAATATTAATAATTCATGATATGACAAATTATTGACTTTTAATTGAGTTATGTGATGCATAACTTAGAATTTGGGTTGATGTGCTCGATTTTTGAGGAATTATAGATAATTTACAAGTGCTACTGACGATTTCTAATATATCAAGTAATTAACTCTTGTTAGAGTGTTACGATGATCAATTGTATAATTCCGGCATATATGAGCCTAGTTGATATGAGTTTAGTTTATTTAAGAAATTTCAATATGTCTGCATGCATGGTATATGGATTACTCAGTAAATTACAATGTTTTTGAGTATACTACTCTGTCAGGTCTAGAATGGTATTCATGTTGTGATTTGAATTGAAATTAAACAGACGAGATGCGATAGAACTACTAGAGTCGAGTATAAGTTAGAAAAAGGTTCAACATAGTAAGAGTTTTGTAAGAAATAATAAAATTATAGATTTAAGGGCCCTGACACCGTAGAACCCCTATGTGAGGTCTGTGCCTTAGGGGTGAAATGATCTAACCCTAGCAACATCCAGTATACGAGGGTCGGAACGTGCTATCATGTGGCACAGGGGAAAAAGCCCTAGTGGAAGTCTCCTTAAATTATAGTTTGCAGTGTCCAACATCAACAAGAAGTCCTAGTAGCACTAGAGTACAGAAAAGTGTGTCCAACATCAACTAGAAGTCCTGGTGGCACTAAAGTACAGAAAAAGCCAATAGGTGGCTTGACTCTCCGCCTGTGTTCTCATGTTAGAGGAGGAGTCCAGTTTACAGCACAATAGGAGTGTTGAGGCCAGAGAGCCAGTTTCCCTATTGTAGACCAGGAGAGTAGTCAGACTTAGGTATCTTGAGGTGTCATCTAAGTCTTGTATGGTGGGATCATAGTTTGCTATGAGTCTTCATATGTAGAGTTCACTGCATATGATCAGGGCATAAGATAAAATATGTTTATACAGGTTCACTGAGTTTCTTATAAGTTAAAGAGTTAAGAAAGATTTGAGTTATTTCACAGTAGTTATCCTTTAAATGAAGTTTTAGTATTCTCTGTTATTTAATCGTATCTACGGCCTTGCAACAGTTGTTATCTTAATGAAATGTTGACATCTCCTGTCATTTAAATTATATTGTTTAGATCTTGTCAGTATAGTATTATCATGTATTTTATTCCAATTAATAAACATAAAATGAGTTATCTGTGATGGTTGGGTGAAATTCTATTCACTGAGCCAGTAGCTCACCAACCTACTGAAACATTTTTTAGGTCAGCGTCAGCACGAGGAAGCTGAAGGATCATATCACCCATGTTCTTAGAAGGTAGTTCGTAGTTAGATAGAGGTCTCTTAGTCCTTTCCCCTCGATCCTTGGGCATGTGGTGTGGTAACGAGAGAATGTAATGTAATATGTAGTTTAGATTTCAATTATCTGGTGTTTTACTTTATGCATGAATAATTTAATAAGTCATGTAAGTTTGTTTTTCTTCCAAGTAAGGTTAATGGTAAGTTGCTTCCACAGTTTTATTACGGTCCGATGTTATTCAAGCTATTAGGGTTTTTCTTTAAGTTAATTCTAAGTAACTAAGTAAAGAAAAGGTTAAGGGTGGTTTACCGAGGGTGACTCCCCAGTCTCCGGGGTCATTAGAGATGGCACGAGGATCAGGGCATCACAGAGACAACCCTATCACTAACACCGACACTGCACTCCATGCTCCAATTTGTGGAAAACTACAACTCTGCCCTTGCTAAGGGACCACTGTGATGAAACCAATGACCTCAACTCAGAGAAAGCTGACCTCTATTGTGACTGAGGTGAAGAAAACCTTGGCTTCTTAAAGCCTCCAGATCACTGTCCCTAAAACTGAGTAGTCTCTTCTTAGCATTGGCTTCACATTTCTCGATAGCAGACTGCTTGATCCTCCTCACTGAATCCACAAAGGTAGAGAATCTCTCCCTATTCTCCAAAGAAGACATTGTCGTCATCAACTCCATACTCAAGCCCTTCTCAAACCTCTAGATCTTCTCCTTATTTGTCACTGCCATGTGATGACAAAACCTCAATATTTCCATGAACTTCACCTCATACTCATTGATCGTCATCGATCCTTGATGGATCTTCTCAATTCGTGCTATCTTCTCATCAAGATACATCTCTAGGAAGTATCAGCCCACAAACTCCCACTGAAACTCTTCCCAACTGATCACCACTCCATATCTCTTCTCCTCCTCTATGTCCCACTTGTGGCCAACTCTGCCCTTCAACATGTACACTACAAGATTCACCTTATCCTCTTCTAGAATATTGAGGATCTTGAAAGCCATCTCAAGCTCCGTCAACCACATATTTGCATCCTCCAGGTCAGTCATCCCTACATACTCGATCACCCCCACATGTTGCAAATTCTCAAATGTCTTCCCAAAACCTTGGGATTCTACATTGGGGATAGCTGCCCTTGCTTGAGGTATGAGCGCTCTATCCGCCATATGCATAATTATGGTCATCAACTATCCAAACATGGACTGGAATGCTAGATTGGCCATGGTTGCTGTGTCAAATGAGGCACCGTGGGATGCTCCAACCCCATCTCCGACACTCTATCTTCACGTACCTATCTCCTCATGCCACCTCTTGGCACAACAAAGCTACTCCCATCATGTTCTTCATTCTCTCTAGTCATATATAAATATGCATAAGACCTGATCAGATTTGTTGGAAGACATCAGAATAGACACAAACCCTAATCCTATGTCCCTGTAGACTCAACAAACCTAGAGCTATGATACCAACACAACCCTAACCCCACTATTGACAACCATCTAAAAAGATGTGGTAACCAAAAAGGTGCGATCCATGTCCCAGTGAGAGATATAACTCTCAACCAGCGGTTATTGTTACAATAAGATATACCATTATTAAATAGGATGAGAAGATTTAGCTAAATGAATTATTAAATTGAATACACATGTTAAGAAAGTTAAGTAGCTATAACAGATAGACAGAGAATTATACATGATAATAAGGAATATGAAGAACATGTAAAATAGTTGATTTCTCTTACCGTATTATATAACAACTGAGTAGCATAAGAAACAAGGAAAGGGTAAACATCAAATGTGAAACATGTTCAACCCTACACAGACATACTACACGGTTGTATTATGTATTTTATTAATTCCCTGAGGAATTGAGGTATACCACTCAACTCCAACTGACCACTGCTAAGTCAAAATCAGTTCTATACAAGATCTAGGAGAGCCAGACTCCTAGGATCTCCCACACCCTCAGTTGGTACGAGTCCACCGTAATGACATAGAAAGTCAAACTGCAAAACACCTAGCCCACCTTGGTATATAGGTCATGCAGCTAGACACCAGGGTACTAAGCCCTGCCAACGAGGTACAATCGTCATTGCCCTCAAAATATCACATATATAAATCTTTGTGATACGACTGCATCCCTTCTCACACTGAGGCATGACAGTAGACATCCCCCGTACACCTTGAGATCAAGATGACAATGACACATAGTCACTTCCACCTTGCATACTCAATAATATGTTCACTGAGTTTCCCTTAGGAATGCTCGTTTCACAATCCAGTAAATTCTAACACTGGAATGCATCTCTAGTACATGGCGAATACATGATTAGGGTTTTTCTTGATTAGTTTAAGCTAATTGGGTGTCTTTTAACTGCATCAATCAAGTTACATACAAACCCTAGAAATGTTCTAAAAAGATAAGGAAGATTACAACTTCAGAAGATATAAAATGTATAAAACATAGACTTATCGCATCACCACATGGTACTATTCACTGCCATACTCAAGGCCATCATCATTGTCACAACACCATGGGATACCAATCCCTTGTCACATCATGCTGATGATATAACCTCAAAATGGGACACAAAGCCACTTTCAAGGTCATAAGACCATTCACATTATTCCCTACAAGAACATCATTATCTCTCCATGCCTCATTAAGGCTCATCACCATCACCACACATGTACTCCATAGGCACAAACACGATCTTATATTATGCACCATGATGTTCATATAGCAACAAATTAGGGTTACAACAATTTAGGAAAGAGAGGAAGTACTCCATCGATATGCTAATTACTCAAGAAAGCTAAGCATTATCACCATGTGCATGGATTAGGGTTAGGGTTCAACAAGGCAAACCGAATCTGGGTTTCAAATAAGAAAAAGATGTAAACCGTAGTTTTTACTATCTCCCACATTCTTGGAAATAAGCAAGTCAATCACCATCATCAGAAAATCAAACCACATAACACAATCACAGAGTCCAACAATCTTCACTGACCAAAGAGGCAAACCATCCTCAACGACTACCTAGGTCAACACATCAGCAACAAAAAAAAGAGTTGATGCATTGGTGACCAAAGAAAAATCACAACACTTCATCGACGGCAGAGATCCATGCATCAACGACCCTCAGAGTCCAAGGTTCAATTACCATTTATAACCATGAAATATCTAATCGAACGAAGAGAGTCCAAAATCAATCAAATATAAGAAAGTAACCTTGAAGACCGAAGAACATGAGTAAACTCATTGATCACATATACCGTGGCTTGACCAATATCAAGTGAGAGAAAACCTCATCAAACTCAAGATCAAATAGATTGTTCATCACCATGAAACTAAACCACCAAGATATAAAACTCATGAAGGATAATCACATATCAAAAACCATGAATCCGATCATCATCATGAGATAAAACAAAAGCCAAGACCTGGAGAGAGAAAACCAACATTTAGTTCATGCATGCAAGGATCAAAACCTCCATCATCAAACAAGATTATCTTACACATAAATTAAGTTTTATCAAAAGGAAGTTATCTACTCAAGATAACCACGTAAACATAAACCATAAATCAAGGATATCATGTTTTTAACTTGAAACTACATTATTAGGGTAAATTACTTGCATGCAAACTAAGTGAAACAATTGAGGAGAAAGTTATATAACTTGGTTTAGATATGAAGAACAACTCCCAACATCAAGGGATGCTCCAACAAGAGAGGGAAAACCCTAACTCGATCACCACTTCTCAAACAAGCTAGCACCACCTCCAAGGAAAGAACAAACCCTAGGTTAAAGGGGCACGTGATGGTGTGCAAAACCCTAGGCCAGAAAGACGAGAAAGAGAAGTTCTCCAATTCAACTTAAGCACTACCATGGAGAACCATAGATTTGGCCAAGAAGAGAGAAGTCCTTCAAGCTCAACTCAGGCTCCACCATGGAAACACCATGGGTTCAACCAATAAGAGAAGGATGAAGAGGGTAAGGAAAGAAAACAAAGATCAAGAGATGGATAACTTACCCTAATTGAAGAAATAAGAAAAGGATCACCAAAAAATCATCAAGGAAGGATTTCTATAAAACCCTAGCTTACAAGAAAGATGGATCAGTCACTAGAGCTCCATCTTCACCACCCAAAACAAGGGGACAAGATCCAAGAAAGAAGAGAATAGGAAAGGAGGGTTTATTTGCATACATGGAGAGTGGTTTATAAAGCCAAGTGTTAGAGAGAGAGAAGGGAGGTTAGGTGTCATGCAAACACATGCCACATTTCCACTATATCTCATCCATGAAAGAAATAAGCTCATGCATGCAACATGTGTGATAAAAACAAGGAAAATCAATGACCTCACTTGTCGAGGAAAGCACAGAGACCGTTGGGAAATCATAGTGACCAAACAATGTCCAGACATAGTGACCACATAGAACTCTTCAAACTTCAACACATCTAAAAGTTGGTGACCAAAGAGAAGTGCCAAACCTCATCGACTTCCAACCCAGGGTAGACACAAGAAAAAATTGGCGAACAAAGAGACCAAGGACCACATAAAACTTAGTGATCACCAAACCTTGAGTGACTCATCACTCAAGGTCAACATCAACTAAGGCATCCAAGCAAACCCTAGAACTTCAACACATGATGTCAACACATAAAACCAAGGTACAACATGAATATGGGATGCCACTCTCTCCAATATGATGTTAAAACATGTGAGGCACAACAAGCATGTGAAAAATTTCAAGAAAAACCCTAAACATGGGTAAATTGCAACAATGTCCTAAACAAGCACATATATGTAAAGCTAAATCGAACAACATCCAAACTAGACCAAACTTGCAAAATAAGCCTATCACATGTTATAAAAGCACATCATGAAGTTAGATTAAGGATTTAAGCATATAATTATGCTAAGCAACAAGATAAACAAAAAAGCTAGGTCATGGGTCTTACCACAACGGTTCTGTCTCATACGAGAAATTGTATAATGAGGAGATGTGAAGAATTCTATAGTACCAACTAAAAGCAATGTGGATGACCCCTTGACAAAAGCACTTTTGTAGAAAAAGCATGAAGGTCATTCAGATACTTGGGATTAAGCTCATGGGTGATTGTCTCTAAGTGCAATTGGGAGTATGTTGGTATGTATGCCCAAGGAGCCAATCATATGATGATTGTAATGCATAAATTGTAAATGATTTGATTAATAATAATAAAGGCAATCTTCATTTATATGTTTGTTCATTTATGAGATAATGATGTAACATATTAAATGTCTAAAGAATGATGTTACTGAATGATGTATGTCTTCAGGTTGGGGACCTGAATAGTGAGATCATATGAATGATATGAGTATATAAGTTCTTGTTATGTCACTAGTCAGATGATAATGTGGAAGATGATAGAAAACAATACCACATAAGAATAGAGTGTGTGTTGGTTGATGACAGAATCTCATTAGTCATGATATGTGTAATCAAACTAAAAAATGGGTGCTTTTTAGAGAATTGTGTAGCGGACAGACCCACCTTGAGAGTGATGTATGGAAACCATTGAATATAGTTAAAACCAACTCTCATAGTGATGGTGGTAATTATGGTTCTTAGACCTAAAATCACTGCACTCATCACATGTTGTTCAATGTACTTTGACATCATCCAACGTGATTTTGAATAAGGGTTACCATAAAGGTGACGCTCAGATACATTGTGACACATGTGGAATGTCTATGAGTGATGTAGATGGGATTTTTCCCTCCTACTGGAGTTTGATATCTTGACCACTTGATTAGTGAGACCGAGACATGTATGGCTACACTCATATGAATCAATATGTATGATATGTGAACTCACATGTATCTCAGGCAGTCTGTATTAGTTCAAGGAACATGGATTGAACGTTGAAGAGGATGACCATTCCATGCATCGAGTTTGATCTATATATCAGAGACAAAGGAACTATACAATCACTATAACACTAATCACACATTTTAGGTTTAAGTTTTTCTACAACTTTCCAATTACTTGGGTAGCAATGATGTGTTGCTAGATAGTACTAATTGCTTGTGATGTCATAAATTAGTTATGTACATTCACTGCCAACATAACCTGGAACCTATAGGGTCACACACAGGATTTACATGGAATAGGAGTTTACTCATGAATATGGTTTAAACTTGATTACGAAAGTGTGAGGTATTCAATTTAAACAAGATTGGTTATCAGAACTCTAAAACTACCAATTCAACTTTTGAAATGATTGATTCAGATGTATGAACCGACCGATTCAGGTTGTGAACCAACCAGTTGGTTCACCAGTAAGACAAAATCAAGGATTGATGATGATATCATGTTGTGCATTACTCACATATTTCAAGCCAATATGATTGTGAATAGGAATCATAGTGAACTGATCTAATCACATGTGAATTAGTTAGTTAAATGGTGAACCAGCTGGTTCATGGTTTCCAGGTTTGGGAAAATTCATAAAACTACATCTCTTTGACTCCCAGTTGATCTGGAAACCCTGACCTTGACCCTCCTATAAATATAGGGGTAGTTGAGGCTTTTAGGAGACACAACAATAAGATCTAACAATGGTTGTCTTCTAACAATTGTGGTAATTTGAGAACCCGAGAAAGTCTTACCCATAATAGGGAGAGACAATAAGGGAGAGCAAGTTGACACTATCATGTTGACTAGAAGAGACAACTCCTTCTTGTCTGTTCCAAAATTATGATAGGAGTTCCCAGTGGTCCATGTGGACAACATAGAGGAGAGGATGCCTTTGCCATTCTCTAGGAGGATATTGTCTACCGCCATATGTGGTGATCCACTAGGAGGCCACCACTGACAGCTATCCAGGTGCAACTTGTGAAAGAGGCACGCTGCAACAAGGATAGTCATTGGACTTAATCCAAGACTAGATATATACCTTGAAACCTTCCTTCCCAATCTATACTTGTTGACTTTATCTGCTATCTAAAGGGAATATGACAAGTAAAATTTTTATTTTTGCTGCCATATCTGTAGCCATATTTTCCCTACATGACCTGCCTCTCTGTGGTACTCAATTTTTTCTACTTCCCTATTGAAAAATTAGAGATCATCGATGCCACTAATAATGTTGTCAGTGGTATCGACAAAAATATCTACATGTACACCACAAAAAAGCATCAAGGCACCTTGTTGCATCAATAAAACATATATTACAAAAATTACAAAATGTATGAAAGGTCCTAAAAAAAATAAATAATAAAAAGGAAAAGTGGGTTGCCTCACATAAGAGTCATTGATTAATGTCCTATACTCAAAAATTGATCTAGATCAGTTTCTCAAGGAAGCTCAACGATCCTCAACTCCTCCTCATGGACCACCTCTCCTTCATGATAGTGCTTGAGGCGATGTCCATTTTTCAAGAAATTTTTGGTGCCCTCACTTATCTCTACAGATCCATGAGGGAATACTATGACCACAACACAAGGTTTACTCCATCCAGACCTCAACCTCCCTGGGTGAAATTTCATCCTAAAGTTAAATAATAGCACATGTTGCTTTAGTAAGAAAACCCTATAAGGAATGTGATGATCATGGATCTTCTTCATTCTATCCTTCTACATTCTTTATTTTTCATAGGCATCTAGCTTAATCTCATCCAATTCATTAAACTCTAATATGTGCTTCCTCCATGTACTAGATAGATAAAAGTTTACTTTCCTCAAGGCCAACTTGGCTTTATGTTCTAATTCTACGGGCAACTGACATGCACGCCCATAAACTAGCCTATAAGGGGTCATGCCTATGGGTGTCTTAAAAACCATTTTATAAGCCCACAAAGCATCATTCAATTGCATGTGCCAATTTGTCCTATTACTTTAAATGGTTTTTCCTAGGATATACTTATCTCCCTATTTGACACCTCAACTTGTCCTTGAGTTTGGCGGTGATATGGGGTTCCTACTCTATGATTCACTCCATATTTGCTCAAAAATGCTCAAAATGTCCTATTATTGAAGTGAGAACCTCCGTCACTTATGATCACTCTGGATACCCAAACCTGTAGAAAATATAATCCTTTACAAATAGACATACAACCTTTTAACGATTGGTGTGGGATGGAATCGCTTCCACCCATTTTGAAACAAAGTCAACTATAAGAAAAATTTCAAGATCAAATTAGAAGACACAAAGGGTCCCATAAAATTCATGCCCCAAAGATAAAAAACCTTCACTTTGTGAAATACATTAAGGGAAATTTCATTTATTCTAGAGATGTTGCTTGACCATTGACACATGGCACACCTATGCACAAAATCATAAGCATCCAAAAATAAGAGGGCAATAAAAGCCACTCTCTAAAACTTTGACCACGTCCTTCAGCTATCATGGTGTCCCCATATGGGTAAAGAGTGGCAATGAATGAGTATGCTCTCTAACTCACACTTAGGAACACACTTCCTCGATATACCATCTCTACAATGCTTAAGCAAGATTGGATCATCCAACACACAAAACCTCAAAGAATTGAAATATCTTCTTTTCCTGATATCCCCAATCTTTTAGTAATTCTCCACATGCCAAACAACTATGTTTGAAAACTAGGGATCTTGTCTTGGATAGAAAAAAGTTTCTCATCAGGAAAATCTTGAACAATTGGGATCTCCAACCCTGATTCATTCATCCTATCCAAATGAGACAAATGATCTTCTATCATGTTCTCTACTCTATCTTTAACTTTAATTTCTATATCAAACTCTTATAGTAACAAAATAAATCTAGTTAACCTCAGGTTGGCATCCTTCTTCTGCAAAAGGTATTCAATAGCTGCATGGTCAGTCCACACAATCACCTTTGCCCCTATTAAATTTTATCTAAATTTATTAAAGGAAAAAACTATGACTAAAAGTTCCTTATCTAGGGTGGTATAATTAAGTTGAGCATCATTAACGGTTCTAGACACATAGTACATGACAAAAAGAGTACGATCTTTATGTTGGCTCAAAACAACTCCAATTTCATAGTTTAATGCCTCACACATCAATTCCCAAAAGGTTGGTTCAATATGGAGCCACCATAATACGTGGAGAGTTTAATGTATCCTTCAAGATCTCAAACACTTTGAACAAGCAATCATACAAATTAGATTCCACATATTTTTCTAGCAACTCAGAAAGCGATTTGGCAATTTTCAAAAAGCAATTTATGAATATTTCAATTTTTTCTAGATTGTCTTCCATACCTTTGTTTGATACCTTGTGTCCCAACACAATCCCTTTAAATGCCATCATATGTCATTTATCCCAGTTCAAAACTAGATGAGTGTCCTTACATCTATGTACAACTTTGTTAAGATTGGAAAGGTAGCCCTCAAAAGACTCCCATAGATTGAAAAATAATCTATACAAGTTTCAAGACACCTCTCTACCATATCTGAAAAAATAATGAGAATACATCATTGAAATATCACAGGAGCATTACAAAGACCAAACGACATATGATGGTAAGAAAAATGCCATATGGACAAGTGAAGGTAGACTTCTCTTGATCCCGTGGTTTGATAGAAATCTGATTGTAACCATAGTAAGCGTCTAAAGCCTCTCAAATATTTGATCCATAAATCAGAGTATAAAATGATCTTTCAAAGTGTCCTCTTGCCACTCGATCACTAACCTAGTAGAAACTAGCTCACTTACATAATTTGTAGTGATCGTGATTCCTTCCTTCTTAGGAACAACCTGAGTTGGGTTAACCCATTTAGAACATGAAATAGCATAGATTATAGATGTGGATAGAAACTTTACTACCTCTTTCTTCACCACCTCTGCCATGATAGGATTTAGATTTCTGTGAGGTTGTGCTATAAGTTTTACTCCTTAAATCATGATCTTGTGTTGACATAGATTAGGGAAAATCCCCTTGATGTCAAAAATGGACCACCCAAATGTAGCCTGACAGTTCTTCAAAACAATGAGTATCTGCACCTCCTCCTTTAGACTCAGTGATATAGAAATTATAATTGGAAGTGTACTTCAGTTGCGATGATAATGGCTTCAATTGCAGCCAATGTGAAATGATTTTGACAAGCCATTTTCATAATTACTTGGCATGTTGAGAAAAACTAAAGCACATGTAAAAAAGGACAAACCCATATTTGTGATGATGATCAAAGAGGGAAGTCCAAGGGCAAAGGAAAAGCTAAGAAGAGTTCTAAAACTAGATAGAAACCAAAGTCATCTAAATTGAAAGCTAAGGGAGGAGTGGATAAGGAAGGAAAGTGACACCATTGTCACCAGCCGGGACAGTGGAAAAGGAATTGCCCTCTTGATATAGAGGATCTCAGGAACAAGATGGATATAGAGATCTCCACTGAAGGATCGAAGAAGAAGTAACCTAGAATTGAACAGAGCCAGAGTTGCTACCACTATAGTTGAAATTTGTCATTCACCCTGATGGACATTTATTAATGTAGGGAATTGCTATTATTTACCTGCCATTGATGAAATCATCATGTATCTTGTACAGATAAGAATATTTTGAAAAAATTAATGTTTCATTTTAAAAGATAAGATCTTGTATGGAAATGCCCTATGTCTCATAGTCTATACTTGATATTTCTAAAGAAAAATATGATGAAAGGCTCGAGGACTCAAACAATGAATACCTATAGCATTGTCATCTAGAGAACATAAATGAGAAGTGCATTTCTAGAATCCATAATTATGGTTGTCTAGACTCTTTTGGTTAGTGAACCAATAGAGACATACATGTATTATTTATTAGTGAATACGAGAAAAGCACCTTTCACTATATGTAGTGGGAGATGGAGTATTATTTTAGGGCTCATACATATTGATGTATGTAGACCTTTTAGAATAAATTCTAGAGGTACTTACTAATACCTCATTATATTTACTGATGACCCCAATAGATATGGTAATTTGTATTAATTGATATACAAGTCTAAATCTCTAGAAATGTTCAAGAAGATCATGAATGAATTACATAAATAGCTTGGTAAAAGTATTAAGACACTTTGATATGATCGATGTGAAATATTTTAAACCAAGAGTTTGAGGACTTTATGGAGAGATTGTGATAATGTATCATGATGAACCTCACTTGAAGCATAATGATGAATAAGAAAGAATGTAAGACTCCTGAACTAGCTTTATGCTTATTCTAATTTCTTTGTATAATGAGATGATTAAACCTTAATTTAATCTCTTGGTATGTTCTAATATTAGGTGACAAACTTCTATTTTCATTTTGGTCCAATTTGGTTGATGTTTGAGCTATCTTGTAATATATGTGCTTGTTTTGGACTAGTTTGCAATTTATGCATAAGTAAGGGTTAACTTGAAATTTGTCACATGTAGAGAGTGTTCTTTGTGTCTTGGTATTATGATAGAGAAGATGGTTCTATGGGTCACCTTGTTTGAATCATAGTTGGATATGTGACATCGTCAAGAGATATGACAGTTTCTAGGGTTGCTTAGTTGATATGGTGACTAGCTCTAGGGTTTAAGTGTTTCAAAAACTATAGAACCTTTAGGTGAGTGTAGGGACCACGACATGTACCCTAGGTAGTGTTGTCTCGACTGAGACAACCTAGAGATAGGATGGTCGAGACAGTTGTTTTCTAGTAGTGTGTCTCGACCATGCTATGGTGTTTAGGGTTTGGGTCGAGACAAGGGTGTGCTTGAGAGTGTCTCAACCGAGACAAAGGGGTAACCAACCTTAGAGGTCATGCCACATTTTCTAGATAAACATGGACATTTCTATTTATGCATGTGAGTGGAGGAATGGTTAACCCTTTGAAGAACAATTGCCCTTTGATGACCTACTTTGTTGACACCTCAAAGATCTCTACTTCCCTCCTCCTTTGGGTGTATAAGCCCTTCTTTTCACAACCAAGCAATCTTTTTCAGCCCCACACATATTCTTCTTCCTTTGGATCATCCTTGGAGCTTTAGGAGCAAGGAAGGTTAGGTCTAGTTCCATGGGTGGCCGATCTATCTTGCCTTGTTGAAGATCTTGTGCTGGAAGCAACTTTTGGTGGTGAATCTTCCCTTGGTAACTGATCTTCTTTTCTAGATCACGTTTCTTTTCTAAAAATCCTTCATCTTCTTCCTCCTTCTCGACCATGAGGCAGTGGACCATCCATGGTGGTTTATCTTGGAGATATTTTCTTCACAAAGATCATGGATCATGTGTTGACATGAGAATACCCAAGTGAGAAGAAGACCCCATCTTTCTTCTTTCTCCATTGGTTTGGCCTAGGTCTATTTTATTCTTTCTTGAACTTCCTTGTGACCATGGATTTCTTCTCCCTTTTGGATGTGATCTTTTGGTCAAGGTGTTGAAGCTTGGTTGAGGATCTTGGAGCTTGAGATCTTGGGAGTTTGTTTCTCTCCAAATTAGGCGGGTCTTATAACTTTTCCTACCTCTATTATGTGCATCTTAAATTTTATATTATACTAGTTCTATATGGTTCATTACACTTGAATAATGAGAAGTTTTGATCTTCTATATATGCACAAGAATCTTAGTTTTCTCCCTCTAAATATATCTATTTTGATGATCTTTCATGATCATGTTTATGGTTTGTTGAACACGTTAGTATAGGGCATTGTTCACCCTGTTGACGGTTGACTTCTTGGTTTGATCATCTGTTTTGACCTTGGTTCAGATCTGCCCTGGTGTTGAGTAGGTGGTCTAGACGTCTCTTAGTATTCCTTTATGTTCGACACCCCCGTAACCTTAAGAATGATCACTACCTACTATTTTAGTCACGATGCAGCGTTGCTGCATGGGTTGCTTAGTTGGTTAACATTGCAGCTGTGATGGCTAAGTGTGTAGGTTGCAACCTTTGTTTAGGTCTTGGTAGCGGTCGAGACCTGTTTGTGTTTGGGTCAAAACACTTGGTATGTAAGGCTGTGACACCATGTTGCATTCTTTGGTCGTGACATACCCTGTGGTGTAGCGGTCACAAGCACCTATGGTGTGACAGTTGGGACATTGCTTTTGGGTTGTGGCCGTGACATTGCTTAGTCATGGTCGAGTCATCACATTGGATTCAGTCGTGACACTTGGTTCTAAAGTTGGGTTGAGAGGTTCGGTTTTGGCGGTAATTGCAATACCATGTCAGGGTGGTAGTGTGGTTGTGATGTCTAGGTTGAGACACATAGTTATGGTGATGGTCGAGACATGGGTAATAGCTGGTCATGATATTGGCGAGTCTCTATCGTAACATGTGATGGTTGGTCGTTACCATGGGATGTGTTTCGATCGTGACACATGTGCTGTGCCTCAGTCATGACACCCCATTGTTGGTTAGGTCGACACCCATGCATTGGGAGCTTGAGACATATGTGTTATGAGGGGTTGAGTGATATGTGTTGTGAATAGTTGAGACACCTATACATGAGTATGTATATGATCTATATATGGTGTAATGACCAACTTAAAATGTTGTGATAATAAATGGTTAATCATTAACAATAATCCTCAACACTGATACTATCCAACAATATGGGAGATGATGGATTACGGTTTAGTGATGAAATAACATTATGAAACCCTAATTGGTTATACGTAAACCCTAACCCTAATCTTGTGATAACATGATACATGAACTCATCCTACTTGAAGTGATTATTATGTGATAGTACTTTCTCCCTCCTACTTGTATAAAACTAACTTGTAGGTGGGATGAACATCATTACTATGTGAATTTTATTGTGAACCCTACAAAATATAGGGTGGTGATTATGTGCATTCTTGAGCTATGATGTGATATTGAATGTGCAATAATTGTGTGTTTGGGTCTAATGATCTGATTAGTTATATGATCATAGTTTGAGGGAAAATCCTTAAGAAATGTGATTGAGGGATCGATATTCCATAGTGATGTGGTATTATTGATGTTCTTGTGAAAGAAAATATTACAAGTGCCATGTGATGATGAGACAAATTCTCACTTAATACGTTTTATATCTACTGAAGTTGCATCCTACCTTAATTTTGTAGAGTTTGTTAAGGGTTAATACGTTGTAACTTGATTGATGCATTAAAAGATACCCAATTGGTATATCTAATCAAGTGAAACCCTAATCATGTAGTTGTCCTGTACCTTAGATCCATCTTCAACATCATTATTTAGCTATATGGTGAAATGAGTAACTCCTATGGGAAACTCAGAGCACATACTATTGAATATGTAGGGTGTAAGTGATAGCCTTCCTTATATCCTTAAATTGTTGAAATATTGGAATATTGTTTATTATTGAACGACCATGCATGATCCAATTCTCTAGTGCAATGACATGTATCAAGGGAGACTAGTTGTTTTACAAGACCATAGCTTTGACTATGAGTTGTTGTTTCTATAGGACTGTAGCCTTGACTACAAGTTGCTATCTTTGTAGTTTAACTATAAGTCACTGTGTTGCTGACTCGAACTAACTGGGTAGTGCTGGTGATGATCATGGAATCTGACTCTTCCATTGATCTTGTATGGTAGTGATTTCAACTTAGCAGTGGTCGGTTGGATTTTAGTGGTACTCCTCAAATCCTCATGGTATAATAATAAAAATAGTTAACCAATCATGTAGTATATATTCTTAGGGTCAAATACGATTCACATTGGATGAACCCATGCCTTATTTCTTATACTATTTTGTTTAAAATATTTATACATGTTCTTTATATATCTTTTAAAAAAAATAAAATGTTCTACTGCTCAATTGTAATTGCTTATACTACTCAAACAGTAACACCTGATCTATTTACTAATCTTTTATATTATTGTGCTTATAATAGATGTTGGTAAAGAGTTATATCTCTTGATGGGATGTTTGGTATCATCCCATGGGTTTCACAATTTTTTGGATGGTCATGGACGAGGAGGTGGAGGTCATGGTGCAAGTGCAGAGAAGTAGGGAGATAAGTAGATATCAAAAGGTTTTATATGCTACTAGTTAGAATCTTGTAGTATAGTCCTATGTGTCGTCCCTGTACTCTCAGGTCTTTGGTGAAATTTTGTTGTTTTGCATATCGACACATAGATTTTGGCTTTGTTCCATGAGTGTATGTACATATAGTGAAGTCGTGATATGTAACAGTAGTGGCTTGACAACCTTTGAACATGACGTGTATCACCTTTTGGCATATATGGAATACAGATGGCCTGAAGGCTTGTTTATA
The DNA here is from genome assembly GCA_963693085.1 of Alisma plantago-aquatica. NCBI lineage: Eukaryota > Viridiplantae > Streptophyta > Magnoliopsida > Alismatales > Alismataceae > Alisma > Alisma plantago-aquatica. Next base: position 806,798,057 of record OY856412.1, on the reverse strand, counting down.
AAATACTTCCGCATGAGACATTGAATTGTATATGGTTTTAATTTACCCCATTTTGTGGTAACATTGTTGATAATGGTAATTTCACACTTTGTTTTGAGTAATCTCATTTTGTGTGGTGATAGTCGTTACAATTTTTCTGGTATTAGAGTTATAGGTTCACTGAGTCTACATGGACATAGGACTTGGATCTGAGTCAGTTTTAATGTCCTACAATATATCTTATGGTAACTTATGCTTATGGAGAAGAAGAATATGAGAAGTAAAGATGTCTGGAGAACATGAAGAACATGTTGCTGAAAGCGATATTGTAGAACCAAAAGATGGTGCAAGGAGGAAAGAAAGGGTAGAGGATGTGTGTGAGATGCCTCAAGTCAACCCAGCTAACGTAGCTAACCCTAATTTTTAGTCTATGGTAGGATAGTTTATGACTACAATGAACTGCATGATAGATAGGATGCCTACAACTCAACCTAGGGCAACATTTCCCAGTGCTGATACTCATAGTTCTAGAAAGACTTTTGAAAGACTTCAAATGTAGGAGCATTGGAGTATGTTGGTACATATGATCTAGATGATACATATATGTTGATGACAGACCTAGAAAAGGCCTTTAAGATCCTCAACATCCCCGAAGGGGATAAGGTGAAACATGTTGTGTATCTATTGAAGGGGAGTGCTGGACACTGGTGGGCCATAGAGGAAGAGAAAAGGCAGGGTGTTGTGATTACTTGGGAAGAATTCCGATGAGATTTGTAAGTTGGTACTTTTTGGAGACATACTTGGATGAGAAGATTGTATAGTTTGAGAATATGTGACTGGGATATATGTTAGTTAGTGCTTATGAAGCTAAGTTCATGGAGCTTCTACAATTTTGTCCACATATGGATACAATGGACAAGGAGAGGAACATACATTTTGAGAAGGGTTTGAGTTCTGAGTTGACAATTCCAGTGTCATGTTTAGACAACAAAGAGAGGTTTTCCACTTTTTTGGAATTAGTTAGGAGAGTGGAAAGGTCTTGTGATAGAAAAGAATGAGACAAAGGCCAATAAGAGGCATGTATGTTACCAAGGACAATCTTATGGAGTCTTCAAGAAGCCTAGGTTCTCAACAGAGGTCACAAACTCACTCATAGTGAACACAAAGTAGAGGCAAAGGTCATAGTTTTCTGCCTACAGGAGTTCACAGTACAACATCAATGTCTCTAACATGGCTGTCTAGGCCATTGTATGAGGGCAAGACATTTTTCAAGTGTAGAAAAGTGGGGCGTACTAAGTGGTATTGCCCTATAAAAGATGAAGAGGTGACTCAACAGTCCTGGCAGAGTCAGCAAGGGTCGCAATAATGACAACAAAATAGTGGCATAGGATGTAGATAGGCGTCACATGCCAGTTCTTCGGGACATGCTAGCAGAGGAAGAGGGGGACAATAGGTGATGACTCGATTCTATGTGATGAGTCAACCATAAGGAGTTGTTGACCCTCAGATCATGATAGGTTAGATGGAATTATTTCATTCTATTTGTCTTCTTCATGTTTTATATCTGTACTGATTGACTCGAGTGCGACACACTCCTTTATCACTAGGGAAGTGATTGCTATTTATTTCTTACCTGTTAGTCGTAGACTTGATAGTCTTCATATACAAACTACTTTAGTTGGTTCTTTAGAGCTACGGGAAGTGTGTCCATCCTATATCCTTTCCTTTTCTAGACATAACATTCAAGTGGATATCCTTCTACTTGATATCCAAGGATTCTATGTGATCATTGGGATGGATAATTTGGAGAAGTATCATGTAGTCTTGGACTATAGTGCCAAGAAAATTTGTATATAGTGACGTTTTATGGGTCTTCCAAGGTGATAGTAAGATTCTTTCGACATGTCTAGTTTCATCTATGATAGAAGAGAAGTGGATGAGATAGGGATGTGATGCATTCTTGACACATATGGTGGATACCGAGGCAAGGATTCCTAGTATTTAGGAAGTACCAGTTGTACACGAGTTTGAGGATGTATTTCCTAATGAGTTTCCAGGTATGCCTCCTCCTAAAGAGATTGATTTTGAGATCAATCTAGTTCCAAATACCCAACCTATAGCACAAACACTATATAGTATGGCACCAACTAAGATGCAGGAATTGAAGAAATAGCTGCAAGAACTTCTTGAAAAAGGTTTTATTAGGCGGAGCACGTCTCCGTGGGGTGCTACCGTACTATTTGTAAAGAAGGAGGGATCAATGACACCGTGCATTGACTACCGATAGTTGAACAAGATGACAATTAAGAATAAGTATCTGCTTCCATGTATAGATGATTTGTTTGATTAGTTATGAGATGCCATAGTCTTCTCTAAGATAGCTCTGAGGTCGGGTTATCGTTAGCTAGGGATTAAGGCATATAATGTACCAAAGTCAACTTTTCAGACAAGGTATGGTCATTATGAGTTTGTGGTTATGCCATTTGAGTTGACAAACATTCTAACAACCTTTATGGATCTGATGAACAAAGTGTTCAAACCCCATCTAGATTAGTTTGTAGTTAAGTTTATAGATGATATCTTAATCTACTCTGTAAATGGTCAACAACATGAGAAACACTTACGCCAGACTTTGTCCTTATTGAGGCAACACTAGTTGTATGTAAAGTTTAGTAAGTGCGAATTTTGGTTAAAGGAAATGGTTTTTCTAGGACATGTAATATATTCTAGGGGAGTCTGTGTGGACCTAAAGAAAGTGGAGTCAGTGCTTGAATGGGATCATTCGAAGACACCTAAGGAGGTTCACAACTTTCTAGGTTTGGTAGGGTATTGTAGGAGGTTCATTAAGAACTTCAGTGTGATAGCCTTACCCCTAACAAAGCTAACCAGTAAGGATGTGATGTTTGTTTGGGATGACAAATGTCAATGTTATTTATGATTCTAAAGGAGAGATTGACTAGTGCACCTTACTGGTTAGAATGAATAAGGAAAATGTTATATTGTCTTTTGTGATGAATCCAAGAATGGTGTAGGTTGTGTGCTTATCCATGATAATAATGAGATTTCTTTTGCTTTATGACAACTTAAGAAACACAAGGAGAACTACCCAACACACGATCTATAGTTGGACATTGTAGTCCATGCCTTCAAGATATAGAGACACTACTTATATGGAAAGAAGTGTCAATTCTTCATGGACCACAAGAATCTGTAGTATATTTTTTCAAAGTAGGAGTTGAACATGCGACAACGACATTGGGTGGAGTTAATCAAGGATTATGATTGTACTGTAGATTATCATCCAGGGAAGGCAAATGTAGTGGTAGATGTTAAGTAGGAAGTTTTCTTCAACATCATCCACTAAGAAGGCATAATTGAGTGCTTTGGTATGTCATAAGAGACACATGTTGGTCTCTTTGCGACAGATGAATGTATACATGGATGTGTCCATGGTAGCAGGTTTGCTGGCACAGTTACAAGTGAAGGCGACGTAGAGTCAGTAGATTATAGATGCACAATAGAACGATACTATAGTATGACAAACTCAGGTAGATTTGGGATGTAAGAAATGTGATGGCTTCCATGAATATGATAATGGGACAGTGTGTTATCATGGTAGATTAGTTGTGCCAGATATAGATAATTTGAGGATGTTAGTTCTAAAAGAGGCTCACTCTTCTATGTATGCTATGAATCTAGGTAGCACCAAGATGTATCAAAAGCTAAAGGATGTGGATTCATAGCCATGATTAAAGTGTGATGTAGCTAAGTTCATGGCTAAGTTGGCAGTGTATCAGAAGGTTAAAGTTGAGAATCAGAAACCTATATGAACTTTGCAATCATTACATATACTATAGTTGAAGTGGGATCACAACAGGATGGGCTTTGTGGTTGGACTTCCAAGGACAACCAAATGTCATGATTTTATCTTGGTAATAGTGGACATGTTGATTAAGTCAGAATAGTTTCTTCCTATAAAGATGAAGTATATGCCTGAAAAGCTTGCACATGTATATATTGATGAGATAGTACGTCTACATGGTATCCCAACTACTATAGTGTCAGACAGAGGTCCATAGTTCACTAGTCTCTTTTAGGAACACTTACATACAATGATGGGTACTCAACTGAGATTCAGTACAACATTTGATCCATAGATAGATGGACAGTCTGAGAGGACAATATAGACTTTGGAGGATCTATTGAGAGCATGTGTATTACAGTTCTTAGGAAGTTGGGATATACACCTTATCTTGATAGATTTTTCCTATAATAATAGCTATCAAAGGAGCATCAACATGACACCATATAGAGCAATTTATGGGAGGCATTGTAGATCTCCTTTGTGTTGGTATGAGATGGGTGAATATCAGCTTCTAGGACCTAAGCTAATACATCAAACAATAGAAAATATCAAAGTCATTTAGCAATAACTAAAGGCAACACATGATAGACATAAATATTATGCTGATAACCATCATAGACCTTTTGAATTCCAAGTGAGAGACATGGTTTACCTCTAAGTATCTCCTTGGAAAGGTGTTCTAAGGTTTGGTAAAAAGGGAAGTCAGCTCCCAGGTATATAGGACCTTATCTGATAGTTGCACGTGTTGGGAAGGTGACCTACAAGCCAGAGTTGCCACTTGAGTTGAATAAGTTGCATCCTATGTTTCATATCTCTATGTTAAGGAAGTGTCACCTTGATAAAGAGTTGACTTTTCAACCTGTTGAGGTAGAACTGGATAATGATATATCTTGTGTGAGAGGTCCTATTCTAATCCAGGATAGAAGGATTAAGAAGTTAAAGAAAAATGACATTGTCTTAGTCATGGTTTTGTGACATCATTGTGGCATAGAGGAACCATGTGGGAGCTTGAAGATGATATGTAGAAGAAGTATCCATCTCTTTTTACATAGGATTTCGGGGGCAAAATCCCTTTTAGGGGTTTATAGTTGTAAGACTCATGACCTAGATTTATTATTAATTGTAATTTCTTTGTATAATGAGATGCTTAAACCTTAATTTAATCTCTTGGTATGTTCTAATATAAAGTCACAAGCATAAATTTTCATTTGGTCCAATTTGGTTGATGTTTGAGCTATCACGTAATATATGTGCTTGTTTTGGACTAGTTTGCAATTTACCCATAAGTAAGGGTTAACTTGCAATTTATCATATGTAGAGAGTGTTCTTTGTTTCTTGGTATTATGAGATAGAAGATGGTTCTATGGGGTGCCTTATTTGAATCATAGTTGGATATGTGACATCATCAAGTGATATTAGAATTTCTAGGGTTGCTTAGTTGATATGGTGACTAGGCTAGGGTTTGAGTGTTTTAGCCACTACACCACCTTTGGGTGAGTGCAGCAACCACGACACATACCCTAGGTAGTGTTGTCTCAACCGAGACAACCTAGAGATAGGATGGTCGAGACATTTGTTGTAATGTCCCTCCAAGCACACACATAACAGTGGAAGCAAACCCTATTTTGTCCATAACATGGGTCACTTGGCTTGGGGGAACATCACAAAACATGATAAACATAGAAATAAGATAAATGAAACACCTTGCATTCATAGGAAATCATGATTCATACATTATTCTTAACTTAAAGGAAACTACATCTCATGCATCTATAAGATCTAAGCTACTTGGTATCATAACTAAACATAATGGAAAATATTTTGAAACTCTTGATTGACTTGGTAAATGGCACCCCACCAAGCTAAGCTTGGAGTTCTACTAGTCCTTGATTGTCCTTCCTATCCTTCCCTTTCTCCACGTCCTGCAGACATCACGTCCCCAGCCATGCAAAACAAACAACACGTTAGTAAATAGTATTTGGCACATTATAAGACAAAAAAATAATAACTTGACATTTATAAACTTGACATGAAATAATTTGACCTAACTTGATCATGGGTTATCTCAAGCATTCATTGGATAAATTTAAACATAATGAATTGGAAAAGTAAATATATGCCACCACTTTTAACGCCACAAAGGAGCCCATGATCGCTAGGAAAACCAATAATTCTAGGAAAGCCCATAATGACCCTTTTAGGTACATAAACGAGGCACATATAAAACTTAGCCAATTCCTTAATTGTCACCATTAACTTAGGTCTTAACTTAAACAATAACTTTTCTTAGTCTTAATCTTGAACATGATGGGATTGCTCCCTCTTAATGCCATGATGGGATTTCTCCCTCTTAAACCATAATAGGTCTTCCCCTTCTTGATCATGATTCATTAAATCTTAATCATAATCTTAATTAGTGTTCAACCATAGACCATAAATAAATAAGAAACCAAACAATGATAAATATACATGATGTATTCTTGAAAATACATTCATAATTCATGAATTCAAGTAATGTGCATAATCATAAATAAACGTTCAATCAACCAAAACTACTTATGGCATAATGCATGGCCCACTTACCTTGGAGTAAAGTATATCCTAAGATAGTTTTCCTGATCCTTGAGTCAAATCTAGGTCAAATACCCCTTGACTTGATTAGGCTCTAAGCACCTATTCATAAACATCATTAATCAATATCTTGTATTAATCTTAGGTTTAGTTAGGGTGAATTAGGGTTTGAGTTTATTAGTGCTAGGATCACTAATCCACACCATTAACTGAGGAAACTAGGTTGGATTAGATCACCCTAATCACATGTGGTACATAAATAGGGTTTCATGGGTCAAATTAGGGTTTCTAATAAAACATCAAAATGGGAATGCAAATCATGACTTGAAAACTTTAAAATCAGATTCCTCTTGAAAAATCCTTTCCAATGACTATTTATTTGCATTTTTATGAGCATCCTATGATTTACTACGAATATTTGAAAGTAGACCAATGGCAAAACAGGAAAAAGCCACGTGTATATATCCATATCCAGTGGGACAGTTCTGAGTTGGACCAATAAGGGTCGGCCAACTAGCAAGAAGGCTTGCCACTAAGGACCAACGGTAAAAGAAGGAAGGTAAAACAAAATCCCTTAAATGCCCTTGTACCAAAAATTAGTCAATTAGACATGTGGGGACGATCTGGTCTTTTTGACCTAATTATCAAATTTTCAAAGAAAAAGAAAATAAGAACTGGAATACCATCACTGCCCTTGTAAATCAAATTCTTTGATTAATGTTGTAGGGGCTCCATGGTCAATTTGTGACCTAGTTTCTTCCTCCTTTATCACTGTTGCTGAAGCAGCCATCCATGGAAACGAGCTCCATTCATACTGGTGAAAGGCACAATGCTTGGGTAAAGAGATAGAACATTGCCTTGGCATCTTGGTGCCTACTCGATGCCATGTGGGTAGGCGGTGAGGGGCGAGGATCCCTGAGCCCATCAAACTCGCCGAAAAACCAAGGAAACAGGGGAAAGCGGACACGAAGGTGAACGCTAAACAAAAAACAACTGTAAACATGCCAAAGAAGATCAAATAACCATCGTGGAGTCGAGGCGAATCCCTTGGAAGCATTTATAAGGATGGATTAGTTTTAGACTGCCATGGCGGCTAGCACCGACATGCTCTTCAAGACCCATCTATAGGACACAACGACTATGACCAAGGTGGAGTAAATTGATTTCGTAGATGCTTACCAAGAAAGCAATTGAACTAAAGTGGGCGGAGGACGGTGAGCCAAGGAGGTGGTCACTGGAGATAAAACAAGTAGTTCAGAGCATTTAGGGGCACTACATGTTTAATTCAAGGTGGAGGAGGGGATTGTGAGGGCCTATGGTGCTTTTGGCACCCTTAAATAGGGGCGAGTAAGGTCGTGGTTAGGTCCGGGCATTCCTGGTGGAGAGGGGTTTTAGGTCCAAGTTCGGCATTTCGTTAATATAAGGAGATAGGAAATGAGTTAGTTCTCATTTTGATTGAGAGAGAGAGACGAATCTGGTGGTGAAGGAATTTCTTGAAACTAGTCAGAGATGAGGGAGAGAGAAGTTAGAGAAGGAGAGTGCTTTATTGGGCTTAATACCCACAATCTGAGCGGAGGTAGAGGATGACCCTCGTGTTGTCGGATCGTGAGTTCCTTAGATCATGGCCGTATGATCATGCCCAAGAAGGAAAAATGAAATGAGGTGCATGTGACAGCATAGATAAAACCGAACATAGGGTTAATTGCTTGCATTGAATGAATTAATATTCAAACCTAGGTCAAACTATGTTCAAATGTACTTTAATTGATTTGAGGATCCAAACATGGGTCTATTCAGTTAAAATTTGATCCATATGCTAATTGGAGGATCTAGAATGTTCCTATATAATTAGATTTTGTGTTTGTACACATTTTGGTCCATAACTCTTATATTGGATATTAATCTTAATTAAAAGGAATTAAAAGTAATATAATTTGAAAAGACTCCTAATATTGAATCCATGAGTCACCATACTCATTCAATAACCACATGTTCACCTCTTATTATGTTTTATGGCCATTTTGGAGGAGAGAGACAAATGAAAGAGATTAATATGTGTTAATGGATATACATAATGCATATTTGAAAATGAAATATGAATTTGGGTCTTATCGTAAGTTTTCTCATCCTATTTTTGTATAAGGACAACCATTATAAGTATTTTTCATTAAAAACCCTCAACCATTATTATTTAGAAAAACTCCATTCTAAGTATTAAATTGGCTATGAAAAATTGGGATGTGATAGTTGTTTTAGAGTGGAGTGTCTCGACCATGCTATGGTGTTTAGGGTTTGGGTTGAGATAAGGGTGTGCTTGAGGGTGTCTCGACTGAGACAAAGAGGTAACTAACCTTAGAGGTTGTAACAAATTTGTTGGATAAACATGGACATTTCTATTTATGCATGTGAGTGGAGGAAAGGTTAATCCTTTGAAGAACATGTGTCCTTTGATGATGTAATGTATTGACACCTCAAAGATCTCTACTTCCCTCCTCCTTGGGGTATATAACCCCTTCTCTTCACAAATAAGCAATATTTTATGGCCCCACATATCTTCTTCTTCCTTTGGATCATACTCGGAGCTTCAGGATCAAGGAAGGTCAGATCTAGGACCTTGGGTGGCCGATCTATCTTGATTTGTTAAAGATCTTGTGCTAGAAGAAATTTTTGGTGGTGAATCTTCCCTTGGTAAGTGATCTTCTTTTCTAGATTATGTTTCTTTTCTGAAACTCCTTCATTTTCTTCCTCCTTCTTAGTCATGAGGCGGTTGTCCATGCATGGTGGTTTCTGTTGGAGATCTTTTCTTCACAAAGATCATGGATCATGTGTTGACATGAGAATATCTGAGTGAGTAGAAGACCTTATCTTTCTTCTTTCTCCTTTGGTTTGGCGTAGGTCTATTTTCTTATTTCTTGAACTTCCTTGTGACCATGGATTCCTTATCCCTTTTGGAGGTGATCATTAGGTCAAGGTGTTGAATCTTGGTTGAGGATCTTGGAGCTTGATATCTTAGACATTTGTTTCTCTCCAAATGAGGCAGGTCTTATTCATTTTCCTACCTCTATTATGTGCATCTTAAACCTGATCTTATACTAGTTCTATATGGTTATTTATACAGTAATAATAGGAAGTTTTGATCTTCTATATATACACAATAATCTTGGTTTTCTCCCTCTAAATATATCTCTTATGATGAACTTCTATGATCTTGTTTAGGGTTTGTTGAACACCTTAGTATAGGGCATTGTTCACCCTGTTAACGGTTGGTATTCTTGGTTTAATCATCTTTTTAAACCTTGGTTCAAATATGCCATGGTGTTGAGTAGGTGTTCGAGACATCCCTTAGTCTTTCTTTATGTTTGACACCCCCCTAACCTTAAGACTGGTCGCTACCTACCATTTTAGTCACAACGCAACATTGCTATATGAGTTGCTTAGTTGATTAACATTGCAGCTATGATGGCTAAGTGTGTAGGTCACAACCTTTGTTTAGGTCTTGGTAGAGGTTGAGACCTATTTGTATTTGGGTTGAAACACTTGGTATGTAAGGCTATGACACCGTGTTGCATGCTTTGGTTGCAACATACCCTGTAGTGTAGCGGTCACGACACACCTTTGGTGTGATGATCGCAAAACTACTTTTGTGTTGTGGTTGTGACGTTGCTTATTCACGACCGAGACATCACGTTGGATTTGTTCATGACGCTTGGTTATAACGCTCGATCGCGACATTCTATTTTGGTGCTGATCACAATGCCATGTCAAGGTGGTTGCGTGGTTGTGATATCTATGGTTAAGACACATAGTTATGGTGATGGTTGAGACATGGTAATAGCTGGTTGTGATAGTGATGCGTCTCAATCATAACATGTGATGGTTGGTCATAACCATGGGATGTGTCTCGGTCAAGACACATGTTGTGTCTCGGTCTCAACACCCCATTGCTAGTCAAGTCGACACCCAAGTGTAAGGAGGTCGAGACATATGTTTTATGAGGGTTGAGTCATATGTACTGTGAATAGTTGAGACACCTATACATGAGTATGTATGTGATCTATATATGGTGTAATGACCTACTTAATATGTTGTGATACTATATGGTCAATCATTAACAATAATGCTTAACACTAATACTCTCCAACAATATGGGAGATGATGGATTAGGGTTTAGTGATGAAATAACATTATGAAACCGTAATTGGTTATACATAAACCCTAACCCTAATATTGTGATAACATGATACACGAACTCATCCTACTTGAACTGATTATTATGTGAAAGTGATTTCTCCCTCCTACTTGTATAACACTAACTTATAGGTGTGATGAAGATCATAACTATGTGAATGTTATGGTGAACCCTATATAATACAAGGACGTGGTTATGGGTATTATTGAGATATTATGTGATATTGAATGTGCAATAATTGTATGTTTGGGTCTAATGATCTGATTAGTGCTATGAGCATAGTTTGAGGTAAAATCCTTTAGAAATGTGATTGAGGGATCGATATTCCATAGTGATGTGGCATTATTGATGTTCTTGTGAAAGGCAATATTACAAGTGCTATGTGATGATGAGACAAGATCTCATATATACATTTTATATCTTCTGAAGTTGTATCCTGTTACGACCCACCTCTCAGTAACCCCCAATTAAGGGAGACCAAGAGGTTGGAGCCGAAACCATTTATTCTGGATCAAAGGTTCGACATATAACCATAAACAATTATTAAATTCTAACAGACTATACTGAAAAATGGTAACAAAAATTTTCTTTACATACCTTGAAAAGTTGGGAACTATCTTCTAACCACAATTTAACTAATCTATCTAACTCCTCCTTGTTCTTTAATTCTTGAATTCACAATATGTCGCTTTACTGTTTGTGCTTTTGAGGATTTTACCTAAAACGCCGACAAACAAAAACGACGATCAGCCGAAGCTGGTATGTGGAGGGAGCAGATATTGTTCAACTAGGTTAACAATATAATCATTCAATTAATCATTTAACAATCAAGTTTACATTTTAAGCCAAACTACTCAATCCATCTATTCACAACTCTGTGTTGTCCCTATAGGACTTACATGGTACCTCTATTAAGGTGACTTGATGGACCTGCCCTCTAGGCAGCCAAAGTCATTCATGACCCTACCCTCTAGGCAGTCAAAGTCATTCATGACCCTACCCTCTAGGTAGTAAAAGTCATTCATGACCTGATGTACCTACCCTCTAGGTAGTCTTTTATCAGGTCAGCCATTACGCATAGAGGGAATCAAGGATTGAGCTAGAAGGCATATACATTAAGTGATAATCATAGTCACTTTATACTTTGCATGGCAGGAATAAACATCCAAACTGTTTAGTTGCATTCAAGGCGATTAAACATTCAGGAAACATCGGGAAACATAAGCAGTTAACCATAAGTAACCACATACCTTTAAATGCAGATTTCAAGATAGAAAGAGAAACCCAATCAACAAGCAAAAACCTGAAATAAAAAGACAAATTTCCTTTTATTAATATTCATCTAATTTTCATCATATTACTTAGGGTTTCCGTTCCTATTTTATGGTTCCTTTAGAAATTAGGGTTTTCACTTCTTCTTTCCTTATTTTCATCCTTAATTCATTAAACTACATAAAACCCCTAATTTCTCAGTAAATTTCCTTTATTAAATATCCAATTATCTTATTCCGCCAAAAACATGCTTTTTATCTCCTTTTATCCCAAATTAGGGTTTCCATGTAAAATAACTTCCTTTTTAAGCATTACAACTCTAAATCTCATACTTTTGCATTCAAAATGATAATCATATCACCTTTATCATTAGCAAAGTTAAACTTATCAGTTTGATCTATTGATTTACCAAAATACACTTTAATCATGCAATTAGGGTTTCTCACCACTTCTTAATACACTTTATTAACAAATTAAAGTACTTTTTGCAAAACAGATAGAACTAGGTTCTCAATCTATTTTTATTGGATTCCTCGTATTTTTCTATACCATTTTCATATATTAAGTTTTCTCATACGAGTTTCCTAGCAAATTCTATTAATTTCGCAAGATAAATCATTTATCTGGATTATTAAGCAGAGAGAAGAATTTACCGAAAAACCTGGGCCGTTCGATCGGTGCGCCGATGTGCCCCGCGTTGATCTGACGCTCCGCGTCGAGGCCATCCATTAACCAAGAGACGCGTCCCGCCGCTCGTCCTCAGCCGCTAGATCTCGATCGAACGCTCGGAGTCGCGAGCGCAACTTAACCGGTTGCTTCCTCGAGCCGTTAGATCCCTTCCCGGATCACGGTGGTCTCAAATCCAACGACGTATGTACGTCGTATTCTCTTCTTCTTTACTGCTCGAGCCACGGCAGAGCAAGGCGGAGTTCTCGCCGGAGCTAGGGCAATTGAGAGGGAGAGAGAGAGTCGAGGGTCTAGAAGCCGCCGTTTGAGATCGTGAAGGTGCTCCCGACTCGAAGGACCCTTATTTATAGGGCATGAGGGCCTCTCTAGGGTTTCCCAACCCTGTCGCCGTCCCAGACCTTGGCCCGATTGGGTGTTTCTAGAATACACCATGAAACCCATCAAATCCTAGGTCTAGATCCTTCGCCCGGACCTCCCGATCCCAATGGGACACAAAACGCGAGTGCACATGCACTGCACCGGTCGGGAAAGCGAGGGGAAAAACCCCTGTCGACGCCAGTGTCCGAGTCCCTCTGGGACTCTGGACGATGACCGAGATCCGTTGGATTAAAATCCAACGGTCAGCGTCGTCCGTGCTCAAAACAAAAGGGAAAATAAATTCCCAATAAAACAAGGAAAATCCTTATTTTGAAGATAACTTGGAAAATTAATAACTCTCAACTCATAAGTCCTTTTGGACTCAAATTTTAAAGGAAAGTCATTCACACATTTATCTCTTATTGTGTAAAATTTGGAATTATTATCCCAAGGAAACGAGTTCTTTACTCCAATTTCAATTTATCTCCTAATTAATGGTATTTTCCACATTTTCTTTATTTCTTTGGCCATTATCTAATTATCGTGAGTTCCTTGAGCCCCAAGGAATCTCTATAAAGCGAAATCTTATTTTGGGAAAATATCTTAGTCTTAAAATCATTTCATTTTATTTTCCTCATATCTTCCTTTATTAAATGAAATTCCTTTTTCATTTCTTTTTGTTTTTCTTTTAATCTTTCCATTGGGCTCCACGGCCTCAAAGGCCCAATAAGAAAACATACACAATCCACTCAATCCATTCAAACAATTCATCATATCAACCACGAATTTCACTTTTCTTTAAAAAGAACCTTTATAATTTCATTACATAATTTGGAGAAATCAAGGTTATAACATCCTCCCCTCCTTATAGGAATTTTGCCCTCAAAATTCAACAATCAAACAAACAAATCAGGATATGCTTTCTCCATGTCCGTCTTCAGCTCCCATGTGGCCTCATCCTCTCCATGGTGTTTCCAAAGAACCTTTACCATCTCTATATGCTTATTTCTGAGCTCTTTTACCTTAGTATCTATAATACGCAAAGGTAACTCAGGATAAGACAACTTTCCTTGAAGCTCAATAGGTTCAATGCTCAACACATGGCTCGGGTCTTGCACATATCGCTTCAGATTGGACACGTGAAACACATCATGCATCATACTATATTGAGGGGGTAACGCCAAATGATAAGCCACCTCGCCAATCCGTTCTAAAACCTCAAACGAACCCACATATCGGGGACTCAACTTTCCTCTATTTTTAGCTATAACTCGGAGCGGTCGGATTTTCAGAAAAACATGCTCGCCCACAGTGAAATGCACATCAGTCCTCTTTGCATCAGCATACGACCTTTGTTGATCCTGGGCTCTCTTTAGCCTTTGCCTGATCAAAGCGACTTTATCAACATACACTTGGAGTTCATCTGACCTCAACAAGGTCCTCTCACCAACATCATCCCAGTGAAGTGGTGATCGACACGGTCTCCCGTATAGAGCTTCATATGGAGGCATCCCGATACTGGCTTGGTAACTATTGTTGTATGCAAACTCTCCTAGAGGTAAGTACTGCTCCCATGATCCACCCCAATCGAGCACACAAGCTCTCAAAAGATCCTCTAAAGTCTGGATTGTCCTTTCTGACTGTCCATCCGTCTGGGGGTGATAAGCGGTACTGAACTTTAACCTCGTACCAAGTTCCTCTTGAACCTGCTTCCACAGTTTGGAAGTAAACTTTGGATCTCTATCAAATATGATGGAACTGGGTACGCCATGCAAACGCACTATCTCCCGAATGTAAAACTCAGCTAAGTCTGTCACTTTGGCAGTGGTTTTCAGTGCAAGGAAATGTGCTGACTTGGTAAGGCGATCCACCACAACCCATATTGCATCATGACCTCTCTTAGTCCTTGGTAAACCCACCAAAAAATCCATGGTGATCTGATCCCATTTCCATTCCGGAATCTCTATAGACTGTAAAAGTCCACCAGGTCGTTGATGTTCAGCCTTCACCATTTGGCACGTAAGACAACTGGCCACATAAGCTGCAATGTCTCTCTTCATCCCTGACCACTAAAAAAACCTCTGCATGTCCTTAAACATCTTAGTAGTCCCTGGGTGCACTGTGTACTTAGAACCATGAGCTTCTTTTAAGATACATTCCTTCAGTGGTGAGTCTTCAGGAATCCATATACGATTCTCAAATCTGATTCCTCCATCTACTCCCAAGGAAAGGCGGGTCTGAGGCTTCTTCATCAAGCCTCTCATCTTGTCAAGTTCACTACTGACCATCTGTGCTGCCACAATTTCACTCAACAAATCAGACTGTATCTGAATGTTGGCCAATCGAACTCGATCACCTAATGGTTGAGGAGACCATTTCACCAGCTCTTCTAAGCTCTTCCACTGACTAGACAGAACAACTGCACAACAAAGCTGTTTCTGACTCAATGCATCTGCCACAACATTTGCCTTCCCAGGATGATAGGCAATGGTGAAGTCGTAATCCTTCATGTATTCCATCCATCTTCGTTGTCGTAGGTTCAAGTCTTTCTGCGTCAGAAGGTACTTCAAGCTCTTATGGTTAGTGAAGATCTCAAAAGTAGCACCATACAGGTAATGCTGCCAAATCTTCAAGGCATGAATGATAGCAGCCAACTCTAGGTCATGTGTCGGGTAATTCACCTCATTAGGCTTGAGTTTTCGGGAAGAATAGGCAACCACATGTCGATTCTGCTCCAATACACAGCCAAGACCCATTTTGGATGCATCGATGAAGATCATGAAACCCTCATTGCCTGATGGTAGAGTCAGAACTGGTGCAGTGGTCAACTTTTCTTTCAATTCTTGAAAACGAGCCTCACAGACATCAGACCACACAAACTTCACCGCCTTCCGAGTCAACATGGTCAAGGGCAAGGCAGTCTTTGAGAAATCTGAAATGAAACGCCGATAATATCCTGCTAACCCCAAGAAGCTTATGATCTCAGAGGGGTTCTTCGGTGTAGGCCAGTCTCGAACTGCTGACACCTTGGCTGGATCCACGGCGATCGTTCCTCCTGAGATGATATCCCCAAGGAACATGACTCGGTCTATCCAAAACTCGCATTTTGAGAATTTCCCATAGAACTTCTGCTTTCTCAGGATATCAAGGACTTTACTTAGGTGGTCTCGGTGTTTCTCTAAGTCATTGGAATATACCAAGATGTCATCTATGAACACTATGACAAACGAGTCAAGGAAGGGTTGGAACACACTATTCATAAGGTTCATGAACACACTAGGTGCATTGGACAACCCAAAAGGCATAACCACAAATTCATAATGGCCATATCATGTTCGAAAAGCTGTTTTTGGAATGTCCTCACTCTTGACTCTCAACTGGTGGTAACCCGATCTTAAGTCAATTTTGGAAAAGACTCGAGCAGACTTCAACTGGTCAAACAGGTCATCTATGCGGGGTAAAGGGTATTTGTTCTTAATGGTAGCTTGGTTAATCATCCGGTAGTCTATGCACATATGGAGCGAGCCATCCTTTTTCTTTACAAACAGGACTGGAGCTCCCCATGGGGATGTTCTAGGCCAGATAAAACCCTTGTCTATCAATTCCTGCAATTGCTTCTTCAACTCGAGCAACTCTACAGGTGCCATTCTATAAGGTGCATGTGAAATAGGGCTCATCCCTGGAGCTAGCTCTATGGAGAAATCCACCTCTCTCTCGGGAGGAATCCCGGGTAGATCATCCGGAAAAACATCTGCATAGCTCTTGACTACCTCTATTTCCTCTAAGGGCTGCACCTTGGGTTCGGGCTCGGTAACAACTGCTAGGAAAGCTTGACAACCTTTACTCATCATTCTTTCTGCCTTCAGGGATGACACATACAAACTGGTGGTGGCATCTTTCCTACCTCGAATGACAAAGGGTGGGTGTCCTGGTTCCCTAATGATCACTTTCTTTTCCCTACAGCCGATTTGGGCCCTATAAGTATAAAGCCAATCCATGCCAATGATATATCAAAATCATTCATGTCAAGAAGGATAAAGTCCGTAGGAAACTCATGATCTCGATAATTCACAGGTATCACTGGAGTTTTCAAAAGAGAGGTAAAGATTCGTCCACTTGGGGTTGTAACATCTAAGACATATCCTAAATCCTTGATATCCAAACAAAGCATAGTTGCAAGATTCCTCAAAATGAAAGTATTAGTAGAACCAGAATCAAATAATGCTTTTACATTATGTCCCATGACTTCAATCATGCCTACATTATTGTTCACCATACATTAGACCATTACATGCTTTAGCTTATAAAACATAAAGAAAACTCTAAGGGTTATTACCCTCAATCAATCGATTTGCATTTGCTTGAGCTTCTTCATTGTCGACGGCGAACACTCGAGCTTGCCTTCTTTCTCCAGCAGGTGGGGCCACAGCTACTGGTGGTGCTGCTACTGGTGGGGCTGCCACTGGGCCTGGTCCTTTTGGCTCTGGTAGAGGACAAACAGCTTGGATATGCCCCTCTTGGTGACAATGGAAACAGACTCTCTTCTTGTAGTGGAACTCACCGAGATGCCCTCTTCCACATGAGTGACATCGAGGTCGATTATTCTCTTGATGGGGTCTCCCTTTTCCTCCTTGTCTTCCCTTGGCTTGATGACGACCTGGACCCTTCTTATGATGATTCTTCAGTCCTCGGGTTCCCTCAGTGAAACCCAAATACCCCTTGGGTGGAAGCTGTGTAGGCATCACGGTTCTCTCCATGTCTAAGGCAGTGTTGTAAGCTTCTGTGAAGGTTTTAGGTTTGCTTGCCATCACATGAGGCCTGATGGTAGGGTGAAGATGCTCTATGATGTGATCCACCCTCCTTTCCTCATCCATCTTGTATCCAAAACGTTCCAGGATCCGAAACTTGCTCCCAAATTCTGCCACAAAGGAATTTCCTTGAGTCATGTTAGTGAATTCCCTTTCCTTATCTTTCTTAGCCGCAACCGGGACGAATCTGGAAGTGAATATGGTCTTGAAATCAGCCCATGCCATTGGTTCCTCAGTCAGATCTCGACCTGTGATGTGAGTCTCCCACCATATCTTAGCTGCTCCTTCCAGAAGGTGAGTAGCAAAGAGGACCTTCTTGCTCGACTGTACTTCAAGCATGTGGAAACCATTCTCTATTGCAAGTATCCAGGCCTCTGCTTTATCAACCACCTCAGTCTTATCTTCCCCCCAGAACTTTTCTATGTTCAGCTTGACAAAGTCTAGGATGGTGGCTCCCACACGTGGACGAACAGGGTGTGGTTCACCATTCTCAGCTCTAGCTATGTCTCAAAGGGCCAAAGCACTAATAGCTTCTGTCAACTTCCTCTGTTTCTCTAACCACGAGGTATCAGGGGTATGGTTCATCATGGTGGGTTCTGACTCATCAACTGGGTCCTCATCCATCTGGGCTTCTTCCCCATATACATGCTGCTCTTCATATCCTTGATCTTCTTCTTGGTCCAGGTTACGAAATGGTACTGGGTCAGGATCAGGGACTTCTTGAGTGACTTCTTCAGGCCTCTTCCTCTTCTTAGAGGATCCACCCTCATGGTTCCTATTCCTCTTTTCAGAAGACTCCTTTACTTTACGGGGAGGCCAAACACTCCTAGCCGGTTTTCTGGAGCCCTCAGGGATAGCCACAGTCTTTGTTCGTGCCATCTACATAAGCATAACAAACAAACCTTTAGTTTATCATTTAAACTAGTTATACTTATGTTCAATGATATCTCATTACATATCTTTTATTAATTTGCTGGAGGATTCTTAAACCCTTAACTTATGTGCCCATACCACATGAGTGTGGAGGAGAGAGAGAATCCTACTCTTAAAGCCTTAATAGATTATGTGATGAGAAAGGGATGAATAAGATGAGAGAGTCCTAAAGGTATCTTATTTCAATTCATACCCTAAGACTTTGGCTAGGCGGTCACACGGGTCCGGGAGTCCTCGTATTCCGACTAGTGGTGTGGAGGAAAATCTTGCCAGCCCCCGGTCGTGATCCCTTTCTAGACACCTCTGTCTTTCGGATACTCCTCTAATAACTCCCTTGGGTTCTATGGAGTTTGTAAAATTTAATAATTACTAATGGTTACATGAAGAACCCAGGCTCTGATACCAAATGTTACGACCCACCTCTCAGTAACCCCCAATTAAGGGAG
The DNA here is from genome assembly GCA_963693085.1 of Alisma plantago-aquatica. NCBI lineage: Eukaryota > Viridiplantae > Streptophyta > Magnoliopsida > Alismatales > Alismataceae > Alisma > Alisma plantago-aquatica. The sequence goes on along the minus strand of OY856412.1, from coordinate 806,778,950 downwards.
ACCAAGAGGTTGGAGACGAAACCATTTATTCCGGATCAAAGGTTCGACATATAACCATAAACAATTATTAAATTCTAACCGACTATACTGAAAAATGGTAACAAAAATTTTCTTTACATACCTTGAAAAGTTGGGAACTATCTTCTAACCACAATTTAACTGATCTATCTAATTCCTCCTTGTTCTTTAATTCTTGAATTCACAATATGTCGCTTTACTATTTGTGCTTTTGAGGATTTTACCTAAAACGCCGACAAACAAAAACGATGATCAGCCGAAGCTGGTATGTGGAGGGAGCAGATAATGTTCAACTAGTTTAACAATATAATAATTCAATTAATCATTTAATAATCAAGTTTACGTTTTAAGCCAAACTACTCAATCCATCTTTTCACAACTCTGTGTTGTCCCTATAGGACTTACATGGTACCTCTATTAAGGTGACTTGATGGACCTGCCCTCTAGGCAACCAAAGTCATTCATGATCCTACCCTCTAGGCAGTCAAAGTCATTCATGACCCTACCCTCTAGGTAGTCAAAGTCATTCATGACCTGATGTACCTACCCTCTAGGTAGTCTTTTATCAGGTCAGCCATTACGACATAGAGGGAATCAAGGATTGAGCTAGAAGGCATATACATTAAGTGATAGTCATAGTCACTTTATACTTTGCATGGAAGAAATAAACATCCAAACTATTTAGTTGCATTCAAGGCGATTAAACATTCGGGAAACATCGGGAAACATAAGCGGTTAACCATAAGTAACCACATACCTTTAAATGCAGATTTCAAGATAGAAAGAAAAACCCAATCAACAAGCAAAAACCTGAAATAAAAGGACAATTTTCCTTTTATTAATATTCATCTAATTTTCATCATATTACTTAGGGTTTCAGTTCCTATTTTATGGTTCCTTTAGAAATTAGGGTTTTCACTTCTTCTTTCCTTATTTTCATCCTTAATTCATTAAACTACATAAAACCCCTAATTTCTCAGTAAATTTCCTTTATTAAATATCCAATTATCTTATTCCGCCAAAAACATGCTTTTTATCTCCTTTTATCCCAAATTAGGGATTCCATGTAAAATAACTTCTTTTTTAAGCATTACAACTCTAAATCTCATACTTTTGCATTGAAACTGATAATCATATCACCTTTATCATTAGCAAAGTTAAACTTATCAGTTTGATCTATTGATTTACCAAAATACACTTTAATCATGCAATTAGGGTTTCTCACCAATTCTTAATACACTTTATTAACAAATTAAAGTAATTTTTGCAAAACAGACAGAACTGGGTGCTCAATCTATTTTTATTGGATTCCTCGTATTTTTCTATACCATTTTCATATATTAAGTTTTCTCATACGAGTTTCCTAGCAAATTTTATTAATTTCGCAAGATAAATCATTTATCTGGATTATTAAGCAGAGAGAAGAATTTACCGAAAAACCTGGGCCTTTCAATCGGTGCGCCGATGCGCCCCGCGTTGATCTGACGCTCCGCATCGAGGCCCTCCACTAACCAAGAGACGCGTCCCGCCGCTCGTCCTCAGCCGCTGGATCTCGATCGAACGCTCGGAGTCGCGAGCGCAACTTAACCGGTTGCTTCCTCGAGCCGTTAGATCCCTTCCCGGATCACGGTGGTCTCGAATCCAACGACGTCTGTACGTCGGCTTTCTCTTCTTCTTTACTTCTCGAGCCGCGGCGGAGCAAGGCGGAGTTCTCTCCGGAGCTAGGGCAATTGAGAGGGAGAGAGAGAGTCGAGGGTCTAGAAGCTGCCGTTTGAGATCGTGAAGGGGCTCCCGACTCGAAGGACCCTTATTTATAGGGCACGAGGGCCTCTCTAGTGTTTCCCAACCCTGCCGCTGTCCCAGACCTTGGCCCGATTGGGCGTTTCTAGAATACACCACGAAACCCATCAAATCCTAGGTCTAGATCCTTCGCCCGGACCTCCCGATCCCAATGGGACACAAAACGCGAGTGCACATGCACTGCACCGGTCGGGAAAGCAAGGGGAAAAACCCCTGTCGACGCCACAGTCTGAGTCCCTCTGGGACTCTGGACGATGACCGAGATCCGTTGGATTAAGATCCAACGGTCATCGTCGTCCGTGCTCAAAACAAAAGGGAAAATAAATTCCCAATAAAACAAGGAAAATCCTTATTTTGAAGATAACTTGGAAAATTAATAACTCTCAACTCATAAGTCCTTTTGGACTCAAATTTTAAAGGAAAGTCATTCACACGTTTATCTCTTATTGTGTAAAATTTGGAATTATTATCCCAAGGAAATGAGTTCTTTACTCCAATTTCAAGTTATCTCCTAATTAATGGTATTTTCCACATTTTCTTTATTTCTTTGGCCATTATCTAATTATCCGGAGTTCCTTGAGCCCCAAGGAATCTCTATAAAGCAAAATCTTATTTTGGGAAAATATCTTAGTCTTAAAATCATTTCATTTTATTTTCCTCATATCTTCCTTTATTAAATGAAATTCCTTTTTCATTTTTTTTTTCTTTTAATCTTTCCATTGGGCTCCACGGCCTCAAAGGCCCAATAAGAAAACATACACAATCCACTCAATCCATTCAAACAATTCATCATATCAACCACGAATTTCACTTTTCTTTAAAAAGAACCTTTATAATTTCATTACATAATTTGGAGAAATCGAGGTTATAACATATCCTACCTTAATTTTGTAGAGTTCATTAAGGGTGAAGAAGTCATAACTTGATTGATTCATTAAAAGATACCCAATTGGTATATATAATCAAATGAAACCATGATAATGTAGTTTCCATGTACCATAGATCCATATTCATCGTCAGTACTTATCTGGATGGTGAAATGAGTAACTCCTATGGGAAACTCAGAGCGCATATTATTGAATATGCAGGGTGCAAGTGATATACTTCCTTGTATTATTAAATTACTAAAATAGTGAAATATTTTTTATTATTGAATGACTAGGCATGAGTCGGTTCTCTAGTGTGGTTCCATGTACTAAGGAAGACTAATTTTTTTACAGGACCATATGTAACATTCCCGATTCAACCATGTGATTTTCTTCTTTTGAAAATCAAGTAGATGAAACTGAGCTGTTAATATGGCACCAAGAATCAAAGCATAAGAGTGAGATAAGAAATATTTCATTTCAAAATATTAAACCCTTACAAAAGGTGTTTTTACATTATTTCCTACATCAATCATAAATGATACATGGGTTTAAAAATTAGGCTTGATCCGTCTGTGATTCTTGACGCCATTCATGATCATTTCATGAAGAGTCTTTCACAAGGAAAGGTCCTACAAATAATAATTTGCAACATGGAATAATTTGTCGCAGCCCAAGTGGGGGAGTATGGGTTGGACAAATGTCTAAGTATGGAAAATAGAGATAAGAAATAGGACACTATTAACATAACTAAATTTTTAATATATTACTTGAGTATCAAAAGTTCGGACCAATATTACAAACCATCTGCTAGTATGATGTATAAGGAATGTGTATGTACATATATTCATTAAGAATTTATCAGATGACAACTTTATCAAAATGTTAGGCCAATAAAGTGGAGCACAATCAGAATTATTGGTATTTCTAAAATAAAGTTAACAAAATGGGAGACCTTATTTCATAAATGAGTTTAACTACAAATCTTAGAGAAGGTGTCAATTCACCTGGGGTGCAACCACAAAAACTTTTCTTAGCCAAGACTTTAGTCCATTAGGGTCACCAAAACACTTGTAAGTACCCTGGAACACCCCAGCTACTCGTGCACACTGCATGATCTATACAATGAATCAAATTACCAGATGCAGCCACCGGTCGCCTTTCCAAGACCGGAAGAGGGTGCTCCTTGCACAAAATGCCACTTGGAGTATCATTAGTTAGCATACTTAATCTTTACAGGAGATTATTCCCCATTACTAACATGATCATGCCTGACTCTACATGACCAACCCAAGTGTGGGCCTGAGTGTGGTAGATCATTATACTCATCCACCATTGACTCCAAAGGACTTAGATCCAGATCCCAAATGTATAAATCCCCAGCAAAGACATGCCGAATATGTTACCAACACATCTCTCAATATAAGATTTAGAATTAAAGGGACATCATCAAAGATATACAACTTAATATGATAGACATTCAAAGTTAAAGAAGTCAAAAGGTAGGCATGAATAAATGAATCATTAATTAAGTATTTCACCATGAAACCTAAAATGTAAACTTATGGGATTGTGGAATTGAATCAGACAAATCTATGGCCAAGAGTGTGCAATAGGTTAGGGAGTCCCCCCATGCAAACACAGAACCAATTAAATAACCTTTCCTCTTTGTTGGCTACAGGCATCAGTGAAACATGCTTCTAGTCACCTTAGAAATGTCTGATGGAATTCCACTTTCCAACAATATCACATGACTCAAATAATAGGGAGAAATAAGGAAAATCAAATGAGAATAGAACTAGAATGCACAAAGGCATGCTTTACTATCATCTAGGATCCTAGCTTGATGTAAAATCTTAGGGTATGGAAAGGAAGTTGATTAATTTTCATATCTAGCTTATTAATAAAATATGTGAATAGAGTATATCATTTATTCATTTCATTACAAAGCATATGTCAAACCATGAAAATCATGTTTTTCATTGATGTTTATATCAGAGATCATGATAAGAATTGAATACCATACTAAACAATATTAAATCAGAATTGACCATACTTTTTATTAATGTTTATATAAGGGATTATGATAAGGAGTGACGATTATACTTAACTATACTTAACTCTATAAACTTTATTTTTCACTAATGGTGATACAAGAGATTAAGTCAAGAAGTGAAGATCATATGAAATCATACTTTCAATTGATGCTTACATAAGCGACTATTATAAGGAGTGAGGACCATACTAAATCATGATACTAAACCCTACTTTTCATTAATGGTGATCTGAGAGATTATGCCAAGAGGTGAAAACATCCAAAACCATACCTCTATATGTATTTGATACATAATTCCATAAGAAGTCCATAGCATCATTAAATATATCCAATCTTGATATATTTGGGCATTATTATGTCACATTTTCCATCACCTCAATCCTGATTCCCAGCTAAAACAACTTCTAAGGTTTCTCTCACTAGCGTATAAGAGGGATGGGTTAAATCTTCATGATATTTTTGGAATATATATTATTGGGCTTCTCTTACTATGCTGGAGGAGGGAGGTAGTAGGTTTCTATAGAGAGAGGGTTTGTTGGGAGGTGGTTCCATTAACCAACATAGAGAAAGAGAGAGTGCTTTGCTAATCTAGAGAGAGATTGGTGGTTTATGGTGAAGGAGATGGGCAAGAAGAAGGGACGTCCACCCTTGCTTTGGGATAAAGAGGAGAGAATTTGTGATGATGGTGGGTTGAATGAGGGATCCTTTTATAGGAATGGTGGAGGGTAGCATGGTCCGAATTGCAAAAAGTATATGCATGACACATGGGTATATGTGCGTCATCAAATGAGAGATGATTTGTAGTTAAGTGACACATGGATGTGTATGTGTCATCTTAAGAGAGATAAATTTGTGCCTATAAGATACATGGATGCATATGTGTCATATTATGATATATATCAAGGATTAGTTGACACATGGTAGGATATGTGTCAAACATTAGGATGTACTAGGTGTTTCAGATATGAGCATGACACTAAGCTATTTTCTTTACCTAGTAGTGTGTTTGCTCAAGCTACCTACTTGCTACACAGCTACATGTTTGCCTCCATAAGCAAATTGCTTGCCAACCCAACTACCTTCTTGTTTGCTTACCCACTAAAATGTTATTTTTCAAAAATTGACAAAAAGTACCGCAATTATATTTTCAATATATAAAAACTTTTAAATAAATCATAATAGATTATTTTAACATTAAAAATAATTTTATAAAAAATCTCAAAGAAGTTTTTTTTATGAATATCTCTAAATAAGGAGTTTTAACTTTGGTAGGATATTAGAATGTTACACCATAACTTTGACTATGAATTGTTGTCTTTAGAGGACTGTAGCCTTGACTACAATTTGATGTCTTTGTAGTTTGACTATATTTACTGTGTTGCAGACTCAAACTGACTAGATAGTGCTGGTGATGAGCATAGAGTTCGAATCTTCCATTGATCTTGTATGGTAATGATTCTGAATTAGTAGTAGTGGTCGGTTGGATTTGAGTGGTATGCCTCAAATCCTCTGGGCATAATAATGAAAATGGTTAAATAACAATGTAGTATATTTGCTTAGGGTCAAATATGATTGACATTGGATGAACCCATGCCTTATTTCTTGTACTGTTTGGTTTAAAATAGTTACACATGTTCTTCATATTTCTTCTAATAACATAAAATGTTCTACTGCTCAGTTGTAATTTCTTATACTGCTCAAATAGTAACACCTGCTCTATTTTCTTCCCTTTTATATTACCGTGCTTGTAATAGACATTAGTGAAAAGTTATATCTCTCACTGGGACGTTTCGTCTCATCTTGTGATTTCCAAAACTTTTTAGGTGGTTGTGTTTGAGGAGGTCGAGATCGTGGTGGAGGTGCAAAGCAACACGAAGATCAATATCTATCAAAAGGTTGGATCTGCTACTAATTAGTGTAAGGACCCTAACCCATGTTTTAGGCTAACCCTATTTATTTTGCTTAAGTGTGTTTCTTAGCTCCTTGCTATAATCATCTAATATTTAATTAGGGCATGTTGGAGGTATGTGCTCCTTGTTTGAGCTTCTTTGGTTGATGTTTGTGTTTTGTGGAGAGGTTTTGGTACAAATTACAATTTACCCATGACAGGGGTTGATGTGAAAATTTTTCACCTCTAGAGTGTTTCTTCTCTCTCTTAGCATCATGTAGAGGAGAGAAGAAGTGTTTGGTGCCTTTTTTGGCCTTAGTTGAGTGGTGACGTCCTAGGTGATGTTTTGGGCACATGTTTGATGTGTGATTTGCTCTTAAGTGTGTTGTTTCGGGCTTGAGAGCCTTGGTGAGACCCCGTATCAGTTTGTGGTTGCCTTGAGGAGGCTTGGTATCGGTTGGGGGTGTCTTGAGGGACATCCTATCTATTGGTGGCATCTTGAGGATCATCATATTGGTTTTTGACCTAGGGTTTCATCCCTATCAGTTTGTGAAGGGGATGGATGGGTGTGTCGACCTTGATCTTCCTTAGTAACCAAGTGGGAGAGCCATGGATCCTATCACCTTGTTGCATGGTGTTACATGTGCCCCTCCTTCTTGGACAAGTGTCTTCTAAGGTTCTAAGATGGTGACACCTTTCCCTTGCTCTCTCTCTCATCAGCCATGCATATATACTCATCTCTTCCCATGTAAGAGAACCCTTTTAGTGATCCTTACTTTCTCTCCTTGGTGGCTTAACTTGAGCTTGAAAAGCACTCTTCCTTGGAGCTTGGTGGGTGAGCTAAGAGCTTGTGGTGCCCTTGTTCATCTTCTTCCTTGGTAAGCCATGGTTTTCTAGCTTTCCTTCTCTCCTTCTTTCTTCTTCTCGGCCATAGATCTTGGCATCTTCTTTCCTGTTTTTGTTCTTTCTTAAGCTTGGTCCTATCTTCCTTCTTGGAGGTGTGGTGGAGATTGAGTTAGGAGGATATTCTTCTACCTTTAGCTTGGAAAGCTTGGAGCTTGACCTTGGAGATTAAAGCTTGGTGGTTGTTCTTCAGGTGGGTTATATAACTCTAAACCTACTTTGTTATTATCACCTTTCTACTTTTTTATATTGCTAGATATCTATAGCTCATTATTTATTACTGGTAAGTAGTTTTTCTTGGTAGCCTTGTGTTTGGTTTTGAGGTTAGAACTTGTTAAGTTGCTGCCATAAGTTACTCTTTTCTTTTTCGCTATTAGTATCATCATCTTGGGGTATAAGATGACTAAACCGATATGATGTGCTAAATTGACATGCATGCAAACTGATATGCTAGGCCAATATGCTCTTGTGTGAACTGATATACCTCTTATGATGTGTTTTTTCATGATCTAGTGATGCCTTAGGAGGAAGAGTGTTGAGTCTCCATGCTTTTAGTTGAGTGTGGATGTCGACATGGGTAACCTAATCTGATATGCGTGTAATCTGACACACCTTGCATTCCGATACACCCTATTTCCACACACCTTGTTTAGAGGTGAGAAACACCTATCTTGGGGTTCAACTGATACAACCAAACTGTAATGGCTGATATCTTATGGAGATCTATGTGGGCGATACACAATGGGACACATAGGCTCATACCCTAGTTGATGGGCAGGCTGATACCTTAGTTGAGTGGGTAGGCCGATACCCTAAGGGATAGTGAGGCTGATACCTTATGAGGTTGTATGACCGATACACTTCCTCATGTACCCCTAGGTTGATATCCTTTGCTGTACCTTCTCTGACACCCTCTCATTGAGGTGTTGAGCCTGATACAAGTGATGATAAACCGATATAAGTGTGGTGGCCGATACCCTAATCGACAACTCGTGATGTGTAGTGATGGATCTTGTGGATTCTAGGGTTACATGGTGTGATGTGATACCTTATAGTGTAATGATGTGTGTGATGTTGAAAGTTATACCTCTTTACATGTTTCATATTAATGATAGGAACATGTTTCCACATCTCTAAATATACTTCATAACAATTAAGGAAGTGATGATCTAAAGATAGTTGATGATCCAACCCTGCAAACCCTAATCAGGTAAAGTGAAACTCTAATTGTCACAATGTAAAATGTATGATGCAATTGTTCATCATGAGTTCTATGAGATGATGATGCTACCTTCTTCTTATCAGTTTCTAACCATGCAGGTGATACTAATTGGTGTACATAGCCAGGTATGAGCTATGGTGGTAATGATGTGATGGACGTTGGTCCTTGTGATGGACATTGGTCCTTGGGATGGACATGTGGTCCTTGTGACAGACATATGGTCCTTGTGATGGACATTGGTCCTTGTGATGGACATATGGTGAATAGTAAGCATAAAGAGACATGATGTGATGAGATCACACTCAATATGAATCAATATGTTCTGGTGATGAGTTATGCCCTATTTATGTAGATCTTATTGAGAGGTTATACGTTGTAACTTGATTGATGCTTAAAGATGTTAAATTGATCTAATTAATCAAGTGAAATTCAATATTGTAGTTTCCCTATGCCATAGATTCATTCCAGTGTCAGCTTTATTGCTGTATGGTGAAACAAGTTTAACTTGGAGCGCATATTTTTGAATATGCAGGGTACAAGTCGAGTAATTCCTTGTATCCTTAAATACATGATGTGTGAGACGTCCATGCATGAGTCGATCTTGGTGTGATATGGATGTCCATGCATGAGCCACTCCTTTTGTTAGAACAACCATGCGTGAGCCTATTCTTCTAGTATTGTACCTGTACCAAGGTGGGCTAGTTATGATTATATATGTGGATGGCCACGCGTGAGACAATCCCTGATCTTAGCTATATGACAATGTTGTAGTTGACTAATATGTATCTACAGTGTTTTCTCTTGTGATGACCAAGAGGTTTGGTGAGGTCGTGGATTCTGGCTCTTCCATTAGACCTTGTGTGGCACTAACTTCATATATATATACAAATATATATATATATATATATATATATATATATATATATATATATATATATATATATATATATATATATATATATATATATATATAACATATATATATACACATACATACACACACACACACACACACACACACACACACACACATATATATATATATATATATATATATATATATATATATATATATATATATATATAGTGGTCAGTTGGATTTGGATGGTATGATTCAAATCCTTAGGGAATAATGAATATGTAATCAGACGTGTAGTATAATTGTATAGGATCAAATACGAAAACATTGGTTGAGGCCTTGCTTGATCTTAATACAATGTTGTTGATAGAAAATATACATGTTCTTCATATTCCTTTTAAAATATTAAGATGTTACATAATTCAACAGTAATTGCCCTTCCTGTTAATAATCATTACCTGCTTCATTTTAGTTGTAATCATACTACTGCCCAGTTTATCTAATATGTGATAATAATAATGTTGGCAGAGAGTTATATCTCTCCCTGGGACTGTGTGTCTCACCCCTTTGGTTAACAACCTTTTTAGGTGGACTAGCACGAGGAGGTAGAAATCATGCATAGGAGGTTTAGTAGCATCCAGAGGAGAAATAGCTGATAAGGTTGGAAGTACTACTGGTAGTCTTTTATTGGTAGAGTCCTAGAGTCATCCTTGTACACTTGGGTCGTTGGCAACGTTTTGTAGGTGTTTTGCGAACGCATCATCTTTATGTGTCCTTTATATATCTAATATGATGGAATCATGTATATATGTTCTAGAACAATACTTTCATACAGGTTGACAACATGCCTTGTGAATGCTTTGAGACATGAAAGTACTCATGTGTAAAGGTTCTTTCCATATGGTTGTTGAATGAAAAATGTTTTAATTTTAAGTGTTTTCTACTAATAAGTATGTTAATCTCTTTTCTGTGGTTTTGTTTTGAGTAATCTCGTTTCGTTGTGGCACAGGGTGTCATAGTTTCGATTGGTATTAGAGCTTTAGTTTTGCTGAGTCTATAGGGACCTAGGACTAGGGTTTGTGTCTATTCTAGTATCCTCCAGTTTATCATATAGTCACTTCTACTTATGGAAAAGAAGAAGTAAAGTTGAAAGATGTCTGGAGAACATGAAGAACATGCTACCAAGAGCAGTGTTGCTACACCGGGTGGTGGTGCAAAGAACCAGACACGAGAAGATCAGATTCCTAAAGTCCCCCAATTTGAACCTTCCATGATAGAAAACCCTGTCTTTCAATCACTTTTTGGGCAGTTTATGGGAATGACGACTCATATGGTGGATATGATGCCTACACCTCAGCCTAGAGCACATGTTCCCCATGCTAAATCTTCAGGTACTGGGAAGACTTTTGAACGGCTTTGCCGCATTGGGGTAGTAGAGTAAGCTGGAACATATGACCCAGTGGATGCAGATCTGTGGCTGACTGAGCTTGTTGATGCGATGATTTTGAGTCGCATTTATAGACCTGTTTAATATGTGTTTTATGCTTTTATTAGTCATTTTTATGGTTAATATTGCATAATTTATCCATTTTTGGTCTTTGCCACTATTTTATGTCAAATCCCCTTTATTTCATCATTTTTGAGCATTAATTGTCAAATTATTTTTATTTGTGTGAATTGATGTGATTTTGTCTTTGAATTTCAGGACAAATGAGTATTTGCTTCCGTCGATACCATCGACATGGTCACAGGTTGCCAGCCGTAAGGAGCAGCAAATCGTTGATACTATCGACAGGGATGTCGATGGTATCGAGTCATCTTCAGGTTGTTGGCGATGAAGCAGTCGATAGTATTGACACCCCGTCGATACCATCGACACAAGGAGGCTGTAGCGATGCAAAACGACAAAGCCGTCGCTAGAGGGAGGTCGATACCATCGACCCAAGTCAATGGTATCGAGACTACAACAGGCTCTCGGACGAAAAGAAATCAAGGGCTGCCGCTACCACACGGGGTCGATACCATCGACCCGCGTCGATGGTATCGACGCCGTCAGATATGCGTTGGATTCAGATTGATCTCAATCAGACGGCTGGAGTTAATTAACGACCTAATTAGGGACTTATACACAAGGACGACCGCCGAGACGAGGGGGGAATCTGATTAGCCATTGCACAAGTACCGAGGAGCAGTGGAGAGGAGAACAGAGGCCAGAAGCTCAGACCAGTCGATCCGGACGCCGCAAAAGACGGATTTCACCACCGAAAGGTGGGAGAGCACGTGTTCCATGCAAAGGATCAACCGGTTCTTCTCCGTTCAGGGGTTTTCCCTTTCATTCCACGTTTTTCACATGATTTCCCCTATCTCTACCTTGTACTTGTGTGAGATGACCATGCGGGGCTAATCCCCTTCATCTTTAGGACTGGGAGTAGCCCGGGGATTCATTGTATGACAATTTTTATAATAGTAATTCATATTTTCTCTCTTAAATCCGTGGTATAGTTTTGTTTTCTCCATATATTGTTATGCTTGATCACCATAATAATAACCTAATACCCTTAATCACTTTGAAAGAAGGATTTACGGTTGAAAAGAGATGAAATCTACATTAATCGACAAATCCCCTGACCAAGGTGGTGTAAAATTAATGGTGGATACTGAGAGATCGTTCATAATGCATCTAGTTTAGGGTATAGGTTACTACGACAGTGGAACCGACCTAAACCTAGATAGTGAATTGTACCATGACAGTGGACAATTCTGTTTTCAGGCCATTACCCAGATAGAGAGAGAAGATTGAGGCATTATATAAAACCTAATACAATGAAAACCCACGGTGAAACCGCAATCCTAAAGATATCCTTTTGAATTGATTAAATTAACCTTTAATCGATTGTTTGCTTTGTTTTATTTTTATTTTCTTTTAATTTTATTCAACAAACCCAATTTGTTATTCGGCTTAGCTGATCGCAAATAGTTAGTAGGAGTCTCCAACATTTCTGAGTATCCCTGTGTTTGACTCGGGCCTCATAAGGCCTGTACTACTCGACGCGTACACTTGCATTTTTAGCGCGTAGTGAAATACACATCAAGTTTTTGGCGCCGTTGCCGGGGATACGGAGAAATTGTTGGCACTTCGAGTGCTCCGAGCGGCCACTCTAGGCCACATTTTTTTTATAATTTTCATTAAACTTCAAATATTTTCTTTCTAGTGTTCGTTCATTTTTATACTCGTCAAAGCACTGTACTGAACTGAATTTTCTTATTTCAGGTGCTGTGTATGGTGCAAACGCGCAATACTGACTACGCGAATCCCACACCCGAGGTTCCACTGTCGGGACCTGAGGACGAAGATTTTAACGAGCAAGAACACCAAGAAGAGATAGATTCTGAATTTGAACAGGAAGAGATGGCCGACACACAGACCATATGGGAGAAGATCAAGGCTTCTTCCGCATCAGCTTCCAAGGGGCCTATAAAGAAGCAGACAATCAACATACCAACATATAAGATTGATCCGGCTTTGATGAATCTGGTCAAGTCGAATGCTTTTCATGGGCTCAAGAATGAGGACCCCGTCACGCATATCAGCCAGTTTGTTGAAAACTGTGACATGGTAAAAATCGATCGGTTTCCACAGGATGCACTGTATCTCAAGCTCTTCCCGAGTTCTTTAGCGGGAGCAGCGCGAGAGTGGCTGCATAATTTGGACGATGAGTTCGTGTAGTCCTGGGACCATATGGTGGAGGTCTTCTTTGAGAGGTTCTTCCCTCCTGAGAAGACTAACAACATGATCCGGAAGATTCATAACTTCACCCAACAGGATGGTGAGACATATTCAGAGACCTGGGAGAGATTTCAGGTTATGCTAAGGAGGTGCCCGCATCATGGGTTGGACAAAGAGACACATGTGAAGATCTTCTATTTTGCTCTCTCTGAGCATGATAGGAGTAATCTGGATTCAGCTGGGTCAGGTTTCTTTCTGAACAATACAGACACCAGATGCTGGGAGATACTCAAGAATATGGCTAGAAAGCAGTCCTGGGGTGAGAGAGAAAGAGGCCCGGTAGAGCAAGTTCGCGTTGCAGGAGAGTCCAAGGCAATGAAAGAGCTGAATGAGAAGATGGATCTTCTCGCCAAGAAGCTACTGCAAAAGGAGGAAAATGAGTCCGAGGATGAGGCTCAAGTCAAATACATGAGACAACAGCAAGGATATAGGAACAATGACTATTCATGGAGAAAAGATAAAAAGTTCTCTTGGAAGGATCCAAATAATTTTCTACAGGATCCGGATGCCAAACCCACGCCAGTAGCAGAAGATAAGAGCACAGAGCTGCTCAATCAGGTTATAAAGCAAAATCAAGAGCTAATGAATGCGTTTGGCCAGCAAATCAAGCAGCAAGGAGAGTTCATGAATCAGTTTGGGCAAACATTGCAGAGCCATGGGGCTCAAATGAGGACCATTGAGACATCTATGGCACAGATGGCAGCCGAGATCGCCAGTTTGAAGAAGCCGACACATCCAGGTTTTCCGGGGAATACCAATGTTCCCGGGGGAAATCAGCAAGCGAAGGCTATTCTGCTAAGAAGTGGCAAGAAATTGTTGAATCCAAGGGCCGAGAAGACAAGCACACCACAAACTGAAGAAGACGGTAAATCCAATGAGGAGCAGCACATACCAGTCACAGGGCAGGTTGAGGACACAGCTGTAGATGATATTGAAGAATAGGTTGCAGAGGAGGAATCTCAGAAAAAGACACCTTATGTGCCACCTAATCAAAGGGAACAAGCTGTTCCAGTCCCGTATCCAAATAGTGCTAAAGCGAGGAAGGCAGATGCACAGTTCAAGAAGTTCTTAGACACTTTTAGGAATCTTTCAGTCAATATCCCTTTATTGGAAGCTATTGAGCAGATTCCTTCATACGGGAAGTTTCTAAAGGATGTCATAACTAAAAAGAGGAAAATTCCAGATACAGAGGTTGTCGTGTTAAAGGAGCAAGTGAGTGCCTTCATCATGGGCACTTTATCGCCAAAGAGGCAAGATCCCGGGTGCTTTAACATTTCTTGTTATATTGGGAAGTTTAAATTCGGTGAAGCATTATGTGACTCAGGGGCAAGCATCAACTTGATGCCCCTTTCTACATTTAAAAAGCTAGGATTGAAGGAGTCACGACCAAGCAATATGACGATTCACTTGGCGGATAACTCTGTGATAAAACCTTATGGAATATGTGAAGATGTGTTAGTGAAGGTGGATAGATTTGTCTTTCCGGCAGATTTTGTAGTCATGGAGATGCATGATGAACATGGCAACGAATTGTTACTTGGACGTCCTTTCCAAGCTACAGCCGACATGATCTTGGAGATGGGGAGAGGTCGCTTGACCTTGGGCATAGCTGATGACCGCTTTGAGATGGTCATGCCTTCAAGTACTGCGTCATCTAAAGCAAAGGAACAATGCAATATGGTAAAACATCTGGATAGTAATATTTCATTTTGTCTTGGGAAGCCATTTCTGGACATGGCTCATGTGATAAGCAAGGTGGACAATGGAACTTTGGCTATAGATATCATGGAGCAAACCAAAGTAATTTCTTTGTGCAAAGCTGTGGGGTTCCCAAATGATGAGAATGAGGACATTCCCCTTTGTCTGGAGGATGATGTGATTTCTAATTCTATTTCTGATGCATTTCCGGAATTACCATTGGAGGCGTGTTTGTTAAACATTGCACATGATTGGATGCGGAGCAATTCACTCAAGGAGTGCGCTAAAATGCTTCAGATGCTTCCATGCTTCTATTCAAGGCACTATGAAGATTTAGGTGAACTTCTCCCGCCGCTTCAATCATCTTTGATCAGCCCGCCGGATCTTGAATTTAAGCCGCTGCCACTACATCTCAAATATGTCTTCCCAACTGAGGAAGATAAGTTACCAGTGATCATTTCTTCCTATTTGAGTGCGGATGAGGAGGAGCAACTATTGATAGTGCTGAAGAACCACCGGGGAGCTTTTGGGTGGTCCGTTGCAGATATCAAGGGGATTTCCCCTACCCTATGCCAGCACAAGATCTGGCTCGAGGAGGGAGCCAAGCCCGTGATTCAACCTCAACGACGTCTCAATCCAAGCATGATGGAGGTTGTGAAGAAGGAGGTCATTAAACTTCTTGTTGCAGGTATTATTTACCCCATATCAGACTCGACATGGGTGAGTCCTACACAGGTAGTCCCTAAGAAGGGGGGAATTACTGTCACCAAAAATTTGTTAAATGAACATGTCACCACCCGATTGGTAACCGGGTGGCGAGTTTGCATTGACTACCGCCGTTTGAATGCCGCCACGCTAAAGAATCACTTTCCTTTACCGTTCATTGATCAAATCTTAGAGCGTCTTGCCGGTAGATCGCATTTCTATTTTCTTGACGGGTACTCGGGGTACAACCAGATCTCGATTGATCCTTCGGATCAAGAGAAATCTACTTTCACTTGTCCATATGGGACTTTCACGTACCGCCGCATGCCTTTTAGTTTATGCAATGCACCGGTGACGTTTCAACGCTATATGCTCGCCATATTTTCTGAAATGGTAGAACATTGTCTCGATGTTTTTATGGATGACTTTTCGGTGCATGGTGCATCGTTTGATGAATGTCTCTATAATCTAGAAAAAGTTTTACAGCGCTGTGAGGACACACATTTGGTCCTCAATTGGGAAAATTGTCACATGATGGTGAATGAGGGAATAGTGCTAGGAGATAAGGTTTCTAGTAAAGGTTTAGAGGTCGATCCAGTAAAAATTGAGGTCATTTCCAAATTGCCCCCACCAAATTCAGTAAAAGGGGTAAGAAGTTTCTTGGGACATGCCGGGTTCTATCGACGATTTATAAAGGATTTTTCTAAAATCGTGAAACCTCTATCCGAGCTTTTGGAGAAAGATGCAGTTTTTGATTTCAATGATAAGTGTCTACATGCGTTCGAAGTGTTAAAAGAAAAGCTACTTTCTGCACCGGTTGTTCAAACACCGGATTGGACAAAACCCTTTGAACTAATGTGTGACGCTTCAGACTTTGCGGTATGAGATGTGTTGGGGCAACGGGTTGACAATAAGCCCGCCGTGATTTTTTACGCTTCAAAGACCTTGAATGATGCCCAATTGAATTATACAACTACGGAAAAAGAATTACTCGCCGTTGTTTTCGCTTTTGAAAAATTCCGGCAGTATTTAGTTGGATCGAAAGTAGTTGTATGGACTGACCATGCCGCGATAAAATACTTAATGGAGAAAAAAGATGCAAAGCCTAGACTCATTAGGTGGATTTTGCTCTACAAGAATTTGACATCGAAATCAAGGATAAATCTGGGATTGAAAATGTTGTTGCAGATCATTTGTCTAGGTTAGAAAGGGTGGATGAAAAAGATTTACATATACCCATAACAAAGACGTTTCCGGATGAACAACTTTTGAAGATTAACTCTAAAGATCCTTGGTTCGCTGAGATTGTAAATTATTTGGCTTGCGGGATCATCTCGGAAGATTGGTCATATCAGGAGAAGAAAAGATTTTTCCATTCTTTAAGATATTATTTTTGGGATGATCCACTTCTTCTTAAGCAATGCAAGGACGGTATCTTGCGCAGGTGTGTGCCTGAAATGGAGTACGAGAATGTTCTCCAACATTGCCATGCATCACCCATGGGAGGACACCACGCAAGCTTGCGCACGGCAGCTAAGGTTTTGGAAAGTGGCCTTTATTGGCCAACTTTGTTTCGGGATGCCTACGATTTTGTGAGGCAATGTGATTCTTGCCAGCGTGCAGGTAATATCTCAAAGCGACAGGAGATGCCCCTGAATGTGTTTCAGGAAGTGGAGGTGTTTGATCTTTGGGGCATAGATTTCATGGGACCTTTTGTGTCCTCGAACTCCAATTTATACATTTTATTAGCAGTTGATTATGTGTCGAAGTGGGTGGAAGCAATACCCATAAGGACTAATGATTCCACTGTAGTGTGCAGATTCGTGAAGGAAAATATTTTCTGCAGGTTTGGGGTACCCCGAATGATAATCAGTGATGGGGGTACGCATTTTAGGAATCAAATGTTTTCGACATTATTGAAGAAATATGGGGTCAAGCACAACATAGGCACCCCATATCACCCACAGACCCAAGGGCAGGTAGAGTGATGCGATGATTTTGAGTCGCATTTATAGACCTATTTTATATGTGTTTTATGCTTTAATTAGTCATTTTTATGGTTAATGTTGCATAATTCATCCATTTTGGTCTTTGCCACTATTTTATGTAAAATCCCCTTTATTTCATCATTTTGAGCATTAATTGTCAAATTATTATTATTTGTGTGAATTGATGTGATCTTGTCTTTGAATTTCAGGACAAATGAGTATCTGCTTCCGTCAATACCATCGACGGAAGTCGATACCATCGACATGGTTACATGTTGCCAGCCGAAAGAAGTAGGAAAAAGTCGATACTATCGACAGGGATGCCGATGGTATCGAGATACCATCAACTTGTTGACGCAGAAATAGTCGATAGTATCGACACCAAGTCGATACCATCGACACATGGAGGATACAACGTCGCAAAATGAAAAAACTGATGCCTAAAGGAAGTCGATACCATCGACCCGAGTCGATGGTATCGAGATGATGTCGGGCGTGACAAAGGAAGGGTTTGCAGCCAGCCGCTACTATAGCGGGTCGATACCATCGACTCGCGTCGATGGTAACGACGCCGTCAGATTTACGTTGGATTTGGATTGATCTCAATCGGACGGCTGGAGTTAATTAACGACCTAATTAGGGACTTATACCTAATGACGGCCGCCCAGAGGGGAGGATTGTATTTGCCATTGCACAAGTGCCGAGGAGGAGGAGAAAGGAGAACTGAGGCCAGAAGTTCATACCTGTCGATCCGGACGCTGCCGAAGACGGATTTCACCACCGAGAGGCGGGAAAGCACGTGTTCTACGCAAAGGATCAATATGTTCTTCTCCGTTCAGGGGTTTTCCCATTCAATTCACATTTTTCATATGATTTCCCCTATTTCTACCATGTACTTGTGTGAGATGAACATGCGGGGCTAATCCCCTTCATCTTTAGGACCGGGAGTAGCCCGGGGATTCATTGTATGACAGTTTTATAATAGTAATTCATATTTTCTCTCTTAAATCCGTGGTATAGTTTCGTTTTCTCCATATATTGTTATGCTTGATCACCATAATAATAACCTAATACCCATAATCACTTTGAAAGAAGGATTAACGGTTGAAAAGAGACGAAATCTACATTAATCGACAAATCCCTTGACCAAGGTGGTGTAAAATTAATGGTGGATACTGAGAGATCGTTCATAATGCATCTAGTTTAGGGTATAGGTTACTATGACAGTGGAACCGACCTAAACCTAGATAGTGAATTGTACCACGACAGTGGGCAATTTTGTTTTCAGGCCATTACCCAGATAGAGAGAGAAGGTTGAGGCAATATATAAAACCTAATACAATGAAAACCCATGGTGAAACCGCAATCCTAAAGATATCCTTTTGAATTGATTAAATTAACCTTTAATCGATTGTTTGCTTTGTTTTATTTTTATTTTCTTCTAAATTTTATTCAACAACCCCAATTTGTTATTCGGCTTAGCTGATCGCAAATAGTTAGTAGGAGTCTCCAACATTTCCGAGTATCCCTGTGTTCGACTCGGGCCTCACAAGGCCTGTACTACTCGACGCGTACACTTGCGTTTTTAGCGCGTAGTAAAACACACGTCAAGTTTTTGGCGCCGTTGCCGGGGATACAGCGAGATTGTTGGCACTTCGAGTGCTACGAGCGGCCACTCTAGGCCATTTTTTTATTTATTTTTGAAACAACTTCAAATATTTCTAAATTTCTCTATAATTGTTTATACTCGTCTAAGCATAGTACTGAACTCGAATTTTCTCATTTCAGGTACGTTGCATGGTGCAGACACGTAGTACAGACTACGCCAATCGCACACCCGGGGTTCCACTTCCGGGACCTGAGGACGAGGAGTATTACGAACAAGAGCACCAAGAAGAGATAGATTCTGAATCTGAACAAGAAGACATGGCCGAGCCACAAACCATATGGGAGAAGATCAAAGCTTCTTCCTCATCAGCTTCAAAGGGGCCTATAAAGAAGCAGGCCATCAACATACCGACATATAAGATCGATCATGCATTGATAAATTTGGTGAAATCAAATGTGTTTCATGGGCTAAAGAATGAGGATCCTGTTGCACACATCAGCCAGTTTGTTGAGAACTGTGACATGGTAAAAATTGATAGGTTTCCACAAGATGCATTGTATCTCAAGCTTTTCCCAAGTTCATTGGCGGGAGCAGCACGAGAGTGGTTACATAATCTAGACGATGAGTTCGTGGAGTCCTGGGACCATATGGTGGAGGTCTTCTTTGAGAGGTTCTTCCCTCCTGAGAAGACTAACGACATGATCCGGAAGATTCATAATTTCACCCAACAGGCTGGTGAAACATATTCAGAGACCTGGGAGAGATTTCAGGTTATGCTGAGGAGGTGTCCGCATCACGGGCTGGATAAAGAGACACAAGTGAAAATCTTCTATTTTTCTCTCTCCAAGCACGATAGAAGTAACCTTGATTCAGCTGGATCCGGATTCTTTCTGAATAATACAGATACCATATGTTGGGAGATATTAAAGAACATGGCTAGGAAACAGTCATGGGGTGACATAGGTGTTATGGAGTAGGTCAGAGCTGCTGGCGAATCCAGAGTAGTTAAGGAGCTGAACGATAAGTTAGATCTTCTAGCCAAGAAGCTGCTATCTAAGGAAGATGCATCTAAGGATGAGGAAGCCCAAGTGAAATTCATGCAACAACAGGGCTATAGAAACAATGACTATGCATGGAGAAAGGACAAAAAGTTCTCATGGAAGGATCCGAATATTTTTCTACAAGATCCGGATGCTAAGCCACAACCTATTGCGGAGGACAAGAACACTGAATTACTTAGTCAAATGGTGCAGCAAAATCAGGAGATGATGGCTATGTTTGGTAAGCAATTGCAATCTCAAGGTAATATTCTAACCAAGTTTGGACAGACACTGCAAAGCCATGGAGCACAAATGCGGGCATTAGAAACCATCGTGGCACAGATTTCTAGTGAAGTGGCGGCCATCAACCACGCCAATCAACAGAAACCGACTGAGAATGCAAACGTGGCCCAAGCACACCATCATGTCAAGTATATGTCTGTGGTAAGCAATGAGGAGGAATCTCAGGTGCAAGAAGCTAAATAAGAAAGAAAAATGACTTGTAATACGCATGCGTCACCGGCGATACCATATCCACGCACTTACTATGGACTGCCGGGCGGAAACCCTTTCTTCAGAAAATCACAGCGAGTTATGAATATTGCATCTCCATCTAGGCAAGAAGAACAATTGAAGGTTGTTTGTGCACGTGTGGAAACATCGAATGCGAGAGAGGAACCACAACAAGCTATTACTATTGATGATGTCTCACCAAAGCCCACGTCAGAGGGAGTGATTGAAGTAAGATTAGGGGAGTTGGCCCCGAAAAGCTCATATGTGCCACCTCACAGGCGTGTGAGTGCAGCAGTTGTGTCAAGTCCAGGAAATCCAGGGCCAAAGAAAGAGCATCGTCATTTTAGGAAATTCTTGGAAATATTCCAAAAACTCCACATCAATATTCCATTAGTGGAGATGATCGAGAAGGTTCCCGCCTATGGGAGGTTCATCAAAGAAATCATCAATAAGAAGAGGCGGATAAAGGACGATGATATTTGTCGGATGAATGAGACGGTGAGTTCTATGATTCACGGGAGTTCGCCAAAGAAGAGAAAAGACCCAGGAGGTTTCTACATTCCATGATCGATAGGTGATCAACATTTTCCTAAAGCGCAATGTGATTCAGGCGCCGACATAAATCTCATGCCTCTGGCGACATTTCAGAAACTTGGGTTAAAAGAAATCAAGAAGTCGGCCGCGACAATTGAATTGGAGGATGGGTCTTTAGTGAGACCATATGGAGTATGTGAAGATGTTCTCGTCAAAGTGGATAGATTCATATTCCCGGTGGATTTTGTTGTCATGGATATGCCACCGCTCCAAATCTGTGAAATTCTTCTAGGAAGGCCATTTCAAGCAACGGCGGATGTCATGACTGCCTTAGGGAGAGGTACTTTGTCCTTGGGAATTGGAGGAGATCGAGTTGAATTCAAATTACCACATGATCCTCTAAGCTCAGTTCCCAAAGTGAAAAGATGATAAGCTTCATACCGTCTAGCCTAAGACGTTAAATAAGGGCGCTTGTTGGGAGGCAACCCAACCATCGGTACACTAGGATAGTTTATTAACAATCATAGGTTGCTTTATTTTCGTTCAATTTTTAGTGTAAAGAAGATACCTTGATCCGTTTGTTCATTGTGCAGGCTGAGACAGAGTCGATACCATCGACACACTGGTCGATGGTATCGACCGGGTTACAGGTTGACGATTACATATTTAGTTCTGAGTCGATACCATCGACGGCCTCGTCGATGGTATCGACATACCTACAGGTGGTCGAGAAGGAAAAGTCGATAATATCGACATAGGAGTCGATACCATCGAGATCTCTGGAGAAGTTCAGACAGATTTGTCTCAGTCAACTCAATACCATCAACGGCCTCATCGATGGTATCGACATGGTTACAGGTTGAAATGCAAAGTGGTGGTGTCGCAATGAAACCAAGTCGATACTATCGACACCTGTCGATGGTATCGACCATCCATGTCACCGATCTACGCAAAGAAATCGACGGCGATCGCAGTTTCCACGTCATCGATCCGGGTGCAGCGTCGATAAGACACGTCAGCGATCCGGGTTTCAAGATCCAGCCATCGATGACCGTCGATACTCACGAGGGAGGCGGATAGCATCGATAGGTGTCGATACCATCGACTCGCGTCGATGGTATCGACAGACCAACAGTGGCGCCGACCAAGTCTATATAAGGAGATTCATGACGTCATTTAACGTCACACCTTCAGAGCTCTCTTCTTCCTTTGCGCCGAGCACTCCCCCGAGCCATCCAAGCCCGAAGAACAGTAGCACCGAGCGATGAACTTCACCGAGCAGAGATTCAATTCTCCATCTTCACTGAGCTCTTCTTCTAATCCTTTTCTCGTCGCAACAATGGTGCATCCAACCGGAGCTTCATCCTCCCACGCTCATATGATTGACATCCCCGAGTTCGTGCCACCATCGCCATCATCGGTCACACGTCCTCGACTTGTCCACCCATCCGCGGATGTGAAGAAGGTTTACGAAGAAATCCTGAAGCGCAAGATCGAGCCCACCCGTTACGTGGATCCGGAGATGATCAATGATCTTGGCTTCAAGGCAAATCTGGATTACGTACTGAAGGGGCAGGCCCACCAAATGGGCCGTGGACACGATGAGCTTGAGTACCATGAAGACGGCCAGCCATTTTTCGGCGAGTGGCCAACGTACAAAGAGCTGGTGGCGGAATTCATGGCGTCACTGGACGTCTGTGTTGTGCCCAATGAGATATCAGCAAGTGACCGCGAGTGGGAAAAGGGCAGGGTGTTTTTTCGGCTGTACAACCGTGACTACACCATCACCCTCGAGCAGTTCAACGACATCTTCAACTGGAATCACTCGCGGTACAACTACAGGCGGTCGGATAACCGCACCAACTATGACGCTCTCTTCTCTGAGTTGGTGACAGTGCCACAAGGGAAGTCGGTTAGCTACCACAATGCCGCGGTAGCCGACTTCGAGCACCCATTTTTCCGGGTCTTGCACCGGATGTTGAGCTCCACCTTGTTTGCTCGGGGCGACATATCCCTTAGCAAGTTTCAGGAGCCTGACCTTTTCTTTCTATACAAGCTCCTGACGCAACAAGAGTGCAATTGGGGCGCCTTCTTTCTGCAATGAGTTTTGGTGGTGAAGCGGAGTACGAGGAAAGTGCCGATTCACTTCGGCGGGCTAATCACCAAGCTGGCTTCATACCTCGACTTGAATTTCCAGACCCTCACTCCTCTATCTACTAAGAGCAAGGTGAACTTGCAACATTTACACCAGTCCAATCTCATTCTTCTCCGAGATGGCGTGGCGTTCGCACACTGCCACGTAAATCAAGCATATCGGGAGTGTTCTCTACCCGACCCCATCTTCAACATCGACGGCGCGCAACATTTCCGGTGGCCAATCATAGCCATCGATTCAGATGAAGAAGAGGGCGGCAACAACGGTGGCGACGACGACGAGGCGGCGGAAGAGGAGGAAGAGGCTTTTACACCTCTTCGAGCATGAGTAGCACCCCGAAAGCGTCCTCGGATGCATCCAGGTGCATCATCATCATCACAGCCTACGCCGCCTCCACCACAGCCCTCGCAGCCAAGCGGGGATGCCTATTCCATGCAAGGCATGTACACGATGCTGCAAGACATCCAGCAGACGCAGCCTATGCCGGTATTCAAGACACCACCAACCGGCTCTTCGTCAACCAGCAGGCGATCTTCGAGAATGAGTGCCTTCTTTTTGCAAATCAGGAGAACATCCATGATCGGCTGCACATGATGGAGCAACAACAGCAGCCGTTTTACGATCATTACTGGAGCCAGAATTATTTTGGGGGGTATCCACAACCTCCTCCGATGCCCCAGTATGATCCGACCTTTCAGGGGCAATACCCGTCTTGGGACCCCACGGCGCCGCAATACCCGCCTCCACCACCATAGGACTGATCTGGTATCACTGTTCCAATCTTTAGGTTTGTTTTTGACTATGAGGCCATAGTCGAATTCAAGCTTAGGGGGGTAGTTGGAACAACTCTATCTTTTATTGTTTTTAGTTTTTAGTTTTTAGCATTATTGCTTTTGTTCTCTTGTTATTTGTTTCTTGCAATTTTAGTTTTGTAGGATCCACGAGCTATCTAGTGTAATTGTGGATGTCATAAAAGTGTGTCATTTTGTTGACTAGTGCATGGGAAATTCAAGGGAATTTTGAAAATTTTTGTGTGTTTGGATAGCTTGTTTTGTTTGACCTTGGGCACACATCCTATGAAAATGATTGGTTATGTCAACTTTAAAACAACGTTTCATACCTGTACTCCTAATGACGAATGAAAGTGGACGGAAATGGTTGTTTGAGCCTAACCTAACCAAATGGTGATGAGACCTTAATTGGATGTAAGAGAGAGAACCCTCTAAACTACTACACAGGTCAGTAAGGAGGGACGCATAATATTTTTCTAAGGTTCTGTCAACTAATCTTGTGATCGTTCCACTTCATTTTTTTTATAATCCACCTAAGAATTGGAAGTAAAGTGCAGTTTTAATACCTTTTGTGTGCATAGCATTTAGATAGGACTTGCATTGGTATTTTTCATATGTTTGCATAAAAAGAAAAAAAATATAGTGATTCATGCACATTACCTTTAGGTGCATGCCATGTAGTTGCATTCATGATTTTCATGCATAAAGTACATCATGTATCTCAATTTTTCCCCAATGGTGAATTAAATTGTTCCATACCTTCTAAATAGTGTAAAAATTTCTGAGTATGAAGAAAATAGCCCAATAAAATTATCTTTAAGCAATTATGGATATGTGGGCTGAAAAAAAAAATCTGAAAATCTGCAATAGAAAAAAAAGAAAAGAAAAAGAATTTAGAAGAAAGTGATATAAGAAGGAGAAAGGAACGTAATATCACTTGCATTTCAGGATAATTGAGTACATGATGTAGCTTGACTAGATATCCATCTTATTTTGAGGCGGATGGTTAGTGCATGCATCATTCCACCCAATTTTAGGCATTAGGGCATTTCTAATGTACACTTGCATCATATAGGACATTTTTGTATTATGCATGTTGAAACTATACAATACTTCCACTTTCTTCCATGAGCTACCCATTTTCATCAACCCGTTGCTCAGATTGGTAGGCCACTGTGAATTTCTCCTCATTAATGTATATCAGGAGAACTGCTTCCATGTAGATGGTAGTTAGGGCGAGCAACGTAGTATAGGCGATAACAAGATGCACCAAGTCTGAACCGACGAATTTTATTATGTTAACTGCCTTATGTGATAGTGTTCATTGGTTTGGAGGTCAATATCTTTTATTGATGATTACTGTCGCCTTTAGGGTAATTACCGTTCTGTGGTTAGAGAAGGCCGGTTTGTGAATGTTCAGTGGGAATCATATGGGATTTTGGGTTGGTGTGTTGTTTTTCAGTTGACATTTGCAATTCTATTCTAAGGATTAGTTGCTCGAGGGTGAGCAATGTTCAAGCTTAGGGGAGTTTGATGTGATGATTTTGAGTCGCATTTATAGACATGTTTTATATGTGTTTTATGCTTTAATTAGTCATTTTTATGGTTAATGTTGCATAATTCATCCATTTTGGTCTTTGCCACTATTTTATGTCAAATCCCCTTTATTTCATCATTTTGAGCATTAATTGTCAAATTATTATTATTTGTGTGAATTGATGTGATCTTGTCTTTGAATTTTAGGACAAATGAGTATCTGCTTCCGTCGATACCATCGACGGAAGTCGATACCATCGACATGGTTACAGGTTGCCAGCCGAAAGAAGTAGGAAAACGTCGATACTATCGACAGGGATGTCGATGGTATCGAGATACCATCAGCTTGTTGATGCAGAAACAGTCGATAGTATCGACACCAAGTCGATACCATCGACACATGGAGGCTACAGCGTCGCAAAACGACAAAACCGACGCCTAAAGGAAGTCGATACCATTGACCCGAGTCGATGGTATCGAGATGATGTCGGGCGCGACAAAGGAAGGGTTTGCAGCCAGCCGCTACTATAGCGGGTCAATACCGTCGACTCGTGTCGATGGTATCGACGCCATCAGATTTACGTTGGATTTGGATTGATCTCAATCGGACGGCTGGAGTTAATTAACGACCTAATTAGGGACTTATACCTAATGACGACTGCCCAGAAGGGAGGATTGGGTTTGCCATTGCACAAGTGCCGAGGAGGAGGAGAAAGGAGAACTGAGGCCAGAAGTTCATACCTATCGATCCAGACGCTACTGAAGACGGATTTCACCATCGAGAGGCGGGAAAGTACGTGTTCTACGCAAAGGATCAATCTGTTCTTCTCTGTTCAGGGGTTTTCCCATTCAATTCACATTTTTCATATGATTTCCCCTATTTCTACCATGTACTTGTGTGAGATGAACATGCGGGGCTAATCCCCTTCATCTTTAGGACCGGGAGTAGCCCAGGGATTCATTGTATGACAGTTTTATAATAGTAATTCATATTTTCTCTCTTAAATCCGTGGTATAGTTTCATTTTCTCCATATATTGTTATGCTTGATCACCATAATAATAACCTAATACCCGTAATCACTTTGAAAGAAGGATTAACGGTTGAAAAGAGACGAAATCTACATTAATCGACAAATCCCTTGACCAAGGTGGTGTAAAATTAATGGTGGATACTGAGAGATCGTTCATAATGCATCTAGTTTAGGGTATAGGTTACTACGACAGTGGAACCGACCTAAACCTAGATAGTGAATTGTACCACGACAGTGGGCAATTCTGTTTTCAAGCCATTACCCAGATAGAGAGAGAAGGTTGAGGCATTATATAAAACCTAATACAATGAAAACCCGCGGTGAAACCGCAATCCTAAAGATATCCTTTTGAATTGATTAAATTAACCTTTAATCGATTGTTTGCTTTGTTTTATTTTTATTTTCTTCTAAATTTTATTCAACAACCCCAATTTGTTATTCGGCTTAGCTGATCGCAAATAGTTAGTAGGAGTCTCCAACATTTCCGAGTATCCCTGTGTTCGACTCGGGCCTCACAAGGCCTGTACTACTCGACGCGTACACTTGCGTTTTTAGCGCGTAGTAAAATACACGTCATATAGGTCTCAAACTGTGAAATTAAGAAGATTCTAGAGTGTACGGTGGCATCCACGAGGAAGAACTGGAGTACCCTACTACCGGATGCATTGTGGGCATATACGACGGCTTACAAAACACCTATAGGCACCACACCTTTTAGGTTGGCGTATGGTCGGGCTTGTCATTTGCCGGTTGAGTTGGAGGACAAGGCCCATTGGGCGCTTAGAAGGCTAAATCTGAGTTACAATGAAGCGGGGAGAAAGAGGATGCTTGAATTGAATGAGTTGGACGAGCTAAGGATGATGGCGTATGAGAACACACGGATATACAAGGAGCGCACAAAGCTGATCCACGATCGCCACATCGAGTTGCGCACATTCAAGAAGGGAGATAGTGTTTTGTTGTTCAACTCACGACTCAAGTTGCATCCCGGGAAGCTCAAATCCCGGTGGAGTGGACCGTTCGTGGTGGAAGAGGTCAAACCACACGACACAATTTTAGTGCGTGATGGTGATACCACGTTCTTGGTGAATGGACAAAGGCTGAAGCTCTATTTTGGGGAGAGTTACAAGAGGAAGGTGAATGAGGTCAAACTCATTTCACTTTTGGATGATTGAGATGCTCGGAAGCAGTCTAGTCTAAGACATTAAATATGGGCGCTTGTTGGGAGGCAACCCAACCATCGGTACATTAGGATAGATTATTTATAATCGTAGGTTGCTTTATTTTTGTTCAATTTTTAGTGTAAAGAAGATACCTTGATCCGTTTGTTCATTGTGCAGGCTGAGGCAGAGTCGATACCATCAACACACTCGTCGATGGTATTGACAAGGGTATAGGTTGACGACTACAGATTTCGTTTTGAGTCGATACCATCGACGGCCTCGTCGATGGTATCGACATACCTACAGGTGGTCGAAAAGGAAAAGTCGATAGTATCGACACAGGTGTCGATACCATCAAGATCTCTGGAGAAGTTCAGACCGATATGTCACAGTCAACTCGATACCATCGACGGCCATGTCAATGGTATCGACATGGTTACAGGTTGAAATGCAAAGTGGCAGTGTCGCAATGAAGAAAAGTCGATTCCATCGACCCGAGTTGATGGTATCGACCATCCATGTCACCGATCCGTGCAAACAAATCGACGGCGATCGTGA
This sequence comes from Alisma plantago-aquatica, assembly GCA_963693085.1. Taxonomy (NCBI): domain Eukaryota; kingdom Viridiplantae; phylum Streptophyta; class Magnoliopsida; order Alismatales; family Alismataceae; genus Alisma; species Alisma plantago-aquatica. The sequence goes on along the minus strand of OY856412.1, from coordinate 806,750,229 downwards.
CTTCTACGTCATCGATCCGGGTGCAGCGTCGATACCATCGACCTAGGTCGATGGTATCGACACGTCAGCGATCCGTGTTTCAATATCCAGCAATCGACGACCGTCGATACCATGTGAGGGGCGGATAGCATCGACCAGTGTCGATACCATCGACTCGCGTCGATGGTATCGATGGGCTAACAGTGGCGTCGGCCAAGTCTATTTAAGGAGAATCATTACGTCATTTGACGTCACACCTTTAGAGTGATCTCCTCCCTTTGCGCCGAGTACTTCCCTGAGCCATCCAAGAGCAAAGACCAGCATCACCGAGCGACGATCGTCACCAAGCGGAGATTCATATCTCCATTCTGCACCGAGCTTTCTTTCTAATCCCTTTCTCGTCGCCAACATGGTTCACGTCGCTGGAGCATCTTCTTCACGCGTGGACCCAGAGGAGATCCAGGAGTTTGTGCCACCTCCTCCCGGGTCGGTTGCACGGCCGCGCATGATGCATCCTTCCACAGAGGTGAAGAAGATCTATGAGGAGATGTAAAAAAAGCGAAATCACTTCCTTACTAAAAATTTGAACAATAAAACCTCCAGTCCAAACATACTCAAAAGGTATGATGGAGTGGGTGTAAAATTTTCAAATCTTTATATAATGGTAATCAAAAGACCAAAGTATAGCAGCGGAAGATAATATTTGACTATATTCAATTATAAAACAAAGGGTTACAAACTTAAACTTACATCACAAGGATCCATGTAGAGGAAATCTAAACCACCTCAAGATTGTCTCCAACCTTCATCTTCACAAACTAATTCTAGGTCATCACGTCTTGTCATCCAAGTCCTCCACCTAGGGTTGGAAGCATACCCCAACAAAAGAGAAACAACAAGAGACATCAGCAAAAAGCTGGTATGTGCATACAAAAAGAAACTTTGAGCAATATAAGGAAATAAAGGACATCAAGTGTAAAGGCTTCCCATGCAAGAGATAAGAACCACCCAAACGGGTATCAAGAGATAAGTAACATGACAAAAGGAATACTTGCCATAAAACAACATATAAAAGGATTGTGCCATAAATAAATCCACTACCATGGTGGGAAACAAAGCACAAGTAGGGCACACACCCCACGATCAATATCCGGCATGCATGTGAGATAAGCATAGCCCTAGAACAATATAAACACAATTGGTGGCCAATCACACACTTGAACCTGATAGAGAAAGGAATACTGCCAATCTCCCAAAATATAAAGTTTGAGCATGGATTATTGCCACACTCGATTTACAGAGGAATGGTATACTGCCACCCTCCAAATAAACAATAGGGGAATACTGCCCCAAAACCAATGTAATTACACTACTCTAGTTCTACTGAATCACATAGCATGTACAATGTAGAGGCAAGTAAATAAGTATAGTCAGAATAAATAATGTTGCCATCACACAATGGACAACACAACATATAAGCATCCACATCATAGTGGTCATATAATATCAAAAGTCCAAATTGCACCAAGGCAACAAGATAAGATTCCAAGAGAATATCCATGATCACAAAATAACAAATAAAAGATACTTCACATGAAGCATGATTTCAAAAGAACAAGACAATGTGTAGGATAATGTCCATAGGACCAAGAGAAAGAATAAAATAGGATAATTACTCAAGAAGAATAATCGGGGATGGAAACATACATAAGAGAGAAGAATTGCTCAATATAGAAATAATATGGGATGCAAGCATACCTCAACAACAGATTCAAACAGACCCGAAGCCACATCTAGGTCCAAGCCTAGGCTTCCAAAACACCTATTAGCATATAAGCGGAATTAGGGTTAGGTTTCCATTAATTATACAAAACCCTAAAAACACCTTTTTATTAATATATGAATTAGGTTTCCAAAACAATTCCATATTTTAGATTATATTTTCCTGAGTTTCAAACATATTTTATTATATTTTTCTGACTTATAAATAATTAGTTATGATTTATATAAGTTATTATCTTATTTAATTAGATCCATTAAATCACCCCTTAAAAATATCAGATTCAGGCGACAAAACCAACACCATAAGAAAGCTTGCATTTTTATGAATCCAACGATTATTTTTCCATATTTTTATGATCATCCATTAATTAGTTATTAATTTTCAATCACCGGCCAATCAGGAAATTACACATCAGCGAACTGAGTTGCAAAAGAGAAGAGAGAGGGAGAGGCCACACGGACCTGGGCTGGCCAATCAGAACTGCCCAAGTTAGCGGGGCACTCCTCCAGCTCAACGAGGCCAAGCGCAAAAGCAAAAGAAAACGGATGCGTGAAAAGATTGTTTTACCCCAAAACAAGAACTAAATCGTGAAAGACAGAGCGGAGGGTAAAGAGGGTAAAACACAAGGGGCTAAGTTTCCCCGCGAATAGCTCACGACCTAAGAGAACATCAGGAAGATCTTCGATCACCAGATCCCAAGCCAAGGCAAACCAGACTAAAGCGTCAACACCAACCTTGTTCCATAAGCTCCGACGAACTCAGAGAGAAAAACCGTGACGAAAATGGTCAAGCACAGACCAAGAAAGAGTAGCCGTCAGAACAGGAGAAATCGGAGAACTGGGAAGAGAAGACGAGCCCACAGGGGTCAAATAAAGAGCTTAGCAAGGTAGAGCAACCAAAACCGGAATTGGAAAACAAGGAAACCCGCAAGAAGGCGACCTACAACACCTCAATATCCATGATGAACAAAAACCAGGAGAAAGAGGCAAAATTGCAGTACCTGATAATCGCACGAATTGAGAGCAAGCGAAGCTCGCTCACACCACCGCAAAGCGAAACCACTCCAAGAAACGTCAGTTTATCCCTAGAACACCTCAGGCGAGGTCGTTCGAGCCAGAAAAGAGAGTGGGAGTATGGAGATGGGGTTGCAGGGCGATCGAGACCAAAACGACAGTTGGCAAAGACCACAGGATGCTCGAGGATCGTCGGGGAGACAACTTTTATAGGAGGGTAGTTGAGGTTCCACCAGGAATCTATGCGGAAGAGGAAACAGGGGAAGGCGAGACCCCCTTTTGCCGACAGGGAGATCGGTAGGAGGAAACCTAGGTAATATAGGGTCCAAAAGAACCGGAAAGAAACGGTTATGGTGAAAAGAAAATCATTTAGAACCAAAAAGGAAAGAGAGTAGAGAACATCACGATCAAAGATCTTGCTTTCTATTAACTAGAATTCGTCTCCTATCTGAGGTAGGAGACAACTCATCAATCGTTGGATTTAAAACTAACGGGCGAGATCGCGGGTTACATCAAAGGAAATAAATCCAGCGTGACAACCTATAATTCGGAAACCATAGCCCAAATAGGATTAAGGTGACATTATATTTAATTTACCTTTTTCTCTTTCTTAAATTGAGGGTCCAAACATTATCCAAATTAAGCCAAATTTTTCACAGAGGCCAATAAAGGCATGTAGATTCCGAATATAAAATTAGATTTGCCTTTTAAGAACTTTTAATGTGTCAAATAAATAAATTACTATTTTCTCTTTCCTCCTTTATTAATGGCTTTAGGATTATCCAAATTTTATGAAACTTGACACACAAGTCATATTTAATGTGTTGGATACGAGATTGCCATCAATTTTACATATTGGAGTTGTTTGAGTATTTAATTAATATTTTGAAGGTTCTTCATACTTTCTCTCTCCTGATTTTACCTTTTAAGCAAACTTTCTCCAAATTGGATGAAAATTCACCCAAAGGCTATATTTATTATGTAGATCACGAATATAACATTATTTTCCTCTTTTTAAGTCATTTATTATATTTATTTATTAATTACACCTTTTAGGCAATTTCTCTCTCCTAAATTACCTTATTATTTCAAGGTTGTCCAAATTAAATGAAAATTGACATGTAGGCTTATTTTGATGTGTAGATTACGAATTTGAAGTCTATTATTTAATTTGAGGTTTTCTTACATGAGTTTTGTCATGCCCATTAGAGGCCCATTAACATCATTATGCATCCAATTAAGTTATTTATCATCTTATCATCACCAAATAAATTATGTGACATATTACTTTACATTATTCAAGCATTAGATTATTAGGATCACTCTAATCTTAACCTAGTTTGGCTAAACCCAAAAGGTAAAAGTTCTAGGGTAGAGTTTTAGATCTGGTATGTTACACCACTCCACCCCTTAAAAAGGATTTCGTCCTCGAAATCTATAGATTCAAACATCAACCTCCAACTACTCTCCAGCCCTTAAAGGGTTCAACCTAACAAGTCAAACTAAACAACTTTTTAGAGATACCCACATCTCTTAGTTATGAAAGTTTTTAGAGATTAATATTTCTCATGTATCCAACTAAAGTCACCATCTAGGGTTGAGATTTTAGGTCCTTGTGTCTCTAACCTATCAACCCTACATGAACAACCAAAAAGTCATAGGGTAGGTCAGCTATACCATTATATCAATCCTAGTCACAAAACTAGGGTTAGATTCTACTCAAACTATAATTTCTCTTCATTGTGACTTAGTTCAAGAAAACATCGATAAAATCCAGAGAAAACATTTTCTTTTATACATGTAGTAGTATATGGAAAATAATTTGTTGTGAAAAACTTGTGCGATTGAAAACTGAAATTTAGGGCCCACAATCAAAGCGAAAACCAAGTCACAATATTTCCATATGATTACTTCCTCATAACCTATTCTTGTCCTCAAACCAAACCTTTTTGCACAAAATATCATCATATATCAGATCTAGGGTCAACATCTCACTTAAAGGTAACTAACTAAGTCAAGGGTTCTAAAGGGAGACAAAATTGAAATAGTCGATTCCGACTACCATGGGCTCTGATACCATGCTGTAAAAAAAGCGAAATCACTTCCTTACTAAAAATTTGAACAATAAAACCTCCAGTCCAAACATACTCAAAAGGTATGATGGAGTGGGTGTAAAATTTTCAAATCTTTATATAATGGTAATCAAAAGACCAAAGTATAGCAGCGGAAGATAATATTTGACTATATTCAATTATAAAACAAAGGGTTACAAACTTAAACTTACATCACAAGGATCCATGTAGAGGAAATCTAAACCACCTCAAGATTGTCTCCAACCTTCATCTTCACAAACTAAGTCTAGGTCATCACGTATTGTCATCCAAGTCCTCCACCTAGGGTTGGAAGCATACCCCAGCAAAAGAGAAACAACAAGAGACATCAGCAAAAAGCTGGTATGTGCATACTAAAAGAAACTTTGAGCAATATAAGGAAATAAAGGACATCAAGTGTAAAGGCTTCCCATGCAAGAGATAAGAACCACCCAAACGGGTATCAAGAGAAAAGTAACATGACAAAAGGAATACTTGCCATAAAACAACATATAAAAGGATTGTGCCATAAATAAATCCACTACCATGGTGGGAAACAAAGCACAAGTAGGGCACACACCCCACGATCAATATCCTACATGCATGTGAGATAAGCATAGCCCTAGAACAATATAAACACAATTGGCGGCCAAGCACACACTTGAACCTGATAGAGAAAGGAATACTGCCATTCTCCCAAAATATAAAGTTTGAGCATGGATTACTGCCACACTCGATTTACAGAGGAATGGTATACTGCCCCAAAACCAATGTAATTACACTACTCTAGTGCTACTGAATCACATAGCATGTTCAATGTAGAGGCAAGTAAATAAGTATAGTCAGAATAAATAATGTTGCCATCACACAATGGACAACACAACATATAAGCATCCACATCATAGTGGTCATATAATATCAAAAGTCCAAATTGGACCAAGGCAACAAGATAAGATTCCAAGAGAATATCCATGATCACAAAATAACAAATAAAAGATACTTCACATGAAGCATGATTTTAAAAGAACAAGACAATGTGTAGGCTAATGTCCATAGGACCAAGAGAAAGAATAAAATAGGATAATTACTCAAGAAGAATAATCGGGGATGCAAACATACATAAGAGAGAAGAATTGCTCAATATAGAAATAATATGGGATGCAAGCATACCTCAACAACAGATTCAAACAGATCCGAGGCCACATCTAGGTCCAAGCCTAGGCTTCCAAAACACCTATTAGCATATAAGCGGAATTAGGGTTAGGTTTCCATTAATTATACAAAACCCTAAAAACACCTTTTTATTAATATATGAATTATGTTTCCAAAACAATTCCATATTTTAGATTATATTTTCTTGAGTTTCAAACATATTTTATTATATTTTTCTGACTTATAAATAATTAGTTATGATTTATACAAGTTATTATCTTATTTAATTAGATCCATTAAATCACCCCTTAAAAACATCAGATTCAGGCGACAAAACCAACACCATAAGAAAGTTTGCATTTTTATGAATCCAACGATTATTATTCCATATTTTTATGATCATCCATTAATTAGTTATTAATTTTCAATCACCGGCCAATCAGGAAATTACACATCAGTGAACTGATTTACAAAAGAGAAGAGAGAGGGAGAGGCCACACGGACCTGGGCTGGCCAATCCAAACTGCCCAAGTTAGCAGGGCACTCCTCCAGCTCAACGAGGCCAAGCGCAAAAGCAAAAGAAAACGGATGCGCGAAAAGAATGTTTTACCCCAAACCAAGAACTAAATCGTGAAAGACAGAGCGGAGGGTAAAGAGGGTAAAACACAAGGGGCTAAGTTCCCCCGCGAATAGCTCGCGACCTAAGAGAACATCAGGAAGATCTTCGATCACCAGATCCCAAGCCAAGGCAAACCAGACTAAAGCGTCAACACCAACCTTGTTCCATAAGCTCCGACGAACTCAGAGAGAAAAACCGTGACGAAAATGGTCAAGCACAAACCAAGAAAGTGTAGCCGCAAGAATAGGAAAAATCGGAGAACTGGGAAGAGAAGACGAGCCCACGGGGGTCAAATAAAGAGCTTAGCAAGGTAGAGCAACCAAAACCGGAATTGGGAAACAAGGAAACCCGCAAGAAGGCGACCTACAACACCTCAATATCCATGATGAACAAAAACCAGGAGAAAGAGGCAAAATTGCAGTACCTGATAATCGCACGAATTGAGAGCAAGCGAAGCTCGCTCACACCACCGCAAAGTGAAACCACTCCAAGAAACGTCAGTTGATCCCTAGAACACCTCAGGCGAGGTCGTTCGAGCCAGAAAAGAGAGTGGGAGTATGGAGATGGGGTTGCAGGGCGATCGAGACCAAAACGACAGTTGGCAAAGACCACAGGATGCTCGAGGATCGTCGGGGAGACAACTTTTATAGGCGGGTAGTTGAGGTTCCACCAGGAATCTATGCGGAAGAGGAAACAGAGGAAGGCGAGACCCCCTTTTGCCGACAGGGAGATCGGTAGGAGGAAACCTAGGTAATATAGGGTCCAAAAGAACCGGAAAGAAACGGTTATGGTGAAAAGCAAATCATTTAGAACCAAAAAGGAAAGAGAGTAGAGAACATCACGATCAAAGATCTTGCTTTCTATTAACTAGAATTCGTCTCCTATCTGAGGTAGGAGACAACTCATCAATCGTTGGATTTAAAACTAACGGGCGAGATCGCGGGTTACATCAAAGGAAATAAATCCAGCATGACAACCTATAATTCGGAAACCATAGCCCAAATAGGATTAAGGTGACATTATATTTAATTTACCTTTTTCTCTTTCTTAAATTGAGGGTCCAAACATTATCCAAATTAAGCCAAATTTTGCACAGAGGCCAATAAAGGCATGTAGATTCCGAATATAAAATTAGATTTGCCTTTTAAGAACTTTTAATGTGTCAAATAAATAAATTACTATTTTCTCTTTCCTCCTTTATTAATGGCTTTAGGATTATCCAAATTTTATGAAACTTGACACACAAGTCATATTTAATGTGTTGGATACGAGATTGCCATCAATTTTACATATTGGAGTTGTTTGAGTATTTAATTAATATTTTGAAGGTTCTTCATACTTTCTCTCTCCTGATTTTACCTTTTAAGCAAACTTTCTCCAAATTGGATGAAAATTCACCCAAATGCTATATTTATTATGTAGATCACGAATATAACATTATTTTCCTCTTTTTAAGTCATTTATTATATTTATTTATTAATTACACCTTTTAGGCAATTTCTCTCTCCTAAATTACCTTATTATTTCAAGGTTGTCCAAATTAAATGAAAATTGACATGTAGGCTTATTTTGATGTGTAGATTACGAATTTGAAGTCTATTATTTAATTTGAGGTTTTCTTACATGAGTTTTGTCATTTTGCCCATTAGAGGCCCATTAACATCATTATGCATCCAATTAAGTTATTTATCATCTTATTATCACCAAATGAATTATGTGACATATTACTTTACATTATTCATGCATTAGATTATTAGGATCACTCTAATCTTAACCTAGTTTGGCTAAACCCAAAAGGTCAAAGTTCTAGGGTAGAGTTTTAGATATGGTATGTTACAGGAGATCTTAAAAAGGAAGATCGAACCCACCCGGTATGTGGACCGGGAAATGATCCGAGACCTCGGATTCGAGGCCAATTTGGCCTATGTTTTGCAGGGGCAAGCGAAACGTACAAGCAGGAGGACCGATGAGTTACAGTACCATGCTGATGGCCAGGCGTTTTTCGGCGAGTGGCCAACCTACAAAGAATTGGTGGCGGAGTTCATGGCGTCACTTGACGTCTGCGTCGTGCCCAACGACGTCGTCGCCACCGACCATGAATGGATAAAGGGCCGGGTGTCTTTCCGGCTGTACAACCATGACTATACCCTTACGCTTCACCAATTCAACAGGATCTTCAATTGGAATCATTCTCCGTACGACCACCGGCGGCCGGATAACCGCACCAACTACGACACTCTCTTCTCCGAGTTGGTGACGGTGCCACAATGGAGGTCGGTGAGCTACCACAACGTTGTGGTAGCCGACTTCGAGCACCCGTTTGTTCGGGTATTGCACTGGATGTTGAGTTCCACCATCTTTGGTCGAAGTGATCTGGCGCTAAGCAAATTTCAGGAGACGGATCTTTTCTTCTTATATCAGCTCCTGAAGCGCCAAGAATGCAACTGGGGTGCATTCTTTCTACAACGAGTATTGGCGGTGAAGAGGAGCATGAGAAAAGCCCCGATTCATTTTGGGGGGCTTGTCACCAAGGTAGCCCTCTACTTGGGCTTGAATCTCGATCAGCTGACTCCTCTTTCTATGAGAAGCAAGGTCAACTTGCAACATCTACACCAAGCCAATCTCGTTCTTCTCCGAGCTAGCGTGGCTTTTGCGCATTGCCACGTGAATCAAGAGTACCAGGAGTGTGCGCTGCCTGATCCGGTCTTCAATATCGAGGGAGCACAACATTTTCGATGGCCAATCATAGCTATCACCGACTCTGATGAAGAAGGCGAAAATGACGGCGGCGACGACAGACAGGACGACGAGGCTGAGGAGGAAGAGGAGACCCTTACACCTCTTCGAGCACGAGTAGCACCCCGGAAGTGCCCTAGGATGCATCCGGGTGCGTCTTCATCGTCACAGCCTACGCCACCTCCACCACCACCTTCGCAGCCCATCGAGGATGCCTATTCCATGCAAGGCATGTACAATATGCTGCAAGACATCCAGCAGATGCAGCATAGCCACACAGCTGCCTATGCCGGTATTCAAGACACCACCAACCGGCTCTTCGTCAACCAGCAGGCGATCTTCAAGAATGAGCGCCTTCTTTTTGCAAATCAGGAGAACATCCATGACCAGCTGAACAGGATGGAGCAGCAGCAGCAACCGTTTTACGATCATTACTGGAGCCAGAATTATTTTGGGGGGTATCCACAGCCTCCTCCGATGCCCCAATATGATCCGACCTTTCAGGGGCAATACCCGTCTTGGGACCCCACGGCGCCGCAATACCCGCCTCCACCACCACAGGACTGATCTGGTATCACTGTTCCAATCTTTAAGTTTGTTTTTGACTATGAGGCCATAGTCGAATTCAAGCTTGGGGGGGGGTAGTTGGAACATCTTTATCTTTTATTGTTTTTAGTTTTTAGCATTATTGCTTTTGTTCTTGTTATTTGTTTTCTTGTTTTTTTTTATAGTTTTTGTAGGATCCACATGCTATCTAGTGTAATCGTGGATGTCATAAAGTTGTGTCATATCTTTAGTAGTGCAAAGGAAAATCAAGGGAAATTTGAAAATTTTTTTGTGTGTTTGAAAAACTTGTTTTGTTTAATCTTGGGCACACATCCTATGAAAATGATTGGTTCTGTCAACTCTAAAACAACAACTCACACCTGTACTCCTAATGATTCATGAAAGTGTACGGAAATGGTTGTTTGAGCCTAATCTGACCAAATGGTAATGAGACTTTAATTGGATGTAAGAGAGAGAACCCTCTAAACTACTACACAGGTCAGTAAGGAGGGACGCATAATATCTTTCTAAGGTTCAGTCATCTAGTCTTGTGATCGTTCCACTTCATTTTTCCATAATACACCAAAGAATTGGAAGTAAAGTGCAGTTTTAATTCCTTTTGTTTGCATAGCATCTAGATAGGACTTGCATCGCAAATTTCCATATGTTTTGTATTAAAAAAAATGAAGTATAGTGATTCATGCACATTACCCTTAGGTGCATGCCATGTAGTTGCATTCATAATTTTCATGAATAAAGTACATCATGTATCTCAATTTTCCTTAAAATAGTGAACTAAACTGTTCCATACCATCTGAATAGTGCAATTTTTTGAGTATGAAGAATAAGCCCGATAAAATTTTCATTATCAATCGTGGATATAAAGGGTTGAAAAAAAAAGAAAAAAAAAGAAAAAAAATTCTGAAAGAAAATCTGCATAGTGAAAAAGAGTTATGTAGAAGTAATAAGAATAAGAAGGAGAAAGGAACATAATATCACCTGCAATTCGAGATAATTGAGTACATGATGTAGCTTAATTAGAAGTTCCATTTCATTTTGAGATGGATGGTTAGTACATGCATCATTCCACCCAATTTTAGGCATTAGGGCATTTTTCATGTGCATTTGCATCATATATGACATTTTTGTTTTATGCAGGTTGAAATTGTACAATACTTCCACGTTCTTCCATGAGCCACCCATCTTCATCCACCCGTTTCTCGGATTGGAAGGCCACCGTGAATTTCTCCTCACTAATGTACATCAGGAGAACTACTTCCATATAGATGGTAGTTAGGGCGAGTAATGTAGTATAGGAGATCACAAGATGCACCAAGGCTGAACCGGCGAGTTTTATTATGTTAACTGCCTTAGGTGATAGTGTTCATCAGTTTTGAGGTCAATTTCTTTTATGGATATTTACTGTCGCCTTTAGGGTAATTACCGTTCCGTGGTTAGAGAGGGTCGGTATGTGAATGTCCGGTGGGATTCATATGGGATGTTGGGTGTTTTGTGTTGTTTTTCAGTTGACATTAGCAATTCTATTCTAAGGATTAGTTGCTCGAGGGCAAGCAATGTTCAAGCTTAGGGGAGTTTGATGCGATGATTTTGAGTCACATTTATAGACCTGTTTAATATGTGTTTTATGCTTTTATTAGTCATTTTTATGGTTAATATTGCACAATTTATCCATTTTTGGTCTTTGCCACTATTTTATGTCAAATCCCCTTTATTTCATCATTTTTGAGCATTAATTGTCAAATTATTTTTATTTGTGTGAATTGATGTGATTTTGTCTTTGAATTTCAGGACAAATGAGTATTTGCTTCCGTCGATACCATCGACGGAAGTCGATACCATCGACATGGTCACACGTTGCCAGCTGTAAGGAGCAACAAATCGTCGATACTATTGACAGGGATGTCGATGGTATCGAGTCATCTTCAGGTTGTTGGCGATGAAGCAGTCGATAGTATCGACACCCCGTCGATACCATCGACACAAGGAGGCTGCAGCGACGCAAAACGACAAAGCCGTCGCTAGAGGGAGGTCGATACCATCGACCCAAGTCAATGGTATCGAGACTACAACAGGCTCTCGGATGAAAAGAAATCAAGGGCTGCCGCTACCACACGGGGTCGATACCATCGACCCGCGTCGATGGTATCGACGCCGTCAGATATGCGTTGGATTCAGATTGATCTCAATCGGACGGTTGGAGTTAATTAACGACCTAATTAGGGACTTATACACAAGGACGGCCGCCGAGACGAGGGGGGAATCTGATTAGCCATTGCACAAGTACCGAGGAGAAGTGGAGAGGAGAACGGAGGCCAGAAGCTCATACCAGTCGATCCGGACGCCGCAGAAGACGGATTTCACCACTGAAAGGTGGGAGAGCACGTGTTCCACGCAAAGGATCAAACGGTTCTTCTCCGTTCAGGGGTTTTCCCTTTCATTCCACATTTTTCACATGATTTCCCCTATCTCTACCTTGTACTTGTGTGAGATGACCATGCAGGGCTAATCCCCTTCATCTTTAGGACCGGGAGTAGCCCGGGGATTCATTGTATGACAGTTTTATAATAGTAATTCATATTTTCTCTCTTAAATCCGTGGTATAGTTTCGTTTTCTCCATATATTGTTATTCGTGATCACCATAATAATAACCTAATACCCTTAATCACTTTGAAAGAAGGATTAACGGTTGAAAAGAGACGAAATCTACATTAATCGACAAATCCCTTGACCAAGGTGGTGTAAAATTAATGGTGGATACTGAGAGATTGTTCATAATGCATCTAGTTTAGGGTATAGGTTACTACGACAGTGGAACCGACCTAAACCTAGATAGTGAATTGTACCACGACAGTGGACAATTCTGTTTTCAGGCCATTACCCAGATAGAGAGAGAAGATTGAGGCATTATATAAAACCTAATACAATGAAAACCCGCGGTGAAACCGCAATCCTAAAGATATCTTTTTGAATTGATTAAATTAACCTTTAATCGATTGTTTGCTTTGTTTTATTTTTATTTTCTTTTAATTTTATTCAACAAACCCAATTTGTTATTCGGCTTAGCTGATCGCAAATAGTTAGTAGGAGTCTCCAACATTTCCGAGTATCCCTGTGTTCGACTCGGGCCTCACAAGGCCTTTACTACTCGACGTGTACACTTGCATTTTTAGCGCGTAGTGAAATACACATCACTTGTGAAGGCCTTTAAGATCCTGAGTATCCCTAAAGAGGATAAGGTGAAGCATGCAGTGTACCTCTTGAGAGGTATTACTGGCTATTGGTGGGCCATAGAGGAGGAGATGATACCCAATGTTGTGGTTGGTTGGGAGGAGTTCCGAAGGGAGTTTGTTAGTTAATACTTTCCTTAAACATATATGGATGAGAAGATCAATCAATTTAACAGGATTCGACACGGGTCCATGACAATCAACAAGTATGAGGCAAGGTTTATCGAGTTGTTGAGCTTTTTTCCTCACATGGCTGCAACAGAAGATGAGAGGATTTGTCATTTTGAGAAAGGGTTAAATGCAGATTTTTCTACCCCAATTGCTACTTTGGAAAATTGAGAGAGGTTTTCTACGTTTGTGGAGTCAGTTTGAAGGATAGAACGATCTATGAAGGAGAAGTGAGAGGAAAGTACTAAGAAGCAGTCTGCATAGTTTCAAGGGAAGTCGTCAGGTGGCTTCAAGAAGTTGAGTTTTTCTACACCGCCAACATCGTAGAGGTTTAGTTCTTCGATACAGTGGTCACCAAGCAAGGGTAGAGGCCATAGTTTTCTGCCCTTAGGAACCTAGAGTGTTGAATTAGCATCGGTGACAGGACCATCTAGACCTTGGTATGAGAACAAAATGTGTTACAAGTGTGGAAAAGTTTTCCATACTAGATAGTTCTGTCCAGTGAAAGAGGATGAAGTGACTCAACAGCTGAGGATGGGAGTGACAATAGGAAATGACTAGATTCTATGACATGAGTCAGTTGGAGGTGGTGGTCAACCCGTGAGTGGTGACAGGTCAGATGAGTTATTTCATTCTAATTTGTCTTCTTCTTGATTTATATCTATTTTGGTTAACCCGGGTGCTACACACTCTTTTATAGCACAAGAAGTGCTTAGTAGTTGTTCTTTGCTTGTTAGTCATAAGAAAAATAGCTTGTTGCTAGAAACACCATTGGTCGGTTCTGTAGTGTTGCACGATCTATGTCCTTCCTGTATTCTCTCTTTTTTGGGACACATCATTCAAGTGGATCTCATACCACTTGACATGCATGGATTTGATGTGATCCTTGGAATGTATGCCTTGGATAAGTATAGAGTAGTCTTGGATCATAGTTCCAAGAAAGTGATGTTTGTGCATGGTAGTGAGATGTGGATCTTCCAAGGAGATAGAAAGATTCTCCCAACGTGTCTTGTTTCAGATATGGTGGCAAGGAAGCTTCTGAGACAAGGTTGTGAGGCATTTTTGGCACACATAGTGGATACATAGGTGAGGAGTCTTAGTATATAGGAAGTGACAATGGTTAGGGAGTTTAAGGATGTGTTTTTGAAGAGTTTCCAGGTGTTGCCCCACTCTGTGAGATTGATTTTGAGATCAATCTAGTTCCTGGCACGCAACCCATAGCTCAGACACCATATAAGATGGCATCGATAGAGATGGAAGAATTGAAGAGACAATTGCAAGAACTTCTTGATAAAGATTTCGTCAGACTAAGTACGTCATTATGGGGTGCTCTAGTGCTATTTGTGATGAAGAAGGATGGGTCTATGAGGTTGTGCATAGATTACATGTAGTTGAATAAGGTTACGATAAGGAATAAGTATCCTTTGTCGAGGATAGATGACTTATTTGAATAGTTGTGTGGTGGAATAGTATTCTTGAAGATAGATCTACGGTCATGATATCATCAGTTGAGGATCAAGGAGGATGTCATACCAAAGTTAGCTTTTAGGATGATGTATGGTCACTACAAGTTCGTGGTTATGCCGTTTGAGCTAACTAATGCACCGACAATGTTCATGGATTTGATAAACAGGATGTTTCGACCATTCCTTGATTAGTTTGTGGTTTTCTTCATTAATGACATCTTGATATATATTCGGGATAGTCAACATCATGAACAACATCTATGTCAAGCGTTGATAGTGTTGGGATAGCACCTACTCTATGCTAAGTTCAACAAGTGTGAGTTCTGGTTGAGGGAGGTATCTTTCTTGGGGCACGTTATATCTGTAGAAGGAGTATGAGTAGATCCTAATAATGTAGAGTCTTTGATAGAATGGGCGTAGCTGAAGATGCCTATAGAAGTGCACAATTTCTTAGGTTTGGCAGGCTGCTACCGGAGATTCATGCTATCGCCCTACCCCTAACTAAGTTAACGAAGAAGGATGTACCGTCCATTTGGGATGACAGATGTCAATGTGCTTTTCATACGTTGAAGGAGAAGATGACAAGTGCACCAATTTTGGTTTTTCCAAAGCAAGGAAAAGGATACATCATATTCTATGGTGCATCCAAAAGTAGTATGAGATGTTTGTTGATACAAGATAGGAAAGTGATTTCTTTTGCTTCTGGATAGCTTCAGAAACATGAGGAGAATTATCCAACCCATGATCTGGAGTTAGCTGTAGTGGTTCATGCCCTGAAGATTTGGAGACATTATCTGTATGGGGAGAAGTGTCAGATCTTCAGAGATCAAAAGAACCTGAAGTATATCTTTTCACAATAGGAGTTGAATTTGAGGCAACGCCATTGGATGGAATTGACCAAAGATTATGATTGCATGATTGATTATCATCCGAGAAAGGCGAATGTCATGGAAGAAGCCTTGAGTAGGAAATCTTCATCCATGGACAGAGGTCAGTTGAGTTCTTTGATGTGCCACAAGCGAGACATGTTGGTCTCCTTGCATTAGATGAATGTCAAGTTGGAAGTCTCTTTGTTAGCCAGTTTGTTGGTTCAATTACAAGTGAAGCCTACACTGAGACAATAGGATCAAAGAATCTCAATAGACAGATACTGTGACACAGAAAATTAGATCAGAGTTCAACAGTAAGAAACATGATGGTTTTCACGAGATAGAAGACGGGATAGTATGTTATCATCATAGGATAGTGGTTCCTGATGTTGATGGTTTGAGGAAGATGGTATTGTAAGAGGTTCATACATCTATGTATGCTATGCACCTATGTAGTACCAATATGTACCACAACCTGAAGGATGTGTATTGGTGGCCAAGATTGAAGAAAGATGTAGTTGAGTTCATTGTAAGATGTGATGTGTGTCTGCAAGTCAAAGCTGAGCATCAGAAGCCTACAGGAACATAGCAACCGTTGCGTATACCTTAGTGGAAATGGGATCATGTGACTATGGACTTTGTGGTTGGTTTGCCTAGGGCAACCAAAGGTTATGATTCCATTTGGGTGATTGTTGATAGGTTGACCAAGTCACTGCATTTCCTTCCCGTGAAGACAATGTCCATAGGGGAGAAACTTGCCCAAGTTTATGTTGATGAGATAGTGTGTTTGCACAGTGTCCCAACTACTATTGTATCTGATAGGGGTCCTCAGTTTACAAGTTGCTTTTGGGAGTGACTGCACGTAGCCTTGGGTATGTAGTTGAAGTTCAATACTACTATCAATATGCAGACAGACAATCAGTCTGAAAGGACCATCTAGATATTGGAGGATAGTTGAGGGCTTGTGTTATTCAGTTGTCAGGAAGTTGGGATATACACCTTAGTTTAATAGAGTTTGCCTACAATAATATCTATCAAATATGTATTGACATGGAACTATATGAGGCGTTGTATGGGAGTCGTTGTAGGTCTCCATTGTGTTGGTATGAGACATGGGAGTATCAACTTCTAGGTCCTGAGCTTGTGCATCAGATGATGGAGAAGATTAAGGTGATACAACAATAGTTGAAAGCAACACATGATAGACAAAAGTCGTACATAGACAATCATCACAGACCCTTGGAGTTCCAAGTGGGAGACAAAGTATATCTGAAGGTCTCTCCCAAGAAGGGTGTTTTGAGGTTTGGGAAGAAGGGTAAGTTGGCTCCCAGGTATGGGACCTTACCCAGTTGTGGCATGAGTTGGGAAGGTGGACTACAAGTTGGAGTTTCCACCTGAGTTACACATGTTACATCAGTGTTCCACATCAGTATGCTGAGAAAGTCTCATCCAGATACAAAGGTAGTGTTACAACATGTACAGGTGGAGCTTGATGAGGATATGACCTATGTTGAGGGTCCAATGTTTATCCTTGACCGGGGGGGGTGAAGAAGTTGAAGAGGAAGGACCTTGTTCTTATGAAGGTTCTTTGGCATCATAGTGGCATTTAGGAAGCCACATGGGATCTTGAAGAAGATATGAGGAGGAAGTGCCCTTCTCTTTTCTCTTAGGATTTTGGGGACAAAATCCCTGTTTAGGGTTTATGGCTTATAAGGACCCTGACCCATGTTTTAGGCTAACCCTATTTTTTTTCTTAATTAAGTTGCTTAGATCCTTTCTCTAATCATCTAAGATGTAATTAGGGCATGTTGTACGTACATGTTTCTTGTTTGAGCTTGTTTGGTTGATGATTGTGTTTTGTGGAGAAGTTTTGGTGCAAATTGCAATTTACCCATGATAGGGGTTGATGTGAAAATTTGCCATCTCTAGAGTGTTTCTTCTATCTCTTGGCATCATTTAGAGGAGAAGGAAGTGTTGGGATTCTTTTATGGCCTTAGTTGAGTGGTCACATCCATGGTGATGTTTTGGGTACATGTTTGAGGTGTGCTTTGCTCTTGAGAGTGTTGTCTCGGGCTTGAGAGCCTTGGTGAGACCCTGTATCGATTTGTGGTTTCCTTGAGGAGGCTTGGTATTGGTTGGGGGTGTCTTGAGAGACATCTTATTAGTTGGTGGCATCTTGAGGATCATCATATCTGTTTGTGACCTAGGGTTTCATCCCTATCGATTTGTGAAGGGGATGGATGGGTGTGTCGACCTTGACCTTCCTTAGTGACCAAGTGGGCGAGCCATGGATCCTATCACCTTGTTGCATGGTGTTACATGTGTACCTCCTTCTTGGATAAGTGTCTTCTAAGTATCTAAGGTGGTGACACCTTTCCCTTCTCTTTCTCTCATCGACCATGTATATATACTCCTCTCTTCCCATGCAAAAAAACCCTTTTAGTGATCCTTGCTTTCTCTCTTTGGTGGCTGACCTTGAGCTTGAAAATCACTCTTCCTTGGAACTTGGTGGGTGAGCAAAGAGTTTGTGGTGCTCTCTTTCATCTTCTTTCTTGGTAAGCCTTGGTTTTCTAGATTTCCTTCTCTCCTTCTTTATTCTTCTTGGCCATGGATCTTGGCATCTTCTTTCCTTTCTTTTGCTCTTTCTTAACCTCGGCCCTATCTTCCTTCTTAGAGGTGTTGTGGAGATTGAGTTAGGAGGATATTATTCTACCTTGAGCTTGTAAGCTTAGATCTTGACCTTGGATCTTAAAGCTTGGAGGTTTTTCTTGAGGCAGGTAATATAACTCTAAACCTAGTTTGTTATATCACCTTTCTACTTTTTATCTTGCTATATATTAGGTCCTTATTTCATGCTAGATATTAGTTTTTATTGGTAGACTTGTGTTTGGTTTTGAGGTTAGAACTTGTTAAGTTGCTTCCATAAGTTACTCTTTTCTTTTTCCCTGTTAGTATCGTCATCTTGGGGTAGAAGATGACTAGACCAATATGATGTGCTAAACTGACATGCATGCAAACCAATATGCTAGGCCAATATGCTCTTGTGTAAATCGATGTGCCTCTTATGATGTGGCTTGTCATTATCTAGTGATGCCTTGGGAGGAAGAGTGTTGAGTCTCCATGCTTTAAGTTGAGTGTGTAAGTCGACATGGGTAACCCTAATCTGATATGCATGTAATCCGACACACCTTGCAATCTGATACACCCTAGCCCGACACACCTTGTTTAGAGGTGAGAAACACCTACCTTGTGGTTCAACCGATACAACAAAACCCTAATGGCTGATATCTTATGGAGATCTATGTGGGCGATACATAATGGGACACATAGGCCGATAAACTAGTTGATGGATATGATAATACCTTAGTTGAGTGGGTAGGCGGATACCCTAATGAAAGGTGAGGCTGATACCCTAAGTGATGGTGAGGCCGATACATTATGAGGTGGTATGACTGATATACTTCTTCATGTACCTCTAGGCCAATATCCTTTGCTGTGACTTGGCTAACACCCTCTCATTGAGGTGTTGAGCCTGATACAAGTGATGATAAATCGATATAAGTGTGGTGGCTAATACCCTATGTAACATACCGGACCTTGGACCCTACCCTAGAAGTTTAACCTTTTGGGTTTGACCAAACAAGGTTAAGGTTAGAGTGATCCTAATAATCTAATGCGTGAATAATGTAATATAATATGTCAAATAATTCATTTGGTGATAATAAGATGATAAATAACTTAATTGGATGCATAATGATGTTAATGGGCCTCTAATGGGCCAGATGACAAAACCCATGTAAGAAATTGTTAAAAGTGTAAAGAAATTCCAAATTCGTAATCTACACATTAAAATAAGCTTACATGTCAATTTTCATTTAATTTGGACACCCTTGAAATAATGTGGTAAGTTAAGAGAGAGAAATTGCCTAAAAAGTGTAATTAATAAATAAATATAATTCATGAATCCAAAATAGGAAAATAATGTTAGATTCGTAATTTACATAATAAAATATGCCTTTGGGTGAATATTCACTCAATTTGGAGAAAGTTTTATTAAAAGGTAAAATTAGGAGAGAGAAAGTATGTAGAACCTTCAAAATATTAAATAATTATAAAAATAACTTCAACATCTAAAATTTATGGCAAATTCGTATTAAACATGTTAAACATGACTTGTGGGTCAAGTTTTATAATTTTTGGATAATCCTAATGCCATTAATGAAGGAAGAAAGAGAAAATAGTAATTAATTTATTTGACATATTAAAAGTGGTCAAAAGGCAAATATGATTTTATATTCGGATTCAACATATCAATATTAGCCTCTCTGCAAAATTTTAGCCAATTTGGAATTCGTTTAAGCTCTCAAATGAAGAGAGAGAAATTCATTATATATATATATATATATATATATATATATATATATATATATATATATTTGCAAGGAAAACCGGAATTACATGGGATGAGCACGATTAAAAGGGAAAAGGCAGGACTCTAACTCCTGGAGATATAAGTGTTCTAGAAAACTAGGGCAACTGTTCCAGTGAGCTTCATGATCTGGCTGTTTAAGGTGTCTCTTTGCCAGCAAATCTGCAAGCTTGTTCTGCTCACGATGCAGGTAGCTAATCTCCGATGATGCCTGACAGAGCAAATGTTGGATGGATAGCACTAGAAGTCGATATTTGGAAGGAGTTGGGCTCTTTCTGTGAATCCAATCCACCGCATTGCTGGAGTCACTAAAAAGCAAGAATGTTGGCAGGTTGTGTGCGGCAATAGTTTGTAGGCCATCAAGAATGGCCCTCAATTCCCCATCCATAGGGTCCTTTCCAGAATGCTTGCAGGTGCGGCCCTCGATCCACTGGACTGTATTGTCCTGAAGAACTATACCTGTAGCTTTGAGATTCATGGAAGCATTTACAGCCGTGTCGACATGCAGAATAGCATGTGGGATTTGAGACGAAACTGTCGGAGAGAGAGTGCAAGGACTCCTTTGGTTTGTGATGGTCGGCTTGCTGAAAGCAATGCTCGCGGAGGCCAAGCTTGTCTGGGCATTGGATATCAGGACCGTGGGCATATAACTGCGTCCTTTGAAAATCGAGAGATTTCGATTCTTCCACATCCACCAGCAGGTGATCGTAAACATCAGTGCCCAATCCTCAATTTGACGCATGTTGAGAAGATTATAGTCAAGCCAGTCCTTGATGCAGTCGTGAAGAAAGAAGGTCGAAGCTGTGGCGGGGGTGATGCGTAACCAGGCTTGCTTTACCTCTGGACAGTCCCGTAAGGCATGTAGAACTATCTCCTCAGCCATGTGGCAGCGGGAGCAGCGTTGGTCATCAGTGAGCTTGCGCTTGAATCACATAGAGTTGGTTAGGAGCCGGTCATGGAAGACCAGCCAAAGATTGAGTTTCATGCGTTGCTGAATTTTCATGCTCCATAACTTTGTAAGAAATTTAGAGTGATCACTGCTAGGGTGGTTCGAGATGCAGTCGTAGGCAGAACTGGAAGTGTATTCGCCACTCATGGAGTGCAGCCAGACCCGCGCATCGTCCCCATAGTCAGGTCGAGGCGTAGGCATGCAGATGATATCCTGAACGGATTCAGAAGTGAGTCAAGCATTCAAGAAGTCCTCGTCCCAGGAGCCGTTATCCATCACCAAGGTGGCCACCAGTAAATCGCGTATCTCATCCGGAACGTGCATACCCGGTTTTAGGGATGGAATGGAACCCTCTCCAACCCAAGCATCAGACCATACAGAGGTTTGAAGCCCGGAGGATAGAGCCATATGAGAATTAGAATGAATGAAGGGCAGAGCAGCATTGATGCATCTCCAGATATGGGAGCCGGAGACAGTCCGCCATTGAGACCTTCGGTATTTCACCTCCATCAGTTGTACCCAAGGGACCTGTCTATGTTTCACAAAATCCCACACTAATTTCATGACGAGGGAGAGATTGAAATCTTTAGCTTTCTTGATCCCCAGACCCCCCAGAGATAGGGGCTTTGTGACGTGCTTCCAAGCAACCAGATGTGAGCCTGTTGACTTGGAGGAACCCGTCCATAAAAAATTCCACGTCAGCTGATCAATTCGGTCAGTGATGGAGCAAGGAAGTTGAACCATATGCATTGTATAATAGGATTGAGACAGAAGGACTGACTTTGTAAGTGTGGTTCTTCCAGCTAATGAGAGGAACCTATTCTCCCAAGCTGAGATTTGCTGATGGAGTTTATCGCAAAGATACTGGTAATGAGATTTGCTCTTTCTCTTGTGCAGGATGGGAACACCTAGATGGCGACCCAGATTATCAGTGGCCTTGATTTTCAAGCGGTGACAGATTTGAGAGTGAAGACTTCGTGGGGTATTATGTGAAAAGAAAACTGACGATTTCTCATGAGATAGAAATTGACCAGAGGCAATACTAAATTGCTTGAGGCAACGGTTGATGGTCGAGGCTTGCGTCATCGAAGCCTCCCCGAAGAGGACAATGTCATCTGCGAAACTCACATGAGAGATAGATATCTTCTTCCTAGTTAACTGTAAAGGTTTCCATGAACCTCTATGGATTTCCTCCAAAATAAGTTGGCTAAATCTTTCAAGACAAAGCACAAAGATGTATGGCGATAATGGATCGCCTTGCTTAACACCACAGGAAGGTTTGAAGGAGCCAGCCGACTCGCCATTCCAAAGGACAGTGGTAGTGCCCGATATGATAAGTCTCATTATAATACTGACGATATTTGCAGGAATTGCAGTTCGGTGGAGGGTGTCCTCGATGAAGGACCAACTTAGCTTGTCAAAGGCTTTCATGAGATCGAGCTTGATCTCCATCATGTGTGTTCTAGTCTGCCTGGACTCCATGGAATGCACGAGTTCTTGAACAAGAACTATATTATCGCCAATTCGACGTCCAGGAACAAAACTTGATTGGAAAGGGGAAACCCAATCCTTCATATACGGCTTGATTCTAGAAGCAATGATCTTCGAAATTAATTTGGTGCATACATTGTTAAGAGAAATCGGCCTGAGTTGATAGCACGATTCTGGAGCCGCCACCTTAGGGATGAGGATGAGTGTAGAATCAGTAGAACCCTGCACAAGAGGAAGGCCTACAAAGGCGTCAGTGATAAAATTACACATTTGGTTCTTTATAAGGGGCCAATTTCTCTGGAGGAATGACACGTCGATGCCATCGGGGCCAGGGGCCTTGAGCGGTGCCATGGCCTAGAGGTTCAACCAGATCTCCTCAGTAGAGGGTGCTTTGCCAATCTGTGCAGCAAAGGGTGCGGCAAGAGGAGGAAACGAGCCAGTGAAGCGCACACTAGCGCTTGTCGAGCCAGGGGATCAGATTCGTTATACACGTTCGAGAAGAAGGACATAATCATATGCTGTAGTTGGGCTTCGTTCTCAATCCAACAACTAGAGGAGTCTTTCAGCTTGATAATCTTGCTTCGGTGTCGTTTAGATTTGACAAGGGATTGGAAGTATCGGGTGTTGAGATCACCTAGCTTGATCCAATTACAATGTGCTTTCTACTGCCAATCAATTTCTTCCTGCCTTAGAATATGATCAAGCTTGACTTGGAGGGAGACTGTCTCAGTAGCTAGATGCAGATTTTGGCCCAAGTCCATTTGGAGCTGGTTCCACCTAATCGTATTGCCAAGCTGCTCCTTCCTGCAATGGCGCTTTCAGGTTTCTTGCTGATCCCAGGCTGCAGCCTTAGCAAGAAATGTTGTACAAGCTTCATGAAGTGGGACATGAGAATTCCACTACGCTGAGAGGAATTGCTTAAACCCTTCCATCTCCTCCCATATTGCTTGGGTTTTTAAGTGAATTGGGCTGCACCGTTTGTGGGAGGCACAAGAAAGAAGGAGAGGGGCATGGTCAGAGTTATTGCGTTCAAGCACCTGAATCGGGTAACATTGAGGATCTTCAAGCCATAGTTCATTGCCCAGCGCCCGGTCTAACCTTTCGTGGAGCAGTCCCCTGCGGAAAGTGGTGTGCGCGCCAGCGAAGCCAAGGTCTGAGAGCTTGCAATGGGTCATCGTGTCGATGAACTCCCTGCTGCTAGATTTGTCAAAGAAAGGGCTGCCGAATTTCTTAGATTGATACATGACAGTGTTGAAATCTCCGATCACCACCCATGGTTCAAGTATAATGGATGACATACCAGAGAGATGATGCCACAGGAAGCGCCTACTACTCTTTGTGGTGCCTGCATATACAAACGTACAAAGGAGTTGATGCTCAATTCTACAGTGGATGAATTGCTTGTGGGACACAAGGATTTCCACTTCAACGCCGGCCTTCCAGAGGACCCAAATACCGCCCGCGAACCCAACTGCTTCAACACGATGGGAGTGGGGAAATCCCAATTTCTTGATAATCGAGGTAGCCTTAGCGCCGCTACACAGGGTCTCATACAGACGAAGGATTGAGACCTTGTACTTCCGAACAATTTCTTTGATGGAGTTCTGGGTATCGTCTTCGCAGATACCTTGCGTGTTCCAGCTTATGAGGTTCATTTATCACCTCCAATTAAGGTGGAGCTACCCATAGCCTGCGCTTCCTTTTCCAGGTCTGGTAGCAGCGAGGTCTTCCCTCATTTGTGAGTCGATGCTCTTCCCGGATCTCCAGCATGTGTGACCTTCCGGTTCCTCAAGTGAATGCCCAGGGAGCCCTTAGCAGGGCTTCAATATTTGGTATAGTTTGCCGGGGGGTTGCTCCCGGTCCTGACATTGAAGGTGGTTGTGACGAAAGGGTGCTCTTGGATGCCCCTTCCTTGAAGGACTTCGTCTCCAGCAGGTTTTGTGACTGTGTGGTCCACGTCTGTCCAGGTGGTCGGCTGGGGGTTAACCGGGTGAGACCTGTCCTTTGCCTGCGAGTCCGTCTCTAGGGAGTTGACAGTGTTGGTTCATTTATGCTGTTTCTTCCGCGTGCTCCAATCAATACCAGAAACACGTTCGGCGACCCTGTCGACATCCAGAACTTCAGTAATGTCATCGTCTTCCTCAACGTCTTGTAGTCCCCGAAACCTATTGCTGTCTTGGGTAGGTTTCCGGGCAGCGTCACCTGGAGGAGGTTTCTTCTGCCTACAAGGGGTGGGTTGTGCATGGATAGCTTCAGAGAACCCCTCTCGACGTGTTAGGTTTGGCGGTACAATTTGGCCGGCTTCCACGCTAGCACAGCGCAAAGCATTTTCCTCCTCGATTCTTTTCGGGCATTCTTTCTCAAGGTGTCCAGCGCGTCCGCAATGGAGACAGATGAAGGGAATATTCTCGTATTCTACATTGTACTTGATTCCTTCAATCCATATGGCAGGAGTTAGGGGGATTGCATATCAAGTTCCACCGTGAGCCACGCAAAACGGCCACGTCGCTGTTGAGTTGTGTTCAAATCAACTTTAACTGTCATCCCTAAGGTGTTGCCAATATGTCGAAGTAGGGTTTCTTGATAGAGATGAATGGGTAGATTAGGGCTTCTGATCCATGCTACAAGCCATGGTGGCGTGGCCTTGTCCAGCAAGAAACATGGAGACCAGCGTTGGATGATGAGGTATGATCCGAAGATGGGCCAGGGTCCCCCGGCGAGGGCTGTTATGTAGTCCTCCTCCGATTGAAGTTGGACGAGAAAAAATTCGTTTGCCACGTCGATCAGATGGAATCCCCCGAGCGGCTTCTATAGCTTAGAGATTCTTTCCCGAAGTGTCAGATAACCTATGTTTCTGGAAATCAGTTTCACGATAACAATGTATTTCCACGGACAGAGGAGATCCTTCATGGCTTCGTTACAGATACGGAACGCAGGGAAGCCTTGCTCGGTAGAAGTCTCGATATCTGTCGGTTGCAGGTTTACTCCATTAGTCTCGACATCAATTTTGATGAAATTATGTGGATTATCAGAAGGACCTTTCCCCAACGAATCATGATAGGACATCCCAGCAGCGGTCGAGGAGCCTGGCCATTCTTGACCAGAAGGTTGGAGCGGTGGGAAGGCAGTGTCGGAGATCCCTGTATCAACATCCATGCACGCTGGGACGGACGGAGAGGGTTGTTCGTTTCCACCACGGCTAGCGTAGGTGAAGCGCAATCCAGAGTTTCCTAGCGGGATGGAGGTCGCAGAGCGACCTGCACCTCCGTCGTCGTCATCGGGGTTTCCCCCCGCGCTCGCAGAGGAAGCCCTAGCCGCCATCGCAGAGAGAACTTCCTCCCTTAAATTCATTAAATATTATATGTACCACTTTAATTGATTTTGAATTGGATATGGTCTTTCCTTTGTGATCCATCACATGGATCTCAGTCGTTGGATGATTGATCGACGGTTCACAGCTCATCACCTACCTCACGATCATTTTGGAAACAACAGTGGAAAGTGGTGATTTGTTTTTGGATTTTCTCCCTCCACACTTGATGAACCTTCAAGAGTTTTGGCTCTGTGAGTCCGTGAGAGGATTTTGCACACATGGATATCCTATTTATGTTTTTTTGGTGAATATTCATAAAATGCCCAAAACCTTGCTTCCCAAGTTTTGCGGCCGCCTACCTCCTCGCCATATCTCCCTTCCTCGCCTATAAATACCTAAACCTCAAGCTTCCCTAGCACCTTTGCAACCGATCTCTACACTCAATTGGTTGTTTGCTCATGGTTTGTGCAGCCAACGTGTGTGGGTTTATTCTGACCTTGCGGCTGACACTCCTCCGTCTTCTCTTCGTCTCCAGTTTAATTGAAGGTACCATTAGTTCCGGTTTGCTCTCATCTTCGTTTTGAGTATCTATTTGTCAGATTTGATGGAGTAAATCGATTTTTCCCAAATCGGTCGAATAGCAGCTTCACGCTGCGCGGCCATGTCGTCGGAAAAGGTGGAAGAAACCCCTCATTGATTTTATGATTTTAACTTTCTCGTTTTCCTCTGTCTCCTCTCTACTCTTCACGCGGGGTATGTTGGTCTTTTTCTTTTCGTTTGACTTCTTTGACTGTAGCCAACTGGGCCATCTGCAGGGCACCAGCGCGTGCGAGACTGTCCTCTCATTGGGCCAGGTCATCTCGGCATGGGCCCACCTCTGCTCTCTCTCTCTATTTCAATTTTTGGAATTTTCTTATTGGTCGATCTTTGAAAATCCATAACAAATTAATCCCTAATCAGAAAAATATGAATAAATAGTCAATAAAATGAGAAAAATGTAAACTTTCTTTTGGTATTGGTTTTGCCACCTGAATCTAATGTTTTAAATAGGTGTTTTCAATGGATCTATTTAATAATGAATTAACTTGTAAAAATCATAACTAAATATATATAAGTCAGAAAAATATAATAAAATAGGCTTTGGACTCCTAATGACATATACTAAAATATGTCATGGCTTTGAAAACCTAATTCACATAATAATAAAAAGGTGGTTTTTAGGGTTTTGTATATTAATGGAAACCTAACCCTAATTCCACATATATGCTAATAGGTGCTTTGGAAGCCTAGGCTTGGACCTAGAAGTGGCTTTAAATTGTTTGACTCTGAAGTTGAGGTATGTTGCATCTCCGATTATTCATATTGATCAATTGTTCTGTCTTATGTATGTTGCATCTCCGATTATTCATATTGAGCAATTCTTCTCTCTTATGTATGTTGCATCTCTGATTATTCATATTGAGCAATTCTTCTCTCTTATGTATGTTTGCATCCCCGATTCTTCTTCTTGAGCAATTAGCCTATTTTTTGTCTTACTTTTGGTCCTTTGGACATTAGCCTACACATTGTCTTGTTCTTTTGAAATCATGCTTCATGTGAAGTATCTTATTTTTTTATTGATCATGTGATCATAGATATTCTCTAGACTATGTTCCTTATGCTTTGGTGCATGTTGGACCTTTGATATTATATGCCCACTGTGATGTGGAAGTTTACTTAATGATATGTGCCCACTTTGAAGTGGATTTTATTATATGTTTGTGTTGTCCATTATGTGATGTCAACAATTGTATAAATATGACTATACTTCTCTACTTGCCTCTACATTTAACATGCTATGTGATTCAGTAGCACTAGAGTAGTGTAATTACATTAGTTTTGTCTCATTATGCAACATGGCAACATTGTGATATCTTTGGGATGGAGGATGTGTGATTCCCCATACCTGGGCAAGATGTGTGATTCCTGGCCCATGTTATATGTATTTGGGTGGTGGATGTGTGATTCCCCATGTCAGGGTAGGATGTGTGATTCCTGGCCCATGTACCGTTAGGGCAAGATGTGTTATTCTTGGCCCATGTCCCACCAGGTTCAAGATGTGTGATTCTTGACCACCATTGTTATTTATATTGTTCTAGGTCTATGCTTATCTCACATGCATGCATGTTGATGTTGATATGTGCTTTGTTTCCCACCATGGTAGTGGATGTATATATTTATAGCACATTCTTTTTATTTTGTTTTATGGCAAGTATCATTCTTATTGTAATATTTTCTCTTGTTACCCATTTGGGTGGTACTTATCTCTTGCATGGGAAGCCTTTAATTTTGATGTCCCTTATTCTTTATAAATGGCTCAATTTTCTTTTTAGTATGCACATACCAGCCTTTGCTGATGTCTCCTATTGTTTCTCTTTTGCTGGGGTATGCTTCCAACCCTAGGTGGAGGACTTGGATGACTTGTCATGTTGACCTGGACTTAGATTGTGAAGCTAAAGCTTGGAGACAATCTTGAGGTGGTTTAGATTTCCTCTACATGGATCCTAGTGATGTAAGTTTGTAACCTTTTGTTTTATAATTGAATATAGTCATGTTTTTATTCCGATTCTATACTTCGGTCTTTTGTTACCATTATATAAAGATTTGAAAATTTTACACCCACTCCAACATACCTTCTGAGTGTGTTTGGACTGGAGGTTTTATTGTTCAAATTTTTAGTAAGGAAGTGGCTTTGGTTCTTTACACCCTACCTTAGTGTGGTGGCCAATACCCTAATGGATAACTCGTGATGTGTAGTGATGCATCTTGTGGATGCTAGGGTTATATGGTGTGATGTGATACCTTATAGTATAATCATGTGTGTGATGTCGAAATTTATACCTCTTTACATGTGTAAAGAAGTGAAACCACTCCTCTACTAGAAATAAAAG
The DNA here is from genome assembly GCA_963693085.1 of Alisma plantago-aquatica. NCBI lineage: Eukaryota > Viridiplantae > Streptophyta > Magnoliopsida > Alismatales > Alismataceae > Alisma > Alisma plantago-aquatica. The sequence continues at coordinate 806,721,447 of OY856412.1, read as the reverse complement.
ACTACATCCCTTAAACCAAACACCACGTAAAATTGTTCTCCAAAGGGATGGAGATCAATTCATTCAACATGTATGTATCATTACACAATGAGTAGCAGCGAAAAAGAAATATTATCTAACAATTTGCAAAGCTTGATATAACACTTCGCCACATAAGGTATCTAAAGGAAAACTAAACATAAAAACCAAAGACCAAGCCGAGGGTCATCTAACCACCTCTTCAAGCCTCCCAAGATCAGCTACAAGGTTGATGTTGAAGTTCACCCTCCTTGATCAAACCTGGGGTTGGAAGCATACCCCACAAAAGAGAAAAAGAAAAGAAATACATCAGCAAAATGCTGGTATGTGTATGCTAAAAGAAACCTTGAGCAATTTAAGAAATAAGGACAACAAATGTAGAATGCTTCCCATACAAGAGATAAGAACTACCCACATGGGCATAAAAGAGAAGAAACATTATAACATGATAAAAGAGGATACTTGTCATGAACAAATAAAACTTGTGCAACAAAAGCACATAGATGGGTAGTAGGGCAAACACCCCACAACAAAATCATCAACCTGCATGCATGTGAGATAAACATAGTCCAAGAAAAATATAAAATACAAAGGTGGCCAAGGCTTCACATCCTTGAAAACCTGATAGAGAATGACTCACCATCAATCTCCCATTATATGTAAAAGTTGAGCCAAGGCTTCACATCCTTGAAATTCGGGTATGGGGCACCACCACCACCATCCCATAAACAAAAAGGGCACACACCCAAAACCAAAGTAATTTACATTATTCTAGTGCTACTGATTCACATTGCATGCAAATATAGAGGCAAGTAAATAGTTTAGTCAGAAGATGATACAATGTTGCCATCACACAATGGACAACACAAACATATAACATCCACTTCAAAGTGGCACATATTATTATAAGATACCAAAATGCACCAAGGCTCAAGAAAATATCCAAGTCCATAACAAGCAAGATAGGTCACATGAACCATGATAACAAGAGATAAGACATATTGTGTTGGCCAAATTCAAGAGAATGAAAAGATAGGTGAATTTCTCATTATAGATGAATAGGGGATACAACATACCTCAAAATAAAAGTCCAACAGGTCCAAAGCACTTCTGGATCGAAAACTAGGTCACCAAAGAGCCTATTAAACACATATACCGATTTTATGTCAATTTCATATATATAGACCAAACCCTAAAAACTACCCTTTTATATATGTGTGAATTAGGTTATGAAAACTATTCCATATTTTAGGTTTTGTTATTATGAGTCTAAAACATATTTTATTATATTTTTATGACTTATATATAATTAGTTATGATTTTTACAAGTTATTATCTTATTTAATTAGATCCATTAAATCACCCTTTTAAAACATCAGATTCAGGTGACAAAACCGATACCATTAGAAAGCCCTTATTTTTCTGATTCCAATGAGTATTTTTCCAAAATTTTCTGATAATCCGATAATTAGTTATACATTTTTAATTACTGTCCAATCAGATAATTAGTTAATGCTATGCAGGCGAGAAAATCCTCAAAAATAGGTCAGGCCCACATGACTTGGCCCAATGAACGTCGGCCAAGTCAGAAGGTCAAGGTCTCGTTTGACTCGATCCAAAACAAGAGACAAGAGGCGAAAAGACGATTTTGCCCACAACTGAACATCAAAACAAAACGAGAACACTAGGGGGTAACAATGACAAAGTGCAGGTAGCTTTGTTCTTCGCTGAACCAGCACGAAGCCAGCCAGCAGAAGCTTAAGGACCCGATAAAAATCTGATCAAAGGAGGAGGTTTCGAGAAAGTGACCACACCAATGAGTTCACAAGCCCAAAATGAAGCTAACAACCTAGACTACAGCTTGAACGGCAGCCAGAAGCACCATAACCATCTTCCGCCATCACCAGATGGTCAAGGGAAAATGAGAATGAATCCGGGAAGATCAGGTGGCAATTCGAGGCCAGGAAATTAAAGAGAATGCTCGGCTGAAGGTGCTCAAACCAAGACAAGGCCAAAAGTGCGAGGAGGGCGAACAGGGACCTCGCCGGAAATGACCAAAAATCAAGCTCAAACCAAGCTTGTCGACCGGAAGGTAGAGACATCCGCAGATGAAAGAGTAAGAAGGAAAAAGGCAGAGGGAGGTCCAGGGATGCTCACCGGTGAACAAATTGAATCGAAGGTGGCAGAGTTGGACGGGGCGTCGCTAAGGTCGCCAGAGGAGAAACCGAGTAGGCCTGGCTGCACCTTGCTCTTCGTGGTCCAATTGAGGTCAGAGGTGAAGAGAAGGACGGTAGGGGGTTCTTTCTGGGCGATTGCGTGGGTAGAATGTGCTCAAAGAGGATGGCTGTAGAAATCGTTGGAGAAGAGGAAATTGGGGGTTCCCTACTTATAGGGTTTTAGGGGTCAAACTAAGTATCATTGGGATCAGAATTGAGAAAGGAATCATTTGGGAAAGGAATCCGAAACTTTCGTCGAGAAACGAGAGAGAACGGGATCAGGAAGCTTTGTGCTACTGTCAAACATCGGGCAGACTCCTACCCAAGGTAGGAGACGACCCAAAGCCATCGGATCGAGCATCCGATGGTCAGAAATTGCCAAAAAAATTCAAAGGGCGCGTGACAGTGACTTAGGCGAGAAAATTGGAAAATAAATCGAATTAAACAAAGTGAAATCCAATTATGCATGCCTTTTCTCTTTCCTCATTTAGGTGTTCTAAAAATATCCAAATTAAACAAAAATTTACACATAATTTAAGTTAAATGTGTAGACTCCGAATATACTCTTACTTTTTCTTTTGGAAACCTTTAATGGGTTAAATAAATCAAATATGATTTTCTATTTCCTTCTTCATTTATGGCTTTAGGATTATCCAAATTTGATTAAACTTGACCCACAAGTTAACTTAAGTGTGTTAAATATGAATTTGCCTTTATTTCCAACTTTTGGGGTTATGAATTACATTTATTTATTAATTACAGCTTTTAGCATTTTCTCTCTCCTATATTTAACTATCCATCAAACATTATCCAAATTAGTTGCAAATTTGCCCAAAGGCTTATTTTTATGTTTAAATTACAAATTTGAAGTTAGTTTTCCAATTTGAGGGCATTAACTATTTTATTTCACTTTATTGGCCTAATTCCTATTTTCTTTTAATAAAGATTTTAATATATGCATTTATCTTCCAAATTAGATGATACTTGGCCCTTAAGTTACTTTTTGGTCAAGAAAATGAATTTGCATATCAAATTATCTCATGGTTTCCTATTTGTGATTTTGGAACAATATATTCCACATTATCTCCTATTATCCAATATATCCCATATTATCTCCAATTGTTACATTTATCATCTCCTTTATGTATATTTCGAGATTTCCCTTTTTATATTCTAAAAAGCTCTAGAAAGTTCTAGAACGAAATATTTTATTATTTTTATTGCTTAGTGTACAATGTGCACTAAAAGTCCATTATTAGAAACCCAACTGAAGCATTTGTGCATATAGCCCTATATTAAGAATATATGGGAAATATTTATCCGATTAAGCTCTTTAATTTCTTATTATCATCCAAACAAGTCATTATTAAGTACAAAGTATTTTAGATTCTCTTAATTACATGTATTAGCTTATCCTTTTTTGGCTAAGTCAAAAGGGTAAAACTATTAGGGTAGGATTCTATTTCTAGTATGTTACAACATACCACCCCTTAAAGAGATTTCATCCTTGAAATCAAAACATTCATAAGAAAAACTTATCCACCACCCATTAAAGAGGGTTCATCTCATAAAATCAAACTTAACTTCAGTTATAAAAGTTTCAACTATACTTCTTACATCCACTACATAAGCAACATGCAAAAAGAAACATAACTTGTAAAGACTAGTCTAAGGAACTATGGGTTAACTTGCTCTTGCTCAGCATTATTAACTTCTTCGCCATCCAAGGCAAAAACTCTACCAGCTCTTCTTTCCACATGTCTTCCTCTATTATTTTTACCATTATTGTTGCCCTGATTTTGAGGGGGTGCTTGTTGTTGCTGTACTGGAGCTTGACCATTATGACGCTTAGGGCAATTTGGTCAGATGTGTCCACGTTCATTGCAATAGTGACATACCAATGGGGTATTATGACGAGGTTTGTCCTGAGAACACTTTCCTGGAGGATGGTAACCATTTCACTTAGCACACTTGTCCCTTCTCTGTTCATCACCTGAGGACTTCCTTTTCTTGTCGAACTCCCTTGCTTGAAACCCTAGGTAAGACTCCACAACCAAAGCTTTGTCAACCATCTGCTGGAAGGTCAAAGGCAGTTGTGGTATAAGAGCACAACCCACATTGTAGTTGATCCCTTGGAGGAAAAGGTCAGCTCTACGTTCCTCACCCAAGCCAATTGCATAACGCTCCAACAACAGAAACCTTTACACATAAGCAGAAACAGATAAGGAACCTTGCTTCAAACTATAGATTTCTGCTTCTTTCTTCTTTAGGGCAGCAATGCAGATATACTTCCCACGGAAGAGAGTCAAAAACTCTACCCAAGACATGGTTGAGCTATCTGTAGTCCTTGCTATTCAATTCCACCAAAAGCTTAATAGATTAAGCGCAAACTAAAGAATAGATACATGCTTAGGTCGTATGACATAAGTTGTCATGTCCTCATAAGAGACCGGAGGCTAGACCTTCTTGTCACATATGTTTTGGCCCATCCAAAACATATGAAGTAAACCTAACCTTTTAGTGTGGAGGGCATGCCATACCATCAAAAGTCCTCTCCAAGGCCAAAACCCAATCATCTGCTTTATCGACCATCTCTAACTCACCTTCACCCTTGAAGGAAGGTGGTTGCATCTTCATGAACTCCATGATCGAGAACTCCTTAGTCTTCTCAGGCACCGAAGGGTCTTTCATCTTCCCCGCCATGGAAGATGCTTAGAGTTGTCGAAACATGGCCAACTCTTGCTCTAGAGTCATAGATCCTCCCGAACCAACAGTATCAGAGGTTCCCTGACCAAACCTAGCATTTTGAGGCATCTCATAACCATACTGGTTGTCAACTATTGAGTTATCTCCAGCCATTAGGGTTTTTCCTGCACAAGGCAAGGTACAAGGTATAATCAACCTAAGACAAAGCTAAACATCCTAAGGGAGATGAGTTTGAAATAGTTAGATAACCAACTACCAGTGGCTCTGATACCATGTTATAAAGAAGTGAAACCACTACTCTACTAGAAAAAAAGACCACATCCCTTAAACCAAACACCACGTAAAATTTTTCGCCAAAGGGATGGAGATCAATTCATTCAACATGTATGTATCATTACACAATGAGTAGTAGCGAAAAAGAAATATTATCTAACAATTTGCAAAGCTTTATATAACACTTCACCACATAAGGTATCTAAAGGAAAACTAAACATAAAAACCAAAGACCAAGCCGAGGGTCATCTAACCACCTCTTCAAGCCTCCCAAGATCAGCTACAAGGTTGATGTTGAAGTTCACCCTCCTCGATCAAACCTGGGGTTGGAAGCATACCCCATAAAAGATAAAAAGAAAATAAATACATCAGCAAAAAGCTGGTATGTGTATGCTAAAAGAAACCTTGAGAAATTTAAGAAATAAAGACAAAAAATGTAGAATGCTTCCCATACAAATAAAACTTGTGCAATAAAAGCACATAGATGGGTAGTAGGGCACACACCCCACAACCAATCATCAACCTGCATGCATGTGAGATAAACATAGTCCTAGAAAAATATAAATACAAAGGCAGTCAAGGCTTCACAACCCTTGAAAACCTGATAGAGAATGACTCACCGTCAATCTCCCAATATATGTAAAAGTTGAGCCAAGGCTTCACATCCTTGAAACTTGGGTATGGGGCACCACCACCACCATCCCATAAACAAAAAGGGCACACACCCAAAACCAAAGTAATTTACATTATTCTAGTGCTACTGATTCACATTGCATGTAAATATAGAGGCAAGTAAATAGTTTAGTCAGAAGATGATACAAAGGTTGCCATCACACAATGGACAACACAAACATATAACATCCACTTCAAAGTGGCACATATTATTATAAGAGACCAACATGCACCAAGGCACAAGATAAGATATCAAGAAAATATCCAAGTCCATAACAAGCAAGATAGTTCACATGAACCATGATAACAAGAGATAAGACATATTGTGTAGGCCAAATTCAAGAGAATGAAAAGATAGGTGAATTGCTCATTATAGATGAATAGGGGATACAACATACCTCAAAATAAAAGTCCAATAGGTCCAAAGCACTTCTAGATCCAAAACTAGGTCACCAAAGAGCCTATTAAACACATATACTGATTTATGTCAATTTCATATATATAGACCAAACCCTAAAAACTACCCTTTTATATATGTGTGAATTAGGTTATGAAAACTATTTCATATTTTAGGTTATGTTATTACAAGTCTAAAACATATTTTATTATATTTTTCTGACTTATATATAATTATTTATGATTTTTACAAGTTATTATATTATTTAATTAGATCCATTAAATCACCCTTTTAAAACATCAGATTCAGGTGACAAAGCCGATACCATTAGAAAGCCCTTATTTTTTTTATTCCAACGAGTATTTTTACAAAATTTTCTGATAATCCGATAATTAGTTATACATTTTTAATTACTGTCCAATTAGATAATTAGTTAATGATGTGCAGGCGAGAAAATCCTAAAAAACAGGTCGGGCCTGCATGACTTGGCCCAATGAACGTCGGCCAAGTTAACAGGTCAAGGTCTCATTTGACTCGATCCAAAACAAGAGACAAGAGGCGAAAAAACTATTTTGCCTACAATTGAACATCAAAACAAAACGAGAACACTCGGGGGTAACGATGACAAAGTGCAGGTACCTTTATTCTTCGCTGAACCAGCACGAAGCCAGCCAGCAGAAGCTTAAGGCCCCGATCAAAATCTGATCAAAGGAGGAGGTTTCGAGAAAGTGACCACACCAATGAGTTCACAAGCCCAAAACGAAGTTAACAACCTAGACTACAGTATGAACGACAGCCAGAAGCACCATAACCATGTTCCGCCATCACCATATGGTCAAGGGAAAATGAGAACGAAGCCGGGAAGATCAGGTGGCAATTTGAGGCCAGGAAATTGAAGAGAACGCTCGGCTGAAGGTGCTCAAACCAAAATGAGGCCAAAAGTGCGAGGAGGGCGAGTAGGGACCTCGCCGGAAATGACCAAAAACCAAGCTCAAACCAAGCTTGTCGACCGGAAGGTAGAGACATCCACAGATGAAAGAGTAAGAAGGAAAAAGGCAGAGGGAGGTCCAGGGATGCTCACCGGTGAACAAATTGAATCGAAGGTGGCAGAGTTGGATGGGGAGTCACTAAGGTCGCTGGAGGAGAAACCGAGTAGGTCCGGCTGCACCTTGCTCTTCGTGGTCCAATTGAGGTCTGAGGTGAAGAGAAGGACAGTAGGGGGTTCGTTCTGGGCGATTGCACGGGTAGGATGTGCTCCAAGAGGGTGGCTACAAAAATTGCTGGAGAAGAGGAAATTGGGGGTTCCCTACTTATAGGGTTTTAGGGGTCAAACTAAGTATCACTGGGATCAGAATTGAAAAAGGAATCATTTGGGAAAGGAATCAGAAACTTTCATCGAGAAACGAGAGAGAACGGGATCGGGAAGCTTTGCGCTACTGTCCAACGTCGGGCGGACTCCTACCCAAGGTAGGAGATGACCCACAGCCATCGGATCGAGCATTCGATGGTCAGAAATTGCCAAAAAAATTCAAAGTGCGCGTGATAGGGACTTAGGCGAGAAAATTGGAAAATAAATCAAATTAAACAAAGTGAAATCAAATTATGCATGCGTTTTCTCTTTCCTTATTTAGGGGTTCTAAAAATTTCCAAAGTAAACCAAAATGTACACATAATTTAAGTTAAATGTGTAGATTCCGAATATACTCTTAGTTTTGCCTTTTGGAAACCTTTAATGGGTTAAATAAATCAAATATCATTTTCTCTTTCCTTCTTCATTTATGGCTTTAGGATTATCAAATTTGATGAAACTTGACCCACAAGTTAACTTAAGTGTGTCAAATATGAATTTGCCTTTATGTCCAACTTTTGGGGTTATGAATTACATTTATTTATTAATTACACCTTTTAGGCATTTTCTCTCTCCTATATTTAACATCCATCAAACATTATCCAAATTAGTTGCAAATTTGCCCAAAGGCTTATTTTTATTTTTAAATTACAAATTTGAAGTTAGTTTTCCAATTTGAGGGCATTAACTATTTTATTTCACTTTATTGGCCGAATTCCTATTTTCTTTTAATAAAGATTTTAATATATGCATTTATCTTCTAAATTAGATGATACTTGGCCCTTAAGTTACTTTTTGGTCAAGAAAACGAATTTGCATATCAAATTATCTCATGGTTTCCTATTTTTGATTTTGGAACAATATATTCCACATTATCTCCTATTATCCAATATATCCCATATTATCTCCAATTGTTACATTTATCATCTCCTTTATGTATATTTCAAGATTTCCCTTTTTTTATATTCTAAAAAGCTCTAGAAAGTTCTAGGACGAAATATCTTGTTATTTTTATTGCTTAGTGTACAATTTTCACTACACGCCCATTATTAAAACCCCAACTGAAGCATTTGTACATATAACCCTTTATTAAGAATATATGGGAATTTATACAAGTTTAGCTCTTTAGGGCTCTGCTCTGCCCTCTCTCTAAAGTCCCTCGGCGGCCACTGCTGGGGGGAGGGAGCACAGGTTCAGTGCTCTCCTCCCCCTGGCGCTCTTCGTCTTTCGGCAAGGACTCCAATTGAAGGCTTCTGTGGTCCGTAGAGAAAGGGTACGTCGCTGGTTGCTCCGAGTTGATCTCGTCTTGTTTATGGGGAAGGCGCAGACCTGGACTGTTGTGGCAACTCGACTTCATCAACTCCGGTCCATCAATAGGGATGGATGGAGAGGAGCCGCTCTCCTGGCTCTGGCTCAACCGCGTCGTTCGCAGGCGGAGCAAGGGACCTCGATTCCCCTCTCCCACCGATTCCTTCTCCTTGAGCTGAGAGACGGTCGCGTTTGTTGCAACAGTGGTGATGAATCTTCTTCGACTCTACTTCACCTTGTCCTGCCAGCGGGTGCCCTTCTTCTCCAGATCTGGGTTTCCCATCATAATGGAGGGAGTCCTCAGGCTTCGCTTTTGGGCGTCCTGACATTGGCCATTGGCCACCTCTAGTTCGGCGCTGCTTTGGGTGCTCACGACAGGGCGATGCCCTCATATCAGCTGATGGTCGGCTCCGCCCTAGCCCCTTCCACGATGTGATATGCTCCTCAGAGCTTCTTCCCGGTCAAGGTTCAGTAAGGAGTGCTGGGGTCGGATCCTACTGACTTCACCTCCTCTGCTGGGCGGAGGGACACCCCCAAGGTGTTCGACGAACAACCCCTGTGTTGGTTTGTTGTTGTGCGCTTTTCTTCCAGTGACTTGGCAACATCTTAGGGCTCCTCGTGAGGTGCTGCTTCGACGCCGAGCCCACTCGACAACACTGAGATAGTATTGTTGCGTTCCAGCGTTACCACTGCTATCTTGCATCTATGGGTTTCCAGCGGACTTCTTCCTTGGAGTTCGACGAAATCGTGGTGGTACATAGGCCGATCTCGCCGTTGGCCTGCTAAGTTCCACTTGATCGACAGTTGGCTATGACCTATTAGTTGATGAGTTTCTGTGGATGATGATGGATTGGGGTTCTTCCAGTCTATCCCTGCAACTGGGATTCTACTGCTATTAGTTCGTAGAGTTCGCCAGACACTAATTGGTGTTGTTCGGTACCTTACCTTAACCTTTGTATCTTTTCTGACTAATAATTTCAGTGGATGATCATATTGCTATGTGCGAAGGAGAGATATGATAGTTGGTTTGATCAATGCTCCAGTCATCAGGCGTTTGGAGTCTTCTATGAGATGATGGTTTGGACAGTGCTTTTGCAGCTGTTTGGGACAGATAAATTCCAATTTTGAAGTGCGGCCTTGCGTGGTGCGTAGATAGAGGCTGGGTGTCCTTCGTTTGCCTTCTGTGCCTGCACAATTTGTGGGTGGTCTTTATTGTCAGTGTAGCTCCTCAGATGGTTAGACCAATGGATAGTTAGTCTCTTATTTATGTATTTTATGGGACGTCTTCTTATGGTTTGTAGTTTTTTCTATTTAGATATCTTATGTTCAAGACCGATTTAATCTGGTCTCTAGTTTTCTTTCTGTAATCCTACAAAGGGCTAGGGGGTGCGTCTTCTTGTACCTAAAGTTTTGGTATTTTAATAGCAACAGAGTTTTTTCGCCGACAAAAAAAAAGAATATATGGGAAATATTTATCTGATTAAGCTCTTTAATTTCTTATTATCATCCAAACAAGTCATTATTAAGTACAAAGTATTTTAGATTCTCTTAATTACATGTATTAGCTTATCGTTGTTTGGCTAAGTCAAAAGGGTAAAACTATTAGGGTAGGATTCTATTTCTAGTATGTTATAACATGTTTCATAGTAATGATAGGAATATATTTCCACATCTCTAGATGTACTTCATAACAATGAAGAAAGTGATGATGTAAATATGGATGATGACCAAACCCTATAAACCCTAATTGGGTAAAGTGAAACTCTAATTGTCACGATATGAAATGTATGATGTAAATTTTTAGCATGAGTTCTATGAGATGATGATGCTTTGCCTTCTTATTATCAATTTCTAACCATGAAGGTGATACTAATTTGTGTACATATCTAGGTATGAGCTATGATGGTCATGATGTGATGGACATTGGTCCTTGTAATGGACATGTGGTCCTTGTGATGGACATGTAGTCCATTGGTCCTTGTGATGGACTTATGATGAATAGTAAGCATAAAGAGACATGATGTGATGAGATCACACTCAATATGAATCAATATGTTCTGGTGATGAGTTATGCCATACGATGAATAGTAAGCATAAAGAGACATGATGTGAGAGATGACACTCAATATGAATCAATATGTTCTAGTGATGAGTTATGCCCTATTTTTGTAGATCTTGGTGAGAGGTTATACATTGTAACTTGATTGATGCTTAAAGATGTTAAATTGATCTAATTAATCAAGTGAAATCTAATAGTGTAGTTGCCCTATGCCATAGATCCATTCTAGTGTCAGATTTATTACTGGATGGTGAAACGAATATAACTCGGATTGCATATTTTGAATATGTTGGGTACTAGTCGAGTAATTCCTTATATCCTTAAATATATGATGTGTGAGATGACCATGCGTGAGATGATCTCAGTGTGATCTGGATGGCCATGTGTGAGCCACTACTTTTGTTAGAATGGCCATGCATGGCCTTTTTCTTCTAGCATTGTACGTATACCAAGGTAGGATAGTTATGATTATATATGTGGATGGCCATGCATGAGCCAATCCCTGATCTTGGCTATTTGCCAATGTTGTAGTTGACTGATATGTCTTTGTGGTGTTCTCTCTTGCACTGACTAAGATGTGTGGTGAGGACGTAGATTCCATCTCTTCCATTAGACCTTGTGTGGCACTAACTTCAAATATATATATATATATATATATATATATATATATATATAGTCAGGCTAGAATACACTCGAGTGTACATATCATACGAATACACTCAAGTGTGTTTGCATATCAAGACTATTTTTTGCAAAATGTAAACCATTGATCTTCACTTCATACTATAACTAGGCTACATATAAATTTGTTCCCATTTGGATGAGTGTAAGTCACTCATCCAAGGGAAACAAAATCGACATGTGAAACTAATTTGAAATGCATAATTTTTGCGGTCTTTATAACATGACCTATAAATGTACAAATTTGCTCAAATTTTGCATCTGAGCTATTAACAAGATGTTTAAGAAGATCAATTGATTAGATCTTTGAAAAAATATTGCATCATGAAAAACTACTTGAGTGTATTCTTCTCTGAATACACTCGATGTATTGTAGCATGACTCATATACTCTCTCTCTCTCTAAATATAAATACATATAGGGAATTTATTAGATGCCCGCATAGGTATCTTAATCTCTCTACTCAGTACACGCTGAGTCATGCCCATCTCTTTAATCTTTCTCAGCGGGTTCATTTTGAGATGGAAGCAGATTGATACCATATTGCACCGCCGCGTCGTGTACCTTTTCTTGGGGAGGTTCGGGCTTCCAGACGGTCAACACCAATAGTTGGCAGCCAAGCGCCGCCGTGGTGGTGGTATGACCGTACTCTCAATCGTGGATACCTCCACCCTCGTCGTCTCTTTCCTATGCACCTCATTTGTCACCAACCTCCAATACCACATTCAACCAACACCGACCCCAACACTAGTCCTAGTCCCATAGTCGACCTTACATGTCCTATCTATACTATTTGGTCCCATGCCCATCCTTAGCCTCAGCGTCAGTCAACCAAATTTATTGGGAGCAACTTCCTTCTCTGACGCTCCTCTATTTTTTCACCAAAATCAACGCAACACCCTTAAAATTGAACATCTGGTAGCTGTACCCCTGCCCACCATTGTCTTCCTACTCCAATGGGGGTGTTAAGCTTCCGTTGACTACATGAGGCAAATCAAAGTTGCAATGGAAGCATTCATGGCCGACACTAAGATCCAGCTTCAGTAGGTCACAACTGTGGCTATGTTCGCTAAGAGGCACAGTGCGTGAAGACCCAATGCCTTCCTACTTTTGGGCTAGCTCCATAGCATCTCCACCAGGGTCGACACCCTTGGACCCCTATGTGACCAAATAATTGGAAAGGGGCATAGTTTTTCCTAATCTCTTCAGCCTCCAGGAAACAACTCGACTATGGCTTCATGGCCTTGTGTTGCCCTACATGTACTGATGATGGTCAGACTAACTACATTCCAGACACGCTTCATCATATTCAGGCCCTACATTGCAAGAAAAAACACAGGTTGTCGATGACACCACTAGAAACAACCCAATTTGTCAAAGATTTCAATTTTTTGTTGCAACGTCAATGCATGACGATCCAGAATTCTAGACTTGTAGTGTTCCCATCCAGACAACCCCTCTTGGTATTGGAAGCATGAACAATAGGACCTCATGTTTCCATTTATTGAGGTGTTAAGGCTCAACCTCCATCTAGCAACTTTAATTTTTATTTTTATTTGCGTCTGTTGCTCTATTTTGTGCTTTTTTGGGATAATAAATAGGCAATCTCTTTGGAAAAACAAATTGTTTACTTTTTACTACGACTGTGGCAAAGAATTGTCTTTTACCTTAAGTTTTCAGTCATTTTTATAAAGGCCTGCTTTTCCAATTCTTTGGCGTTTTATGTGCGCTTCGTCTTTTCGCATTGATCTAATACTTGGTTCTATGCAACTATAACCTATTGTGTTTCAGAATTGCAAGTCTTCCTTTCCGTTACTAGTATATTAGATTCATGAGAGGGATGAAGATGTTAACGATCCTTGCATCGACACCTCACTCAAACCATGCCAACATGAACCAAAAAACATAATTGGTAATATGTAGTTTATATTGGCAATCAATTAGAATCGTCATGTAGCTACTACAAGAAGATGCTTTATAAAGTTTATGTTTATTTGAATTGAAGTCTCTCTGGTTCATTGAATGTTTTAACAAACATTAAATATCACTATGTGGGACAGAAAGTAACTATTTGTCACATAAAGTAACACTTAGTCATACAAAGTAACCATACGATACATAATGTAACATTCAGTCATAAAAAGTAACTATTTAGACACTATATGCAAGTTATAGACTATATATATGGTTAACTCTAATATATGTATATGGAATATAATTTTAGGTTGATGTAGTTTATTATGAAATTATTAATATTTTCTAGAGCATTAGAGTCCATTTTGCAAGACAACTAACTTAGAGCATCACCTATTTGTCTCGAGGGGGGAGTCTCTCTATTAATATATCAACTTCTCCTTTATTTGAGGCATCATGAAAGGGGACACAATAGTGTTGCAAGGGCGAACAAGAAGTCATTGCCTAGAAAAAATGTATTTTTTATATAATAAAAATATGTAACAAAAAGTACAACCGAGTACATCACAATTTATATGGAGTGTAACTAATTGACACTAAAAGTAACAATACCGTATAAGAAAGTAATTATTTGACACAAAAAGTAATTATTCACATAAAAAGTAAATATTTGACACAGAAAGTAACTTTCACATGAACATAACTATTTGACTCAAAAAGTAGCATATGATTACAAAATGTAACACATAGACTACAAAAGTAATGAAAATACATGTTACTTGTTAAATGTATATTAATGATTAAATAATACTATGTACATGGAATCTAATTTTATGATGATGTACTAATAATCAAACATATAGATATGGAACAAAAAAGTAAATGATGTATAAAATAAATTTAATATAATTATACAAACTATTAACATACTTTATCAAAAAAAATTTATTAGGAATGACTAACAATGAACCTAGTATAAAATAACAAAGAAATTTTGTATGTATTATTTTTTCCTTTAAATAACTGATTTGTTACTTTTTATGAGCCACTGTTACTTTGTGTTCTGAATAGTTACTTTTTATGAGCCACTGTTACATTATGTTCTAAATAGTTACTTTTCAAACTATATACTTACTTTGTATATCAAATAGTTACTTTTATTAAAATAGTGTTATTTATTTTCAAATTGTATTCATTTTGTATCATAGATTTTGTTACAAATATTGACTACTAGATTAGAAGCTAGTATGATTCATCTGAGAGATTCTTCTTAATCAAAAAAATTTGGTGGTGAGCGTATAGTAAGTTATGAAGTTGGGAAGAAATGGTCGATTGAATACATAAGACATCTAATTCTTTTGTAGTTTTTTTCTCAATATTAAACATCATGAGTTACAATGTTGATGTAGTCAAAATATACATTGTTTGTTCTTTTTAAATTAATACAACTCTCTGATTTACCTATGCCAAATAACAAATAGTTCATGTACAATAAAGATCATAAACTGTAAATAAATATGGTCACAATCGCTTGTTCAAACCTCCCAAAAATAACTATTATATAAATTGAAATTTTAATTTGGTTGAGAATATTTTGGATGAAGGTATTTGTCTCACTCATGAACACCATGTTCACCATAGAATGCAAGGTTCGCAGCTAAGAATAGCATCCTGATATTCACTTCCAGGAGGCACTTCTCCCACTCTGATGAGTCAGGGTCAAGCTCAAGCAGACTAGTTTTCTGAAAGTCTAATATTGGCCCCGCCATAGCTGTTCCTTAACCAAATTCATGATACCTTCATTTTCATCAACAAACATTTTCGGCCTCTTTCTAGTGAGCAACTCCAGAATCACAATATTGCAACTGTGCGATCCTCCTTCCCTGCTCCTCCTACCCACTCAGGGAAACTTCCATAGCAATGTACCCAGGGACTCCATGAGAATGCCCATCGACATTGATGATCATGGTTCCTGCTGCTACGTTGCTACTATGGCTTCAGTGATGACCAGGTTATCCAGGACAAACATGGAAACGTGAGCCTCAAATTTGGCGTCGAACCATGTGCTCTCCTAGTTCAAGTCACCATGGACTGGTGGCATGGAGGAACACAAGTTCCCAAGCATCACTAAATGCAATCAAATGCCTTATCAGCCAGTTCAACAAGTGGGCATCCTAATTGAACGCCAGGAATCTCGCGAGGCTTCCGTACAACTTGTAGTCTGCACATACGGCGGAGGCCCCATGTAGTATACCTAGAGGACGATGTGATTTTGGTGATGAGCCTTGTCCAAAGATTTTGCCGCCTTCCTTGATGGTCCTTTCTACCACCGTCTTCACTTCGGACGATATAGGAATGTGCAAGCCTTCGCCTGCTATAGGCCTTTGTTGCCAACCGCTAGATAGCAAATCCGGAGAAGGATATGATGGGATACTGTTTTAGAATTGGGGGTGGAATTCTGCTACTTGTGACTGATGCTACACATCTCTACGGATAGAGTCAGGCATTTATTAAGTCAATTTACAATTGTGCCACCGCGATTTTAGAATATGGGTAGCGAACTCTGGATACCCGTGTGGGCATTGAAAACAATCCCATTATATATATATGTATATATATATGTATATGTATATGTATATATATATATATATATATATATATATATATATATATATATATATATATATATATATATATATATATATATATATATATATATATATATATATATATATATATATATATATATATATATATATATATACAGAGAGAGAGAGAGAGAGTCAGGCTAGAATACACTCAAGTGTATTCAGAGCAGAATACACTGAAGTAGTTTATCATGATGCAATATTTTTTTTCAAAAATATAATCCATTGATCTTCTTAAACATCTTGTGAATAGCTCATACGCAAAATTTGAGCACATTTGGACATTTATAGGTCATGTTATAAAGACCGTAAAAATTATCCATTTCAAATTTGTTTCGGGCGTCAATTTTGTTGCCCTTGGATGAGTGACTTACACTCATCCAAATGAGCTCAAAATTTGTATGTAGCCTAGTTATAGTATGACAGTGAAGATCAATGGTTTACATTTGGAAAACAATGTATCGATATGCAAACACACTTGAGTGTATTTGTGTGATCAATACACTCAAGTGTATTCTAGTCTGACTCTCTCCCCCTCTCTCTCTCTCTATATATATATATATAGATATATATATATATATATATATATATATATATATAGTAGTCAGTTGGATTTGGATGGTACAATTCAAATCCTCGGGGCATAATGAATACATAATCAACCATGTAGTATAATTGTATAGGATCAAATATGAAAACATTGGTTTAGGCCTTGCTTGATCTTAATACAATGTTGTTGATAGAAAATATACATGTTCTTCATATTCCTTTTAAAATTTTAAGATGTTACATAATTCAACAACAATTGCCCTTCCTATTAATAATCATTACCTACTTCATCTTAGTTGTAATCATACTACTGCTCAATTTATTTTATCTATGATAATAATAAAGTTAGCGGAGAGTTATATCTCTCAATGGGACTGTGTGTCACACCCAGTTGGTTAACAACCTTTTTAGGTTTATGAACAGGAGGAGGTAGAGATTGTGCAGAGGAGGTTGAGCAGCAACCAGAGGAGCAATAGCTGATAAGGTTGGAAGTGCTACTGGATGTCTTTTGTTGGTAGAGTCCTAGATAGGTTGACAACATGCCTTGTGAATGCTTTGAGGCATGAACGTACTCATGTGTAAAGGTTCTTTCCATATGGTTATTTAATAAAAAAGTTTTTAATTTTTAGTATTTTCTGCTAATAAGTCTGTTAATCTCTTTTTCATGGTTTTGTTTTGAGTAATCTCATTTCACTGTGGCACGAGGCGTTACATTTAGAATCTTGTAGTACAGTCCTATGTATCATCCATGTAGATTTGTAACAGTGGTGGCTTCATAGCCTTTGAACATAACATCAATCACCTTTTGGTATATATGGAATACAAATGGCCTCAGTTGAAGGCTTGTTTATAAAATACTTCCTCTTAAGATATTGACTTGCAAATGGTTTTAATTTACCATTTTTTGGTAACATTTATGATAATGGTAATTTCACGCTTTGTTTTGAGTAATCCATTTTTTTTGTGGCAATGGTCGTCACAAAGAAGGTATCACACCCTGTTAGTCATGGTGCGATCATCAATAAATCTAGTCAATCTTCCAATTTCCTTTTGGCACATGCTTTATAGTGATTCAATGTACCATCTAATATGATTCAAAAGACACCATATGAGATAGGATATGGGAGGTTTCCTGATATGTCCTTTATAAATATTAGGAATGAAAGCTAATATAAGAAGATAGTTTCTTAAAAAGCTTTGTCAAAAAACTACATAAAAGTCACTTTGTTGAATACAACTTTTATATTCCAATTCGACAACAAAAGTGTTTTTTTGCAAGGACAATTGTATTTCTAAAATGGAATTTAATTCCAAAGGAACCATTGGAGGAGAAGTAGAAATTGAAAAGTTTGAGACCAATAAGAAAATAATGAACCTCAAGAGGTACAGTGGGAACAATGAGAACCACAAATTGTTATGAAATTTCAAGTTCCTTATGTAACACAAAACTTGATAGATCAAGTAGGACGCGTCTTGAGATTGAAAGATTATGATATCTTATGGATCAATAAGGTGGTGAATTGGTCATAGACAATGATCCAACAACTACCTAGAAGCTATTGAGGGACCATGTTATGAGAAATGGCTTGAAGCCATTGTATCCAAGATGGACTCCATGTACACAGATAAGGTATGACCCTTATGGATCCACCTTCAGGGGTAAAACCCATAGGGTGCAAGTGGGTTTTCAATGAGAAGACCAACATGTATGGTAATGTACAAAACCATAAGGGAAAATTGGTTGAAAAAGGTTTCAAACAAGTTCAAAGTGTTGAACATGGTGAAAGCTGTTTACCAGTTTCCATGGGTTACATCCATCAGGATCATGCTTGATGCTGCAACTTAATATGACTATGGGATTTGGAAAAATAGATGTTAAAACTGTATTCCTTAATAGGAATATTGTAGAGAATGTGTACGTAACACAACTTGAAGGTTTTCTAAATCCATATAAAGCAAATAAAGTCTATAAGATACAAAGGTCAATCTATTGATCAAAGCAAGCATCTCAGTGATGGAATCTTGGATTTGAAAAGATAGCCAAAGAATTTGACTTTAGTGAAAATGAAGATGAAAAATATATGTATTCTATATAATGATGGTGAATGACATCCTTATACTACAAATATTAAAACTTGGAAAGGAAACTACCTTCTCTCTGAAGGGTTTAGGAGAAGCATCATATGTCTTAGGAATTGAGATCTATATAGATAGATATGGAAAGCTTCTTGACCTAAGAAACAACACATACATTGACAAGATGCTGAAGGGGTTGAACATGTAGAACTCATTGAGAGAAAATTTGTCCATGACCAATTGGATTAGTCTCTCAAGAGTCCAGTGTCCTGGTTCTTGTGAAGAATGGGAAAACATAAGTAAGATGACATATGCATTCACAGTTAGATCTATCATGTATGCAATATTATGTACTCATCCCATTATCTCGTATGTAATAGACATGACAAGTAGATGTCTGTTAGATCCTAGTGAAGGTCACTAGACTACCATGAAGAACATCCTCAAGTACTTGAGAAGAACTAAAAGGATTAGTTCCTTAGTTATGATAATAAGGTAGAGTTGGATGTAATGGGTTACATGGATGCAAGCTTCCAAAACGATAAAGAAAAATAACAATCACAATCTAAATTTGTGTTTGACCTTAAAGCAGAACTGTAAGCTTGAAAAGTTCCAAGAAAGAGATAGTTGCTAATTATACAATAGAAGCCGAGTATCTTAGTGTTAAGAACACACTAGATGATACTTTATGGATCAAGGAGTTCATGTAGAAGAACTTGTGGGAGGTTCCAACCATTGATGACATAGTGGAAATACTATGACAACAATGGAGTTACTGGATAGGGAAGGACTATCAAATAGAATACTACGACATTGCCATCTCATAAAGAAGTCATACAATAAGTAGGTGTGAGAAGTTGCAATATACCAACTAGAAGAAATGTTGCTAACTCACTACACAAACACTTTTGCCATTGAAACATGTGGACATGTTAAGATCACTTGGAATAAAATTTGTTGGTGATTGTCTCTAATTGGAAGTGGGAGTCTTTTGGTATTTATGCCCAGAGAGCCAATCTTATGGTGATTGTAATGGGGTATTAGATGCCTAATTTGATAATGCTAAAAGGTAATTCTATCCATTATGTTTGTTTCAATCATGGATGACATAGACATAGTAGATGTCTAAAGAGTGATGTTACTTGAAGAAATCTATCTTCATGTTCAGGACCTAAACAATGAGATTATATGTATGATAAGAGTACATACATTCTTGTTATGTCCCTAGTCAGATATTAAAGTGGAAGCAAAATAGAAAATAGTAATACATAAGACTAGAGTATGTGTTGGCTGATGATAGAATCTCATCAGTCATGATATGTGATATGAAATCAACCAGATAGGTACTTGTTAGAGAATAGTGTATCAGATATACACACCTTGATAGTGATACATGGAGACCATTGAATGGTAGTCAAAATTAGCTCTCAAAGTGATAGTGGTTATTGTGGTTCTTAGACCTGAAGTCACAATACTCATCACATGCCGTTTAATCTATTTGGACATCATCCAACGTGACCTTGAATAAGGGTTTCTATAAAGGTGATGCTTAGGTATGTTGTGAGACACATGGATTGACTATGAGTGATGTACATGGGATTTTTCCCTCTTACATGATATTGATATCCATGTCACTTGATAAGAGAGACTGAAAAATGTATGGCCGTACTCATGTGACTCAATATGTGATATTTGAGCTTGCATGCATCCCATATAGTATGCTCTAGTTCAAGAAACATGGATTGGATGTTGAGAGGATGATGATTCCATGCTTCAATTTCAATCTGGATATCAGAGCTGAAGGAATTATACGATCACAGTTACACTAATCACATATTCTAGGTTGAAGTTGTTCTCCAACTTTATAATTACTTGGGTAGACATGATGTGTTGCTAGATACCACTCATTGCTTGTGATGTTATAAATTGGTTATGGGCATTCACTGCCAATATAAACTTGGGACCTATAGGGCCAAACACATAGGATGCAGATGGAATATGAGGTTACTCATGAATATAGTTTAACTTGATTACTGAAGTCTTTCAGTATTCAATTTAAACAACACTGGTTGGAAATTGTCTGACTATACTATGTACTGACCAATTCAAGTGTTGCACCAGTCAATTCAAGTGTCACGTAAATTACAACCAACACTACTAAGTAGGAAATTGATCTAACCAATTCAGATCCTAAAATGACTGGTTCAAGTTATGAATCACCTAATTCAATGATCAATCAAGGATTGATACTGACATCATGTTGTTCAGTAATCATAAATTTAAAGCCAAAGCTATTGAAAATAGGAAAGTAAGTGAATCGACTTGTTCAAGTGTTGAACCGACCATTTCACATGTGAACCAGTCGGATAAGGTGTGAACTGATCATTTCATGATTGCAAGATCCAAATAATTCATGAAATTCCATCTCTTTAGCTCGTGGTTTATCTGGAAACCCTAAATTGGCCCTCCTACAAATAGTGGGATAGTTAAGTCTTTCAAAGACACACAAATACTCTCTGACAAGTGTTGTCCTCTCTAGTTGTGGTAACTAGAGAGCCTGAGTAAGTCCTACCCATAAAAGGGAGGGACAAAAAGGAAGAGACAACATAAGAGAGTGAATCAGCCGTAGCTGGTTATGTTCAAAGGGACAACTCCCTCTCTTTATCTTTGGTAGCACAATATGAAGTTACCGACGGTCCATGTGGACTTCATTGTGGCGTGGAGGGTGTGTCCCCCACACTAGGAGTACAACAACCACTGTCGTCCATGGTGCTGCACTAGGAGGTTGTTGTAGCCATTTGTTTGAGTGTTGGTTGAAGAAGAAGCACGCCATACAAGAGTTGTCGCTGGACTTGCTCTAGGACCAAGTATATCTCTTTCTACCTTTCCTTCCTAGATGTGATCTACTGGTTTGGGAATCATGTATTAAATTTTTGTTTCTGCTGCCTTATCTGTTGCCCTGATTTCCCAACAATAGTATTAGAACCACGTCAATTTACGATATATCTAGATTTAAATTGATATTATTGGATTTATTTTATTTTATACATGCAAATATTAAATGATAAATTTGCATATTTTATTATATACCTTAAAAATTCCATATATATGTATGCAAATGTATATGTATATGTATATGTATATGTATATGTATATGTATATATGCATATGTATATGTATATTTATATGTATATGTATCTATATATATGTATATGTATATGTATATATATGTATATATATATATATATATATATAAATATATATGTGTGTGTGTGTGTGTGTGTCGCCCTAAAAGCATTTTTTGAGAGTGGATATATGCATGGTTATGGGAAAACCCCTGTGAATGTGTGTAGTTGTTTGGTTTTCTTCCTGTTGCTATTAATTTGCAAACTGATCCTATCCCCTCCTTTCTAAATGCAAATCAATGCTCTTCTTCCTATATTCCCTTCGATTTTAACTCGAGGACCTCCCTTTTACCATGTAATATGGAATATGATAGGTTTACTTTATGTTTTATCGTGAGAAGGCATTATGAACTAGACAAGTCAATTGACTAAGAGTTGAGTTGATTGATTGGAGGACTGAGGAGGCCAATGACAGGAGAAGCCAAGGCCTAACCAACAACTAGAGGAGTTTAGCCAATCACCTAATGTAGGAACCACTCGGATAAATAGAGGAAATTAATCAACTGACTTGAAGGCCAACTGATTGACTAAAAGGTTCAGACGACCAACTGAGTCTACACAAGTATTCTAGTATAGGTTGCCACATGTGTTGTGGACCTTAGGTAGTAGCAATTCTTTGTGTCTCAAAGAATTGCATTCGAGTGGCCATAATCATCTCTCATGTATTTTTGATTGCTTGTTTTTTCTTTGTAGATATAGCATGTATATGATACATACTATAAGTATGTGGTGATTGGATATGTATATGTACTTGTATATAAATTCCTTAATAAATATTAAGCCTAAGACACTTCCTATAAGTGAAATACATGAAATACTAGACCGATCAACTGTAGGTTACCCCAAAGCATGTTGCACCATCCATCTCATGGAAGTGTGATGTTAGATATGTGGGTTTTCCATAGTAGGGTGCATAAAATATCTTGTTGGCTTTTGGGTCAAGCTTAAGTAGGTAACTTTAATGCCATTAAGTGCCTAAAAGCATATAGACGGACTACAACAAGGAGTTGGTCATGATATGCACAACTCCTTGCCATAGTCCACCTCTCCAAGAATTACATCAGATGCAATTGGCCAATGTTGACTACCTTAATAATTGGTAATGAGTGCCAACGTTGGCTGGGTATTGACTTAATTGTTTTGGATCTAGGCTCACTATAAGATTGTTCATTGTAATCTTCTGAATTGTTTGCGAGGTCTATCAATTTAGAAAAATTAGTGGGAGTGATACTTAATTAAAAGCCTTATTAATATCGTCAAACTTATCGTATCAAATCAAATTAAAATTGTTTTAACAAAAGTTGGAAATTTTGTTTAGTAGAATCTAATGTCAAACACACACATGTTTCTTTATGATTGGTTCTTGAGAAGGATAAACTTAACGAGAACAAATTTTGTGTCTAGTTTTGAACCTTGTGAATCATTCTCACTCAAGAGAGCAAGCTCTATGAACTAGAGACACTAGAGCCAGATGAACCCTCTCCCACCGTGCCTAAGGCTGACAGGGATGCTAACAAGAAGGTCAGAAGATGTTGTGGATGTCAAATGTTTGATGTTGTGCTCAATGAACTATGAGTTGCAGAGACAACATGAGAACATGGATGTTATTGAGATGGTAACACATCTTATTAACATGTACCAAGATCATGAAAGATAAGAGATATATGATGTCTCAAATGTGTTGTTTAAGTACAATATGGCTAAAGGAGATCTAGTAGGTCCTCATGTACTCAAGTTGATTGGGTATGTGGAGAACCTTTCTAGATTGGGATTTCCCTTAGGGGTTTAGAGTTGGCCACAAATGTGATTATGCAGTTACTGCCATAGTCATACATCTAGTTTTTCATAAACTACAACATGAATAATTTCAACAAGCTATTTTTGGAATTACTTGGCATGTTCAGGATAGTTGAACTGCATATGAAGAAGGAAAAACCCAAATCTATGATGATGATCAACAGTGGGAATTCCAAGGCTAAAGGAAAAGCTAAGAAGAGTTATAAAGCTAGCCAGAAACCAGAGTCTTCTGCACTAAAAGCTAAGGGAGGGGTGGATAAGGAAGAAAAATGTCACCACTGTCACCAGCCTGGAGACTAGAAAAGGAATTTCCCTCTTTATATAGAGGAATAAGAAGGATATAGAGATCTCAACTTCAGGACCTAATATATAATATAGAACTATCTCGAACAAAAGTTGTTACCACTACAGTTAGAATTTATCATTCACCCTCATGGGCATGCAATAGAATTAGTGAATTGCTATTATGTATGTGGCATTGATGAAAACATCATGTATCTTGTATGGGCAATAATGTTATGAATAAATTGATTTTTCATTTTAAAAGATAAGATCTTGTATGACAATGCCCTATGTCTCATGTTTCTATACCTGATAGTTCTAAAGAAAAATATGTTGAAAGACTCAATGACTCAACTAAAGAAATCCTATATCATTGTCTTCTAGAGAGCATAAATGAGAAATGCATTTCTCGAATCCATAATGATGGTTGTCTACAATCTTTTGGTTAATGAATCAATAGATACATGCAAGTCTTACTTATTGGGAAATATGACAAAAGCACCTTTTACAATATGTCAAGAGTGAGTATTGTATTTGGGATCGAAATATTGATGTATGTAGACCTTTTTGAATAAATGCTAGAGGTAGTTATTAATACATCATTATATTTACTAATGATCTCAGTAGATATGGTAATTTGTATTTAATGAAATACAAGTCTAAATCTCTTGAAGTGTTCTAGAAGATCATGAATGAAGTATGTAACTAGCTTGGTAAAAGTATTAAGATACTTCAATATGATCAGTGTTGAAATATTTTAAACCAAGAGTTTGAGGACCTTATGGAGAAACTGCGATAATGTATCACAATGAACTTCACCTGTAATATAATGATGCATTATAAAGAAGGTATAACACCTTGTTAGTAATGGTGCAATCATCAATAAATGTAGCCAATCTTCCAATTTCCTTTTGGCACATGCTTTACACTAAAACAATGTACTGTCTAAAATGGTTCAAAAGGCACCATATGAGATATGGCATGGGAGGTGTCCTAATATGTCTTTTATAAAGATTAGGAATGAAAGCTTATATAATAGAATAGTTTCTTGAAAAGCTTTGTACACAAATCACATAAATGTTACTTTTTTGAATACTACTTTTGTATTCCAATCTGACAACAAAAGTGTTTTGTTTCCAGGACAGTTCTATTTTCAAAATGGAACTTAATTCCAAGTGAATCAGAGGGAGAAAAGTAGAACTTGAAAACTTCAAGACCAACAAGAAAACATTGAACCTCAATAGGTACATTGGGAAAAATGAGAATCACAAATTGTTGTGTAATCTTAAGTTCCTTATGTAACACAAACCTCATAGATCTAGTAGGATGCATCTTGAGTATGAGAGATTAGGATATATCATGGATCAAGAAGGCAGTGAGTGTTGGTATGTATGCCCAGAGATCCAATCATATGATGATTGTAATGGCATAACTTGTAAATGATTTGATTAGTAAAAAAGGCAATGTTCCCATTTATTCTTTTTTATTTAGTTATGAGATATTGAAGTAACATAGTAAATGTCAAAAGAACGATATTAATAAATAATGCATGTCTTTGGGTTGATGATCTGAACAATGAGATCATACAGATGTTAAGAGGATATACATTTTCATTATGTACCTAGTCAGATGTTATTATAGAAGGCAAATAGACAACGATACCACATAAGAATAGAGTGTGTGTGTCGGTTGATGACGAAATCTCATTAGTCATGATATGTGATATCAAACCAAACACATAGATACTTGTTAGAGAATAGTGTATCAGAAAAACCCACCATAACAGTGATACATGGAAACTATATTTGGTAGTTAGAATCATCTCTTATAGTGTTGGTGGTGATTGTGGTTCTTAGACCTAAAGTCACTACACTCATCACATGTTTTTCAATGCACTTTGATATCATCCATCGTGTTTTGGATAAGGGTTGCCATAAAGGTGATTATCAGATACAATTTGACACATGAGGATGATTGTGAGTGATGTAGATGGGATTCATCCCTCCCATGGGAGTTTTATATCCCAACCACTTGATAAGAAAGACTGAGAAATGCATGGTCATGCCCATGTGAGTCATTATGTGATATTGAGCTTGATATATCTCAGACAGTCTGCTCTACTTCAAGGAACATTGATTGAATGATTGAAGAGGATGATGATTCCATGCCTCAAGTTCAATCTGGATATCAATGATAACAAAACTCTACATTTACGTAACAAAATCACAAATTGTAGGTTGAAGTTGTTTTCCAACTTTACATTTACTTCGATAGTAATGATATGTTACTAGATGCCTCTCTTTGCTTGTGATGTAATAAAATGGTTATGTATACTCACTGCCAATATAGTATAGAACCTATAGGGTCACACACAAAGGATTCATTTAGGAAGTGGAGTTTATTCATGAATGATAACTCAATTGATTACTAAAGTGTGTCTGTATTCCATTTAAACAACAATTGACTAAATGGACTCTGAACCGACTGGTTCAAGTGTTGAACCGACCAGTTGGAGTGCCAGGTTGATTGGATATTGTATTGGTTGAATTCTAGATGAACCGAGGCATGAACCGTCTGGTTCACTTTTGGCTCAAGGTCGCCAGATGACCGATTCATGAGATGAACCACCCAGTTCATAGATCAATTTGATCACATCAATGATTAGTGCTTACGTCATGTTGCACATTGATAGGATTAAAATAGCCAATACAATTGAAATTGGGAAACATGATGAAAGGACATGTTCACTGGGTGAACCGATCAACTCACATGCCAATCAATTGGTTTACTTGTGAACCGATCATTTTATTCATGAAATTTTAGTCCTTTCCACTCCCGTACAGACTGGGAACCCTGACCTTGACCCTAACCCTCCTATAAATAGAGGGGTACTGGGGGCTTTCTAGATACACAACTCAATTGCTTTTGACAATTGTGTGTCTTCTCTATTTGGGGTAACCGAGAGAACCCGAGTAAGTCCTACCCGATAAAGGGAGGGATAGTAAGGGAGAACAATTGTGGTAGAACAAGTTGGTGACTAGTACATTGACATGAAGGGACAACTCCTTCTTATCCGTTCTTCTAGAATGACAAGAGTTCATGGTCTGTGTGGACTATTCTAGAGGTGTGGAGCTTTTCCCTCTAGGAGGACAACATCAAACTGTTATCTGTGGTAATCCACCAGGAGATGCTGCAGACGTTGTTTGAGTGTGACTTGAAGAAAGGGCACACACTACAATGAGGGGATTGTTTCTAGACTTGCTCCAGCTTTAGTTACATCCTCTAAATCATCCTTCCCATTATGTAGTTATTGATGCATTCCATTGGTTTAAGGGGAATATGGCAGTTAATTTTTTGTTTTGTTTCCACTGTCTATTCTATCGCCATATGTCCCTATAGTGAGCTAGTCATAGACGATAAGCGAACAACCACCTAGAAGCAATTGAGGGACCAGAGTATGGGAAATGGCTTGAAGCCATTGTATCTAAGATGGAATCCATGTACACCAACAAGGTATGACCTTGGTGGATCCACTGACTCCATGTAAACCAACAAGGTATGACCTTGGTGGATCCACTTGAATGGGTAAAACCCATAGGGTGGAAGTGGGTCTTCAATGAGAAAAGGAATATGGATGATAATGTACAAAACCATAAGGGCAAATTGGTTGCAAAGGGATTCAAACAAGTTCAAAGTGTTGAAGATGATGAAATATTTTCACTAGTTGCCATGGTTCTATCCATCGAAATCATGCTTGTTGTTGCAACTTAATATGACTATGAGATTTAGCAAAATGGATATTAAAACCACATTCCTAGAAAGGAATATTATAGAGGATGTTTATGTAAAACAACCTGAAGGTTCAGTAAATCTATGTAATGAAAATAAAGTCTATAAGCTACAAAAGTCAATATATGGATTGAGGCAAGCATCTCAAAGCTGGAATGTTCGATTTGACAAGGTATTCAAAGAGTTTGACTTTAATCAAAATGAAGATGAAATATATATATATATATATATATATATTCAATATTATGATGGGGATATCATTTTTATAATACTAATATTAAAACCTAGAAAAGAAAGTACCTTCTCTCTGAGGGGTTTAGGAGAAGAATCCTATGTCTTATGAATTGAGATCTATAGAGATAGATCTAGAAAGTTTTTTGACCTAAGAAAGAGCACATATATTGACCACATGTTGAAGGGGGTTCAACTAGCAAAACTCAATGAGAGAAAATATGTCCATGGCCCATGGGATTAGTCTCTCAGGAGTCTAATGTCCTAGTTCATGTGAAGAATGGGAAAACATGAGTATTGCCATATGCATTCACAATTGGATCTATCATGTATGAAATGTTATGTACTCATCTCGTTATCTCAAATATAATGGACATAATGAGTAGATATTTGTCAGATCCTAGTGAAGGTCACTAGACTACCATAAAAAAATCCTCAAGCACTTGAGAAGTAGTAAAAGGATTAGTTCCTTAGTTATGGTAATAATGAAGAGTTGAGTGTAAGGGGTTACACATATGCAAGTTTCCAAAATGACAAAGAAAATTAATGATTGTAATCTAAATTTGTGTTTGACCTTAAAATAGAACTGTAAGCTGAAAAAGTTATGAGCAAGAGATAGTTTCTAATTCTACAATAGAAGCTGAATTTCTAGGTGTTATGAACACAAAACAAGTTACTATATTGATCAAGAAGTTCATGTAGATGAACTTTTGGTAGGTTGTAACCATTGATGACATAATATAAATACTATGACAACAATGTAGCTACTAGATAGGCAAGGACTCTCAGATATCATATTATAACATTTCCATTTCATATGAGAATTCATACAATGAGGATATGTGAGAACTTGTGATATACCGACTAGAAGCTTTGCTAACCCACTACAGAAGCACTTGTGTTGTAGAAACATAATGGACATGTTACTTGTAATAATATTTGTGGGCGATTGTCTCTAAGTGCAAGTGGGAGTCTGTTGGTATGTATGCCCTGAGAGCCAATCATATGATGATTTTAATGGGGCATCAAATACCTGGACTGATAATGATAATAGGTAATTACGTCCATTATGTTTGTCTCAATCATGAGATGATGACACAAACATAGTAGATGTCTAAAGAATGATGTTATTTGAAGACATATATCTTTAGGTTGAGGACCTAAACAATGAGATCATATATGTATGATAAGAGTACATACATTCTTGTTATGTCCCTAGTTAGATATTACTATGGAAGCAAATAGACAACAATAATAAAAATACTAGAGTGTGTGTTGGTTGATAACATAATCTCATCAATCATGATATGTAATACCAAACCAAACACATTGGTACTTGTTATAAAATAGTGTATCAGATAGACCCACTTCGAGAGTGATGCATGGAGACCACGGAATGGTACTTAGAATCAGCTTTCAAAGTGATAGTGGTGATCATGGTTCTTAGACTTGAAGTCACTATACTCGTCACATGTCATTCAATGTATTTTGACATCATCCAACATGACCTTGAATAAGGGTTGCTATAAAGGTGATGCTCGGGTGCATTGTGACACATGGGATTGAGTATGAGTGATGTAGATGGGATTTTTCCCTGCTATAGGAGATTGATATACATGCCACTTGATAAGAGGGACTAAGAAACATATGGCCATACTCATGTGACTGAATATGTGATATGTGAGATCACATGCATCTCATATAATCTACGTAGTTCAAGGAACATGGATTGAACATTGAGAGGATGATGATTCCATGCTTAAAGTTCAATCCATATATCAAAGACAAAGGAACTATACAATCATGGTAACACTAATCACATATGGTAGGTTGAAGTTATTATCCAACTTTCCAATTACTTGGGTAGCAATGGTGTGTTTCTAGATACCACTCATTGCTTATGATGTCATAAATTGGTTATGGACATTCATTGCCAACATAATTGGGACCTATAGGGCCACACACATAGAATACACCTCAAATAGGAGGTTACTCATGAATATAGTTTAACTTGATTACTAAAGTGTTTAGGTATTGAATTTAGACAACAATGTTTGGAAATTGGGTGAATAGACTATGAACTAATCAATTTAAGTGTTGAACTGATCGATTCAAGTGTCACATCAATTTAAACAAACATTGGCTAAAAAAGAAATTGAATTGATCGGTTCAGAAGTGAACCAACCAGTTTAGATCCTAAAACAACCGATTCAGGTATGAATCACCCAGTTCAATGATCAATATGATTGGATCAAGGATTGATGTTGACATCATGTTTTGCATTAATCAAATATTGAAAGCCAATGTGAATGATAGTAGGGAAGAAAGTGAACCGAATGGTTCAAGTGTAGAATTGGTTTTTTCACATGTTAATAGAATAGTTCAGGTGTGAACTGACCGTTTCATGGTTCACAACTTCCAAAAAATTCATGAAATTTTACTTCTTTAACTCCTAGTTGATTTGGAAACCCTAACCCTGGCCCTTCTATAAGTAGAGGGGTAGTCAGATCTTTCGAAGACACAAAAATACTCTTTGACAAGTGTTGTCCTCTCTAGTTGTGGAAACTAGAGAGCCCGAGAAAGTCCTACTCATAAAAGGGAGGGACAACAAGGGAGAGACAACATGAGAGAGATAATCAACCCTAGCATGTTTATGTTTGAAGGGTCAAATCCTACTCATTGGATTTGGTAGCACACCATGGATTTCCCAGTGGCCCACATGGACTACACAAAGGATTGGATGTCATTTCCACCATGCTAAGAGGACAACAACCACCATCGTCTGTGGTGCTACACCAGGAGATTGTGATAGCATGTTGTTTGAGTACTTCCTGAAGAAGAAGCACACGATGCAAGAGTTGTCATTAGAATTTCTCCAGGACTAGGTATATATATTTATACCCTTTCTTCCTTGATCATCATTGTTGATGTGATATGCAAGTTTTGGAATTGGGCATTAATTTTTTTATGCTGCCTTATTGCCTTGATTTCCCAACAACACATACATCCACCATTAAAACACTTTTAGGGCGACGTCTGTAGATTGCTGATATATCATATATATATATATATATATATATGGATCATATGTGGTATCTCATCAGATATGCATGTTAAGCATTTTAATATTTGCAATGTATGCAATAAAATGAATCCAATCAAATAGATTTAGATCCCTGATATAATGTAAATGGATGTGGTTTTGATACTACTATTAGGAAATAGGGATGACAGAAAAGGCAATGGAAACAAAAATTTTGTCTCTATTCCTTGCTAGAAGATTGTGTCAACCATGATGAATCTGGGGAGAAGGTATCAAGAGGAATACTTGGTCCTAGAGAAAGTCCAGTGACTAGTCTTGTTTGGTTATGTTCACTCTTCGCAAGATGCATAAAAATAACTTTTGGTGATGGCTTCCTGGTGTAGCACCACACACAGAGGTAGTTGTTATCCTCCTAGCATGGAAACAATGGCCTCCACACCTCTATATAGTCCACATGAACCACCAGGAACTCCTTGTTGCGCTACCAGAGCCAACAAGAAGGAGTTGTCAATTTGATGTCAATGTGCTAGCGCTGACTTGTTCTCCCTAGCTGTCTCTGCATTTTAGCGGTAAGACTTGCTTTGGGCTCTCATGTTACCACAACTGTGAGAGGATAATGTTTGTCAATGTTAGTTGTATCTTTTGAAAGCATTGACTACACCTCTATTTATAATAGGGTCAAGGTCAGGGTTTCCAGATCAACTAGGAGTTCAAGAGATGAATTTTCACAAATTTCTGGCTATTGCAAATCATGAATTGGTCATTTCTCTACTGAACCATCCAGTTCACATGTGAATCAATTGATTCAACACTTGAATCGATCGAGTCACTATATTTCCTATATGCAAACATATTGGTTTTCAATGTGATTATTAGTGCATAACATGATGTTCATAGTACTCTTATCTTAGACATCTTCTATGTTGTGTCATCATCTCATGATTGAGACAAACATAATAGACAAAAGTACCTTCATAATTATTAAATCAGGTATCTAATTTCCCATTACAATCATCTATAATTGGCACTCTAGGCATACATTCCAATAATGTCTTATGAAGGGTTTGCCATAAATGGATTTTCATATGACACAAAATGTGAAGATGATAAGAGTGTCGTCCAAATAGTGGTATCACCCTTCAAACATCTTCATCGTATTTTTCTACAATGAAGAAGGAAAGTCCACATGAAGCTAAAATGTCATAGTACAGTGTTATTGAATACATGTGAGTTTGACTACACAAATTTCATAGTTCCCATATTTAGGTGTAATTGTGTTGATAACACCAAAGGAGTTGTAGTGGATGAATTGTCTAACATCCCATGATTTGAGGCCTCAGATAAAAAGATCTTATAAGGAATGATTGGACTACCCATATCACCAAGGTGCACCTCCTTTTTCGGGATCCCATCACTAAAGATTTCCATAGTTAAGCGTTCTAAGCTTGGAGTAGTACTAGGATGGGTGACCAGTCAGGAAGTTGATCCTGGCTTGTGCGTGAGTGAGATTAAAGCATGCAGTTTAGGCTAGTGGTGGTCTGTGGGGCCTGTCGTCATTCCTGAAACTCTAATAGAGCCTTGGGCAGTGGGCCTGGGTGTTACAAATGGTATCAGAGCCATATCCCCTCCAATAGGTGGGGCCCACATGGGCATGTGACATGCCAATCTTGAGTCGTGTGGTCTAGGTAGGTTGGAAAGCGCTATCCATGGTTGACGTAGCCACCCTTGCACTAGTATTATGTGATCGGGAGCTGGGTGTCCATGGGCCATTCTGGGTCTACACTGAAATGGGGAAGTATTATGAGGCCATATAGTTGAGCCTTGATGAGGAGGTCAAGAGTCTAAGTGGGGGAGATTGTAACATCCTAGGATTTGAGGCCTTGGATAAAAAGATCTTATAAGGAATTATTGGACTACCCATATCACCAAGGTGCACCTCCTTTTCCGGGAGCCCATCACTAAAGAACTTCAGAGTTAAGCGTGTTAAGCTTGGAGTAGTACTAGGATGGGTAACCAGTCGAGAAGTTGATCCTGGCTTGCGCGTGAATGAGATTAAAGCACACATTTAAGGCTAGTGGTGGTTTGTGGGGCCATTCGTCATTCCTGAAACTCAACTAGAGCCTTGGGCAGTGGGCCCGAGTGTTACAAATTGGGTTTCACATTAGTAAATTTTGAAAAGATTGACAAAAAGGGCAAACCATTCATTACGGCTTCATAAGAAAAACTAGTATTTTTATATCAATGATCCTACAAATGATAAATGGTCAGTTGTTCTTCATGGTAAAAGATAGTTTATTATAGATCCTATAGATGATAAAGAGTACTGTGACAAGTATGATGGCTCTAGTCCATTCTCAGTTGGCTTGCCAACACCAAATGTTGAAGCAAATACTAACTTATATATGTGTGGAGATCACACAAAAGGAATTTTAATCAAACCAAGATCCATTCAATACTAGAGGCATGCATTTTTTTAAAATGCGAGATGTGAATTTTACATTCTTGATCATTTATATTTCATTGTTTGACTATTTTTGATATGAAAATTTTCAAATGTCACCTGATTGTATGTATGATGACCATGAGAATGACTACCATAAGAATGAGCACCATGACTATGTTCCTTGTGAGGATGACACTGGTGTAAGTAGTACTATTTTATTACATATATGTGCCTTTTACAATGTCTATCACATTTATAAGTTACATTTTTTTATGACTTATATGTCTTTCTTGTTAATTTAGCATCTTGAGGATGTGAGCCCCGAGGATCTTGTTGAGCTTGCTGAGGAGCATTGTGAGTGTGAACATAAAAGAGGCATCACCATGATGAACAAGTTAGTAGAGCAAAGCGATAAAGGACCGAAGTTGGTCATTGAGTTTGATGTTGTAGGAAATCCTATTGGGAAGAATCCCAATTCTTATGTGTAATATCTAGGGGTTCTTACTCATAGAAAATCAGATATAAATATAGAATCTTGTCATAATGTTGAGAAAGGAACGAAAGACTACATATAGAAGGACCTATCTATGAGATATTATGGTTTTTAAACATATTCAAAATTCTATTTTTAAGAATATCCTATTTAGTATAAGAACTTTTCTAGAGCATATTTGACCTTAATGAAAAAATAATTCGTAAAAAGGTACTGCAATACTATGTGAGGTTACTAAGGAATTATAGGAAAAATCTGACGAGAATACATAATTAACGAGAAGAAGAAGAAGAAGTTAGCAACTGAGCAATGGAACTATTTGACCCGAAGGCGTGGGTCAAGTTTGTTGCTTTAAGAAAAACTAATGAATATAAATTATTAAGCCTCCTCATTTAGAATGCATTCTTATGCATCCAATGTATTACATAATTAACATATGTTTTGGATTAACCAGACTTTATGCGATGCTCAAAAAGAAATGCGTGCAAATAATGTGCGTGACCACAAGTTGGGTCCAAGTGGCTATATAGGGCTTCACCAATAGAGACTGGATGTGGCTTCTTCTCAACAACCTTCTCTTGGGAGTGATGATTCCTCTACTACTTTTGCACCTCTACTTCACCATGAGGAGTGGATAGATGTGAGGAAAATATAATCTAGATAAATACCAAACCCTGCAACCCCTGAGGTGGCTGCAAAAATGATAAAATTCAGCTCTCAAATTGCACATTAATCTTTGATCTTGATTTTTCTTTTTAACTTACCAATTACTATAGATGATGATTAGTGGGAGATATATGACCAAACAAAAGAAGGCAAGTTCCCTATACGAGGGCCCAAGAGATGAATTGATAGTTGTTGTATGTACTCTAGAGCATGTTGGGCATGTTTGGGATGCTGGCGCTGGTGTCAGTATAAGATCCTTCTTTGGCCCATATGTTCATAAGCACAAGTCTATCCATAAAGGAGGATTCTAAGAAGAGAAGGTACAAGAGATGATTACAAAGGGAATAGAGGAAGCAATGATACAATATCATGCTTCTCATTCAGCTCCTTAGATAGTACATGTTGTGTACCACTCTTCATACGAGGGGGACCCCCTATGACAGAGGTGGTTGGGAGTAATCCCATGGATCCTCCAACTGGTACATTTGCTCTAAGTTTTTTTTTGTAATACATTAGTGTTTAAAATTGATTTGTATAATATGTTTTTGTTTAGGTATACATAACACTATATACAAATCTGTAGGGGTTGAGGCCATAACATCTTTTATTGGAACAATATGTTGGTGCACTGGGTGAGGCTTACACATGCCTTCCATGTCACATTATTCATGGTGCTCCAATGCCTAATGATGTGGTTTTCATGACGCCAATGCTTGTCTACAATGTTTGGAAACAAACAAAACTGCCATATATCCACCCCGATTATGAGATGATAGGTGATCCAAAAGGCGGCGTGGTTGTATGGCCCAAAGAAAGAGTTATCTATACAGATGTATGATTAATTTACATTGAGTTTGTATTTGTGATACTTTTTGACTTGTGCAATTAATTTACAATTGATATGAGAATATATATATGCATGGCGTAGAACCTAAGAAACCCCTACAATTCATCCTTCAATTCCTCCTTAAGGTATTCAATTACATGCTTGGATTACAAAGGACCTATATGACTCGCTAGGTCCTAAGTGTAGGGGGTTGGCACTTTGGATAAGTGACTTCGAAGAAGGGTCCACTATGGGTCCATATTTAGGAGGATGTTGCAGATCAAGCTCATGAAACTAGTTTATTTTTTTCAAGATGTTGTCGATCTGTTTACTTATGCTTGGTTGAATATGACTATGATAGAAATTTGGATATGGTGAGATCTTATTGCTAAATACCTAGTTTTTATATATGTTGATATGTTTTTATATATATTAATGCATACATGATATATATTTTGTAGCTGTTTATATAGGGTGTGTGAAGAGTATACACTACCCCATGTGGCATTTGTAGTTCCATCATTGATTAGCCACGCACATAAATACCAATATATGTTACCGAATACTTCTCTACCACATTTAAATATTTTGGTAATGCGAGAAAGGGTGGACTATAGATCCTTAAATGTTGAATAAGTTTTGGGAACTTTGCTTATAATTTTGACTTAAGAATTACATGTCATTGTGGATTTTGAGTTTTCTTTTATTCGCCTTCTTTTCACTCAGGAATAATCATTTAATTTTGTTGGTAATTGTCTCTGAGATGCTAACTGCATAATATCTAGATCCTCAGGTGACTAAATAAACAATGAGGGATACACAACCAAAAAGTATTATCTACGTGAGTAAATTTTATATCCATCAACATATACTTATGCCCGCATCATTAGTTACATGACTATTTACTAATTCAATAAAATGTACTACATTAACTTATGGGGGTATAATGGAATTGGAAATGTTGGAGGAAAGGTGGATAAGGAAAAGAAAGAATTAAGTTTGAACAATGCTTAGGTAGTTTCTGACTCCAACACATATATATGCCAACTATGCTTGCTTTATTTATTAAAGTTTGGCATAACTGTAAATTTATAATTCCCTATATAAGACAATGGTTAGGCATGCAAATACTACGTGATGCAGTATATGGAACCGATGTTAGAAAGGCACCACTAGATATCCATTGTATACAAAATGAAATGTATTTAGTCTTTATAATCACAAATAAATAGTCTC